>OY992865.1:17500-2417500 GCA_963921415.1 Pyrausta despicata
CTAACCTAACCTAACCTAACCTAACCTAACCTAACCTAACCTAACCTAACCTAACCTAACCTAACCTAACCTAACCTAACCTAACCTAACCTAACCTAACCTAACCTAACCTAACCTAACCTAACCTAACCTAACCTAACCTAACCTAACCTAACCTAACCTAACCTAACCTAACCTAACCTAACCTAACCTAACCTAACCTAACCTAACCTAACCTAACCTAACCTAACCTAACCTAACCTAACCTAACCTAACCTAACCTAACCTAACCTAACCTAACCTAACCTAACCTAACCTAACCTAACCTAACCTAACCTAACCTAACCTAACCTAACCTAACCTAACCTAACCTAACCTAACCTAACCTAACCTAACCTAACCTAACCTAACCTAACCTAACCTAACCTAACCTAACCTAACCTAACCTAACCTAACCTAACCTAACCTAACCTAACCTAACCTAACCTAACCTAACCTAACCTAACCTAACCTAACCTAACCTAACCTAACCTAACCTAACCTAACCTAACCTAACCTAACCTAACCTAACCTAACCTAACCTAACCTAACCTAACCTAACCTAACCTAACCTAACCTAACCTAACCTAACCTAACCTAACCTAACCTAACCTAACCTAACCTAACCTAACCTAACCTAACCTAACCTAACCTAACCTAACCTAACCTAACCTAACCTAACCTAACCTAACCTAACCTAACCTAACCTAACCTAACCTAACCTAACCTAACCTAACCTAACCTAACCTAACCTAACCTAACCTAACCTAACCTAACCTAACCTAACCTAACCTAACCTAACCTAACCTAACCTAACCTAACCTAACCTAACCTAACCTAACCTAACCTAACCTAACCTAACCTAACCTAACCTAACCTAACCTAACCTAACCTAACCTAACCTAACCTAACCTAACCTAACCTAACCTAACCTAACCTAACCTAACCTAACCTAACCTAACCTAACCTAACCTAACCTAACCTAACCTAACCTAACCTAACCTAACCTAACCTAACCTAACCTAACCTAACCTAACCTAACCTAACCTAACCTAACCTAACCTAACCTAACCTAACCTAACCTAACCTAACCTAACCTAACCTAACCTAACCTAACCTAACCTAACCTAACCTAACCTAACCTAACCTAACCTAACCTAACCTAACCTAACCTAACCTAACCTAACCTAACCTAACCTAACCTAACCTAACCTAACCTAACCTAACCTAACCTAACCTAACCTAACCTAACCTAACCTAACCTAACCTAACCTAACCTAACCTAACCTAACCTAACCTAACCTAACCTAACCTAACCTAACCTAACCTAACCTAACCTAACCTAACCTAACCTAACCTAACCTAACCTAACCTAACCTAACCTAACCTAACCTAACCTAACCTAACCTAACCTAACCTAACCTAACCTAACCTAACCTAACCTAACCTAACCTAACCTAACCTAACCTAACCTAACCTAACCTAACCTAACCTAACCTAACCTAACCTAACCTAACCTAACCTAACCTAACCTAACCTAACCTAACCTAACCTAACCTAACCTAACCTAACCTAACCTAACCTAACCTAACCTAACCTAACCTAACCTAACCTAACCTAACCTAACCTAACCTAACCTAACCTAACCTAACCTAACCTAACCTAACCTAACCTAACCTAACCTAACCTAACCTAACCTAACCTAACCTAACCTAACCTAACCTAACCTAACCTAACCTAACCTAACCTAACCTAACCTAACCTAACCTAACCTAACCTAACCTAACCTAACCTAACCTAACCTAACCTAACCTAACCTAACCTAACCTAACCTAACCTAACCTAACCTAACCTAACCTAACCTAACCTAACCTAACCTAACCTAACCTAACCTAACCTAACCTAACCTAACCTAACCTAACCTAACCTAACCTAACCTAACCTAACCTAACCTAACCTAACCTAACCTAACCTAACCTAACCTAACCTAACCTAACCTAACCTAACCTAACCTAACCTAACCTAACCTAACCTAACCTAACCTAACCTAACCTAACCTAACCTAACCTAACCTAACCTAACCTAACCTAACCTAACCTAACCTAACCTAACCTAACCTAACCTAACCTAACCTAACCTAACCTAACCTAACCTAACCTAACCTAACCTAACCTAACCTAACCTAACCTAACCTAACCTAACCTAACCTAACCTAACCTAACCTAACCTAACCTAA
This sequence comes from Pyrausta despicata, assembly GCA_963921415.1. Lineage (NCBI taxonomy): Eukaryota > Metazoa > Arthropoda > Insecta > Lepidoptera > Crambidae > Pyrausta > Pyrausta despicata. The sequence goes on from OY992865.1 coordinate 19,755, forward strand.
CCTAACCTAACCTAACCTAACCTAACCTAACCTAACCTAACCTAACCTAACCTAACCTAACCTAACCTAACCTAACCTAACCTAACCTAACCTAACCTAACCTAACCTAACCTAACCTAACCTAACCTAACCTAACCTAACCTAACCTAACCTAACCTAACCTAACCTAACCTAACCTAACCTAACCTAACCTAACCTAACCTAACCTAACCTAACCTAACCTAACCTAACCTAACCTAACCTAACCTAACCTAACCTAACCTAACCTAACCTAACCTAACCTAACCTAACCTAACCTAACCTAACCTAACCTAACCTAACCTAACCTAACCTAACCTAACCTAACCTAACCTAACCTAACCTAACCTAACCTAACCTAACCTAACCTAACCTAACCTAACCTAACCTAACCTAACCTAACCTAACCTAACCTAACCTAACCTAACCTAACCTAACCTAACCTAACCTAACCTAACCTAACCTAACCTAACCTAACCTAACCTAACCTAACCTAACCTAACCTAACCTAACCTAACCTAACCTAACCTAACCTAACCTAACCTAACCTAACCTAACCTAACCTAACCTAACCTAACCTAACCTAACCTAACCTAACCTAACCTAACCTAACCTAACCTAACCTAACCTAACCTAACCTAACCTAACCTAACCTAACCTAACCTAACCTAACCTAACCTAACCTAACCTAACCTAACCTAACCTAACCTAACCTAACCTAACCTAACCTAACCTAACCTAACCTAACCTAACCTAACCTAACCTAACCTAACCTAACCTAACCTAACCTAACCTAACCTAACCTAACCTAACCTAACCTAACCTAACCTAACCTAACCTAACCTAACCTAACCTAACCTAACCTAACCTAACCTAACCTAACCTAACCTAACCTAACCTAACCTAACCTAACCTAACCTAACCTAACCTAACCTAACCTAACCTAACCTAACCTAACCTAACCTAACCTAACCTAACCTAACCTAACCTAACCTAACCTAACCTAACCTAACCTAACCTAACCTAACCTAACCTAACCTAACCTAACCTAACCTAACCTAACCACGATTTTCAGCATCTGAAACCTACATATTGGCTATTGTTGCGGTGCTATAAAATTTTGTTCAGTAGTTTACAACTGTCTTTAGTGAAATCACCGCAATAAATACATACATTTTGGATTTTCAGCGATTTTTCCAAATTTAACTTTCTACATACAAATTTGTATCGAAATTTCTCTAAGTGTTTTTCGGTCGGTCGTTTTTCAAAATTTTTTCGCCTAGATCGGCTGTATCAAGTGTTTAGAGTATATCGCCGTTGGTTTTGGCTTGATCCGACGTTGCGTTAATTTTTTAGAAAATAATAAAGTCTAAAATAACGGTTTTTCAGGCGTGCTGAAAATTTTTACTAGGAACACCCTGTGACTTGGTGCGCTTAATTTGTGCGGCTCCACGAGACCTATCCGTAGACACCTCGTTTGTACACCTACGGCAACTGAAAAGGCAAAAATTTGTCCCCCCACCCTCCCATTCTTCGTTTATCACTAGGGTTCGGTGGAATTTGGCAATAATTGACAAATATTCAGGGGAATATACTCGTACTGTGATACTTTGTGGCACGCGCACGCCCGTTTTATGACAATAGTATCACTATTGTGATACTATTATTAGTTTTAAGATATATACACTTTTATTTTGTTTTATTGACAATTTTAATCTAATTCATTGACTATTTATTCTCTATTGAGACATTTAATTTTATTGTAATATTACTGACTTTTAACTCTTTTGAGTATTAATATTAGTTTTTAAATAATTTAATCTAATTAGTTGTAAGCTTGGTTTTATTGAGCCAATTTTAAAAAAGTAATTGACATAATTTATTTTAAACTAGTTAGGTTGACAAAAATAGTTAGGTTTTAAAATGAGCACCATACGGACCCCTGCCAAAAAGACTACTCCGACGAGACCTTCCATCTCCCCGTCGCGCGACAACACGAGGGTAGGACCCTCTGCACCGACGCAGACCTCCAAAGTGAGGCGTAGCATAGGCGAATGGGAGAGTGGAAGGGGGCTCGCGAAGCCCGCAGCGGCTGCGTGCAAAGCAGCTCCCCCGGCTCCGGAGCCGGCGGCACCTCAGAAGCTAAAGGCCAAAGTCCCTCAGAAGGCCTCGACTGAAGCTGGCGCGGTGTCGCCGGTCCCGAGGACGGACACGACCAAGCCCACGGACAGGGTGGCCCAGGCCAGGGTCTGGCTTGTGAAAGCTAAGACCCAGATCGGCGAGTCTCGCAATCTGCGGTCTGACCTGAAGGCCGGGATCACCCTAGCCGTGGAAAAGCTGTACCAGCTTGTCAAGGAGGCAGCAGCAGGGCAAGCTGGGGTGCACGTAGCTGCCAACATTGAAGAGTTACCACAGGGGCAGCTTAATGAGACAGTGGTAATTGACAACAGCGACAGCCGTGTCCTTAAAAAGTTGAACGAACAAATGAAACTATTGGCAGAAAATGGAAAGAAGTTAGAAGAATTGAAAGGAATGATAGAAAAACAGGAACGTGAGGAAGTAGTAGGAAATGTTAAATTATTAGAAGAGAATGGACGGAAGATGGATGAATTGAAAGGGATGATAGAGAAACAGGAAAGTGAGAAAGGAAAGACAACCTACGCGAGTGTAGCAGCCGCTACCGCAACTCCTACGCAGGTCTCGGGGAGGACAGCGCTCCACTCCGTAGTTGTCACGTCGAAAGACGAGATGGAAACAGGAGAGGAAGTGTTAGAAAAGATAAGGAAGACGATGAACGCAAAGGAAGGATGGATAGAAGTTGAAAGAGTGAGGAAAGCGAAAGACAGGAAAATAATAATGGGGTGCAGAACGAAGGAAGATAGAAGTAGGGTAAAGGAAAGGCTCGAGTCTGATGGCCGCTTCGTGATCGAGGAAATGAGAAATAGGGACCCGCTCTTGGTCTTAAGGGACGTCCTTCTCGTCCATAGTGACGAGGAAATAGTCACAGCCTTAAGGAACCAGAACGGGTCCATCTTCCAGAACCTCGATCCCGAGGAGGCCAGGATAGAGGTGAAGTATAGGAGAAAGACTAGAAACCCCCACAGTTGTCACGTCATACTGAGTGTCGCTCCGGTAATCTGGCAGAGAGCGACGGAGGCGCGAAAGCTGCGTATCGACCTTCAAAAGGTTACGGTAGAAGATCAGTCCCCGTTGGTCCAGTGCACGAGGTGCCTAGGCTATGGCCACAGCAGACGCTTCTGCAAGGATAGCGAGGACCTTTGCAGTCACTGCGGTGGCCCTCATCTTAGGGATGGGTGTCCCGCAAAACTTGCAGAGGAGCCACCAGCCTGCGTCAACTGCACCCGTGCCAAGTCAGACAACAACAAGCACAACACATTCAGCAGGGACTGTCCGATACGTAGAAAATGGGAGTCTATAGCCCGCGCCTCCGTCGCTTATTGCTGAGATCCCGGAAAAACGAGTCAGTAATTGGCAGCAAATTTATTAAGAAATTGTCGCTAATTATTCGGAGTAAGGACCAGGGATCTTAGCCGTTCAAAACGAGGAGATATGACGTGAAACTGTTGGGGATATGGAGTGAAAAGAAGGGGAAGTTTAAAAGGAAAATAGCAATGGCGCAACATAAAGATCATGCTGAGGTCATGACGCACCATTCGAAACAAGTCGAAAAACACCAAATGGAAAGAAATAGGTATGAGAAATATAAATAAGAATGTGAATAATTATAATCGATAACAAAAAGCGTAATATAAATAGCAACAAATATAATATAATATAATATAATTAAATAATTCAAGATATAAATAAATAGAACATGTAGGATATTCAAATAAAAAGATAAAATAATATACAGCAAGATAATTAATAAAAGATATAAAATATGCACCCCAATTATTAATGTGAAAAGAAAAAATGTATGGAAGTCAAGGTATTAGGGTTTTATTAGATGATGATGTATGGAAGTAAAGGAAAAGAGGACACAGGCTCTGATTACGTTAGAGGAAAAGCTAGCTGAAAACGTCTCTGCTCACCACGGCAGAGGATGGGAGGAGGGAGGATTAAAAAAAAAAAAAAAAAACCTAACCTAACCTAACCTAACCTAACCTAACCTAACCTAACCTAACCTAACCTAACCTAACCTAACCTAACCTAACCTAACCTAACCTAACCTAACCTAACCTAACCTAACCTAACCTAACCTAACCTAACCTAACCTAACCTAACCTAACCTAACCTAACCTAACCTAACCTAACCTAACCTAACCTAACCTAACCTAACCTAACCTAACCTAACCTAACCTAACCTAACCTAACCTAACCTAACCTAACCTAACCTAACCTAACCTAACCTAACCTAACCTAACCTAACCTAACCTAACCTAACCTAACCTAACCTAACCTAACCTAACCTAACCTAACCTAACCTAACCTAACCTAACCTAACCTAACCTAACCTAACCTAACCTAACCTAACCTAACCTAACCTAACCTAACCTAACCTAACCTAACCTAACCTAACCTAACCTAACCTAACCTAACCTAACCTAACCTAACCTAACCTAACCTAACCTAACCTAACCTAACCTAACCTAACCTAACCTAACCTAACCTAACCTAACCTAACCTAACCTAACCTAACCTAACCTAACCTAACCTAACCTAACCTAACCTAACCTAACCTAACCTAACCTAACCTAACCTAACCTAACCTAACCTAACCTAACCTAACCTAACCTTTTTTTTTTTTTTTTTTTTTTTTTTTTTAACGATGGAAAAAATGCCTTACGCACGCCCCGCACCCTGGGGGGGTAGCGGGGGAGTGTCGGGCTCTCCGGAGATAGCTACGCTGATCTGATGACCAGGGTAACCATGACCGGCATACCGACTAAAACGACCATCGATGCTCCCTCAATCACCTGGGCGCGAACACATAGACGCCCGCCGGATCGTCCTCATCAGAGGAAAACGATTCGTCGGACGAATATGTGTCGGTTCCTGACGAAGCCATGGGATCCCCGTAGGACACTACCACAGCCTCGTCGGTGATTGTTCGCCTAGGGCGAACCCCTCCGGCGCCCCCCAACAGGGGGGGCTGTCGACTCCCCGGAGCATCAGGGGAGTCGACCATGGTCGGAGACACGTGCAATGCACGATCCGAGTCCCCCAGACTCGGACCGCGCTGGCCTCCGACGGGAGGGAGACTTCGGGCAAACTGCCGTCGTCTCCTTCCCACACGTCTGCGGCGGCAGGCATCTGCGTGGGGATTCTCCTCCCGCGCGCGCTCCGCCGCCTCCTTTTGCGTCACCACCTCGACGCAGAAGGTGCTTACGGCGTCCCAGGACCCCTCGTTTTCCACCATGGCCCTTACCACAGTGGGGAGGGAGAGGTCACTACCAATAATCGCCGTCATTGCGGCGCGCTCCGTGGAGAAGGCAGGACACACCTCTAGCGTGTGTTGCGCCGTGTCCTCCGCCTCGTCGCAGTGATGGCACTGCGGGGTCGCTTCACGGCCGATCCGGTGCAGATATTTTCCGAACGAGCCATGCCCGCTCAGAATCTGCACCAGGTGGTATGTCAGCGACCCGTGCTGCCTCTCAGCCCAGGGCTTAAGAATAGGGCGCATGGCCTCAAGGGTGCGCGACTGTGTACCCGAGGCAGATTGACCCAGGCTCTCGGCCCAGAGACTAAACATCATCTCGCGAGCCTCCTCTAATGCCGCAGCCCTCTCACGCGGCGCCCGTGGGTTGCCGCTCTCTCTTTCTTCGCAGCGGAGCCTATAGGCGGCCGCCAGAACCTCCGCGACTAACTCCCAAGGTGGCGTGCCCGCGAGAGCACATGCTGCCACCCGGGAGATCGTCCGGTAGCCCCGGATCATCCGCAGTGCCATTGCGCGCTGCGCTCTCTGCAACGAGGCAGTGGCACGCGGGCTCAGTGCATCCGCCCAGACCGGAGCACCGTATAGAGCCATGCTCCGGACGATTGTGCCGTATAAGCGGCGTACACTGGCGCTCGGCCCCCCCACGTTCGGGAGGAGACGCCCCAGGGCATCCGCCGCACCCAGAAGGCGGGGTTCAAGGCGCTTGAAGTGCTCCTCGAAACCCCACCGACCGTCAATCACCAGCCCGAGATATTTAATGGAGGGCTGCAGTGGTACCCTTACATCGTCCACGACAACCACTGTTCCCGCGGGGGCTCCTTTGCGGGGGCCGTGAAACAGCAGGGCCTCTGTTTTATGGAGGGCCACCCTTAGGCCCAGGGACTGTATTCGTCGCACGATAAAGCTGACGAATACGCCCGCCAATCGCACTATATCCGCGATGTTCTTTCCCCTGATGGTGACCAACGTGTCATCTGCATAGCAGAATAGTCCAACCATCCAGGGGAGTCCGCACCTCAGTACATAATCGTACCCGACGATCCATAGCAGGGGGCCTAATACGGACCCCTGTGGGACTCCACGTGCAACGGAGTAGCGTCGGGTACGACCATCCCTCCCCTGACAGAGCACAACTCTTTCCTCCAGGTAGTCAGCGACCAGGCGCCGAAGGTACGGAGGCACCCCATGGTATCGGAGTGCCTCCATGATGACCCCGAACGGCAGACTATTGAACGCGTTGGCTATGTCTAATGAGACAGCCAACACCATTTCCCCTCTGCCGGTAGCCTCCGTTACGAGGCGCCGCAAGTCTGTCAGGGCGTCGATTGTCGATCGCCCTGCGCGGAACCCGTACTGGACCGGCGAAAAATTCGGCCCCACCTCCGAGATGTGCTGGACGAGCCGAGCCGCAATTACCCGCTCGAACAGCTTCCCGGTCTCGTCCAGCAGGACGATCGGCCTGTATGCCGACGGGTCATCGGGCGGGCGGCCCTCCTTACGAAGGAGGCAAAGAGCGCCCTCCTTCCATGGCTTCGGGAACTTTCCGGTGCGAAGACATGCATCGAACAGTTCCCGAAGCCTGTCCCCGAGGTGTTCAAGGGACAGATACACAACCCTGCCCGGGACTCCGTCGGGACCAGGGGCCGTCTTTTTGCCCTTAAGGCGATCGACGGCGGCCTCAAATTCCCCGTCCGTTACAGTAGGCGGAGGAGCCTCCTCGCTCGGTCCTGCCTCCTCGGCAGATGGTGGAGCCATCCGGGGGGAGACGAAATTTGCTTCGTTGGGAGGAAATAACTCTCCAACGACCCTCGAGAGCAACGCCGGATCCATAGTTTCCGTCAGGGGGGCACCGCGCGCTTTGAGCTTGTTGCGCGCGGTTTTGTAAGGCCTCCCCCACGGATCCCTATCGAGGCCCTGCAGCAACTCCTCGCGAGAAGTTTCCTTCGCGGAGGCTATCGCAGTTTGCAGGGCCTTTTTGGCTCGCGTGTACTCCCCGTACAGGCGCTCCTCCTCCTCTGGCACCGTGATGCGACGTCGGCGATAGCGGGTGTATGCCCGGCGCTTAACATTGCAGTCTCTGCGCTGGGCTGCAATGTCAGTCGACCACCAGTACACCGCCGTTCGGTCGCGTGGAGGGTGTGCTCTCGGCATGGAAGCCTCACACACCTCCGTCAGGGCGCCACGAAATCGTGCTGCCGACTCGTCTGTGTCTTCGCCATCCATGGGCCGGGAGAACCAGCGCTCAAAGATGGCGGTCTCCTCTACTGAAGCCTTGTCCAGCCGACTGAGAGCCCAGCGGGGTCGCTCCCGGTTTTCAGGTCGCGTCATGGGCTGATGGACGGAGGTCTCAAATCGGATGTAACGGTGATCCGAGAGAGTCTCCGTCCGTAACACCCGCCATCCATGTACTCTTCTCGCCAGGGCCGGGGTGGCAAAGGATAGGTCCACCACCGATCCACCCTGTCGGCGCACGCAGGTGTGTACCGTCCCTACGTTGAGTAGGGAGAGACCAATAGCGGCTGCCCACATCTCGACGTCCCGCCCACGTGCGTCAGTGGACGGGTTGCCCCACAGAGTGGACTTGGCATTCAGGTCCCCCATCAGGAAGACCTGGTGCGAAGCCACCACTCTCCTCACTACAGCACCGACTGCCTCGAGGAACGACTCGAACTCGGCGAGGGGCCTGTTCGGGGAGAAGTACACCCCGACAAAGGCAATGCCCCCCCAGACAGCCACAACGAACCCGGAACCCCTCTCGACAGTGGAGGGGGGGACGAAGCCTGGCGCTGCGCGCACGACGACTGCGACGGTGCTGTCCCGGTCCCCAACCCAGTTAGGTTGGTCAGGAACAAAGTATGGCTCCGCCACGACCGCCACATCAATTGACCACTCTGCCATGGCTTGCAGCAACATATCTTGGGCTCTGGCAGAGTGGTTTATATTCCCTTGCAGGAGGTTACATGGACGGACCCTATCCATTACTCGTCCATGGGAACCTCCTGCTGTTGCTGCTCAGCACTGAGCGCCGGCTGCGGAGCGGGAGCCTTATTTGCCGGTCGGGCTGTTGGCTTCCCGCGCGCTTGGGGCGGCTTACAATTGCGCCCACCCATTACGTGCTCGGAAGGCCTCCGAGCAGCAGCACAAACTGCACAATGGGGCTTAACGTTGCAGTTTGTCCCTTTGTGGCCGGCCTTCCCACACCTGTAGCACAGGGCGCTTCTGTCCTCCGCAGAAGGACAATTCTGCCTGACGTGACCCGGCTGCATGCATCTGAAGCAACGCACGGGCCGGGTCTCCAGCGGCTTAACCTGGACGCAGCTAAAGCCTATTGGCAAGCGGCCTGCGTCCACTACTTTCTTGGCCGCAGCCACTGGGCACGATATAATTGTGGTGCCCATCCCACCGGGACCTGTGCGAATTGGGCGCACCTTAACAAGGTCCCGACTGCATCCACCTCTCGTTGCGAAAGCAGCCGCAAGCCTCTCTTCTGTCACCGAGTCGTCCAGCCCAATTACGCGCATGTCAATGCACTTCGTGGGCCGGACGACTGTCGCCACCTCAGCGAGGACCTCCTGCAGCTTATTGGCTAGCAGGTCGGCCTTCTCCCCGGCGCCTGCGCCAGAAATCTCTATGATCTTGGCGCCGGCCATCGTATTTCGGCACCTCCTCTTGGGAATGTCCATGCTGTCGACATTTATAGCGTCGGCAGCACGGGTAAGCGCCTCCCCGTATGTGACCCCTTTCTCCACAGCGGCCGGTGTTAGTGTCAGCAACACCGCAGCCGACTTGGGAGGGGTCAACTTTTGTTTCCGCGCAGCTGAGCGCGGAGCCGGCTTGGGGGCAGAAACCACAGGGCGCCTTCTTGATGCTGTTCCAGTGGTGGCCACAGACGCATATGTGCGTCCGGCTGGGTTTGAGGACCGAGCGGAAGGCGCGGGAGGGGCCGCTACAGCTTTCCTCTTCTTCCTGCGCTTCTTTCTCCCCTCCTGTGTCGCCCAGCCACCGTCATTATCCTCAACCTGCGAAAGAGGCCCAGCGGCGCCCCGGGAAGTGGATGGAATCGGTGGTGGGGGAAGTCCCTCATTGTTAGGCTTGTCGGCAGCGGTGCGTCGCTTGCCACCCGCCTTTTTTGTCTTGGCCGCTTTGGGCGGCGCCGGTTCCGCTTGCTGGATCGCAGCAGCCTTCGACTTCGCCACGGAGGGTTTAGTTTGGGGCGCCGCGTAAACTTGCGGGAGAGGTGATAGGTCCTCATCCATCTCCACGTCCTGTATCCGCCTGTCGGCTGCGAGAGGAGGCCTCAGTCGCGGCTCAGGCGGCAAGCGGGTCTCGAGGTCGGCAATCCTGGAGTTGATTTGGTTGCCGATCGAGACCCTCAGTTCCGTTATGAGCTTTTCCATATACGGAGGTAGCGTCTCCTCTGTCGGCGCCGGAACAGAATTCGGCGCAGTTGCAGCTCCTTTTTTGGCGCGCATCTCCTTCTTTAGCTCCTCTAGCTCCTTACGGAGCTCGGAGACCTCCGCCTGTAGCTTTTTGTTAGCCCTTTGAAGCTTAAGGGTCTCGCTATTGGAGGTGCACTCCAGGAGTGACCTCGCCGACGCCGATATTGTCGCCGCAGCCTGATTCAGGGCCTTCTGAAAAGTACCCTTAAGCTGCGACGACTTCGCAGACACGTGTCGAACTGTTTGAAGCTCCGCCTCTATAGTGTCTACGAGCTGGTAAGCCGCAGGCTCGCCCTCGTCCAAATCCATATCGTTACGAGAGGACATCGACCCCGAGTCTGAGCGAAGCCTACGCCTCTCTGCGATCTCCTCCATAAGCTCTTCTTGAGCGCGGATCTTCAACTCCTCTTGTTTGGCGAGGAGCAGCTCTCTCTTCGCTGCAGCCAAACCCACGTACTCGCCTGTGGTAGGAGGACGGCCTCTGCCGCGACCTCTCCCTTGGCCATATGCCGAGACCTTTGAGGCAGTAATGGTCCGGTCACTCGCCGTATCGGAGTCGCTGCTCCCATTCTCGTCCGCCTTTGTGGTTGGAGGGCGTTTCCTCTTTGTGGCCCCTGATTGGGACCCAATCGTCTGCGTGCTGCAGCAAGACACAGCATCAGAGTCGTCGCCGTCGTTCTTGGAAAGCGACACCGCTATGTCTTCTAGCACGACCCTCGGGTTTGCTCCACTCCTAGAGCTTGAACGTGAGTGAGGCGCCGAACTAGGACGATTCGTCAAATCTATGCGACCCGCTGATCTTCTCCCGGCACTAGCACAAGCGGCCGGTTTTTCGAACTTCAGGCAGAATGACCGCCTAGATGTTCCGCTGTTTTTCGCGCCCACTGCGCCTACCTCCGCGCCCACTGCGCCTACCTCCGCGCCCACTGCGCCTTCCTCTCCTCCTTCAGGTTTTGGGTTTTTGTTCAATGAATGCATAATTGATCCCACGAGTATGGGGGAAGTAAGGGTCCTTGCCGGGCGGTGCCCCCTGCACCCGACAAAGCCTTGGGGTTGATAACCCAACGGGAGGTCGGCAGGTATCCCGCTGGAGTAAGCTCTAGCGACTGATCACCCATCAGCCACGCATCACCTCGCGGAGCTACCACGCTTGTGATTGGGGTAATTTTTTATAGAGGTTTTCTTCCTCGCGGTCCGGGCGGTTAAGCCAAGACCCTCGTTCCGCACAGAGCCGCGAGACGTGATCCACGACACTCCGTTGATGCGGATTACGAAACAACCACGCCGAGTCTGGAAAGACCCAGCCGCTCGCCCTGAAAAGGGCGCTCGTGCCGAGGCCACTACTATGGCCCCACCTACGCCAGGTCCGCTTGGACCCGGCCACTGGTCCCCGAAGGGACGCCCGCACGACTCAGGCCCGAGCAGATGCCCCGCCGACCCGAGTTTGGTTTTAAAGACTTTTCCTTGTCTTGGCCCCGACTTCAATAGCCGAGACCCCCGGCCCCCCCGCGAGGGGAGGTTACGGGTTGCCCGACAGGCCCGCCGAGTTGACGAACCTGCCGCGCCGACGCCACCCAGACCCGGGCAGATGCCCCGACGGTCCGAGTTTTGGTTTTAAAGACTTTTCCTTGTCGTGGCCCCGACTTCAATAGCCGAGACCCCCGGCCCACCCGCGAGGGAGGGTTACGGGTTGCCCGACAGGCCCGCCGAGTTGACGAAACCTGCCGCGCCACCGCACTTCAGGCCCGGGCAGAAGCCCCGACGGCGCTAGGTGCCTCGCAGGCTGAACCTGCAGAGCGCCAACAAGCGCACCACCCACTACGGGACACTCCACGCAATCCTCACTGAGGCGAGAGAAGGGGAGCAGAACCCCGCGGGAGCCCAGCTAGATGTGGACTCAACCGCCGCTGTCAGACCATCAGCCTGACGCCGAAAACCGTTCGACGCCAGTTGCCCGGGGTGCGCCACGAGGAGGCTGTCTGACCTGGCACCCCAACCTAACCTAACCTAACCTAACCTAACCTAACCTAACCTAACCTAACCTAACCTAACCTAACCTAACCTAACCTAACCTAACCTTTTTTTTTTTTTTTTTTTTTTTTTTTTTTTTTTTTTTTTTTTACGATGGAAAAAATGCCTTACGCACGCCCCGCACCCTGGGGGGGTAGCGGGGGAGTGTCGGGCTCTCCGGAGATGATTACGCTGAACTACTGCTCAGCGTAACCATGACCGGCATACCGACTAAAACGACCATCGATGCTCCCTCTATCACCTGGGCGCGAACACATAGGCGCCGGCCGGATCGTCCTCGTCAGAGGAGAACGATTCGTCGGACGAATATGTTTCGTTTCCTGACGAAGCCATGGGATCCCCGTAGGACACTACCACAGCCTCGTCGGTGATTGTTCGCCTTGGGCGAACCCCTCTGGCGCCCCCCAACAGGGGGGGCTGTCGACTCCCCGGAGCATCAGGGGAGTCGACTCTGGTCGGAGACACGTGCAATGCACGATCCGAGTCCCCCAGACTCGGACCGCGCTGGCCTCCGACGGTCGGGAGACTTCGGGCAAACTGCCGTCGTCTCCTGCCTAAGCGTCTGCGGCGGCAGGGAACAGCGTTGGGATCTTCTTCGCGTGCTCGCTCCGCCGCCTCCTTCTCTGTCATCACCTCGACACAGAAGCTATTCACCGCCTCCCATGACTCCTCGTCCTCCACCATGGCCTTGACCACAGTAGGGAGGGAGAGGTCGACCCCTATCACGGCCACCATTTCGGCGCGCTGTGTGGAAAAGGCAGGGCACACCTCTAACGTGTGTTGCGCCGTGTCCTCCGCCTCATTGCAGTGATGGCACTGCGGGGTCGCTTCACGGCCGATCCGGTGCAGATATTTTCCGAACGAGCCATGCCCGCTCAGAATCTGCACCAGGTGGTATGTCAGCGACCCGTGCTGCCTCTCAGCCCAGGGCCTTAAAATTGGGCGCATGGCCTCAAGGGTGCGCGACTGTGTACCCGAGGCAGGTTGGCCCAGGCTCTCCGCCCAGAGACTGAACATCGTCTCGCGAGCCTCCTCTAAGGCCGCAGCCCTCTCACGCGGCGCTCGTCGGTTGCCGCTCTCCCTTTCGTCGCAGCGGAGCCTATAGGCGGCCGCCAAAACCTCCGCGACTAACTCCCAGGGTGGCGTGCCCGCGAGAGCACATGCTGCCGCCCGAGAGATCGTCCGGTAGCCCCGGATCATCCGCAGCGCCATTGCGCGCTGCGCTCTTTGTAACGAGGCAGTGGCACGCGGGCTCAGCGCATCCGCCCAGACCGGAGCACCGTATAGAGCCATGCTCCGGACGATTGTGCCGTATAGGCGGAACCTAACCTTTTTTTTTTTTTTTTCGTGAGGAAATGCTTTAACGCACTATCCTCCAGCCGCGGGGGGACGACTGGAGGGGTGTGTGGGACTCCAGGCTCCGAATGAGCCCGACTACCCACTAAAACCTCACGGTGCCCTCCGGTGCCTTTGAGTGAAGCGGACCAAGGGTTACACCAGTGGCTTGCACCTTGGTTCCGCTTCAGGCTGCGGCCCGCCTATTGTGGCAGGCCGCCCGGTCTCTGGGGGGGAGAGGGAGCAATCCCCCCCACTCTACAGCGAACGGCGCGCGGGGTCACACGCTGCGCCGTCGCGGGTCCCGGAGACACCCCCGTGTCTGTAGCCCGGGACCCATCCGGAAGGGGCAGGTGGAGGAGGTAGTCCCTCCTCCGGCGCCCAGTGCGCTTGCGGCGGATCATCGGGGCGGAGGCGTCGGCCTCACGCTCCCTCTCCGCCGCTTCCTTCTGCGAGATTACGGCCTCACAGAAGGTGAGCACCGCCTGCCACGCTTCCTCGCTCGAGGCCATCCTCGCCACGATCGCTTGCAGCGAGAGGTCACCACCCACCACTGAGACCAGGACACCGCGCTCCCCCGCCCATGCAGAGCATGAGGCGAGGGTATGTTGCGCAGTATCCTCGTCGCAGCAGTGGCAGTGGCGGCACTCCGCTGTTGGCTCGCGCCCAATCTTGGCGAGGTAGGCCCCGAAGCAGCCATGGCCCGACAGCACTTGGGTCACCCTGAACGTCAGGCGACCGTGCTGCCGTTGCACCCACCCGGTGAGTGTCGGGGCGATTGCCCCGGTGGTGCGACGGCCAGCTGTGCCGTCGACCAGGCGCTCCCTCCAGCGTGCGACTGCGTCCTCCTCTAAGCGCAGTCGCTCCGCCTCGATTTCGCGCTGCGCGGGCCTTTGCCCCTGGGACCTTTGGTCTCCCCGCCACTTGTAAAGAGCGGCGAGGACCAGGGCGTCGAGGTCCCAGGGCATGCTCCCAGCCATCGCGAGGGCAGCTTCAGCCGATACCGTCCGGTATCCTCGGATGACCCGGACGGCGAGGAGTCGCTGTGCCCTCCTCAAAACGAGGGCGCTATCCCCCAACAGGGCGTCGTACCAGACCGGGGCCCCATACAGGGCCATGGAACGTACGACGCCCATATACAATTTGCGGCTCGACGACGATGGGCCGCCGAGATTTGGCATGAGCCGACTAAGGGCTCCGGCCGTCTTAAGGAGCTTCGGAGCCAGCTTCTGGAAATGTGCACCGAAGCTCCATCGCCCGTCTAGTGTGAGGCCGAGGTACTTAAGCGTAACCCCGACCTCAATACGGGTGCCACCCACTATAAGGTGGGACCCTGGGGGTGGTGCTCGTCGGGGCCCATGGAAACATAGAGCCTCCGACTTTTCGAGCGCCACCTTGAGCCCCAGCTCACGGATGCGACGTACGACCATGGCGACTCCCGCTGTCGCACGCCGCGCCGCCTCCCCGAGGTCCACTCCGCGGGCCGTGACAAGGGTGTCGTCAGCGTAGCACGTGACGCTGACACCCCCGATAAGGTGCCCACGGAGGACCCAATCGTATCCGATGTTCCACAGGAGAGGGCCTAGCACCGACCCCTGTGGAACGCCGCACGAAACCTCTCGCCGTAGGAGGCCACTGGGCGTGGCGCACTCCACCGATCTCGCCGCCAGATAATCGGCGACAATCTTCTGCAGGTAGGCAGGCACTCCGTGATGGACGAGTGCCTGCCTGATGCACGCCCAGGGCAGGGTGTTGAAGGCGTTGGCGATGTCAAGAGACACCGCCAACAACACCCCGCCACTGTCCACCGCCTTCTCCGCGAGCTCCCGGACACGCAGGATCGCGTCGACGGTGGACCTTTCCGCCCTAAACCCGAATTGGGTCGGCGACAAATTGGGCCCCACACGCTCCAGATGCTGGACGAGGCGGACAGATATGATACGCTCCAGGAGCTTACCTACCTCGTCCAGCAAAACAATTGGGCGGTACGCTGACGGTGAATCCGCTGGACGTCCATCTTTCTTCAGCAGGACCAGGCGGCCCCGCTTCCATGTAGCGGGGAACCGACCCTGCTCTAAACACGCGGTGTAGAGGGCCCTCAACCTCTCGCCGAGGGCCTCCTCCGCCACCACCCATGCCTTGCCCGGGATGCCGTCCGGGCCAGGGGCCACATTTTTGGCTTTTAGGCGGAGCATGGCCGCTCCCAGCTCCCCTTCCGAGACCGGATCGGGAGGGTCATTTGAGGCCACGGGGTGGGGCCTCATTGCCGGCGGGCTGTGGTCCTCTTGGGCCGGGAAGAGGGTTGTCACTACGTTATCCAGCAGCGCTGGCTCCAGGGTCTCCGTGATCGGAGGCGCCCACGGCCGAAGCTTGCCTCTGACCGTCTTGTATGGGCGCCCCCACGGATCCTCGGTGAGCGTTGCCAGCAGCTCCTCCCGGGCTTTGGACTTCGCCTCTGCAATGGCCACTCGGAGGGTCTTCTTGGCCGCTTTGTATGCCTCGAGGAGCGGGCCGTCCATATCCGGGTTGCGATTGCGACGCCGGAGGTGGCGAGAGGAGGCCCTGCGCGCAGCGATACATTCTTCGCGCAGTGCCCTAATCTCCTCCGACCACCAATACACCTGTTTTTTAGGAGGCAGCGCTTTGACCCGGGGCATTGACGCATCACAAACCTGTGTCATTGCACCCCGGAGCCACTCTGCCTCCTCATCAACCCGGATCGGTTCGCTAGGTCTTGGCAGCCAGGCTTTGACCAAGGCGGCCTCTTTGACCATTTCACGGTCCATCGCCTTGACCCTCCACCGGGGGTATTGCGGCGTCCTGCTGGCGTTCGGTGGTGCGGGTGCTGGGATGTTGGGTGAGGCGGAGATTTCAAACCGAATGTTGCGGTGGTCCGACAATGACTCCGCCTCTGTTAGCACCCGCCAGCCACTTATGCGATTGGCGACCGCAGGGCTGGCGAAAGTCAAATCGACTATCGATTCGCCCTGAGGCCGCACGCACGTCGCCACATTGCCCCGATTAAGCAGCAGCAGCCCGGATGCCGTGGCCCACTCGAGCACGAGCTCGCCTCGGGAGTCCGTCTCCGTCTCTCCCCACGCCGTCGCCTTGGCGTTGAAGTCGCCGGCGACTAGGGCAGGCAGCGGTGATTGCCGCAGAATGGAGGTCAGCCGGTCTAATCCGACCTCCACTGCAGCAATGCTTCTGGTGGGTGGGAGGTATAGCCCAACCACAAGCATGCCTCGGCATTTAGCGACTACGAAACCGGACCATCTGGTCACGACCTCCAGCTGCGCGCCGGACACAATTATCCCCACAAGGCCCTCTGAATCGGCGACCCAGTTGTCCCTATCAGGCGGAACCCAATAGGGTTCGGGGACGATGGCCACGTCAATCGACCACTCTGCCATGTGCTGCAGTAGAATGTCCTGCGCAGCTATGGCGTGATTGACGTTGACCTGCAAGGCACGGAGGAGGGCCATTATGCAGTGTCCATCGCTGCCGCCGCTTCCCCTGTGCTACGTGGGGGAACAGGCACTGAGGCCTTCCTTTTCTTGGGTGGGGCGCAGTTCTTGCTCCCCACCTTGTGACTCGCTGGCCTCCCCAAGTCCGCACAGATCGGGCAGTGGGGGGCAGCGGCTGTGCAGTCACGCGCCTTGTGTCCGAGACAACCGCAGCGATAGCACATTTCGCTGCGGTCGGTCTCGTTCGGGCACTGCTGCCGGACATGGCCACTCTCCATGCACCGGTAGCAGCGCATGGGCTTGACCTCGAGCACTTGGACTCGGCAAGAGACCCAGCCTACCAAGAGACGGCCTTGAGCGACCTTCTTGGCTGCTGCCACCGGCACCTTTACCACGACCGTGCCGTAGCCGGCCCACGACTCGCGGATTTCACCCACTTTTACGTTATCGACTGCACATCCTCCGACTCCGGAAACTGCCGCTGCGACCTCGTCTTTGGTGACTGAGTCGTCCAGGCCCGATAGCCTTATGTCAACTGTTTTCATGGGCCTGGACACCTGAACGAGATCTGCGGGAAGAACCTCCTTTAGTTTGGCGGCAAAGGAGTCGGCTTTGTCGCCGTTGGCGTCCCCAGGAATCTCTAGGAGCCTACCCCCGGTTTTGGCCTTGACACATCGCATGCCACTGATGCCAAGCTCGCCTATTTTAATCTGGGATTTGGCGTCCTTGATGGCCGTCACATACGTCACACCTTTCTCCTGCGCCCCTGGTAGGAGCGTCAGCACTATGGCCGACGAACGGGGCGGACGAAGTTTACGGGTGGCGGGCTTTTTAGCGACCGGCTTAGGTGGCTGGGCGCTTGGCCGTGCTTGTTGGCCGCTTTTTGGCTTCTTGCCCTTTTTGGCCACAACATTCCAGCCTTCCTCCATAGAGGCTGGTGGAGGTGGTAGTGGGCGGGCCTCCGGAGCGGGCGCAGCAGCTCTTTGCGCGGCTGGGCGCCTTTTGCGGCTTCTGCCCTGACGCCTGGTGCTAGGCGCGTTGACCGTCTGTGTCTCGGCTGGCGAGGCATCGGCCACCGGGGCCTTGGCAGCTGGGACCTTTGCCGCCGAGGCTTTGGTGGTTACCGCCTTGACTGACGAGGTTTGACTCGGCTGGCCTGCCGAGACTTTGGCTGCAGGGGCCTTGGCTGCCGGGGCCTTGGCTGCCGCGGCCTTGGCTTTAGGGGCCTTAGTTGTCGTGGCCTTAGCTGCCGGAGTTTTGTCCAGCGGGGCTTTGATCGCCGGAGCCTTAGCGTTAGCCGGCTGGGCCTTGCTTGATCCAGCTTCCTCAGTGAAGGAGGGGCGTTGGGTAGATATCATTGCCTCGTTCCTTTTATCAGCAGCTAATGGGATGCGCCGCTGCTCAGGGAGGAGCCTATCCTCCAGGCCTGCAATGCGTGCGTTGAGCATCGCACTGCAGCGGGCCATGAGGCTGCGCTCCAGCTCGCTGGGCTCCTGGACTGGCGTTACCTCCATAGCCGATACTTGGGTCGATGGCACGACCCCCTCGCTCGGGCGCTGTTCTTTGAGTAAAGCGAGCTCCTTACGGAGTTCGCCGAGCTCCTTTGAGAGCTTTTCGTTGGCCGCGTTGAGGCGGCGGATCTCCTCGTCCGCTGTCCTCTCCGCAAGCGTCTCCACCGCAGCTAGGATGAGGGCAGTGGCATCGTTCAGGTTCCTTTGGAAGACCCCGCTGATGTGCCCGCTCTTCTTCGTGCAGTGCGCAATGGTTTCGGTGCCAGTGCGCACTGCCTTCAGCAGTTCTTGAGCTGTCTGCTCTCTCGCCGTGTAGGTGGCCATATTGAGGGCTTTCCTCAATTTCACCGAGTAGCCTTCAGCCTCCTCTTCTGCCTCGACCGCTCGAGCCCTTCTCTTGTCCTCTCTGAGAAGTTCGCGGGCTTCGGCCTTCTTGGCCCTCGCACCCGTGGTCACGGGTCTGCCTCGCCCATGGCTCTCGCCACTAGCGACCGTGGCCGGCTTTTTTGGTGCCGTTGCCACCTCAGAATCCTCCGAAAGAAGTGAGTCCGCCGACTCGTCTCGAGTCCTCTTTGCCCTCGATCTGGATCTGCCGTCCACGGACGACGCCGAGTCGCTGTCAATGGAGATTCGGTCCACCACAACGTGACAGTCGCGGCAGCCGAAATCCTCCATAGACTCCTCCTCATTATTTCCTGCGCCCGAAGGCGCCTTCGCGGAACTCCCGCGGTTGGCGAGATCACTCTCGCATTCCCCCCCTAAACTTCCCCTAATATTATTATTTGAAAACAACTCCATACTAAAACCCACGAGTGCGGGAGATCTAAGAAGTCCACCCGGCCAGAGATCCCGCTATAGCCGGGTAACCCTAAGTACACCCGGAGTGTCGGGCAAACCCCGGGGTGGCCGCTAGCTGGTTGATGCACTCCCCAACCACCTCCTAAGAGGCATCCCTACGCCGCGCGAAGGCCCCGAAGGGCGCCCCAGCGCAAGGACTTTGAGGCGCATTTTTTATTGAGGTGCGCTACCTCTCAGGTCCGGCCGGTTAAGGCAAGACCCCCTGGTCCTACTTTGCCCCCCGCTAGACATGACAACGGACGGGGCAGTAAGGTAACAGGTTTGCCCGATGGTGGCCAGCATGGCCTATCTGGAGCCGTCGCGAGGCGGACACCAGACCCATCGCGCCGCGGGTACATCCCGCCATCCCACGTGCCGAAACACACCATTCTACAACGGCGACAGAACGCCACGAGCAATAACGCTCCCTTCCTCCTGGCAGCATCCGAACGACGCCACACCAATGATCTCGGCCCCTCTTCTAAAAGAAGAGGAGAGAGAGTACACCTCTTCGACAGTTTTGGTCCGCGCCGGGCAAAGCCGGTACCCCCCATATCTGGGAGGCATTCCCCTATCCGCCACCTGGGGACGCGCCCGATGGGAGACTGTCCAACTCCACACGGGAGGCGGAACCTAACCTAACCTAACCTAACCTAACCTAACCTAACCTAACCTAACCTAACCTAACCTAACCTAACCTAACCTAACCTAACCTAACCTAACCTAACCTAACCTAACCTAACCTTTTTTTTTTTTTTTTTTTTTTTTTTTTTTTTTTTTTTTTTTTTTTTAACGATGGAAAAAATGCCTTACGCACGCCCCGCACCCTGGGGGGGTAGTGGGGGAGTGTCGGGCTCTCCGGAGATGATTACGCTGAACTACTGCTCAGCGTAGCCATGAACCGGCATACCGACTAAAACGACCATCGATGCTCCCTCTATCACCTGGGCGCGAACACATAGACGCCCGCCGGATCGTCCTCATCAGAGGAAAACGATTCGTCGGACGAATATGTGTCGGTTCCTGACGAAGCCATGGGATCCCCGTAGGACACTACCACAGCCTCGTCGGTGATTGTTCGCCTAGGGCAAACCCCTCCGGCGCCCCCCAGTGAGGGGGGCTGTCGACTCCCCGGAGCATCAGGGGAGTCGACTCTGGTCGGAGACACGTGCAATGCACGATCCGAGTCCCCCAGACTCGGACCGCACTGGCCTCCGACGGGCGGGAGACTTCGGGCAAACTGCCGTCGTCTCCTGCCCAAACGTCTGCGGCGGCAAGGAACAGCGTTGGGATCTTCTTCGCGTGCTCGCTCCGCCACCTCCTTCTCCGTCACAACCTCGACGCAGAAGGTATTTACTGCCTCCCATGACTCCTTGCTATCCACCATGGCCTTGACTACAGTGGGGAGGGAGAGGTCGACCCCTATAACGGCCACCATTGCGGCGCGCTGCGCAGAGAAAGCGGGGCACACCTCTAAAGTGTGCTGCGCCGTGTCTTCCACCTCGTCACAGTGGTGACACTGCGGGGTCGCTTCACGTCCAATCCGGTGCAGATATTTTCCGAACGAGCCATGCCCGCTCAGAATCTGCACCAGGTGGTATGTCAGCGACCCATGCTGCCTCTCAGCCCAGGACTTTAAAATTGGGCGCATGGCCTCAAGGGTGCGCGACTGCGTACCAGAGGCAGGTTGGCCCAGACTCTCCGCCCAGAGACTGTACATCGTCTCGCGGCTCTCTTCTAAGGCCGCAGCTCTCTCGCGCGGCGCTCGTCGGTTGCCGCTCTCCCTTTCCTCGCAGCGGAGCCTATAAGCAGCCGCCAGAACCTCCGCGACTAGTTCCCAGGGTGGCGTGCCCGCGAGGGCACATGCTGCCGCCCGGGAAACAGTGCGATACCCGCGTATCATTCGCAGAGCCATTGCGCGCTGCGCTCTTTGCAGCGAGGCAGTGGCACGCGGGCTCAGTGCATCCGCCCAGACCGGAGCACCGTACAACGCCATGCTCCGGACGATGGTGCCGTACAGGTGGCGTACATTAGCGCTCGGCCCACCCACATTCGGGAGAAGTCGCCCCAGGGCATCTGCCGCACCCAGAAGGCGGGGCTCGAGGCGCTTGAAATGCTCCTCGAAACCCCATCGACCGTCTATCACAAGACCAAGATATTTGAAGGAGGGCAGCAGTGGTACCCTCACTTCGTCCACGACAACCTCTGTTCCCGCGGGGGCTCCTCTGCGGGGGCCGTGAAATAGCAGGGCCTCCGTTTTATGGAGGGCCACCCTTAGACCCAGGGACCGTATACGCCGCACGATATGGCTGACGAATACGCCCGCCAATCGCAGTATCCCTGCAATGTTTTTCCCCCGGATGGTGACCAAAGTGTCGTCTGCATAACAGAACAGTCCAACCATCCGGGGAAGCCCGCACCTCAATACATAGTCGTACCCGATTATCCACAGTAAGGGGCCCAGTACGGACCCCTGTGGGACTCCACGAGCCACGGTGTAACGTCGGGTACGACCGTCCCTCCCTTGACAGAGCACAACTCTTTCCTCCAGGTAGTCAGCCACGAGGCGCCGTAGGTACGGAGGCACCCCATGGTATCGGAGTGCCTCCATGATGACCCCAAACGGAAGACTATTGAAGGCGTTGGCAATATCTAATGAGACAGCCAACGCCATTTCCCCGCTCTCGGTAGCCTCGGTTACGAGGCGCCGCAAGTCCGTCAGGGCATCGATAGTTGAACGCCCTGCACGGAACCCGTATTGGACAGGCGAAAAATTTGGCCCCACCTCCGTGATGTGCTGGACGAGCCGGGCCGCAACTACCCGCTCAAACAATTTCCCGGTCTCGTCCAGCAGGACGATCGGCCTGTATGCCGACGGGTCATCGGGCGGGCGGCCCTCCTTTCTAAGGAGGCAAAGAGCGCCCTCCTTCCATGGCTTCGGGAACTTTCCGGTGCGAAAACATGCATCGAACAGTTCCCGAAGCCTGTCCCCGAGGTGTTCAAGGGACAGGTACACAACCCTGCCCGGGACTCCGTCCGGTCCAGGGGCCGTCTTTTTGCCCTTAAGGCGATCAACGGCGGCCTCAAATTCCCCATCTGTAACCAGAGGCGGAGGAGCCTCCTCGCCCGGTTCCGCCTCCTCGGTGGACGGTGGAGCCATCCGAGGGGGGACGAAATTGGCTTCGTTGGGAGGAAACAACTCCCCAACGACCCTCGAGAGCAACGCCGGATCCATGGTTTCCGTCAGGGGGGCACCGCGCGCTTTGAGCTTGTTGCGCGCGGTTTTATAAGGCCTCCCCCACGGATCCCGGTCGAGGCCCTGCAGCAACTCCTCTCGTGAAGTTTCCTTCGCGGAGGCGATCGCAGTTTGCAGGGTCTTTTTGGCTCGCGTGTACTCCCCGTACAGGCGCTCCTCCTCCTCTGGCACCGTGATGCGACGTCGGCGATAGCGGGTGTACGCTCGGCGCTTAACATTGCAGTCCCTGCGCTGGGCTGCAATGTCAGTCGACCACCAGTACACCGCTGTTCGGTCGCGTGGAGGGTGTGCTCTCGGCATGGAAGCTTCACACACCTCCGTCAGGGCGCCACGAAATCGTGCTGCCGACTCGTCGGTGTCACCGCCATCCATGGGCCGGGAAAACCAGCGCTCAAAGATGGCGGTCTCTTCTGCCGCAGCCTTATCGAGACGGCTGAGGGCCCAACGGGGACGGTCCCGATTTTCACGCCGCATTACGGGCTGATGGACGGAGGTCTCAAAGCGGATGTAACGGTGATCCGAAAGAGTCTCCGTCCGTAATACCCGCCATCCGTGAACGCTCCGCGCCAGGGCCGGGGTGGCAAAGGATAGGTCCACCACCGATCCGCCCTGTCGGCGCACGCAGGTATGTGTCGTCCCTATGTTGAGTAGGGAGAGACCAGAAGCGGCCGCCCACAACTCGACGTCCCGTCCACGTGCGTCAGTGGACGGATTGCCCCACACTGTGGACTTGGCATTCAGGTCACCCATCAGGAGGACCTGGTGCGAAGACGTCACTCTCCTCACTACAGCACCGACGGCCTCGAGAAACAACTCAAAATCGGCGAGGGGCCTATTCGGGGAGAAGTAAACACCAATAAAGGCAATGCCCCCCCAGACAGCCACAACGTACCCGGAACCCCTCTCAAC
The DNA here is from genome assembly GCA_963921415.1 of Pyrausta despicata. Taxonomy (NCBI): domain Eukaryota; kingdom Metazoa; phylum Arthropoda; class Insecta; order Lepidoptera; family Crambidae; genus Pyrausta; species Pyrausta despicata. Next base: position 42,953 of record OY992865.1, read on the forward strand.
AGTGGAGGGGGGAACGAAGCCTGGCGCTGCGCGCACGATTACCGCAACGGTGCCGTCCCGGTCCCCGACCCAGTTGGACTGGTCGGGAACAAAGTACGGCTCAGCCACAACCGCTACATCGATTGCCCACTCCGCCATTGCTTGCAGCAACATGTCTTGGGCTCGGGCGGAGTGGTTTATATTCCCTTGCAGGAGGTTACATGGACGGACCCTGTCCATTACTCGTCCATGGGAACCTCCTGCTGTAGCTGCTCGGGACTGAGCACCGGCTGCGAGACGGGAGCCGTATTTGACGGATGGGCCATTGGCTTCCCTCGGGCTTGGGGCGGTTTGCAGCTGCGCCCGCCCATCACATGCTCGGAGGGCCTCCGGGCTGCGGCACACACTGCACAATGGGGCTTCTCGTTGCAGGTTGCCCCTTTGTGGCCGGCCTTCCCGCACCTGTAGCACAGGGCGCTTCTGTCCTCCGCTGAAGGACAATTCTGTCTTACGTGTCCCGGCTGCATACATTTAAAGCAGCGCGTGAGACGGGTCTCCAGCGGCTTCACTTGGACACAACTAAATCCAATTGGCAGCCGACCCGCATCCACCACTTTTTTAGCCGCAGCCACTGGGCACGAGACGATTGTTGTGCCCATCCCACCGGGACCTGTGCGAATTGGGCGCACCTTCACTAGGTCCCGACTGCATCCACCTCTCGTTGCGAAGGCAGCCGCAAGCCTCCCTTCATTCACCGAGTCGTCCAGCCCGATTACGCGCATGTCAATGCACTTCGTGGGCCGGACGACTGTTGCCACCTCAGCGAGGACCTCCTGCAGCTTAGTTGCTAGCAGGTCGGCCTTCTCCCCAGCGCCTGCGCCGGAGATCTCTATTATCTTCGCGCCGGCCATCGTGTTACGGCACCTTCTCTTAGGCATGTCCATGCTGTCGACATTTATAGCGTCGGCAGCACGGGACAGCGCCTCTCCGTATGTGACCCCTTTCTCCACAGCGGCCGGTGTCAGTGTGAGCAACACCGCAGCCGACTTGGGAGGGGTCAGCTTTTGTTTCCGCGCAGCTGTGCGCGGAGCCGGCTTGGGGGCTGGTACCTCAGGGCGCCGTTTTGGCGCTGCTCCAGTGTTGGCCACGGACGCATAAGTCCGTCCGGCCGGATTCGAAGACCGAGCGGAAGGTGCAGAAGGGGCAGCCGCAGCTTTCCCCTTCCTCTTCCTGCGCTTCTTTCTCCCCTCCTGTGTCACCCAGCCACCGTCGTTTTCCCCGACTGGGGGTGCGATCTGCGCCTCAGGCACAGTGGGGCCCCGGGACGTGGATGGGACTGGTATTGGGTGAGACTCATTCACTTCCTTTAAAGGACGGCTGGCAACAGCACCTCGTTTGCCATCGGCCTTTTTTGTCCTAGCCGCTTTGGGCGGCGCCGGTGCAACTTGCTCTCTCGCAGCAGCCTTTGACTTCGCCACAGAAGGCTTGGTCTGGGGCGCCGCATCAGCTTGAGGGAGAGGTAATGGGTACTCATCTATCTCCACGTCCTGTGTCCGCCTGTCGGCTGTGAGAGGAGGCCTCAGTCGCGGCTCAGGGGGCAAACGGGCTTCGAGATCGGCAATCCTTGAGTTTATTTGATTGCCGATTGAGACCCTCATTTCTGAGAATAACTTCTCCATATACGGAGGTAGCGTCTCCTCTGTCGGCGCCGGAACAGACTTCGGCGCAGTTGCAGCTCCTTTTTTGGCGCGCATCTCCTTCTTTAGCTCCTCTAGCTCCTTACGGAGCTCGGAGACCTCTTCCTGTAGCTTTTTGTTAGCCCTTTGAAGCTTAAGGGTCTCGCTATTGGAGGTGCACTCCAGGAGTGACCTCGCCGACGCCGATATTGTCGCCGCAGCCTGATTCAGGGCCTTCTGAAAAGTACCCTTAAGCTGCGACGACTTCGCAGACACGTGTCGAACTGTTTGAAGCTCCGCCTCTATAGTGTCTACGAGCTGGTAAGCCGCAGGCTCGCCCTCGTCCAAATCCATATCGTTACGAGAGGACATCGACCCCGAGTCTGAGCGAAGCCTACGCCTCTCTGCGATCTCCTCCATAAGCTCTTCTTGAGCGCGGATCTTCAACTCCTCTTGTTTGGCGAGGAGCAGCTCTCTCTTCGCTGCAGCCAAGCCCACGTACTCCCCTGTGGTGGGAGGACGACCTCTGCCGCGACCTCTCCCTTTGCCACATGCCGAAACCTTTGAGGCAGTGACGGTTTGGTCACTCGCTGTATCGGAGTCGCTGCTCCCCTCCTCGCCCGCCTTATTAGTTGGAGGGCGTTTTCTTTTTACAGCCCCTGATTGGGACCCAATCGTCTGTGTGCTACAGCAAGACACAGCATCCGAGTCATCGCCGTCGTTTGTGGCAATCGACACCGCTATATTTTCCAGCACAACCCTCGGGTTTGCTCCACTCATAGAATTCGAGCGTGAGTGAGGCGCCGAACTGGATTGATTCGTCAAGCCCATAGCGCCCGCTGATCTTCGACCGGCACTAGCACAGACGGCCGGTTTATTGAACTTCAGGCAGAATGACCGCCTGGATGTCCCGCTGTTTGTCGCGCCCACTGCGCCTACTTCCGCGCCCACTGCGCCTTCCTCATTCTCTCCTCCTTCGGGTTTAGGGTTTTGTTTAATTTTATTCATAATCATAATTGATCCCACGAGTATGGGGGAAGTAAGAGTCCTTGCCGGGCGGTGCCCCCTGCACCCGGCAAAGCCTTGGGGTTGATAACCCAACGGGAGGTCGGCAGGTATCCCGCTGGAGTAAGCTCTAGCGACTGATCACCCATCAGCCACGCATCACCTCGCGGAGCTACCACGCTTGTGATTGGGGTAATTTTTTATAGAGGTTTTCTTCCTCGCGGTCCGGGCGGTTAAGCCAAGACCCTCGTTCCGCACAGAGCCGCGAGACGTGATCCACGACACTCCGTTGATGCGGATTACGAAACCACCACGCCGAGTCTGGAAAGACCCAGCCGCTCGCCCTGAAAAGGGCGCTCGTGCCGAGGCCACTACTGTGGCCCCACCCACGCCAGGTCCGCTTGGACCCGGCCACTCGTCCCCGAAGGGACGCCCGCACGACTCAGGCCCGAGCAGATGCCCCGCCGACCCGAGTTTGGTTTTAAAGACTTTTCCTTGTCTTGGCCCCGACTTCAATAGCCGAGACCCCCGGCCCCCCCGCGAGGGAAGGTTACGGGTTGCCCGACAGGCCCGCCGAGTTGACGAACCTGCCGCGCCGACGCCACCCAGACCCGGGCAGATGCCCCGACGGTCCGAGTTTTGGTTTTAAAGACTTTTCCTTGTCGTGGCCCCGACTTCAATAGCCGAGACCCCCGGCCCCCCCGCGAGAGAGGGTTACGGGTTGCCCGACAGGCCCGCCGAGTTGACGAAACCTGCCGCGCCACCGCACTTCAGACCCGGACAGAAGCCCCAACGGCCCTAAGTGCCTCGCAGGCTGAACCTGCAGAACGCCAAGCGCTCTACCCACTACGGGTCACTCCACGCTATCATCTCTGAGGCGAGAAAAGGGGAGCAGAACCCCGCGGGAGCCCAGCTGGATGTGGACTCAACCGCCGCTGTCAGACCATCAGCCTGACGTCGAAAACCCGAAAACCGTTCGACGCCAGTTGCCCGGGGTGCGCCACGAGGAGGCTGTCTGACCTGAACCTAACCTAACCTAACCTTTTTTTTTTTTTTTTTTTTTTTTTTTTTTTTTACGATGGAAAAAATGCCTTACGCACGCCCCGCACCCTGGGGGGGTAGCGGGGGAGTGTCGGGCTCTCCGGGAATGATTACGCTGAACTACTGCTCAGCGTAACCATGACCGGCATACCGACTAAAACGACCATCGATGCTCCCTCTATCACCTGGGCGCGAACACATAGACGCCCGCCGGATCGTCCTCGTCAGAAGAGAACGATTCGTCGGACGAATATGTGTCGGTTCCTGACGAAACCATGGGATCCCCGTAGGACACTACCACAGCCTCGTCGGTGATTGTTCGCCTAGGGCGAACCCCTCCGGCGCCCCCCAACAGGGGGGGCTGTCGACTCCCCGGAGCATCAGAGGAGTCGACCATGGTCGGAGACACGTGCAATGCACGATCCGAGTCCCCCAGACTCGGACCGCGCTGGCCTCCGACGGGCGGGAGACTTCGGGCAAACTGCCGTCGCCTCCTTCCCAAACGTCTGCGGCGGCAGGCATCAGCATGGGGATCCTCTTCCCGCGCGCGCTCCGCCACCTCCTTCTGCGTCACCACCTCGACGCAGAAGGTGTTTACGGCATCCCAGGACCCCTCGTCTTCCACCATGGCCTTTACCACAGTGGGGAGGGAGAGGTCGCTACCAATTATCGCCGTCATTTCGGCGCGCTGCGTGGAAAAGGCAGGACACACCTCTAGCGTGTGTTGCGCCGTATCCTCCGCCTCATCACAGTGATGGCACTGCGGGGTCGCTTCACGTCCAATCCGGTGCAGATATTTCCCGAACGAGCCATGCCCGCTCAGAATCTGCACCAGGTGGTATGTCAGCGACCCGTGCTGCCTCTCAGCCCAGGGCCTTAAAATTGGGCGCATGGCCTCAAGGGTGCGCGACTGCGTACCCGAGGCAGGCTGGGCCAAACTTTCTTCCCACAACCTGTACATTGTGTCGCGGGTCTCCTCTAGCGCCGCAGCCCTCTCACGCTGCGCCCGTTGGTTGCCGCTCTCCCTTTCCTCGCAGCGGAGCCTATAGGCGGCCGCCAGGACCTCCGCTACTAACTCCCAGGGTGGCGTGCCCGCGAGAGCACATGCTGCCGCCCGGGAGATCGTCCGGTAGCCCCGAATCATCCGCAGCACCATTGCGCGCTGCGCTCTCTGCAGCGAGGCAGTCGCACGCGGGCTCAGCGCATCCGCCCAGACTGGAGCACCGTATAGAGCCATGCTCCGGACGATGGTGCCGTACAGGCGGCGCACACTGGCGCTCGGCCCCCCGACGTTCGGAAGGAGACGTCCCAGGGCATCCGCCGCACCCAGTAGGCGGGGTTCGAGGCGCTTGAAGTGCTCCTCGAAACCCCACCGTCCGTCAATCACCAGCCCGAGATATTTAATGGAGGGCTGCAGTGGTATCCTCACATCGTCCACGACAACCACTGTTCCCGCGGGGGCTCCTCTGCGAGGGCCGTGAAACAACAGGGCCTCTGTTTTATGGAGGGCCACCCTCAGGCCCAGGGATTGTATTCGTCGCACGATAAAAGTGACGAATACGCCCGCCAATCTCACTATATCCGCGATGTTCTTTCCCCTGATCGTGACCAATGTGTCGTCTGCATAGCAGATTAGGCCAATCATCCAGGGGAGTCCGCACCTCAAAACATAATCGTACCCGACGATCCATAGCAAGGGGCCCAGTACGGACCCCTGTGGGACTCCACGAGCCACGTTGTAGTGTCGGGTAAGACCATCTCGCCCTTGGCAAGCCACGACTCGGCCCTCCAAATAATCTGCCACAAGCCTCCGAAGGTACGGCGGCACCCCATGGTATCGGAGTGCCTCCATGATGACCCCGAACGGCAGACTATTGAAGGCGTTGGCTATGTCCAGCGACACGGCCAACACCATTTCCCCTCTGTCAGTGGCCTCGGTTACGAGGCGCCGCAAGTCCGTCAAGGCATCAATTGTCGAACGCCCTGCACGGAACCCGTACTGGACGGGCGAGAAATTCGGCCCCACTTCCGTGATGTGCTGGACGAGCCGAGCCGCAACTACCCGCTCAAACAGCTTCCCGGTCTCGTCCAGTAGGACGATCGGCCTGTATGCCGACGGGTCATCGGGCGGGCGGCCCTCCTTTCTTAGGAGGCAAAGAGCGCCCTCCTTCCATGGCTTCGGGAACTTTCCGGTGCGAAAACATGCATCGAACAGTTCCCGAAGCCTGTCCCCGAGGTGTTCAAGGGACAAGACCACAACCCTGCCCGGGACTCCGTCCGGTCCAGGGGCCGTCTTTTTGCCCTTAAGGCGATCGACTGCAGCCTCAAATTCCCCGTCCGTTACAGTAGGCGGAGGAGCCTCCTCGCCCGGTCCCGCCTCCTCGGCAGATGGTGGAGCCATCCGAGGGGGGACGAAACTAGCCTCGTTAGGGGGGAACAACTCCCCGACGACCCTCGACAGCAGTGACGGATCCATTGTTTCCGTCAGGGGGGCACCGCGCGCTTTAAGCTTGTTGCGCGCGGTTTTATAAGGCCTCCCCCACGGATCCCGGTCGAGGCCCTGCAGCAACTCCTCGCGAGACGCTTCCTTCGCGGAGGCAATCGAAGTTTGCAGGGCCTTTTTGGCTTGCGTGTACTCCTCGTACAGCCGTTCCTCTTCCTCGGGCACCCTGATGCGACGTCGGCGATAGCGGGTGTACGCTCGGCGCTTAACATTGCAGTCCGTACGCTGGGCTGCAATGTCAGTCGACCACCAGTACACCGCTGTTCGGTCGCGTGGAGGGTGTGCTCTCGGCATGGAAGCCTCACACACCTCCGTCAGGGCGCCACGAAATCGTACTGCGGACTCATCTGTGTTACCGCCATCCATGGGCCGGGAAAACCAACGCTCAAAGATGGCGGTCTCCTCTACCGCAGCCTTGTCCAACCGGCTGAGAGCCCAGCGGGGTCGATCCCGGTTTTGTGGCCGCGTCACGGGCTGATGGACGGAGGTCTCAAATCGGATGTAGCGGTGATCCGAGAGAGTCTCCGTCCGTAACACCCGCCATCCGTGAACGCTCCGTGCCAGGGCCGGGGTGGCAAAGGATAGGTCCACCACCGATCCACCCTGTCGGCGCACGCAGGTGTGTACCGTCCCTATGTTGAGTAGGGAGAGACCAGTAGTGGCCGCCCACAACTCGACGTCCCGCCCACGTGCGTCAGTGGACGGATTGCCCCACACCGTGGACTTGGCATTCAGGTCCCCCATCAGGAGGACCTGGTGCGAAGCCACCACTCTCCTCACTACAGCACCGACGGCCTCGAGAAACAACTCAAACTCGGCGAGGGGCCTATTCGGGGAGAAGTAGACGCCAATAAAGGCAATGCCCCCCCATGCAGCCACAACGTACCCGAAACCCCTCTCGACAGTGGAGGGAGGAACGAAGCCTGGCGCTGCGCGCACGACGACTGCGACGGTGCCGTCCCGGTCTCCGACCCAGTTAGGCTGGTCGGGAACAAAGTACGGCTCAGCCACAACCGCCACGTCGATTGCCCACTCCGCCATTGCTTGCAGCAACATGTCTTGGGCTCGGGCGGAGTGGTTCAAATTCCCTTGCAGGAGGTTACATGGACGGACCCTATCCATTACTCGTCCATGGGAACCTCCTGCTGTTGCTGCTCGGGACTGAGCGCCGGCTGTGGAGCGGGAGCCTTATTTGCCGGGCGGGCTGTTGGCTTCCCCCGCGCTTGGGGCGGCTTACAATTGCGCCCACCCATTACGTGCTCGGAAGGCCTCCGAGCAGCGGCACAAACTGCACAGTGGGGCTTTCCGTTGCAGTTTGCCCCTTTGTGGCCGGCCTTCCCGCACCTGTAGCACAGGGCGCTTCTGTCCTCTAGTGAAGAACAGTTCTGCCTGACGTGGCCCGGCTGCATACATCTGAAGCAGCGCACGAGCCGGGTCTCCAGCGGCTTAACTTGGACGCAGCTGAAACCGATTGGCAAGCGGCCCGCGTCCACCACTTTTTTGGCCGCAGCCACTGGGCACGATATAATTGTGGTGCCCATCCCACCGGGACCTGTGCGAATTGGGCGCACCTTTACTAGGTCCCGACTGCATCCACCTCTCGTAGCGAAGGCAGCCGCAAGCCTCTCACCTGTCACGGAGTCGTCTAGCCCGATTACGCGCATGTCAATACACTTCGTTGGCCGGACGACTGTCGCCACCTCAGCGAGGACCTCCTGCAGCTTACTTGCTAACAGGTCGGCCTTCTCTCCAGCGCCCGCACCGGAAATCTCAATAATTTTTGCGCCGGACATTGTATTGCGGCATCGCCTCTTAGGGATGTCCATGCTGTCAACGTTGATGGCGTCGGCAGCACGGGACAATGCCTCCCCGTAGGTGACCCCCTTTTCTACGGCGGCCGGTGTCAGAGTGAGCACCACCGCTGCCGATTTGGGAGGGGTCAATTTTGGTTTCCGCGCGACAGTGCGAGGAGCTGGCGTGGAAGCCGGAACGACGGGGCGCCTACTTGGCGCTGCTACGGCACTGGCCACAGACGCAAATGTCTTATTGGCCGGTTTGTAGGTCCGAACTGGGGGCGCAGTAGGGTCAGCCGCAGCTTTTGCTTTTTTCCCCCGCTGACGCTTCTTTTTCCTCCCCTCTTGGACGACCCAGCCACCGTCATTATCCTGAACCGGGGTTGCAGCCTGCGTATGGGGCGCATCGGCGCCCCGGGACGTGGACGGAACTGGTGGTGGGGGAAGTTCCTCAATTAAAGGCTTATTGGCAGCAATACTTTGCTTGCCACCAGCCTTTTTAGTCCTGGCCGCTTTGGGCGGCGCCGGTCCCGCTTGCTTGATCGCAGCAGCCTTCGACTTCGCCACGGAGGGCTTAGTCTGGGGCGCCGCGACAATTTGAGGGAGAGGGAATGGATCCTCATCCATCTCCAGGTCCTGCGTCCGCCTGTCGGCTGCGAGAGGAGGTCTCAGTCGCGGCTCAGGGGGCAAACGGGCTTCGAGATCGGCAATCCTCGAGTTTATTTGGTTGCCGATTGAGACCCTCATCTCCGAGAATAACTTCTCCACATACGGAGGTAGCGTCTCCTCTGTCGGCGCCGGAACGGACTTCGGTGCAGCTGCGGCTCCTTTTTTGGAGCGCATCTCCTTCTTTAGCTCCTCTAACTCCTTACGGAGCTCGGAGACCTCCTCCTGAAGCTTTCTGTTGGCTTTTTGTAACTTCAGGGTCTCGCTATTGGAGGTGCACTCCAGAAGGGACCTTGCCGACGCAGAAATCGTCGCCGCAGCCTGATTCAGGGCCTTCTGAAAGGTACCCTTAAGCTGCGACGACTTCGCAGATACGTGACGCACTGTTTTCACCTCCGCCTCTATGGCGTCTACGAGCTGGTAAGCCGCAGGCTCGCCCTCGTCCATCTCCATATTATTTAGAGAGGACATCGACCCCGACTCTGAGCGGAGCCTACGCCTCTCTGAGATCTCCTCCATAAGCTCCTCATGAGCACGGATCTTCATCTCCTCTTGTTTGGCGAGGAGCAGCTCTCTCTTCGCTGCAGCCAAACCCACGTACTCCCCTGTCGTGGGGGGACGGCCTCTGCCGCGACCTCTCCCTTTACCATCTGCCGAGATCTTTGGGGCAGTGACGGTTCGGTCACTCGCCGTGTCGGAGTCGCTGCTCCCATCCTTGCCCGCCTTTTTGGTAGGAGGGCGTTTCCGCTTTACAGCCCCTGATTGGGACTCAATCGTCTGCGTGCTACAGCAAGACACATCGGAGTCATCGCCGTTGTTCCTCGCAATTGACGCCGCTATATCTTTCAGCACAACTCTCGGGTTTGCTCCACTCATAGAACTCGAGCGTGAGTGAGGCGCCGAACTGGAGCGACTCGCCGAGTCTATAGCACCCGCTGATCTTCTTCCGGCACTAGCACAGACGGCCGGTTTATTGAACGTCAGGCAGAATGACCGCCTAGATGTCCCACTGTTTGTCGCGCCCACTGCGCCTACATCCGCGCCCACTGCGCCTTCCTCATTCTCTCCTCCTTCAGGTTTAAGGTTTTGGTTAATTGTATTCATAATTAATCCCACGAGTGTGGGGGATATAAACCGTCCATCCAGGCGGTGCCCCCTGCACCTGGATAACCCTATTACTGCACGAGGGTGGGCGGTCTCGTGCAGGTGTCGCGCTAGCGGGTAGGCATTGACCCATCCTACCACCTCGAGACCGAGGCGGCCGACCGTCACGCGACAAACGGCCAACCTTTTGGGGTTTTTTATTGAGGTTGTCTCCTCTCGGCCCGGGCGACCAAGCCAAGGCCCCTACTTCCCTAGGGCTGCGAGACATGTCCACAACACCCTTCGGGAGCAGGTTGCCAGACGGTTGACCGAAGTCACCCACCTAGTCGCGCAATCGCGAGTGGTGGGCCCGTCCAGCCGCAGGTCTTGCAGACCCGCCATCCCACGAGCCGAAGCTCCGCTAGTCCAGTGGACTCCAACACGCAGTATGAAAACTGCACGGCGACAGAACGCCACCACCGTCGTCGCATAGAAGCAACCGCAAGCCTTGCAGGCCTGCCATACTACGCCATCAAAAAGATGGCCACTGGGCCCCATGAGCCCCTACTCAATGATCTCGGCCCTCCTTCGAGCGAGAAGAAGAGGAGAGAGAGTACACCTCTTCGACAGTTTTGGTCCGCGCCGGGCAAAGCCGGTACCCCCCATATCTGGGAGGCATTCCCCTATCCGCCACCTGGGGACGCGCCCGATGGGAGACTGTCAAACTCCACACGGGAACCTTTTTTTTTTTTTTTTTTTTTTTTTTTTTTTTTTTTTTTTTTTTTTTTTTTACGATGGAAAAAATGCCTTACGCACGCCCCGCACCCTGGGGGGGTAGCGGGGGAGTGTCGGGCTCTCCGGAGATGATTACGCTGAACTACTGCTCAGCGTAACCATGACCGGCATACCGACTAAAACGACCATCGATGCTCCCTCTATCACCTGGGCGCGAACACATAGACGCCCGCCGGATCGTCCTCATCAGAGGAGAACGATTCGTCAGACGAATATGTGTCGGTTCCTGACGAAGCCATGGGATCCCCGTAGGACACTACCACAGCCTCGTCGGTGATTGTTCGCCTTGGGCGAACCCCTCTGGCGCCCCCCAACAGGGGGGGCTGTCGACTCCCCGGAGCATCAGGGGAGTCGACTCTGGTCGGAGACACGTGCAATGCACGATCCGAGTCCCCCAGACTCGGACCGCGCTGGCCTCCGACGGGCGGGAGACTTCGGGCAAACTGCCGTCGTCTCCTGCCTAAGCGTCTGCGGCGGCAGGGAACAGCGTTGGGATCTTCTTCGCGTGCTCGCTCCGCCGCCTCCTTCTCTGTCATCACCTCGACACAGAAGCTATTCACCGCCTCCCATGACTCTTCGTCCTCCACCATGGCCTTGACCACAGTTGGGAGGGAGAGGTCGACCCCTATCACAGCCACCATTTCGGCGCGCTGTGTGGAAAAGGCAGGGCACACCTCTAACGTGTGTTGCGCCGTGTCCTCCGCCTCATTGCAGTGATGGCACTGCGGGGTCGCTTCACGGCCGATTCGGTGCAGATATTTTCCGAACGAGCCATGCCCGCTCAGAATCTGCACCAGGTGGTATGACAGCGACCCGTGCTGCCTCTCAGCCCAGGGCTTGAGAATCGGGCGCATGGCCTCAAGGGTGCGCGACTGCGTGCCCGAGGCAGGTTGGGCCAAACTTTCTTCCCACAACCTGTACATGGTGTCGCGGGCTTCTTCCAAGGCCGCGACTCTCTCACGCGGCGCCCGTCGGTTGCCGCTCTCCCTTTCCTCGCAGCGGAGCCTATAGGTGGCCGCCAGAACCTCCGCGACTAGCTCCCAGGGTGGCGTGCCCGCGAGGGCACATGCTGCCGCCCGGGAAACAGTCCGATACCCGCGTATCATCCGCAGTGCCATTGCGCGCTGCGCTCTTTGCAGCGAAGCTGTGGCACGCGGGCTCATCGCATCCGCCCAGACCGGAGCACCATACAACGCCATGCTCCGGACGATCGTGCCGTATAGGCGGCGCACACTGGCGCTCGGCCCCCCCACGTTCGGGAGGAGACGACCCAGCGCATCCGCCGCACCCAGAAGGCGGGGTTCGAGGCGCTTGAAATGCTCCTCGAAACCCCATCGGCCGTCAATCACCAGCCCGAGATATTTAAAGCAGGGCTTCAACGGCACCCTGACTTCGTCCACCACAACCACCGATCCTGCTGGGGCTCCTCTGCGGGGCCCGTGGAAGAGTAGGGCCTCCGTCTTGTGGAGGGCCACCTCAAGGCCCAGGGACCGTATTCGTCGAACGATGTGGCTCACGAATACGCCCGCCAGTCGCAATATCCCTGCGATGTTTTTACCCCGGATGGTGAGCAACGTGTCGTCTGCATAGCAGAACAGGCCAACCATCCAGGGAAGTCCGCACCTCAGTACATAATCGTACCCGACGATCCATAGCAAGGGGCCCAATACGGACCCCTGTGGGACTCCTCGTGCCACGTTGTAGTGTCGGGTACGACCATCCCGCCCTTGGCACACAACGACTCGGCCCTCCAAATAATCCGCCACAAGGCGCCGTAGGTACGGAGGCACCCCATGGTATCGGAGTGCCTCCATGATGACCTCGAACGGAAGACTATTGAAGGCGTTGGCAATGTCTAATGACACAGCCAACACCATTTCCCCTCTGCCAGTAGCCTCCGTTACGAGGCGCCGCAAGTCCGTCAGGGCGTCGATTGTCGAACGCCCTGCACGGAACCCGTACTGGACGGGCGAGAAATTCGGCCCCACCTCCGAGATGTGCTGGACGAGCCGAGCCGCAACTACCCGCTCAAACAACTTCCCGGTCTCGTCCAGCAGGACGATCGGCCTGTATGCCGACGGGTCGTCGGGCGGGCGGCCCTCCTTTCGAAGGAGGCATAGAGCGCCCTCCTTCCATGGCTTCGGGAACTTTCCGGTGCGAAAACATGCATCGAACAGTTCCCGAAGCCTGTCCCCGAGTTGTTCAAGGGACAGGTACACAACCCTGCCCGGGACTCCGTCCGGTCCAGGGGCCGTCTTTTTGCCCTTAAGGCGATCAACTGCAGCCTCAAATTCCCCGTCCGTTACAGTAGGCGGAGGAGCCTCCTCGCCCGGTCCCGTCTCCTCGGCAGATGGTGGAGCCATCCGGGGGGGGACGAAATTGGCTTGGTTGGGGGGAAACAGTTCCCCAACGACCCTAGACAGTTGAGCGGCATCCATCGTTTCCGTCAGGGGGGCCCCGCGCGCTTTGAGCTTGTTGCGCGCGGTTTTATAAGGCCTCCCCCACGGATCCCGATCGAGGCCCTGCAGCAACTCCTCGCGAGAAGCTTCCTTCGCGGAGGCAATCGAAGTTTGCAGGGCCTTTTTGGCTTGCGTGTACTCCTCGTACAGCCGTTCCTCTTCCTCGGGCACCCTGATGCGACGTCGGCGATAGCGGGTGTACGCTCGGCGCTTAACATTGCAGTCCGTACGCTGGGCTGCAATGTCAGTCGACCACCAGTACACCGCTTTTCGGTCGCGTGGAGGGTGTGCTCTCGGCATGGAAGCCTCGCACACCTCCGTCAGGGCGCCACGAAATCGTGCTGCCGACTCGTCTGTGTCTTCGCCATCCATGGGCCGGGAAAACCAACGCTCAAAGATGGCGGTCTCCTCTACCGCAGCCTTGTCCAGCCGGCTGAGGGCCCAGCGGGGTCGATCTCGGTTTTCGGGCCGCGTCACGGGTTGATGAACGGAGGTCTCAAATCGGATGTAACGGTGATCCGAGAGAGTCTCCGTCCGTAATACCCTCCAGTTGCGTACTGTGCGCGCCAGAGCCGGGGTGGCAAAAGATAAGTCCACCACGGATCCGCCCTGTCGGCGCACGCAGGTATGAACCGTGCCTCTATTTAGTAGGCAGAGACCCGTGGTGGCTGCCCACAATTCTACATCCCGCCCACGTGCGTCAGTGGACGGGTTGCCCCACAGAGTGGACTTGGCATTCAGGTCCCCCATTAGGAGGACCTGATGCGTGGCCACCCTCCGCACTGCAGCGCAGACGGCCTCGAGGTACGACTCAAACTCGGCGAGGGGCCTATTTGGAGAGAAGTAGACGCCAATAAAGGCAATGCCCCCCCAGACAGCCACAACGTACCCGGAACCCCTCTCGACAGTGGATGGGGGAACGAAGCCTGGCGCTGCGCGGACGACGATTGCGACGGTGCTGTCCCGGTCCCCGACCCAGTTGGGCTGGTCAGGAACAAAGTATGGCTCCGCTACGACCGCCACATCAATTGACCACTCCGCCATGGCTTGCAGCAACATATCTTGGGCTCTGGCAGAGTGGTTTATATTCCCTTGCAGGAGGTTACATGGACGGACCCTATCCATTACTCGTCCATAGGAACCTCCTGCTTAGCTGCTCGGGACTGAGCGCCGGCTGCGAGACGGTAGCCTTATTTGACGGACGGGCCGTTGGCTTCCCTCGCGCTTGGGGTGGTTTACAGCTGCGCCCGCCCATCACATGCTCGGGGGGCCTCCGGGCTGCGGCACACACTGCACAATGGGGCTTCTCGTTGCAGGTTGCCCCTTTGTGGCCAGCCTTCCCGCACCTGTAGCATAGGGCGCTTCTGTCCTCCGCCGAAGAACAGTTTTGCCTTACGTGTCCCGGCTGCATACACTTAAAGCAGCGCGTGAGACGGGTCTCCAGCGGCTTCACTTGGACACAACTAAAGCCAATAGGCAGCCGACCCGCATCCACCACTTTTTTGGCTGCAGCCACTGGGCACGACACAATTGTGGTACCCATCCCACCGGGACCTGTGCGAATTGGGCGCACCTTCACTAGGTCCCGACTGCACCCACCTCTCGTTGCGAAGGCAGCCGCAAGCCTCTCTTCTGTTACGGAGTCGTCCAGCCCGATTACGCGCATGTCAATGCACTTCGTGGGCCGGACGACTGTCGCCACCTCAGCGAGGACCTCCTGCAGCTTACTTGCTAGCAGGTCGGCCTTCTCTCCAGCGCCCGCGCCGGAAATCTCAATAATTTTTGCGCCGGCCATTGTATTCCGGCATCTCCTCTTTGGGATGTCCATGCTGTCAACGTTAATGGCGTCGGCAGCACGGGACAATGCCTCCCCGTAGGTGACCCCCTTTTGAACGGCGGCCGGTGTTAGAGTTAGCACCACCGCTGCCGATTTGGGAGGGGTCAATTTTGGTTTCCGCGCGGCAGTGCGAGGAGCCGGCATAGAAGCCGGAACGACGGGGCGCCTACTTGGCGCTGCTCCGGCTCTGGCCACAGACGCAAATGTCTGTTTAGCCGGCTTGGAAGTCCGGACTGGGGGCGCAGCAGGGTGGTCCGCAGCTTTTACTTTCCTCCCCCGCTGACGCTTCTTTTTTCTCCCCTCTTGTGTTACCCAACCACCGTCACTATCCTCAACAGGGGCTGAAATCTGCGTAAGAGGCGCAGCGGCGCCCCGGGATGTGGACGGAACTGGTGCTCGGGGACGTTCCTCATTTGCAGGCTTGTTGGCAGCAGTGCTTTGCTTGCCATCAGCCTTTTTAGTCCTGGCCGCTTTGGGCGGCGCCGGTTCCGCTTGCTTGATCGCAGCAGCCTTCGACTTTGCCACGGAGGGCTTAATCTGGGGCGCCGCGTCAACTCGAGGGAGAGGTAATGGGTCCTCATCCATCTCCACGTCCTGTGTCCGCCTGTCGGCTGCGAGAGGAGGCCTCAGTCGCGGCTCAGTGGGCAAGCGGGCTTCGAGATCGGCAATTCTCGAGTTTATTTGATTGCCGATTGAGACCCTCATCTCCGAAAACAATTTTTCCACATACAGAGGTAGCGTCTCCTCCGTCGGCACCGGAACGGTCTTCGGCGCAGCTGCGGCTCCTTTTTTAGAGCGCATCTCCTTTTTTAACTCCTCAAGCTCCTTACGGAGTTCAGAGACCTCCTCCTGAAGCTTTCTATTAGCTTTTTGTAGCTTCAGGGTCTCGCTATTGGAGGTGCACTCCAAGAGCGACTTCGCCGATGCGGATATCACCGTCACAGCCTGGTTTAGGGCCTTCTGGAATGTACCCTTAAGCTGCGACGACTTCGCAGACACGTGGCGCACGGTTTTCAGCTCCGCCTCTATGGTGTCTACGAGTTGGAAAGCCGCAGGCTCGCCCTCGTCCATGTCCATTTTATTAAGAGAGGACATCGACCCTGACTCTGAGCGGAGCCTACGCCTCTCTGCGATCTCTTCCATAAGCTCCTCATGAGCACGGACCTTAATCTCCTCCTGTTTGGCGAGGAGCAGCTCTCTTTTCGCTGCAGCCAAACCCACATACTCGCCTGTGGTGGGAGGACGGCCTCTGCCGCGACCTCTCCCTTTGCCATATGCCGAGACCTTTGAGGCAGTAATGGTCCGGTCACTAGCCGTATCAGAGTCGCTGCTCCCATTCTCGCCCGCCTTTGTAGTTGGAGGGCGCTTTCTCTTTACAGCCCCTGATTGGGACCCAATCGTCTGCGTGCTGCAGCAAGACACAGCATCAGAGTCATCGCCGTCGTTTCTGGTAATCGACACCGCTATGTCTTTCAGCACAACCCTCGGGTTTGCTCCACTCATAGAGTTCGAGCGTGAGTGAGGCGCCGAACTGGATCGATTTGACGAAACCATATCACCCGCTGATCTTCGACCGGCACTAGCACAGACGGCCGGTTTATTGAACGTCAGGCAGAATGACCGCCTAGATGTCCCGCTGTTTTTCGCGCCCACTGCGCCTACATCCGCGCCCACTGCGCCTTCCTCCTTCTCTCCTCCTTCAGGTTTAAGGTTTTGGTTAATTTTATTCATAATGAATCCCACGAGTGTGGGGGATATAAACCGTCCATCCAGGCGGTGCCCCCTGCACCTGGATAACCCTATTACTGCACGAGGGCGGGCAGTCCCGTGCAGGTGTCGCGCTAGCGGGTAGGCATTGACCCATCCTACCACCTCGAGACCGAGGCGGCCGACCGTCACGCGACAAACGGCCAACCTTTTGGGGTTTTTTATTGAGGTTGTCTCCTCTCGGCCCGGGCGACCAAGCCAAGGCCCCTACTTCCCTAGGGCTGCGAGACATGTCCACAACACCCTTCGGGAGCAGGTTGCCAGACGGTTGACCGAAGTCACCCACCTAGTCGCGCAATCGCGAGTAGTGGGCCCGTCCAGCCGCAGGTCTTGCAGACCCGCCATCCCACGAGCCGAAGCTCCGCTAGTCCAGTGGACTCCAACACGCAGTATGAAAACTGCACGGCGACAGAACGCCACCACCGTCGTCGCATAGAAGCGACCGCAAGCCTTGCAGGCCTGCCATACTACGCCATCAAAAAGATGGCCACTGGGCCCCATGAGCCCCTACTCAAGGATCTCGGCCCCTCTTCGAGCGAGAAGAAGAGGAGAGAGAGTACACCTCTTCGACAGTTTTGGTCCGCGCCGGGCAAAGCCGGTACCCCCCATATCTGGGAGGCATTCCCCTATCCGCCACCTGGGGACGCGCCCGATGGGAGACTGTCAAACTCCACACGGGTCCACACGGGAACCTAACCTAACCTAACCTAACCTAACCTAACCTAACCTAACCTAACCTAACCTAACCTAACCTAACCTAACCTAACCTAACCTTTTTTTTTTTTTTTTTTTTTTTTTTTTTTTTTTTTTTTTTTTTTTTTTTTTTTTTTTTTTTCGCTGTGGAAATGCTTTTACGCATGCCCCCCACACAACTGCAGGGGGGTATGTGGGACTCAACGGCTGGTGTGCAAGGCCGTAATACCCACTAAAACCACAGCGCATTCCGCGTCTCCGCCATTGTGGGGCGCCATGGGGTCGCGTGAGCATTCACCACGGCACCCCAGCGGATAGCCCGAAGGCCACAAACTCCTTGGCGGCGGAGCAAGGTGTTGGGCTCCGCCACCAAAACTAACTCCCACACGGCCGCAGAGGATAGGGAGGACGGCAACGACACACCGCATCTCCTCTTCCTCTGCGGCCCCACCGCAGCGCCATCAAACGGTGCGCCCCCGTTTGGTCGCGGGAGATAGGCCGCACGGCAACGAAACACCGAGACGTCTCTCCTCCCGCGACCGCACCCGACTGCGAGGGACAGCCAAAACCGTCCCCCACACCCGCACTCCTGGACGCATCCTGCGCAGGCCTCCCCAAGCCCACGTGGAGCGTCCCCTCCCGGGATCCCGCTTAGCTTCACCGTGGGTGGCAAAGCCACGGTTACTGAGCCCCCCCACCACGACAAGGTGGAGATCCGACAGGGGGGAACCTAACCTAACCTAACCTAACCTAACCTTTTTTTTTTTTTTTTTTTTTTTTTTTTTTTTTTTTTTTTTTTTTTTTTTTTTTGGCGTGGTGGAAATGCCTTTACGCACGATACCCCCCCCCCGGGGAGGGGAGGGCCTGTGTGGGACTCCCGCCCTGATAAGGGCGTCCTACCCACTAAAACCACCACGGTGTTCCCTCAGCTCGCCTCTGTGCTGGGGCCACGGGATCGCTCCGCGCATTCTCTACGTAACCCCGGCGGCGATGGCTCCTTGTCGAGCCCCTCCTCACTCGCTGAGAGCAGTGTGTGGGAACACACACACACTGCTCAGGCCGCTAAGTGGCGGGTGGCGGATGGCGGACTCCCCTAAGTCCGCCATCCGCAGGCCTTATGGTGGACGTCTCGCTGCTGGATCGGCCCTCGGCCGGCGTCTCGCCCGTCTGCGGCGGATCGGGTCGGAAGTGGAAATCTCCCGTTCCCGCTCCGCCGCCTCCTTCTGAAGCAGGACCTCCTCGCAGAAGTCCTGCACAGCGCTCCACGACCTGTCGCTCTCGACCATAGCTCGCACCACGGTCGGTAGCGAGAGGTCGGCACCAATGACGCCCGTTAGGGCCGTACGCTGGGTGACCCAGGCGGGGCACTCCGCCAGTGTGTGGTCCGCCGTGTCCTCGGGGCAACCCGAGCAGTGGTGACACCTGGCAGTCGGCTCCCTTCCTGCGACTCGGTGCAGATATCTCCCGAAACAGCCGTGTCCCGAGAGAACCCGCACCAGACGGAATGTCAGGGAGCCGTGTCGCCTATCCAACCACTCCTGCAAAACAGGGCGGACTGCCCCGATGGTGCGGAGGCCCGCACTTGGGTCCGCGAGCACCTCTACCCATTCTTCAACAACGGCCCGGCGGAGTCCGGACCGCTGTCGCTCCGTCTCTTGCAGCGCTGGCCGCCGTCCTAACCTCGCCGTCTCCCTCTCGTGCCAGAAGTATAGAGACGCGAGAGCCTCGGCCTCCAGCTCCCAGGGTGGGAAGCCAGCCAACACGCACGCCGCTCCATATGAGATCGTGCGGTATCCCCGTATGGCCCTGACTGCCAGCGTTCGCTGTGCGCCGTGCAGCAGTCTGACGCTCTGGCTGGTCAAGGCGTCGGCCCAGACCGGGGCCCCGTAAAGGGCCATGGACCGCACGACTCCCATATAGAGCCTCCGGCAAGCACTCCCCGGACCGCCCACGTTGGGCATGAGGGCCCCTAGCGCACCCGCTGTCCCCACCAGCTTCGGGACCAGCCGTTTAAAGTGGGCCGTGAATTGCCACCTGCCGTCGAGGGTGAGCCCAAGATATTTGAGTGTACTCCCGACGGCAATGCGTACCCCACCTAGAACGATCCCACTACCCGCCGGTGGCGCCCGCCGAGGCCCGTGGAAGGCGATGGCTTCGGACTTCTCCGGAGCAACCTCCAGGCCCAGTCGCCTGATGCGGCCTACCACCTGCGCCACACCGGCCGTCGCGCGAAGAGCGGCCTCTCTGTAGTCCCTACCGCGGGCCGCCACTAGGGTGTCGTCGGCGTAACAGATCGCCTCGACACCTCTGATGAAGGACCCCCGCAGCACCCAGTCGTACCCGATGTTCCACAAGAGCGGCCCTAGGACCGACCCCTGTGGAACGCCGCACGACATGGCATGGGAATGCCACTCCTCGCGCCCCGGATAGCAGACGCGCCGGCCCTCCAAGTACGCCCCGATCATCCGACGGAGGTATGGGGGCACCCCGTGATACCGGAGTGCCTCCATGATGCACGACCAGGGCAGGGTGTTGAATGCGTTGGCGATGTCGAGAGACACCGCCAGAACCACCCCGCCCCGGGAGACCGCGTCCTCCGCCAGTCGCTTCAGCCGCAGGATGGCGTCTACAGTCGACCTCCCTGATCGGAAGCCGTACTGGGTCTCGGCCAGGTCCGGACCCTCTTGCCCGAGGTGATTGATGAGGCGGGCGGCGAGAATACGCTCGAAGAGCTTGCCCACCTCATCAAGCAAGACAATCGGCCGGTAAGCCGACGGCGATCCAGCGCTGCGACCAGCCTTGCGTAACAGCACCAGCCGGCCTTCCTTCCACGGAGCGGGGTACTGCCCCTTCTCCAGGCACGCCGTGAATAGACGCCGCAACCTGGGCCCGAGGATGTCCTGGGTGAGAACCCAAGCGCGTCCTGGAACTCCGTCGGGCCCAGGGGCACACTTTTTGGCCCGGAGCCGGAGCATGGCCGCTCCCAACTCGCCCTCCGTCACCTCCGCTGCAGGGACAGAGCCTGCAGAGGCCGGGCTCTCAGCCACGCCCTCAGGTCGCCTCATAGGTGGTGGGGAAAAGGCCTCTCGGCGAGGGAACAACCTTGCCACCGTATTCTGGAGCAGCTGGGGCTCAAGACTCTCCGTGATCGGGGGTTCCCAGGGGCGCAATTTCTTGCGCACCGCTAAATAGGGGCGCCCCCACGGATCCCGGTCCAAGGCCGTCAGCTGCTCCTCCCTCGCCCGGTCTTTGGCCTGGGCAATGGCAGCCTGCAGCGCCTTTTTGGCCCGGCGGTACTCCTCATACAGCGGCGCATCATCCTCCACCCGTCTGCGCCGCCGTCTGCGGTGTCTGGTGTACTGGCGTCGTCTGGTCACGCACTCCTCCCGGAGTCGGGAGAGCTCTTGTGACCACCAGTACACCTGGTTCGCCGGTTTCCGTGGGCCAACCCGGGGCATCGCCGCGTCGCAGATGGACGTCATTGCAGTTCGTAGCCGCTCCGCCTCACTATCCACGTCCACGTCCGCTGCTGGGCCGTCGTCGGGCACAGAAGCCCATTCCTCGGCCAGAGCCGCCGCCTGGAGAAAATCCCTGTCCAGCAGCTTTAAGGACCATCGGGGGCCTCGAGGCAGATCCCGGGGCCTCGTCGCGGAGGGGGGGGACACATCGAATCGGATGTATCGGTGATCCGACATTGTCTCCACCCCCTCCTCTACCCTCCAACCGCGGACTCGGTGCGACAACGCCGGGCCAGCGAACGAGACGTCTATGATCGTCTCGCCCTGCTGGCGCACGCAAGTCGGCACAGAACCGCGATTTAGGAGTACGAGCCCCATCCGCAGGGCCCACTCCTGGAGTTCCTCGCCACGGACGTCCGTCGACGGGCACCCCCAAGCCACGCTGTGGGCGTTGAAGTCCCCCAACACCAGGATCGGGTGGGGGTGGCCTTGTCTCACCAGGGCCCCGACGTCATCGAGAAACTCCTCGAACTCGGCGCGGGACCTACTGGGAGGGCAATATGCCCCAACTACGGCAGTGTCACCAACCAACGCTAACACACAACCCGGTCGACTGGCTAATGAGACCAGGGACCGGGAGCGGGCGCCACCGCGGGTGACAACGGCCACCGTACCTCCGGCGTCTCCCACCCAGTTATCCCTGGGGGGGACGCGATAGGGCTCGGCGACCACTGCCACGTCGATGGACCACTGCGCCATGGACTGGACCAGGAGGTCCTGCGCCGCGGCGCAGTGGTTCAGATTGCCCTGTAGTACCCTAACTTGTGCAGCCAGCGTAGGCCTGGCTTGAGGGTGCCGTCTCCGCCTCCATTGGCTCGCCGGCATTATCCGGCAGCCGAGTTGGCTGGCTGGGGGCATCACTAGCCCCCGCCTTCTCCCTAGGGCGACGTCGCCGTCTAGCCGTCATGGCAGTGCAGGCTTTACCGCCCGCCACGTGGTCCGCCTTCTTATTGGCCTCCGCACACAACACGCAGTGCGGAGGGGCGTCACAGCCTCTGGCCTTGTGGCCAGGGCGGCCGCAGCGATAACAGAAGTCGCTGCGGTCTACCTCGGAGGTGCATTGGCCACGCATGTGCCCGGCCTCCAGGCACCTGTAGCACCTCGTGGGCCTGGGCTCCAGGAGTTTGACCTGGGCGGACACCCACCCGACTAGCAACCGTCCCCCTTGCATCACTGCCTGGGCAGCCGTTACTGGGCAGCTGACCCACGTTGTGCCCAGGCCTGACGATGGCAGCGGCTTGACCTCGCTTGCCCTGACTTGGTCGGGCAAGCACTTGCCTTTCGCCGCCACGGCAGCGACCACCTCCTCCTTGGTGACCGACGCGTCCAGGCCCGAGATGCGTAGCTCGGCGCACTTTGTGGGCCTGGTCACCTTTGCCACGTCCTCCGGGAGCACCTCTCTGATCTTAGCGGCGAGGGCGTCTGCCTTCTCACCGCTGGTTGCTCCCGGGACCTCCAGCATGCAAGCTCCAGTGGCCGTCTTTTTTATACGAACGGCGGGGATGCCGAAGGCACTCAACCCGCCGATCTTCTGTTTCATATGCGCCACCACTGACGCATATGAAGCTCCCTTCTCTGCAGCGCCCGGCTGCAATGTGAGCACCACCGCTGTTGAGCGGGGGGCACGCAGCTTCGGGGACTGGGTTTTCTGCGGTTGCGGTCTGGCCGCCGCAGGCACGGCTGACGCCGCAGCCACTCCCTTCTTCTTTCCGCGTCTTGTAACTGTCGACCACCCCTCCTCCGTGGACTGGGGCGCCGGCGGGAGCGGGCGTGGTGGAGGCGGCATAGATGTAGGCGCCGTCTTCCCCTTCTTCTTCTTCTTTTTATTCTTCTTATTCTTGGCGGCCTCTGGGGCCGCAGCACTTACCGCCGGAGCAGCGCTACCTTGGGAGGACGAAGGCCCTGCGGATAACGTTTTCTTAGCCTCTTCAGCCCTTCGCCGTGTATCGGCCGCTAGGGGTGGACGGAGGGTTTCCGCAGGGAGGCGCCGAGAGATCCCTTCGATGCGTGCATTAACCATGCTCCCGCACTGGAGCATGCACAGCCGGACAATGCGCTCAACCTCGTCGTCGGTATGGGTGCTCGCCGGTCTCGGTGTAGGAGCCGGGGCCGTCACCGATGCGGCATCAGTGGACGTGGACGTCTGCTGCTCCTTCAGCGCATCGACTTCTCGCCTGAGGTCTTCCAAGTCATTTCGGAGACGGCTGTTCTCCTCCTGCAACTTCGCGACCTCGTCTGAGGCCGTCCTGTTGAGGAGAATGCCAACCGCCTCCTTGATATCCGCGGCAGCCTCCTTCAGACCGCGGGTGAACGTGCCCTTCAGGCTGCCGGATTTGGTGGCAACCTTCAGGACTAAGTCCACCCCGTCCAAGGCAAGCTGACTGAGGGCCACCGCAGATGGTTCTCCCCCTTCCGCTGCTATAGCAGCGCGTCGCTCGCGTGCGCGTCGGGCCATTTCCGACACTTCGTCGGCCGCAAAGGCTTTGCGCTGCTCCCTTCTGGCGGTGTTGAGCCTCGCCTGTGAGCTCCCTAGCGAGGCACAACTCTCGGCACCAGGGTCCTCGGTTGTGACCCCCATGTCACTCTCCGCTTCGCTGGCCGCCTGAGCGTTGGAGCGCACAAACCTACCCTGTGCGTCCCTCCGCGGCAGTGATGCACTCACTCCTCTCGAGGCCTGCCGACCTCTCCTCGCCGTCGGAAACTTCGAGGCTGGTAGGCCTTCCTCATCAGAGGACGGATCCACCGACCCACCTCCCACCAGAGCAGGTTCGCGCGGACGCTTCCTAGCGGAAGGTGCTCTAGCGCTATCCACCATTCTTTCGCGCGGCGGCGCAATTTCGTCGCACTGCGCACCACTCCTCATCTCTCTTTCTTCCCCCCCATTTTCCCCAGAAACGATTGAAATTGGTTTATCCATAAAATTCCCACGAGTATGGGGGATATAACAGGTCCACCCGGGCAGTGCCCCCTGTACCCGGGTAAGCGTACATACTCCAGGGAGTCCGCCGGTTCCCTAGAGGTGTGCCGTTCATGACTGACCACCCGTCAGCCATGCATCCCCTCGCCACGGCACCAAACTTGGGATTGGGGTAACTTTTTATAGAGGTTTCCTCCCTCTCGGCCCGGCCAATTAAGGCAAGACCGGCCCAGCAGCAAGCCGCGAGACGTGATCCACGACACTCGCCGCCGGGTCTTTCCCCCCGAGGCGCCAGTTTCCCGGCGCCTTGCGCACACCGGGCCACTCTGTAAGCAGAGCGGGCGGTGCGCACACCTCTATTGCGCACTTGTTGTGCACGACAACGTGGCCGTTTACCACGACAAGGTCCGAGGACCTTTCCCCCCCTTGTGGTGTTATAGACTTTTCCTTGTCGTGGCCCCAGCTTCAGTAGCTGGGACCCCCGGCCCCCCTCCGTTGGGGGGTTACGGGTTGCCCGACAAGCCCGCCGAGTTGACGGACCTGCCGCGCGTCTGATTTTGGTCCGCGCCGGCCGAAGCCGGTACCCCCCACTGGGGGGCATTCCCCTATCCGCCACCTGGGGACGCGCCCGATGGGAGATCAGAAACTCCACACGGGAACCTAACCTAACCTAACCTAACCTAACCTAATGATCACTCCAGATCAGATGTCCGACAATTAAACCACTGTGTAATATTAGTACCGTTTATTGACACCGGAGGTGTACAGTACTAATTGCAGGATACAAACAAAATATCGCGTTGAGGCTATATAAGGAAAACAAAACAATTTATCACCGCGATGTAACAATATGCAGCGCCATCTGTTGACAGCTTCTAGAACTAAACACAGTATACATTAACCCATTGTTGACATTGTAGTAGCTTAAGTCTGAACATTCCGCCGGCCATGGACAGAATGTCAGAATGTCCATTAATTTATACAAAGAGCTGCATTTACCACTAATAATTAACAATAATATAAAAAAAAAAAACGAAATACACTGATTAATTACCACAAACTTACACTAATACTGTAGTATACAATACAATAAGGCGATATAATCAGTCCGTGACTGGCAATATACAGAGTTTTGATACAGGTCTTTTTATGACTGTGTCCTTGCATTTTAGACTTACAACACGCGTAATCTTGTCCAAACCAGGATGTTTTTGCACAATTACACCATATAACCATCGTGAAGGTGGAAGATCATCTTCTTTTACTAGTACGACATCACCCACTTTGGGTTCTGGCACACAATGAGACCACCTATACCGATTCAAAAATTGAGTCAAATACTCCTGCGACCACTTGCGCCAGAATTGTTGCACCATCCGTTGAGTTAACTGCCATCGCTTTAAACAGCTAATTGTTGAGCTTTCATAGTTGGCTTCTGGCACCAGCACTGGAGGTTCACCGATTAAAAAATGAACTGGCGTAAATGGAACAGGATCTGAAGAGTCAGAATTTAATTGACAAAGCGGCCTCGAATTCAGACAGGCTTCGATCTGGGAGAGAACAGTATATAACTCTTCGAAAGTAAGTGTAGAAGTGCCTATAACCCGCCTGAGGTGATGTTTCATGGACTTTACTCCCGCTTCCCATAATCCGCCAAAATTAGGAGCATGGGGGGGGATGAAGTGCCATGTAGTACCGTTGTTGGCTAGCCAAGCTGCTATTTCCGTAGCGACCTGGGATTTTTCTAAACACAGTAACTGCTTCAATTCTCGGGCTGCTCCCACGAAGTTGGTTCCGTTGTCACTAAATAAATCAGAACAGTGACCACGGCGTGCGACGAACCGCTTAAAGGCCGCGAGAAAACCCTGAGATGTTAAATCACTGACCAACTCAAGGTGTATAGCTCTGGTGGCCATGCAAATGAACAGACAGACGTAACCCTTGTATGCATGATATCCCCGACCTTTAGATGTGCGAATATTAATGGGACCAGCATAGTCTACACCGCTCTGTCTAAATGGTCTACTCGGAGTCACTCTAGAAGCTGGCAGTTGACCCATTAACTGTTCCGGTGTGCGTGAAGAATGGCGAACGCAAATAACACATTTACGACAAAACAGTTTGACTTGATTTTTTACATCCAGAATCCAGTAACGAGATCGCAAATGGGTAACCATGAGCTGAGGACCCCCGTGTAGAGTTTTGGCGTGAGCTTCCTTTATTAAATTTTTTTTTTTTTTTTTTTTTTTTTTTTTTTTTTTTTTGGCGTGGTGGAAATGCCTTTACGCACGATACCCCCCCCCGGGGAGGGGAGGGCCTGTGTGGGACTCCCGCCCTGAAAAGGGCGTCCTACCCACTAAAACCACCACGGTGTTCCCTCAGCTCGCCTCTGTGCTGGGGCCACGGGATCGCTCCGCGCATTCTCTACGTAACCCCGGCGGCGATGGCTCCTTGTCGAGCCCCTCCTCACTCGCTGAGAGCAGTGTGTGGGAACACACACACACTGCTCAGGCCTCTAAGTGGCGGATGGCGGACTCCCCTAAGTCCGCCATCCGCAGGCCTCATGGTGGACGCCTCGCGGCTGGATCGGCCCTCGGCCGTCGTCTCGCCCGTCTGCGGCGGATCGGGTCGGAAGTGGAAATCTCCCGTTCCCGCTCCGCCGCCTCTTTCTGAAGCAGGACTTCCTCGCAGAAGTCCTGCACTGCGCTCCACGACCTGTCGCTCTCGACCATAGCTCGCACCACGGTCGGTAGCGAGAGGTCGGTTCCAATGATACCCGTAAGGGCCGTACGCTGGGAGACCCAGGCGGGGCACTCCACCAGTGTGTGGTCCGCCGTGTCCTCGGGGCAACCCGAGCAGTGGTGACACCTGGCTGTCGGCTCCCTTCCCGCGACTCGGTGCAGATATCTCCCGAAACAGCCGTGTCCCGAGAGAACCTGCACCAGACGGAATGTCAGGGAGCCGTGTCGCCTGTCCAACCACTCCTGCAAAACAGGGCGGACTGCCCCGATGGTGCGGAGGCCCGCACTTGGGTCCGCAAGCACCTCCACCCACTCTTCGACAGCGGCTCGGCGGAGTCCGGACCGCTGTCGCTCTGTCTCCTGCAGCGCTGGCCGCCGTCCCAACCTCGCCGTCTCCCTCTCGCGCCAGAAATAGAGAGACGCGAGGGCCTCGGCCTCCAGCTCCCAGGGTGGAAAGCCAGCCAGCACGCACGCCGCTCCATATGAGATCGTGCGGTATCCCCGTATGGCCCTGACCGCCAGCGTTCGCTGCACGCCGTGCAGCAGTCTGACGCTCTGGCTGGTCAAGGCGTCGGCCCAGACGGGGGCCCCGTAAAGGGCCATGGACCGCACGACTCCCATATAGAGCCTCCGGCAAGCACTCCCCGGACCGCCCACGTTGGGCATAAGGGCCCCTAGCGCACCCGCTGTCCCCACCAGCTTCGGGACCAGCCGTTTGAAGTGGGCCGTGAACTGCCACCTGCCGTCGAGGGTGAGCCCAAGATATTTAAGCGTTTTCCCGACGGCAATGCGCACCCCATCCAGAACAATCCCACTGCCCGCCGGCGGCGCGCGCCGAGGCCCGTGGAAGGCGATGGCTTCGGACTTCTCCGGAGCAACCTCCAGTCCCAGTCGCCTGATGCGGCCCACCACCTGCGCCACACCAGCCGTCGCGCGAAGAGCGGCCTCCCCATAGTCCCTACCGCGGGCCGCCACCAGGGTGTCGTCGGCGTAACAGATCACCTCGACACCTCTGGTGAAGGCCCCCCGCAGAACCTAACCTAACCTAACCTAACCTAACCTTTTTTTTTTTTTTTTTTTTTTTTTACGATGGAAAAAATGCCTTACGCACGCCCCGCACCCTGGGGGGGTAGCGGGGGAGTGTCGGGCTCTCTGGAGATGATTACGCTGAACTACGCGCTCAGCGTAACCATGACCGGCATACCGACTAAAACGACCATCGATGCTCCCTCTATCACCTGGGCGCGAACACATAGACGCCCGCCGGATCGTCCTCATCAGAGGAGAACGATTCGTCAGACGAATATGTGTCGGTCCCTGACGAAGCCATGGGATCCCCGTAGGACACTACCACAGCCTCGTCGGTGATTGTTCGCCTAGGGCGAACTCCCCGGAGCATCAGGGGAGTCGACCATGGTCGGAGACACGTGTAATGCACGATCCGAGTCCCCCAGACTCGGACCGCGCTGGCCTCCGACGGGAGGGAGACTTCGGGCAAACTGCCGTCGTCTCCTTCCCAAACGCCTGCGGCGGCAGGCATCAGCGTGGGGATCCTCCTCCCGCGCGCGCTCCGCCACCTCCTTCTGCGTCACCACCTCGACGCAGAAGGTATTCACTGCCTGCCATGACTCCTCGCTATCCACCATGGCCTTGACCACAGTGGGGAGGGAGAGGTCGACCCCTATCACGGCCACCATTGCGGCGCGCTGCGCAGAGAAGGCGGGGCACACCTCTAGCGTGTGTTGCGCCGTGTCCTCCGCCTCGTCGCAGTGATGGCACTGCGGGGTCGCTTCACGGCCGATCCGGTGCAGATATTTTCCGAACGAGCCATGCCCGCTCAGAATCTGCACCAGGTGGTATGTCAGCGACCCGTGCTGCCTCTCAGCCCAGGGCCTTAAAATTGGGCGCATGGCCTCAAGGGTGCGCGACTGTGTACCCGAGGCAGGTTGGCCTAGGCTCTCCGCCCAGAGACTGAACATCGTCTCGCGAGCTTCCTCTAAGGCCGCAGCCCTCTCACGCGGCGCCCGTCGGTTGCCGCTCTCCCTTTCGTCGCAGCGGAGCCTATAGGCGGCCGCCAAAACCTCCGCGACTAACTCCCAGGGTGGCGTGCCCGCGAGAGCACATGCTGCCGCCCGGGAGATTGTCCGGTAGCCCCGGATCATCCGCAGCGCCATTGCGCGCTGCGCTCTTTGCAGCGAGGCAGTGGCACGCGGGCTCAGCGCATCCGCCCAGACCGGAGCACCGTACAACGCCATGCTCCGGACGATTGTGCCGTATAGGCGGCGTACACTGGCGCTCGGCCCCCCCACGTTTGGGAGGAGACGACCCAGCGCATCCGCCGCACCCAGAAGGCGGGGCTCGAGGCGCTTGAAGTGCTCTTCGAAGCCCCATCGTCCGTCAATTGTCAGCCCGAGATATTTGAAGCAGGGCTTTAACGGCACCCTGACATCATCTACTACAACCACTGTTCCTGCTGGGGCTCCTCTGCGGGGCCCGTGGAAAAGTAGGGCCTCCGTCTTGTGGAGGGCCACCTCAAGGCCCAGGGACCGTATTCGTCGAACGATGTGGCTCACGAATACGCCCGCCAGTCGCAATATCCCTGCGATGTTTTTACCCCGGATGGTGACCAACGTGTCGTCTGCATAGCAGAACAGACCAACCATCCAGGGAAGTCCGCACCTCAGTACATAATCGTACCCGACGATCCATAGCAAGGGGCCCAATACGGACCCCTGTGGGACTCCTCGTGCCACGTTGTAGTGTCGGGTACGACCATCCCGCCCCTGGCACACCACAACTCGGCCCTCCAAATAGTCCGCCACAAGGCGCCGTAGGTACGGAGGCACCCCATGGTATCGGAGTGCCTCCATGATGACCCCGAACGGAAGACTATTGAAGGCGTTGGCAATGTCTAATGAGACAGCCAACACCATTTCCCCTCTGCCAGTAGCCTCCGTTACGAGGCGCCGCAAGTCCGTCAGGGCGTCGATTGTCGAACGCCCTGCACGGAACCCGTACTGGACGGGCGAGAAATTCGGCCCCACCTCCGAGATGTGCTGGACGAGCCGAGCCGCAATTACCCGCTCGAACAACTTCCCGGTCTCGTCCAGCAGGACGATCGGCCTGTATGCCGACGGGTCATCGGACGGGCGGCCCTCCTTTCTTAGGAGGCAAAGAGCGCCCTCCTTCCATGGCTTCGGGAACTTTCCGGTGCGAAAACATGCATCAAACAGTTCCCGAAGCCTGTCCCCGAGATGTTCAAGGGACAAGCACACAACCCTGCCCGGGACTCCGTCCGATCCAGGGGCCGTCTTTTTGCCCTTAAGGCGATCGACGGCGGCCTCAAATTCTCCGTCCGTTATAAGGGGAGGTGAAGCCTCCTCGCCCGGTTCCGCCTCCTCGGGGGACAATGGAGCCATCCGGGGGGGGACGAAATTGGCTTCGTTGGGAGGAAACAACTCTCCAACGACCCTCGAGAGCAACGCCGGATCCATAGTTTCCGTCAGGGGGGCACCGCGCGCTTTGAGCTTGTTGCGCGCGGTTTTATAAGGCCTCCCCCACGGATCCCGGTCGAGGCCCTGCAGCAACTCCTCGCGAGAAGTTTCCTTCGCGGAGGCGATTGCAGTTTGCAGGGCCTTTTTGGCTCGCGTGTACTCTCCGTACAGGCGCTCCTCCTCCTCTGACACCGTGATGCGACGTCGGCGATATCGGGTGTACGCTCGGCGCTTAACATTGCAGTCCGTGCGCTGGGCTGCAATGTCAGACGACCACCAGTACACCGCTGTTCGGTCGCGTGGAGGGTGTGCTCTCGGCATGGAAGCCTCACACACCTCCGTAAGGGCGCCACGAAATCGTGCTGCCGATTCGTCTGTGTCTTCGCCATCCATGGGCCGGGAAAACCAACGCTCAAAGATGGCGGTCTCCTCTACCGCCGCCTTGTCCAGCCGGCTGAGGGCCCAGCGGGGTCGATCCCGGTTTTCGGGCCGCGTCACGGGCTGATGGACGGAGGTCTCAAATCGGATGTAACGGTGATCCGAGAGACTCTCCGTCCGTAAAACCCTCCAGTTGCGTACTGTGCGCGCCAGAGCCGGGGTGGCAAAAGATAAGTCCACCACGGATCCGCTCTGTCGGCGCACGCAGGTATGCATCGTGCCTCTATTTAGCAGGCAGAGACCCGTGGTGGCTGCCCACAACTCGACGTCCCGTCCACGTGCGTCAGTGGACGGGTTGCCCCATAGAGTGGACTTTGCGTTCAGATCCCCCATCAGGAGGACCTGTTGCGACGCCAGCCTCCTCACTGCAGCACCGACGGCCTCGAGGAACACCTCAAAGTCGGCGAGGGGCCTGTTCGGAGAGAAGTACACCCCGACAAATGCAATGCCCCCCCAGACCGCCACGACGAACCCCTCTCCCCTCTCAACCACGGTGGGGGGAACGAATCCCGGCGCTGCGCGCACAATAACCGCGACGGTGCCGCCACGGTCCCCGACCCAGTTGGGCTGGTCGGGAACGAAATACGGCTCCGCCACGACCGCCACATCAATTGACCACTCCGCCATTGCTTGCAGCAACATGTCTTGGGCTCGGGCAGAGTGGTTTAAATTCCCTTGCAGGAGGTTACATGGACGGACCCTATCCATTACTCGTCCATGGGAACCTCCTGCTGTAGCTGCTCGGGACTGAGCGCCGGCTGCGAGACGGGAGCCTTATTTGACGGACGGGCCGTTGGCTTCCCTCTCGCTTGGGGCGGTTTACAGCTGCGCCCGCCCATCACATGCTCGGAGGGCCTCCGGGCTGCGGCACACACTGCACAATGGGGCTTCTCGTTGCAGGTTGCCCCTTTGTGGCCGGCCTTCCCGCACCTGTAGCACAGGGCGCTTCTGTCCTCCGCTGAAGGACAATTTTGCCTTACGTGTCCCGGCTGCATACATTTAAAGCAGCGCGTGAGACGGGTCTCCAGCGGCTTAACTTGGACGCAGCTGAAGCCGATTGGCAAGCGGCCTGCGTCCACCACTTTTTTGGCCGCAACCACTGGGCAAGACACGATTGTGGTGCCCATACCACCGGGACCTGTGCGAATTGGGCGCACCTTCACTAGGTCCCGACTGCATCCACCTCTAGTTGCGATTGCAGCCGCAAGCCTCTCTTCCGTTACGGAGTCGTCCAGCCCGATTACGCGCATGTCAATGCACTTCGTGGGCCGGACGACTGTCGCCACCTCAGCGAGGACTTCCTGCAGCTTACTTGCTAGCAGGTCAGCCTTCTCTCCAGCGCCTGCGCCGGAAATTTCAATTATTTTTGCGCCGGCCATTGTATTACGGCATCTCCTCTTAGGGATGTCCATGCTGTCAACATTGATAGCGTCGGCAGCACGGGACAATGCCTCCCCGTAGGTGACCCCCTTTTCTACGGCGGCCGGTGTCAGAGTGAGCACCACCGCTGCCGATTTGGGAGGGGTCAACTTTTGTTTCCGCGCAGCTGTGCGCGGAGCCGGCTTGGGGGCTGGAACCTCGGGGCGCCTTTTTTGCGCTGCTCCAGTGCCGGCCACAGACGCATATGTCCGTCCGGCCGGGTTCGAGGACCGAGCGGAAGGTGCGGGAGGGGCAGACGCAGCTTTCCCCTTCTTCTTCCTGCGCTTTTTTCTCCCCTCCTGTGTCACCCAACCACCGTCGTTTTCCTCGACCGGGGGTGCATTCTGCGCCTCAGCCACAGCGGGGCCCCGGGACGTGGATGGGACTGGTATTGGGTGAGACTTTTCAATTGAAGGACGGCTGGCAGCAGTACCTCGTTTGCCACCTGCTAGTGGGCGCTGGCGTTCGGGCTACTGCCCTGCCCCTCTTTTTCGGTGGGGAGCAGCTTTTGCCCCCGACCCTATGGTTCGCAGCCAGACCAGCGCTCGCACAGATAGGACAGTGCGGCGCGGCAGCGCAACCCCTCGCTTTATGCCCAGGCTTGCCGCAGCGATAGCAGTGATCACTGCGGTCGACTGAAGCCGGGCAAAGACTGCTAACGTGGCCAGGCTCCAGGCACTTGTAACAGCGCAAGGGCCTGGCTTCCAAGATTTGCACGTGGGCCGAAATCCAGCCCACACGAAGACGGCCTTGGGATAAGGTCTTCGCAGTAGCAACCGGTACCTTGACTACGACGGTACCGGC
This sequence comes from Pyrausta despicata, assembly GCA_963921415.1. Lineage (NCBI taxonomy): Eukaryota > Metazoa > Arthropoda > Insecta > Lepidoptera > Crambidae > Pyrausta > Pyrausta despicata. The sequence continues at coordinate 75,581 of OY992865.1, forward strand.
GCCACCACGACCTGGCGAAATTTCGCCTACCTTGACGGTCGCCTCCGAACAGCCAGCCTTTTTGGCCACTGCAGCCGCCACCTCCGCCTGCGTGACTGAGTCATCCAGGTCCGACAGACGGACGTCCACCGTCTTAGTGGGCCTGGAGACTCTCATCACGTCCTCCGAGAGGACCTCGCGGATCTTGGCAGCAAGGTTGTCGGCCTTGGTGTCACTATTCGCTCCCGGGATTTCCAGGAGCCTGCCACCCGTGCGTGCTGTGCGGAAGCGCATATCACTTATCCCGAGACTCTCTATATCGATCCGGGACTTGACATCCCGGATGAGAGTGTCGTATTTGGCTCCCTTCTCCTCTGCCCCTGGCTGAAGTGTCAGCACCACTGCAGACGACCGCGGTGGGCGGAGCCTCCGTTTCCGGGCTGGTTGGGCTGTCCTAGTGGCTGTCTGTGGCTGCTGGGCAGCACCGCGCCCGTTCGTTCTACCTCGCCTCACAACCGTGGTCCATCCCTCGTCCATGGACGTAGGTGGCGGTGGGAGGGGGCGGGGTTGTCTCGTCTGGACAGGGGTCGTACGCCTGCGTCGCACCCTATTTCTGGCCCGGCGACGAGCATTTCGGCTCACGGGAGCTCCAGGAGCTGGATTGACAGCGGCGACCACCCCTACGGTTGCAGCGGGGTCTACTGCCTCACTGGTGGGCGCACGCGTTGGTACAGCTGGGCCTGAAGCTCTTGCGGCTGCGATAGGGGCACGCATTCTCGCGGCTGTGGCGGGGGCAGGCTCCCTGGCCGGCATTCGACTCGGCAGTGGGGCAGGCGCCCTGGCAGGCATTCGACTGGGCGGTTGAGCAGCAGCCACGGGCGCTCTATTGCCTGGCGCGCTGAAGCGCGGCCTGGCGGTCGGTCCGGGTGGGACGACGGTGGGGAGTGCCGGGAAATCCTCCCGGCGTCTCCTGTCCGCGGCCAGTGGAGGCCTGGAGGAGCACTCAGGCAAAAGCCGGTCCTGGAGGCCCTCCAGTCTAGCGTTCATCATGGAGCCACAAGACTCCATGATGTCGCGCCTTATTTCCTCAACGGAGGGCGCTGCTGGCACAGCAGGCTCGACGCGGCGCTGGCTCATGGCCTCGACATCATGGCGCAACTGCTCCAGCTCCGCACTGAGCCTCTTGTTTTCGGCGCTTAGGCGCTGCACCTCCTCGTCGGTGGTCCGCTTAGTGAGGGCTTCCACCGCCGCGCGTATTAGGGTGGCAGCATCGTTCAGGTTTTTCTGAACGGTGCCTTTAATGTTCCCGCACTTTCTGATTCCGGAAACGATAGAGTCCGTGGCCACCGTCACCTGGCGGACCAACTCGTCGGCACTTAGCTCCGTGGCGCGATACTGCGCCCGTCCAAGCTCTCGGCGAAGCTTGCCCGACCACACTTCGGCCTCCGCTTCCACCTCAGCGGACCGTTGAGTCCGCCGTTCTTCTTGTCGGGCCAGTTTTGCAGCGGCCCTTTGCGCTCTAGGTCCGGCCGGTATGGCACTAACGGAGCTAACAGAACTATCCGAAGCTTGGTCGCTTGTATCGCGCTGGGTGCGCCGTCGCTTCAGCGACTGGCTTCTGCTGGTAGCAGGCGAAGCGTCGGACAGCTCTGACATGTCCATCGTTGGGGTGGGTGCCGCTGAGCGGCTAAGACTTCCACCTGGTGTTGCAGTGCAGGTAGGACCCACGCTGCTTGTGTCGTCTCCGAGTTTGGTCACATCCAAGCGAGTGAGTACCACGGCTGGGCTCAAACGCGCTACAGGAGCCACGGTACGAGACCGCAACACCCTGCCTCCTGCGATAGCGCTTGTGTTAGCGCACACGCCCTCGTCCTGAATGGACGGTGATGGGACAAGTGATGACACCTGTCCGTTCGCGGCTTCAGGCATAGCGAATGAGTCGCTACTTGTGCCTTCTTCGCGCTTCGCGGACTTCCCGCGGACGGCGAGATCGCTCTCGCTTCCCACCCCTGGATTTCCCTTATCATTAAAAACTAAATCCATAATGATCCCACGAGTATGGGGGAAATAAAAGTCCACCCAGGCGGAGCCCCCTGCACCTGAGTAACCCTAATACTGCACGAGGGCGGGCGGTCTCGTGCAGGTGTCGCGCTAGCGGGTAGGCATTGACCCATCCTACCACCTCGAGACCGAGGCGGCCGACCGTCACGCGACAAACGGCCAACCTTTTGGGGTTTTTTATTGAGGTTGTCTCCTCTCGGCCCGGGCGACCAAGCCAAGGCCCCTACTTCCCGAGGGCTGCGAGACATGTCCACAACACCCTTCGGGAGCAGGTTGCCAGACGGTTGACCGAAGTCACCCACCTAGTCGCGTAAACGCGAGTGGTGGGCCCGTCCAGCCGCAGGTCTTGCAGACCCGCCATCCCACGAGCCGAAGCTCCGCTAGTCCATAGGACTCCACACGCAGTATAAAACTGCACGGCGACAGAGCACCACACCTCAGAAGGGACTCTCGATCCCTCTTCATTATGAAGGGGGGGAGAATACACCTCCACCTGTGGTGTTATAGACTTTTCCTTGTCTCGGTCCCAACTTCAATAGCTGGGACCCCCGGCTCCCCTTAATTGGGGAGTTACGGGTTGCCCGAACAGGCCCGCCGAGTTGACGGACCTGCCGCGCATCTGATTTTGGTCCGCGCCGGCAAAGCCGGTACCCCCCACTGGGGGGCATTCCCCTATCCGCCACCTGGGGACGCGCCCGATGGGAGATCAGAAACTCCACACGGGAACCTAACCTTTTTTTTTTTTTTTTTTTTTTTCGCTGTGGAAATGCTTTTACGCATGCCCCCCACACAACTGCAGGGGGGTATGTGGGACTCAACGGCTGGTGTGCAAGGCCGTAATACCCACTAAAACCACAGCGCATTCCGCCTTTCCGCCATTGTGGGGCGCCATGGGGTCGCGTGAGCATTCACCACGGCACCCCGGCGGATAGCCCGAGGGCCACAAACTCCTTGGCGGCGGAGCAAGGTGTTGGGCTCCGCCACCAAAACTAACTCTCACACGGCCGCAGAGGATAGGGAGGACGGCAACGACACACCGCATCTCCTCTTCCTCTGCAGCCCCACCGCAGCGCCATCAAACGTTGCGCCTCCGTTTGGTCGCGGGAGATAGGCCGCACGGCAACGACACACCGAGACGACTCTCCTCCCGCGACCGCACCCGACTGCGAGGGACAGCCTAAACCGTCCCCCACACCCGCACTCTTGGACGCATCCTGCGCAGGCCTCCCTAAGCCCACGTGGAGCGTCCCCTCCCGGGATCCCGCTTAGCTTCACCGTGGGTGGCAAAGCCACGGTTACTGAGCCCCCCCACCACGACAAGGTGGAGATCCGACAGGGGGGACGGGAACCTAACCTAACCTAACCTAACCTAACCTAACCTTTTTTTTTTTTTTTCGCTGTGGAAATGCTTTTACGCATGCCCCCCACACAACTGCAGGGGGGTATGTGGGACTCAACGGCTGGTGTGCAAGGCCGTAATACCCACTAAAACCACAGCGCTTTCCACCACTCCGCCATTGTGGGGGGTGCCATGGGGTCGCGTGAGCATTCACCACGGCACCCCGGCGGATAGCCCGAGTGGGTTTCCCCAGGCCACTGACTTCGCATTCAGGTCGCCAAGAACAGCGACCTGTCTCGACGCCATCCGGGTGACTACTGCTGCCAGATGGGTCAGCAGCTGGTCCAGCTCAGCTAGGGGGCGGTTGGGGGAAAAATAAACGCCTATAATGGATATTTCCCCCCACGCAGCGGCCACGTATCCGGATCCCCTCTCAATTAGTGAGAGGGGAGGGGAGTCCGTGGAGGGCCGCGTGGCGATCGCCACCAAATTGTTCCGGTCGGCCACCCAATTCGGAGGCACAGAATAGGGTTCCGCGACTACCGCCAGCCCCGCTGACCAATCAGCCATGACCTGGGACATTAGGTCCTGAGCCGCCCGGCAGTGGTTAAGGTTGCCCTGTAGAATAGTGCGATGTCTTGTAATCATCATTCAGACATCGCACTAGTTCCTTCTCTCGGCTCAGGCAGGGCCTCGGCCGATGCAGCTGCAGGCGGTGACGACGCCTGCAGCTTGCCCTTCTTCGGGGGGGGGTTGCATTTGGCACCCCCCATGACATGGCCAGCGGGGATGCCGCTGGCTGCGCACACCGCACATTTGGGCTGTGCCTTGCAGTCCGCAATTTTGTGGTCGACTTGACCACAGCGGTGGCACAGCAGCGTTCTGTCTTCTGATGGGCAGAACGCCCTGGTGTGGCCTATCCCGAAGCACCTGAAGCATCGCATCGGCAGTTGCTCCAGGGCTTTAACTACGGCTGAGCTTAGGCCTAGGGGGATTCTCTTTTTGTTTAAGAGGACCAAGGCGGCAGCTACCGGTACCTGCACATAAATGGCCCGACGTCCCTCGCGGCCAATACGAATTTGACCGCCCTTGACGGCGGCCTCATCGCAGCCGCCAATCCTTGCTGCTGCGCTAATAACCTCGGCCCTGGAGACGGAGTCATCCATCTCCACGACCATGAGGGGTGCCAATTTCTGCGGGCGCGCCACCGTGGCTACGTCAGCGATAGCCTCTCGCAGCCCGGCGGCGAACTGGTCAGCGTGCCCGTCTCTGTCTGCCCCCGGGAACTCAAAGAGTCGGGCCCCCGTCTGTGTTCGCCGACACTTAGCGGTGGCGGAGAACTTTGCTACTGCCGGGTTTACTGCTTCGCGTGCCTTTCTCATGACCGTTTCATAAGTTTCACCCCGTTTCTCGGCCTCTGGTGTGATTGTCACAACCACGGCTGCAGTCTTGGGGGGAGTCAGCTTCTTGGGCTTTTTGGCCTTTTTGCTGCTCTTCTTTCCTTGTCTGGAGGAACCTAAAGTCCCAGGTTTTATGACAGAAGAAGGCGTGACAGGTGTCGCTTTCTTCTTAGACCTTTTCTTCTCCTTTTTCTTCTTTTCCACCACTGTCCACCCGTTGGACGGGGTGGTCTCTAAGATTCTCTCTTTGTGGAGTGGGCTTGGAAGGGCCAAGGGTTAGCCCCGAAGGTCCAGCTTCAACCACTGGGGCGGCAGTAGGCGTCGCCTTTGTCTTTTTGCCCACGCCTTTGCCCTTGTTGGGCTTAGAGGGGGCAACGGGCTGCTCGGCTTGAACAACAAGCACGTCAGCTGCCCTCTTGCGGTCCGCTGCAAGAGGCGGACGTAGACTTTTGGCTGGCAGGAGACGGTCCTCGATTCCGTCGAACAAGGCTCGGATAAAGCGCCTCTCCTCCATGATTACCTGTCGGAATGTGTCCTCGAGGTTTGGTGGAGGGGGTCTCGAATCTTGCTCAACTAACGAGCTATGGTCAGCACCAGCCGCCGTTGCGTACGAGGTGCAGCTACACCTCTCGGCTCTATTAGCCCGGAGCTGGGCGACCTCCATAGACAGGCGGTCGATTGTCGCCTGCATGCGCTGCGTCTCCTCGGAGACGGTTCTTTTAAGAACCTCTGCAAAGATGCCGCGCACGCTGGCAGCACGACTCTTCAAGGCCTTCTGAAGAGTTCCTTTCATGTTGGAAGATTTGGTAGCGATTTCTATAATCAATTCTACGTCGTCGTCTACGAGCTTCTCAAGCTCGGTAACAGTTTTTCCCTCCAAGTCAAGTAGGGGGCAGCCATAACCACGCTTGGTTCGGGCCTCTCTCAGTTGCCGCTCCTTGGCGGCCACTTTCTCTTCGAACTCCTGTTGGAGTTCCTGCTTTTTCAACGCACTCAGGTTGTGTTGTGCGTCAGATAAGCCAAAATCGTGGCTCGTCGGTGACGTGCCTTGGCTTTGGGCCTTATTTTTCGGCTTCCTACGCCGCACCACTTTAAGCGAAGGGGCATCAGAACCTGAGTCCCCTGCGCTTTTCCGCAATCGCTTGCGCTCTCTGGTTTGACCAGACAGCTCAACCGACATGACCGAAGACGTGTCAGTTAAAGTGCTGTCTTCGGCGTCGGACAGCTCTCCAGGCCTAAAGAATTGGCTTCCCGTGGGGGTCGCCTCCGGTGTCTCACACCTCTCCAATACTACGAGCGGGACCTTGAAGCAGTCCCTTTCGTTCTCCTTCTCCACCTCTTCCTCAAGTTGAGCGCCTTGCGCTCGGGGATTGGTCGATGAAAACATTTTTTGTGAATTACAAGCCATGTTAAACGAAGCAAGACTTCAGCCGGTGGTTACCCCACCCACCACGGAGCCCCATCAGGGGAGGTGCCATTCGGTCACCCCAGGGTTTCCCACCTGCCATAGTGAGGACGCCACTTCCCTTTCGGGCAGACTGGCACGGGATCTTTGACGAGACGGTTGGGGCCAAATGAGTGCGCGTCGACCAACGCACACCTTCACCGAGCCCGCCGCCTGTCCTGCCCCCCGCACCCCCACGTAACTGTTGAGCGAGGGTTAAGCCGCTCGCCCACAGCCGATTGACCACCGGACCGGCTACTCCGGGGGCCTCCCGAGTGCCCGGAATTCAAGGCCAAAGACGCGTGTTGCCTGGGTGGACTGCCGCAGGCTCAACGTCCAGGATCCTTTCCTCCCGGGATTACGGGTCCCAGCGCACGGCACGAACACGCTGCCCGGATTGTTTTCGGCACAACCCGGGAAAACCAGAGCCACTCTGGCCCTTACCACGCAAGGCCCAACTGGACCCTGCCGCTCGCCCCAACGGGCGCTAACGCCACCTAGACCCGGGCAAATGCCCCGACGATCCAGGTTTGGTGTTATAGACTTTTCCTTGTCTTGATTTTGACTTCAGTAGCCGAAATCCCCGGTCTCCCTCAGTGGGAGGTTACGGGTTGTCCGACAGGTCCGCCGAGTTGACAAAACCTGCCGCACGGTTGGGATGCCACGACCGTGGCCTTCACCACGCAATATCCAACTGGACACTGCCGCTCGCCCCAGCGGGCGCCAACGCCACCTGGACCCGGGCAAATGCCCCGACAATCCAGGTTTGGTGTTATAGACTTTTCCTTGTCTTAACCTTTTTTTTTTTTTTTTTTTTTTACGTCAGGGAAATGCTGTTACGCATACCCACCGGCCGCGGGGGCGGCTGGGGGTTATGTGGGACTCCAGGCCTCAGAGTGAGAACCCGCCTACCCACTAAAAACCTGACGGTGCCCTCCGGTGCCATGTGAGACGGGGACGTGGCGGGTTCGCCGTAGGCCGAGAGGCCATAGGCATTCACCGCAGTTCCCCAGACTCGGCCGACTCGCTTCGCAGCGAGCCCCTACCGGTTGCGACGAGGGAGAAACTCGACCCCGTCGCAGAAACAACAGACGGCGCGCGGGAACACGCGCAACGCCGTCTCGGGCCCCCTTTAGCGGACGACAGACACCCCCGTGTCTGAAGCCCGGGGCCCAGGAAGGGGCAGGTGGAGAAGGAAATTCCTTCTCCGGTGCCCACGACGCCGGCGGCGGATCATTGGGGCGTCAGCCGAAGCCTCTCGCTCCCTCTCCGCTGCTTCCTTCTGCGAGATGACGGTCTCACAGAAGGTGAGCACCGCCTGCCACGCTTCCTCGCAGGTCGCCATCCTCCGCACGATTGCTGCCAACGACAGGTCACCGCCCACAACGGCGACCATGGCACTGCGCTCCCTCGCCCAGGCCGGGCATGACGTGAGGGTGTGCTGCGCAGTGTCATTGTCGCAACTAGGGCAATGGTGACACTTTGCCGTCGGCTCGCGACCGATCATGCAGAGGTACCACCCGAAGCAGCCGTGGTCCGAGAGCAGGCGACCGTGCTGGCGCTGCACCCACTCCTCCTTGTCTTAACCTAACCTTTTTTTTTTTTTTTTTTTTTTTTTTTTTTTTTTTGCGTCAGGAAATGCTGTTACGCATTCCCAAGGCCCCTGGGTTCGGGACACTTGGGATATGTGGGACTCGGAACTCCTGGAAAACGGAGACCCCTACCCACTAAAACCTGACGGTGGTCATCTTCGGCGCAGTATGGAAGGGAACCGGGATCCCCGACAAGGGACTCTTCACGGGACCCTTCCGTGCGCAAGGCCGCCTCGCAGCCAGCCTCGGGAGGAGCAAAGCTCAACTCCAGTGCACGATAACACAGACCACTGTGTCCGAAGACACGCGTTACCGTCTTCCTCGGGATCGCAAACCGAAGCACAAGCAGGCCCCCCCGCGTGCGCCTCGCGACCCCAAGGGCCCTTTTAGTCGCCTCTTACGACAGGCAGGGATACCTTGTCGCGGTTCGGGATGGTAAATGATGCACAACCAGCGTACACAGAAATAAACATTTATTCTTCCAAAAGATACAGGGCCGTGGTTCGCAATGCCCAACTGTTTATTACACTTCCGCAGACCCGTACTTAACTTGCGAAGGCGGCCGAGGTAGAAGGTGGCTCGTAGGTGGACGGACGCGAAAGTAGCAGGAACGTAGTGGTGGCTGGCAGAGACGACCCGGTCTTAAGTCCGAACTTCGTTCCCTGGAATAATGTTCCAGCTTATAGCGAATCCTTCAGGTATTAAGTCCGCCGATTGCGATCACCAACATTCCCAAAGCCAAGCCCAGGCAGAAAAGACGGGTCATAATTAATGAAGTAGGTAGATGGTGAAAGTGGCTCATAGATCGCAATCAGAACGGAGTGCTACAGTAGTTATTTACTATTTTAATAGGGAAGATTTTTTAATTTTCTTTAATTTCACTATGAGAAAACACTTACAAATAAAACATGTAAAAAGTACATTAATTTAGCATATATGTAAAAAGCATTATCGAAGCAATTTGGAAGATCAACTGTGCAAATAATAATTTTAATTTAAATGAACGCAAAGCGTAGGCAAAACTAGTAGGCATGACTAGGCAACAATACTTATTATATAATTCCTACGCACAAAACACTCGACATGTAGTAGGCATCAACTATGGTTCCTTATGGTTCACTACAATAAAATAAAAATACAAGATCATTACTCACCCTATCGGGGAAGAAATCAGAGTGTGAGGCACTATTTTTGGCACTTGGAGATATTTAAATGTTTATTAAACTTTTGTAAAGATTACGAATACGTCGTACTAAAAAAAAAAGGTTTTTCGAGACGAAATATCGAATGATTATGACGAGGGAAATTACGTCCTCTCGCGTCGCTTTAAAATTTGGTCTGACGAGTAGAAAATTCCATCGCCTCCGATCAACCGAACCGGCCAGGGCGGTCACTCCTCGTCCCTCCCGCAAAAATCATACGATGTTTTCTCAACAAAAGGAGGTAGGTGTCAGGGATCCGCACGACACTCAAGCGAACCATTAGCATGACACGTTTATGCTGTTGAGCATTATTTGTTAGATAAGTAAAAATATTAATATAATTTGATCAGAAATGATGTTTCATCTAAATAAATAAATGTATGTATCATATATGACTCATTTTACTTTTTGTTAGGAAAATATATTGTTAAGTTTAAAGAATGTAATTATAGGGTAATCTTTAGTTTTAATTATGTTTAAGTTGGTTAATTTTAATTTATTTTTATTTTGTTTTCAGTAAAAAAAAATATTTTTGTAATACATTCGTTATTTTTAAGTAGTTTTTATTAAAAATGAACGTATAACGTTACATTTCCCCCCCGCGTCACCAAGGATTTTATTCCTTCTTTTGAATAAAATCCGCACTTAAGTAATAAAAGTAAATATTTGTATTTACACTCTCACACACATTTCATACTTCACGCAAACACAAAAACGATAATAAACAATAATATGGAATATTAACGCATTCTGACAATAAAAAAGGTTCCTGTTATATTGTTAAACTGGTAACGCTTTTCTAGGTAACGTAATTGTTCATTTAATATTTTTAAACAATAAATATACATCTGTTAATTGTAAAAAAAAAATACTATTTGTTTAGGCCAATTAATTTTAAGTCTTTAATATGCCATGTACCAATGTCTTTACCTGACATATCTTCTAAAACGTAAACCAGTGGTGATTTTTTAGCAGTGACGCGACATTTTATAAACTTAGGTGCCAGCTTTTTGCTAAAATATTTGTCTTTGTCACTTAGGACATAAGCGCGTTTCATGACTAAATCTCCTACATTAAATTCAGCTGGTTTACGGCGCAGATTATAATGTGCTGTATTTTTTTCATGCGCGTGCCATAACTTTGCCTGCACTTCATCAAAAATGGTGGAAAGGCAGCCCAAATTTTCAGCGTAAATATCCCTGGGTAGGAATAAGACCTCTTCGCCTAATTCAGAGTCTGTGTAGTGAGTACCACAGGTGACAAGTTCCCTGCCATAGACTATGAATGATGGCGTGAAACCAGTGGCTTCATTCACAGAATTGTTGATGGCGAACTGTACCTTCGGAATAAAGACGTCCCAAGTTCTGTGGTCATTGTCAACGAAGGTAGAAATGCAAGTTATGATTGTACGGTTATATCTTTCCACTGTATTGATTTGTGGCGTATATTTAGGAGTGAAAAATATATTTGGAATACTATATTTTTTGAAAAACGCAGCTGTATCACGACTAATAAATTGAGTTCCGTTATCCAAAAATACAGTTTGTGGAACTCCGTGGACTAGAAAAACAGAATCTTCTAGGATTTTAATGATAATATCCGAAGTTGCTCTTCGAATGGGATAAATTAGACAAAATTTAGAAAAACAGCAAGTTATTACCAAAATGTAGTTATTCTGCTTACGAGTAGTAGGCAAAGGGCCCATTAGATCTATGGAGATCATCTGCCAAGGACGTGAGCACTGTTTAGGACGACCCATAACACCTAAGGTGTGGTGATTTTGTGTCTTGTACTCCAGACATTTCTGACAAGAACTAACGAAATTAACGACATCTTTGTGCATGCCTGGCCAAAAATACCGAAGCATAAGACGGTGGTACGTTTTAAAAATGCCTAGATGTGCAGCTGTTGGCTCACAATGGTTCTCCGAAATAACCTTTTCTCGTAAGTCAGACGGAACTACTATTTTCCACGAGAATTCGTCATTACTACTGAATTTACTTTTTGAAAGCCTGTACAAAATGTTGTTTTGTATGAAATAATTGGGATAATCTTGAGACCTATTAAGACAGTCATTATAAAGTTTTTTAAACCATTCGTCCTTAGTGTCCGAAATATCGGAAGACGAGATGGCGCTAACTGGAACGGCTCGTGAAAGAGCATCGGGAATTACATTATCGACGCCACGACGGTGTTTAAGCTCGAAGTCAAAAGACGACAAACGCACTCCCCATCGAGCCAATCGGCCTGTTGGGTTATTCAGAGACAGGAACCATTTCAATGCACTGTGGTCTGTGTAAACAGTGAATGTTTTTCCGTTCTCTAAATAACATCGCCAATGTTCCAAAGCGGTAATCACGGCCAAGGTTTCGCGCTCTGTGATACTATAGTTTCGCTCAGGCGCAGTTAGGGAGCGACTCATGTAGGCGATGGGATGTTCCTTTCCGTTTCTGGTCTGGGTAAGCATAGCGCCAACTCCATAGTTGCTCGCGTCGGTATGAACTTCGAAGGGTTGGTTGTAGTCAGGGCAAGCCAGAACAGGAGCAGAAACCAAGCACTCCTTTAGTTTCTGAAAGGAAGCATCGGCCTCCGTAGTCCACTTGAACTTAGGTGTACCCTTTTTCGTTGAAGTCAACTTATTTAAAGGGCCCGCTATAGTGCTGAAGTTGGGGACGAAACGACGGTACCAAGTAGCTGTCCACAGGAAGCGTTTAAGATCCTTTCGACAAGTAGGTGTCGGATAGTTAAGGATGGCTTCCACCTTTTCAGGATCGGTCCGTAGTCCACAACCGTCAACAACATACCCCAGGTATTTCAATTGGCTGCGGAAAAACTTACATTTTTCTAAGTTTACCGTAAGGTTGGCTTGTTTAAGCTTTTCCAGCACCTTTAGCAACAGGGTGACGTGGCTCTGGTAATCGCTATTGATGATAATGACGTCATCAAGATACGCAAAGACATTGGGACCAAATTCACCGAATAAAAGATCCACTAAGCGCTGCTGGGTTGCTGGTGCATTGGTCAAACCAAAGGCAGTACTCTTAAATCGGAGCGTACCTCTGCCAGGGACGTAAAATGCGGTCTTATCACGGTCTTCGGGAGCGATGAGAATTTGCCAAAATGACTTGGACAAATCTATGCTGCTTAAGAAACGAGCATCTCGGAGATTGTCCAAAATCTCTGAGATATACGGCAGATTGTATGCGTCACGTTTGGTTACGGCATTAAGCTTCCGACTGTCGAGGCAAAATCTTGGCTGGCCATTCTTTTTCATCACCAATAAGACTGGAGAAGACCAGGCACTTTCGCACGGCTCGACTACGTCAAGAGCTAACATCTCATCCACCTGCTCAACCAAAATACGTTGCTTTTCCGGTGACATGCGGTAGTATCTCTGTCGTATTGGTTGTGCGTCTCCGGTGTCGATGCGGTGTGTAATCAAATTCGTTCTACCAAGCCCTTTACGCTCAAATGAAATATCCTTGTATTGTTCAATTATGTTGTCCGCTATAAGTTTTTCTGATTCGCTGAGATTTTCATAACCATGAATGAGGTTTTCAGTAGACAAACCTACGTCAGTATTAGATGTACTGAGGGAAATGCTACCTAAATACTTGGGACAAATATTGAATTTCCGCCAAAAGTCGACGCCTAATATAAGAGACGTTTCGATCTCCGGAACAACCACAGCTTCGATAATGTGAAACTGGTTTTCAAAATGCATTGGAATATTTATATAACCTACACTTTTCAAGGATTGACCTCCAGCTGCGGTTATGAAAACGAATCGATCATTAATAAATTTAAATCCACGTGACTGTAATAAAAGATGGGAATTATTTCCTAAAATAGTGACTGCTGATCCAGAGTCAAGAAGTCCAGTAAATGGCACATTATCTATGTTCACTGTAACATAAGGTCTTACGTCATCAATTGGTTTACTCAGAATTGTGGCTGTTCTATACGACATAAAGAAAACGTTTATAGTACGAAGCCAATTTTGCCATTCATCTTTGTCGAAATAACTTGTCGATGAACCTCCACAATTCTGTTCACCTAGTTTTTTGAAGTTGAAAGCTCAATTTTATTACAATCAGGACATTGAGGGGTCTTAACATCTTCGCGGCCACACTTAAAACAATAAATTTTATCCTTATTTTCAGTACATTGCCTTAAATTGTGGGTGTTTACACGACACCTGGGACAATAACGAGCTTTAGGAGCTTCAATCGCATGTACATATTTTTCATTTACGTTTGTTTTATTAAGAAAATATTTATTTTGGTTGTAATTAGGTTTATTTTGATTATAGTTTGAATTGAATTTAGAATTAGTGTTAGGTTGATTAAAATTATATTTATTTGCATTATTTTTGTTACCAAATTTGTTGTTACTGTTATTTCCAGTATATGCAAATTCTGGAGCAAGTGTGTCAGCAGTTGGACCACTTGGTTCATGAAAGTTTGCAAGACGTGCTTGTATATTTTCATAATTGCGACAAATCGTTTGTAAAGAATCGAGTGTTTGAATGTTGCCGGCTGATGCTAAGGTGCTTGCATAACAAGGTCTAATGTTATGAAGGATTACTTCCAACTTTTCATCTTCAGATTTGGGTTTCGATAAACGCGAAAACAAACCAGACATAATTGAAAGATAGACAGTGATGTTTTCCGATTCACCTTGCGTCCTCGCACGAATTTCATCAATCAGTCTGTAATCATAGTCAGACCGAGTAAAATCGTTTTGTAACAATTTAATAAGTTCACTCCAAGAAGACACTCGATTTTTTACATTGCGAAACCAATGCAAAGCATCACCCGTAAAGATCTCCGTAGCGTAAGATAATGCTTTTGAGTCTGAAATATTTCTTGCCTCACAAAATTCGGTTGCGCGCTGAACGAAAGCTCGAACGCAAGTCTTGCCATCGTATTTCAGCTTACCTAAATCAGCTGAACCTCCGCGATCACAAGTTACAGAGATGTTCACAGGCAACGCAGAAGTTGCAGACTCGCTAGTGCTGGGAGCAACTAAATTATCAACCGCTTTATCTTTGTATGAGTCTAAAATTTTGGAATAATTTTTAAATTGCGCAACGTAGGCATCGTATTGCACTTTAACAGTATCATTGCTAACGATTCGATTGAGCCGATGATATAAATGGTTCATTAAATTTTGCGTGCGCAAAAAAGCACTTTTATCTAACTCTGTTTCTAAGTTTAATTTAATTTTGAAGAGAGTCTCGCTTACGCCCTTCAGATCTTCCGCCGGATCATGAGGACTATCATAAATATCCTCGGAAGGAAATAGAGGTCCAAGCTTAGAAATTTGTTTACGTAAGTCCTGTACCGTCAATTCTGGGGTTGCGCCTCTAATAGAAACCTCGTACTCAAGTTCCGACTTTTGTAATGAAAGAAATTTAACAGGAAAAGACATTTTTCAAAAAAATATTATACGGAACCCTCGAAGAAATTTTTTTTTAAACTTGACGTAAGTAATGATCCAGTATTTAACAACACTAAATATATATAAAAAAACTCCGTCTGTTACAAAATACAGTTACGAAGAACACAAAAAAATATATAAAGCAGCAAAATAAATGATTTGCAAATAAAAATTAAAAAAAAAACGAACACAAAACCAAAAATCTAATAAAAAGACGTTACACAAGAAATAAGCACACTACACACATACTACTTACTACGGAAGCGAATAAACAGCCCATAAATTACCAGGTTGAGGCGCCAGTGTCGCGGTTCGGGATGGTAAATGATGCACAACCAGCGTACACAGAAATAAACATTTATTCTTCCAAAAGATACAGGGCCGTGGTTCGCAATGCCCAACTGTTTATTACACTTCCGCAGACCCGTACTTAACTTGCGAAGGCGGCCGAGGTAGAAGGTGGCTCGTAGGTGGACGGACGCGAAAGTAGCAGGAACGTAGTGGTGGCTGGCAGAGACGACCCGGTCTTAAGTCCGAACTTCGTTCCCTGGAATAATGTTCCAGCTTATAGCGAATCCTTCAGGTATTAAGTCCGCCGATTGCGATCACCAACATTCCCAAAGCCAAGCCCAGGCAGAAAAGACGGGTCATAATTAATGAAGTAGGTAGATGGTGAAAGTGGCTCATAGATCGCAATCAGAACGGAGTGCTACAGTAGTTATTTACTATTTTAATAGGGAAGATTTTTTAATTTTCTTTAATTTCACTATGAGAAAACACTTACAAATAAAACATGTAAAAAGTACATTAATTTAGCATATATGTAAAAAGCATTATCGAAGCAATTTGGAAGATCAACTGTGCAAATAATAATTTTAATTTAAATGAACGCAAAGCGTAGGCAAAACTAGTAGGCATGACTAGGCAACAATACTTATTATATAATTCCTACGCACAAAACACTCGACATGTAGTAGGCATCAACTATGGTTCCTTATGGTTCACTACAATAAAATAAAAATACAAGATCATTACTCACCCTATCGGGGAAGAAATCAGAGTGTGAGGCACTATTTTTGGCACTTGGAGATATTTAAATGTTTATTAAACTTTTGTAAAGATTACGAATACGTCGTACTAAAAAAAAAAGGTTTTTCGAGACGAAATATCGAATGATTATGACGAGGGAAATTACGTCCTCTCGCGTCGCTTTAAAATTTGGTCTGACGAGTAGAAAATTCCATCGCCTCCGATCAACCGAACCGGCCGGGGCGGTCACTCCTCGTCCCTCCCGCAAAAATCATACGATGTTTTCTCAACAAAAGGAGGTAGGTGTCAGGGATCCGCACGACACTCAAGCGAACCATTAGCATGACACGTTTATGCTGTTGAGCATTATTTGTTAGATAAGTAAAAATATTAATATAATTTGATCAGAAATGATGTTTCATCTAAATAAATAAATGTATGTATCATATATGACTCATTTTACTTTTTGTTAGGAAAATATATTGTTAAGTTTAAAGAATGTAATTATAGGGTAATCTTTAGTTTTAATTATGTTTAAGTTGGTTAATTTTAATTTATTTATATTTTGTTTTCAGTAAAAAAAAATATTTTTGTAATACATTCGTTATTTTTAAGTAGTTTTTATTAAAAATGAACGTATAACGTTACAACCTCGGCAGTATTCTACTCCCCTAACCGCAGGGAACCTCCGGGGTTAGGCACCGTCACCCCGGCGGCGTCGCCTCCTACGTCGGGCGGGATTGTCCAGCTCGCGCTGGCGCTCGGCGCTCTCCTTCTGCGACACGACGGCGTCGCAGAAGGAGAGCACCGCATCCCACGAGCTCGCGCTCGCCACCATGGAAGAAACCACGGAAGGCAGCGAGAGGTCGCGCCCGATCACGGCGATGAGCGTCTCGCGCTCGTTTGCCCAAGCTGGGCAGACCTCCAGCGTGTGCTGAGCCGTGTCCTCACTGGAATCACAGTGGTGACAGGCATCGCTCGCCTCCCGTCCGATCCGGCACAGATAACTCCCGAAGCAGCCGTGCCCCGTGAGTATCTGCGTCAGACGGTACGTTACGGCGCCGTGACGCCGATTCAGCCACTGCGTGAGGACAGGGCGGATCGCCTGGATCGTGCGATGGCCCGATCCGGGATCCGCGAGCCGCACATCCCAGAGCTCCACAGCAAGCGTGCGGAACTCTTCCAGCCAGGACGTAACCTGGCTTGGGGTAACCCCGTGGACTGTGGACCGACGCGCCTCCTCCCGGTAGTGAAACACCGCCGAGAGGGTCCTCGCATCAAGGTCCCAGGGGAGTGTGCCGGCCAGCACACAGGCCGCCTCGTAAGAGATTGTGCGGTAGCCCCGTATAATCCTGACTGCCATCGCCCGCTGCGGTCTCCGCAGTTCGGCGATACACTGGCTTGTCAGGGTGTCGGCCCACACAGGTGAGCCGTACAGGGCCATGGACCGCACAACTCCCGCGTAAAGCCTCCGGCATGAAGCCTTCGGCCCCGCGATGTTGGGCAGCAGTCTACCCAACGCGGCCGCCGTTCGCACCAGTTTAGGCGCTAGGCGCTTAAAGTGGGCGTGGAAATTCCAGCGACTGTCAAGGACCAATCCCAGGTACTTCATGGTCGACTCGACACGGATCTGGACTCCACCCACCTGGATGCACGAACCGGCTGGAGGTCCTCTCCGAGGCCCGTGAAAACAAGTCGCCTCGGACTTTTCTAGGGCTACTTGTAGCCCTAGGCGTCGGATTCTGCCGACGACATCCGCCACGCCTGCTGTGGCAAGGACGGCTGCATCCCGGAAGTTGTTCCCTCTCGCCGTTACCAGGGTATCGTCGGCGTAACAAGTTACTTCGACGCCCTGGAGGTTGACTGCGCGCAGCACCCAGTCATAACCAATGTTCCACAGGAGCGGCCCAAGAACCGAACCCTGTGGGACACCGCACGACATGGGATGACGCTGCCAGTCATCGCGCCCCGGGAACTCGACATACCTCTCCGCCAGGTAGTCTTCCAAAATGAGCCGTAAATAAAGGGGAACACCGTGGTGCCTTAGTGCCTCCCTTATGCAAGTCCACGGCAGGGTGTTGAAGGCGTTAGATATATCAAGAGATACCGCTAACACCACTTGACCCTGTGACATTGCCTCCTCAGCGATGCCCTTCACGCGGAGGATCGCGTGAACCGTGGACCGACGACGCCTAAAGCCGTACTGGCAATCTGCCAAGTCCGGCCCCACCTCCTCGAGGTGCCCAACCAGGCGGCCAGCGATTATGCGCTCAAGAAGTTTCCCGACCTCGTCGAGCAGCACAATCGGGCGGTAGGCCGAAGGGGAGTCAGATGGTCGACCCTCCTTCCTCAGTAGGACGAGCTTCCCCGTTTTCCACTGGCGCGGGAAACGTCCCCGCGACAGACAGGCCGAAAACAGACTCTGCAGTCTCGGCCCCAGCCACTCGAGAGACAGAACCCAAGCGCGGCCGGGTATGCCGTCTAGACCAGGAGCCGTTCTTTTGGCCCGTAGCCGCGAGACTGCCGCATCAAACTCAGCGTTGGACACGGCAGGGACCTCGTCTACACCTACTGCTACGCCTGTGGGTGGCGCCATCACTGGTGGAGTGTGCTCTCCTCGGGTCGGAAACAGAGCCTGGACGACGTCGTGGAGCAAGTGAGGAGGGAGACTCTGCGTCACCGGGGGTGCCCAGGGGCGGAGTTTACTCAACGCCAACCTGTACGGCCTTCCCCACGGATCCGCATTAAGAGTCTCAAGAAACTCCTTCCTCGCTTCAGACTTGGCTCCGTTGATCGCGACCTTGAGCGCCTTTTTCGCCTCTCTATAGGCGTCGTAAAGGCGGGCCTCTTCGTCCTCAATCCGGGTGCTTCTGCGACGGTACCGGGAATACTGGCGTCTCGCCCTCACGCACGCATAGCGTAAGCTCGCGAGGTCTGCGGACCACCAATATACCTGCCGTTTTGGAGGGATAGGCCCGGCCCGGGGCATGGATGAGGCCGAATGGTTCCGGGAGGCGCTGTCGCAAATTTGCGACGAAATTTGCGACAGCGCCTCCCGGAACCATTCGGCCTCATCCTCCATCTCAACAGGCCCATCCGGCACAGGCACCCATGCCTGGACGATAGCCGCACACTCCAACTTCTCGCGGTCGAGTCGCTTCAGAGCCCATCTCGGACTGTCTCTATGCCGGGTAGAACGGCTTGGACCGGTATGAATTGCCGGAAGCGTAGAAACGTCGAACCGGATATACCGGTGGTCCGACAACGTCTCCACACCCTCCAGCACTTCCCAGCCCTGGACACGTCGCGCTAACGAAGGAGTCGCGAACGTCAAGTCCACGATGGACCCTCCTCGCATGCGCACACAGGTGTCTACCGAACCCCGATTCAAGACAGTCATGCCAGAAGCGACTGCCCACTCCTCCAGCGCCTCTCCACGCACATCTGTCGCTGGCGATCCCCATACCAAGGACTTGGCATTGAAATCCCCAGCGACCAGCACTTGGAGCGAACGATTGCGGCCGATCACAGCCTCCAACTCGGAGAGAAAACTCTCAAATTGAGCGAGAGGCCGGTTAGGAGAGAAATACACCCCGATGACCAGGGTGTCTCCCAACTCAGCCGCAACCCATCCGTGCCCCTTTTCAATCCTCTGAAAAGGGGGGGCGCCGTTAGCCACTCGGGTGGCAATGGCCGCTGTGCCGTCCACATCCGACACCCAATCAGGCGGGATGTAGTACGGCTCAGCCACTACCGCTATGGCTATCAACCTCTCCGCCATACTTTGGACCCACAGGTCCTGAGCTCTGGCGCAGTGGTTGAGATTCCCCTGCAGGAATCTTATAGCCATACTTAACTAGATGCAGTTGGCATCTCCTCGTCACCGAGTGGCGTGGAGTGGGCCGGCTGCGACCGGGCCGTGGCCTCGGTGGCAGTCCGCCGACCGCGTTTTTTGGGTTTGGGGGCCTTGCAGGCTGGGCCCCCAACCCTGTGACCGGCATTTCTGCCAGCCACTGCGCACACCGTGCAGTGTGGCGCCGCCGTACAGGCACGCGCCAGATGGCCTAGCTGACCGCAACGGTAGCACTGACTGCTACGGTCAACTTCCGAGTCGCACATGCTCCTAACGTGTCCCTTCTCGAGACACCGGAAGCAGCGCAACTCTCTGGCCTCCAGCAGTTTGACCCGCGCCGATGTCCAACCGACCAGCAGACGAGCACCGTCCACCAGCTTCTTGGCCACCGCCACGGGGCAACGTGCCCAGCAGGCGCCTTGCCCCCTCCTGTCTCGGCGGATCTCGCCCGTCTTCACGGACTCCACCGAGCACGCCCCAGTCTTAGCGACAGCGGCTGCGACTTCCTCTGCGGTGACGGAGTCATCCAACTCAGAAATGCGCAATTCTGCACACTTCACAGGTCGGGAAACTCGAACGTCTTCCACCTTGAGGACCTCTCGTAGCTTCTTAGCTAGAGAGTCTGCCCTGCCGTCTGTCTCCGCAGCGCCCGGTAGCTCCAAAATGGCGCCTCCGGTGGCTGCTCGCCTAAAGCGCACGGACTCAATCTTGAGGCTTGCCAAGCTGATGTTGGCTTTAGCCTCAGAGATGACGCTAGCATACGTCACGCCCCGCTTCTCGGCTTCTGGCAGTAGTGTAATCACTACCGCCGCCGAGCGTGCAGGACGGAGATTCGGCACTTTAGCCTGCTTCGTCTGGGGTTTTGGAGGGGGCTGCACTGCTGCTACAGTGTTCCCGCCATTGCTCTTGCCTTTGCGGCCGGCCACGAGGTTCCACGGTAGCTCCATGGTCGCCGGTGCCGGCGGCAAAGGTCTGGGCTCTTTTGGGGGCGGGGCAGCCTTAGCCGCCTTGCCCTTCTTGGCCTTCCTTCCCTTCTTCCGCTTGGGAGGGTTCCCTTGCGATTCGGGGTTGGTCGTCACTGGAGCCTTGGGCTTCTGCGCAGCTGCAGCCGGTGTGCTGCGAGCAGGGGGCGGTGGAGTCGCCCTCGTGCTCGCGGACGCCTTGTCCGTCGGCGCGGCCGGCTCGGTGGCCGGCGGCGGCGCTTTGGAGCGCTTGTCGGCAGCCAGAGGAGGCCGAAGCCTCTCTGGAGGCAGCCGAGCCTCGATGGACGCGAGCCGAGCGTTGACGTAGGCAATGACATTACTGTCATCAGCCTTGCCAGTCGCCTGGTTCGTTTGCCCGGTGAGGCTCTCTCGGAGGCTGTCCATCTCCTTGCGGAGTTGGGTCAGCTCCTCCCCCTGCCGAGAGACCGCGGAGAGCAGGCGGTGGTTCACCACCCGCAGCTTCTCGGTCTCTTCGGAGACTGTGCGCGCGTACAGCGCTGGAGCTAAAAGCTCCCAGTCTCCGACTGCCGTCTTCAGCGCCTTCTGAAAGGTGCCTTTCAGATGTCCGGAGGTCGCAATGACTTTCCGGACTATGGCCGCTGATAACTCCAAGCGCTCCTTTAGCGCAGAGGCGGTCAACTCGTCGGCCTCGCCCTGGGATGAGTCCGACAAGCGCGATGTCCTCGCTCGTGTCTGAGCTTGGAGCAAAGCGCGATCCATTTCTGCAACCTCTTGCTCGGACCGCAGCTTCGCCTCCATCTTCTCGTCATCGCGCCCTAGGCGTATGAATTTCTCCCGGGCTTCTGCCATGCAGGCGTTAGCGCCGGGTGCGGGAGTGCCGCCTCTTCCTCGTCGGGCGGAAGGCCTTGCAGAAGCGGAATTTCGTCCACTTCTGGCACTTCCGTCGGAACCCGACCCCCCGATCTTGGAGAACGGCCGCTTCCTTCTGCTCCAGAGTCGGCCGAGTTCCTCCCCGGAGGAAGGATCTACGGTCATCAGGCTAGTGCCCGAATCCGACCCCCGAGCAGACGGAGAGCGCGACCGCTCCGCTGCTGCTCTTGTGCGGCCGCTGCGCAAACCGCACTCGGCCGCCGCCGAAGTTGTTGGCTCCGGCGTCACTGCTTTTAGCTCTGACGAGCTTAACCGGGTCAGCCTGACTACAGGCTCCCGCACCACTTCCGAGACAGCTTCACGCTGCTCCACCTCCAAGGGACCAGCGTCCCCATCGACTAAAATTGAAAAAGAATTATTGCTCATTTTAGTCCCACGAGAATGGGGGAAATAAAAAGTCCACCCAGGCGGAGCCCCCTGCACCTGAGTAACCCTAATACTGCACGAGGGCGGGCGGTCTCGTGCAGGTGTCGCGCTAGCGGGTAGGCATTGACCCATCCTACCACCTCGAGACCGAGGCGGCCGACCGTCACGCGACAAACGGCCAACCTTTTGGGGTTTTTTATTGAGGTTGTCTCCTCTCGGCCCGGGCGACCAAGCCAAGGCCCCTACTTCCCGAGGGCTGCGAGACATGTCCACAACACCCTTCGGGAGCAGGTTGCCAGACGGTTGACCGAAGTCACCCACCTAGTCGCGTAAACGCGAGTGGTGGGCCCGTCCAGCCGCAGGTCTTGCAGACCCGCCATCCCACGAGCCGAAGCTCCGCTAGTCCATAGGACTCCACACGCAGTATAAAACTGCACGGCGACAGAGCGCCACACCTCAGAAGGGACTCTCGAACCCTCTTCATTATGAAGAGGGGGAGAATACACCTCCACCTGTGGTGTTATAGACTTTTCCTTGTCTCGGTCCCAACTTCAATAGCTGGGACCCCCGGCTCCCCTTAATTGGGGAGTTACGGGTTGCCCGAACAGGCCCGCCGAGTTGACGGACCTGCCGCGCGTCTGATTTTGGTCCGCGCCGGCAAAAGCCGGTACCCCCCACTGAGGGGCATTCCCCTATCCGCCACCTGGGGACGCGCCCGATGGGAGATCAGAAACTCCACACGGGACACGGGAACCTAACCTTTTTTTTTTTTTTTTTTTTTTTTCGCTGTGGAAATGCTTTTACGCATGCCCCCCACACATCTGCAGGGGGGTATGTGGGACTCAACGGCTGGTGTGCAAGGCCGTAATACCCACTAAAACCACAGCGCATTCCGCCATTGTGGGGCGCCATGGGGTCGCGTGAGCATTCACCACGGCGCCCCGGCGGATAGCCCGAGGGCCACAAACTCCTTGGCGGCGGAGCAAGGTGTTGGGCTCCGCCACCAAAACTAACTCCCACACGGCCGCAGAGGATAGGGAGGACGGCAACGACACACCGCATCTCCTCTTCCTCTGCGGCCCCACCGCAGCGCCATCAAACGGTGCGCCCCCGTTTGGTCGCGGGAGATAGGCCGCACGGCAACGACACACCGAGACGACTCTCCTCCCGCGACCGCACCCGACTGCGAGGGACAGCCTAAACCGTCCCCCTCACCCGCACTCTTGGACGCATCCTGCGCAGGCCTCCCCAAGCCCACGTGGAGCGTCCCCTCCCGGGATCCCGCTTAGCTTCACCGTGGGTGGCAAAGCCACGGTTACTGAGCCCCCCCACCACGACAAGGTGGAGATCCGACAGGGGGGACGGGAACCTAACCTTTTTTTTTTTTTTTTTTTTTTTTTTTTTTTCGCTGTGGAAATGCTTTTACGCATGCCCCCCACACATCTGCAGGGGGGTATGTGGGACTCAACGGCTGGTGTGCAAGGCCGTAATACCCACTAAAACCACAGCGCATTCCGCCACTCCGCCATTGTGGGGCGCCATGGGGTCGCGTGAGCATTCACCACGGCACCCCGGCGGATAGCCCGAGGGCCACAAACTCCTTGGCGGCGGAGCAAGGTGTTGGGCTCCGCCACCAAAACTAACTCCCACACGGCCGCAGAGGATAGGGAGGACGGCAACGACACACCGCATCTCCTCTTCCTCTGCGGCCCCACCGCAGCGCCATCAAACGGTGCGCCCCCGTTTGGTCGCGGGAGATAGGCCGCACGGCAACGACACACCGAGACGTCTCTCCTCCCGCGACCGCACCCGACTACGAGGGACAGCCAAAACCGCCCCCCACACCCGCACCCCCGGACGCACCCCGCGCAGGCCTCCCCAAGCCCACGCGGAGCGTCCCCTCCCGGGATCCCGCTTAGCTTCACCGTGGGTGGCAAAGCCACGGTTACTGAGCCCCCCCACCACGACAAGGTGGAGATCCGACAGGGGGGACGGGAACCTAACCTTTTTTTTTTTTTTTTTTTTTTTTTTTTTTTTTTTTTTTTTTTTGCGTCAGGAAATGCTGTTACGCATTCCCAAGGCCCCTGGGTTCGGGACACCTGGGATATGTGGGACTCGGAACTCCTGGGAAAACGGAGACCCCTACCCACTAAAACCTGACGGTGGTCATCTTCGGCGCAGTATGGAAGGGAACCGGGATCCCCGACAAGGGACTCTTCACGGGACCCTTCCGTGCGCAAGGCCGCCTCGCAGCCAGCCTCGGGAGGAGCAAAGCTCAACTCCAGTGCACGATAACACAGACCACTGTGTCCGAAGACACGCGTTACCGTCTTCCTCGGGATCGCAAACCGAAGCACAAGCAGGCCCCCCCGCGTGCGCCTCGCGACCCCAAGGGCCCTTTTAGTCGCCTCTTACGACAGGCAGGGATACCTCGGCAGTATTCTACTCCCCTAACCGCAGGGAACCTCCGGGGTTAGGCACCGTCACCCCGGCGGCGTCGCCTCCTACGTCGGGCGGGATTGTCCAGCTCGCGCTGGCGCTCGGCGCTCTCCTTCTGCGACACGACGGCGTCGCAGAAGGAGAGCACCGCATCCCACGAGCTCGCGCTCGCCACCATGGAAGAAACCACGGAAGGCAGCGAGAGGTCGCGCCCGATCACGGCGATGAGCGTCTCGCGCTCGTTTGCCCAAGCTGGGCAGACCTCCAGCGTGTGCTGAGCCGTGTCCTCACTGGAATCACAGTGGTGACAGGCATCGCTCGCCTCCCGTCCGATCCGGCACAGATAACTCCCGAAGCAGCCGTGCCCCGTGAGTATCTGCGTCAGACGGTACGTTACGGCGCCGTGACGCCGATTCAGCCACTGCGTGAGGACAGGGCGGATAGCCTGGATCGTGCGATGGCCCGATCCGGGATCCGCGAGCCGCACATCCCAGAGCTCCACAGCAAGCGTGCGGAACTCTTCCAGCCAGGACGTAACCTGGCTTGGGGTAACCCCGTGGACTGTGGACCGACGCGCCTCCTCCCGGTAGTGAAACACCGCCGAGAGGGTCCTCGCATCAAGGTCCCAGGGGAGTGTGCCGGCCAGCACACAGGCCGCCTCGTAAGAGATTGTGCGGTAGCCCCGTATAATCCTGACTGCCATCGCCCGCTGCGGTCTCCGCAGTTCGGCGATACACTGGCTTGTCAGGGTGTCGGCCCACACAGGTGAGCCGTACAGGGCCATGGACCGCACAACTCCCGCGTAAAGCCTCCGGCATGAAGCCTTCGGCCCCGCGATGTTGGGCAGCAGTCTACCCAACGCGGCCGCCGTTCGCACCAGTTTAGGCGCTAGGCGCTTAAAGTGGGCGTGGAAATTCCAGCGACTGTCAAGGACCAATCCCAGGTACTTCATGGTCGACTCGACACGGATCTGGACTCCACCCACCTGGATGCACGAACCGGCTGGAGGTCCTCTCCGAGGCCCGTGAAAACAAGTCGCCTCGGACTTTTCTAGGGCTACTTGTAGCCCTAGGCGTCGGATTCTGCCGACGACATCCGCCACGCCTGCTGTGGCAAGGACGGCTGCATCCCGGAAGTTGTTCCCTCTCGCCGTTACCAGGGTATCGTCGGCGTAACAAGTTACTTCGACGCCCTGGAGGTTGACTGCGCGCAGCACCCAGTCATAACCAATGTTCCACAGGAGCGGCCCAAGAACCGAACCCTGTGGGACACCGCACGACATGGGATGACGCTGCCAGTCATCGCGCCCCGGGAACTCGACATACCTCTCCGCCAGGTAGTCTTCCAAAATGAGCCGTAAATAAAGGGGAACACCGTGGTGCCTTAGTGCCTCCCTTATGCAAGTCCACGGCAGGGTGTTGAAGGCGTTAGATATATCAAGAGATACCGCTAACACCACTTGACCCTGTGACATTGCCTCCTCAGCGATGCCCTTCACGCGGAGGATCGCGTGAACCGTGGACCGACGACGCCTAAAGCCGTACTGGCAATCTGCCAAGTCCGGCCCCACCTCCTCGAGGTGCCCAACCAGGCGGCCAGCGATTATGCGCTCAAGAAGTTTCCCGACCTCGTCGAGCAGCACAATCGGGCGGTAGGCCGAAGGGGAGTCAGATGGTCGACCCTCCTTCCTCAGTAGGACGAGCTTCCCCGTTTTCCACTGGCGCGGGAAACGTCCCCGCGACAGACAGGCCGAAAACAGACTCTGCAGTCTCGGCCCCAGCCACTCGAGAGACAGAACCCAAGCGCGGCCGGGTATGCCGTCTAGACCAGGAGCCGTTCTCTTGGCCCGTAGCCGCGAGACTGCCGCATCAAACTCAGCGTTGGACACGGCAGGGACCTCGTCTACACCTACTGCTACGCCTGTGGGTGGCGCCATCACTGGTGGAGTGTGCGCTCCTCGGGTCGGAAACAGAGCCTGGACGACGTCGTGGAGCAAGTGAGGAGGGAGACTCTGCGTCACCGGGGGTGCCCAGGGGCGGAGTTTACTCAACGCCAACCTGTACGGCCTTCCCCACGGATCCGCATTAAGAGTCTCAAGAAACTCCTTCCTCGCTTCAGACTTGGCTCTGTTGATCGCGACCTTGAGCGCCTTTTTCGCCTCTCTATAGGCGTCGTAAAGGCGGGCCTCTTCGTCCTCAATCCGGGTGTTTCTGCGACGGTACCGGGAATACTGGCGTCTCGCCCTCACGCACGCATAGCGTAAGCTCGCGAGGTCTGCGGACCACCAATATACCTGCCGTTTAGGAGGGATAGGCCCGGCCCGGGGCATGGCCGCGTCGCAAATTTGCGACAGCGCCTCCCGGAACCATTCGGCCTCATCCTCCATCTCAACAGGCCCATCCGGCACAGGCACCCATGCCTGGACGATAGCCGCACACTCCAACTTCTCGCGGTCGAGTCGCTTCAGAGCCCATCTCGGACTGTCTCTATGCCGGGTAGAACGGCTTGGACCGGTATGAATTGCCGGAAGCGTAGAAACGTCGAACCGGATATACCGGTGGTCCGACAACGTCTCCACACCCTCCAGCACTTCCCAGCCCTGGACACGTCGCGCTAACGAAGGAGTCGCGAACGTCAAGTCCACGATGGACCCTCCTCGCATGCGCACACAGGTGTCTACCGAACCCCGATTCAAGACAGTCATGCCAGAAGCGACTGCCCACTCCTCCAGCGCCTCTCCACGCACATCTGTCGCTGGCGATCCCCATACCAAGGACTTGGCATTGAAATCCCCAGCGACCAGCACTTGGAGCGAACGATTGCGGCCGATCACAGCCTCCAACTCGGAGAGAAAACTCTCAAATTGAGCGAGAGGCCGGTTAGGAGAGAAATACACCCCGATGACCAGGGTGTCTCCCAACTCAGCCGCAACCCATCCGTGCCCCTTTTCAATCCTCTGAAAAGGGGGGGCGCCGTTAGCCACTCGGGTGGCAATGGCCGCTGTGCCGTCCACATCCGACACCCAATCAGGCGGGATGTAGTACGGCTCAGCCACTACCGCTATGGCTATCAACCTCTCCGCCATACTTTGGACCCACAGGTCCTGAGCTCTGGCGCAGTGGTTGAGATTCCCCTGCAGGAATCTTATAGCCATACTTAACTAGATGCAGTTGGCATCTCCTCGTCACCGAGTGGCGTGGAGTGGGCCGGCTGCGACCGGGCCGTGGCCTCGGTGGCAGTCCGCCGACCGCGTTTTTTGGGTTTGGGGGCCTTGCAGGCTGGGCCCCCAACCCTGTGACCGGCATTTCTGCCAGCCACTGCGCACACCGTGCAGTGTGGCGCCGCCGTACAGGCACGCGCCAGATGGCCTAGCTGACCGCAACGGTAGCACTGACTGCTACGGTCAACTTCCGAGTCGCACATGCTCCTAACGTGTCCCTTCTCGAGACACCGGAAGCAGCGCAACTCTCTGGCCTCCAGCAGTTTGACCCGCGCCGATGTCCAACCGACCAGCAGACGAGCACCGTCCACCAGCTTCTTGGCCACCGCCACGGGGCAACGTGCCCAGCAGGCGCCTTGCCCCCTCCTGTCTCGGCGGATCTCGCCCGTCTTCACGGACTCCACCGAGCACGCCCCAGTCTTAGCGACAGCGGCTGCGACTTCCTCTGCGGTGACGGAGTCATCCAACTCAGAAATGCGCAATTCTGCACACTTCACAGGTCGGGAAACTCGAACGTCTTCCACCTTGAGGACCTCTCGTAGCTTCTTAGCTAGAGAGTCTGCCCTGCCGTCTGTCTCCGCAGCGCCCGGTAGCTCCAAAATGGCGCCTCCGGTGGCTGCTCGCCTAAAGCGCACGGACTCAATCTTGAGGCTTGCCAAGCTGATGTTGGCTTTAGCCTCAGAGATGACGCTAGCATACGTCACGCCCCGCTTCTCGGCTTCTGGCAGTAGTGTAATCACTACCGCCGCCGAGCGTGCAGGACGGAGATTCGGCACTTTAGCCTGCTTCGTCTGGGGTTTTGGAGGGGGCTGCACTGCTGCTACAGTGTTCCCGCCATTGCTCTTGCCTTTGCGGCCGGCCACGAGGTTCCACGGTAGCTCCATGGTCGCCGGTGCCGGCGGCAAAGGTCTGGGCTCTTTTGGGGGCGGGGCAGCCTTAGCCGCCTTGCCCTTCTTGGCCTTCCTTCCCTTCTTCCGCTTGGGAGGGTTCCCTTGCGATTCGGGGTTGGTCGTCACTGGAGCCTTGGGCTTCTGCGCAGCTGCAGCCGGTGTGCTGCGAGCAGGGGGCGGTGGAGTCGCCCTCGTGCTCGCGGACGCCTTGTCCGTCGGCGCGGCCGGCTCGGTGGCCGGCGGCGGCGCTTTGGAGCGCTTGTCGGCAGCCAGAGGAGGCCGAAGCCTCTCTGGAGGCAGCCGAGCCTCGATGGACGCGAGCCGAGCGTTGACGTAGGCAATGACATTACTGTCATCAGCCTTGCCAGTCGCCTGGTTCGTTTGCCCGGTGAGGCTCTCTCGGAGGCTGTCCATCTCCTTGCGGAGTTGGGTCAGCTCCTCCCCCTGCCGAGAGACCGCGGAGAGCAGGCGGTGGTTCACCACCCGCAGCTTCTCGGTCTCTTCGGAGACTGTGCGCGCGTACAGCGCTGGAGCTAAAAGCTCCCAGTCTCCGACTGCCGTCTTCAGCGCCTTCTGAAAGGTGCCTTTCAGATGTCCGGAGGTCGCAATGACTTTCCGGACTATGGCCGCTGATAGCTCCAAGCGCTCCTTTAGCGCAGAGGCGGTCAACTCGTCGGTCTCGCCCTGGGATGAGTCCGACAAGCGCGATGTCCTCGCTCGTGTCTGAGCTTGAAGCAAAGCGCGATCCATTTCTGCAACCTCTTGCTCGGACCGCAGCTTCGCCTCCATCTTCTCGTCATCGCGCCCTAGGCGTTTGAATTTCTCCCGGGCTTCTGCCATGCAGGCGTTAGCGCCGGGTGCGGGAGTGCCGCCTCTTCCTCGTCGGGCGGAAGGCCTTGCAGAAGCGGAACTTCGTCCACTTCTGGCACTTCCGTCGGAACCCGACCCCCCGATCTTGGAGAACGGCCGCTTCCTTCTGCTCCAGAGTCGGCCGAGTTCCTCCCCGGAGGAAGGATCTACGGTCATCAGGCTAGTGCCCGAATCCGACCCCCGAGCAGACGGAGAGCGCGACCGCTCCGCTGCTGCTCTTGTGCGGCCGCTGCGCAAAACGCGCTCGGCCGCCGCCGAAGTTGTTGGCTCCGGCGTCACTGCTTTTAGCTCTGACGAGCTTAACCGGGACAGCCTGACTACAGGCTCCCGCACCACTTCCGAGACAGCTTCACGCTGCTCCACCTCCAAGGGACCAGCGTCCCCATCGACTAAAATTGAAAAGGAATTATTGTTCATTTTAGTCCCACGAGTATGGGGGAAATAAAAAGTCCACCCAGGCGGAGCCCCCTGCACCTGAGTAACCCTAATACTGCACGAGGGCGGGCGGTCTCGTGCAGGTGTCGCGCTAGCGGGTAGGCATTGACCCATCCTACCACCTCGAGCCCGAGGCGGCCGACCGTCACGCGACAAACGGCCAACCTTTTGGGGTTTTTTATTGAGGTTGTCTCCTCTCGGCCCGGGCGACCAAGCCAAGGCCCCTACTTCCCTAGGGCTGCGAGACATGTCCACAACACCCTTCGGGAGCAGGTTGCCAGACGGTTGACCGAAGTCACCCACCTAGTCGCGTAAACGCGAGTGGTGGGCCCGTCCAGCCGCAGGTCTTGCAGACCCGCCATCCCACGAGCCGAAGCTCCGCTAGTCCATAGGACTCCACACGCAGTATAAAACTGCACGGCGACAGAGCGCCACACCTCAGAAGGGACTCTCGAACCCTCTTCATTATGAAGAGGGGGAGAATACACCTCCACCTGTGGTGTTATAGACTTTTCCTTGTCTCGGTCCCAACTTCAATAGCTGGGACCCCCGGCTCCCCTTAATTGGGGAGTTACGGGTTGCCCGAACAGGCCCGCCGAGTTGACGGACCTGCCGCGCGTCTGATTTTGGTCCGCGCCGGCAAAAGCCGGTACCCCCCACTGGGGGGCATTCCCCTATCCGCCACCTGGGGACGCGCCCGATGGGAGATCAGAAACTCCACACGGGACGGGAACCTAACCTAACCTAACCTAACCTTTTTTTTTTTTTTTTTTTGGCGTGGTGGAAATGCCTTTACGCACGATACCCCCCCCGGGGAGGGGAGGGCCTGTGTGGGACTCCCGCCCTGAAAAGGGCGTCCTACCCACTAAAACCACCACGGTGTTCCCTCAGCTCGCCTCTGTGCTGGGGCCACGGGATCGCTCCGCGCATTCTCTACGTAACCCCGGCGGCGATGGCTCCTTGTCGAGCCCCTCCTCACTCGCAGAGAGCAGTGTGTGGGAACACACACACACTGCTCAGGCCTCTAAGTGGCGGATGGCGGACTCCCCTAAGTCCGCCATCCGCAGGCCTCATGGTGGACGCCTGGCGGCTGGATCGGCCCTCGGCCGTCGTCTCGCCCGTCTGCGGCGGATCGGGTCGGAAGTGGAAATCTCCCGTTCCCGCTCCGCCGCCTCTTTCTGAAGCAGGACTTCCTCGCAGAAGTCCTGCACTGCGCTCCACGACCTGTCGCTCTCTACCATAGCTCGCACCACGGTCGGTAGCGAGAGGTCGGTTCCAATGATACCCGTAAGGGCCGTACGCTGGGAGACCCAGGCGGGGCACCCCACCAATGTGTGGTCCGCCGTGTCCTCGGGGCAACCCGAGCAGTGGTGACACCTGGCTGTCGGCTCCCTTCCCGCGACTCGGTGCAGATATCTCCCGAAACAGCCGTGTCCCGAGAGAACCTGCACCAGACGGAATGTCAGGGAGCCGTGTCGCCTGTCCAACCACTCCTGCAAAACAGGGCGGACTGCCCCAATGGTGCGGATGCCCGCACTTGGGTCCGCAAGCACCTCTACCCACTCTTCGACAGCGGCCCGGCGGAGTCCGGACCGCTGTCGCTCTGTCTCCTGCAGGCCGCCACGTGGTCCGCCTTCTTATTGGCCTCCGCACACAACACGCAGTGCGGAGGGGCGTCACAGCCTCTGGCCTTGTGGCCAGGGCGGCCGCAGCGATAACAGAGGTCGCTGCGGTCTACCTCGGAGGTGCATTGGCCACGCATGTGCCCGGCCTCCAGGCACCTGTAGCACCTCGTGGGCCTGGGCTCCAGGAGTTTGACCTGGGCGGACACCCACCCGACTAGCAGGCGTCCCCCTTGCATCACTGCCTGGGCAGCCGTTACTGGGCAGCTCACCCACGTTGTGCCCAGGCCTGACGATGGCAGCGTCTTGACCTCGCTCGCCCTGACTTGGTCGGGCAAGCACTTGCCTTTCGCCGCCACGGCAGCGACCACCTCCTCCTTGGTGACCGACGCGTCCAGACCCGAGATGCGTAGCTCGGCGCACTTTGTGGGCCTGGTCACCTTTGCCACGTCCTCCGGAAGCACCTCTCTGATCTTGGCGGCGAGGGCGTCTGCCTTCTCACCGCTGGTTGCTCCCGGGACCTCCAGCATGCAAGCCCCAGTGGCCGTCTTCTTTATGCGAACGGCGGGGATGCCGAAGGCACTCAACCCGCCGATCTTCTGTTTCATATGCGCCACCACTGACGCATACGAAGCTCCCTTCTCTGCAGCGCCCGGCTGCAATGTGAGCACCACCGCTGTTGAGCGGGGGGCTCGCAGTTTCGGGGACTGGGTTTTCTGCGGTTGCGGCCTGGCCGCCGCAGGCACGGCTGACGCTGCCGCCACTCCCTTCCTCTTTCCGCGTCTCGTAACCGTCGACCACCCCTCCTCCGTGGGCTGGGGTGCCGGCGGGATCGGGCGTGGTGGAGGCGGCACAGATGTAGGCGCCGTCTTCCCCTTCTTCTTCTTCTTTTTCTTCTTCTTCTTCTTGGCGGCCTCTGGGGCCGCAGCACTTACCGCTGGAGCAGCGCTACCTTGGGAGGACGAAGGCCCTGCGGATAACGTCTTCTTAGCCTCCTCAGCCCTTCGCCGTGTATCGGCCGCTAGGGGTGGACGGAGGGTTTCCGCAGGGAGGCGCCGAGAGATCCCCTCAATGCGCGCATTGACCATGCTCCCGCACTGGAGCATGCACAGCCGGACAATGCGTTCAACCTCGTCATCGGTATGAGTGCTTGCCGGTCTCGGTGTAGGAGCCGGGGCCGTTACCGGTGCGGCATCAGTGGTCGTGGACGTCTGCTGCTCTCTCAGCGCAGTGACTTCTCGCTTGAGGTCTTCTAAGTCATCACGGAGACGGCTGTTCTCCCCCTGCAACTTCACGACCTCGTCTGAGGCCGTCCTGTTGAGGAGAATGCCAACCGCCTCCCTGATGTCCGCGGCAGCCTCTTTCAGACCGCGGGTGAACGTGCCCTTCAGGCTGCCGGATTTGGTGGCAACCTTCAGGACTAAGTCCACCCCGTCCAAGGCAAGCTGACTGAGGGCCACCGCCGATGGTTCTCCCCCTTCCGCTGCTATAGCAGCGCGTCGCTCGCGTGCGCGTCGGGCCATTTCCGACACTTCGTCGGCCGCAAAGGCTTTGCGCTGCTCTCTTTTGGCGGTGTTGAGCCTCGCCTTTGAGCTCCCTAGCGAGGCACAACTCTCGGCACCAGGGTCTTCGGTAGTGACCCCCATGTCACTTTCTGCTTCGCTGGCCGCCTGAGCATTGGAGCGCACAAACCTACCCTGTGCGTCCCTCCGCGGCATCGATGCACTCACCCCTCTCGAAGCCTGCCGACCTCTCCTCGCCGTCGGAAACTTCGGGGCTGGCAGGCCTTCCTCATCAGAGGACGGATCCACCGACCCACCTCCCACCAGAGCAGGTTCGCGCGGACGTTTCTTAGCAGAAGACGTCCTAGCGCTATCCACCATTTTTTCGCGCGGCGGCGCAATTTCATCGCACTGCGCACCACTCCTCATCTCTCTTTCTTCCCCCCCATTTTCCCCAGAAACGATTGAGATTGATTTATCCATTAAATTCCCACGAGTATGGGGGATATAACAGGTCCACCCGGGCAGTGCCCCCTGTACCCGGGTAAGCGTACATACTCCAGGGAGTCCGCCGGTTCCCTAGAGGTGTGCCGTTCACGACTGACCACCCGTCAGCCATGCATCCCCTCGCCACGGCACCAAACTTGGGATTAGGGTAACTTTTATAGAGGGTTCCTCCCTCTCGGCCCGGCCAATTAAGGCAAGACCGGCCCAGCAGCGAGCCGCGAGAAACCTAACCTAACCTAACCTAACCTAAACCTAAACCTAAACCTAAACCTACACCTACACCTACACCTACACCTACACCTACACCTACACCTACACCTACACCTACACCTACACCTACACCTACACCTACACCTAAACCTATACCTCGATGTCGACTTTTTGATGTTTATGTCGACTTTTTCAATTCAATGTCGACTTATTGAATTTGATTTCGAATTTTTAAATTCGATATCGATTTTCTGAATTCGATGTTAACTTTCAAAGACCAAAACTAAGACCTAGAACACGACCAAGGCCATTATCAACACCAACAACGAGATCAATACTAACACTCAAGACCATCTCAACACACTAAGTCCAAGACCGGCAACCAACAATCAACGACCTCAGACATACGACACCGATCTCAGACCACCACCCATTGACCAAAACCAAAACCAAGACTAAGACCAAAGTTAAGACCAAGTCCATGGCGAAGACCATCATCTCACGTCCGTAGCACACCTCCGCTGCGAAACACGAGTAGCGAAACCGCTGGATGAATTTCACTGCGACCTAGTGTAGTTTCTATTACAGGCCTGTTTTTTTTCCCTAATTTTACCTCAGGTCACACCTGCGTCTTTCTTTCGCCACAACGCGCTTCTGGAAGCATGTCAGCCGATCGCCGGGCCTGTGTCTGGAATATCTAGCGTACCATTACCGCGCCCGTGAACACTATTCTATTAAATAATTTGCGGAGTTGCGCGCGAGCGTCAAACAAAGCAGACGTGTCGTAAAAATTTTTTAAAAATTTTGTTTTGATTACTTAAACAAAAACCAACCCTAGAAACGATATTACAAGATATTTTTTCCATTAACGGTGACTTGTGTGTTATTACCATCGTCTATTGAATCGCAGTGCACCTACCGCAATTTGACGTCAGTGAACCAAAGATCAAGATGAGCATACTACGCTCACCTACTGGAAGTGGTATGAACAAGAGACGCAGTGGATCACAACCCAACTTATTCGCTAGAGATGATGAAACTACATCAGAATTGTCTACTGTCACATTTCGCAACAAGCGCAAACACGGTTTCGAGGAAGACATGGTTCATTCACAACTCGCTAATATACAAACTCAAATGACAGCAATAATGGAGCTGCTTACTACTTCGATAAATGCTCAAAATGAGGCTACCATGAAAATAAAGGAAGACATAGCGTCTATAAAAGACCAAGTGCTTGATATAAAAAAGGTATGGGACTCACTGAACAAAAACTGGCGAGTATTATAACTTATCAGACAGAAACAAGAGCAGATGTGCAACGACTGGTCAAATCAATACATACTACAGACCAGAAGCTCTTGTCGTTGGAAAGTGATTTTCAATCGCTAAAGCAAGAAGCAAACTTACAAGCTACGAATAGTACAATTCTCGAATATGATGAAGTACTGGCAGAGCTTGCCGACCAACACACTAGAAAAAAGAATACTATAATAGTTGGAATCGAAGAGCCTAAATCTAGTTACAGTAAAGAACGTCAAGACTGGACACATCTGAAACTATACAAGTTATTAATAATGGAGAACTGCCCTGAACCCACGAAAGTTATGCGAATTGGTAAATATAAACCCGATAAAACTCGACCAATCAAAGCAAGTTTTGAAAAAGAAGAAATAGTCACACTGATATTGAGGAATAAAAACAATCTGACAAATTCTGCTATCAAAGTGTACTCAGACCAAACACCGTATCAAATAAATAAATTTAAAAATCTAAAAGACGAATTGGCTCTTCGGATCAAACGGAGAAGACAATATTACTAAATACATATAAGGCATGCCAAAAATAGTAAAGACGTTGCCAAAAAACTCAGAAACTTCAAAAATTCCCACCAATCTCAACCAGAAATAACGTATCAAGCTCTCGACTCATACGATCTACTAAAATACAATACTGATTCTTTAAAATTCTTGTACGCTAACGCTCGAAGCATTGTCAAACCAGGGAAATTTGATGAACTATGCTGCGTCATAGACTCTCTCAACACATCCATTCACGTGATAGTCCTGACGGAGTCTTGGATTAAATCAGGTGATGATGCCAAGTGTATTCAGATTCCAGGATATACGCATTACTACAACTATAGAGGTAGAATGGGTACGATTGGAGGGGGAGTCTTAATTTATGTGACCAATCGAATTGAACATCGTCTTATTGACGAAATGACTGATGATGATGATAACAATTTCCTTTGGATCTACCTTAAGAAGTTTTCTATCGAGATAGGTGCGGTGTACAAACCTGGCAGGACAAATAGCAAGCGTTTTCTGGA
This sequence comes from Pyrausta despicata, assembly GCA_963921415.1. Lineage (NCBI taxonomy): Eukaryota > Metazoa > Arthropoda > Insecta > Lepidoptera > Crambidae > Pyrausta > Pyrausta despicata. Next base: position 111,189 of record OY992865.1, read on the forward strand.
CACCTACGCGTTTCAGCTGAGCCGAAAAAAGCGAGCAATTGTAATAGGAGATTTCTACTATGATCTTTTGGAACCGGACACCGACGTTAATGATTATAAGGCTACTTTAGAAAAGAACAGCTACCGCATACTTAATAAAGTTAGTCTTAAGCATTGTACAAGAGAGACAATAAATAAAAAATCTTTACTCGATCATGTCTACACAAACCTTAAAGAAAACCAATTCCATATGGCTATCATCGAATCGAGTATGTCAGATCACAAACAAATCTTTTTAGAAATAAAAAAATACCAACCTCCGTTGAAACAAAAAGTTAAATACGAATCAATAGATTACGAAAAATTATATGAACTAATGAAATTTAACATGGTCAACAGCAACAACAATATTTTTAATATTTTTGAAGACTCTCTCTGTAAAGCTATTCAAGAATCCAAAAGCATTAAGACGAAAATTCTTAATTCACCGAAACAGGATTGGATAAATGCAAAAATTTTAAATAAAATAAACAAGAAGAACATATTATTATTATATAAAAAACACAAGAGAAATCCAAATAACCAACACCTCAAAAACCAACTTATGACCGTGAAAAAACTGTTGACTGATGAAATCGGAAAAATGAAAAAGGATTACTACTGCAAACAATTCTCTACATGTAAGAACAATCCAAGAAAAATGTGGAGCCTCATTAACAACTTGACTCACAACAAACTGAAACAAAACTCATCACCAAAGACGCTGATAGATGGGGTTCGCACAATCTCTGATGGACACGAAATTTGTGAACACTTCAACAAATATTTTGCCACGATTGGGTTACGTCTAGCAGAAGCCATACCGAGTAAGTACCATAAATAGGACGAACACTGCTGCGATCGCTAACCGTAATCCAAATGCCTTTGGTCTTGTTTCCTTCGCTCCTGTAACGGCTAATAAATTAGATCCAAACACTAGCTCTGGCCTTGACAGAATTAATACAAAATCAATCAAATGCGTCGGTGACCACATTGCTCGCGAACTAAGCAATTGTATAAACCTATGTCTCGATGCAGGTGAATTTTCGACTAGTCTGAAAACTGCCAAAAAACACCGATTTTCAAATCAGGCTCTCGTTTGGATCCGAATAAATATAGGCCAATATCGGTACTCCCATTATTATCCAAAATTTTTGAAAGGGTTATCTACAATCGCCTTGTGACATATCTTGACTCGATAAATTTCCTCTATTCTCAACAATACGGTTTCAGATCTAAGTCTAGTACCCTTTCGGCAGCAGCTGACTTAGTCACTAAAATCAGAAACAGCATTGATGAGAAAAACACGTGTCTGGGGATATTTATAGACCTGAAAAAAGCATTCGACACCGTAAGCCATATCCTTATAAACAAACTTCGCGACATTGGTGTCGAAGGCAATGCCCATAAAATCCAAGAGTCTTATCTCTCGGCGAGGTCACAGGTAGTGGAGATTTCTAATTTTCAAAGTTCACCTGCCGATATAACCTTTGGGGTCCCTCAGGGATCAATTCTGGGTCTCCTATTATTTCTTATACCATATTGATATATAATAATATATCAATACATAATCAATAATATCAATACATAAAGTAAAAACTATCTGAACTATATGAACAAAACCTCCCTATTATTACTGATGCATATTTATCACATGCAAGTGTGCTGTTCGCAGTTAGCTCTGCATGCCACATCTTGTTGCGCTTATCCGTGTTCGGCCGAAACCTGTTTCTTTGTTTCGCGAGCGGTCGCTTCGCGCGCACAATAACTGACTGCAGTGTTCGTCTTGTTATGAATGATACAAACAAACAACCCATTTTAGGAATTGAATTTAACGGTTTATATTGCTCGCTCGCGCGTTCTAATTTGTAATGTTAATTAAAATTGTTTAATTTATGTTCTCATGTAAGTGAAAAATATGTTTTCTTATGAGAATGAATCATCTTTAAACCTAAATAATGAATAACTTTGGAAGTAGCTACACTTTAGTGCTGCCGAACGATGTTCCGGTTGCTGTCACTGTCACAAGTCAGTGACAACAACCATACGCTTGTCAAAGCACTCCGAGATCGTAGTCACGCACATTACGCGAAAGACTAACACCTGACAGGCCAAGATAGTTATGCAAGAATTATCACCTATGCTTTGCACATGGAGCGCGTGCATGAACTGCAAATATCCTTGTCACTGGAAAAGCCGTCTGAATCGGCGTTGAATGAGGCGATCGTCAGTACTTTACTGCGTGGTGAATAGACGAAAAATATAGATTTTTTACAAGCACTGGTGCCAGCATCAGTAGATTCTTTCTTTTTTCTTTCTATTGCTATAAAATGATCAGCAAAGTCGATATCAGAATTGAAATGGCTGCAAGCTCGAGAGACAAATATGTTTTACAAGCGATTAGGCGGCGTCGCGGCGCGCAAGGCACGGGACACTATCTGCGGGTGACGGAGCGGTGCGTTCGCGAGAATAATGGCTCGGCTGACTCATGTGGCGCGTGCCGCGGCGCCGCTCGACTCCCGCACCTATCCCTAATGAACATGGTACAACTTTGCATCCATTACAAAAATATTTATGGAGCTAAGTTATCACAAAAAGCTTCCCGGATGGTTGTATGAATGAAAAATTATGCAAATGACACCATTTTGCATAGAATTTACGATGAGAATATTTTTGTTGCCGGCGCCGCTCGTCTATTATTTTTAGGGTACATTAAATTTTTCTACGAACGAATTTGTTGGAGATGATTCCTCAGCCTAAATAGATACTAAAAATTTACTTTATGTCGTTAGATACTATATGTCACTGTGTCATTATTTCGGTTTATTACACATAATGTGACATTTATATCGTTTCTTATTTTAGAGATTTTGCTCTATTAGTTTTTTCCTGTTTCATGTTTCATCGAAACTATTAGGGCGCTGACTTTTAAAATGAGATTTAGCATCGGCTTAGTGGTGGACAAAACTCAATCAGGCCATCGGCAGACCATTGCCAAGGCGCGGCAGGTCCCGCGTAAGAACCGTTTGATTGAATTCCGCGCGCTCTCCGCCGGCGGCGCAGTGCACCAAACTCAATCAGTTCCACTGCACACTTCAGTATTGTTGGGTAGGACTGCTCCTATGATAGGGAGCAAGGAGACTATCTATCTTTTGTCAAAATGCTTCAACGTATTTTAAAACACGCACGTCTTTGTTTCGCATCATTTTTTTTTTGGTATTACGCAGTCAACAGCAGGAATATTTAACAAACCAATTTTAATGACTTAGCTCATCGAGTTCGTTGTTATTGTTAATTCAAAATATGCCGATTTCTTCTACAGTCGTTATTGTCTGACGACTTCCTGAAGTTATAAAAGAAGTGCTAGAAACGGTATTTTCACATATTCGCTTTAATACTTACTTACTTGGCGCGATGCAAACATTTGATACTACCTATTAACTGTTTGCTTGAGTTATTTGTTTCGGTTTCTTTAATGTTGTTATTTTGTAATTGTAAGACCACTAGCGGGCTGGAGGGCTGATAACCTGAGATACAGGGACCATCCTAGTTCAGGTATCAGCCCACCATAAATTATTTTTAAACTCATTTATTTTATGTTCTTTCTATGTATTTTGGTGAGAAAGAAATTATTTTTATTATTAATACAAAAGTAAACTAAAGCCAACGGTGTCCACCACACCAAGTCATTCACGCACTTGGGAAATTAATCAATTGAATTTATTTGCCATTTTTCTGTTAATCAGTAGGTACCAAAAAAAATTGCTAAAGTGTGGCAGATAAGAGCTTGTCTGTAGGTAAAACTGCAAGTAGACAGAGATCCTGCTGATGTTTTGCACCGTGTCACGCGCCTCAATGCTCCCCTTTCTAACTTGTCATTGCTGTTACTTGGTACTTCAGGAGTTACCTTCCATTATCTGCATGTACTAGATTCTGGAATCCAGAAAAATCTTTTCAGAAAAATTTCTTATTCAAATAAAATAAATTGAACTATAGTTTTCTTAGAAGAATACAGGTTTATGAAGAATAAAACTGGAAAGTTAATTTACGCGATAGATACCTAATAATGTTTTGGCGATCAAAGCAATGGTCCACCTACATTTAATGATGTGTTATAAGGACATCCAAAATTACTCAGATTACCTAAGATCCCTATCAAGATTAAAAACATATGCATTCCAGCCAGACGATTAAGCCCCACATGCGACGCATTGTCTTATTTTTTTTATTTTTTTTATTTAAGTTCTGCACAAACATGTGTACAATGGTGGACTTAATGCCGAAGGCATTCTCTACCAGTCAACCATAGGGCCAAGCAGAGAAAATTCAGGCGGTGCACATGCAGTAAAAAGGAAAGTAAAAAGTTAACTGAAGTTATTTAAGTACAAAATAAAATTATAAACATACATACTAATTACTTACATACAATTAAATAAAAATACATAAAAATTCATAGACATACATTGATACGTATACATAATAAGGATGGTACACATGGTAAGAACAGTGTCACTGAGACAGGAGAGACAGTTCATTCCTGTAGTGGGACTGCAGTGACTTTTTAAATGATAATTTCGACGTCGACCGCTGGATTTCCTTAGGGAGTCCGTTCCAAAGTCGAGTAGCAGTGAGAGTGAAAGAATTAGACATAAAGCCAGAAGTGTGACGGGGGATGGAGAGTTGAAGGGTGTTACTGGAGCGAAGGGACCTGTCATGAGAAGTATGGAGGTATGAAAATTTTTCTTTAAGATACGAAGGAGTGTTAGGATCGAAAAGGATGGAAAATAATTGGCCTAAAGTACGAACATTTCGACGCTGCCGGATTGGAAGCCAGCCGAGCTGGTTACGAAACTGGGAGACGTGGTCATATTTGCGGAGACCGAAAACAAATCGAAGGCAGTTGTTAAGAAGCCGATCCAACTTGTTGAGAAGATCTTGGGAGATATTTGAACAGCACACATCGCCGTAATCGATTATCGGTAAAACCAGAGACTGCACAAGCAAAATCTTAGTGCTTGGAGGTAGAAAATGTTTAAAACGATAAAGTGCACGCAAGGTGCCTGATACCCGTCTGCTAATTTCCGTAACATGTTTACCCCAACTCAAAGTGCCATCCATGTAGAGGCCAAGGTTTTTGACGAAAGGGGAATAGTCTACCACCACATCGTCAAAGACAATAGGCGGCAAGGATGTCAAATCAAGCTTATTCAATTGCCTTTGGCTGCCCATGATGATAGCTTGACACTTACTGGGATTCACTCTAACACCGAATCTATTTGACCAATCGCTTATACCACGAAGATCGTTGTTGAGTTGATCAATGGCGTCGTTAATATTTGAAGGTTGAGCCTGGGAGTAAAGTTGCAGGTCATCAGCGTAAAGATGAAAATAAGAAGTTAGATGAGACGTTAAAACATTAATAAAAACCGAAAAAAGTAAAGGAGATAGTATGCCTCCCTGCGGAACACCGACTGTCAGATCAGTCCAGTCTGATAAAGTCTGCCCGAGGCGCACAGCCTGCTGGCGACCGCGGAGATATGAGGAGATCCAATCTACGGCTGGTGATGAGACTCGTAAGTGTGTCAGAATGGCAAGAAGGATGTCGTGGTCGACTGTATTAAATGCATTTGAGAAGTCGATCAGAACAAGGATAGTCACACGCGACTCCTCCATGCCCAACCTCACATCGTCAACTATTTTAAGAAGAGCAGTCGTCGTACTGTGCCCAGGTCTAAAACCGGATTGAAAGTTACTCAAGAGATTGTTTTTTAGTATGAATTTTGAGAATTGATGATGGGCTGCCGCTTCTAAAATTTTGGAGAGGAAAGGTAGGATGGAAATTGGACGAAATTGATTAAGCGCATTAGGATTGGACACTTTAGGAAGAGGAATTATATGGGCGCGACGCCAGACAGAGGGAAAATAGCCAGTATGAAGAGAAGAGTTAATAATATGCGTAATGGATGGAAGGATATATTCTAAAATAAGAACGATCATGTTTCTGCTGACGTCATCACACCCGACAGCTTTTGATTTAATAGAAAAGAAGATCTTCCGAATCTCATCAACATTTACAGAAGAGAAAGCAAAAGAATCAACAGAGGGGCTAGGAAGAGATTGGATTGTGGACAAAGTGGAGTCTTTAACAGTTCTATCAAGAGGATAAGAAGAAGAAAAGTGGTAATTGAGTTCATTAGGAGAGAAATTAGAGAAGGGAGTGTTAGAGGGAGTTTTGCCAAAACCGAGTGTTCTTAGGAACTTCCAGATATCAGGACCTGTAGCATTTGCCACGTTCTGGTGGATGTGTAGGCGCTTAGCGTTACGGACTAAGGTGTTGCAGCGGTTTCTAGCTCGTTTGAATGCATCCCAGTTGTCAGGGCAGCGATCCCGTTTAAATCGACGAAATGCTTTGTCCCGCTTGACCATTGCTTCACGAACCTGACTTGTTAGCCAAGGTGCCGGAGGGCGCCTGACTTTGACGGTATGGACAGGTGCGTGTTTGTCAAAAATTCGCAAAACTGCGGTGTTAAGCACGTCCACCTTGTCATCTACAGAATCTGCAGAAACCACAAGAGACCAGTCAAGCATCGAAATATCAAGTTTTAGTTGATCCTGGTCAATTTTAGCAAAACCTCGCAGTTGCACAGTCTCTGGTCTACGTTTGGGAGGACGGAGCTTATAGCATAGGTAAATTAAGTCATGACGAGAAAAGGCAGGAGCGGACGTCTGACCATGTTTAACACAAAGATCAGGGCACGATGTGATGATATGGTCAATCCAAGTATCGTCAGAGTGAAGATTGTGATGGGTTGGTTGCAGCGGCAAAATATGGAGCTTGGCAGAATCAACGATAGACGTAAGTTGCGATGAACGGCTATCATTTTTCAGGAGGTCGGTGTTAAAGTCCCCTAAAATCAAGAGATGGGAGTACTCCGTGCCAATCAACTCGAGAACGGACTCAAATTCGGAGAAGTAGTTGACCGCGGGAGGGGCACATTGTCGCCGCGAGTCGTGACATTCAGCGATATATTCGGGACCAGGCCGTCAGTTGCGACTCGGGGTGACATAGAATCGCAGTTGTGTTTTGACCGTTAACATTATTTACAACTCTTTAACTAACAATATACTTAAAGTATTCATATGTATTTGATTATAAGTGGCGACCGTCGACAAATCGCTCGCAAACGCATTGCCGCCGCGAGTCGTCGTGACATTCAGCGATTTATCCACGACCACGCCGTCCGTGTCAGTTGCGACTCGCAGTGACTTAAACTCGTAGATGTGCTCTGGCCGTTAACATTATTTACAACTCTTTGACTAACAATATACCTAAAGTATTCATACTTGACAAATATAAGTAGCTACCGGCGGCCAGTCGCTCGCAAATCGCCGGCTCCATTCAATTCAACACTAAAAGCTTTTATTGAGGCGCAGCCTCTTTGTTCCGAGCCAATTACTGTTCATTCGCTTCTTTTATCTTATACGATTACATGGAAGGCGCAATCTTTCGATTTATACAGATCTATCCGAGTCTATGACTCACAACACTGTATAGTGTAGTCTATGGAAGTAGGCGGGGCTGCTACTCCGGTTTATTTTATGTGTGTAGGTTTTAATAGGTAAAATAAAGACTTAGTCCGGAATCACGGTTATAACAGTTTATTTTACAACTACACAAGAAAGAACAGAAGGAGTACACAAAGAGTCACAGAGACATAAGAAGAATGAAAGTTAAAGACTTGCGCTATAGTGCGTTCTGTCGACTGGCGAGCGCTCGCCGCGAGCACGCACGATCATTCCCGATCAGTGCCGAGTTCTTATCGCGCGGCGATGTATTTCGCTCGCCGCATACTACGGGTATCATTCGGGTTTGCTTGTACATATAATTAATTTCAATTATGTTTTGTGTTTGAATGTAAATATTAGTGTGTAAGCATTTAGAATGAGTTTAGTACGTAAGTGTATTGTATTATATAGGTTCAATAAATATTAAATAAATTTATGAGAGTTAGTGTTAAGTGTTTTATAAATAATGTAAATATGTGTATCCCACAAGTCTACCTCCCCAAAGTAAACGCAATTTTTATACTTTACAGGCTTCCGGTATATTGTTAAAAAATGGTTTGTTAATTTTGTGACAGTAAATAAGTTTACAATCTACACTTATACAATACCTAGCGGGCCCTGGCAGAAGTTTTCCTGCCCGATAAATAAAGAAAAAAACCGGCCAAGTGCATGTCGGACCACGCATAAAGTAGGGTTCCGTAGTCAATTTTGGCACCGCGCTGTTTTGTATTTCCTGCATCATCATGATTTCGAAAATATTCATCACAAGATACCCGAAACAATTTTAAAGAAGAGTGTCTGTTTCTTTACGTGAGAGATTTGAAGTTTATAGGTCCAAGACTTATAGGTATAATTTTAATTTTTCGTATTTTTTAAAATGAGATCTATATGTGAAGTATCCTTGAAACAAGTGACATGCAAATCAGTCCATAAACGTAGAAGATATTCTGCTGGGACGGACTGAACGATCTCATAAGGGTTCCTTGTCGGACTACGGAACCCTAAAAATAGTCGTTTTTTTTTAGAATTGTGGCCCAGTCTACTCGCCGAGATTTTTAAAGGGTATTCAATCATACAATGTTAATATTATAAAAAGGAAAGATTTGATTGTTTGTTTGTTTGAATTATTAGTATTAAAAGCCTACATTATCTCTAATGAACATAGGCTATATTTAATACTAGCGGCCCATCCCGGCATCCATGGCATTTGACAACCGCTTGGTGCAGTGGTCCACAGGTCGGACTTCTAAAACAAAGGGTCGCGCGGTCGATCCCCGCACAGTACAAGCATAAGTGTTCATGAACATGTGTGTTTGTACTGGTCTGGGTGTTTTCTATGTATAATATGTATTTATTTACAAAAAAAAATATATAAGTATGTTTATCCGGTGTCTAGTACCCATAACACAAGCCTCGTAGCTTAATTTGGGACTAGAGAATTGGTGTGATTGTTGTGAAATATTTATTTATTTATTTCATCGTACCTACTGGTCTTTACTAAATTCCTGTACGAATCATTATGTCTTCATACCAATATTTTTATGGTTTGGATGCTTGTCAAGGCAAGCCAGGTTACATTAGAAGAGTACCGACAAGCGACGTTCAAGGTAACGTGTAATCTGATTGCATAATTAACAAGGGGTACTACAAACTATGTCAATTTTAGGGGCATACGGTGAGGGCAAGGTGAAGTGCAAACGCAAACTTAACCAATTTACCTGATTTAATATGCAACGTGCCTTCCGATGTTTGTGCTATAACTTGATGCGTGATTGACTGCTTCGAATATATTTTAAGATATGCGATATAATTTGACACATACGTTTGCTCACGGCCTCAAAACAAAGATTTTGATAAAAGACATAGATAAGGAATTTAATTGTACTATCAACTTTACTATCATAATTACATAGCAACATACATACCGTAGCACGAGTGATAACATTTTAATGTTGAGATATTTTCGGCATGCATTCGGCTATCATTATTTATAGATGTATTTAAGCTCTTACTCGTATTTAAGAACAAGGACAGCGTATTGTTTTTGTGTTTATCTCACGAACATTTTCGTAACGTTTTCGTGTCGTCCAAACGTTAGAAACTGACAGGTTCCCCATACAAATTGACAAGTTAACGAAAGAAACACTTCGAATAAGTTACGATAATTGTTCGTGCTCACTCCATTGTGCACCATTTTTTTTTTAAATTAGGTATTAGGGAAAGTGAAAGAAAGAAATATTTTATATTTTAATGAAGTTTCAAATATTCCCTCACCGTGAAGTAAGCTATGAGTTACATATATTAGCGCATGGACGCACAATAAACTGAGCATTCAACGGAGATATGTCTTTTTGATTGTCTCGCGCCTGGTCCCATCACTACTCGATACCGATGCCGGCGCCGGCGCCGGTCGCACGTAAGACACGAGCAAACAATCTTAGTTCCTACTCTGTACGATGATGTTCTTATTGTATTGTATTTATTTTTATTTTCTTTCACAAAAAAGCCTTACAATTAAGTATCTTACATCATATGCATTGTAGTATTACTAGATTGTGAAAGACAGGTGCCTGAAATAGGTTCAAACGAACCTGGTCTACAGGTCACCAGGCCACCCTCGCAGGTAAAACAACTATATAAACAAAATAAAACATAATATTTAACATATTTGTGGAGAGCATATTACATTATGTGTTTGTGATATAGTGATGATGATGATAATGATGACACACACACACATCAGTGTGTGTGTGTGTGTGTTTAAGCTGTGTATAAGTGCTTATGTGTAATTCCCGACCAAAAAGAGGGGTGTAATAATCTATCTTTATCTACGTCTGTTTGTGTGTGTATATGGGTTTATGATTTTGTGTGTCTTTGCTTTGGCATCGTAGCTCCCGAACGGATGGACAAATATCAAAGCGGTTTTTTTACTAATAAATAATTTAAACACGGCGATTCTTGAAAAAATCCGGTTAAAATTCGTCCAGCCGTTGAAGGTCACTAGCTAATTTCCTGGCCCATTCGGGGGGTGGAATATAAGTTTTTAACACTAGCCTTTCTTGTCACACAATATATCGTCTTAGGGTGAAAGAGATAGCCACAGTTGAAATTAGAGCATCACATTACTGAGTAAGAACCCTGCAGCCTAGCTGGCGAGTGCACGCGCGCGGTGTGAGCATCGCCGTTATCTTAGAAAACATAGTTCCATATTCTGGGATTTCCACGCAGTAAGCCTACGCGATGAATAAAAAATATTTGCCCTAAGTAAGGTCTCTAATTTTTTTTTCAAATGGCTTTTACCCCTGGTTGGTTAAACAAGATCAAGAATACTTTACGCACAATGCTATATAACTTTCAGCAGCTTCGCAATTTAGGCATTACTGTATAACTTACACACATACCAGAAACCTAAATAGTCGTTGCCTGAAATAAAAGTTATTATTATTATTATAGTGCTACCTTAAAAATTCATTAAGAATGAAGTAGTATCTTTTGAAGTAGTAGTAATCTTTAAAAAGATAAATGAAAACAACCGTTGAAATAAATCTTTACGTCAACGATCAGTAGTTAGAACTTATCAGTTAATTATATTGAACTAGTGGCCCCCCGCGACTTCGTCCGCGTGGAATCCCTTTCTTTTCGAAATCGCGGTCGAACGGGATAAAAAGTATCCTATGTCCGTTTCCTGGTTCCAAGCTACCTCTCCACCAATTTTCAACCAAATCAGTTCATCCGTTTTTGAGTTATAAATAGTGTAACTAACACCACTTTCTTTTAAATATATATATTACTAGTGGCCCCCCGAAACTTCGTCCGCCCCTTTGTTTTTAAAATCGCAGTCGAACGGGATAAAAATTATCCTATGTCCGTTTCCTGGTTCTAACCTATCTGTCCACCAATTTTCAGCCAAATCGGTTCATCCGTTCTTGAGTTATAAATAGTGTAACTAACACCACTTTCTTTTAAATATATATAGATGTCACTGAAGTCATAAAAGTAAAGTAAAGTTATGACATAAAAGTGTAACTATTTATTTGTTTGAGGTATGAATAACTTGGTGGAAAATTTTCTGTTTTTTGCAGTATCAATGCAAATATGTGCTTTTTCAAAATTTCTGGTAAAATACTACAGTAATTTCAAAAAGCAAAATTTATGTAGGACAACATTTCATATTTACATCTACACGAACATTATCTTAACTTTTTCGTTTCGTCCAAACGTCAGAAACTGACAGTTACCCATACCCATATAAATTGACAAGATAATGTTAGGTAAACGCTACAAATACGTTACGATAGTTGTTCGTGCTCACCTCACTGACGTCTTGCTCGTATTATGACGACTGACGCACAGAAGGGACAATCATGCTATCACATTATGTAATTTTAGTTTGACATGTGTGCACGGTTCTTAACACTAAATCAACATGGTATCATCATCTCCAGTGGTCCACTTATCACTAGTAGGAGCGATAACACTGATAAACCATATCGTCGAGGGAGACCCATTTGACTAATTATTCTGAAGAAAACCTTGATAGTTATGATCATGATTTCGAATAGAAACTAGTCCAACAACGACCATAAACAGTTTTTTTTAATATATATTTTATAAAGTTTTCGTTCGGAACAAGAGATACCGTTTCTTTTGTAGGTAAGTTTAATTAACACTTACTGTAACTTTATGTGCTATTTTTATTGTAGGTGTTCTTTAGTTACTTCAGATAGCCAGAACACTACTGAATATGAGTGTCCTAGCTGACTAGTGTAAGGGTGGAAATAATAGATGGATTGATAAATTTGAATGATAAATTTCCGTCATTCTAGCCACCATGGCACAAGCTAACGCTTAGTTTGGGGCTAGGTAATTGGTGTGTTCGTTGAAACAATTTATTTATCTATTTATTGACTGTTTACGGCATTTATTATTAGGGTTGAAGTTTGCGTTCAGGAAACCTCCGTACACGGGACTAAATTCGATCGGGCGGTGCTCTACATATATTGAATAAGATGTCGAATGCTGAGTGCATATTATGCACTCGGCACACATGTTATGTACGTTCATAGAAAAACAAGTTTGTCTGTAATCTTAAGCTAATTGATTTATCAATTTGATCCCGATAATTTCGGAGATAACGAAAATGGGAAAATAGTCGTCACCTATAAACATACTTGTCACTTTAAAAAAAATATTTTATTATAACGCGTCCAATATGATAATGGATTCAGGGTTCTGTTGGGGCTGCCTCGCTTCTGTAGCGCCTCGGGGATGTTCGCTGAGGCGGGCGTGGATTGTTTTTATACAACCATGCGCAAGCGGTGCACATCCCTGGTGCGCCGGGTGCGGGCCAGCCCGAACAGTATCCTGCGCGCTTTCGCCGAGCGTTTCGACTGTCTGTACATGTATCACTGTGACATGGTACATGTGCGGGCTAATGTTAAGATACTGTTTTAAATATGCAATTTTGTTTTTTGTAATTGTAATTGGTCCATTTGTTGACATTAATAAATAAATTTATTATTATTATTATTATAACGATAGATTAGTTATTTCCGTACCGAATTTTGTAATTTAATCAATTTGATTTATTATAATATGCATCTTCGTTCAAGGAGAAATTCTACTGAAAAGACATTGATTAAGTTGAAAGTCAATGTTAGGGTCTTGATCTTATCTCCGCACAGTGATGTTGTGTTAAAACGCGCATGCGACGCGCGCGCCGGTCAGTTGCGCAGGAGCATTATATCTGTTGCAGAGTCCACTCTACACGGAAGACTCGTTCGTTAAACGCGAACTTTTCACACACGGATTCGTGAGGTTTATTTATTTTAAACTTCAAATTTGTTGGATTTTTTCATTAGTTTAACGTTTATTGGATTAATTTGAGTGGCTGAAAAGTGATTAGTGATTATTATTATAAAGATAAATTACAATTGTCAAGTAAGTTGCTGATGTCAAGGTTGCAAACTGTTGTGTTTTTACCCAATAAGATTACCGCTTGGAACCAGAGTTTTTCTTGATGCTTACAACTTCTTATCTTTGACGACCTCTGGGTGTAGTGGCGTGCGCACCTGTCACAAGGTGCCGCCACTTCTGGGGTCCCGGGTTTGATCCCCGAACGGAGACCATATAGGAAAACAATTTTGTATTTTTCTCTGGTTCGGGGTTGGTGGTACCTTAGTTGTTTCTGCTTTCCTGATTCCTCATTGATAGTTACATTGGGATCAGAGAATTGTATGTAATGTTGTATAATTTTATAAAAAAAACCTTTTTAACACATTATAGAGTAAAATAATTTTTATCCCAGTAATGTGATATGGCTGCACATAAATAAACTCTTGTTTTGCAGATGTACAGAAAAAAATAAAGTGCAAAAATGAATTCATTTAATAATAAATTTAGGAGTCAAAAAAATTAAAATATTGCCTTATAATTAGCATTAATAGAAATACATTCGCCAATGACAGGGCGCAGGCAATTCTTTTTTAGGCAACACGTGGAAGCTAACAGAAAAATCCCAAATCGCTTACAGGTCCATTATTATTTCATACATAATTATTAAAATAAAGGATTGGACATTACTTATTTAATCAATACATGAAAAGCAATAGATATCCAAAATAATTACACACAAAAAAATAGTAAAGTAAAAATACAATGACAGAGAAAGTGTCACCCAATCACTAAAATTATGTCAGAAAATAAAAACCAATAAAAATACGACAACACATTTAATAGTTATAAAATTTTGTCGTTTGTGAGTAAACGAGTCGGTCAATCACATGCCTGTTATGGTAAAAAAATATCAATGTCAGTTTGCCGAGCAAACAAGCGGGATATATGTATTACATACTAGCTTTTATCCGCGTCTTCAATTTTCAATTTCAATTTCATTTATTTATCGGACAGCAAAAATCCATGGGTTAGTAATACAATGGTGCTTAAACTAGGTGTTAGTAATTACATATATGTTTGTAAATTTTATAAAATTTAATTAAATCAATTTATTAAATGAAATTTAAATTAAATTCAAATTAGATTCAAATTAAATTCAAATTAAATTCAAATCAAATCAAAATTAAAATTAAAAACAAATGAAAAAAACCGGTCAAGTGCGAGTTGGACTCGCGCACCGAGGGTTCCGTACAAACCTGTAGATAAGGAGTAGTAACTTTGAAATTTTCAAAATTGTCAAAATTATTTTTCAAAAATATTTTTTTTATATGATGAAACTGAAAATTTACGGTTTTCGTAATTTTTCCTATATCTGTACTATAAGACGTGACTTCGTACTAAATTTCATGATTCTAAGTTTACGGGAAGTACCCTGTAGGTTTTGATTCCCGTGCGAGTTTCGAAAATTTTCGGAAATTTGCGGCCTAAATGGCTGTATCTTTTGATTGCGTTGGTTTAGAAGGTTGATTTTTCTACAGCTTCCAGGAACAATAGACCTAAGTATCCTATAGAAATTTCAGTTTAATACCTCCACCGCGTTCCTGAGAAAAATGGTCTTGACAGACGGACGGATGGACGGACAGACGGACAACAAAGTGATCTTATAAGGGTTCCGTTTTTTCCCTTTTGAGGTACGGAACCCTAAAAATACAAATAAATAAATATAAAAATCAATTAGTCATGTACCTAAGAGGCACCCCGTGCGACCGACAACTAGAAGAATTATCGTCCACTGTATGAGTCATCAGTCGCACGAAACGCCTGACAATAGGCGCATGCGGATCATCTGCCACCATTCTCAGGATGCTGTTGTCACTCCTCCGTATTCTTCCCATCAGCGACGCTACTTTTTTCCGAACTACGCCTTTGCCGCATTAGGTTGTTTTTTTTGGAAAGCGTTTTATTCAATTTTATCCAAATATAAATCAAATCTTTGGTAATTTAGGAATGAAAGCGGTCAGATTACCCGGAAAGTAATTTTTCCCATTGGAATGCGTTGTTTTTCCGAGGTCAAAAATAACCTTATGTCCTTTCTTATGTCTCGAACTATCTCCTTCCCAAATTTCATTTAATTCTGTTCAGTAATTTAGGCGTAAAAGCGATCGGCCCATTTGAATTTTCCCATAGGAACGCGTCATTTTCCCGCCGTAAAATGTAGTCTATGTCCTCTCTCGGGTATCAAAATATCTCTCACTCTCACTCTCTCTCTCATCAGCCTATATACGTCCCAGGCCTCACCACAACTATGAGGTGGTCCGAGCCATACTCCACCACGCGGGCTCAGTGCGGATTGGTGGAGGGGTGTTTGTAAGGTAAGTGACCAACCTTACTGTCAGATGTTATTAAGCCGCCTGAGGGCCTCCAACCAGGCGTAACGACTAATATCTATCGATATTAACCGGGACCAACAGCTTAACGTGCCTTCCGAAGCACGGAGATGCTTGTAAATAGACATCACTTAAATGGACAGAATGGTCACCCATCCCAAACATGACCGCGCCTTAGGTTGTTTAACTTTAGGTATCACTACCAAAGCGCTGCAACCATTGCACCACAAGCACCTCAAATATCTCCATACCAAATTTTGTACAAATTGGTCCAGTAGTTTAGGCTTGATTGAGTAACAGACAGACCGACAGAGTTACTTTCGCATTTATAATATCAGTATGGATATAAGTAAGATTGGTGGAATAAAGAATGTGTAAATCATTTTGACGACCGTTTGGTGCAGTGGTCTACATGTCGGACTTTAAAACCAAGGGTCGCGGGTTCGATTCCCGCACAGTACAAGCATATGTGTGCATGAACATGTGTGTTTGTACTGGTCTGGGTGTTTTCTATGTATAATATGTATTTATTATACAAAAAAAAAAGTATTTAAGTATGTTTATCCGTTGTCTAGTACCCATAACACAAGCCTCGTAGCTTAATTTGGGACTAGAGAATTGGTGTGATTGTTGTGAAATATTGATTTATTTATTTATTTATTCAATAAAATCACAAATCGAAAGACTACGCGTCTCATAAATATCTACTATGCCAGTACCTATTTATCATTCAAGTAGGTAGTCAATTTGCATTCTATCATTTCCGCAAACAAAATTATTATTCCATGGAACAAATACCTTTATGGTTAGTAAGTACACAATAAATGGGTGAGTTAGTATGCGCTTAACGTATTACCAAACGAATATGTAATTTCCACATTAAAATAATGTTAGAGCGCATAGCATGTAAGTGCAAGTAATGACGGTCATTTGGTAATGACATTG
Source organism: Pyrausta despicata (assembly GCA_963921415.1). Lineage (NCBI taxonomy): Eukaryota > Metazoa > Arthropoda > Insecta > Lepidoptera > Crambidae > Pyrausta > Pyrausta despicata. The sequence goes on from OY992865.1 coordinate 128,000, forward strand.
ATTAGCTTTATAATCTGTTCTCTACACGTTCATTGTCTGACATTCCATTATCATGCATGCCATCGAGGCAGTCATGATTTTGACTTAATGAGATGGCTAATACAAAACGACCCGTCCGTATAAATCAAACCGGTAGTCACTTATTATGAGCACGTAACATGTAGGGATATCTACGATAAAAAACTAAAAAAAAAACTTTTATTGCTAATTAAAAAGAGAAAATAATTTCTGAGTACAAAGCATTTATTACAGTAGAGTAAAAAGCGTAGGCTGCACTTTATGTTGTTTTCATAGTTTTTAGAGTTCCGTAGTCTGACCCTTATAAGATCATTCAGTCCGTCCTAGTCTGTCACAGCAGAATATCCTCTATGTTTATGGACTAATTTGCATGTAACTTGTTTGAGGATACTTCACATATAGATTAGTCTGACCCTTATAAGATCATTCAGTCCGTCCTAGTCTGTCACAGCAGAATATCCTCTATGTTTATGGACTGATTTGCATGTAACTTGGTTTGAGGATACTTCACATATAGATCTCATTTTTAAAAATACGAAAAATTAAAATTACCCCTTTGTAAGGGTACCTCCCTATACATGTAAAGGAGGGGGTGAAATATTTTTTGAGTGTGAAGTATTTTCTTGTGTGGGTTATCGTTGAAAAGGACTATGAAAATAAGATAGGGTTTCCATACAACACTTTTTTATCAGCTTTACCAGTTCAGTTATAGCCCGCCAAAGTCGTTTACACGGTGCCCCCCCCCCCCCTGTAATTTCTAAAGTCCTGGACCTATAAACTTCAAATCTCTCACGTAAAGAAACAGGCACGGAAACTCTTGGGTATCCTGTGATGAATAATTTCGAAATTATAAATAATGTAAAAATATATACTTTTTTCCAAAAGAACAGTATAAACTTAAAAAAGTTTTTACTGGTAGAGAAAGAAAAAGCTAGGGAGATGATGATGATGCAAGAAATGCAAAACAGCGCGGTGCCAAAATTGACTACGGAACCCTACTTTATGCGTGGTCCGACACGCACTTGGCCGGTTTTTTTTATTGGTGACAATAATAGAATGATTTTAATATAGGTATCCTATACCAAGTACCCCACGCTTTTAACTGTATTGTAATATAAATTCTTTGTAATCTTTTTCTTGTTTTCCCTTTTTTTAGTCAGAAATAAATGCGTGTTTCTTTTAGTTTTTCAACTATTTACTTTATTTAGATGATAAGGATAATGGAAAACTCTTATCAAATTATTGCATTGTCATCGGTACGATACGTGTGCAAAGTTTCAAATTATTCCGATTTCTGGAAGTTGGTGAAAATAGATCTAAAGATTCCGTTACATACATACATACATGCAGCCCGAGCTAATAAAAGCGTGTTAAAAAGTGGCACCCTTAGAGTTAAGTTTTATGTAAAACCAAAGCAACAAAAAAAACTTTTTAGCTGTCAAATTCAGGTTCGTAAATTCCAATATTTAATGCTATGTGCACAAACATAAAAATTTTGGTGTGTGCTTAGATGTGTAATGTAAAAAGAGATTTTTTGATGCAGTGATCGGTGACGTTTCAGGACATCATTAGAAGGTATACTATATTTAAATGTTTTGGCGTCTACTTGGATAAGGCACAAATAGACTGGGAATTTGGTTTAGGTTTACTGTTACTCTACTGTGAAAAGCGTACCTAGGTATAGCTACCTATATCCGTTTGTGTAATCACTATCAAGAACAATCTAGGATTATTTTAAAGCATTATAATATGAAAATATGTGATAAGATGTTGAAAATCAAATCGGTGTCTCTTTATTTCTTATCGTTCAACACCTGATCAATTTTTCCATCGTTGTGTTATCTGGTATTAATTTTAAAAATTACCAATCCTTTCGTATCCTATTTTACTTTCTTACTCTTAGGCGAAGTTTTGAAAATTAAGGTGAAGGTGTACTCTTAATAGCAGCCCGACGCAAAGTCATAATAATGTGTTTCACGACCCGGAAGGGGGAGGTGTGAAACAACGGATGTCATGGAAACAGAATTCGTTGGGCGTGTAAAAGAAGTCACGCAGTACCCACACGCGCCCCCGTGATTCGGTTCGTATGCCGCAAGGCAGATAGAACCATGTGTTGGTGGAGGGATTTAACTTACCTACTTAATATCTTATTAACATTTCATACCTTCAACCCTCTCCAGGCATGTCACACGCGTTGGTGCGCGGGTCGCCCACTCCCGCTCAGGAGTACCTGGACACAGTCCTGGATGCATGTCTCCGCGCGCGGGGCAAGACTCCGAGCAGGGATGCGCGGGCGACGGTGACGATCGCGCAGCTTGTGCTGCATTGCTTGAGGAGCGAGCCTGACTTCGTGTTCATGGTAAGATATGCTTAACCCCCGACGAAGAAAAGCGGTGTTATAAGTTTGAACCCTTTTGTGTTTTCGCTTTTTTGTGTGTTTGTCTGCGGCACCGTAGCTCCCGAAGAACCGATTTCACCCGGAAGGTAATAGTAATAACAATAGTTCTCCTGGCCGTTTTCGACCACGGTGGCCAATCTCAACAGAGATCAGCCAATTACGCAGGAGATGTTATAGTGCACAAGTGTGAGCGCATTACACAGGTGCACTCACTATTCCTTCACTCTCAAAGTTCGGTGAGACGGCAATCCGACATGACCGGAGAGATATCAGGCGCAGGACCAACGCTTTAACGTGCTTTCCGAGGCACGAAGGTGTAACACCGCCAACTTCCCGACTCCGAGCTGTTTTTGAGAAATTCATGACAGAAAATCTCAAAAACAATTTTGGCTCGACCTGGGATTCGAACCCAGGACCTCTCGGATGTAAGGCAGAAACTTTGCCACTACACCAACGAGGCAGTCAATTTAATAATGAAAAATAATATTTATATCGCGGTGATTCTTAGCTATGGCTGGTCAAAATCTAACCGCTGTTAAAGCTGTTTTCCTGGCTCATCGGGTGTGGCTTCAAACTTGAAAAGTTAGTTTTACTGTATTTTTATTTGTAGTTAAATGTCAAAACTGCATGGTTATGAATTGAAAAAGACCAAAAAGTAGACCAAAAAGGTCAATTAGCAACATTATTCAAATCAATTATTCAATTTCTGACTTGAGCCACAAAAAGGAATGCAGCACATGTAGGTATAGTTAATCTGTGATATCTGCATAGAAACATTGAACCTTGAAGATAACGTTGCAAACATTGTCTCAGTTGTCATCGATAATATTTAATAACCAAGTATTTTCGGAAATAGATAAGTCTTTTGACGATTAGATGGAATCGATTGCCTTCATTTTACATTATCTAAATATGTATAATATAAAAAAGAAAACTGACTGACTGAATGACAGATGCACGTACAGCCAAAACCAACTGATATAGTTGATGGAATCAAAACCAACTGGCTTAGGAACTTGCAATTTAGTATCATGCTTTCTTAAATAGTCCAGAGTAGCACTAAGAAAGATTTTTTTATAAATTCATCCCTTGAGGGGATAATAAAGGGAGTAGGAGTTTGTATGAAACTTTGTTAGTTTTGAAGTTAAATGAATACCAATTAGTATTTTTGTATTTGATCAGAAATATTTATAGAAATGTTTCAGGATTTCTTGATATTTAACCTTCATACGGGTAAAAAAGGGCGAAAAAGTTTGTATTGATCCACTATATTTCTTGGTCCAACCTTCTTCAAATTTTACTTACTTGAATCCGGTCTAAGTTGAGTTGGATCCAATTTGGTTCTGTTAAAAATATTCTATTTTCATTGTTCTTTGTGTAATACCAAATAAAATATTGTTCTTCCTTTCTTGACTGTTTTTTTATGATGTGCAATGATGAGTTGTTCATCTACCGCGATCACACCATAGGACTTGGCCTCTCTCCGGATCTACTTTGAGCCAAAAAGATATCTCCTGCTGAACGACCCATAACTTTTTCTGGTTTTCCTTCTTAGTTTGATCTTAGTACAAATCACATCAGGCTTCCATTTTCTGTTGAAAAATCCTTCTTATCTTAAGTACGTAAGATGCTGCAGTTTTTACCAACATGTGCTGCCGGGTAGTTCCGTTTTCATCCTATGACGTCTCATTCCACGCATTATTTCTTCCATACTCAACTTATTTTTCGCCTGAACTCAACCTGCAACAATTAATTCTTTTTAACGTTCTGCGTTCATCCTAAGAGCGTTCTCAGCTCATCCTATTTAAGAACCACTGAAACAAGTACGATTCTTTTGTACAATTTCAGATCAATGGCGCAACGGGCAAGGAGGTCACAAACCGCGAGATCCTGGAGCTGGCCATCCCTCTCGCACGCAAGCTGAAGGCCGAGGGTCTGACGGAGAGGACCGCCATGCTGGTGGCGCGCGACCACGAGCGCACGGTGGCGGTGTTCGTGGCGGTGCTCCTCGCTGGCATGCTCACGTACCTCACCGACCCAGGATCTACTAAGTGTAAGTATCTGAATTACTTCACGAGGTCTTACAGATAATACTAAAAAAAATTTGTTGTGACGGTCATCTCAAGCGAATTGGAATTCGAATTAATGGGTAGAGTTCTATCATTTTCAATATTTTATTAATTTTTAGTTATAGTTTTGATATGATTAGACATTACTTTATTACAAATGACATAATATTATGTACTCTATGACATTTATTGTTATTTTTTTACTTAAGGGTGGACATGTAATTTATTAATTATTAATGGTTTCATTATATTAATTTTAATCGCATGACGACGAACGATTTGCATATCAAAAAATCGATAAAACATGCTTGGCCATTTTATTATTTTAACATCTGAAAAATGTATGCCATGCATGCATGCATGTTTTTTGCAAATAAAGATTATTCTATTCTATTCTAAAAAAATGCTACTAATATTATAAACGCGAAAGTTTTTGTGTTGTTACTATTTTTTTAAAGCAGTCGAGACTCCATTTGTAGCCTAGTTTCACGCCAAAACTACTGGACCTATTTGATGAAATTTAAAACATAGATAAATTAATATAACCGAAGTAACACATAGAGTACTATTTATCCCGTAAAACTTCACGGTTCCTGTTTGATCCGTAGAAAACGGGTTCTATGCGGGTGAAACTGCAGAGCACAGCTAGTATTATATATAAATGTTGCTTTTGGAGCTCAACGGATTTAGGGTTAGGAAGTTAAAGAGAAGCGGGTAGGACGCGACCGGGTGTTATGGCCGGGGACCAAGATCCGATAGACATCGTCTTGATTTGTCTATCTAATATACTCGTATTATTCGAGTTCGACTTTAATGTGGGATAATTGTGGAGCGTATATGAAGCCGGTTATTGATAGTAACTACTGTCTATCTAACAAATATTTAATAAACTTTCTATCACAAAGTAACTCTTATCAGGTTAACATATTTAGGAATTTCAGAAATAGAATATTAGACTTGTTTCTTACAAACATATCCGATACCACCAGCCAGACTCCATCCATACCACTTGTCAAACCTAATGCTAATCACCCACCGTTTTATGTCCTATTGCCACTCAAAAATAGTAGCCATATTCCAATGTCTATCAAGCCTATAACCCAATTTGATTTTAGGAAAGCTGATTATCCCTTGGTCTGTTGAAGGAACCGAAATCGGTTCGCGTCATTTCCCGCAATCTGTTAAGCGACCGATATCGGTTCCTACCATATGGGTCCACTTAGAACCTTATCTCTCTGTAATTTATCGTTCTATCGACTTCTTACTTATGGAAAAGTATTCATGTTAGAGTAGGCTAGCTATAACGCCAAAGTTTTGCCCTTCCCTTCATACAAAATTTAACGGTAAAATTCAGTCGAAAATTCGTCTTGACATTTATGCCTACTTTTAAAACAGGTCTGCTGTAAAAAAATTATATGGTGACCAATAGTGAAATCGTTTATTATTATTTAAAATATGTTAAAAAGCAATAAAAAACAAATAAAAAATCCGCTCAAGAGTTATTTATTGTAATAATTTACAAAAAATGATGTTTTTCTTAGTGTCATCATTTTATATGATAGATATAAATAATAAATCAATGTCTAATATGACAAAAACTGAGAGGAATAGGTAAAATAGTTATTTTTTATTTAAACTACATTAAAATATAAGTAAAATCATAGCTAGAAGACAAGATATCCCGATTTTATTAAAAAATATGCTCTAAAAAATGCGGTCTGTTAAGGGAACCGATATCGGTTCCACCTACTGTCAAAAGTGGCATTTCGCCCCGCCACTTATGAGGGGTTATGACAATGTTAATCGGGATATCTCTGCTGTAGACTGGAATCATTTACTCACGGATGACGTACCAGAAAATAATGTAACTTTATTCTATGAAAATATATACCAAATAATTAAACAGCATGTACCAATGAAAGTTCCTAAAAACAAAAATTACCCTGTGTGGTTTTCACCTTCTTTGGTTCACATTTATAAAAACAAAAATAAGTCCTGGATTAAATGGAAAAAATATCAAAATAAGTTAGATTACGAAGTTTTTGCACTGTACAGGAAAAGATTTAAAGTTGAGTCACACAAATGTTATCACGCATATATTACCTCGGTAGAAAATAGTATAAAAGATAACGTAAAACATTTTTGGAAATACGTGAATAATAAGAAAGCAAGTTCAGATATACCACACAAAGTATTTTATGGAAATCTTAAAGCAGACAAGCCGGAGGAAATATGTCATCTGTTCTCATTATTTTTCAGATCAGTATTTGAAACGTCATCCGTTACAAATGATTCTAGCGAGCGTGACTTCCCTGATAATGATCACAATGGTGATTTAATTATTAACCACATTGACTTATCCAAAAAGGAGGTGTTACGCGAACTACGTAGCTTAGATATTTCAAAGGGTTCCGGGGTTGATAACATACCACCAGCCTTTCTAAAATTCACAGCATCAACAATTGTTGAGCCTATTTGGCTAATATTCAAACAGTGTTTACAACGAGGAGTTTTCCCAACTATCTGGAAATCGGCTCGGATTGTCCCGGTCTTTAAAAATGGTAATAAAGCTAACGTAGAAAACTACCGTCCTATATCTATTCTTCCTGCCCTGTCAAAGCTTTTCGAAAGACTGGTTCATAACATCATCTATCCATCTCTTCATAATATTATAATCACCCAGCAGCATGGATTTGTCAAAAGACGATCCACTACTACTAATTTACTAATATATACCTCATATCTCTTTGAGAATATGGACAGTAACAAACAAGTTGACTGCGTTTACACGGACTTTCGGAAGGCTTTTGATAGGGTAGATCATGAGATTCTACTGAAAAAGATTGCTTACAATGGTATTCGGGGAGACTTGTGGAGATGGTTTAAATCTTATGTAACTCACCGCACACAAAAAGTGGTCATCAATGGATTCGAGTCAAATTTGATTCCAATAAGTTCGGGGGTCCCCCAGGGCTCGATCCTGGGCCCTCTGCTATTCACCATTTTCATTAATGACGTACATGAATGTTTTAACTTTTGCGACTTTCTACTATACGCGGATGATTTGAAAATATTTCACACCATAGATACGCCTGAAGATCATGTAAAGTTTCAGTTGGACCTTGACAGATTTTCTAAATACTGTGTTGACAATAAGCTTAGTTTAAGTACGAACAAATGTAAAACTATCACATTTACGAAGAAAAGACAAATTAGTAGATACCAATATGGACTGTGCGGTGCATATCTTGAAAACGTACAGTCCATAAGAGACCTAGGAATTACTTTAGACACAAAATTACATCTTAACCTTCACATTGAAAACATTATTCATAAATCTTTTAAAATGTATGGTTTTGTTATGCGAGTAAGCAAAGAATTCAAAGACCCGCAAACACTACTTTACTTATACAAAACCCTAGTACGATCACAACTTGATTACGCTGTGCCCATTTGGAACCCACATTACAATAAGTACATTGTAGCTCTTGAATCGGTCCAAAAAAAGTATTTGCGTTCCATGCACTTCCGATGCTTTCGTAGTCGTCTGTCATACAACGACCTTCTTGAAAGATACAACATCATAGAACTTTCAAAAAGGCGTTCTCAACTTGAAGCCATGCTTCTTTATGACCTTTGTCATAATAGATATGATTGTATCCCTCTTGTTGATAAGTTGTGCTACAGAGTCCCGACTAGAGCGCATGTCCGTAAGATATGTCAGCTATTCGCTACTCCAACATGCCGCACTAAGGCAGGTAATCGTTCTCCTCTGTACCGAATTGTGAATTTATACAATCAAAAATTTAATAGCATAGACATTTTTGTTGCACTTCCCAATGAGTATAAAGAACAAGTATTGGATGTTCTGTATGTTTCATACTAGTTATATAAATCACATGTGTTTTTTTTTCTCTGTTAGTACCTAACTAACTAATTAAATAATATTGTTGTGTATAATTTTATAAGAAAGCCACTCTCGTTTTAAGACCTAAGTATTTTTATCTCGATACTAAATTGTGGTAAACGGTGCTGATAGCAAAGTGACGTAATTTTAGGAATATTATTGTCTTGTTAACTGCCATTTGCTATTGTTTGTTTACCCAAATAAATTAAAAAAAATTAAAAAAAATAAAAATTTTTATGGATCCAAATCTCATATACCGTGGTTCATGTGCTACTTCATTCATTCATGTGCTGGCAGGTAGTAGGCTGACTAGCGCCATCTATTGCACGGCACTGTCGTGCTTGCCACCGTTAGGCATGTGCGTGTGATGGCACGGTAGAGGACGGCAAACGTTCTTCTCAATAACAGCGCTTCTATTCCAAGTAAATAAGCAAAAGCAGTGCTACTTACACAATTACCAAGGTCGCAAATAACGTGTAAAAAGTTTCTTCTATCGTCTTCATATCATTTTTTATCATTGATTCAAAATTATAAAAACATAATGAGTTGTCTAAGTAGCGATCATATCTCGCTATAAGGAAGTGACGTTTGCTAATGTAACAACGAGCATGTCGTGATATACGTTGACGTTAAACCAGTTCAATTAGAAACTAATTACGTAATGATGAGTACTCGTAGTGTAAAAATAATCATCTGCGTGCAAGGCCACAAACCTCGCTGTTTACTTATGATAAATAACCTCTAAGTTTAATATAAATTATGGAACATAACACTACTGTTTACAATTAATGTTTGTCAATAATTAGTTTATTTAATTATCTTAAATTCTGTTTTTTGGTAAATGATAGGTCATGAAAGAAACTCAAACTATTTGTTTAAGTTGTTTGTGTTTCTAATTTGTTAAACAAGTAGAATATATTTCTGCCGTCATAAAAAAGGGACGCATAAACATCAACCCTCAAACCGATAAAAAAAAAATTGCTGTGCTTAAGAAGAGATACTCTTAACATATTTTTAATGCAAAGTACTAGTTTGCAGCTAAAGCTATCTTATGACTTATGAAAATTTAAATTATATTTATTTTAAGTATTAAATAAATGTAATGTTCCCTTTCTTCGCAGTGAAATAACTTTTAGTAAATTCATGATACTACGAAGAAAAGACGTATCAAGACGTACGCAAATACGTCCATTCTTTCCATGATAAGTCTGCTCACAGACAGAAAGGATAATTGTACAAAATAAAACAATAAACGTATTCTTAAAATAACAACGCAACTGCCACTTGCACCTGAAACTAATTTAATGAAAAGACACATCTACCCATACCATATGACTAACAAGTTGTGTCTTTTCGTCTTAGTAAACATTCAAACAGCCAGAATTTTCAGCAGGCCACAATTCTGAAATAAATAAAAATACTGGGAAATGCGTATTTTTTAACTGATTTCAAAAATGGGTTTAACTTAATTTCGTCAAAATTGTGAGATGCGTCCTTTCTTCTTATGACAGAATTCCACAGAGTACGTACTAACGGAAAACATTGCTGAGGATTTTTGCAATTTCATTTAAATGTACTAAGTTGGTACTTCAAAATCGTATTATCATAATTAGGAGAAAAACTTTGTTTAGTTGGTGATGTTGTATCAATGAAATGAAAACTGTATATATTTTACTCCCAGTTAACTTTGTAAATTTGCGGGATCACAGTGAATTGAAACCGGTATTTCTTGACATGATTTTTTTCTTCTAAACTCTTTACAATCTTTTGTCTTAACGTCTTTGTCTTAGTTCTGAATAAGAACTTCTTTCGACAATTTCCTTCCATTCAAATTTCATCCTCCTATTCCTATTTCATTCTTTTTTCACTCATTCCTCTCTCTCTGTTCCTTTTTGCATACTCTTCTTGCTCTCAGTTCCATTTCCACAAATCTAACGACGGATTAACTCATTCCAGTCGAGCTGCAGTACTACATGCGTCTCGTGGAGCCGGCCCTGGCGTTTTGTGACGAGGCTACACAAGCGGGTGTGGCGGACGCGGCCGCGGAGCCGGGCCTGCAACCGGCCCTGCTGCGCATACACACTGATGAGTTCCTACAGTATATTGATGGATATAGAGACGATCTTGACTCATTCACGTGAGTTAACTTCTTTTGAAAGTTTATGTAATCCTAGAACCAGTCTTTAAAATGTTAACCTGCGAAACAATCCCGAAGAGAGCATCTTCCCATCATGAAAAATTTGAAACTTCAAGCACATGTAGTTTCCGTGATTTCTTAATGAGTGAGTGACCGTATGATTTTCTATCTAATCCTACTACTATTATAAAGGCGAAAGTTTGTAAGTATGGATGTATGGATGTATGGATGTTTGTTACTCTTTCACGTAAAAACTACTGAATGGATTTGAATGAAACTTTACCACAATATAGCTTATACATCAGAATAACATATAGGCTACAATTCATAAAGAATTTTTAAGATAAAGGCTTTCCACGCGGACGAAGTCGCGGGCGGCCACTAGTTTAAATATAAATCCGAGGGCCACTAACGATCGTATTATACGAAGAATAATGATGAATAAAGATACCAACAGACTATCAGCCATCTTTAATTGGATTAACTTATAAAAACCTGTAGAAACCTAGCTAAGCTCTACCTTTAAGGGGTAGTCAAGTTTTCTGATTTAAAATGGGTATATGATTTAAAACGGAGCCTGTAAATGCTGTGTGAATAATATCTCTTGTAAGAACGGACGGCCTTAAGTGTAGGTCCATACTGGGAGCCTAGTTAATAGTTTTTTTTTAAACAAAACTAACAAGCTTCAAAATGTACTTACAGAGTAGAAGACGTGGAGCTGAAGAAGCCGGTGCTGATGCTTCCGACGAGTGGCTCGACGGGGATGCCCAAGGCTGCGCTCTACAACCAGCACGCGCTCGTCGCCATGCTGCCGGTCATATGGTCAGTCCAGCTTTAACTCGTCTGTGTCGACTGCCTCGTTGGTGTAGTGGTAAAGTTTCTGCCTTACATCCCAGAGGTCCCGGGTTCGAATCCCAGGTCGAGCCTAAATTGTTTCTGAGATTTTCTGTCAAGAATCTCTCAAAAACAGCTCGGAAAGTTAGAACAGTCGAGAAGTTGGCGGTGTTACACCCCGTGCCTCGGTTCGCACGTTAAGCCGTTGGTCATGCGCCTGATCTCTCTCCGGTCATGTCGGATTGCCGTCTCACCGAACTTTGAGAGTGATGGAACGGTGAGTGCACCTGTGTATTGCGCTCACACTTGTGCATTTTAATATCTCCTGCGTAGTTGGCTGATCACTGTTGAGATTGGCCGCCGTGGTCGAAATCGGCCAGGAGGACTATTCTATTCCAGTTTTTACAAATGTCTTTGCAAACGTCGTTGTCTGAGACAGTAATTAATTAAGCTATCCGGCTCGTGCTCGGCAATTGATAAATATTACACAACAATCACACCAATTCTTTAGTCCCAAATTAAGCTACGAGGCTTGTGTTACGGGTACTTGACAACGGATAAACATACTTAAATACTTTTTTTTTGTAAATAAATACACATTATACATAGAAAACACCCAGACCAGTACAAACACACATGTTCATGTAAACATATTCTTGTACTGTGCGGGGATCGAACCCGCGACCCTTGGTTTTAGAAGTCCGACATGTAGACCACTGCACCAAGCGGTCGTCGAAACTTAAGTGGGCGGGAAAACATAGCGCGACGAACCGATGGCCGTTGGGGTAGGAAGGTTCTCGAATTTCTCGTGCCGGAGGATGCTCCGTGGCAGACCCCCTACAAGGTGGACCGACGATCCGGTGAAGCCGTGCGAGAAACGCAGCACCGATCGCGGTGGAAATCTTTGAGGAAGGCTTATGCTCAACAGTGGGCGTAAACGGCTGATATTGAGATGATTATGATTGGTCATGTGCGTAGCCATTCCGGAACCCACTCCTACCTCCACTTCTCATTAAGCTCTGTGGTTCTTTTCTATCGCGGCCCCTAACTAAGATTTTTAATCGTTCACTTAGTGATGGCGTTTTCCCTGATGAGTGGAAGAAAGCCAAAATAGTGCCCATTCACAAAAAAGGTGATAGCTCTAATATTCAAAACTATCGACCGATTTCGATATTGTCCACATTCTCTAAGTTGTTTGAATGTTTGATATACCCTGTTATTAGTAGGCACGTTGATTCTTCATTGTCCGAACATCAGCACGGCTTCCGTGGCGGTCGTTCAACTCAAACCAACCTAGTTTCCTTTATCTCTGATGTTGCAAGGGGTGTGGACGGTGGAAGGCAGATTGATGCTGTATACACAGATTTCTCTAGTGCTTTTGACAAAGTTAACCACTCCTTGCTTATTTCAAAGCTTCAAATGAGAGGGATACATGGAAGCCTGCTTAACTGGTTTAAGTCGTACCTATTTATGAGACCCCAGGTGGTCGTAGTTGATGGGTTTGAGTCTGATGTATACTATGCATCTTCCGGAGTCCCTCAGGGTTCCCACTTGGGGCCAATCCTGTTTCTAGCATTTATCGACGATATAGCTACGCACATAAGGCACTGTAAATACAGTTTATTTGCTGACGACTTGAAAATCTACAAATCGAAGTGACCTTGACATGCAGCTTATTCAAGAAGACCTGATCAATGTCCAAAAATGGTGTGAATCCAATGCTATGACCTTAAACGTCAACAAATGCTACCACATAAAATTTACAAAAAAGAAAAACCCCATCCAAACTGCTTATACAATCAATAACGCTGTTTTAACTGAAGTAGAAGAAATAAAAGACCTAGGTGTAACGGTAGATAAGCAGCTTAATTTCACATCGCATATAAATAACATTGTAAAGAAATCGGCAAAAATGTTAGGTTTTCTTAAAAGAATTAGCACTGGCTTCCGATGTAATTCTACTCGTCTAACACTTTACAATGCACTGGTCCGCAGCAACTTGGAGTACGCGAGCGTCGCATGGAGTCCCGTGTACGCCGTTCATTCCCAGCGTTTGGAAGGCGTTCAACGTGCGTTCACTAGACATCTTGCGTTCATTTCACGGGGCATATCGCATAGATCACCATACAATGAACGACTTCAGTTTTTTAAGTTGAGCACCTTGCGTAATCGTCGAGTACGTGCGGATATTGTTTTCTTGCATGGTCTTGTTAATGGAAAAATAAAATGCCGATCTTGTCGAACGTGTCCAATTTACTGTGCCAGCACGCGTGCCTCGATACCCGATTAAAAAAACCTTTGCTTTGCCTCCAACAAAGACCAACCTTGGACGTCACGCTTCTCTTGTAAGATGTTGCTCACTTTATAATGAGTTGTGCCCTGGGAAAGTTGACATTTTCAACGACTCTTTACCAAAATTTAAAAAAGGGCTCTCTAAGCTTATGGAAGAGGATTGAATTACTTGTCTGTACAGTGTTTCAGCTGAATATATATTATTTATCTCTTTTTTATTAATATGTATTTAACATAATATTTACTGTTATTGTTTATCACAAATGTTGTGTTCACCTATAATAGGTATACATATAAGATGTTAATACTAAGGTTTAAATTTAAGATGAGCAATGTATATATATGTATACTGTTGGTGTTCCTTTTTAAATAAATAAATAAAATAAAACCCAAAAAAGCCCGGCTACCGCTTTCGATGTTGACGGATTAGCTCATTCGATTCGATTCCTGCGTCAGACGGTTGATTTTTTCTACTACAAAAAATGTGAATCCTTATTACGATGAATCCAAAATCTTATTTCGTTTGCAACTTCACATGTTCTGCATTTGATTCGATAGCTACGGCTTACTTACCTTAATAAAAATAATGCATTCCGCCGGTAGAACATAAGAGCCAAAGTCTCAGTGCTTGAGGATCCCGGTAGCAAAACAATTCCACTAGCAGCTATATCACCACTTAACAACAAGTGTGGGCAAGTGCTAAAGGTGTTTTCCGGGAGTTTATGTCACTTTTTATTATTTGCCTATTATTATATCGGCCAAGGATCGTCATCGCGATCGGTTCTGCGCTTTTCAGCGGCTTCCCGCAAAATTTACCAGATCGTCAGTTCACCTATTATACAGCGATGTTTCTACTTTAAACAACTAAGGTTTCCAACGGACGAGCTATACAAACTGAGTAAGTTACTGTCTGTAAGGAAACTCTATATATACTTACCAGAGTTTTAAAACAACACAAAACAGTTAAACCTAATTCACAAACCTTAAGGACTGGAAAACAAAGGGCCTTCTCTTGGGAATGTACAAGAACTCAATTTGCGAATTGTCGGTACTGTGCACTCTCGGTGCGTATGTAGACGGCTCCCAACCATTGTATGTTATCATGTTGACTGGTACTAAAATAAATATTTTTGAATTAAATTTTTGAATTATAGTATCTGCCTAACAATTATTAACAGTAATTACTGCCTAACAGTAATTTCTGAATTATAGTAACATCGAAATACTCGTATTTACGAAAAAATATATGTAATAATAAATGTACAGGATGCACTACAAGAAGTTCCCGACGCCTACGGAGCGCGCGATGATCCTGACGACCCCGCAATGGGGCACCTTCACGATTATGGTGCTGGACTGCGCCGTGTACCGCGTCACGCTGGTCGTCTCGCCAAAGGAGGCTAATGTAGAAAACGTGCTGGAAATGATGAGAAAGTGCCGAGTAAGTGTAACTGGTTCATATTTACTGTCTCCATCTCAGTCAATGGACAAAATCGCAGGCTGCCGCTAATTACCAATAAAATAACAGATAGCAAACGTTTGTAAAAGGCACGTTAAGCTGTTGGTCCGGGTTAAAATCGAGAGATATTATTCGTTAAGCCTGGTCGGAGGCCCTCAGGCGGCTTAATAACATCTCACAGTAAGGTTGGTCACTTACCTTACACACATCCCTCCACCAATCCGCACTGAGCCCGCGAGGCCCTCATAAATGAGGTGAGGCCTGTGCCCAGCAGTGGGAAGTATATGGGCTGATGATGATGATGATTATCGCTATAATTTTCCGAAACTAATGAAACGATGTTTTATAATATTTTACTATTAGAAAGTTGCGTTATTCCTGAGGGCTATAAGCTAATATTATGACTAGTATACAGGGCGTTACGGGAATCATTTATTTGTATGTGTAAAGTGGCGGGAGACCGCTAGTATTTAATCCATGCAAGTTCTTATTTCAAAATAAGTTTTGCTTTCTGATTATGTTATGCAATGTCTTAATTTTTTTTAGTTATAAGTTATCCTTTATAGTAAGAGCTTAACTGCTGATCATACATTTCCTACTACCTAAAGTGTTTCTTGAAAATTTCACAGCCAACTTGGACATTCTTTGGGCCGCCGTTCGCTAAAAAGCTAGCCAAAGAAGCTAAACCTGACCATTTCGCATCGATGGAGACTGTTTTGACGCTGGGTTCGAAAGTCACGCCTGATATTGTGGCAGCGCTTAAGGTGATTACACACATATTTTCTGGAGTGAGAGCCAGCACTTTGCACTGCACAGCAAAATGTTGCTGCTATTCGCGACTGTCAGCGACTGATAGCGACTATAGCCACAGCGTTGATTGACTCGCGATTACCAGCTAGTGCGCCAACAGTCTGCCGCATTCCCGCTGGCTCTAATAGCTTCTGCTTTGTAACTCAGTTGGAGTTGATGTCGTATCTACTTCCAGGAAAAAATGGCTCCAGGCACCAATGTGTTGGACGGCTATGGAATGACAGAAGCTCACAGTTTCCTCACCGTTATGGAGCCTGGTGCGGAACCGGGCTGCAACGGGCACTTGGCCAACATCTTTGATTACAAGGTTTGAATGAGCTATTCTTGACGTGTCTATTTTTATTTAAAAACCTATGTTAATGTGCTAATTACTGTCCTTTGTTTTAGCTGGTGAACAGTGACAACGAAGAAGTCGCTACTGATGAAGAAGGAGAACTTTTAATTAAGGGTTCTACTATTATTACGGTAAGAATGATTTTATTAACTGATTAATTTACATTGAATATAACTTTAAAAAAGAAACTAAAAAGCAACATAACACTCAAAGACTGTTATTTACCTACAGATAAATGTTTCGGAAATGGGTACGGGATTGTAATAAGATGCTGATTGAGAAAGTGATGATTTATTTTTACCACACAGCAGCATTCACACAACTTAACAGTCCCTCTGAGCAGTGTTCGATGCCGACATAGTCCGTGTCCGTCCGTGTGTGTACCGACATAGTCCTCTCCACCAACGTTCGCTCGTAGTCTCTCCGAGTGACAGAGTTGTGACGTAATCCTCTGCCATGGTCTCACTTAAAACACTGAGCACTTGTCCACTTACTACACTCACTAGGCACAATAACTTTCCACTACTACTTCTTTTCGTTTCCGCTTCACTGGACTTCCACAAACTCGCCATATAGGTGTGGCGCAGGCCCTTAGAAGCCCAGACGAATCTTCCAGAACTTCTATTTTCGAGATTAAATTGAAATCCAGAATATGTAGAAACCGGGATTCGAACCGAGTCCTACTGGCCAGCAACCAGCACCTATAGCCACTCGGCTAAATTGTTGTTAATGGCAGCCGACAAAATAATCAATCCCTTGCTTGCTTGCTTACCAACAATCATCAGATTGGCGTGACGTAGGCGACTCAATTGTGACACTGCCTCCCAGTGTCACTGTCCTGGGATACACCGATGAAATACTTAGACAGACTGAAAATCTATTGTTATCCTGCTCCCAAAATAATCTCTGATGTGACTTCGCTTTCCGAGTGAAAGTAATGCAGCCATAGAACCTTTGGTTCCTAGTGATGTAATAACGACTCTTGTGCATCGAGCAGGCGGAACGACTCCCTCCTGAACATGATCTATCTTCGGCAACTTAGAAGTCCTTTAACAGACTACGGACCCAAGTAGGCCGAAGTAAGGAGAACACACAAAAGTGGGGCTACAGCTCAGAGAACGCATGCCTGGGCGATGTTTCTCCCCAGATAATGGCACATTCTGTTGTTCTGTTCTGCGTTTCCCAGCACCTGTACACGCGAGGACCTCTATAAAACCGCT
Source organism: Pyrausta despicata (assembly GCA_963921415.1). Classification (NCBI taxonomy): domain Eukaryota; kingdom Metazoa; phylum Arthropoda; class Insecta; order Lepidoptera; family Crambidae; genus Pyrausta; species Pyrausta despicata. The sequence goes on from OY992865.1 coordinate 145,478, forward strand.
GACAATGCTTTGTCGGTGGCTGAGTTTTGATATTTAGAATATAATTAGGCCTGAAGTGACGTACAAATTCTTCCGCTTACCCAGGGCTACCACAAGAACGCGACGGAGCTGGCGGCGAGCACCACCCCGGACGGCTGGTTCCGCACGGGCGACGCGTTCACACAGGACCGCGCGCGTCGCCTCTACTACCGCAGGCGCATCAAGTTCTGCTTCAAGTATGACAATCTGCTGGTAAGACAACGTTTCTTTGGAACCTCAGTGACAATAACTGTCATAGCAGTAGTAGATGCATTCAGGCAGTGGATGACAATGTCACGATACTACACATAAGGCCCGGTTTTAACCAAAGCGGAGAAGAAAGGAGACGTGTTTCGAATAACTAATCAGATTTCCACATCTCCTCTCAACTTAGCTTCAGTGAAAATAGATTAAGAGGAGAGAAAAATGACGAAGACTAATCGATTAATCAAAACACATCTCCCCGACCCCCTCGTCTCCTCTCCTCTCCGTTTTGGTAGAAACCGTGTCTGATGGCCCTGCGTCATTCCAAAACTAATGCCTAGAATAACTAAGCTACTGCAACAACTAAGCAAATAGTTTCTAGTTACGACATTCCAATTCATCTCCGTCTGCAACTTGTAACTTCATCCTTTTAAGTATCACTGAAAAACAAGATAATTGTGGACTTCAAATTAACCATTATTCTCAAAACAAGCATTAAACAGTATTCGTAGACGAGCATGTTGCGAACTATAATAATTAAGGATCCTAGTTTAGTACATAATTTATATCGGGGTGCAGTCAATAAGTATGTTCCACACGGTAAGTGCGAAGTTTTTGGCGCTAACTCTGTTTAGTCGCCGAGTACATCAGGCGCGTTTGCTCGTTCGAGAGTGCTTTCTTGGCCAAGTCTGAGATTTTGGCTGTCGGTATATAAAGTCGAAATTCGTATGTTTGGAGAGATTGAATAATGAACTAGTAACAGGAGGAAGTTTGACTTGCATTTATCAGATCTTTACAAAGTGTTTGCTATCGTGAGCAGTGGTATATCTGAATAAGCGAAGTGGGATTAAGTATAACACTTTATTGAATATTTAAACTCCAGCTCTAAACGTAGTTGAGTTGAAAAAATATTCAACCTGCACAGCTGGTGCCTCAGGGTATTGCCTATTAATAATGGTAATAGTCCTCCTGGCCGATTTCGGCCACGGCGGCCAATCTCAACAGAGATCAGTCAACTACGCCGGAGATATTATAGTGCACAAGTGTGAGCGCAATACACAGGTGCACTCACTGTTCCATCACACTCAAAGTTCCTACTAACACGATATTAAAACAAAAATACATCAACTAGAATCTAGCCCTTCCATGGTGTCACCGCCAAACAGAATGTAAGTCACATTTATATGACAAGTAATGGCACGTTCAAATAAAACGTCCGTTTTAATGATCCTTTAAAACGTGTACTTTATTACCGTATGTAGTTGATTTTGACCAGTTTACACATAATACAGTATATCGGATCCATTACACCGGATCTGTTTATAAAATCAGTACTGTGATGTGCTGTGAGACTACTATCTCCAGTAGCGACGAATCCGCTAAAACAGGTTCTACAAATGCTATGTGAATATTACCTCCTGTAGTGAAGGTTTCGTTTAGACGGATCCTGTACAGCGAACGTAATACGAGTAATTATGTGAACGCGCACTTAAGTTCCCCACCCACTTCAAGCGTGTGGTCGTCCAGCGTTCGATAAAAGTTTTTTTGCAGTTAATTGGAGTTTACTCCTTAAGAATCGATTGTCATATACTCGTATACGGCCGGGGTATGAAAATAACGGGAGTTAACTCAAGTTCCCGATGTTATCCGATGTCACGCGATGTTACACGATGTTACCCGAAGACGCATCGGATATTCTGACACATTCAACCGAGTATTGTATAGGTTTATGTAGCATTGTTTATATTTCTATGGTTTTGTTATGTATTTTAACAGGTTCATTGTATAATTAATAAAAATAAATGTATCATACATGCTTTAAGTATCATAAAAATGCACTCATTTATCCTTATTCCCTAATCTATTTACTTTTCATAACCGTTCTTATCGAGTAAACTCCAGTCGTGCGTCGGAGCTGACACACACACTTTTTCTTTCTTTTCTTGGTCAGGTTTCACCCGAGGAATTGGAGCAGGTCATAAGCCAAGTGCCGGCCGTGGCGGAGTGCGTGGTGAGCGACAGCGCGCGCGGGCCCGCCGCCGCCGTCGTGCTGAGACAACCGCGGAGCACGAGCGACGACGATGCTAGGAAGGCGATACACAAGCAAGTGGAATGTAAGTAGATATTGTACAACAGGTCCCAGTAATGACAGAGAGCGTGGTGAGCGACAGTGAGTTCTGCGATAAGCACGTACAATCATCAATGAAGAAACTAGAAAGGAAATACACATTTAAGTCGAGTGTTAGTGGAAGATACTACAACGCTAGGTAGGCGATACACAAGCAAGTGGAATGTAAGTAGATATTGTAAATCGGGAAAGCTGAAAAAGATGATTATTTTGCTTTAAATTTCCACTAGACGTCTAGTGGAAATTTAAAGCAAAATAATCATCTTTTTCAGCTTTAGTCATGGATTTCCGCAAAGTAACGCCTGATTCCGTGAACTATTGTAAATCAGGTCCCAGCAGTAGCGGAGAGCGTGGTAAGAGACAGTGAGTAGAGATAGCCGCGTACAATCATCAACGAAGAAACTAGAAAGGCAATACACGTTTAAGTCGAGTGTAAGTAAAGATACTACGACGCTAGGAAGGTGATACACAAGCAAAGGAATGAAAGTAGATATTATAAACCAGGTCCCAGCAGTGGCGGAGTGCGTGGTAAGAGGCAGTGAGTTCTGCGATAGCCGCGTACAATCAGCACCGAAGTAACTAGGAAGGAAATACACATTTAAGTCGAGTGTTAGTGAAAGATACTACGACGCCCGGTAGGCGATACACAAGCAAGTGGAATGTAAAAATAATCAATTAAACAAACCAAAAGAAAGCATTTATTGTTTACGTTCGTTTATAGTAAGTGATAGATTGAACTACATTTAGCTCGCTTCTAGTTGAATTCTTAAAATAGGATTCTTAGGATGCTCCGTGTGTATACTCGTAGTAAAAATTCTACATCTAATAATGATAATAATGATGTTGATGATGGTGTTGCTGACGATAATGTTTATTGCAGCGACCCTGAGCGATCACAAGCGGCTGCGCGGGGGCATCGCGTTTGTGGAAGCCATCCCGCGCACGCACACAGGCAAAGCGCACCGCAAGAACGCGAAGGAGCTCATACAGCGGCTCGCGGACGAAGGCGTCTGCCGCTATTAACTGAACTAGGCCGCTAGTTTGACCGCGTTCGAGTTCGAACAAATGTTATAGCTTTGGCCCAGTCTACTCGTTGAGATCTTTAAAACGGTACCTCAATCATACATTTAGGCCCTAGCACCGCGACACAGGCTGGTGGGAAAGGAATGCTCTTACACAAATAATATATAGAGATTCCAAAATAAGCCCCTCTACTACAAAATGACTAGGCAAGCTTATCCCTTGTTTTAATATATGCCGGTCAATTATTCAAAGTGAATAACAGCGCTTATAACCTAAAGGATGCACACATTTCATGTTACTTGTTACTTTAAACAAGGGATAAATACTGCCTTTTTCTTTCGTAGTAGAGGGGTAGAGTTATGAAACGCGGTTAAATGTTTTATAATCTTGAAGATAAGCTATTATATCCACTATTAATAGACTGTCTCTAGATTTTCTGGTATTGCTCAAGCATTATATGTAAATGTTGATCTAGCTAGGTTGTTCATGCACAAAACTACATGTAATAGACTAAGGTTATTGAAAATTGTTTTGCCATTAAAAAAATGTGAATATTGTGGCCGAGAATGTACTATGTTGTTATTTTAGTACAATAAAAGTTTAACCATAACAGTGTTTTGTCTTATCTCTGCGTAAAGTTAGGAAATATAGCACCAATAGTGATATCAATGCATACTTAAGTACAAAAGTTACCAATTTCAGGTTAGGTACTAAAATTTAAAAAATGCTCCTAACAATTTATTTAATACTTACTATATAGCATAAGAAATGTACAAAGTTTGAACTAAATGCTAAAAGCATTTTCTGTCAGTCAACCTTAAGGATATGCAGTAAGAAGGCAATGGGTGCAGAGAAAATTTTATGAAAAAGGTGAATTGTGGTTTACAACGCAAAAATAAATAAACATAATATATAGATATAATAACTAACTAGCCCTCACAAATGTAGCTAACAAAAGTCCACTGCGATAGACTCTGCTATAACTCAATGAATGAAAATGAATCCCCACTGCAGCTCGTAATGAAACACCGTAATCGTACGAGTGGCCCGCGGCGACTTTGAAGCTACAGAAATGTAATTTGATAATACGGTAAATCCGGGATAGATGCCCCACTTTTCGAAATCGCAGTATAACATCAATAATGAAAATTAAAACAATTTATTTATGAAACAAAATGATTCTTGGGAATGTTGTTTACAAGTTTATTTAAAGTAAAAATCGTTGTCTTCTAATATTAGGGACTTTTAGGAACCTCAAAATTTTGTGAAATCTATCCCATACAGGGGATGCCAGACCCATATAAAATGCGTTTAGGATAGATAACTGGGAAAAATGGGCATCTATTCTACAAAATCTTTGTATTCATTTTGGCATTGCATGCTGTCGCAACGAGACATACAACTGAGTCAATTAAGATTAAGATTCTTCTGATAGATATGAAAAAAGTTATCGAATTTATCTGTAAAATTAATGTAATTAAAATCGGCTCATCTATACCCTTGGGGCATCTATCTCGGCTTTACTCTATTTTGCAATTTCGACCAACATTACCACTTAGTTCGTTACACAACGTTGTTAAACTAATATCGTCTGTAACCTCCGACAGTTACAGGGTAAGTTCTAAGCACACATAGTAGGAAAGCTATCTTAGATGATTTTGTCAAGTAGTATCATTAAGTGTTCCCGTTGTAATTATCTTTTATCACTAATGAGTCCGCATAAAGCGTAGATTTTCTATGGTTTTGCTTTCGTTTTTCGAGCAGAAATACCTACCATCTACGAGTGCAAACTAAAGTGTTTTGACTCCACTTTGGTGTAATGGTCAAGAAGTTGACTATTAACCAAGAGGTCGCGGGTTAGATCCCCGCACTGTACAAACAATTGTGTTCATGATCATGTCTGTTTGTACTGGTCTAGGTGTTATATGTATTTATTTAAGTTGACTTGTAATACCACTGTTGATTCTGATATCTGTAACACAAGTGCTTAAGCTACTTACCACGGAGTCAGATCAATGTATGTTATGTTGTTGTATATTTACTACCTTAATATTTGCAATAAATACGGCAAAACAGGTCTAGCACTAACAAGGTCAAGGTCAAGCGCGCGAACCGTTGTAAACAACTTTCATTCTGCATTCAATCACTGCGTATTTTAAAACAAATGAATACTATTCGTATTCTAGATAGAATAATTAAACTTATGGCTAAAATGCATGGCAAAATATCATAAAATATGCATTTAATCGGAAAATGAATGGCCATTTTGATGCGCCGCTGACCGTCTCCAATTTCAAAAAATATTACTAAATCACACTCAAATAAAACTATGGTTATTTCACATCACGGACAAGGGCAAATCTTAAGGAAAATGATGATGTATAACACTATAAGATTCAATTAAAAAGGAAAAAGTACTCACGACATAACTGCGGACAATCCTCCGATCTCGTACGAACACATTCACACCAAATTCAGACTGACGTAGAAAAATGCACAGGCAATGAAAAGCACTGTTTTATCGTTTAACGACATCTATATTTAATATTCTGTACTCCAAACCAGCGATAACGCAAACAAGTTCTTGTTAGTGACCGTTTACACTCGTTTTTTGTCACTGCCGCGAGAGGACACTTTGGGACACTTTAGTGTCCCCGGACGGTTAAGGGTGAAAATTAAGGTAGACACTTTAGTGTCGTCGGACGTTTCAGTAGTTAGAACTGACGTTAAACATTCGTTCATAGATTAATTAACATTTCCAGTTACGTCAGTGTTCAAATAAAGCCCTAAAGCAAGTTTCAAAAGGAATTAAACAGGGCGTAAGAGTAAAGTTTAATTTTATAGAGGTATTTTCTAAAATGCTTCTTTTCCTAAAACGCTTGGTTCAGTTTAATTTTCTTGTAGCAAATTGTAAATTTTAAGATTCAACTTAAATAACTTGAGAAAAGTAATGCATTTTTCGCTCAATTTTTCTTTCAAACTTTTTTCCTTGGTAGGACAGTGTTTATTTGCTGAAACAAATCCAAACGAAACTACTTAATACGAAATAAAGAGTATGTTGGAGATGTTATTTTTTACGAAAAGGAAAGTGCCAAATACAATATTTCGGTTACAATAATACTCTCTCGGCCGTTATGTCAAGTCAACAAAGTGTTTTTATGATGGATCCCAGTTCCCACCTCATCGAGCCGTCACTCGGAGCGAGTACCTACTTTTAGAAGACGTTCGCATCAATCATAACAGTTATTGATAGTCTGAGTCGGTGCTGTGAGTGGAACGTAAAGGTGTGGATAAAACGGCCTAGTCTCTTGTAATGGTGGAGGTTATGTTTCAGCTGATGTTGTATGAAGAAGAGATAAACCTAACTTACCTTTCTTAGGTAATGACAATAAATTATTTTCACTTTATTTATTTATTAAGTTCAGTAGGTACCTCATCAAAGGTCAAGAGCCCCTCTGTATACGATCTGTAAACTGATCTTTTAAGTATTATTTTTCAGATGTTAGTTCAATCATCACCTTCGTTTGTGATATAAGTCAAACAGAAGTAAAGATAAGATAAAGTGTTTTTAAATAGCACTATCTTATCTCATTATGAGGTTCATACGTAATATAAAATTGATACCACTTCGGTCATTACGTTTTGAGAGCTAGTCGCCAACCGATTTTCACAAAATCAAAAACACAAAATGATGCTGCGGTTTCGAAAAGCTGACAATAAAAGCTCAAGACATCATAGCCCTAGTATCAATTACAAGGGTTCATGATGTCTCGAGCTTTTTGAGTTTCTCGGGTCTATAAAAAATTGAAATGAAATTAAAAACATTAATGTACCATAGCATAATTTATAATTGTAATTAATGTAACATATCATAATTTATTTTATATTCATTCTGCCTATTTTAATAAATTTTTGCATACCGGCATGCAGGTTGAATACTTGTTCTAACTTACGATAACATTAAGATCTTTAAAATCTATATTCTTTCAAAAAACGAATTTCAATTTCAATTTCTCGATAATTCTCGAGGCTTGTTTCTCGGGTTGTCGAGAAATTTATATTTTTGTACATTTATGCAATTTTTTTCGTTTTTCCTCTCAAGTAACAGCATTAAAGATTTTTTCACAAAGATTAATAAAAGAACAGTAGCACTGCAAAATAATTTAGTAGCTGAATTCGAAGAAAAGCTACGAATTGGTAAATAATATAATGCACTTATGATGATAAAGATAATATTGAGACAAAGCTTGAATTAGTGTCGCTGAGTAAGCAAGGTGCCAATTCAATGACTGCTGAGGCTATAATACAGGGTGGCCCAGAGAGAAGTGCACTTTGAATTTCGCGCGCATTTCTAAACCAAATGAGAGAGGGGCACGGGGGCGGTAGCAGTGCAAAGAGCGGGCTTTGTTATTTGAGTCGCCATGAGTCATTACACGGGAGAGCAGCGCGCGTTTTGTGTCCGTGCATTTTATGAGAATGCTCAATCTTATGTGACTGTTCGGCGGCTTTACCGTGCTAAATTCGAATTGCGGCGCATCAGTGAGTGTCCAAGCACTAATTTAATTAAACAATGGATCAAAAGATTTGAAAGAACAGGATCGACGCAAAAAACGCGGCCTCGCGGTCGTCAAAGAGTTTCACGGACCGATGAAAACATTCAGCGAGTTCGAGAGTCTGTACGCGCAAATCCACGAATGTCGGAGCGCAAACGTTCATCGACGTTGGGAATCTCTAGATCGACATTGCAGCGAATTTTGCGGCTTGATTTGAAATTACACCCCTATAAGATACAGCTAGTGCAGGAACTGAAGGCAGCAGACTTTGAATCAAGATTGAGATTTGCAAATGAAATGCGGGATAAGTTCAGCAATTTCAACAACATCCTGTTCTCAGATGAAGCTCATTTTTACCTGAATGGATTCGTTAATAAACAGAACTGTAGGTATTGGGCAGCAGAAAATCATCAGTTGAAACATCAGAAGCCGCTACACTCACCAAAGGTTACAGTTTGGGCCGCCACTGCGAAATGGGGAATCATCGGACCATTTTTTTTTGAGAACAATCGTGGCCAAGCAGTGACCGTCAATTCAGAACGCTATACAGCCATGTTGAGAAGTTTTTTGATTCCAAAGTTGCAAGAATCGCGAGGCTATACCAGGAATACTTGGTTCCAGCAAGATGGGGCTACGTGTCACACCTCTAATGAGAGCATCGAGGTGGTAAGAGAAATGTTCCCACAAAAATTAATTTCTCGAAGGGGTGACATCTCCTGGCCACCAAGAAGCCCGGATCTCACTCCAGCAGACTTCTTTTTGTGGGGTTACCTTAAGAGTAGAGTATACTCTACTAATCCGACAACTTTGCAGCAACTGAAGTTGAATATTCGACAAGAAATGAAATCCATTTCGAGGGAAACTCTAACGAAAGTTTTCCAAAATTTTGATGCCAGATTGGAAGAATGCTGTAACCGTCAAGGACATCATTTGGACGACGTGGTTTTTAAAAAGTAAATTTCATTTAATTATCTTTGTATTATAATAAACACATTTGTACAAAAGTATACAGTTTTTTTTCCCTTGAATTTTCAAAAGTGCACTTCTCTCTGGGCCACCCTGTATTAGCACAGGGTTGGGGCTACGTATTTCGAATACCGCTGTAGCGGAAAACGCTGTTGCGATTATTTATTTGCCTGCTTCATAGTGTCGAATGCTCACAGTCTCGGAAAACGATCTCAAATGCAACTGACTTGGATTCGTTAGTAAAATATCCTTTTTTTATTTTAGAAAACTGAACAAGGGTTTCATACAACCATGTTCTACACTACAATTTTCTTAAGTTGGAAAAATAAGAAGTTTTAAGTGTTGAAAATATTGTACCGTTATTTAATAATCATGACATAAAACTAATATTATAAATGCCTTCAATCACGCTGAAACTATCAAACGGATTTTGTTGGAATTTGGTATACAGATAGGGTATGCGCTGACTTGGCTGATAGAATACGTTTTACCTCGATAAAATGCTCTCTTTGGATAAAACAGGAATCTTGGCAAGTCACTTTCTTTCTAAAATAAAATTGTAATAATAATAGTCCTCCTGGCCGATTTCGACCACGGCGGCCAATCTCAACAGAGATCAGCCAACTGCGCAGGAGATATTACTAGGGCGGTTTGATAAGTCCATGACTTTGAAAAGAAAAACATATATTTTGTGTACAAAAACATTTTATTTTTCTACATACTCTCCTTTCAACTCTACACTCTTTTTCCAGCGATGCTCCAATCTCTTCAACCCATCCAAAAAATACTTTTTGTCAAAGCCTGCAAAATAGGCCTCGGTTGCAGCTATCACCTCTTCATTGGATGAAAATCTTTGCCCAGCATGCCATTTCTTTATGTTTGGGAAGAGAAAGAAGTCACAGGGGGCTAAATCTGGTGAATATGGAGGGTGCGGCAATAATTCCTATCCTAATTCGACAAGTTTTGAAGTCGCGACTGCAGACGAGTGGGCCGGAGCATTATCCTGATGAAATAGAACTTTTTTCTTTGCTAGATGCGGTCGTTTCTCCATCAACTCTTCATTAAATCTTTCCAGCAATGCAGCATAGTAAGCACCGGTTATTGTCTTGCCTTTCTCCAAGAAATCGATGAAAATAACCCCTTGACTGTCCCAAAATACTGTTGCCATCACTTTACCAGCCGAACATACCGTTTTTGCCTTCTTTGGTGCACGTTCGCCGGTAGAAGTCCACTGCTTTGACTGTTGTTTAGTCTCTGGCGTATAATGGTGGACCCACGTTTCATCCACGGTTACGTACCGACGCAAAAATTCACTTGAATTGCGATTATACATAGCCAGACATGCCTCAGAAGTAGTCACGCGTTTTCGCTTTTGGTCGACTGTCAGTAAGCGCGGCACCCATGTTGCAGAAAGTTTTTTGATTCCCAAAATATCGTGCAAAATATGAAAAACTCGTTCAGTTGAGATGTGCACAGCCTCAGCTAACTCTCGTATCTTTACTCGACGGTCAGCCAAAACAATATCGTGGATTTTGTTAACAATGTCCTCAGTGGTTACCTCAATCGGCCTTCCTGGGCGCTCGGCATCATTGGTTGTAATACGTCCACAACGAAACTCAGTAAACCATTTATGTACCATTCCATGAGACGGCGCTGAATCCCCGTAATATTTTTTCAACTTGTCTTCGGTCTGCTTAATGGTTTTCCCGCGTAAAAAATAGTGTTTAATCAAGACTCGAAACTCGGATTTCTCCATTTTCGAAGAACACCTTCACAGCCGCCAAACTTCTTTTGTTATTTAATATTGTTTTCGCGCCATATTTGAAAATAGAATTATTTTAGGTTCGCAAAAATATTACTTTTAAGAAAATATCATTAAAAATAAAAAAAGTTTCTATTCAGCCTGAAAGTCATGGACTTATCAAACCGCCCTCGTATAGTGCACAAGTGTGAGCGCAATACACGGGTGCACTCACTGTTTCATCACTCTCAAAGTTCGGTGAGACGGCTTTTCGACATGACCGGAGAGAGTTCAGGCGCAGGACCAACGGCTTAACGTGCGCACCGAGGCACGGGGGTGTAACAGCGCCAACTTTCCGACTCCGAGCTGTTACAGAGAAATTCATGACAGAAAATCTCAGAAACAATTTTAGCTCGACCTGGGATTCGAACCCACCTCACGGATGTAAGGCAGAAACTTTGCCACTACACCAACGAGGCAATCAAATCAAATAAAATTGTAAGTGTAGGGTTACAGCACAAAAAAATAGTTTTAAGCAATAGTTCTTAATGCCATTAGTTATTTTAGACCACCTGTCGCCCCTACATGTCAAAACAAACGCAAATAGTTATAATCATGATTTCATAGACTCATTAATGTTTTCCCGAGCTCTCGACTTTTCTCGAGCTGAATTTCTCGGGAACAAAGTCCAACAATATCCCGAACGAACCCTAATTGATACAAGCAAAAATCATACTCATTCCTGAATAATCCTTTGAATAATGTTTAACGTTTTCAGCATTGTATTTCGTCCCATAATAAAATGGTGATTTAAACCAGAATATTATACCTACCTATTTTTAATGTTAAGATCATGAAATGGTTGAGAAACCGATTATGCCATTAAAACTCGATTAAGCATCAATCGTCCCTTCAGCTCAACAGCGAAAGCAAGGAGGTGTTATTACAAAGCTTATTGTGTAGGCAGCCGGCGAGGGCGTGCCTCATTGCCCGAGCCCGCACAACGCAATACAACTTCGTCGCGAAGAGTTCGTGCGGTTGGAGCGTACGTGTGGTCTTTGTTTTCAAGTTTTCCCGATAGCTATTGCGACCGATACTTTTACGAACGTGTATTCTTTCATTTTATTTTATTTAAGGAACAAGAAACAGTTGTTCATATTGTGTAAGCTTCGGATATTACAAAACTTAACTGATTACTGTATAACTCACTACGTTATTCGAAGATTGGGTGGAAAGATCTTATTTAAACGTAGTTAGAAATGGTTTAATTATGGGCGGATTTTTCAATAGTCAGATATCGCTAACAAGCCAATAAAATTCCAAGATGGCTGATTTTAAAAGGCAAACTGCATTAACTCAAAACGAATGTTATCATAATTATGTACCGAAACTGCAAAACATGTATATGCAAAAAAATTGTAAATATCTACTAGTTAGGCGATCTAATGCAATATCTTGTCTAATAAATCGGTTCTAGTATATTTCAATAAGTCGTAGTTGTATTGTAGGTAACCATTGGTATTGAAGCTAACCACAATGATTTGAGGTTTTCATTGCACATTAACAAACACTCAAATGACTGTATGATAAACAAAACGCAGCGGACTACGCTGCGTTTTGTTTTTTGTAACGGTTATTTATTCCAGACTAAACCACGGTAATATTACCGTGACTAAACTGACAGTGATACAGAGCGGGCGACACAGCTGAGTGTGACGTCACGTTAAGTATTAACAATATATAACACTGTATACAAAAGACATTCTACACGTCACTATTCACTTTCTAATGTATTAAGCGCAAACATGATAGTATCCTAATAATGAAATTTTGTTATGGTAATTGTTTTGTTGTGGTCGTAAATTAAACATCAACTTGACACTTGAAAAAACACAATGTAACAGTCACGTGGAAAACCACATAAATTGCAAAAAACTGTTTAACATCTACTACTAATAACTCTTCTTAGAGCAAATTTTTCAATAGTCAGATAAATAGCTATCGGACTGTTAATTATAAGTTATCGGAATTTAAGATGACATTCGGTTTGACCTCCTGCATAATCAAGTTTATCATTTCATATCGGCCATCTTGGAATTTTATTGGACTATTAGCGCTATCTGTCGATTGAACAATCGTCCCGAAGTACTTTCGGATGTCGACAAACGATGGGCAGTGTGAGCACACTGCGCTTCCCTAATGAGCAATTAGCTTAATTTTTTAGCTCTTTGACATGAAGGCTCATAATGAGTCACGACACAACCTGAGCAGTTAACAATTTAATGAAATTGTAATTCCTCTTGTAATTTTTGCCAGCCTGATTTATGTGTGGGATTATAAAAGCACTCTGCCTTTAATTATTCTAAAGTAACGAAGTTTTAAGGCCCTAATGAATGTGGTGTGCTTGGGTGTCAAAACGTTTATTTTCGGCAAGAATCAAAACTCGTCAAAAGAGTACTGTAGGCTCATATCTGAGGTGTTAGTAATAGGTCTTTGGGATTTTTTTACGCGGTTGTTCTTTTGACACAATTACGAGTTACAAGTAAGATACGAGTACGAGAAACTCAAGTCCGCCAAAATCTAGTCTTGTATAAACAACGCGGAAACCACAAATCACACTTTCTTATTTTTCTTGCTTCTCTGCAAAAAAAGGCGTTTACGAGATTGATCAGATCGGTTACGATCTGATCAATCTCGTTGTTTCAAATCCAAGATATTTTTTTTTTATAAAGGTTGATGTTAAAACATCAGTAAATATTATCATCGTATAATTTTTTTTTATATTATAGGAGTTTTTTAAGAATTATTGAAACAAAAGAAGGTAAGCATAAAGTATTATTTATTGAAAAAGTAATACAACAGTATCTTAGTTCGTATAACAACCAGTCTCATAATCACAAAGTTTTCTATATTAAAGTAACGAATTTTAATTAAAAAATAACAACTTGACATAACTATTTAGTCAGTTTCATTTAAAGATCTCTGTCTCATTTAACAAAATAAAATGTTGTAATTTTTTATTTTAACAATAATATTTAAGTAAGTAGTATGGTTTAAATTAACCGTACTTTGTCGGGAAAACGATTCTATTAACAAAAATCTTCACAAATCTTACGAGCGTAGCCAAAGAACACGGCGCACGTGTTGTCTATTCCACGATCGGTGGACGACTGAATCGCCCCGCGCGCGCGCGTGCATATACTTCATGCGTTTGTTTTGGTACAAAGTAAACAAATTCGTACTGTTTCAAACGACTTCTGCATTGAATGCCGTAGAAAAATATTATTGTTGAACTTACAAAGCTCTTATATCGCATGTAAGGAAAAATGATTTATGTACTAAATTAACTTTTAATTTTTGTATGATACGACAGCATCTTTTCTAACGATGTGAGGAAAAAATGCTTAAGAGACAAGCACATATAATACAGGAGGAAGATAATTGATTCAAGTGACGATGTCAGGCAAACCAGCTGCCGCCCAAATGATTCAAGCGACGTACTTACGTATTTCTGGTGGAGGCTAATTGTTTCAAGCGACGTGGTCTTTGTAGTTCGCGGGAAGCTAAATGATTCAACTTACAACCTGTTGTAAAATAAGAACTAGAAGAAAGCCTTAACAACCATTTCAGTTTAAATGTGAAAAAGGCTAAATAGCTGAAGTTACGTCTATTATTATTTTGGTATAGCTTAAGTGCTCCGTCTTTGAAAAATTGACAATTTTGATGTCACTTCAATCAATGGCCCTCTTGAAAACAGCGTCCAAATCCAATTGTTTGAAGCGACAAAAAAATGCTCCGATTTGAACGAAACCCGGCTCAAACGATGCAGAAAAATTCGCTGATTCCGAATATATATAACTCAATATCGCCCATGGTGTCGCTTAAACCAAATAGCCTTTCACCCCTCGATATGTATTGGTACCGCAGCCCCAACCAATCAAATCTTTATTTTCTTTTGTTTATAAAAATGAATTGCTATTCGTTAGTCTCGCTAAAACTCGAGAACGGCTGAACCGATTTGAATAATTTTGGTTTTGAATTATTTGTGGAAGTTCAGGGAAGGTTTAAACTGTTAGAAAACAGCAGTCGGGGCGACGTCTGGCTGGTCCGCTAGTCTTTGACATATGACAACTTTACGTATAAATAAACTCTTTTGCAAAAAAAACGGGCACTTTAGATTTTTTCCTCTACTTTAATGAAGAAGAACAAGAAATAGGTTTTATTAATTTGACGATGTATTGGCATGTTATTTGAAGCATCCTGGCATGGTTCTTTACGTTCCAAATTTAAAATTTGAAATTAATAAAAGAAAAATAATGATTATTGTGGATTATTCTAAAATTGCTTTACTAATGGCGCGAATTGCTGAAACGATTTTTAACTGATTACGATATTTTAAATCTTTTTGGACATTTTCTGCAAATTAAACAATTTAATCTTTATTTTTACATTAAATACCACTTTTTGATATGAGTGATAAAGCGATAAGGGCCGGTAAAATTATAGCCCTACTTGAAGAAGGTTGTTCGCAAACTTACGTGTCTCAGCGGCTAAATGTGAGTCGTTCAACTGTCCAGAGGACTTGGCAACGGTATCAAGAGACCGGTTCGGTCAAAAGAAGACCCGGTTCGGGAAGAAAACGATGCACAGAACCAAGAGATGACCGCTTTTTGGTGAGTCAGGCGTTGCGGAATCGTAAGGCGTCAAGTGTGGACCTGAAGAAGAGCCTTGAAGAAGTAAGAGGAGTAGAAGTTAGCTTGTGGACGGTCAGGAGGAGGCTTTTGGCTGCCAATATCAGGAGTTACCGCCCAGCTCGGGGCCCTAAATTACTCCGTGAGCACCGTGTTGCTCGACTTCAGTTTGCTCGGAACTGTGCTTCATGGACTCTGGAGGACTGGAATAAAGTATTGTTTTCTGATGAAGATAGAATCTCTTTGTGTGGAGAGGACCGACGCCGGCGAGTGCTGCGAAGACCACGGGAACGCTATGCGGAAGTGTGTTTCGAAGAAATCACTCCTTATGGCGGAGGCTCCGTTATGTTTTGGGCAGCAATTAATTCGACGGAGCGTACGGAGTTAGTTTTCATAGAAAATGGAACATTAAATGCACATCGGTACATAATGGAAGTCCTAATTCCATATGCACAACCCACATTGACTGCACTTGGGGAAGATTCCATTTTTATGGACGACAATGCTCGCTCGCACCGTTCTGGCGACGTGGAAGCGTACATGCAAGAAGTTGGGATCCGTCGTTTAGATTGGCCAGCTCGAAGTCCTGACCTCAATCCAATTGAGCATGTCTGGGATGTTCTAAAGAGACGTGTAAGATCAGTGCAACCTGCTCCACAAAACATCAGGGAGCTAAAAAGAGTCATTGCAGAAGAGTGGGAACGAATTCCTCAAAACGTTATTAAAAACATCGTGGAAAGCATGCCCAGAAGGATTCAAGCTGTGATTTTGGCAAGAGGAGGTCACATTCGGTATTAGGTTTTTACATTTGTAACTTTATTTAATTAAAAAAAGTAAAAAAAAAATCTTATCTTTATTGCCGACCACTTCTTATTGTTTGGGCGTGTACATCGGTTTTAAAGAATCCATCGTTTTTTTTTTCTTTTAGTTGCCCGAACTCACTTCACGCGCATTAATTTACACGATTATAAGTATACAGACTACGTCAAAGAAATAAATTTCATTTAATTAACTCAAATCGACCTTAGAACGTAAATTTCCTTAGGTGCCCGTTTTTTTTTGCAAAAGAGTGTATATACCTGCAAAATGATGCTCTTGTAAGTAGAATAGGCAAACTAAACTCATTGTACATACAGATGGAATAAAAGGAACTCTGATATTAGCCTCAGGCTACCAACTTTCTTTACATAATTCTCGCAAGAAAAACAAACAAATAAAGAATTACAACTTTACGTATGTCTAAAATCGTTGCCTGAAATTGAAAACAACTGAAATAAAACACGTAATTTAAGCGGGAGAACTTTTAATTTAAAAATGTTACTATGTTAACTTTAATATTCATTAATGAATACTGCTTAAAATGAAATCAGCGTTTTGTTGACCAAGGAAATATTTTTAATTTTATTTATTTATTATTTTTATTTATTTATTGACATTTGCATACTAGGTGTGTTACATTATATTTAACGTTCCACAATTGTTCATTATCTCATCATTGTTTAATTTAAATTATTCATTGCCTCTAACGTAATAGCACACGTAAATTACGGTCTAGTGATTTTATATTATGTTAAAGCTGAATTACTTGGAAACAATACTGACAGACTGACAGTTATTAAAAACAAATTCTCATCACCGTTATAATAATGCGAAAGTCGTTGAATTATGAGCAAAATTTAATACCTTTTAATTTAAATACCTTTTTCTGTCATATTTATGATTTCAGAGGAATCGTTTGTACTCACCTAGTAAGCATATATTACGCTTTCGGAGCAGTACAAACAGTGTCCTGAGTGCATTGGCCGAGCGGCGGGATCCCCGATGATGCAAAGGTGGATGAAGCTGCATGCCAATTCATCGCCTTTTGTTAAATAAGAACCTGACATTTAATTTATTTTTTGTTTATTATCACTAATTGTAATTTATTATTTTCTTTCGATTTATTTAATATTTAATTAATGATTGACATGTGTGTAAATTATGGATAATGTTTATCTGAAATAAATGAATTTTAATTTAATTTAATTTAATGTGTACCATGTTTCGGTCACTATGTTTGACAATTTTTTTAAAGTTTATTTTATATCCATCTATTTGGCCACAATCTCACCTAATTATGAAGATTATTATATTTTACATTATGATGAATATTATATGATGTCTATATGATAGATTATGGCTAGTTTTGCAATAAATAACCTGGCGACAACCGGCCACTCACTTTTAGTTTATTAGAGACTTATGTTGCGATATTAAAACGATTTTGTGAATATACTCATGACCAACTATTTCAAGCGCGAAATGACATTATTTTTAAGTTATTAAAGTACGAGAGTGGCGTAAAAGTGGAATTACACTCGTCATTTGAACAACATTTACGTCGGAAATGCGTTTAATGGTGCATGGCCACTTCCGCCAATAATGACCAAAGCCATTTTATTTCCTATGTCACCATGAAAGCGCATAAATGTTAAGTACTCTTAAAATCCATTTGAAATGAAATGGGAATGGAATATGCAACATTCATTTACTAAACATGCACGGGAAATGAAATGAAATATTTGCATGTGCTTTTGCGACCCAAATACGATTTACTGGTAGGGTACTAGTCGTGTTATATGAATAGGTTACTTTAATTTAAACACTCACACCTCTACAAATTTTATTATTATCATCGTATTGTTTCCCGGAAGCAATAATTGTTGTTGACAACCATTAAAGTAAGTAGGTAGGTTCAAAAACAATGTCTCATTCAAAATTCCAACTCAAATGAGGTGTGTTATTTAATTGTCTGCTGCATATCCATGGCCTTTATTTGCACCAAACATTTGTACGTAACATCGCATTGGTACACATCAGAGATGCGACAACACAGCTGCGTCACGTCTTCGCGTGATTTCTCCCGGGACCTGATCAGCCTGCATGTAAGATGCAGGCTGAACTCTATGTATATTCTATATTCAAGATGTTACTCTATATTCTAGTGGTCCCTTATACTTGAAAGATGAGATGCGCGAAAGCAAAGGGTAGAGAGCTGGGTGCAGAAACTGACACAGAGTACGACTAAGCTATGAACCTTTTGGTAGCGCTGCAGTCTGCATTGGAAAATAGCGAAGTTGTATAAAAAAAAACGTAGCTTTTAAAATTTGTACAGACACAGTAGGTATGTACGCGTGCAGTTTCGCTGAATCTGCACCTTAGCCAGAGTCAGCGCAAGCTCGGCGACACACAGCGCCAGTCGTTTCCCGTCGCGCACCAAACTAAGCCGTTCACTACCTTTTATTTCTGTAACGTTTTTATTGTGTACCTAATATTGTGGAAATCAGATAAGAACATTCAGTTACATTTTCCATCCTTTATTCACGAACCCTATAGGCAACCTTCTGGAGAGTCTGTGTGAGTAGGTTAGGTAGGCAACACAAGATACCACTACACACACGTCCGCAACAGACAATTCAATTCAATTCATTTATTTTCCAAGTGTGTGTGGTTACAAGATCTTCAAATAAATAGTATATAGTACATTTATCACTTAACCTAAAGGCATGCAAAAATATTTAAGTTTGGCAGTTAAATATTATCCACACATATTTATCTATTTTGGCTCTCAAGCTACGTCTTTAGGAGTATCTTGATCAAGAATATACCAGCATATTGTCGCCTTAGCTCGCGACTGACGTCGTTTCAACCAATTAACCGCGGCTTAGTCGCAGACAGTCGCGGGTCGTGGCGACAGTATGTTGCAAGTGTACCTGACCCTATCTAAAAAACCGGCCCAGTGTGAGTCGGAATCGCCCATTAGGATGATTTAAATGTTTTTTATGACTTATAAAAAAACTACTTGCTAAATCTCGTACAAACCAATTTTCGGTGGAAGTTGTGATGGTGTTGTACATCATAAATATTTTTTAGTTATTTTATTCTCTTATTCTAAAAGTTGAAAGGGGTCACATATTTTACTACTTTGAACTATTTAGATTGTAAAAAAATGATTATACTATTTTTGAAGAACTATCCATAAATACCCCACACAAACGGGTTTGAAGAATTTTTTTTTTTTTAGTTTCTGTTTTGAATTATACTCCTACTACTACACTCCTTTAGGTTCTTGAGAACCCCCAACATTTTTATTTTTCTCTTTTTTATGACTAGTGTCTTTGTGTAAAATCTTAATGCGGCTTACAGAATACATCTTCTACAAAATTGCAAGATTATAGTTGCTATAATTTAGGAAGAATGTGGCTTTGAAATACGGACGGACAGACAAACAGACGTGTGTAATCTACAGGGGTTTCGTTTTCTGGCTTTTGGCTACGGAACCCTAAAAATTAGGCAAGAAAAATATAAACTTACCCTAGTTACAGATATTAAAATAAAGGTACCTTATTAGTCATACAATACGAAATCAAGAAACTTCGTTTAGTATTGTGGAATTGTTTAAAGCCAAAGCTATTAAATAAAATGGATTTTGGACTATTAAGATGATTACCGTAAAATTATGTCGGCTTTGGTAACTTTCAGACTTGTTACTGCATAATTAATGATAAATTATATAATGATTACGAATTTACAAATAAACGCTGTAGATTATTTTGTTATTAGGCCTTATGGCTATGAGGTTATTTTTGAACAAGGCACGTTTTTTCTGTTAAATGATCTATTATATCTATAAGTGGTCGTCAACCACTTTGGTGTAATGGTTAAGAAGTTGACTATTAACCAAGAGGTCGCGGGTTCGATCCCCGCACTGTACAAACATTTGTGTGCATGAACATGTCTGTTTGTACTGGTCTGAGTATTGTATGTATTTATTTAAGTTTATTTGTAATACCATTGTGGATTCTGATATCTGTAACATAAGTGCTTAAGCTAGTTACCACGGAGTCAGATCAATGTATGTGATGTTGTTGTATATTATATTATATATTTTCGTATTTTTGTGGTTAGGTATTTTTGCCAGAATAATTTTACAATAGAGCCTTTAAAATAATAACCGGACCGTCATCGACATGTCGCGATGTGGGCATCGCGCGGGACGACCGCGGCCACCGCGTCGATTGCATGCACAAATTAATTCATTTACAACTGCACAGTCATCGGGTCTTTTCGACTGGATTGGAGAATTTGACAAACTATCACGATTTATGAAAATGTAATTACCAGTTCACAGGTCGAAAAATAAAATAAAAAAACGTTGTATTTGTAAACTTAAATTTCTTTTTTGACAGATAGGATGGTGTTAGCACGAAATTCCGCCTATGACATGAGTACAAGTATAGTATGACATAATTTTGGGCATAATTAACAAGGATTAGTACGGCTTTCAAAAGAGTAAGTCAACTACCTTAGCTACATTTACCTTACTGAGGGAAGTTTTGACTAGCGTAGATGCAAAAAAAATAACTACTGGTTTGTTTTTGGATATGACAAAAGCATTTGACTTAGTCAGTCATGATATCTTATTACAATAGTTAGAGAAAATTGGTGTCAGGGGTCTTCCACTTCAATGGTTCAAGTTATATCTCAGGAATAGACAGCAATCAGTGGCCATTGCAAAGACCTTAAACTCTAATATCAGGAAGACATATCGGTCAAGGTATAGATTTAATAAATCTGGAGTGCCACAAGGAAGTGTCCTTGGGCCACTTCTATTCTTGATCTACATTAATGACATAATACATGTTACTCGACATAAAACCATATTATTTGCTGACGATATTTCTATTATTGTGACGATTGAAAAGAAAGAAGGTTTAACGAGGCATGAGGCGGAAATAAATCAAACTTTGCATGACATTATTGAATGGCTTGACACACATAATTTACGTATCAATTTGACTAAAACTAATTATTACAATTTAATAGTATGGACAAATGGAAATTTAGAATAGCATTTAAAGAAACTGTTATTAATAAAGTTGACATAGTCAAGTTCTTAGGCATATTGATAGACGAAAATATAAATTGGAAAAAACAAGTCCAAGTTGTGTGTGACAGGATTGGTCGTTTTATTTATTTTATTTTTGAAATTCAGACAACGCAGGTCCATTTTGTTACCCCCCTGTCGGATCTCCACCTTGTCGTGGTGGGGGGGCTCAGTAACCGTGGCTTAGCCACCCACGGTGAAGCTAAGAGGGATCCCGGGAGGGGACGCTCCACGTGGGCTTGGGGAGGCCTGCGCAGGATGCGTCCGGGAGTGCGGGTGTGGGGGACGGTTTAGGCTGTCCCTCGCGGTCGGGTGCGGTCGCGGGAGGAGAGTCGTCTCGGTGTGTCGTTGCCGCGCGGCCTATCTCCCGCGACCAAACGGGGGCGCACCGTTTGATGGCGCTGCGGTGGGGCCGCAGAGGAAGAGGAGATGCGGTGTGTCGTTGCCGTCCTCCCTATCCTCTGCGGCCGTGTGAGAGTTAGTTTTGGTGGCGGAGCCCAACACCTTGCTCCGCCGCCAAGGAGTTTGTGGCCCTCGGGCTGTCCGCCGGGGTGCCGTGGTGAATGCTCACGCGACCCCATGGCGCCCCACAATGGCGGAAAGGCGGAATGCGCTGTGGTTTTAGTGGGTATTACGGCCTTGCACACCAGCCGTTGAGTCCCACATACCCCCCTGCAGTTGTGTGGGGGGCATGTGCGTAAAAGCATTTCGCTTTTAACAGCGAAAAAAAAAAAAAAAAAAAAAAAAAAAGGTCCATTTTGTTAGTAAAATAAATCTTACAAGCTATATTAGTAACAGAAAAAACAAAAAAAAAACAATGCACAATAAGGAAGATACCACATACAGCCACGGCGGGTCAATCTGTATTTTTTTTACCAACACCCTGCGTAAAGCTAGCCCATAGGCTGCAGGTGTAGAATACTTGGCAATACGATTTAAAAACAGTGATCTTCACTGCTCGACCACACCGTGCAAACCTGCGCACCAGCATGTTACATCTGACCGCCAACGCTCTACGTTTCCTCTCAATATCTTCATGGTCTCTAAGGTCGTCAGTTACTATGAGTCCCAGATATATAAATTTCGTAACACGGTTGAGCTCAACACCGTTTAACTTAATAATAATTGGAACAGACTCTGGACATTTTCCACCAGCGGCCTTAAAGACCAGGAATTCACTTTTCTTAATATTATATGTAAGCAGTTCATCATTCAGCTTTATTAAGCAGTGCACTTAATGAACTCCTTAAGCTGTGTTATGTCGCAGTACCATATCATCAGCGTAACTGATGTTGTTTATGGTAACATCGTCCACGCGACAGCCGATGCGTTTACTACTGAGCCCAACGATCAGGTCGTTTACATATAAGTTGAACAATTTGGCGGATGTGAGACCCCCTTGTCTCACTCCACACCCCGGCCTATATGAGTCTGAGAGCTTATCGGCCCATCTTACTCGGTTCTCCTGGTTCCCGTACCAAAACTGGAAGATACGCAGCAGTTCTGCAGGCACATTCCTCTCCCGCATCTTAGCCCACAGCACATCATACGAAACAGTGTCAAACGCCCGCGACAGGTCCAGAAAACATAAACTGGCGTCCGACGCTGAGTGTAGTACTGTACTGTGTGCTTAAGGCCGAGGATCCCACTTTCAGTGGATAGTCCGGGGCGAAACCCAAACTGTGCATCGTGCAGATCTAAATAATTATCCAGGAGGGAGTCCAGCAGGCTGTCAAGCACCTTCGCCAGGACTGAAGCCTAGGAGATAGGCCGATAATTGCTCTTATCAGCAACGTCCCCAGACCTATTCTTAATAATGGGTACTACAAGTGTTCGCATTAGGTCATTAGGCAGGTAGGAGTACCTCATGCACAGAGAGTAAAACATGGCTAGCACGCGGGGTAAGTGGACACCAGCATGTTGTAGGTGCTCTATACTTAGGCCATCGTGACCTGGTTTTGCTTATGTCTTGAGGAGACTTCGTTTTTTGACTGATCAGCAGACAATCCTAACAGCCTTTCATGCTTATGTCGCTTCAATATTAAGGTACGGATTAATTCTTTGGGGCATTAGTGCTAATGTACACAGAGCCTGTGTTGCACAAAAAAATGTATTCGCGCTATTTATGGAGCACATGTAAACCACTATCATACATGTAAACCACTTTTTATAAGCTTGCGGCTCCTCACTTTGCCTAGTCTTTACAATTTTGAAGTCTGTAAATTTGTGAAAAATAATTCTGTTCTCTTCAACAAAGCTTTATTCTTTAGAAATACAAGGAATCCTAATAGGCTTGTTTTGAACTTTGTACCGAGAACTGCACACTATACATGAAAAATTGCTCAAATATGTGTTTAAAAATATACAACAAGATACCTGAACCCATAAAAGACCTTAGACCAAGCCTGTTTAACATAAAATGAAACGAATGGCTTTTAAATAAAAACTTTTATGGCATTAAAGAATTTTTGAATTGAACTATTAAGTGTCATATTGTGCTCTATTATTTCTTGACACATTATTTTGATTTGATTTATGACTTATTGCATTTATTCTGAATTATCTAGTATAGTGTTAAAACCATATTTACATGCCATGATTGTGGAGAAACACGACGTTCTATAAATGTGTACGAGCAAGCAACGTACAGTTTTAGTTAAGTCATCAATTTACACGTTGACCTCATTTACCTGTATTCATCATTTTTCACTCGATCAAATCAGTTCGCATTTAGCCATCAAGAGCGCCGCGCGTACTCATTCGTTTTATCATAAGTTCCGTTTGTACCAAGTTTTAGTCTCCAAATATACATCAGTTTATCATAATCAAGTTTTATCATTTATCAAATTTGTTTCGGTTCACCCCGTACAAAATGTAATGTAAATCTGTATATGTACCGTGTTTCGAAGTAAATAAATGTAATAGAAAAAAAATAGAATAGAATAGTAGCTTTTATTTAATTAGATTAGCGACTTGGATTTAATTTTGGGGCTAGGTATATGTATTTTAAAAATCTGAGTAACATTTGTTTGTTAACTTCTTATGTGACGTCATATAATGGCCGACAGCGTTTTGGCAAATCCATTTAAAAATAAAAAAAAATAAAACTAGATTTTGAAATAATCTTCCTGTTTTATGTATGTATGTATGTAATCGATGAAATTTGTGTCACTGCGTCAAATAAGTACTGTTCGAAATAATAATTTCTTGTATATAATTAAGAATCAAACGAACTTACCTTGTGAAGTTTGATATCTAATTATACGAGTGTCTTGACCGAAGATGATTACATAATACATGCAGCAGCACCTGGGATGATGCCGTCCTTATCACACTTTTAGAAATAAAATATAAAAAATAAATTAATTTAAAGTTCTGAATTTGACTCCTGCCGCGCCCGACCCCGCCATTACTTTAGAGCAAATTTTTTCGATAGAATTATATCAAGGGATTTTAAAAGCGGGAGGGAGGGAGTGTAATCATCTTCGGTCAAGACACTCGTATAATTAGATATCAAACTTCACAAGGTAAGTTCGTTTGATTCTTTATTATACTTCGTATCTCTCCCGAAGATGATTACATAATACATGCAGATGTTTAGAGTATCGAAAAAATTACAGTCATAAATACAATCGACTACAGATTTATTTATATATAATTTGTTATGATTTAATTCGATGTTTCTTTTCTATTGGCAGCGTCAGACGCATTTCTGTTGTGTCAAACGAAAAACCTAGGAATGTACATTTTTTACTTGGAGTTAACTGAGTTTTGTCTTCATTTATAATAAAACCCAATCGAATTAAAATTTCCTTTGTAGTTTGGATATTATCCCAACAAGAAGACCTTTCAGGGGCAATACACAAAAAATCGTCCAAATATACGACCGACAGTGGGCCTAATGAGCGTAAGTAGTAAAGCACTGGCTTAAGTAACTTTGTGAATACATAAGGTGCCGTACAAAGCCCAAACGGTAATACATTAAATTTGAACAACTGATTATCATAAGTGTCAGAGTTCCACATGAATCGAAGCCAAATTCGATCACTTTTAGCTATAGGTAATAAAAAATATGCGTCTTTTAAATCCAAAGTTGCCATATAGTAATTATTGTCAAGTAATTTTAGTGCGATGCGATAATCTTCCATTTTGAAATGATGGACATCAATAAACTTATTTAACTCTTTTAGGTTAAGTATGAATCTGTGTTTACCGTTAGGCTTTGGTACGGTAAAAATAGGTGAAGCAAATTGTTTTTCTTGTGGACTACATGGTGAAATAAAACCTGACTCTAATAAATCTGATAAACAGTCATCAATTATTAAACTCTCTTCTGGTGCGTATGACCTACATTTGGGTATGCTGGTTTGATTTGGTTCGGAAAAAAATGGTATGCTATAGCCTTTCACCCAAGACAAAATAGTTGGGTCATTTGTTAGATTACGCCTTTCATCATAGAACTATTTTAACCGGCCGGCAACAGGCATATTTTTGCCTACCTCTGACAAGGTTAACGTCTCCTGTTCTGTTGACGGGGGTTGTGCCTGGAGTTGATCGGGTAGCGACGACGGTCCCGCGGCGCAGGCGGCGGCGGAGCTGGCGGCGGCACTTGGCTGTCCTGGCGCTGCGGTGGCTGGCCGGGCTTCACTCGCGGCTCGGCGGCCAGCGCTCGCGGTGCCCCCCTTGCGTTTAAAGTCTGACGTGCTGTCGAAGTGCTTGCTCCATATTGCGATTGGTTATATTTAATTTTACGAACTGTTACGAACCAAGCGCTTCTCATCTACATTCCTGATGCGCACTGCAAAAGAGTGGAACTCACTACCTGCGTCAGTGTTTCCCTGCAATTACAACCTAGGAATCTTCAAAGCTAGAGTGAACAGGCATCTTCTAGGTGAGCTCGCTCCATCTTAGACTCAGTCTTTGCCTCGTTGGGCTTAGTCTTGGGTCAAGAGCAAACCTATCCCAAATAAAAAAAAAAAAAATTCAGCTCCGAGGCGGACCGTGATATGGCTTTGGACGTTTTTAGATGGTCAGAGAGATCTGAGTCAAATAAAAACTCGTCAATCTTTGTATTTTTTATAACGTCTCTTTTTTGTTTGCTGATGGCGTTTATAATGGCGTATCGTCTGGAGAGTGACTCGCGGTAGTGCGTATCGCAGAGTAGCCGCCCAGCATCGCTCAGCGTTTTTACTAATTCCGGGGGAACGTTTTCCGTCTGTGATAGGGCCAGATTTAATGCCTTACCGATAGCAGCGATGCAGCTAGCCATTTGGTTTTGTTTCTGTTCGCTGTAAGCGTCTTTTTTGTGGCTCATTTCACTGAGAGCCGATTTCACTTCCGGATTCAACTTAGGCGCCTTCATGTGCGTACAGTTCTCGGCGGGTAAGTATCTTTTAAGCAAGTCACTTTTTTCCTCTTTAGGTAAGCCATTAATCAAGACGTGTTTCCAACGTTTTACAAGATCTTTGTGTAAATCATCACCAAAGCTATCTGGGTCAAGTTCTGTGCTGCCATCAGCTGTTTCCCCATCAAAAGGCGTCTCGTCAGCGATTGGGATTTCATCTGAAAGGGCGAATGAAATGCCTCTTAAATATATATCAGGCACGTTAGGTAAAAGAAAAAATACCTACGTTATAGTACACAATATATACACAATTGCATAAGTAAATAGACATTCCACACATGATATACGTCGGGAATTTAATATTTGTCTTTATGAGGTTCATAAAGAACAGTATCCACACACATTAAGTCGGGATAATTATTGTCATCGTACGCTCGTGCGCATTTTGACAAAATAACCTTCTATCCACACACGATGTACGTCGGGATTTGAGGTATTTCTATAACACGACATAACTTTGCATTGTACGTACGTGTTTCTTAGTACCCACATACGGAATTCGTCGGGGCATAAAATTGAAAATATGACCCAAATTAATTTCACTTTACGAATAAAATGTACTTACCGGAGTGTTCTAGATCACTTTGCGGTGATTGCATACAAGATTGTAATGCATTTTGTGTTTCATCTTCGGATGAGGAAGATGATAATTTTCGTTTCTTGCGCACAAGTTTTTTAACTTTTTTCAATAAATTTCTCACTATATCGTCGTCATCTTTATCAGATCGCTTCCGTTTACCCATTTTCACGCAAAAATACTTTGTTTAAGTAATTAAAGGATAAACCGTGTGACTCGGACGAACACCAACACAAGTAATGGCGGGGTTCGCAAGCGAGATGTCTGACGTATCGCGCGGTCGGGCGCGGCAGGAGTCAAATTCAGAACTTTAAATTAATTTATTTTTTATATTTTATTTCTAAAAGTGTGATAAGGACGGCATCATCCCAGGTGCTGCTGCATGTATTATGTAATCATCTTCGGGAGAGATACGAAGTATAATTAGATATGTGTCACATTGTCTATTTGGTCGACACCGCGCTCTGACAGAAGCGAGTCGCGGCGACAGAAGGTCATAGGTGTGCCCTGAGCCTTACAGCGAACCATCGAAGTACATGTTTACCTGTATTCATTTTTTTTATTCCAATCACCTCGCAGCTCAATTTGAGATTCATTCGCCAGTTCTTTTGTTAATTCATTTAACTGTTGCATAACGTTTCGGCCAATCCGCAAAAGTACTTTGGTTTAAAACACGCGAATATCGAATGATTTATGCTGCATTACAGTTCAACGGGTGAACAAAATGTTCGCCACTTTAAATAAACTTTTCAGAGGCACTCGTACCGCAAATAACTCCGCGGGAATTCTGAATTTCAAAGACCTCCAAATGTAAGAATGGTGTCAGGTTCATAATCAACTCATTTTCGATGAACAGTCCAACTTTGGCACATCAAGGGTAATTGTGTGACTCTATTTTTAAACCCCGACGATAAAAAACGGTATTATAAGTTTGACCCCAATGTTTGAATTTGTGTTTTTTGTTTGTGTGAATTTGTGTGAATGTGTGTGAATTTGTGTTTTTGTGTATGTCTGCTGTGGCATTGTAGTTCCCGAACCAAGGTCAGTGGTTTTTTTTTTAATTTGAAACATAAATGGTTCTTAGCTATCATCATCATATAAGCCTGTTACAGTTCACTGCTGGTCATAGGCCTCCCCAAAGGAGCGCCACAGCGCACGATCTCCCGCCCTTTGCACCCAGTCACTACCAGCTGCCTTCTTCAGGTCGTCTGTCCACCTGGCCGGGGGGCGTCCCACACTACGTTCTTAGCTATGGATGGTCAAATACATACAGCTGTTGAATGTTACCAGCTATTTTCCTGGCTCATTAAGGGCTTTTTAACACGCTTTTATTAGATCGGGGTGTATGTATGTATGTGTGTATGTATGAATGTATGTACCGGAATTTCTGAGCTCAATTTTCACCAACTTCCAGAAATCGAATTAATTTGAAACTTTGCACACGTATTAAGTACCGATGACAATGCAATAATTCGATAAGTAGTATAGTAGTATGTGAAAATCATCCTATTATTGGCACGTATAAAAGAAAAGTATGAAAACGTCATAAAGAGCACGCCACGCTTTTTACTCTACTGTAATATAAATTCCGTGTACTCAGAAATTATTTTCTCTTTTTTAGTAAGCAATAAAAGCGTGTTTTTTAGTTTTTTAACAAAGCATAAAGTTAGTTTTTAATCCGAAATACTGTGCATAAAGTTACAATTATTCTCTTGAACTGTAAAAAAATTTTTTTCTAGTTTCTCATTGCTTACAGCTTCGCGTCGCTTCAATATAGAGAAAAAAATAAATAACATAAAAAGTCGTTCTGCGACTTCTCAAAATATCAATCCGTAAATTGCTTTCAGGACAAGAACCACTCGTTTTGCCACGAGCCGCTAGCAATCAAACAAATGCATTTTATACCGGAGCCGGCGGGGTCGACAGTTTTCAAAGTAAATTTTAGAATAATACGTTAAAAATTGAGCTCGCCCGGCGTTGGCAGATGACTGAACAGGTCAATATTTCATTTTTGCTGTAACAGATTAAGTTCGCGAACTTTGACAAAGACCCGTAAACTGGTAATTGATTCCGAACACCCGTCATTGTGTTTGAATGAGACGTCTCCCTCATTTCCGGGTCACAGTGTAGATAGAGAGTGGTAGCAGTGATCAGGAATTGAGTCATTAAGTTATAAAGATGTGAACATTTGTATCTTGATTATTGAGGTAAAAAATAAAAATAATAATATATAAATATATAACATTATCACATACTTTGATCTGACTACGTGGTAATAAGTAGCATAAGCACTTGTGTTAATACAGATATCAGAATCAACAGTGGTATAACAAATAAACTTTAATAAATACATACAACACCTAGACCAGTACAAACGGACCAGTTCATGCAAACAACTGTTTGTACAGTGCGGGAATCGAACCCGCGACCTCTTGGTCCACAGTCAATTTCTTGACCATTACACCAAAGTGGTCGTCAAAAAACAAAACAAAAAAACATAAATAACTGACTTTCCAGTAAAAATAAACCTCGAGACAGCCAGACAACAGCTGGTGAGCTTCAACAGGTGGACAAATTTTGACCAGCTATAGCTAAAAACCACTGTTATTATTTATCTTTCGAATAAAAAAAATGGTTGCCTGTAAAGTCGGTTTTACGGGCGAAGATTTTACGTGACAACGTCTTTTCAACGCGCCTGATTCTCTAGTGCTGCGCGCGCGGCGGACCGATCATGTTTGAGTGGGAGAGAGACGCAAGGCATTCGCCGGTCCGGCGGGCCTCTCTCTCGTTCGGTGACTCATCGTAACAGAAGTGAGCGGGCGTTACACTTTTTCATGAGTGACTCCGAGCCACAACCTAATTTAAGACGTTGTCACGTCAAAAAACTGCTGAAATCCATCCGTTCAGGAGCTACAGTGCCACAGACAGCCACATACAAAAACACAAACAGATATTGTGGTCAAATTTATAACGAGCAACTTATTCGACGGGGGTTAAAAATAGAAGGTTTGCGATGAATAATTAATCAGGTATTAATAGACCCCCTGGCCGATTTCGACCACGGCGGCCAATCTCAACAGAGATCAGCCAACTACGCAGGAGATATTATAGTGCACAAGTGTGAGCACAATACACAAGTGCACTCTCAACCTGCACTGTTCCATCACTCTCAAAGTTCGGTGAGACGGCAATCCGACATGACCGGAGAGAGATCAGGCGCAGGACCAACGGCTTAAGGTGCGAACCGAGGCACGGGGGTGTAACACCGCCAACTTCTCGACTGCGAGCTGTTTTTGAGAGATTCATGACAGAAAATCTCAGAAACAATTTTGGCTCGACCTGGGATTCTATCTCCTATCTATTATTGATATTACAGTGCAGAAATGTGAGCGCAATACACAGGTGCACTTAGTATTTGGTATTAACTTGTCTGTATACCTATGAGATGAGATGAGATACCTAGTAACTAACTGGCTCCATGTGTGACCCTCAAGTCATGACGTACAAAAGTTACACTACTGCAGTTTTACTGCACTGTGTCAGGGTGGGGAATACCATTTAAATTGTTGTATCACCGATATTTCATGCGCCCATTTTTTACTACTCGCCGTAAATAAACTCTCCAATATTGTTTTACAAAAGTAATAGGTACGTATGTTTATTATTTGCTCGTGACAGGCGACGTAAATCATTTTGAAATTCCAGCACTCGCTTATTAGCTCATATTTTTATCTTTCTGCAAAACGCTTCGGGAAAAAGTACGTAACGAAGTTGCTTCCCGCGTTATACAACTCTTTGTGAATTATGACTATGACACTGTTTTGATAAGTTGAAAAACACAAAGTAAGACCTGGCCATCATCATTTCTTTTCTGAGTTTGTTCCAGCGTTTCTTCTCAGCACTTGCCTAATCTGTGTGTTTCTTCTCCAAGCGCTAGTAGGGCCCAAAAAATAAGGAGAGATGTAAAATACCTATTTCTATAAGGGAATAGAGCCCACGCTGTACCCACGCATACTCCCGTGACTCGGTTCATATGCCGCAAGGCAGGTAGAACCATGTTAGTCTTGAAATTGTTATTACTAGTATCTTATTATTAATTCATCTTTTATTATTAATTTATTATTCCGTATTCCAAATTAGTGATTATTTTTCTTTTATGGTATTTATTGGTAATTTAATTTCAATTATTAATATTCATAATATAATATAATGTAATATTCTGATTTTATTCTAAATATGTTAACTCGATTTGCATGCCGAGTACACTTGCCTTTGGAGCTGCAATCAAATCTGTGTGTGTAACTATTTTTATATTAATTGTTACGATTGTGTCTCTGTTATGTGTACCTATCAAATAAATAAATAAAATAAATGTGTTGGTGGAGGGAATCACCTATCTTAAACATTCAAAAGTGAATACAGATTATTCATTATCATTATCATTTTGAAATTCAGAGCAAACGAGATACCAAGTGAGCACCATCGCGCTTTAGCTTCACAATCAATACTCCAGATTAATTCTGCATTCATCGCGACACGGCGCTAGTGTAAATAACTAGTCGAGTGCTCGCCCGAGCCATAATCCCGCCATTAATTATTGGGAGAGAAGTGCTCGCAATGAAGTAAGCTGCTCGTAACGACCCCTGGAAATAATGAGCAATACGCCCATTGGCATTGTGGTTCATTATGTTGTAAGTTTCTGAAAAGAGGCTTTCAGTTCGCTTTGTAATTCTTAGTAGTATAAGCGGAAATATTACGATAGAACTAGATGGTTACAGTCTTCTTGGAGATAGAGTAATAATCAGCTGTTAACTTCTATTACTATTTTAACTACTCTGTGGTAAGTGAATGAGAAATTGTTTCATCTAACTATCATTATAACACTTCTTTCGAATATTAACTCTTTTAAGAAATAGATAGATAAATTAACACTTTATTGTACAACAAAAAAACAAAAATTACAGACAAGTTTATCAAAGAAAGATGTACAATGTAGGCGGTCTTATCGCTTGTAGTGATCTCTTCCAGACAACCATCGCTTAAAGGAACATCAACACAATCTAAACTACTCGTAGATCAAGTGGACAAAGACTTGAATAATGCGTTTATAAACTAGCAAAGAGGGTTGGACGCTGCTGCTGACGTTGTTTTCATTAAAAATATTTTAAGTACACGCAACAAAACGTTAAAGGTTGTTTAAAAATTAATGCAAAACTAATGACTAGCCTGTCTTATACTTAGTTGAACTTAGTTACATTTAAATTCTATGGTACTCTGTCTTCCATCTGTACAAGGTGTAACAAAAAACCCGTTATAACTGAAGGGTGTTGTTGTGCCCGGAAAACTGCACAACATTCCCAATGATATCTAGGTCAAAATCTCAAAAAAAACGGACCTCCCATACAAAATTGGAAATCAGCTGATCGATTTCGACCTAGGTTTCTTAGCGAAAGTTGTTCAGGCACAACAACACCCTTCAGTTATAACGGGGTTTTTTGTTACACCTTGGATAGTGACAAGCGGTTGTACAAAACAATTAAATTGCTTTATATAATTTTAAAACTTTGTGCAGAAGTACCCTAAAAAAAAGTACTTTAACTTAGATGTATTTAATTATTTTTCTATTAGACTAGCTAGATTATATATTGACATTGTTTTTGATTTGATTGTATTGTTATTATTATTTCTCACTAGCTGACCCGGCGAACTTCGTACCGCCTTAGCGTTGCAATGATTGAACAATGTCATCGAATGACATTGACATTAGTTACGCGCGTTTTTTAAAATATGAAAAATTAAATGTATATTTTTCAATATTTCTGAGAGATTTTCTTAATATTTTTTTCCGTAAGAACCTTCTCCTAATAATTAAAAATACAACAAAAAAAGAATTAGTGAAAATGGTCCAGCCATTCACGCGTGATGCCGTGACCAAAGAAAACGGGTTTAATTTTTATATATATATATAGATAGGTACTCGTAGATTTATCGACTATAGTTTGTATTTATATTTAAATTTATATGTGTACCATGACAACTTTTCTAATTATGTATTTGGTATTGTGTTGCATGAATGCGCTTTGGAGTGATCTGTGAGCTTACGTGTTGATCTGAATAAATAAAATAAAAATAAACTAATGGTGATAGAAATAATAGTAGAGCTTGAAAAGATCTCTATTATAATTTCATAAATATTTAAACGTCGACTTACAATGACTAGTCATTTTTCGGCGGACACTGTATAGGTTGCTTGCATTATGCAAGTATTTTTGCCTTCCATTTACTTTACCGAAAAAAAAAAGTTTATAATATTATTCAAATCGCAAATGATACCGGCGTGTTACCGCGCGAAGGGGGACCAGAACCCGTCATTTCGATGATAAATCTCGTTGTTCTACAGATCCAAATATTTAAATCACTGCAGAGTTATTCCGCGCAATTTTCTCTCGTCATTCGGTCGGAATCTGAATATTTGCGGTTCCGTCAACCACGCGTGTGGCAGTGTGCAGACAAATCGACTTGTTAATACAGCAAAAGCATTCAAAGTATACAAAATAATGTTTTTTTCAACCATGATTGAGTACGAGTGAGTAGTTTTTAATTTTAACCTATATTATAGTGATGAGAGACTTCAATGCCCCAGGTGACAATGTCAAGCTCTACCTATGTTATTATTTCAATACAATAGTAAAGAACATAAAGAATTTTATGTGACTATTTTAAAGCCGTCTGCTTGTATTTTAATACAAAAACTGCTTCCAATAATTTGTCAGCGCGAGTAATACTTAATTGCATGGCGTTCATTTTACATACAAGGAGCGTGTTTTGAGACAAGTTTGCCAATGTTGCCTTTACACACACACACATACACACACTCACTCCTTTGGCGCAGCGACCCAAAGTGTGTCTTGGCCTCCGACACAAGAGAACGCCATCTGATCCGGTCTTGCGCCGCCTCTTGCCAGTCCGCAACTTTTAGCTCCTGCAGATCTGACATGACAGCGTCCTTCCAGCGGTATCTGGGCCGGCCGACGGGGCGGCGGCCTCGAGGTATTCCGAGAAACGCTGCTTTGGCGCTACGAGACTTCGTTGGTTGGGACATCTAGTAAGAATGGGATTCTTACTAGATGTCCCAACCAACGAAGTCTCTGGGCTTTGGCTTCTCCCAGGATGTTGGGTTTGGCGACCAGCTCTTCGATCTCGTGGTTTTTCCGGATCCTCCAGCTGGCATCTTCTCTCTGAGTTGGACCCAGAATCTTTCTCATGATCTTCCTCTCGGCCACCAAGAGCTTTTGTTCTTCTTATATACAAAACTGTCATAAGACCGATCTTGATGTAAGTGAGGTTTGGACACTAACCCTCAAAGAAGAATGTTGCCTTTTCTTACCATTTTTTTATACCCGTGATGGAGCTAGAAGGTCATGTTGTTGTCGTAGAGATAGAGCAGGACTTCGAGCAAACAAAAAAAAATATGAGGACAAAAACAAGACCCGACCGGATCCGACATCTGCTTTTCCGAGAACCTAAAAGTATATTTTGTGAAAAATTTACGCTTCGTCGTCGTATATGTAATATATTTTACAAAGGAATTTGGTCGTGTTGTTCTTATTGTAATTATTAGTAGTACAATAACATTTATTATAGTCTTTTTAATACAATTGGCTAATGCGGGTCTTAAATGTTAATTAAATATTTGCCTCCAGAATTTCTTCTAGATTTAGGACAAAGAAATTTACAGATAACAAAGAAAACCAAATTATTTTTAATAGAAGGTATTATTTGAATAACAAGAAAGTTCTAAATTATCGCCATTGTTAGAGAAAAGCTAAAACAATTTAGGATGCGATCGGAATTTTTGGCACGAATAGGCTATCTCGCTAGAATGTTCCCTTTAAAATCGCACTGTGGATAGGTACCTATTTTATATTTTAAAAGTTAAGGCTTGCGAAGCAGCTGTACTAAAGTGGAATTCCAAGTATTTTATAGTGAGCGTTTCACTCGCATTGATGTAATAGATCAGACAGGTGGCATGCAAATCTGCAACTGACATAAATCTGTCCCGAATTTCAGCTGCACTGTAACCGAGCCTATTTCTGGGGACTCGTTTACTTTAAAATCTCAACTTCAAACGCAAAAATGGTTTAAAACGGTTAAAGTTTCCATACTGAACCGTTATATTAGTGGGAGGGGGGAGGAGAGCGGAGGAAAGGAGGGGGGAGGCTGCAAAAAAAAAATAACCTAACGTAGGTACTATGTGTTTGCTGCAGCCACCTATATCTGCCCTATAGGGATTTCAGGTCTAAAAAAATAACCTTAATGTACTTCGTCTTTGCCGCAGCCACCAATTTCTGTCTTATGTGTGGTTTCTGATCAAAAAAAGACCCTAAAGTACTTAGTGTTTGCTGTAGTGACCTATTCTGTCCTGTAACAAAAATTTCACTTTACTATAGAAACTACAACTATTATATATTTTTTTCTCAAATTTCATCAAGATCAGATCAACCTTTGATCCATATTATTTCAGTAAAAATTTAGTTGCTCAAAGTCGCGATCCAGTATGAAAACCTTAGCCTTTTAGCCTTCAAAACCTTTGAAAAATGCAAATGCAGGCATTATGCAGATGCTTATAAAAAGTAAGAAGCTCAGATTCGTAAACAAGGTAGTGAAGATAACGATGCATTATTTATTTGGAGGACATAGTTTTGAAGGTATTTTTTTGAGTAAACCATAGGTCCAAGCAGAAAAATTTCATGCGCCTGTGGAGAGCAATTGATTAATAAATACAATATTTGTTATTTTCGAAACGAAATAAACATCATGTAGAATTAAACAACAATGAGAATTTCAGCCAACATATTATTAATAACAGGAAATTTTCTGAAAACCTGTCGAATTCGACGCCAGTTTGATCAAGTTCGCAAGGATTTTCTGTCGACTTCTTTTATAAAACTTTCACGATATTGGATATCGGTGCCGAAGCTGTGGAAGAGTTTAGGATTACTATAACACTGAAATTTCTAGTTTAAACAGGTTTTAAAAAGTTTTCATAATGGTTTCTAATGCGAATCTTGAACTTTTGCAAACTAATATTCAATTTAGTTTTGGTTTAGTCAAGGTTGTTTTTAGGTTTGGGTTGAATGGTTCTTGGCACTATTTTTGGTCAATAGAAAACTGTCAAATTTAATAGGTTTTATTTTTACTTCATGTGCATCAAATTTATTAAGGTGTGGTAATAACAGCCTGCAATAAGACTTGAGTATTTTTGGCTGCGCACCAAAAAGGTCCCTAGAATTTAATAAAAGGTACTTATCATTAATTATTTCCCAAATCTAGCGCTACCCATTCACCAGAAATGAAAAAACACATTTAGATCGGTCAATCAAGGCCTTTCATGGAGTGGAACTATGGAGTCTTTCAAGTCGAGGACTTGGAGGGGTCATCAATTTTACTGCGGCTCGTAAATTCGGCGATGAAGCGAGATTTCATTCGTCGTTCGTTCATTCGGTCTGAATGAGACCGACGGAGCCGTCAGCCTGACCGATTGCGGTACGATTGGACAGCTGTTCAAACATACTGAAAAGGTTCCTTGTACCTTGCATGGTAGCGGAAACCTTAAACCAATCCCTAAGTTTAAACTCCAATGCTCTGATATTTGCGCAGGTGTGTTCACACGTACGTGGTATTCAAAAATTAATAAATAAATATTACACAACAATCACACCAATTCTCTAGTCCCAAATTAAGCTACGAAGCTTGTGTTATGGGTGACCACGGATAAACATGATAATTTATTTGTATAAGTCGCGTATTCAAACGGATTTGAATCCGCATGGTCGTCATTGCTGTCCGCCAACTTGTAAAACAACAATCAGTGGGCACACCCGGCGCTGGCGCGGTCTCGGAAGCAAGTGAACGAACGAACTAACTTCCGACTTGACCAAACGCACTACTGACAGTTGACAGATGACAGATGACAGGTGCAACTTCACTATGGACAAGATAGTGTTTCCACTCACTCGACGTTCCCATACTTACGGTTGGATATCGAATCGGGATCCGATATCTCAGTAGCGATACTCGATACCATATTTCCTTGTAAAATAAAGTGCAAGTTCTAACATATATAAAAACATTATATTCATAGAAAACACCCAGACCAGTACAAACACACATGTTCATGCACACTTATGCTTGTACTGTGCGGGGATCGAACCCGCGACCCTTGGTTTTAGAAGTCCGACATGCGGACCACTGCACCAAGCGGTCGTCAAATATAAATTCGTTCGCGTTCTTATATAAAAATATCCTCTAATGTTTTGTTGACATGAGTTTGTGTTTGTGGTTCACTCTCTCCACCTCCACCTGTACAGTGCGGTGCACTGATCTGATCTGACTGATCACATGGTGGATTACGGTTATGGCTCATATCATCTCATGGCGGAGGTGAGGCCTGTGACCAGCAGTGGGACTGAGCTCGGCAGCTGATTGGGTAATCCCGATCTACGTGGACCGGTGGTGGATAAAATAATATACATACTCTGTTGAGTATAGTATTAGTATGATAATTTTTGGTAGCAAGAAGAGGTTTAATTCTGTGAGAGACTATAGACCAATATCCTTGCTTTGTATTTTCGGAAAAGTGTTTGAGTCCTTAATATGTCCACACTTACAATTTTATTGCAAACAAAAGTTTACACAACATCAGCATGGCTTCCTAAGAGACAGATCGACAGTGACCAATTTGGTTTTATTTGAAAATACTCTAGTCTTGGAAGCCTTGGAAACACGATGTCAAGCAGATGTTATTTACACCGATTTCTGCAAGGCATTTGATAGGGTTCTGCATTGTAAGTTATTAGAGAAACTACAGTCATTTGGTTTCTCGGGTTCTATTTTAGAATGGTTTAGATCATACCTTACAGATCGTTATTTTTATGTTGTCGCTAATGGGTTTTCATCGGATTTGTTTCACATTACATCTGGCGTGCCACAAGGCTCACATTTGGGGCCAATTTTATTCAACATATTTATAAATGATTTACCACAATGCCTTGAAAACTCATCTCCCATTTTGTACGCGGATGATTTAAAAATAGTGCGGTTGGTAAAATCAAGGGAAGATGCTAATCTTTTGCAACAAGATCTAGACAAATTGTCTGAATGGTGTTGTAATAATGGTATGCAACTAAACACCAATAAATGTTCGCAAGTCGTTTTTACACGTAAAATTAACCCACTACAAACGCAATACTTAATTAGTGGCATCGTTTTAAAAGAAATCGACACAATAAGAGACCTAGGCGTCTATTTGATAAAAAATTAACATTTGTTCCACATATAGACAGTATTGTAAAAAAAGCGTATAAAATGCTGGGGTTCATAATAAGAAATACAAAACTATTCAAAAAACCCAAAACAAAAATACTTTTATACAATTGTTTAGTGCGTAGTATACTGGAATATGGCAGCATAGTATGGCGTCCGCATTACGCGGTACATATGTTACGGCTAGAGCGGATTCAGAAAAGGTTTACGAGGCACCTGGATTACTCGATCGGGCTATCTAAGGAAAAACGATCATATCCTGATAGATTGAACCATTTTTCAATGTTACCGTTAAGTAAACGATTTGACTTATTAGAGATTAAATTTATACATAAAGTAGTAAATAGTACCATAGATTGCCCTGAACTTTTGAACCAAATATACTTTAGAGTGCCTCGTCGCAACCCGCGTCATCCCACTGCACCTCTATGCCCTCCACTTCGACGTACTGTTTTAGGTGCTAACTCTGTTATACCCCGGCTTTGCAGAATAGTGAATCAGCACAGCAGGCTTGATCTGTTCAATGATACGATCCGAAACATTACGCAAACAGTGATCAAGAATGTAGAATAAGTGTGCGCATGCTTAACTTAACTGACCATATACATATAATAAAATAATTAAGTCTGTTATTCTGTTATATATAGCATGTGGTGTTTACCAGTAAATAGTTTCTGTATTTAGTACTCTTAAGAAATAATGTATTCTTAGTTTAAGACTTGTATCGATGCATGAAACTGTTGGTAGACCTAATAAAAGAAAAAAAAAAAATACACTGAGGCAATATTTTCTTAGATCAAAATGAAAGGCGTTTTCAAGCAAATGGTGTAATTATTCCCAAAGAGTTTCCCAAAAATACTCAAAGGTTACCAAACAGGTGGTAACTTCATTTGACTTTCATAAAAGCTTTTAAAAGCTTGACTATTTATACAACAGCGCCCTTCGGTTTAAGAGCGGAGGAATGAGGAAGCCAGATTATAGGTCAACTGACTAAATATATTATTTAGGTAGATGATCGGTTTAAGCGAAATAGAACGGGACTAAACTTGGCACACATTGCACAAAAATATATACTCGTAGAGAAACAGTAACAAAAGCAATATCTAGTACTGGCATGAAAAATGTAACAGGAAGGAATTTAGGTCACAAAATATTTGAAAACAAAAGATTTTTTGTAAATTTGTAACAGAGTAGAAAAAACTTAAGATCTATGTAAACTTATTTTTAGAAACTTATCCATTTAAGCATAACACCTCATATAGTTGGTTGTTACGGGTCTTAATACAAATTGTTCCGCTAAATCGGAAACTAATTGTAATGCAATACGAAAGCTGAGCGTGTAGGTAACAGTACCTGCACTTAACAACGGGTGCCATCGGCAGCAAAGTTATAAATAAGTAAGTGACTGCCTCGTTGGTGTAGTGGCAAAGTTTCTGCCTTACATCCAAGAGGTCCTGGGTTCGAATTCCAGGTCGAGCCAAAGTTGTTTCTGAGATTTTCTGTAATGCATCTCTCAAAAACAGCTCGGAGTCGGGAAAGTTGGCGGTATATCACCCCCGTGCCTCGGAAAGCATGTTAAGCCGTTGGTCCTGCGCCTGATCTCTCTCCCGTCATGTCGGATTGCCGTCTCATCGAACTTTGAGAGTGATGGAACAGTGAGTGCACCTGTGTATTGCGCTCACACTTGTGCACTATAATATCTCCTCCGCAGTTGGCTGATCTCTATTGAGATTGGCCGCCGTGGTCGAAATCGGCACTCCTTGCCGATTTCGACCACGGCGGCCTATTATTACTATACTATACTACCCGACTATTATTATTATTATTATTATAAATAATTTGTACAAAGCCATCGGGGAAAATTCAGTCTAGTAGTGCATCGATCCGTACATCGACAATATTTTAACACATTAGATTCCTTGACATGTATATAATTACGAAGATTGTACTTCGTAGCGGCCTCCGATTTTTTATTTACCCTTTAAAATTGAAGTTTTCGGCAAAAATTGCTTAGCTGTCATAACTTGCCTTAAAAAATACTGTCAAGTCGACACATCCACGACAAGTTATGCGACTGTCTGTCGCTGCGATTCGCGATTGACAGTGTGTCAACCAACGGCCGTGGCTAAATCGCTAACGATAGTCAAACACAAAATTTTCCCCACAAATTGACCCTTTCCAGCCAATCCAGCCATATAAGTACCGTTTCGATAGCATAATAAACCTGCGACGGACGAACGGCGGGCTACGATCAGCTCCGAGCCACGAAGCGGGCAGATGTAACGTAATTCCGGTCCTTTTAAGCATTTATCCGGCGCCGGAAGTAAGCCCGTCGTCATGGCGACCGCCCATTCCTCGAAACCCTTTATCTACGTATGCACGCGAAGGTAGTGGCTTAGCGAGTCAAGTGGATTTTCTAAAATGGAATGGAATTATGAAAGAAACGCTTTTAATGCGAGTGAGAATGCTATATGACATACCTAGAGCCGTTAAGCGCAATGCAAACGCTCTTTTGTCTACCATTCTTTTTTGATGCTTATTTTGATATCTAAAGACTAGTCGAAAGACGAAATTTTCTGAAGTTTCTGCGAAAACAATAATATGATATTAACATTTAAAAAAAGGTGATGTGTCTAGTGAAGAACGGAAGGGACTCTTATTTAATGATATGTTTAATAATTAAATTTTACTTTTTTAGTTACTAAGTTGCTGTGCTCTAGCCGGGCGTCACTGTACTAGTTTACTCATAAGACTGTAACACCTTACTGTAACGTGTGACTTTCAATAAATATTATGATTATGATTAGGGTGGGCGGTCATATTTTTGTGTAAATGTGCTTTAAAACTATCGTGGACGATTCGATTGAATCCTGGGCCGTGCTGCAGTCTCTTCAGAGTAGCCAAATCGACTAACGGTTCATCGAGGTTCTGAGGTACTTACTTAGTCTTAAGCTCCTGGACTGGGATGATATCGGCATTAACATCAATGACGAGGACCTTACAAACATTGCGGTTTGCCGGCGCTATAGTTCTGATGGCTGAGACCTTGAAACAAAATGCTCGAAGATCTCAGTAATGCTTCTCAAAGAGTGGGTCATTGATAAGACATAGATATGACAAAAATATGTCCAATGGCTATGTTGCCACCCACTCCAGTCAACGTTGGGAACATTACACTTGAAGTGGTTGACCACAATGTTTACCTTGAAAAAACAGTCCCGCTAGGTAGGTAAGTCCAACTTTGAGAAGAGATCTCTCGTCAAACTCAGCTCGGATGGGCAGCGTTCGGGAAACTCCGGCACATATTTGCGTCCAATATACCTTAGTGTCTCAAGATGTGACCAGTGTGTGTTGCCAATGATTACCTAAGGAAGTGAGACGTGGCCCCTTACTATGGGTCTCATAAGACAGCTCAAT
Source organism: Pyrausta despicata (assembly GCA_963921415.1). Classification (NCBI taxonomy): domain Eukaryota; kingdom Metazoa; phylum Arthropoda; class Insecta; order Lepidoptera; family Crambidae; genus Pyrausta; species Pyrausta despicata. The sequence continues at coordinate 187,451 of OY992865.1, forward strand.
GTCACCCAGCGAGCGATGGAGAGAGCGATGCTTGGTATTTTCGTCCGCGATAGAATCAAAAATGAAGAGATATGCAGGAGAACTAAATCGACCAACATTGGTCGAAGGATTGCTCAGCTGAAGTGGCAGTGGGCGGGACACATAGCGCGACGAACTGTTTATCATTAGGGCGGTAAGGTTCTCGAAAGGCGACCACGTGCTGGGCAACGCTCCGTGGGCTGCAAGGTGGACCGAAGATCTGGTGTAGGTCGCGGGAAGCCACTGGATTCGGGAAGAGCAGGACCGATCACGGTGGAGATGCTCAGCAGATATGATGATGATGTGCTTAAAAACGAAAAAATCAGCGTAGATGATGTCATAAAGCTGAATATAAAAGTTATGAACGCCAATCGATTTGGCTAAGCGATCTTTACACGAATCCAAATTCCATCGTTGATGATGTCATAGGGATCGTAACTCGAAATTGTCATAACACTGAACCGCGAGTTTTGATCCATACGACAGTAAGTAATAATAATAGTCCTCCTGGCCGATTTCGACCACGGCGGCCAATCTCAACAGAGATCAGCCAACTACGCAGGAGATATTATAGTGCACAAGTGTGAGCGCAATACACAGGTGCACTCACTGTTCCATCACTCTCAAAGTTCGGTGAGGCGTTAATCCGACATGACCGGAGAGAGGTCAGGCGCAGGACGACGGTAAGTATTGCATATTTATCAGCAGATTACTCAGAACTCTAGTAGAACACGTTGAGTCGTTCGTGGCCGGTTTTACATTAAGATTACCGCGGCCGTTCCCGCAATCCATCTCGTTCGCTGGCCGCTCGCCAACTCCCGCGCTCGCGTCATATCGCCGGTCGTTACCGTTCGGGAGAGAACGTTAGAAAGGAACTACTTTGTAACTGTATGTCTGGGATTTTGAAGTTTCGCCTCCACTTGCAGACAAGCACTTTCGACGGACGAATGAATTTAGGAACTTGTCAGCGATTGTTCACTTGTAAATATTTTAGTCATGCGTTAAAACAGTACAAAAATAATTTTACAAACCTTCGTTCGTATTTCAACTATTTTTATCCACCTCGCTTGCTTAGTTGTGTTAATGACGTAGAGTCAGGTAGGCTATACATCCTATTAATATTTTAAACGGGAAATATTGTATGTATGGTTGTTTGTCACTCTTTCACGCCAAAATTACAGCACCGATTTGGCTGATATTTGGAACAAAGTTAAATTATAACCTGAAATAACACAAGGTAATTTTTATCTGCGGTACTTTTTATTTTTTGTCTACGGATTCGTACAAAAAGGGTTCGCGGGTGAAACAGCAGGGCACAGCTAGCAACGAAGAAACACGGAGCAAGCGTTACCTAATTTGTCTCAAGTTCAGAAACGGGACGAACGAGTTCATAAAACAAGGAGTCTAGGACAACACGAAACTACGTAAGAGTGCTGTAAGGACTGGCATAGTAAACAGAGACACCAAGATTCGAAACTAGGGTCGTCGACTTACAGAGTAGGACCTGTAGACCGTAAGCCATTGGAGATTACGAAGAGCGGTGTTATGGGCAGATGAAGTGTTATGGCGAAGCCGTTCATGAAATGATTGAGTGGACGAAGGAGTTTTGCGTTATCTGAACTATAGTAGTAGTTTCCTAGAGGATAAGTAGGTCAATTATTGTTGGAACAGAGTAAAATCACGTGTGACACCTGTTCAAATTATGCAATAACGATGTGACTGACAGCGTCAATTCCTGAATTAAAAACTCTTGACAGTTGCAATTCGCGGCAATAGTTTGCCGCAGGTGTGCCTATAGGTTGTATCTGTCTACGTTTTAATCATTAAAAATAAGAACTACAATTTCTTGCTTTAACGATTTCTTCAAAATTTTGATGACGTATTTATTTTAGATAGATATAAAATAAACTAATTGAGTTTCAATCTGTAACTATCTCAAGTTGGACGAGATGATCCAAATTGACTTTGAGAACACTCAAACCCTAGATTACCGATTTCCTAGACTCATCATCATCTGCCTATATACGTTCCACTGCTAGGCACAGGCCTCACCACAACTATGAGGTGGTGCAAGCCATGCTCCACTAAGCGGGCTCAGTGCGGATTGATGGAGGGGTGTGTGAAAGGTAAGTGACCAACCTTACTGTCAGATGTTATTAAGCCGCCCGAGGGCCTCTGACTAGGCTTAACGACTAATATCTATCGATATTAACCGGGACCAACAGCTTAACGTGCCTTCCGAAGCACGGAGATGCTTGTAAATAGAGGTCACTTTTATGGTCAGTATGGTCACCCATCCCAAACATGACCGCGCCGTAGGTTGCTTAACTTTTGGTATCACTACCACGCTGCAACCACTGCGCCACAAGCACCTCCTAGACTACCCTTTCTGAATTTGAGGTACTCCAAAAATGCATTCTAGGCGCAGCTCTTGAAAAAGAAAACATCAATCTGAATAGATTATAAGTGGGTATCGCCAAACTGACGTCGGCTGGCGCGCGGCCAGGCGAAGTCGGGTGCTGAAGTATGCTTTTTAATTATTGGACGCAAATTAGTTCTTTCGCAAACAACTCACTTTGATTAAAATAAAGTACGGAAGATGTGCCTCCTGGAGATTAACCGACAGCCAATATATTATGTGCAGTGATGCTTCATCATACGACCGCTTGTTGCAGTGGTCCACATGTCGGACTTTTAAAACCAAGGGTCGCAGGTTCGATCCCCGCACAGTACAAGCATAAGAGTGCATGTACATGTGTATTTGTACTGGTCTGGGTGTATAATATGTATTTATTTACAAGAAAAAAAAAGTATTTATGTATGTTTATCCATTGTCTAGTACCCATAACACAAGCCTCGTAGCTTACTTTGAATTGGTGTGATTGTTGTGAAATATTTATATTTATATTCACATTGCTCGTTTTTTTCCTTCTTGATACCAAACTCCAGTATTCGAATGCTTTTGTAGAAACGGTACTTATCTTCCGATATTTCATTTAATCAAAGGCAACTTGCCGGTTCTTTATTCCACCAATTTCCGGCGAGCGCCACAGTGGAGTGTAATTATAGTTTTCCATTTACTCATTAGGCTACGGTTCATTTCAATTGTTTTATAACTCAATTTGAAATACAGTATTTTTGATTTAAAGGCTAGTTTTGTTCATTTCGTACAGTGTTTTAACAAAGAATAATGTATTAACAAAGAAACGATCAGCTTCACTAGAAAAGCTCTCATACGAATTTGAAAATAAGTCTTTGTGAAGTCACTATTTGTCATCAATTTAAAATTAAATGTTGTGAAAGGTGTTATGCGGGGGCTGGCTGGGTATGTGGCGGTCGCAAGGTGGTCCACTCCGGGAGGTGTTGACCGGGAGGTGATACCAAAAAAGCTCTGGTAATGGTGCAACTTTTAATACTCAAAAAAACGTGGATACAATAATACAGCCCGAGGCTGTTGTATGCGCACGGTTGGTTGATACTCAAGTAAACCGGCAACAGGCACGGGTAGGGACACCACAAGGTCGCAAGAGAGCCAAGGGCGTGCCACTACTTAGCGCTGAAGCTAAGTGTTAACTGAGACAACTTACAAAGTGTCCTACAGGATCCTTAAGTTTATCATAAAAAACCGGAAACTGCCGCGAGTTAACTTGAAACAGCGCCATCTCGTAGTAGCGTGAGGAACTAATCTGACTTAATCGAAATGGTTCTTGTTTTTAGTATCTGTTTGTTTTCTTTGGTTCATAATTTTCGGTACGTAGTGTTACAATGTATCATATTTTGACAAACCTCAGACAAAGCCTTATTCATGTAAAGCTTTATAAATGCATACGACGAGTACAGATTCAATGATTTTAATAATTAATCTGGCTTGTGTTTCTTATTCATTTACATATTTAAAAAGACTCATTTGAATAACGTGCGCATTGTTTCTTTCTAAGCGTGCGTCCACACTGAATGCGCGGTGACTAGAGCCTGAGGCGGGCGCGGCGGGCGGGGGCTTGCGGTGGCCACAGTGACGCGCGAGTACTTGTAACGGTTCGACGTGGATCAGGTGTTGCAAACTATGGACGAGGATTTGCTATTTTTACTAGATAGTCCAATCCTGAGATGGGAGGTAAAATAACTATTAGGTACTTACCTATATTAAATTAAACTTACCTTAACTTCTAGGAAATTGATCTTTTATTTCACTCCATAACTTTCTTGTTATTGTGCGATTACTGTGATGTTGATGTTTACTTTGCCATATAGGTGGTTTAGATTGAATCGCACTTATAAACAATTCAGTATTTATCGCCATTTTATGACAAATAAATACAGACACGTATATACGCCGAGCGACAAGACCGAACTGGTTTGTTACCCCCGCCGCTCGCGCATCGGGTCGCTCGCTGACTAGGCCCGTAGTGCGGCCAGAGCGCGCGGATTTTAGGAATCAAAAATACGCGCGCTGTCTCGCTCAGTCCCGTCGCACTAAGCTTCCGCCTTAGTCACTACAATATGGACGCAAAGTCGCGTTTCATATGTTTGATACTTCGCGCCCGTCGTCGCAACCGCGCTAGGCTCGCAGTGTGGACGCACACTAACAATCAGCCTATCATCTCTTTCTAAAAGATCATATAAATAAAATATATAAATTGTTTCAACGAACACACCAATTACCTAGCACCAAACTAAGCGTTAGCTTGTGCTATGGTGGCTAGAATAACGGATAGAAATACTTTAAAAAATAAAAATACTATATTACCATTGTTATATTACTTAATAAATTAAATTCTCTTCTTTATAGCGCAATATTTACAAATTCTACAGCGCCCATCACTGAATCAGTGCCGAGTTACACAAAGTTAACAAGCTCCCAAATGTGTGGTCATAAAATCCACAGGTTCATTAACTTAGGGCGGGAAGTACCCGTCACCGTCGACCCAGACAGACAGACAGACAGATAACACCTCGCACGACCTCGTTCCCTCCATTTGTCGAAATAATTGTCCTCATTTTAAACTGTATTTTGTGAAGCTACGAAAGACAGGGGCGTGATGAACGGTTATTACAATTTGTGGAGTACAGTGTCATTTGCTGAAGTAATTACTGCACCCATTGCCTTCTTTCCGCATGACCTTGAGGTTGACTGGCAGAAAATGCTTTTAGCATTAAGTCCACCCTTTGTATATTTCTTGTGCAATAAAGTTTTAAATAAAAATAAATAATCTTAAAACACTACTCTGATGAGCTATCGCGGTTTGAGACCTAAAAAATCACAAAATCTAAGTTATTATAACTAGCGGTTTTGCACGCTTTCGTTCTCGCAAATAAATTTACATAGCTTATTGTACATAAAAAATATATCGTAAAAAATAAAAAGAAAACGATTTAACGTCATTTCAGTAGATTTTGTACTAAAATTTACTTAAGTGCGTTTAGTGAGGGTAAAATAAAGCTAAGCAAAGCATTACAAAGCATAAATGGGTCGATGGTGCAGAAAAGCCAAAGGCTTTGTAATTAGATTATCCCTATTTCGCCCAGAGCCCCCTTCCCGTCACGCCCGCGATGGGGCAAAATGAGATTTTATCATCGTTGAAATTTAAAAATTGTTAATTTTATCATTTTACAGAACCCTGGAAAGAGTAATTAGCTCGCAGGTGACGGATGGCACCTCAGAGACCCCCTCTCAACTCGCTCTGAGGCCTCGTGATACATCACCGTTCGACACAACTTCTGTAATGAAATTTTGTTCGAATGTGGACCAACACTTTTGAGGGCTCTCTCTCGTGCGGGGAAAATGTATTGGATGGAAGTGCCACTAGAAAGTTGGCAATTATATTTAAGTTGCAATCGAGTTAGGGGCTAGCTTAAACTTTTATCAGAACACTTTGCTCTCTAAATATACATAACAAACATTGACTCCCACAGCCCAACGGTGTTTATCTAAACGTCTCTGCAGATAGCCTCGAGTCTTCGCATTACTCCTCAGTGTACACTAACGGCCACGATAAGGCGATACTTTTCTACACTATAATACTTTGCTACATATTAAGTTTCTATTTTTTTTAATTTTATTTCACATATGATTTTGTGTGGCTGAAGATGGAATATGGAAGCGCACTACTCCTGGAATCCTAAAGCACAGAGGCATTGGCTATTATGTCTAATTGTGTAACGCAATCGTGATATAAACATAATTGCTATGAAGTCAGACTTTAATAAAATTATGGTATTAGCATTTAATGGACAATTCCATTAATCAACTAACAACTACAATGGGTAACCCCATTGGAAATCGAACTCGGGACTTCTTAGTTAAAAATAAGTGATGTCAACCACTGGACGACTAAGGCGGCTGTTAAAACCTGAGTTTACTATTTATTATACACTATTTACTTAAAAAAAAATTTGGAAACCATTTCACAATACGTAATCCATTTAAAGTATAACTCAGATAATAGTCCTCCTGGCCGATTTCGAGCACGGCGCACTATGGAAAATCGAGGTCTGTTTCGGATCAAAAATCAATAACTTCTTTATTTCTGAAGATTTTAATGTAAAATTTTGCACACATATAAAGGAATGTATCAAATTTTATATGAAATGGTTTAATAACAATTTGCTTAAATGTAAGATATTAAAAATCTAAATCTAGCAGCAAAGTAGTGAATATTTTTACAATCTTATGCAGTCTTATGAGATGTGTACTGAAAATAACCACCATATACTTAATTTTAAAATACAAATCAATACATAAGGCTAATTTAAAATAAAACTACCTACTATCTTCTTAAAAAAATACTTACTTTATTTTTAAACAATTATTGAATAAATGAAAGTTTAAAGTGTAGATTTGAAAATAATTTGGTTGAAAAAAAGACAGACAGATCTATAAACTGATTATTTTAGCTAAATGGATTATACTCTGTGAACTTCGGGATCGAAAATTAAGTCGTTTACATTTAAAAGACCAAGGGTATCTTCATCAAGTTTCTTCACATTTTTGCAATATTTAATTATTATTTTCTTATGCTGGTTATAAACGGATCTGAAGTATGAAGAAGAGTTTGAAATACGTCCTAATTGGTAGATGATCTAGAGCATTTCCTGACATGATGAGCGATTTTTTTTTATAATCCTTAGCATAACTGACAAATTTTACAGCATTTATCATTACACCTGATGTAAGAGCTTGAAGAATTATGTAGGTAAAGTCGTGTAATTAAATTTAAATCCCCTACTGTAATTTCAGCAGAGCAGCTTGCATTATAAATAATCTTCTGGTAGTGTTACCATCATTGGAGTTACCACTACCTTGCCGTGGTTGATCGATAATCAATCCTAGCTCATACCAAAATCGTTACCGTACCAATTTCATATTTTCTTGTTTAAGTCGTTTCTTTTCATGTTTGAAAAGAAAGATTGTAATTTCTTACAATCTTTCTTTTGTTTAATATCATTTCCATACACCGAATCCATGCATGTAAAGTAGAGAGCCCGTATTGATAACTTTCTAGTAAGTAGTAGGTAGTGTGCAACTGGTCTGATAAAAAAACAAGCAAAACAAGGTGCAAAACTGATAACGCACCAATATCTATCAATTGACAATAAGAAATAACCAAAAAAACTGCAAACTATTGATGATAAATAGTGTACTACATTTGAAACCACAAAAGATAACACTTTTATTTTCTGCTTTTTATCACTCTTTAACCTATATCTTCACAAACCGCAAAAAGCCGCAGCTAATTTTAATAAATGTTGTTTATGAATAACTAGGCTACAATCTAACATAAAATTTAAAGCACAGGGAAACCTTGGTAACAGTCAAAAGTCACGATGAAATATATAAAAAAAATTTTTTTCGCTATCTTTAGTTTTTCCATTATAGCTACAATATCTAAGCAAAAAAATTAAAATTTTTACATTGTTCCTAAATCTTAATGAAATAACCTTTTTAGATATGTGCAATACTTCATACCTATCCTTACAAAGTTTCACATTAAAATCACATTGAAACTCTTGAAGTTATTTCTCTCGCAATGTCTGCCTCTATGAACAATTCGGATTGTGATAGTACAGAAAAATCATTTCTACATACTTATGTGAAATGAGTACATAGTACATTAGATTAACTCTTTAGCTATTGAATAAAATTAAAAAAAATGTCAAAGGGGACACTTTGAAAAACGATTTATGATATGCAGTTGTTCTACCATTTTCCACAGTGCGGCGGCCAATCTCCACAGAGATCAGCCAACAACGCAGGAGATATTATAGTGCACAAGTGTGAGCGCAATACACAGGTGCACTTACTATTCCATCACTCTCAAAGTTTGGTGGGACGGCAATCCGACATGACCGGAGAGAGATCAGGCGCTGGACCAACGGCTTAACGTGCGCACCGAGGCACGGAGGTGTAACACCGCCAACTTCCCGATTCCGAGCTGTTTTGAAAATTCATGACAGGAAATCTCAGAAACAATATTCGTCGACCTGGAAATCGAACCCAGGACCTCTCGAATGTAAGGCAGAAACTTTGCCACTACACCAACGAGACAGTCAACGATTATTCAGTTACTAATGGGTTAAAGTTATCGGTCCGGATGGTTCACCTCAAATAACCTAGCTAGGTAACCGTAACCGCTTCCAGATGGTCCGTATGTAAACTACTTAACTCTCTTCAATCAACAGTAAACTTTACTCAAATCTACTTTAGATCGTATTTAGGGGTGTAGTTTTAGGTGTAATATACCAGGATCGTGTCCTCTCTAATGCGCTTTAGTTTGACGTAAACTCATTTAAGAGTTGGGCACAGAGTCGAGTCGACCGACGAATAGACAGAAATCTAGTGTGACGTGTAGTTGGATTTTAAACAAAAGTCTCGGCATTTAAATAATTATAATAAAAAATTGAGAAGCTTTCTTATGAGCAACAATTACTTTAAATAAAAGGCTTTTACAATTATTTTAAATTATAATTAGAGGACCCCGCAGACTTCGTCCACCCCGTTGCTTTTTTAATTCGGTCGGACTGAAGTTATGCGCGTAAATACATTAAAATCAATAAAAACAATTTATTTTTTGTAAGTAGACTAACAAGTAACACTTTTACACGTCCCAACATATAAATTAACCCTACCACCGCTTCGGGACAATTTGGGCCAGTGCTGAGAAGAAGCGGCGCAAGAAACTCAGTCACTATTTTGTCATTGCCTTTTTTCAAATTTGATTTACAATAATTGTTTACATTCAAACATTTTCATATATCTTTGTCATTTATGTAATCATCAATTTTATAATATCCTTTCGACATTAATACATCTTTTACAACACTTTTTACATTTCGGCGGTTTTTATTTATTTATGTGTTGGTTATGGTTTTATGGTATAAAAACCTTGTCCACACAATAAGGAACACACTCAAAAGGAATCATCTAATTTGGTGGCAATCGGTCTAAATTTATGCGAGAACATACCTTTCGCCGGTTCATTTTTATTAGATCAGGAGCGTGAACAGTGATAGTCTATAGCCACAATAATATTATGTATTTTCTTCGAAAAAATACAAAAAGGCAATTAAAAGGAAACAGACTGATATCTACGAGTAGATTGTTTCTAAAATTAATCGAAAACAAACATAATTAATTTATTCGTCTAAATGTTTCCTTGGAGTTCGTGGACAAATTAGCTTATACAATTGAGCACACAATTTTGTAGCTTAGTAAGTGTAGAGAATAGAATCTTTAAACCGTGTCAATTTTTCTCTCTTATATATATTTTTCTAGTAGTGAGCTTTTGGCCCTACATTTGACAAGAAAATTGAAGAAAGGTTTGACTGGAAAAAAATGCCTTGTAACATTAAGTCCATATTTTGTACACTTTTTTGTTCGATAAAGGTTTTATGAATGAATGAATGAAATATTTTTTTGCACAAAACATGGTAACAATTAGTGACATGACAAATAGGTATAAGCTCATCATGTTTTGTCTTGTCAGACATGCAAATATAAACAGATGTGGTTTACAATTACATACGATTTCGGTAAATAAATTGAATACATAAATACAGTACCAACTAGGGTCACGCCGTAAGCCCATTCGCTCAGACTGTGGTCATCTACCTCGTCAACAATAAGGTATAATAGCAACAACTGCGATCAACAGTAAGGTCCTGGGCGCTCCGCACAAAACTCGTAATGACCGGATTTGCATAATGCACAGTATACATTATATAAGTCAAAACAGTAAAGAAATAAAGAACAGTTACGAAACAACAGAGCCCAATGTAGGTACAATATAATAATAAATCTGTATTGCTTACAAAGCTAACATTCAATGAGACAAACAAACAATTGGACATGACAAAGCAATTGGAGGTGGCTCAGCTTGTGCTAACTTGGGATAAAACGTAAAGCGATACAAGTTTTTAATTATTTATTCCTTCACATTTACGTTCTAGGTGGAATTGACTTATACGGGTGTTAGCACATTGTAAATATTAAAATGAACAAAGATCAGCCAACTACGCAGGAAATATTATAGTGCACAAGTGTGAGCGCAATACACAGGTGCACTCACTGTTCCATCACTCTCAAAGTTCGGTGAGACGGCAATCCGACATGACCGGAGAGAGATCAGGCGCAGGACCAACGGCTAAACGTGTTCCCCGAGGCACGGGGGTGTAACACCGCCAACTTCCCGACTCCGAGGTGTTTTTGAGAAATTCATGACAGAAAATCTCTGAAACAATTTTGGCTTGACCTGGGATTTGAATTCAGGGCCTCTCGGATGTAAGACAGAAACTTTTTAACTACACTAACGAGGCAGTCAAAAAAGAGGTATAATTCAAACATATACAACACTAACAATACCCGCTATGGGGCCCTGTTGAGACGTGCATGTGTGTCATTTCGAGCTTTTCTTTTTGGTTTTAAAATCCATTTTTTTAACACGCTTTCATTAGATCGGTGTGTGTATGTATGAATGTATGTAACGGAATTTTTGAGCTCAATTTTTACCAACTTCCAGAAATGGGATTAATTTGAAACTTTGCACTCGTATTAAGTACCGATGATAATGCAATAATTTGATAAGAGGTTTCCATTATCCCTATTAACTAAAAAAATAAAAATAAAAAATAGTTTGAAAAACAAAAAAAAACACGCTTTTATTGCTAACTAAAAAAGAAAAAATAATTTCTGAGTCCACGGAATTTATATTACAGTAGAGTAAAAAGCGTGGGGTGCTTGGTATAGTAGTACTCGTATTTGAAAATCATCCTATTATTGGCAAATATAAAAAGAGAAGTATGAAAACGTCATAAAGTGCACCCCACGCTTTTTGCTCTACTGTTATATAAATTCCGTGTACTCAGAAATTTTTCTTTAAATTCTTTTTTAGTTAGCAATAAAAGCGTGTTATTTTAAGTTTTTAAACTATTATTTTAATAAATTAATCTTAAATATCTATCGTTTGTTTCCGTATTGCATGCATCTATTCTGCGCATCTGGCGAGCGCAGGGTTGTTAACTAATATAATAATTAGTTCAACGTTTCGTTTGCCCCCGTTACAAATACTACGCTCACGGAATTAAGGAATGTAACAAAATGTGTTGGCGCACTAATTGCAGGCTCATACTAATGTTTGTGTGCGAACACGAAGCGAAAATAATAATCTATTCGCTAAATATGCTGCTTCTTCTTTTGAATATAAAATAATCTAAATGGAAAGCAGGCTACATTTAAAGCGAGAGAAGAAAATGCAACTCTACGCACTCAGGTTCTACTTCTCAGTCAGAAAACCGATAACTTCGCCAACTTAATAAATAAATAAACAACAACATCACATACAATAATCTGACTCCGTGGTAAGTAGCTTAAGCACCTGTGTAACAGAGATCAAAATCAATCAAATCAAAAGTATTTAAAAAAAACTTAAATAAATAGAGGTATATATAACACCCAGAGCAGTAAAAATATACGCGCTGTACAAACGTGCACATAAATGGTTGTACAGCGCGGGGATTGAACCCGCGAGCTCTTGGTCTAACAGTCAACTACATTACACCAAAGTGGTTATTGAAATAAGACACTTTTTACTGATTATTTCGCGACTATTTAATTTTTTTTTAACCTGACGTTTCGGACCCTTTTCAGCGTCCGTGGTCACAGGTAGACTAAGGTGTTAATTGTCGTTACATAGTTTGAAAAAATTGAAAACTACCATCACTCAAAAATATTAAGTTATGAGCAACAGTATCCTGAGGTCTTGCAGTGCGGGGTCGAGCTTGAGTCTTGGATAAAACAGGATCCCAAGCTGGTGGAATTTTCCAACCATCTTCTCTATTAAAGTCAGTAATTTAAAATTACTAATTAATAATTATTTTTGAAGTGTCTCATTTCAATGTCTATTGTTCGTGTAAACCGAAGAAGCAAAGTGGTTTTCAACTGCACAGACGAGTAACCACAAGCTGTATATCTGTGAGTTGGCAACCGTACCTCGTTGTTAGTGTCCCACAAAGTGGTGGAGGCGGTTAATCAACACCTGTCGACCTGATGCCGGATGAGCAGGCCACGGGCTGTCAGTGACGTTCCCCGCACAAGTATCGATAGACTTCAATATAAAGATTGAAGTGTTTCCGTTAGCAAGATGACCACAAATTTTTCGAGGCTAATCAATACTTCGCGTGTGCGGTGCTAAAGGGGAGACGCATGAATCAATATTGAAAATCAATTAATTAAATATAAACTTAGTAAAATATGCAATTTTACTATTAAAGATCGTTCTAGTTCAAACGGTTATTATAAGTTTGACTCTTCTCTACTTCAGTTAGTAGACTTCACTTCACAAAAAACTATTTAATGGACTCTTAAGTCTTTTAAGAGAAAGCTTAAGCAATTAGATTGATGTATTTGTCTGTTTTGAAGTAAGACCTAGAATCCATTAACTGTTAATTTTAGGTTAAAAAACTGTGTCTTGTTTTAATTTGTAGTCAGACTAGAATATTCCTGCAGTATTTAGGTTTATATTATTAGAATAAGTTTGCCTGCTGTAACTGTACCTTAATAAATAATGTAAAGAAATACTATAATAATTAATATAATAATTTTCAAAGCTAGAGTGCCCAGGCATCTTGTAGGTGAGCTCACTGCATCGTAGACTCAGTCTTTGCCTTTTTGGGCGTAGTCTTGGGTCAAGAGCAAACCTATCCCAAATAAATAAAAAAAACTTAAAACGCCAAAGTCTATCGACAGTCGATAGACACGTCAACACAACACTAGAGCGCAGTTTGCTCAGGGGTTAGCGGGCCGGCCTGTGTGCCCCGCAGCCCACATTTAGTTCGTACGTGCCTTTGGCGTACGCACAGTAAGCACATCGGAATCAGATGCATGGATAAAAAAACTATTGTGACAGAGTTCAATTCTGAAGACAGAATCTAAACAAATCTCGTCATTTGTCTCGGGTTCAGTCATAGATTTAGAATTTTTGGTTCAGTCAGTTATTAAGTGACAAGTTGACAAGTGCAACAAAAGCGCCAAAGTTTGAAGTATTGGTCGCATTGCTCACGTAGGACCACGCCTTAATCAGAGAATTTAAGGCAGCTTGATAACAATAATCACTCTGTTACATTTGCCTTTCAAACGTCCATCTGTCCGCATCCGCACTTGCGTCGTATAGTATTACTCGTGCAACCTTATAGCTGAGGTATTAACTGACATCTATATGAAGTTCTGAAGTGAACTGACAGTTTTTGTGCCATACAGTTTACACAGGTGCACGCCTCTGCTTGCTCACACACACACACACACATAAAGTCTTTATGTTTATACATATATTTTTTTCCTCATTGCTGTTCTTGTAACAAATGTTTATATAACGGTGTTACGTGTATTAGGCAGTATTACTCACAATTTAAACTGATTATTGGCGTCTGTCACACAGTTTCTTTGTAAACTAGTATAGACGTCAATAATCCCACTCTTAACATTGAGTTCTTTATCTCATTATATGTACCCATATTATGTGCTTGTTATTTATTTGTTCTTGACATTATAGATGTTAGTTTAATATCATGAACAAACAATGTTATTATTATTATTACCTTTCGCTTTTAAAACTCCACATGACTATTTCATGGATCCTATATTGTTTTAGTCAAAGCTTATAAAAAGCCAATAATGCTAATGCAATTAAACATTAACTTTGTGAAACAACTAAGATAATACGCCGGTGTTACATTTTTTATGCAAAAATCTTTTAAAACGAAAGTCGCGTTAGTTCAACCCGAAGCGAAGTCTTAAATAGTCATTAGGTCGTTACAAATTACCTAGACGTAGTTAAAGCATTTAGTCGATCACACAATTTGCAATCCTTTTTACAAAAAATTACAGGTACTTATGCCACTAGGTACGTTCTTGACTGTCTTAATTTAGAATAGTAAATTTGGCCGCACAAATCTTTAAAAATAAGCTCTACAACCGTGTAACAGTTCGCTTTAACTAGTGTGTTACTGAAATGAGACACTTTTTGCGGGTTAATTTGCGATTTATTTACATTTTATTTTAACCTGACGTTTCGGACCCTTTTCAGCGTCCGTGGTCACATGTAGACTAAGTATGTTTAAGTATAAGACTTCCTCGTATGCTCTGTGAGGCTATTGAAATTAGAAGACACCCTAATTTTAATAGAGAAGATGGTTGGACAATTCCACCAGCTTAAGATCCTGTTTAAGCCAAGACTCAAGCTCGACCCCGCACTGCAAGACCTCAAGATACTGTTGGCTCAATCTGTGTGGATAGGAACGTAACTTAATATTTTTGAGTCATAGTAGTTTACAATTTTTTCAAAACTATGTAAAGACAACTAAGACCTTAGTCTACCTGTGACCACAGACACTGAAAAGGGTCCGAAACGTCAGGTATAAAATCGCGAAATAATCTGTAAAAAGTCTCATTTCAATGTTAGCGTAAACCGAAGAAACAAATATAGTATGTTACTGCTAGTAGTACCTCCTACTTAGGAGGCATTATTTTTTTAAGTGACAAATTGCAATTTGAAATAAATATTCAAATCAAATTGTCCTTTTTCCGCCAAAACCCGACCGCAAAAACAGACATCATAACTTTCGGAACCGTACAATTCGCTCGCTCACAAAATGGCCGCTCCCGCGACACTGAAAGTTTTTAATATCACAAAAACACGCATCGCAGTTCAGAAACACGGCTTCAAACCCCAGTGCAATTAAGTCCAGGACGTACAATCACACAAAAATCATCATTCGGGTTTTAATTCCACGTGGTAAGAACTGTAATTGAACTAGCAGGTTTGTTCGCGAGTGTACGATCTAAACTTTGTGTCTGGCAGCCTCGTTAAAATATTAAAAAGTAATACTAACTCCGGGTAGACCGGGACAATGTCTTTAATGTTTAAAGTTACATCTCTTTCTGCATAGCATTTGTAATGGAGACTAGCGGCGCTGGCTTCGTACCGACTCTTATCTTAAGTGACATCTTCTAATGAAAGTGGAGCGCTAGTTTACGTGTATTTGGCATTGGGAACAATCGTAAAATTGTAGTTGCATTTGATCCCGAATAAGTCTCGCTTTCTTATTTTGAATGTGTATGAAAAAATAATACTTAAATAATTAAATGGGGAATCCATCACATACATCGCTTTGATCCCAAAGTAAGTAGCTTATACAGGGGTACGTATTCCTTAAAAAAGACAAAGAAGAGGAAATCAGCAACAAAATAGGTTCTATCGACTAGGGGTTAGAAGCATATGATTTTTAAGATATCGTGCTTTTTAAGATTGCGAAATATCTAGTTAAAGGTGAAAGGACATAACACTTAAAAAATCTTTTCGGCTCCGGTCATCGGGGAGGAATCGAACCCCCGGCAAAACGCAAAAAATACTTAAGAAATAAATTTGTTAAAGATGCTAAGGTGCAATATTTCGTAATTTTTCGACCCCTACTCTACCTTTCGTTGTTGGGACCTTTTTTGGAAGAAATCACCTTTACTATAACTCTTTTAAAGGAATACGTCGAGTTTCCAGTTACCCTGTATAAGTCCCACGTTTAAGTGCTCAATAAAATCTAGGTACAGGCAGCTTCACATATCACAAAGAAATGACATCAGTCTCGCTTGTTATTGAAAACGACCGTGTTTCCACTTCACAGCATATTAAATTGTCTGGATTTATACACAGATTAAATGCTATTATGTTTTGATGTAAAGTGAGATGATATATAAAAATTTAAATATGTTAAATTTCAATTGCTTGGCTTATGTACTACACACATCTCTATATATTATTTTAATAAGAGCGTTTCTTTCCCTGGTGGTAAAGGCGACACAGGCTGGTGCCTGTGTGTGTCGTGCCAGGCGACTGCAGTCGCTGGCAGCCGCTAGTGTTTATTCGCTTTCAGACAAGCTCATACTTTATTTATATCACAAATTAAAAAATAAATTATCTATATATATAAATAAAAGAAAGTGGCCTTAGTTACACTTTTTATAACTCAAGAACGGATGAACCAATTTGGCTGATAATTGGTGGAGAGAAAGCTTAGAACCAGGAAACGGACATGGCATACTTTTAATCCCGTTTGACAGCGATTTCGAAAACAAACGAATTCCACGCGGACGAAGTCGCGTGGGGCCACTAGTTTACAATAAAACTTGGAAAAATTTATCCATTTTCACAAAAAGAGTGAAACTTATGTTGTATATTCTATTATGTTATTGACAGACATCCATCTAGTATTGTATTGTATAAACTCTTTATTGCAATAAGAAAATACATTTAAACATAACAGAAATACATTGATGAGCATAGATAGATAGATAGATCTAGTCATAGATTGAGCAAAAATGCACTGAAGAGACGACTGCGAATGGAAATTAAATCACAGTATAAGGCCCGAAAAAATTAAATAAACAAAGGAACGTTATTTTTCTGTTTAGTCGAAGATTATTGTCATTCTTCTTCTTAGCGTGTCGATGGAACACGAGGAATTACACCGTGGCAGCCCAGAATTCAGCCACTTGTATTGCGGATCGGCTGCAGTTCATTAAATCCGCTGGCGTGCAGGTGTTGGGGCACGCCGGGCACGATGTTAAGTGTGCCATAGTTTGCACTGCACCGCAAACACAGTCCACATCGGAGCTTGCCGCAAAATCCCCACCTGGCCATGTTCTCCTTACTTCGACCAACCTGAGTCCGAAGCCTGTTTAAGGACTTCCAGATCGGCCATGGTTGATCATGTCCAGGCGGGAGATTCTCGGCAAGTGGGACAAAGGGAGTAGGCAAAGAAGCTTTTTCGCGCCAAAGATTACGTCTGGCCTGTGCTGGTTCGGTAGAAAGTGGGGCGACACACTTAGTAAAACTACGACGACTTTTAACCTTTGAGGCACTAAGACGGTGCCGTGAGTCGCGATCTGCGTTTGCCCTTTCAGTAGAGTTAACCACAGCCCTGCGGACTTCCGGAGGTGCTATACCAGCCAGTGGATATAGCATTGACACTGGGGTAGGTTTAAGACACCCAGTGATGACCCGGTCATTCAGGGCTACATCCACTAACTTGGCATGAGCGGAGCGGCTCCGAACAGGGGATGCGTACTCGCCAGCTGAGAAGGCGTGCGCTAGCCCTGTCGTCCGCAGCACGTGCGGCGTGGCCCCCCATTTGGTGGTAGTTAGGCGGCGCAGTAAGTTTTTCCGCGATTAGACTTTCTTCTTGGCGTTATCGCAGGTCTTCTTATAAGTGAGTGATCTGTCTAGCGAAACGCCAAGATATCTCGGGTAGTCGTTGTGCGAGATTATTGTCATTCATCCTTCATCCGATTGTCATGTAAGGTCCATTTTTTTTTGCTTGTCGATTGTTGCAAACAGTGTTGACATTAACGAATTGATTCATTTTAAAATAAGATTAACACAAAATTCATAGCCTTCATATGTAATCATCGTTATACTCAAATCTTTTCGAATCGAATACTGAATTTGAATTTAATTCACTGATATTATTTATAACGTTAGAAAAACATTGTTTACTGTTTTCGGCGAGTAGGGGGGAGCGGCCTTTATTAAATTGTATAATGTATTTTACTATATTTAATTGTCCGGAGGCCGAGTCTTTTGAAAGCCGTGAGTGATAGCTGTTCAAAGAAGCATAAGGCTGCGTATTATTATTATGTTTTACGTCATTCAAATCAACCATCTGATACCTACTTTATCTGACGGGTTGATGAAGGGTCGGCTGTAACTACGAGTCTTCTTTTAGTTTTATTACACGTCATGTACGATTTTTTAAAATAACCATGTAATGGAACTCTGTAATTGGCTTAAGTGATTTATTTTATATTATATACTCGTATGTGTCAACAAACTGTAAAAAAGCTGTAGAGTTTCTTAATAAATAATACACCCAGCGCACACCTGCGGCAAAAGCTTGTTTTAATTTGTAGTCAGACTAGAATATTCCTGCAGTATTTAGGTTTATATTATTAGAATAAGTTTGCCTGCTGTAACTGTACCTTAATAAATAATATAAAGAAATACTATAATAATTAATATAATAATTTTCAAAGCTAGAGTGCCCACGCATCTTGTAGGTGAGCTCACTGCATCGTAGACTCAGTCTTTGCCTTTTTGGGCGTAGTCTTGGGTCAAGAGCAAACCTATCCCAAATAAAAAAAACCGGTCAAGTGCGAGTTGGACTCGCGCACCGAGGGTTCCGTACAAACCTGTAGGTATATAAGTAAAAGTTCACCCATCACGACAATCGAGTCATAGTTATGGTATTTTTATTGCAAAAAAATATTTTTCAAAAATTTTTTTTTTATATGATGAAACTGAAAATTTACGGTTTTCGTAATTTTTCCTATATCTGTACTATAAGACGTGACTTCGTACTAAATTTCAAGATTCTAAGTTTACGGGAAGTACCCTGTAGGTTTTGATTCCCGTGCGAGTTTCGAAAATTTGCGGAAATTTGCGGCCTAAATAGCTGTATCTTTTGATTGCGTTGGTTTATGAAATTGATTTTTCTACAGCTTTCAGGGACAGTAAACCTTAGTATCATATAGAAATTTCAGTTTGATACCTCCACGCGTTCCTGAGAAAAACGGTCTTGACAGACGGACGGACGGACGGACAACAAAGTGATCTTATAAGGGTTCCATTTTTTTCTATTGAGGTACGGAACCCTAAAAAAACTTAAAACGCCAAAGTCTATCGACAGTCGATAGACACGTCAACACAACACTAGAGCGCAGTTTGCTCAGGGGTTAGCGGGCCGGCCTGTGTGCCCCGCAGCCCACATTTAGTTCGAACGTGCCTTTAGCGTACGCACAGTAAGCACATCGGAATCAGATGCATGGATTAAAAAACTATTGTGACAGAGTTCAATTCTGAAGACAGAATCTAAACAAATCTCGTCATTTGTCTCGGGTTCAGTCAGTTATTAAGTGACAAGTTGACAAGTGCAACAAAAGCGCCAAAGTTTGAAGTATTGGTCGCATTGATCACGTAGGACCACGCCTTAATCAGAGAATTTAAGGCAGCTTGATGACAGTGGTCACTCTGATAGATTTGCCTTACAAACGTCCATCTGTCCGCATCCGCACTTGCGTCGTATAGTATTACTCGTGTTACCTTATAGCTGAGGTATTAACTGACATCTGTATACTCGTAATCCCCATCTTAACATTGAGTTCTTTATCTCATTATATGTACCCATGTGTGCTTGTTATTTATTTGTTCTTGACATAGATGTTATTTTAACATATTTAATATCATGAACAAACAATGTTATTATTATTATTACCTTTCGCTTTTAAAACTCCACGTGAAAAATTGGAACAAACCACATGACTATTTCATGGATCCTATATTGTTTTAGTCAAAGCTTGTAAAAAGCCACTAATACTAATGCAATTAAACATTAACTTTGTGAAACAACTAAGATAATACGCCGGTGTTACATTTTTTATGCAAAAATCTTTTAAAACTAAAGTCGCGTTAGTTCAACCCGAAGCGAAGTCTTAAATAGTCATTAGGTCGTTACAGATTACCTAGACGTAGTTAAAGCATTTAGTCGATCACACAATTTGCAATCCTTTTTACAAAATATTACAGGTACTTATGCCACTAGGTACGTTCTTGACTGTCTTAATTTAGAATAGTAAATTTGGCCGCACAAATCTTTGAAAATAAGCTCTACAACCGTGTAACAGTTCGCTTTAACTAGTGTGTTACTGAAATGAGACACTTTTTGCGGGTTAATTTGCGATTTATTTACATTTTATTTTAACCTGCCGTTTCGGACCCTTTTCAGCGTCCGTGGTCACATGTAGACTAAGTATGTTTAAGTATAAGACTTCTTCGTATGCTCTGTGAGGCTATTGAAATTAGAAGACACCCTAATTTTAATAGAGAAGATGGTTGGACAATTCCACCAGCTTGAGATCCTGTTTAAGCCAAGACTCAAGCTCGACCCCGCACTGCAAGACCTCAAGATACTGTTGGCTCAATCTGTGTGGATAGGAACGTAACTTAATATTTTTGAGTGATAGTAGTTTACAATTTTTTCAAAACTATGTAAAGACAACTAAGACCTTAGTCTACCTGTGACCACAGACACTGAAAAGGGTCCGAAACGTCAGGTAAAAAATCGCGAAATAATCTGTAAAAAGTCTCATTTCAATGTTAGCGTAAACCGAAGTATTGATTGTATATCAAAATGTGTACCGTAGCGACATCTAGTGTAGTTTATGTTAACTGTATCTATGCAAATGTCTATGAAATAAATACCTGTCAGTCTGTCTTTTCCAACGCACTCGGTTGTTTCATTTAAGAGGTTATGGCCCAGACTTTTATTCTGAGCGGCCAATTGTGAAAGTAATTTGTTACAGTTCGATCGTTTATCGATATTTCCAAATTGGTTCGGCCAGTTTCCGCGTAAAAACTGTACTGTAAGTGTATTGTGCTACGGGGGTGCCGGTGCTCGGTTCGTTCGCTTTGTCGTAATGGCGGCCAATTACATTATAAACGTGCCGAAGTTGCGTGGTCGTGAGAACTATGACGAATGGGTGTTCGCAGCAGAAAACTTTTTAATACTCGAAGGGATGATGAAGTGTATCAAGACCGAACGAGATGAAAGTGGTACAGAAGTTGTTGTATCAGCTGCAGACGACGCGAAGACAAAGGCGAAGCTTGTACTCACTATAGACTCATCGTTATATGTTCATATCAAGACCGTTAAAACTACAAAGGAGCTGTGGGAAAAACTCAAGTCGCTCTTCGACGATTCTGGGTTTACTAGAAGGATCAGTCTTTTACGAAATTTGATATCTATTCGATTGGAGAATTGCAGTTCCATGACCTCTTATGTAACGCAAATAATAGAGACGGGTCAGAAACTATGTGGAACAGGATTTGCAATAAACGACGAATGGATTGGTTCGCTGCTACTAGCTGGATTACCAGAGAAGTTCTCTCCCATGATTATGGCGATAGAACATTCGGGCATTCAAGTAACAGCGGACGCCATTAAAAGCAAGCTTCTAGACATGGAAACCGGAAGTATAGACAATGTGGATGGCGCGCTCGCAGTGTCAAGGAAATACCAACAGAACAAGTCGAAATCAAGTGCGTCTATGAGTGGCAGCACTGGCAAAGATGGCGTCAAATATCAAAATGAAAACGTCAACTCGAAAACTGTCAGTGTCAGATGCTATCGATGTAAACAAACTGGACATTATCGATCACAGTGCCCGAATAATCCCAAGTTCAACAAAAATGCAGACCGTAAGCAGACTAATGCGTTCTCAGCTGTATTCTTAAGCGGCAGTTTCAACAAAACGGACTGGTATATTGATTCCGGTGCTAGTGTGCATTTAACTGCCAATGTAGATTGGATCACTAGTAGATATCGGAAAGTTCAACAAGAAATAATGGTTGCAAATCAAGAAACTGTTTCCGTTACGTGTGCTGGCGATGTTAAGATTGTAACCTCAGTTAAAGGCAGTGAATTTGAAATAAACATTGAAGATGTTTACTGTGTACCAAACTTGACAACTAACCTCATATCAGTAAGCAGATTGATTCAAAATGGCAACAAGGTGCATTTTACGGACGACAGTTGTCATATTTACAATAGAAAACGTGAACTGGTTGCTACTGCTTCGTTGACAAATGGTGTTTATAAACTGAATCTAAAAGAATGTTTGGTTGCTGCAGTGACTACTTCGGATCTTACTTGGCATCGCAGATTAGGCCACCTGAACAGTGATAGTTTAAGGAAAACCAAAAATGCAGTTGAGGGAATGAGTTATGATGAGAATTTCACCATAAGTAAATCAACCTGTAAGATATGCTGTGAAGGTAAGCAGTGCAGATTACCTTTTACAAGTAGTGACACAAGGAGTACAGAATTGCTAAATGTTGTACATAGTGACCTTTGTGGGCCAATGGAGGCAACTTCACTGGGAGGCGCATCCTACTTTCTATTGTTTGTCGATGACTTCAGCCGGATGACCTTCATTTACTTTCTAAAACATAAGAATGAAGCGTTGAAATACTTTAAGGAATTCAAGGCATTGGCAGAAAACCAAACTAATAGAAAAGTGAAAACCTTCAGAACTGACAACGGGAAGGAATTTTGTAATACAGCGTTTGATGATTACTTGAAGAAATTCGGAATAGTGCACCAAAAATCCAACCCTTATACACCTCAACAAAACGGTTTATGTGAAAGAATGAATAGAACGGTTATTGAAAAGGCTAAGTGCATGCTTTATGACGCTGATCTGGACAAGAAGTTCTGGGCGGAGGCTTGCAATACGGCTGTATACTTACATAATCGGATTGTTTCTTCAGTTTTAGATGGCAAAACACCATATGAATTATGGACAGGTGTTAAGCCAGATCTGAGCAATGTAAGGATTTTTGGATCCCCTATCATGGTCCATGTCAACAAAGAGAAAAGGTCCAAATGGGACAGAAAGTCCATTGAATGTATACTACTTGGATATCCTGATAATATTAAAGGCTACAGATTGTATGATCAAAAAGAGAAAAGAATTTTCACAAGTAGAGATGTAATTATCATGGAGAAACAGTTGGTTATGATGGATATTACGTCTGAAGAGAATAAAAATGAGTCTGAGATGGATAAAACATCAGGAGACACTCAGATTCTGCAGGATTCAGTGGGGGACTCAGATTGTACATTGACAGAAGAAGCAAAGGAGGATACATCTACAGAGTTTTCAGATTATGTCCCAAGTGATTATGAAGATTGTGTAGACACACAGAGTAGTAGTTATAAGCCTGATAGACCTGTCAGAGAACGTCGTGCACCAGACAGATTTGGTTTTGGTGGTCTCTGCTACACAGAAATGGATAGTGGAACAGGTCTCACACTCAAGCAAGCACTGAAAGGGCCTGAGAGAGACCAGTGGCTGCAGGCAGTACAGGAGGAGCTGGAGTGTTTCGAGCAAAGTGGTGCCTGGGAGGTAGTCAATGTTCCTGATAACTCTACTATCGTGCAGTGTAAGTGGGTACTTAAGAAAAAGCTTGAGTGTAGTGGTAAAGTCCGTTACCGTGCAAGGTTAGTGGCTAAAGGGTTTACCCAGCAACCTGGTGTTGACTATACTGAGACTTTCTCGCCTGTAGTAAGATACAGTTCTCTCAGATTATTGCTTGCTATTTCTGTAAAACTTGGACTTGACATAACACATTTAGATGTGTGTACTGCATTCTTGAATGGTGATTTAAATGAAAATATATATATGCAAATGCCTGAAGGGTTTAACTGCCCAGATTCAGACAAAGTTTTGAAATTGAAAAAGGCTATTTATGGATTGAAGCAATCATCAAGAATGTGGTATAATAAAGTAGATATGTGCTTAACTGAAAATGGTTATTCAAAGTCGAAATATGAACCTTGTTTGTATACTAAAAAGGATGGTAGACGTATGACTATAATTGCATTATATGTAGATGATTTTTTTGTGTTTTCAAATAGTAGTGATGAAATGAATAATTTAAAGTATATTTTGGAATCTCAGTTTAAAATTAAAGACCTGGGTCAAATTAGACAGTGTCTTGGTATGTCAGTTCATTATGATAAATGTAATAAGATTTTAACTTTAGATCAATGTGATTATATTGAGCAGTTGTTACAAAAATTTAATATGGTTGACTGTAAACCAGTAGATACACCAATGGAGTGTGGATTAAAATTAACAAAAGATTTAAGCTGTGATAAAAGTTTGCCTTATCAGCAACTAATTGGATGTTTAATATATCCTACTACTATTATAAAGGCGAAAGTTTGTAAGTATGGATGTATGGATGTATGGATGTATGGATGTTTGTTACTCTTTCACGTAAAAACTACTGAATGGATTTGAATGAAACTTTACCACAATATAGCTTATACATCAGAATAACATATAGGCTACAATTCATAAAGAATTTTTAAGATAAAGGCTTTCCACGCGGACGAAGTCGCGGGCGGCCACTAGTCTTGCCATACTTACCCGACCCGACATAGCTTTTCCTGTTGTGTACTTAAGTCAGTTCAACAATTGTTACAATAAAGAGCACTGGGCTCATGCCAAACGTATACTGAGATACCTAAAGGGAACTAAAGATTATTGTATTAAGTATAATGGTACAGATGACAACAAGATATTGGGCTATGTGGATGCAGATTGGGGTAGTGATATCACAGATAGGAGATCCTATACAGGCTATTGTTTTACTCTATCTAGTGGTTTGATATCTTGGGGAAGTAAAAAGCAAAAGAATGTAACTTTATCTAGTACCGAAGCAGAGTATGTTGGCATATCTGAATGTTGTAAGGAGGCAATTTACCTTAGGAATTTGCAAAATGAAATCATAGGTCTAATGCAATGTATTGTAATTTTTAATGATAACCAGAGTGCACACAAGTTGTTATATAATCCTGTATTTCACAATAGAACAAAGCACATAGACATAAGATTCCACTTTGGTAGAGAATGTATTAAAAATAATATAATTAAAATTGAGTATCTTCAGACAGATCTAATGCCAGCTGACATACTCACAAAGTCTTTAAATTCTGTAAAACATTATAAAGTTCTAGAATTGTTGGGAGTTCGACAAAAGTAAAAATTGTTATTTCATTTTGATATAGTGGGGGTATTGATTGTATATCAAAATGTGTACCGTAGCGACATCTAGTGTAGTTTATGTTAACTGTATCTATGCAAATGTCTATGAAATAAATACCTGTCAGTCTGTCTTTTCCAACGCACTCGGTTGTTTCATTTAAGATAAGAAACAAATATAGTATGTTACTGCTAGTAGTACCTCCTACTTAGGAGGCATTATTTTTTTAAGTGACAAATTGCAATTTGAAATAAATATTCAAATCAAATTGTCCTTTTTCCGCCAAAACCCGACCGCAAAAACAGACATCATAACTTTCGGAACCGTACAATTCACTCGCTCACAAAATGGCCGCTCCCGCGACACTGAAAGTTTTTAATATCACAAAAACACGCATCGCAGTTCAGAAACACGGCTTCGAACCCCAGTGCAATTAAGTCCAGGACGTACAATCACACAAAAATCATCATTCGGGTTTTAATTCCACGTGGTAAGAACTGTAATTGAACTAGCAGGTTAGTTCGCGAGTGTACGATCTAAACTTTAGGTCTGGCAGCCTCGTTAAAATATTAAAAAGTAATACTAACTCCGGGTAGACCGGGACAATGTCTTTAATGTTTAAAGTTACATCTCTTTCTGCATAACATTTGTAATAGAGACTAGCGGCGCTGGCTTCGTACCGACTCTTATCTTAAGTGACATCTTCTAATGAAAGTGGAGCGCTAGTTTAAGTGTATTTGGCATTGGGAACAGTCGTAAAATTGTAGTTGCATCTGATCCCGAATAAGTCTCGCTTTCTTATTTAAAATGTGTTTTAAAAAATAATACTTAAATCATTAAATGGGGACTCCATCACAAAGTATCCCAAAGTAAGTAGCTTATACCGGGGTACGTATTCCTTAAAAAAAGACAAAGAAGAGGTAATCAGCAACAAAAAAGGTTTTATCGACTAGGGATTAGATGCAATTGATTTTTAAAATATCGTGCTTTTTAAGATTGCGAAATATCTTGTTAGAGGTGAAAGGACATAACACGTAAAAAATCTTTTCGGCTCCGATCATCGGGGAGGAATCGAACCCCCGGCAAAACGCAAAAAATACTTAACAAATAAATTTGTTAAAGATGCTTAGGAGCAATATTTCGTAATTTTTCGACCCCTACTCTACCTTTCGTTGATGGGACCTTTTTTGTAGGAAATCACCTTTACTATAACTCTTTTAAAGGAATATGTCGAGTTTCCAGTAACCCTGTATAAGTCCCACGTGTACGTTCCTAATAAAATCTAGGTACAGACAGCTTCTCATATCACAAAGAAATCTCATCAGTCGCGCTTGTTATTGAAAACGCCCGTGTTTCCACTTCACAGCATATTAAATTGGGCCTGTGTGTGTCGTGCCAGGCGACTGCAGTCGCTGGCAGCCGCTAGTGTTTATTCGCTTTCAGACAATCTCATACTTTATTTATATCACAAATTAAAAAATAAATTATCTATATATAAATAAAAGAAAGTGGCCTTAGTTACACTTTTTATAACTCAAGAAAGGATGAACCGATTTGGCTGATAATTGGTGGAGAGGAAGCTTAGAACCAGGAAACGGACATGGGATACTTTTAATCCCGTTTGACAGCGATTTCGAAAACAAAGGAATTCCACGCGGACGAAGTCGCGGGGGGCCACTAGTTTTCAATAAAACTTGGAAAAATTTATCCATTTTCACAAAAAGATTGAAACTTATGTTGTATATTCTATTATGTTATTGACAGACATCCATCTAGTCATAGATTGAGCAAAAAAAACCGGCCAAGTGCGAGTCGGACTCGCGCACCGAGGGTTCCGTACAAACCTGCAAGGTTTACAAAGTTCGTTCATTACGACAATCGAGTCATAACTATGGTATTTTTATTGCAAAATGAAATTCATAACATTACAATGGGGAAAGATGGAGGAGCATAAATTTAAGACAAAGATCTCTTTATCGTTTATAATAATGTCATTGAATTTAATTATAAGTATAACACTTTAAGCAGTTAGGACGCATTTAGATTATACAGCTACATTCACCAAAACATCGGGATTGAATGACGATGAGTGAGGTCGTCTTTGCCGTTTGAAAAATGTTGCCCTCCCCATACATAGTATATTAACTCGCGGTCATTGCTGTAACTACAATTACGTTTACAATCACAATTTTTTTGGTGGTATAACTACTTAAAATTTTAAGCTTTTCGGAATTTTTCTGTTACCTGTGCTGTAAGCTATTGCTTCTTACCAAATTTCGAGATTCTATGTCAACGGGAAGTGGTCTTTAGGTTTTAATTCCCTTGCGTGTAGTTGCGAGTTTCAAAATATGCGGTATCAATGGTTGTACTTTTGCGTTTTTGCGTTGACTTAGATTTTTTTTTCACGGGTTAAAGGCAATTAGATCTAAGTATTTGATATGAATTTCAACTTGATAGCTCTACGCGTTCATGAGGAAAAAAGTAATAAGTTTATATTTATTTAAAAATATATATTTTGTAATGTAACTAAAAATTTAAGGTTTTCGGAATTTTTCCTTTATGTGTGCTATAAAACGTTGTTTCATGCCAAATTTCAAGATTCTAGGTCGACTGGAAGTACCCTTTAGGTTTTGATTCCCTTGCGAGTACTTGCGAGTTTCAAAATATGCAGCTTAAATTGCTGTTTCTTTTAATTGCGTTGACATAGAAGTTTGATTTTGTTACAGCTTAAAGGTATTATAGACCTGAGTATTTGGTATGAATTTCAATTTAATACCTCTACGCGTTTATGAGGAAATGGGTAGTAAATTTAAAATTATTAAAAAAATATATATTATGTGATGTAACTAAAAATTTATGGTTTTCGTAATTTTTCCTTTATCTATGCTATAAGACGTTGCTTCGTACCAAATTTCAAGATTCTGAGTTCACGGGAAGCACCCTGTAGGTTTTGATTCCCTTGCAAGTGTCGAAAATTTGCGGCATAAACGGCTGTATCTTTTGATTGCGTTGGCTTAGAAGTTTGATTTTTTCACAGCTTCAAGGGACAGTAGACCCGAGTAATTGATATAAATTTCAGCTTCATACCTCCACGCGTTCCTGAGAAAAAGGGTCTTGACAGACGGACGGACGGACAGACGGACAACAAAGTGATCCTATAAGGGTTCCGTTTTTTCCTTTTGAGGTACGGAACCCTAAAAATGCACTGAAGAAACGACTGCGAATGGAAATTAAATCACAGTATAAGGCCCGAAAAAATTAAATAAACAAAGGAACGTTATTTTTCTGTTTAGTCGAAGATTATTGTCATTCTTCTTCTTAGCGTGTCGATGGAACACGAGGAATTACACCGTGGCAGCCCAGAATTCAGCCACTTGTATGGCGGATCGGCTGCAGTTCATTAAATCCGCTGGCGTGCAGGTGTTGGGGCACGCCGGGCACGATGTTAAGTGTGCCATAGTTTGCACTGCACCGCAAACACAGTCCACATCGGAGCTTGCCGAAAATCCCCACTTGGCCATGTTCTCCTTACTTCGACCAACCTGAGTCCGAAGTATTTTACTTGTTGGAATAAAAAGTGTACCACTAAAACGCTAATTAGCATTTATCTCAAAATCAAGTCAGTGTGGATTGGAACGTCTCTGCATATCTACGTCCAATTTTGAAAATTTCAAAGTTACTACTCCTTATCTCATGAACGCGTTGTGATATCAAATTAAAATTTATATTAAATACTTAAATCTATAATACCCGTGATGGGTGAACTTTTACTTATATAAGTACCTACAGGTTTGTACGGAACCCTCGGTGCGCGAGTCCAACTCGCACTTGACCGGTTTTTTATTAACATAAACCAATAGCTACTTGTATAATTAAATTCCCAGGTGAATTTCAACATGCCTTATTCCGTATTGAAGCCGCTACCAAGCTTAGATCTCTGTTAGAATCTGTTGCTACCGCCAGTTGCTCCATCGGATTGAATCGCCAAACATCGGGCGACCGCGCCCCGGATTCAAATCGGATTACATCAATATTGCCGGTTGCGAACTCAGGCTGTGTGAGCACGAGGTTCCAACTGAAGGCTTAGCTTACCATTGGTTTGATAAAAACCGTAATACGTATCAACATAATTAAGTAAGTATAAACATTTGTGAAATATTTAATTGTAATTTATTGAATTTCATAACTTTAATTCACAAATACCTCGTTGAGGTCATAATGTAACTAAATAACCATCTTTTGCCTATATGTTATATATTGTCTGCTGAAATGTTATATTATGAAGTGAATAAATGAATATGAATAACTATCATTAATTATTGTTGGCGACCTGCACCGCAAGATCCTTTTTGGCCACAATATTTCGAAATTCTAGTTTTCTTTTATATACTTTTGTTTTTGTTCCTTTTTACCATTCAAAATGTATATGTCAAACTCAGTGTAAAATAAATACGATAGTGAGCTGGTCATAAAAGGAAATCCGGGTTTTATTTTGGCCATCCTCAACATTTTTTGGTGTCAGAAGTGGTGCTATTTAAATATACGGCCATGCCCATGGTAACCAGATTCCGCTCGCTGGTCCATAAAAGTAACCCGGAATTACGTGAAAGTGCATCAGTGTCTCGTGATATTGCTGCCATTCAAGACAGTGCTTCTTCCTGTGGTGTCCTCGCACCAGCGCCGTCCAGCATACCTCACGCCGAAACACAAGATATGCCTCTCCAGTTACCTGACCTAAGCGCCCAAGCGCCAGCAGTAAGCTCATCCCCAATTATTCATCCACTGTCGAAATCTCACTCAAAATCAAGTTCCCGATCTACATCCACCGTAAAAGCACAGCAACTAGCCGCAAAGGTCGAGCATGCACGACGTTTGGCTAAAATAGACGCAGATCGCGAAAAAGCTGCTACCGAGCGTGAGAGAGCTGCTGCCGAAGCAGCTGCGGAGCGTGAGAGAGCTGCTGCCGAAGCAGCTGCGGAGCGTGAGAGAGCTGCTGCCGAGCGTGAGAAGGCATTGGCAGATCTTGAACTGCAGGCCGAGCTTGCGGTCATTGCTAGTAGTTCCTCGCGCAGCTCAAGAACAGACTACGTGGAAAATTGGTTAGTTCGTTCTCATAATAGTACCGTAGTTTCAGATCAATTTAATCAAATGCGTCCTCTCGACAGGGAAACGGACAATGAGAGCCCTGGCGGAGCACGCCATTTACCTACATCGGTGTTACAACCCGGTGACGAGCCTGCTACCAGGCCAGAGGCCAAAACTGCCTCCTTCCGAGAAAACGCTGATCAAGTAAACACTACTTTACATGCACCAGAACTAGGTACACACAACTGTAGTTATGACCAATGTAATTTGCACAGAAATAAAATACAAGATAGAAATGATACACAAGACAATTTTATTCTGCTCGCCAACGTAATCGCGGACCTCGGCCAGAAGAAAACAAGGGTGAGTGATATCCCTAGATTTGACGGTCGAGCACTGGACTGGCTCCCATTCAAGAGGGCTTTCCAGCAGTCCAAAGGAAGCTTCACACCGAGCGACAACATAATCAGGATCGCAGCAGCTCTTCATGGTGCAGCAAGGGAGGCCGTCGCGATGCTACTTGTGTCTGCGGATGACCCAGAGCAGATCATCAGGGCACTGGAGAACAGATTCGCTCAACCTGAGTATATAGTTTTACAGCAGCTTGCTCTCGTTCGAGGTCTTCCTAGACTCGCTGTTTACGAGGCTCCACGAGAGCTTAACATCTTCGCCTGTCGAGTCCGCAACTGTGTTGAGGTCATCCGGCTTCTCAACCAACCCGAGTATCTCGCGGCACCCGAACTTGCAAATACTGTAATAGGCAAGTTAACTCCGCTGCTCCGATCGAGATGGGCTGACTTTGCGGCGGCACGGGTGGGCTCTGGCAAATTTAAATTAGAAAATTTGGCTGACTTTTTAGAAAATGAAGCAAATTTGCAAATTAAATTCGGTTTTATAACGTCAGAGTCGACACCCATCAATGTCAATAAAAGTCAACCTATCAAAACAAACAAAGATAAAATTTACGCAATTGCAACCTCTTCAGATTCTACAAAAAGTATTTATTCATGCCAATACTGTGATAAAGGCAATCATGAGGTAAGCGGTTGCGGAAGTTTTAAATCTCTTTCCTTGGATGATCGTTGGCAGTGGGTTATGGATAACAAAGTTTGCCGTAAATGTCTTCGCAAAGGCTCGCATCAGTACAAGTTCTGTAAGAAACGATGCGAAGTTGAAGGTTGCCCAACAGAAAGACGGCACCACACACTGCTTCACAGAACCCGGTCAGCAACCTCAGCTCACGTAGAAGTACAGTCATCATCATCGTCGGTAGTACAATCAGCCACAGAAATTCCTTATACTATTTTTGAGGCAAGTTCCTCTAAGGACAAACCGAAATCGGCCATCGTGGCCCATAGTTCTTCGCCACCAAATTCGTCTTCTCTCAAGCCACTTCTAAAGGTGATAGCGGTCACCGTCACTGGACCCCATGGCAGTGTGGATACATACGCCTTATTGGATGATGGGAGTTCCGTGACGCTTTTGGATAAATCTGTGGCGGACTCGGTGGGAGCTAAGGGGCATAAGTGCAAATTAAACATTAACTGTATTGGTGGGTTGAATACACAGGCTGACGTCAGTTTCATCGACATCAAGGTGAAAGGCCGACACAGTGCAGATACGTTTGAAATAAGGGCGCGCGCTATTCCTAACTTAGGTATTAAAAGCCAATCTGTTCCTTTAGATGACATTGTCGAGTATAAGTATCTGTCAGACCTGGTTAACGTCTTAAGCTACGATGATGCGCAGCCTATGCTACTCATAGGGACAGACAATTGGCAAATGACGCTTCCTAAAGCAGTTCGCCATGGCACTCGTAATCAGCCAGCAGTTGCCCTTACGGCGTTAGGTTGGGTTCTCTTTGGTACCATTTCACATAGGTCTCAATACGTTGACTCATTTAACCACATCACCACTGTTGACGACAACGATCTTTCGTTAGATTTACTCGTTAAAGACTATTTTAAACTGGATTCAATAGGAATTACAAAGATTGATCATCGTAGCGCTAGTGAGCAACGCGCGTTAGATATTCTCGAGGGCACAACCAAACGACAAAATTCAGGTAGGTACGAAACGGGACTGCTGTGGCGTGATAACATCACAGCTGTCCCTAAAAGTCGCGAGTTGGCTCTCTCTAGGTTCACGAGTCTTGAACGTAAGATGGCCAAAGATAGTACTTATGCTGATGCTTACAAACGAAATATTCAAGGCATGATCAGCAAGGGCTATGCTGAACTATGTACAGGTCCTCCTTCTGGTCATATCCCGTGGTACCTCCCTCATTTTGGAGTCGTCCACCCACACAAAAAGAAGTTGCGCGTAGTCCATGATGCTGCAGCAAAGTGTGCTGGTATCAGCCTTAATTCACTGTTATTGACTGGACCAGATCTTTTACAGCCACTGCTCAGCATCGCCATGCGATTTAGGGAAGGTCAAGTTGCTCTGTCAGGGGATATCAGGGAAATGTTTCCACAGATTAAGATAAGACCTGAAGATAGAGACTCCCAAAGATTTTTATGGAGAGACAGCCCTGATTTACCACTCCAAGAATTCCGAATGTCTTCGATGATATTTGGTGCTGCATCTAGCCCCTGTACTGCGCTATGGGTTAAAAATAGAAACGCAAGTCAATTTCAATCTAAATACCCTGATGCTGTACGGTCTATTATCGAAGACCATTACATGGATGACTTTTTGGGCAGTTTTGACAGTTCCAGCGAAGCTGCCAAACTAGCATCGGAAATACTGTGTATACACAAGGCTGCTTGTTTTGAAATGCGGTCTTGGGTATCAAATCATGAGGAAGCGTTAGCTTTGATCCCTTCTGACCTGCGCGCCACAGATGTTACTGAGGTAAACTTAGGTCCAACTTCTCCTTCACAAGTTCGTGTACTGGGCCTGACGTGGAACGTCAGTGGGGATAGGCTGCATTTTTTACAGTCTCTTCCAAAATTACCAACTAAATTTACCAAACGGTCTGTTCTATCTTTGTTAATGTCTATTTATGATCCTCTGGGTTTTTTAATCCCGGTTATAATGAAAGGTCGTGCGCTTTTTCAAAAAACCTGGAAGTTAGGGATCAAATAATACCTTGCCCGTTGATTGAAGACTGGAAAAGTTGGTTTTGCGAAATTCAAAATTTGTGTAATAGTTCTGTACCTCGGTGCTATATGAATAGTAACAAACATCCTAAAAACGTCCAGCTTCACGTTTTCGCCGACGCAAGCGAACGAGCTTATGGCTGCGCAGCCTACTGGCGCTTTACTTGCGACGACGATAGCGTAAGCGTGTGTCTTATTGGGGGAAAAGGCCGGCTTGCGCCACTTAAACCTGTCTCCATTCCAAGACTTGAACTGCAGGCCGCCCTTATTGCCTGTCGTTTTGGCACGTACGTAACTGACGCGCATAGGCGGAAGCCTGATCAAACCTTTTACTGGTCAGATTCACTGACTGTACTGAAATGGCTTCGTAGTGACGCCTGCGTATTTAAAGCTTTCGTTTCGTTTCGTGTGGGAGAGATATCCTAAACAACTAGTATTCAAAATTGGCGGTACGTCCCCACGGCTTTAAATGTCGCTGACGACGCTACGCGTAGCCGTGACAAATTCTCAACTTCATCACGTTGGTTCACTGGCCCTTCATTCCTTTTGTCACCAGATGCTGACTGGCCATGTGAACCAGTGTGTAACGTCCCACCGGTGGCCGAAGAACTAAAACGTGATTCGGAATCGGTAGGACTCTTGATTGCCGAACCGCGACAACTGCCTTCACCGGTAGTTGCGGACCACCAGCGTTTTAGTAGCTGGCTACGCTTGCTTCGCGCCACAGCTCGAGTACATCAGTGTATTAGAGTTTTTCGGTCAATTTTACATCCAAATTCAAAATTTCCTTCAAACTCCCTCCGAGATCACCAAAATTTAATTTCACTTACCGTAAAAGATCTCAACGTTGCAGAGATCCACTTATTTCTAAAGATTCAAGTAGACTCATTTCCTCTCGATTTAATTCGCGTTCTTACAGCGCTTCCCGTTTCTAAGGACAGCAGACTTAAAAATATCTCAATCTTTCTGGGAGAAGACGGGCTACTGAGGCTTTCTGGCCGTACTGGTGCTACGAAAGACGTGGAATCCCACCCGATTATCCTGGATGGCAAACATTACATAACAAAACTCCTGATTCACTACTGGCACATCAAGTTCGCTCATGCAAACAACGAATCCGTTGTCAACCAGTTGCGCCAGAGATACTACGTCCTCGGCTTACGTCCAGCGGTGAGAGGAGTGTCACAAAAATGCCAGTTTTGCCGCAATAATAAGACGAAACCTGTAACCCCACCGTGTGGAGATCTTCCAGATGCGAGGTTGGCACATCACCAGCGCCCATTCACCAATGTCGGTTTGGACTATTTCGGTCCCGTCTACGTCACCATCTGCAGGAGGAAAGCAAAGAGGTGGATAGCACTTTTTACGTGCATGACTGTCAGAGCAGTGCACTTAGAATTGGTTGATAATTTGTCGTCGGATTCCGCCCTGATGGCGCTTCGGCGCTTCATCGCTAGAAGAGGATGCCCAAGTTCCATCTACTCAGACAACGGAACCTGCTTCGTCGGCGCCGCGAAGATACTGCCGGAGCTTTTTGATTTCTGCACAGACCGCAAAATTGAATGGCGCTTCATCCCACCTTCAGCGCCTTTTATGGGGGGCTGTTGGGAGCGGTTAGTTCGATCAATGAAAACCACTATTGCTATCACCCTGAGGGAGCTTGCTCCCAAAGAAGAAGTTTTGTACACCCTACTCCTCGAAGCAGAATGCATAATTAATTCGAGGCCACTCACGCATGTACCAGTGGACGTCGATTCGGAGCACGCTATCACCCCTTTTACTTTTTTAATCGGCTGCTCCAGCCACGAACCAGCCACTGGAACATTTGATGACACAGACCTGCATAGACGGGCCGATTGGAGGAAGGCGCAGAGACTAGCAGATCACTTTTGGCAACGCTTTGTCAAGGAATACTTGCCAACTCTCGTCCCTCGTAAAACCATTCCTCAAAGCCGACAACTCATGATCGGCGATCTCGTATTTGTAGCCGACGGGACCCTTCCGAGAAACTATTGGCCACGTGGACGAGTAACAGCAGTGTATCCCGGCAAGGACGGGATAGTGCGGGTCGTAGATGTTGCAACGAAAGGGGGCGTGCTGCGTCGTCCCACACGTAAAGTGGCGTTGCTGGTCGCCGGCCAGTAATAGGTGCTTCTCACCGTCGGGGGCCATGTTGGCGACCTGCACCGCAAGATCCTTTTTGGCCACAATATTTCGAAATTCTAGTTTTCTTTTATATACTTTTGTTTTTGTTCCTTTTTACCATTCAAAATGTATATGTCAAACTCAGTGTAAAATAAATACGATAGTGAGCTGGTCATAAAAGGAAATCCGGGTTTTATTTTGGCCATCCTCAACAATTATCGTTATTTAAAGTGTTCACGTCTCGACGATTAGTCATTTTAAACGATGACAATGATGAAGGACGAATAGACAGAATTCGACCAGACTATGCCTTCATAAAACTATTTAATTAAAGCTCCGATGCTCGTTTAGAAGAAAATACGATACCCTTTGGTAAACGTCTAATCTTCAAAATTAAGTTTTGCGTCTTATCGTCGTATGTAATAAAAAAAACATAATAAATTGTACCATTGGTATGGTGAGACAACTCCAGGAAGAACTAAGGCACTCTAATAATTAAAAGGTGTGTCAAATTGTTTGTAATTAAGTAGGAGCCGTTGCTGCACACTACTTATCAATTTTACTTTAGATACCCTGACACCAAACGAGGAGAATTGATACCAAGATGGTAGCTGCTTTGAAATCAAATAATAAATTGTGATAGAATTTAATTAATCTTTGTATGAACACGGCCCGACCCCGGCCACACGAGAACATTGAACTTCGCTCAAAGGGGCTCCCAAACAAATCGCCGTTAGCCCAGTGGGCAGATTTCATAATTAATTTCGCTCTAATCCACCATAATGGGCCGCGGGCTAATTATATACCCAGCAAAAAGACAAAGAGAATAATTTTCTAGTTAATTAATTCGAATGGCGTAAGGAACTACAAGCGGTGGGGAGGTAGTGCGAACGATCGCGACGTTTTTTTTTTTTACAGTCGAGTAATTGAAAGTTTTAAGGTCCGATGCAGGCTCTTATCTTGATTATAGCCTACATTAGCTTTCAAACCTTTATGAACATTGTTTACTGTTTAGTTATGATAAATGATAGCTTTCGTAACGCCTTAACCTTGCTGATTGGCTTTTTTATGTGAATCTGAAAAAAAATTGAGGGAAAGTGTTTAAACATACTTAAAACTCATACTTAAAATAATAAAGATAATAAAATACTTACCAAAGACCCATTTTTAATTTGCAAGTTTTTTTTGTAAAACATGTTCACACTATAATTTTTGTATGTTGGACTTTTTCTCATTTTGGATTCTTTTGTATGTTGGCAGATAATTTAGACAATTCTACGGAGAGTGCAAGCCGCAAACACACAGCACCGATGAATATCACAGGCAGGCTGAAGTATTTTTACTACCGGTGGACTCTCGCGCAGTGGTGGCCGTGCGCGTTGGCTCACAAAAACGCTAAAATGCTCGAATATCTGCCTTATGAACTAACTAACTAGAGCGGAAAAGAAAGGATAAAGTAGCTTTAGTGCCTGAAACAAGGTCAGTCAGAAGGCAGTACACGTATCAGTCCGCCTCAATCTACAGTAATAATAGTCCTCCTGGCCGATTTCGACTACGGCGGCCAATCTCAACAGAGATCAGCCAACTACGCAGGAGATATTATAGTGCACAAGTGTGAGCGCAATACACAGGTGCACTTACTGTTCCATCACCTTCAAAGGTCAGTGAGACTGTAATCCGACATGACCGGAGAGAGATCAGGCGCAGGACCAACGGCTTAACGCACGGGGGTGTAACACCGCCAACTTTCCAACTCCGAGCTGTTTTTGAGATTCATTACAGAAAATCTCAGAAACAATTTTGGCTCGACCTGGGAATCGAACCCAGGACCTCTCGGATGTAAGGCACTACATCAACGAGGCAGTCAATCTACAACGAAGTTAACAAACTCATAGATATATACACTTTGAACATGTAAAAAGGTAAGAAAATCGTTACGAAATGCCTTTTAACGTTTAATTATTGTAAGACTAAAGTCCAACTATATATAAAAAAATATATTCACACACACACACACACACACACGCGCGCGCGCGCTAAATGAGATCGACAAACAAGGGAACATTACTTGTGAGCTCCATAATCAATTACTTTTTAAATCTATTGTTTTCTTATCACATCCTGAACTAATTAAACGGTGAGTATACGATAGTGATATTTGATGGTTAATTATTACGAATATGCCTGAAGTTACTATTTAATCTTTCCATATTGAATTATGCTCCTTTTTTCACCTCATTGTCGTACATTCTCGTATACGTGCTCTATAAAGAACCTGGTGACAGGAACCATTCCCCGAAACTGGATATGCCATTAAGCTTAAGTCGGTAAGTAAAGTAATTCACTAAGGAATTATATCCAACAGTTTGCTGTTGGATTCCGTAACCAGCTTTTGAAACATCAGCCTTAAGGCAACATAACTTTAATATCGAAAAATCTATTCAAAACGAAACATTGTGTTCAAAGTTTGACAGTGGACCTACAAGTATTTATTATTTACTTCAGAAAACGGTCAATTTTATAGAAATATACCATTGTACTTGAGGACCTTTTGGTGCAGTAGTCTACATGTCAATTTCTAAAACCAAGGGTCGCGGGTTCGAACCCCGCACAGTACAAACATATGTGTGCATGAACATGTGTGTTTGTAGTGGTCTGGATGTTTTCTATGTATAATATGTATTTATTTACAAAAAAAGTATTTAAGTATGTTTATCCATTGTCTAGTACCCATAACACAAGATTCGTAGCTTAATTTGGGACTAGAGAATTGGTGTGATTGTTGTGAAATATTTTTTTATTTTATTTTATCGTTGTTTTTCTCAAATAAATACACAGAAATATACTGTAAACAAATGCATCTCTTCTCACGACTTCGGTGATGCAAGGCTCAAACGAACACGCTTCGTCCCTTCACCATCTTAGTATTCAGCCCGCGTCGTAACGACGCTCGTACCCGCCGCGACAAATTGCACCCACAGTACTTAAAAAGTGTTTCACGACTGTAGAGACACTGATCAAATTACGGTATTGGAAATATTATGTAGAAAAGGCTGAAAAAGAAGATTACTTTGCTTTAAATTTCCACTAAACGACGCCAGCGCAGGAACCCAATAACCTACATACATTCACCACCTGAAAA
Source organism: Pyrausta despicata (assembly GCA_963921415.1). Classification (NCBI taxonomy): domain Eukaryota; kingdom Metazoa; phylum Arthropoda; class Insecta; order Lepidoptera; family Crambidae; genus Pyrausta; species Pyrausta despicata. The sequence goes on from OY992865.1 coordinate 226,093, forward strand.
AACTAGAGCTGGAAGTCTCAGGACTTACACTACAACTCACAACGTGACACAGAAGAAGCACCTGGAATCACAACACTGACAGCAAGAAAACACTCGACGCGTTTTGCCACTACACGCGGCATCCTCAGGAGATGTTGTCGCTTCGACGGACTACGAGCTGGAAGTTGGGTTCGTTACTTCTTTGGTAAAAGGCAAGAACGTTGCTAGGCGACTGACTTCAGGTCGTTTTTCCTTTTCTTTCCCTTTTCGCCTTTATCTTAGTCCTGACGTAGTGTATCCGTTACGATTAAGTACCTCCTGAACATGGGTTAACTCTGCGTCCAGGTGCTCAGGGACACAGTCTGTGCGCTCAGTTTGTAAGCGAGGTCGAAACGGATTGTAACTGCCGTTGATGATGACGGTAATGTGAAGAGGCGTGCAAATATCGGTCAGCGTGACTAGGTTTTCTATACAGGGTTATTTTTAATTAGCTGATCACCTGTTGTAGGCAGCTTCTCCACAACAATGCCAACAACATTTGTTCTACGACTTTTCAAAATAAATAGTTTTTAAAATGTAAGTTTTCCCATACAAAAAAAACAGTGGTTGCCTGTAAAGTCGGTATACGGGCGAAAGTTTTACGTGACAACGACTTTGAGTGGTAAAATAATTTTAATGTGAATATTCATTCGTATAACATGAACCGGTGTGTATGCCTATCTCTCTCACTCTCTCTCTCTCTCGCTCTGTCTCTCTCGCTCTTAGGCGGGTTAACTGTGCTCGAGTGGAAGTGACGCGTGCCTTTCACTTTTTATGTCTGTCTCACTCGCTCTTAGGCGGGCTAACCATGCCCGAGTCGAAGGGACGCGTGCCTCTCACTCGCTCTCATTGTGAGCGCGGAACGTGAGCGGAGCAGCGTAACGCAGTTTCTTGAAGTGTCACCCGGCAAACCAATTTATAAGACGTTGTCACGTCAAAATATTTATTGACTCTAAACTTGCGCTACTCTACGTACGCACCTTGCGTAAACAAAATAACGCAGCAGCGGCGATGCACTTTGACCTTGACCTCAGTCGTACGTCACGGTCGGTATGAAACGCGTACGCGTCTCGTTGCCGCGTAACCGAATTTCAATTAATTAGTGAGTGCCTACGGAAAGCAGTACTGCGTTGTCGTACCGTTACACAAATATCAAGTACACTGAGATGGTACGAGAAGCCTGCCGCGAGTATGCACGGTTATTTCCTGACATACCTACGCCTGCGCTGCGCCTACGGGAAATAGCTAGCCGCGATATGTTGATGGACAAAATTGTTTGTGGCGTTTGACCAAAATAAAACGAATTCCCAAGTACTGTCACGAGTTGGTGAACAGTTGATTTTTAGGTGTGGTCTTTGTGTTGAATGTGATGGTGATTATGTTGAACGTAGGTGCGTGATACCCACCGGCATTCGCGAGATTAAAATTAGTAAATAAGACATTGAATTATTGTAAATATGCTGATTCCGCTTTTTAAATTCGCCTGCATTAAAAAAAGGATCGAGTAATTTTTAAACTCATTTTTCTCAAATGGAAATTATGGTTTTAGACTACCTATTCTTTTATTTTTATTGTAGCCAGTCCTGAGCCTGATTAAGTGTGAAAGGAAAGTGGATTCCGAGTGCGGACAAGTGATGAGAAAAATCATTTTGTTTTGATTCACTGTAGGTACTTAGTAGGTAGGTATCGCGACATGCTTGGGTTTCAACAAAATTACTATTTTAAAAAATCTGAATTCGTAAAATCAACGTGAAAATGTTAGCCCCCAGATAATCTGAATAATTAGGTAAAAACGTAGTAAATTGATCGGCTAAGAAGAAAGCGCGGGAAATAGTAGGTAGGTAGTTAGTACCGAAACTTAGAGTATGGTGTAGTAAATAACAAAGGGAACAATTTTTTTTTGTGTTATTTATAAAGATTTGTAAAAAAGTCGTAGAACAAATATTGTTGACATTGTTGTTGAGAGGTTGCCTGCAAGAGGTGATATGCTAATTAAAATTAACAGGACTACATTGCCATTAGCTTTATTTGAACGGTATTGCCCTACGTAAAACGTAGAGGCGTTTCACAACATTTTTTAATTGGTTAAGTCTTAACCAGGACTAAGCCGACGAAATTTAGCAGACATTTGAAGACGCTAGACGTTTAGTCGATTCTATTGTATTTCTAGATAGTTCTAGCTGAGCAATTTGAAACCATCATCAAGGACATTAACTTCAGGGAATTTGAAACGAATATATCTTCTATCGTCAGGTATTTATAAAATTTAATGACAAACAAATTCTCTATTATTAAATTTAATTCTCCTTTTATGATCAGTCAAACAAACAACGATCTACACGAACCGAGTTCTGTATAAACTTTAGTCTAATCCCTTGACATCTTATTAAGGACTACACTTAAGCCTGTAACATGGGACCACTAGTTAAATTGACCGCAAAGCACTAACTTCTAAAGTAAAGTATATTACTTGAGCTTAAACAACTTATAAAAACTTTGAGAGAAGCTGTAATGTGAACTAATTAATTTTAACTTAGTTCCAGCGACTTGTGTTTTTAGAAGTAAACTAGACTTTTATACGGCTTTAGCTCATAACTAGAAAACGCTTGGAAGTCATTAGTGTGTACGAACATAGGAAGTCATTTAGAAATGCAAAAAAACATAACAGTTGGTACACAAATTAAGGTTATTCGAAAGAAATCTTAAACCTTGGTTTTACGCAAAAGTAAACTAAAATAGCACTTTATCGAGTTTAATCAAGCATTTCAGACATGGTTTTAATTTTGGAATAGAATCTGATGGATCGCAAAAAAAGTGTGAACCTTGTAATGAAATAAAAAATACTTGCAATGGTTATTTATTAAATTAAATAAATATATATAAACTAAAAGAAATAAGTATACAGGGTGTAAAAAAACCTTAACGAAGCCGAATACCACATATTCTACCAATTGTTACGATCATTTTCTTCCTTTACACCATGCCTGGGAAGTTAACGGTTACTGAGATATTGATGGTTAAAGTTTGAAAAAAAAAATTGATTATTTTTACAGAAATGACTTCTGTCCGTTATAACTGAACTTTTTTCCAAAGAAACATGATACAAATTTTCACTAGTTCTTTCATAAAAAGCCTCTAAATGGCACACTCCGCAATGAACAGCGCACACTCGAACCGAACCGCGTTGCGGCGGCGTAAAGAAACACGCCTCGCGGTGACTTTTTCGCGTGCGCGCTGTACATTGCGGGCTAGAATAAAATTATTTTATTTGATGTCAAAAATTAAAAGTTGTTTCCCAGCCAAAATTTCTTTTTCATACGATTTGGTTTGATGTTCTGAACGCGTGGTTCACGGCTTCGTTAAGGTTTTTTTTACACCCTGTATTGTTCATAAGAAAATGAACAATAAAACATTGTATTCGTAAACTTAATTAGTAAGGCTTACATTCTGTTAAGATGAAAATACACAGAGATTCATTAAATCTTTCTGTTTACTTTAACAATTCGTAAAGATAATAACGACAATAGGATTATTAGAAGCTCCTCAAAATTGAATGAATTCATAAGTCTGCTTGGGGGGTAGAGAACCAACATTAAAATTAAATGCGTCTCTTTATTTAATTTAGCTCACGGCTAATCTTGAATAAGATACGAGTATTCAAGAACACAAATTGAGTTTGTAATAAGTCGTTTTCTGTTGACTCAGAAAACCAATAGTTAGGTAACCAAATTCAAGTCTCAGCTTGGTCTTAATTACAAGTTTGCTGAAATATCAAAGGGATTGCAGTGTGAGCTCGAATAATATTCCAATATTTATTTATTTCAAAGTTGAACGTATTAGTTAGATTCAGAACCTTTTCGTAGGTAGGTTTCACGTTATTCGACAAAGGGCGTTAACACGTTTTAGTCGGTATTCAATTATGTTTAAAATTATTTCTTAAAGGAAATTTTAGTGAAAGATTAAGTTACTTCATTTTTTTAATCATTACCAAGGCAAATTTCTTTACAAAGTGAAATTAAAAAAAATGTCTTAAAGACCATTTTTTAAAAGTGTGTTCTAGTGGAAGATATTAAAATAAAGAACTTATTTTTTAAAAAGTAGGTATTTAAACATATTTCCTAGTCACCATTATCGTCAATGTCTCCATTTCGTCATTACTACGATAGCTATGGTCTAAGGTACCTTTAGACACCTAAACCGGCTGTCAGTTGCGGGTTCACATCCTGCCAGGGGCAAATATTTGTATTTTGGCGCAACTGATTTCGAGTTAGGAAGCTATAAAGGGAAGCGCTTCCTACCGACCGGGTGTTATGGTCGGGGACCAAGGTCCGATAGACATCTTGATTTGTCTATCTATATTATTCTGGATCGAAATCTTATATATACCGCGGTTCATGTGCGGTACTAGGCCGGTACAATTTGGCCGGTATTAGGCTAACAGCGCCATCTAGCCTATGGAACCGTATTAGCTCTGTCTGTTGTGCTTGCCGTTAGGCATGCACTTGTGATGGCCAATGGTAGAGGTCGCCACAGTATGATGAGCACGAGCATTTGTACCTGATTCATGAGTTTATAAATGTATTTAAGTATTTCTATCCATTATCCAAGTCACCATAGCAGAAGCTAACGTCTACTTTGGGATAATTGGTTTGGCTAGATAATTGGTGTGTTCGTTGAAAATAATTTGTTTGTTATTTATTAAAAGTTTCATCAGTCAGCTAAAGTCATAGATCAGGCAACTCGATCTTTTGGGGGTATTTAGCGGGACACATTGCCTAAGGTAGACATTCTCGCGAAACATCGGACGCAGTAACGCGACCTTTGAGACAGACGATCTAGGCCGTTTGTCATAAAAGAAGCATTACATATTAAGACTATATAAAAAATACTATTATTTATTAGTATTTTTACTAAATGCTAACAGGATTTTTTGTTCTTGTACGTTACACCGGGTTGACTGAATACCTTATGACGATATGAAATGAGGGTAGTCACAGAAAAAAAAAACAAGTTTATACTAATCATTTACATGCTCGATTGCTAGCACCAACAAGGATTATTTGATCGAAGAAAAAAAAAGTGTCGTTGCAGCAGACAGAAATCGGCCTTGGATAAATCTTGGTACTACAAATTCCTTAGATGAGTCTGATGAAAACACAACTGATTCTAGTTTCGATAGTGAGGATGATCTTCCTTTATCTACGCTGCAACGACAAAAGCAACATAAAACAATTGTACAGTTAAAACAATTTAATTAGGTCATAACTTGTCCTATTATTATTCCGAATGTTGTGATTCTGATGTGCACCGGGAGGTTGCACATATTAGGACGGCCGAATGTTGTGATTTTTAGAATAAGTATTATGTCTTTTAGATTTTTAATTGATTATTGTATTTAAATTTATTAGATAATTTATTGAGTTTATTTTTAATTAATTATTCGTACTATTTCGATATTTGGGTCATTTATTTTTTATCAGTAATTTTACATATTTTGTTGTATTTTAAATTATAAGTAAAATTATAAGTTTCTAACTGACTCTGTAGTACGAGCTTGATTCTGATTGGTTGGCGAACAGCCAATCGAAATCAAGCACGGTGGGAGGGATGTTGAGTGGTGACTTGGTTCCGACAACACTTTCTCGAGTCATTCTAGTCGGTGGCACGAAGCGCGAATACGTTATTGTAATTGTTGTAAGCAAGACAGTGTTATACGAATAAAGTGCTGTGTAAATATCAGTGGAGTTTTAAATTTACAAAAATAATATATAGATAATATCACAATATCAATAAATAAAAGTAAATATTAAATTATATTATAATATACAAAAAATAAATGCGATTTGGTAGTGATCCTAACACGTCATATTTAATTACCACGATAACCCAACACCATATTGTGTATTTTGTCAAGATAATTAAGAAATTGTTAATTACTAATTAAAGTTGAGAGCTCTATACGTAATTACCATACGTATCTTTTCAGAAAAGAACATGAGTATTGTTTCGGTTTTAATAAGCTAATGGAGCGTAGTAATGTTACATGTTCCCTGTCAGTTGCTATTTGATTAGTAAAACAAAAGCTACCTTAATCATTGAAATTCGTTATGGCACGTTGAAATGAAGTGCTATATTTTTAAGCCAACAACTGTCTTCCTAGAGCAGACCGATATCTGTGCGAAGCAGTTTAATATTCAACTGCGTCATTAAAAAAAAATGTACAGGTAAGTAGTTAATTTATCACATTTGATTGATTTGGCTTGGATAATACTTACTATTCGGACGCGAATATCGGTTTGAAATTCCAAATCATCATCATCATATTAGCTTGTTACAGTCCACTGCTGGACATAGGCCTCCACTAAGGAGCGCCACAGCGCACGATCTCCTGCCCTTTGCATCCAGTCACTACCAGCTGCCTTCTTTAGGTCGTCTGTCCATCTAGCCGGGGGGCGTCCCACACAACGTTTAAAAAATTCGAAATAAATTGATCTAAATTATGATTAGCTGCGTTTGTATTGAGTCAAATTGCGCTAGATGTGGGTAACAGATTCACTTTTGTTTAAGAGTGCATAGCCATAACACAGTTAGCACGCGCGAAGTTCGAGTCTTACTCAGATCAACTGTAAGGATGCACAGGCTGAATGATGATTTTAGACAAAAGCAAGACTACGTACTATCCAGAAACATTACTCGAGAAAGTCATAATTCTAACTTACTTATGTATTAAGAACAGTACTACGCGACACTTAGTTAAAAAAATTGGATAAGTAATATTTTCATTAATCTTACAAGAACTTAAGTAGGTTTTTTTATAGAGTTAGTGCGCTTTTATCTTTCGTTGTAACAAATTTATTACGTCCGGGACGCAATTTAAACTTTATTTTAAAATGCATGGTCTCATCCGAGGCTATACCGGGCGATAAATATTTAGCAAAGTGCTCGGTGAAGTACAAAGTTTGATCCTTAAACACACGTTTTACTGCGTCAAAATCCCAGAGCAGTTTAGTAGCCGCTCAGCGCATTTTGTATGCAGGGACACTGTTGTCTCTGTGGAGTGCCTAGCTGGCGTTTACATTGTACACTGGATCCTGGCCTGCAACAGACTAGTAATGATTTTTTAACTGCTATGATTTTAAAAGTAGATACAAAGCATTAATAAATAATATTTCACATCAATCACACCAATTCTCTAGCCCAAATTAAGCTACGAGGCTTGGGTTATGGGTACTAGACAACGGATAAACATACTTAAATACTTTTTTTGTAAATAAAAACATATTATACATAGAAAACACCCAGACCAGTACAAACACACATGTTCATGCACACTTATGCTTGCACTGCACCAAGCGGTCGTCATTATCCATGTTCTGCATTTAATAAAAGTATATGGTGATAAAAGTCTAACGTTCTGAATACGTGAATAAAAACACAACAATGAAATGGAAAATAACAGGAAAGAAGATTAAGCACTCACAATTACTATGGACATTAACAATTACAATGGCCTTTTTAAGAATAAAAATTCCGATGATTAACGCTCTTATTAAACATTCAACGACGAAATAAAAACAACATGTAAGCATACAATTATAATAGTACATAGTACATTATGGTACAAGAGTGTAATGTTGGTGATTACCGCTGAGGCGCCATTGAGACCCGAGCCGTCAGGTGAGGGTCTTAAGAGAGCCGAGGACGGTAATCATCAATACACACGTGTATCATACGCGTTTTTCAACACACTTGCGAGGAAAAAACAAACATGTATTGCATAAATCGTTTAATTAAGTATGGGAAAATTGGGAAATGGCGCGCAATTTTTTTTTGCACGCGCCAAATGTAAGGTGATTGATTACAGCCATACAGCCTACTTCAAAATGATAATTTTAGTGATAAAATGCAAATATTTTATAAGAAATTATTGTGAATTATAAATAATTTGATAATAATAAATGTTTTTTCGTCTTAATTAGGGACACATTTATTTATTTCAAAAATGTAAATGGATTTTCGGTGGCATAAAACCTCTTTGTTGCTAAAAAAAACTGTATTACCCGGTTAAATTGAAAATGCTCTGTTTACTCGCATATAATTTGCAGTTAGGTAGGTACTAACTTAACTTTGTAGGGATCATTCTATTATGCACTAGTGTGTAATATTATTATGCACGTGTATGTTATAGTTCGGTTTATGGCCCTAAGAACGATATAATAAGGCTCACTTTACGAGCAAGTGTGTTGAAAATAATATTATATAATAATAATAATTATTATTATTATCATTTTGTTTCAGTAACGGAAGTTAAGCCGCAAGAAAAATTCAAAAGGAGTTATCACATCATTGTTAATTTTACCCTATTGTATTTGCATGCTAACAATTTTGGCACGACATGTGCACTGCATTTATTGTAACATCCATATACCATGTTCTTACGCAAATAAGAATTATGAATTCCAAAAATTATCCCAATGTAAGCTAAAGAGTTTCACCTCACAATTCACAACGATTTTTATACGTCATCGTATATAAGTTAGCCAAACTGTAACATTCTGGACCTATCTGTTTACTGAACAACTGAATAGACTGTTCCTCACCGCCCCCAGCCGTATTTTCTCTACATCCTGAATGTCTATGTATAAAGCCACCCGCCGATAAATATTTATGAAGAAACTTATTTAATTTAGAGCCGTACTGTCCTCTCCCCACTAAAGAACAACTTGCAGTTTAGAATTATGTTCGGTCTTTGTCGGTTGTCGTGCTCTTAAATAACTCCAGAGAACACAGGCGCTAGGTTTTTTTATCCGGGGAGGTCAGTTGAAAATACACGATTTAAATGATCATTTTTTGTGGAAATTTACTTTAAGATTTCAAGATTTATGCACATTAAAAAATGCGTCTTATTTCAAATATTGTTATTTATTTTGCTATATTTTCAAGTGAGGTGCTTGTGGCGTAGTGGTTGCAACACTTTGGTAGTGTTTGGGGTGTTTGGGATGGGTGACCATTCTGACCATTTAAGTGACGTCTATTTACAAGAATCTCCGTGCTTCGGAAGGCACGTTAAGCGGTTGGTCCCGGTTAATATCGATAGATATTAGTCGTTAAATCTAGTCAGAGGCCCTCGGGCGGCTTAATAACATCTGACAGTAATGTTGGTCACTTACCTTACACGCACACCCCTCCACCAATTCTCCAATGGAGTATGGCTCGGACCGCCTCATAGTTGAGGTGAGGCCTGTGCCCAGCAGTGGGACTTAAATAGGCTGATGAGAGATATTTTCAAGTAAGTATCCACGTAGCTGTAATTTAGTAAAATTGATTCAACGTTAGGAAGGCGATTTGGCATAAAAGGATTATCCCGATCGCATAACGTTACATTTCGATATTACATTTCACGACTCTACATTGCACATGTTAAATTTATTTTTTCTGCAAACAAATCAGATAAAGCTTATTCCATAGCAGTTTCATAATGCAGAATAAAACAGCGAATTTTTATGAGCCAATAAGTCAAAGTATGAGATATGTTCGCCAGCAAAAATAATATTATGGCTTCGCGCCAGCGATTTCTTTCTTTTTACTCGAACTTTTCGGCGATAAATCGTGATAATACAGTCACGGCATCCGATTTCGTAAACAGAGGCCGTAATCCCTACTCGTACCGTACTTTACTCGTTACGTTTGTGTTTTCGGGTTTAGCCAGTGCGATCAGTCGCGCAGTCAAGCTAGTAAGTTACCTTACAAAATGCTGCACCGCGTTTGCATCGATGGTAACGCGCGTTAATTTTGCAACTGCATCGATGTTTAAGGTAGCGTAAGTGTGTAAAAGTAGATCATTTGCGACTGCATCGATGCTGCATCGCTGCTTGAAGTTGCAGTGTGTAAGGGCCTGAGAGTGACAGAGACGGCAAAATCCAAACCTACGGACAACGGGGCGAAGGTAGCTATTACAAGCTTAATCGTACGAGCAAACGCGCTTGCTAGACCTGAAAATACGGACGAAACCCTTTCAGCATATGGTTTCAGAGGGTCTATTCCGAAAAACGAAATCTATCAAAACGATAACGTAAACAGACGACAGCACAACAAGCTACGAATTTATCACCCTTATTACATGCGCATGAGATGCCAAAGTTTTTTCCTTAACGAGCTGTCAAACGTGTGTCAAAAAACGAAAATTAGGTCCTCAGCTCAAACCACAGAAACGCTGACAATTGGCTGCTAATCATAACGGCGCATTTGCCCCCAGCACGCCACGTTACGCCACGTTCCCGCCGCGTTCACGTCTCGTTCGCGAATCACGCCTCACCTTAGCGTGAAGTTTATGAACCGCGCTGCCGAGAATTGTAAGGGTGTATACAGAGGGAAGTCTGATCAATTTAGTAGTTAGAATGCAAATATTTAAGAGCTATGGTCTCGTTCTTATAAAGCTAAATTGCAATACTGGTTACACTGGGCTAACGAGTAACATTAACTGCTTTACCTTTAAGCAATGAATTTTACCTAAAATTTAATTTAATAAATAATCTTTCCGGTCATGTCGGATTGTCGTCTCACCGAACTTTGAGAGTGATGGAACAGTGAGTGCACTTGTGTATTGCGCTTACACTTGTGCACTATAATATCTCCAGCGTAGTTGGCTGATCTCTGTTGAGATTGGATGCCGTGGTCGAAATCGGCCAGGAGGACTATTAATATGAACACACCCTACCGGCCATAATCACAAGCAAGGGTTAAGCGCGCTCGCCTCAACAATGCATATTTTCTATTCGGCTCCAACTTGAGCCGTGTTTAGTGAAGGTTAAGTGATTTACATGAGAGTGAGCGAATTAAGTTCTGAATTAATTGAGTTTTCGTTAGCGCTTTTGCGGTCGGGGGTTTTAGGTTCAGCTAGAATGAATTAGGTGTATAAACAATGAAGCAAGCTACTCAAATGCTCGTTTGTCTAAATATTTTGTGAATTGAACCAGTTTAGTCTCGAGTGCTTTATCTCCGGAGTTTTACAAGTACCTTTGTACATTGTTTAATAAAATTACTCGTAGTATTAAAGAAATTTTAATAATCACAGTGCCTTATCACTACAATAGACCTGTGAACTCAAAATAAACACTATCAATTCTTAAAGACACTATTCTTTTTCGGCTCCGGTCAATAAGGAGGATTTGATTCCCTCACCTTTGGAAGTCCGGTCCAATGCTCTAACCAACTGAGCTATCGAGAACCTTAATGGAGTCGTTGAATTTTAAGTGCTTTCTAACGCTTTGATAATTTTAATTTTAAAGTGTTATGTCTTTTCGAATAAAAAAAAGCAATGTGAACGCAAAAAAAATATATCAATTCTACGAGTATCAATATTATTGAAAATAAAGTTCAGATTTGAAATATTTACTAACGCGTCGTTTCCAAAAGAATAAATCTGTTCTTTAGTGAATTCATCTCTCTAGAGTATAGTCGTATTTTCTTATTTGTCTATTAGAAAAATATTACTCAGCAAAATAAATATTTATTTTATACAATGCCATTAGGTATTCCACTGGATGCAGCAGGTACTTTGCAATTTATTTAGAATTCTGGATTCGCCGGTGTGCACTAAATTGAAATGAATGGAATTTTAAATATTCCCTGGTGATCCATTTCGATACTGTGTGCAGACGAAACGAACACCTATTTTGTATGAACAATTCACTCACATAAAAGGTTTTAGATTTACAGCTATTGTTTATGAGAATATTCATAACTCAATGCTATTTTTGCATTTAAAAACATTATTAAAGCTAATCGTAACTTTTGGTGTTATTAATTGAATTGCTTACACATTACTTAAACATATGGACTTTTATTATTCCAAATCTGAGTTGAGAATTTGCCAGTGCAATTCATCTCAGAAATACCATTGTTATGGCAAAAATAAGCATTTCTTTAAGTGGTTAATCTAATTTTCAACTCCTGTACGTTACATTACGTTATAAAATAAAATATAACATCACATACATTGTTTTGACTCCGTGGGATGAAGCTTAAGCAGTTGTTTTACAGATATCAACAGTGGTATGACAAATGAACCAAAACTAATACATATAACACCAAGACCAGTACAAACAGACATTTTTATGCACACAAAATGTTTGTACAGCGCTGGGATCGAACCTGCGACTTGGTCGAATAGTGAACTTCTTACCCATTATACCAAAGGCGAACGTTGATTAATCCAGACACCCTGACGGACTAATCTTGACGTCGATTAGATTTACGAATACACAGCTTCAGCCAGAATTTTAGGCACTCTACAAAATTCATGGCTTGCAAACAACTGGTAACGCTAAGCTCAGGCTAAGAGAGTGATGCAAAACAGTGTAAAGGATTTGACAAGAGATTGATGGCTACGGGCTTGCCTGAACGGATGGCTCTGTATACAAGTCATCTATCACAACATTAGCTCAGCTTTATAAGAATACATTTAAAATGATACGCTTTTTTACGGATTATTTGGTGTGGCCATTGAAATTAGATGACACCCTAATTTTAAAACTTTCGCGTTGCATTTTAACCTTAACTACTGGTTATCGAGTCTAATGTGTGGCGACCTGCACGGCAAGCACAGCAGCGAGAGCTGATACGGCTCCATAAGACTGGATTTCGATCCAGAAAAATATAGATAGACAAATCAAGATGATGTCTATCGGACCGTGGTCCCCGACCGTAACACCCGGTCGGTAGGAAGCGCTTCCCTTTAGCTTCCTAACTTGAAATCAGTTGCGCCAAAACGCGATCTATTTTAATGAGTTTTAGGTGCACACTGCTTGACGTTTCGGCTGGATTGCACACAGCCGTGCTGAGTCAGCTCATAATCATTAAAATAGATTGCGTTTAGACCCGATAACCAGTAGTTAACCCCAATTTAAAAGAGAAGATGGTTGGAATATTCCATCAGCTTGGGATCCTGTCTTACCCAAGACTCAGGCTAGACCCCGCACTCACGCGTACCTCAAGATACTCTTAGCTCATTTTGTGTAGATAAGAACGAAGCTTAATATTTTTGAGTGATGCTAGTTTACAATTTTTTCAAAACTATCTAATGACAACTAACACCTTAGTCTACCTGTGACCACGGACGCTGAAAAGGGTCCGAAACGTCAGGTTAAAATAAAATGTAAATAAATCGCAAAAAATCCGTAAAAATGTGTATCATTTCAATGTCTACTGTTCGCGGAAACCGAAGAAACAAATATAGAATACATTTATTTAGAGTAGGTACCTCTCGGATTTCATTGCAGTTTATTTTAAGTATTAGTTCATACTGATTCCGTATAGTATTCATTATAACTGTGTGATAAAATTGTTAAGTATACTAATGAAGTAGGTACATAATAGTTATAATATGACATACCTTAGATAATTACTATGTTTTTAACAAGTAGTGGTTTAAATAAAGTGTTAATTTGAAATACCTTAATAAAATATTTGTGCTCTGTTTAGCCTAAAATAAAAATCCAATAAAATTCATTTATTTCTGTAAGTAGGCTAACAACTAGCACTTTTACACGTCCCAACATAATAAATTAACCCTACCACCGCTTCGGGACAATTTGGGCCAGTGCTGAGAAGAAGCGGCGCAAGAAACTCAGTCACTATTGTCATTGCCTCTTTTCAAAATTGATTTACAATAATTGTACTGCCTGAGACACAGGTTTGTAACCTAGTTCAGGCAAAGAAAGTCTTTGGTCTATACATCTTATTTTAAGCTTATATTAATTTACTACTGCCAATTTGGAACGAAATAAATGATGATTATTATTATTATTAAAATAAACGGCAACTTGGCAAGTAACAACAGTTATTCAAATGTTCAGTAAAGTATTCAGTGTAGACTAAAAACGGACGAAAGAGATATATTAAGCTACTTCTAGTACATTCATATTTCTTACTAATATCTTTTGACAGTCAGTAACCATGAAACTTACGCGCTTGCAATAAGGGTAAATTTGCAAGAACAATGGGTAGCATGATCTGCTGACTACTTTCCCTTAATGTTAACATACTCAAAACATCAAAAAAAGATGAAATTTATCCCTTGTTTAAATAATATCTCACCAACTTGAAACGTATGCGTCCTTTAGTTTATGTCATGTGCGCTGTAATTCACTTTGAATTGGCCGGTTATTAATTTCAAATCAAATCAAATCATTTATTTCATAGACGACCGCTTGGCGCAGTGGTCCACAGGTCGGACTTCTAAGCCAAGGGTCGCGGGTTCGATCCCCGCACAGTACAAGCATAAGTGTGCATAAACATGTGTGTTTGTACTGGTCTGGGTGTTTTCTATGTATAATATGTATTTATTTACAAAAAAAAGTATTTAAGTATGTTTATCCGTTGTCTAGTACCCATAACACAAGCCTCGTAGCTTAATTTAGGACTAGAAAATTGGTGTGATTGTTGTGAAATATTTATTTATTATTTATTTATAGACACAGGTGGCATTTTACAGATGGTGATGTAGATGGCAGCATGGTTTCACTATGTCTTGCTGTTATAGGCGTACAAAATATTAATTGTGTATTACATGTAAGATCTGTTATTTATTACATCTTATTACATACTTCTAAATAATAAAACTGGCCAAGTGCGTGTCGGACAACGCATAAAGTAGGGTTCCGTAGTCAATTTTAGCACCGCGCTGTTTTCCATTTCTTGCATCATCATCATCTCCCTAGCCGTCAATGTCTTCATTGTAAAGTATCTATATATTTTTATATTATTTATAATTTCGAAAGTATTCATCACAGGCTACCCGAAACAATTATAAATAAGAGTTTTCGTGCCTGTTTTTTACGTGAGAGACTTTAGAAATTACAGGGGGGGGGGGACACCGTGTAAACGGCTTTGGCGGGCTATGACTCGCAAATGGTAAATCTGATAAAAAAGTGTTGTATGGAAACCCTATCTTATTTTCATAGTAATTTAACTTAAACCTTAAATTTAAATTAAACGATACCTTACACAAGGGGTTGCCCTCAAAAAAATAATTCACCCCGGGGGGGTGAATTATTTTTTTGAGTGCAACCCCCTTTACATATATAGGGAGGTACCCTTAAAAAGAGGTAATTTTAATTTTTTATATTTTTAAAAATGAGATTTATATGTGAAGTATTCTCGAACCAAGTTACATGCAAATCAGTCCTTGAAAGTAGAAGATATTCTGCTATGACAGACTAGGACGGACTGAACGATCTTATAAGGGTTCCTTGTCGGACTACGGAACCCTAATAAAAAATGGCGTGAATGTCTTAACAAATTAAATGACTTTAATATTCATTTTTTTATGTCAAAATGTAATTATTCTATGTCAAAATTATATCTTTAAAATGACAAAATAATTGAATTATTATACTTTATTTATATTAATAAATAATGTTTCTTTTGACACTGCCTAGTTATTTTATAGTAGAGGAGATAAACCACATGCCTTGTACCTAGAAACACGACATAAAGTGTCATCAAACAATGTAATTTAAAGGCGATGGAAATCAATGTAAAACCAGAGACAACGAGATTGATGGTGCAACGCTATCAGCATGATTGATGATGGGGTCTTATGGAAACCGCAACCCATTGTCGAATGGGCTTATCACTGCTAATGTGCGTAGCTTACATTAAGAAAGTATGTTGGGTTATTTTTAAACCCCGACCAAAAATATGTGATATGATGGATATATAAATATTTCACAACAATCACATCAATTCTCTAGTCCCAAATTAAGCTACGAGGCTTGTGTTATAGGTACTAGACAACGGATAAACATACTTAAATACTTTTTTTTGTAAATAAATACATATTATACAAAGAATACACCCAGATCAGTACAAACACACATGTTCATGCATGCGGGGATCGAACCCGCGACCCTTGGTTTCAGAAATCCGACATGTAGAGGCAGACCACTGCACCACACGGTCGTCCATTAGGTCGTTCATTCGGATATTATAAGTTTGACCCTTTTTTGTGTATGTGTATGTCTGTAGCATCGTAGCTCCCAAACGGATGGACTGATTTCAGTGCGTTTTTTTATTGGAAAAAAAATTTCATCACGGTCGTTCTTAGCTAAAACAATTCGTTCAGCCGTTGGAGCTTTCCAGCTATTTTCTGGTTCTTTTGGGGGCTTTTTAACTGGTAAGTAAGTGTTTTATATGTATATATTTTAGTACAGAAAAAAATCAATTGGTTACAACTATATTAAGCTGCAGCAGACACTTCCGGTTCTATGTGTTTGCATGAATCGAGTTACTAACTTCTTTTGCATGCTACGGAGGGTATTTCATACGAACATACGGCTTACGGCTTAAGATAATTATTTTCTCAAATGAAATTTTACGTGTCACCTACAGAGTAAACATAGAATTACATTAAACTTATTATCTGCTTATGCAAGGGCGTACGGATTCAAGAAAACAATCATAAAGTAACAAACAAACAAAAATATGTTTGCCGGCCGGCGTTAAAAGGAATGGCTCAAACATTATTACATATACGCACAGTTTGATAGCGACAAATTACATGTCGATGGTGAACATAAACTTGAAACCTTCTGGTGTCGCGACGACGTGTTGCCTGCTGCAACTGCACGTTTAGTTTCTTACTTGACCAACCTCTTGGTTAAGCACGGTCATGTTGGATTGCCGTCTCACCGAACTTTGAGAGTGATGGAACAGTGCGTGCACCTGTGTATTGCGCTCACACTTGTGCACTATAATATCTCCTGCGTAGTTGGCTGATCTCTATTGAGATTGGCCGCCGTGGTCTAAATCGGCCAGGAGAACTATTAACCTCTTGGTCCTTTTGGTTTCTTCAATGAGTAGGATAACCATAACATTTTGATTCGTGACTACATTTTATTTGTTAAGTATTTTTTGCGTTCACAACGCTATTTTTAATTTCGAAAAGACATAACACTTAAAAAAATATTTTCGGCTCCGGTCATTGGGGAGGAATCGAACCCCCGGGTTCGATTTGGAAGTCTGGTCCAATGCTCTGACCACTGAGCTACCGAGAACCTTAATAATAATAAATCTTTATTGCTTACAAAACTTACATTCAATGAGACAAACAAACAATTGGACATGACAAAGCAATTGGAGGTGGCTCAGCTTGTGCTAACTTGGGATATGATCCCAAGCAGCGCTGGTTTTCAGCCACACCCATCTCTCCATAGATGTTGGGTGAGAGGTAGGTCTTAAAAGAGATGTTGAATTTTGTAAGTGCTTTTTTATCGCTTTGAGCTAGCGTATGTTTCATCAATGATTGTGGGAGACACCGTCAAATCACCCGAGAGAAATATTTTTACAAATATTTAACATTCGGTTAAGATGAAACAGGCTATAATTTTACTTGTTAAGTATTTTTTGCGTTTACAATGCTATTTTTTTATAACGTTGAGAATAAATATTGACTTATTTCACTTCTTTAACTATTTTTTACTTGGTCTAAACGACCATAGCAGCCGATCCATCTCAGTCGAAAGCGCGCGGGCGATCAGTTACATGTAAAGACGCTGTCGCCGCGTTCCGAAATAAGATTGAGAACTCGATAAGAAAATTGATTTTACACAAAAGTCGGTTAGTTTCTGTCAAAATTTGTATTTAAAGCTGACTTAAAAATAAGTTTTTTTTGTTTAAATAAATGTATAAATATGTTTATTTTTTGGACAGCGGTATCTATAGTCTATCTTTTGTCGGCGGCTTTGGTGTAATGGTTAAGAAGTTGACTATTAACCAAAAGGTCGCGGGTTCGATCCCCGCACTGTACAAAACATTTGTGTGCATGAACATGTCTGTTTGTACTGGTCTGGGTGTTACATGTATTTATTTAAGTTTATTTGTAATACCACTGTTGATTCTGATATCTGTAACACAAGTGCTTTAGCTGCTTACCACGGGGTCAGATCAATATATGTGATGTTGTTGTATATTATATAGTGATGCTAACAAAAGAGGACTATTGACTAGTGTTATTATTTACAAAGTGCTCCCTGTGAGTGTTTTTACAAAAACAAAATAGATTTTATTGATTTTTATTTGATTCAACCAAAAGTGACTCGGTAATATGACTCATTTTGTCAAGTTTAATAATAACTGTACAGTTGATTTAAGTATTCCTATTGACAACTAAGTATTTTAGATAGCTAGTTTTTTTTTAATGAAGAACCTTTTCTTCTTATTCCTATCCACATCCTAACTCCGTGCCTTATCTATCATACAAGTATTTCTTCCAGACCTACCCTCCCAGGGCGCATAGCTCAGCAAATCACGCGCGATGCAGGCGCCATCTAGCGAGGTATGCGCGCAAACTATGCGAATGCAAACGATAGGAGCCGATACTGGGGCTATGATAGTTATGATATCGATAAAAGACGATACAAAGTATGGACAATACAAAGGTTACAAATGAAGATGAAGAAATTAAAAATCAATTATGAGGAGATTGGCACGATATTCCCGTGTATTAGCAAACGTAAGCATGGCAAGTGTCGGACTGTTGTATGGGCCTGGAAGCTGTTAGTGGAGAGTGGAACGGGAAAACTAGAAAAATCTCCTGCTGTCAGCAATTTTTGTTGGTTCACTCTCACAGCCAAGTGATAGATCAGCAAAAACATCAAAACAAAGAGCGACTTGAGTCATTTGCCGAGGGATAGTCGAAACCGCACTTCGAGTACAACCAAATAAGTAGGTACATTAAACTTATAACTTATAATATAATGATAAATATACAACAACATTACATACATTCATCTGACTCCGTGGTAAGTAGCGTAAGCACTTGTGTTACATATATCAGAATCAACAGTGTTATTACAAATAAACTTAAATAAATACATATAACACCCAGACCAGTACAAACAGACATGTTGATGCACACAAATGTTTGTACAGTGCGGAGATCGAACCCGCGACCCCTTGGTTAATAATCAACTTCTTGACAATTACACAGGCGGAACAGTCCGTTTTTTCTTTAATTGATAAACGAAACCGATGCATTGTTTGAGAAGTAAAAAACACATCACCAAGCTATCGATAGTCAACTATCCCCACACAGCACTAGAGCCCATCGCTCTGCATGCCTGAAGCGCGCTTTTATAAAGTTTGGACGACGCTTGGTGCAGTGGTCCGCATGTCGGACTTCTAAACCAAGGGTCGTGGGTTCGATTCCCGCACAGTACAAGCATAAGTGTGCATGAACATGTGTGTTTGTACTGGTCTGGGTGTTTTCTATATTTATAATATGTATTTATTTACAAAAAAAAAAGTATTTAAGTATGTATATCCGTTATCTAGAACCCATAACACAAGCCTCGTAGCTTACTTTGGGACTAGAGAATTGGTGTGCTTGTTGAGAAATATTTATTATTATTATTATTAAGTTTCACAGACAGATCGGTAACGCGGCATTCCTGCATTTCTGATGGGGTGTCTACCGGGTTCATTATGTTTTACGTCAGTTCTTTAATTTTAACTATTGGACGGAATAAAAATTATTTTTTATAGGGGTAAAGCTTAGGGCTAGATGATATGTGTTAAAATTTAATACGAATTAATAAATCAATAATCCTAAGTTAAAAAAAAGGGATTCAAAAAATTATGTTCACTCGCAACACAAATCTCAATGAGATTTGATCTCAAAAACAAGAGGGTCAATTTGCTTAATGAAGATAAGAAGAAGATATTTTTTTAAATATACAACAACATCACATACATTGCTTCTGACTCCGTGGTAAGGAGCTTAAGCACTTGTGTTACAGATATCAGAATCAGTCAAATAAACTTAAATAAATACATTTAACACAGAGACCAGTACAAACAGACATGTTAATGCACACAAATGTTTGTACAGTGCGGGGATCGAACCCGCGACCTCTTGGTTAATAGTCAACTTCTTGACCATAGACGTCATTTGCTTAATTGTTCTTAGGCTGCGCTACACTTCACTTTTATTGTAGGTACAATAAAATAATTCAATAAACAAGTTTTAAAAGTAAAGCTGAAAAAGATAATTATTTTGCTTTAAATACTCTTTTTCAGATTTAGTCACGGATTTCCACAAAGTAACGCCTGCATCCATCAACTATAGTTTTAAAAGTGTTTTTGAAACAGTTGAGCTGAGTTGAGCTGAGTTTTAATTCTCACCATGTAACGAATTATATTAGGCTTAATGTTGATGTTCATTATGTAAATTTATTCAATGCAGTCCAAATATTACACCTCTGGTGCCGTATTCAAATATTTCGACAATAGCAAACCTAACATCGCAACTTGCAACGAACTTATTTCTTCACCGCAACATGGAGCTCAACTTCATCGATGCAAACTTTGATTAAAATAAAATACGAAGAATATAATGTGCCACATGGACATGGGTTGGAAAAATGTGCGATTGTGTGCTAAACAAGCGATCCGAATGCGAGCTAAGGTCGAGGACCAGTGGCATTACAAACAATTATCGTATTAACGTACTTGTTGCGTGTACTATTCGTTAACTTGACAGTGTGTATGAGGGGACTGTCAGTAGGGTGAACACGAACATTACCGTAACGTATTCGTGTCATCCAAACGTCAGAATTTGACAGTTTCTCCATGCAAATTGACAAGTTAACGATAGGTAAACGCTTACGTTTCGATAGTTGTTCGTGCTCATCCCACCGTTTCTTAAGTTTTGACGATACTAAAACTTTACGACAATGTTTGTGCTCAACCCACTGGGCTCATTAGGTGACGTTCTGTCACTGCGACTCGCGACTGTCATCGACTGTCTCCGGCCACTGGCTTACATGAAAACGGCGAGAGAATGATGCACATATGCCCTGGCGGTATGTTGCTTCGTCATGCCCGCTCGCCACCTGGTAGCATTGTTGTATCGTTTTCGGTATTTGAAACCACCATTTAAATACAAATACAAATAATTTTCATCAAATTTATTTCATCAACTTAAATATACTAACTGTTGGTTATCGGGTCTAAACGCGAACTATTTAATGAGTATTTAGGTACTCACTGCTCGACGTTTCGGCTGGATTGCACACAGCCGTGGTCACGAGCTGACTGGTGGTGACCACGGCTGTGTGCAATCCAGCCGTAACGTCGAGCAGTGAGTACCTAGTTAATAGTTCGCGTTTAAAATCAAAACCGTTAACCGAAAGTTTAAAATCATAAACTTAAAAATAGTTACATTACTTTGGTTAGAAACTCCTTTTAAGCAACTTAAGCTACGTCAAGCTTGTGTTAAAAGGATCTTCTGTTCCATAACAATGAATATATTATATCAGTAATTTAATTTAATTTAACTTAACATACTTTTTTAAATTTATTTTTATTTTTTTAGTCATCAGTAACATTTATATAAATTATATTTTATTTAGTAGTAATTATAATTAATGTGATTACAGAGGAAATATATTCTGCATCTTTTGATTATGTGTGTATGTGTGTGTGTGTGTGTGTGTATGTTTAAATGCTTCTTTCAACCAATTTTTATTCGATTCTTGTTTACCCTTCGGTCGTAACAAATCTTCTGTTTACCTTTAATCAATGGGTGCCACGGGCTAAGTCCGCCGTTTATCATAACATTACAAAGGCGGTTACGAGTTGCAGCTACCCACATTGTGGAAACTTGACGGCTGTGTGAAGGCTGCAACTTTTGATTAACTACAACGAGGATATAGCATGACAAATCCTACTAATATTATAAACGCGAAGATTGGTAAGGATGTTTGTTACTCTTTAACACTAAAACTACTGCAACAATTTGGAACCGGGATAGTATGTAAACTGAAATGACACAAAGGGTACTTTTTATCCCGTAAAACCTGATCTGTAGAAAACGGGTACTATTATGCGGGTGAAACCGCAGGGCACAGCTAATATAGTTAGATTTTTGGATGTCCAGTGAAGTTTACTTTATTTATTTATTTATTTCTTTACATTACACTATTGTTACAGGTAGTCTTAACTTAAGTTGATTAAACTTGTACTTAGGTTGTGGAATAAATGCGTTATTTTACAATTAACGTTGAGAGTGGTAAAATAACTGATATTTAATAGCATCTATTACCTAAAAAAGAGTTTGCCGTCACATTACTGGAAATCGCTAAAGTTTTTGTTCAGTAGATGTTTCTTGCAGATGTTAAGAGTCATTATAGTCATTGAGTGAAAAAAAAAACTCAAGTTTAGTGAAGTTTTGATGCTTTCATGTTGCTGTTTAACCGCTTACTCAATATTTCTGTGCATGTATGAATTGGAATAAAATTTAGTTTTTATCAAATAATGTATGTCAGGTAAATTATTTATCAATTGTATTCTGCTTTGTGTGCCTTATTAAATAAATAAATGAAATAAAAACCATGCAATATCCACATGCTACTTTTGTCGCTAGGCGGACGTTATAAATGTTTCAACTAGCGCCATCTAGCGGCGATTATGTAAATTCAAATTTGCATCGACGCCCCGACAGCGGTTGCAGCATGTTTTTGCGTGCTGCGACTTTTGCACTAAACTAAGTAAAACAGTAGGACCTCGTAGAATCGATAGAAAATTTGAATAATAAGTAAAATAGTTTAACGGTTATATCAAATTATATAAAATCAAATTAAATAAATATATCATTATTTTCGATGGTATCTTCGGACATCGCGTGGGCGTATAGTTGGGATAAACGAGCAAAGAAACTCAGTGAACTCAATCAAAGCACTTTTATTATCTTTAAACAATAATCACGCACAGAAATTAACTTTGATAAACAATCAACACAGTACACACGAAACGCGTAACAGTTCCTAGAGTGGAGGTCTGATCTCTAAGATGGAATAATGAAGACTGTCCGTTCGTCCAACATCCCTTCCATTCTAGGCTCTGTCGTAGCACAAAGTTAGCCGAGTAACTCCGAAGTGACGACGGTGCTGCCACCTCTCGGGACTCGTGCTACGCGTCGTTTTCCGTCCGTACTAATGACCTTCTCTGACATATATTTTAATAAATAAATAAAAATGATAATACCAAAATTATTACGCCTCATGTAGTCTATATTTTTTTCTACATGTATATTTTTCAATTTTGCTGTACAGACTCATGGACGAATGTTTACCAGACAACTGTAAAAATTACTTAATAATAAACTGGAATCATTATCTAGCAAACCCGTTGACAATTCACATCCTCTTCTTGCTACTGGTTGGAGAAGACTTATAAAAATATTAATAATGACAGTACGACCTGGGTCAAAAACAAATTTTCAAAGTATAGACGATTACTATTTATCGTATGGAAGTCACTTGCTCGCATTTCCGTGGGTAATGTCATTTGTAACCGTGGTTAATATAGAACCGCTCGCGGTGGAAATCCTCGGAGGCCTATGCTCATCAGTGAGCGTCGAAAGGCTGATCTGATAATAAATATATAAAAACAGCCTTCCGCTGGGGTGAAAATCCTGATTGATCGCAGTCCTTAAAGACCTCATGTGAAAAACACTAAAGCTTGTTCAGTAGAGTTCGACGGGAGCATCCCACGTCAGGCTAAGAACATGTTCTTTCCATGCTTGCTTGAGCACTCTATGAAAATATAAGTAAACTGTTACACAGGCTGGCGTAACGGGGTTTGTCACTGGCGTGCATCAGCTGACTAAGATGCATTATAACAATAACTTAGTAAGAAAGCTCGCCAGAGACAAAAGCTTAAGCTTCTGCTTAGTGGGTCGCTGTTTATAAAAGACCATACTTAATTTAATGATCCTTAACATACTTTATGACTATTAGAATACTTAGCCAACCTAGGTTTGCTCTTTACCCCTGAGTCCAGAGTTCTGACTCAACCCGATGAGGCTTAGTCTAATGAAAGATGGAGGTGGAAGGTAAAAATAGACCTTATACCCTATAAACACTTTTTTTTAAATGAAACCTTTTAGTTTTCTCTAACGCAGCCTTATTTCAGCTGCTAAGGTAATATTTGTTTCATAAGAACATCGTTTCTTATATTTATTTTTGTGAAATTGAGGCTCAAAATTCGATACTTAAAACATAATATCGCCGCTCTGATGTTGATTAGAGCAATTTTAACCACTAACATATGTTTCTTATATAATTTGATACAATAGAGTATTTAAATTATCTCTGGCCGGTGAAAAAAAAATGACGCCATTTGTCTATAGAAAATTACTCATCCTTTTCAGCTTGCGAAGTCGATAGAGAATTTCGATATAGACTTTGCAATGTCCTACGCTTCTTAAATCCAGAGGCTTCCCGCGAAATGTTTGCCGGTGGATATCCTTTTGGGAGGCCTATAGGTCTTTCTTTAAAAGTTCGTCAAATTTATTTATTTATATAATACACATAATATATACAAATATGTAATCATATTTATATTGTATATTTTAATTTAATCTTATGTGTCATATTATTGGTATTATTATTTTTGTGATTTCTCTTTTATTTATTTTGTCGTACCGCCCACTAATCATTTCTGCTTAGCCCATAGGTATGACTGGTAGAGAATGCCCTACGGCGTTAAGTCCACCTTTTGAACAAAGTATTGTTGTGCAATAAAGCTTAAATAAATAAATAAGGCCTATGCTCAGAAGAGGGCGTCGAAAGGCTGATGTGGTTATGATCATGACTTTGCAATGTAGTTATTCCTTGGGGCCGTAGTTTCTACTACCTATTGAGCAGAAACCCAAGAGTAATTATAATATTCCTCCTGGCCGATTTCGACCACGGCTACCAATCTCAACAAGATAAGCCAACTGCGCAGGAGATATTATAGTGCATTAGTGTGAGCGCAGTACACAGGTGCACTCACTGTTCCATCACTTTCAAAGTTCGGTGAGACGGCAATCCGACATGACCGGAGAGAGATCAGGCGCAGGACCAACGGCTTAACGTGCTTTCCGAGGCACGGGGGTGTAACATCGCCAACTTCCCGACTCCGAGCTGTTTTTGAGAAATTCATGACAGAAAATCTCAGAAACCCAAGAGTACAATAATAATAATAATAAATTTATGTAATAAAGTGATGTATCTAGGGGAAGCGATGAATGCTTACGCAGTATCAGTTGAAACACGTACAGTTGCCTTACCGAAAGAACTTCACTCTCATTATACAATTGAGCAGTAGGATAACGAAAAGGTCTTTTAGTCATGACTTTTAACACGAGCCTCTGCGCCTTTTCAAGTTTTAGTATGTTTGTGTGTTTGTTAAGTCAAGCAGTCCCTTCTGCATCACATGTTCACTGCTTGTATGCGGTAAACAGAATTT
The DNA here is from genome assembly GCA_963921415.1 of Pyrausta despicata. Classification (NCBI taxonomy): domain Eukaryota; kingdom Metazoa; phylum Arthropoda; class Insecta; order Lepidoptera; family Crambidae; genus Pyrausta; species Pyrausta despicata. Next base: position 251,407 of record OY992865.1, read on the forward strand.
TAACTCGACCGCAGCCAGTTTGTTCTCCACTTATCCCGCGTTCGGGTCGCAACTTCGCCGCGGTGGCGACTGTCAAAACAAGGTCAGTTGCATCACCTTGTAGAACAAACAATGCAAGTTTTGCTGTGATAAGTTTCAGTTTTTATTTAAGTTGCTGAAATAAACTTGCAGTTTAAATTTCGGGGCAGGTTACAGCGCGTGATAGCGTTTCGGCCAATCGCCCTGGCTTTTGGACGGGCTATATCACTGACAGTCACGAGTTGCAGCGACGATATGCATCATATGTGCGCTGACTATTAGTAGCCTTTATCTTGGTCAGGCCTTTTTAGATGCGTCCACGTAACTTTTATATACAATTATACATCACCGTGTATGACTTTATGAGCCTGAACTAAAGTCTGATCTGATTTAATTGTTTTATCATAAAGCTTTTTTAACTAACCTTTAGTTTCTGGATTATCATTAAAGACATAGGTGAAATTAAATGCATTAATATAAAAAACAGGGCACTTCTATGCTTAAAAGTTTCAATTAAAACTTTCATGTTTTAAATTAATGAATGCCTCATACGAAACAAAGTTGAAAATGAAAATTTCACCATCCAAATTAATCTACGAAAATTCGGACTTCCATAAACGGAGAATTAGTGACGATTATTTCTTAATAATCATTAAAGTTAGACAACACCTCTAACTTAGCCATTTAGCTTAAAATTGTCAGAAACGTCAAAAAAGATATAACATTTTCCTGAAAATGTAAAATAGAAAAGTAATAATGTCAAAATGCTCCATGTTTCACCTGAAAGTCTTAAAACGCCGCAGCGCTACGCCGTAGCACAATCATGCTACGGGCTCACGTGCTACGAACACCTCGTAGCGATTGCTACGTGCTACGACGTTCTTAGTATTAGATCTTTGTAGCAAGATAAAATGGGTGATTCATTCATAATTGGAAAGGATAAAATACAGAAGAGTACCTATATAGAAAGCGCTAGTTATATTTAAGTAGAGATTTTCAGTTGCCTTTTTTCTACTAGCTTAAATAAGGTTTACAATTAAAGTGGTTTCAACTTAAATGTCAAGATACCGCTGGCACAAACTTAAAACCAGAATTCAGGCCTAGAATGTTACGTTTCAAAGATGAAGTTTCTATGTTTAATAGTGTTTTTGAGGCAGTTTTTAGGGCCAAGATTTTTCCTCAATATCATATGCCACGGTAATGAGAGACTACAAATTTTACCCATATATTTTTTTTGTATATTTGTTTTTTGATTTCATTATTTTTTGTTTTCCAGTTTATTACAACCTTATAAAAACACGATATTAACATAGATCCAAAGCGTATCTATCATGTTTTTTCATAGAATGTTAGAAGTCTACAATGGATCTTGGTAATAAGCATTCATTTTCGTCCTTTCTTTAGCTTTATAATTCTACTCAAGGTAGCAATACATGCCAAAATTCGCGTTTGCAGCGAACGCTCGTTACACCTCGTTTGCATAATGAAGTTCGTTCACGTTTATAAGTGGAACTTGAATTGTGGAATTACACGAGTGAAAGTGGAAATTCGCTAGTAACGGTGTATCTAATGTAGAGGTTCGATAGAACTGCGTAATTGGAAAGAATCGAGCTTGAATTTACTGTCCGTAACAAAATTTTAAAGTACAAAGTAAGTATCTTTAATCACTTCTATACTAATTCGGCTACTGTTGACATGGTTAACTTTATCTTAAGCGAAATAAATAGTGTTAAAAAAGCCTAATATAACAACGGTACCTACTTAGGATGACCAAACTGAATGTTGCGGGCTCAAATCTGGTGGCATTTGTGTCATCATGATGATGCGAATTCAAATACCTGTTATATGTCCATGTTGTGAAACAAAATATGATCTAACTTCAAATCAAATCAAATCAAACATTTATTTCCTAGAATACTAAAAATATGCAAGTTACAAACTCAATGAAACTCAGATGAAGCTAGATTAATACCCAAAACACATGTTTTGGGTTGTAAACTAGCGCATATGTTTTCTTGTTTTATTATATAATTACCTAACCTGATTATAACCAATTTTGTGTCTATATAATAAATAAATACTATTTGTACCGTACATTTGATTTATCGATGTTAAGTTTCAGAAGAGTATTAAAGTATTATTATATCCGTTATTAGTCAGTGTAATTATTGTTACACTGTATGCAGTGTGGCCGTATATTTAAAACCAAGTTCGGTTTCACAAGTCATCTGCGAGCCCATGAGAGGAACCTCCACGGGTAACAAATATTACACGATTCCAAGGGTCGCCGTCGTCGGACACGACAAGGAGGACTATATATATAATTATTGTTAATTCAATATAAGTGTTAAGTGTTATTTTTTAATATTAAACTACAAATGCTGCAGTTCCATATACAAATACCTGGTAGCATCATTTCATTTCGTTGATTAACTCATTCCATTCCCAATTTACAATATCAAAGTGAATATGAAAAGGCATTTCGAATAACCACGATATTTATAACCAAACCGTTGTCCAGCGAAACGAAAATAAGGACGCGAAGACAATGGTAGAAGCTTAAGTCACATTTTTATTTACTGAACCTGAATTTCAGTTTTCCATTAGTTACAGTTTTGTCGTCAAGACTTATTGCCAGTCAAATATTTGTAACAAAAATGTATTTATGTTTATTTGCCCACTAAAAGTGTCTACTTCCGTGATAAAAGATTCAGGAATATCTTTTTATCAATAATAAAAATCACAAAAACAACTGATATTCTATTGTTTAGGACTTCCTTAAGCAAGAATGAAGCTCAATAGGTAAGTTTTAAAGTAAGGTACCTATTACTAGTTTGCTAGCCATTGTTAATTTTATGAAAAAATGAGGTGCTTGTGGCGCTTTGGTAGTGATATCAAAAGTTAAGCAACGTAAGGCGCGGTCATGTTTCGGATGGGTGACTATTCTGACCACTTAAATGACGTCTTTTTACAAGTATCTCCGTGTTAAGCTGTGGGTCCTGGTTAATATAGATAGATATAAGTCTTTAAGCCTAGTCAGAGGCCCTAAGGCGGCATAATAACATCTGACAGTTAGGTTGGTCACTTACCTTACAAACACCCCTCAACCAATCCGCACTGAGCCCGCGTGATGAAGAATGTCTCGGACCACCTCATAGTTGGGGTGAGGCCTGTGCCCAGCCGTGGGACGTATATAAGCTGATGAGAGATGAAAATAATGTTCCAGGTCACAAGATAAATCTCCATACAGCTGTACTGCCACTTTTTAAAAACAGCCAGTACGAGTCCCGCTCTTTCTGTATTAATATCAAATTATTTTGCAAGTGGACATTGAGTTCACAGCCTCCCAATAATACTTAAAACCGACTCTCCCATCATCTACACTCGCCCTTACAGATCGAGTTTGGTTCAATTTGTCAGTCCCGGACGCCAGCACCCGGTTCGCCGGCAGACCGGACCACCGGATGACCCGGATGGACCGGACGAGACGAGTCGGATGGCCCGACAAACCGCCAGCACGCGCGACGAATTACAATCGTCAGATTTGGTAATATTGGCTGGCGGAACTGCGCTCGGTAGATGAACATCGACTATTGCTAACTTTACTTGCTAGCCAAAAGTTTGGTACTTAACAATAATAAGGCCCACGAGAAGACCGCCATGCCAACCACTTCCCGGTTTTATGTGGTTGGTGTGTCGCGGTGACTCTACTAACATTTTTAATAATTAAAATGTGAGAGTGGATCTGGAAACTGTGACCGTCCCAAGCAGACGACGCCGCGCGCCAAGTGAATAATAATAACGTTTATTGATAACAAAATTTCTTACATTATTTATATTATCGATAACTTCTGTACTAGTTTTACGAGAAAACTGTGTAACGTTTGTTAGCGCCAAATACCCCTGGACTTACAGGACTCAGGTAAGTTTTTGCCTTAATAATAAACATTATAATATAAAGTGTATCAAAGTTTACATGAATGAAACATTTTGAGAATACAAGTAATAATAAGCTTTATTATGACTTAACATCGTATAATGTGTGAGTGTGTCTTGTGTGTGTGGTGTAAACTAATACTAGCTTTCGCCCGCGACTTCGCATGCGTGGGAATCGGTTCTTTAATATGATCAAGAATTTACTATCTAATATATAAAATTCTCGTGTCACAGTTTTCGTTGCCGTACTCCTCCGAAACGGCTTGACCGATTCTCATGAAATTTTGTGAGCATATTGAGTAGGTCTGAGAATCGGCCAACATCTATTTTTCATACACCTTAGTGATAATCATTTATATGGCATAACAACGTTTGCCGGGTCAGCTAGTTATATATAAAACCTTTCTCTTGAATCACTTTCTCTATAAAAAAAAACTGTATCATAATAGGGAGAGACGCGGGAAGTGACTTTCCTGTATCCTACGTATTGATGAATTATAGTTGTCATCAACAAAATATTCCCATTATTATCTTGTGGCTTTAATACAGATAACAGTTACTCGGTGAACACCGGTAAAATAATATTTCATCTATAATATAAAAAATAATCGCTGAATGTGTTACTAAGCGCAAATCTCGAGAGAAACTCAAACTATTTTGCTAATTCTTTTATTATAATATTCCTTAAATTGCGAGGATGGTTCTTACGTAAAGAAAAAAAAAACACGGGTTGCACTCTGGGAGTGCCGGCAGAAGTGAAAACTTGATTATTAACGTTGTGCATTTTTGATTTATTTGAACCGTCTTACGGTTTTTCGATCAGCATCACGTGACCTGACGCGAGTTTCACAGTTTCTACCCATGCCACAAAAGTGCTCAACGCCGCTAAAGAAGTTTTCACTTCAATAAGAAAACAACAGTTGCAGGGTGCTCAGGATCTCCTACTTATTATAAGATGATATCTTATTATTTGAGTTACAAAACCACCGGTAAATAGGTGGTACACCAAAACATAGGCTAAAACTAAGTTTAGCTAACTCGTTATGTTAGTTACATTTACATTCATGACAAATACATGTGCACACGTGTCTGTAAGCATTGACTTTCTACAAGTTCACTATTTCCATGACACAAAGTGATTCTCAAGACAAGTATCTACATACTCAAACTCAATCCACGTAGCAAAAGCCACACGGATTAGATTCGCGAAATCAAAAGTAAAAGCTTTATTGAGCAAGACTTTGAGCTAGTCGTGATTTCAGCCATTCAAAGGATGGGAGATGTGCCTCAAAGCGAAGCATGGAAGTTGTCAGAGCCGACGTCAGATATCGCCCCGCGGGACGCGCGCTGGTAGTAGGGATGTGATAGAGATTGATAAAGTAAATATTGATACCTACAAGGTCTGTGCGTTTAAAGACTTCGTTCATGCACCTGACTCACCATGACGCGATTATAATATTAGACGAAGAGTTTTCGAATTTTAAATTCTTCTCTATTTCTATTCTCATCAGCCTATATAAGTCCCACTGCTGGGCACAGGCCTCACCTCAACTATGAGGTGGTCCGAGCCATACTCCATCACGCGGGCTCAGTGCGGATTGGTGGAGGGGTGTGTGTAAGTTAAGTGACCAACCTTACTAATTATGTTATTAAGCCGCCCGAGGGCCTCTGACTAGGCTTAACGACTAATATATATCGAAATTAACCGGGACCAACAGCTTAACGTGCCTTCTGACGAAAATTTAAATAACGATATAATATTGTGTCTTTCCTTGATGTGTTTGAGGTTTCCAGTTCAAGTAGTTACGCTTTTGATTCTGTATGAAAATTGGCATAACAACAAAAATCTCTTAAGTAAGTGTAATTTTAGAAAAAACAAAATGTTTTAAGGCTAAACTTTTGCTTTATTTTTTTAATTTTACCCTCAGATGATATTATGGAACAAGATATCGCTACAACCGTCTATTTTTAATGCTGCTATTTATAACATCATTTCAGCAAAAAATATTCATTTTCACTTGATTTTTTATCGACTTTACTTAATCTTATTCGTTATGGATATTAGTTTGGGATAGGTAAACTATGGAAGAACAACACTAGGCGAGTCTTGGCAGAGACGCTCCGAATTTTAAAGCGCCAGGAATAATATTGGAACAGTTGCGGAGGTTTTTGCTCAGCTTCGGAAGTAATAGTGGCTCTGATGTGATTTATTTTTACTGAAAACTGCAAGATTTATTATGAAAGGAATAAATTTGAATTCGCAAAAACGTACGGGTTGGCTTACTGAAATATGTCGCCACCTTAAACCGAAGTATGTGAAGAGAAATATAAGTATACATTTTACGACCGCTTGGTGCAGTGTTCTACACGTCGGACTTCTAACACTAAGGGTCGCGGGTTCGATCCCCGCACAGTAAAAACATAAGTGTGCATGAACATGTGTGTTTGTACTGTTCTGGGTGTTTTCTATGTATAATATGTTTTTATTTACAAAAAAAGAATATTTAAGTATGTTTATCCGCTGTCTAGTACCCATAGCACAAGCCTCGTAGCTTAATTTGGGACTAGAGAATTGGCGTGATTGTTGTGAATTATTTATTTATTTATTTATATACAATTCATGTGAACCCATGTTATTCAATCGAACCAACCTTTTTTTGTGTTTCTTACATTTGAAATAATTGAAAAGAATAAGTCAAATAATGAGAATAAATAATAATACTAACATATTACATTTGCGTATTAATTTTGAGCGTTCCTTGGTTAAAATAAATGTAAGAAAAACAAAGGTTTATTAATTAAATTTATGATCATTACTAAATTTTCAGTAGGCTTTTGTCGACTTTAATTATTACTGAGTGAAAATATTAGAATGAAGAGCTGGTATTTAAAGATAATGGCACGGTGGTATCTAACTACATAGGTGCCTATACTAAAATCTATTTCAGGAGTTCGTCGTCTAAAAATTGGAACCGCTTTATTGCTAAAACCAGAATCAAATATGCAAAGCTTATGAACACTCGATCAGATATTCGAAACGGAGGCCTCAAGCGAGTGGTTTATTGAGTGACACGTGGACTACCACCCCTCGCCCCTACCCCACACCCCCTTGTTCGTTGCCACGTGCGCTGTCGGTTAAGATTTTTTTTATACAACAACATCACACACATTGATCTGACTCCGTGGTAAGTAGCTCAAGCACTTGTGTTACAGATATCCGAATCAACAGTGGTATTACTAATAAACTTAAATAAATACATATAACACCCAGACCAGTACAAACAGACATGTTCATGCACACAATTGTTTGTACAGTGTGGGGATCGAACCCGCGACCTCTTGGTTAAAAGTCAACTTCTTGCTCGACCATTACACCCAAGTGCTAGCTACTAGCTTCGTAGTTTATTAATGGTAAGTTATATAAAAAACAGCTCGGATTTTGAAAATAAAAATTTCTGTGTGCCTGTAAATTTTTCACAGCTAAATCCTTCATTTTTGTAATTTTGTTAGAGATCGTGTTAATAAATTACACGATACCAAACTTCCGTCCTTTGCTTCCCCTTTTCGTAACTGAATATCGAACTAAAAATCGTTTCGTTAACTGTCCTTCTTTAGTCTGAATAATAATATGAATGTGTATACATATGTGCTTGTGGCGCAATGGTTGCAGCGCTTTGGTAGTGATACCAAAATTAAAGCAACCTAAGGCGCGGTCATGTTTGGGATGGGTGGCTATTCTGACCATTATATAAGTGACGTCTATTTACAAGCATTACGTGCTTCGGAAGGCACGTTAAGCGGTTAGTCCCGGTTAATATCGATAGATATTAGTCGTTGAGCCTAGTTAGCCGCCCTGTGCCCAGCAGTGGGACTTATATAGGCTGATGAGATGAGTGTATACTGAAGTGCTCCTTGTCGGTAAAGTAACAGTAAGCAGTGAGAAAAAGAAAAGTCTTTTGATGCACCGATACCTAAGAACATCGTTTGTGATACATGATACATATATCTCGTCTCATGTCTTAACCGACACGATGCCAGCACAGAGCGACTTTGCTAAAAAAGGAAGCATTGTGCAAGTTCACACGACGGGAAACAAACGGCCCTGAGTCCCTACTCTCTAACCCGTTGTCCGTAGTTTCGATGTAGCCGTCCCAGTCACGCTTATAAAATTAACCGTAGGAGCAAACGGGCAGGCTAGACTTGGAAACGACCGTATGTTCGCTTGGGTACGGCCCTGTCTTTGAGGGGACGGAGCCGAGGAAGAAAGCTTAGCTGAGCCTTGTGACAATGTTTCTGTTTAAAGACCTTTGAATTGCGACCACATTTTATTTTTCTTTACTTAGACGATGTTTTTGTGAAATATTGTTATTTTTCAGTTAAAGAAGCAACGGACTATGATATAGACTATATAATCCCTTTGGTTTATGAGCTAAAAAGAGGATTATTTTGCTTTAAATTTCGACTAAAACACGTCAGCGCAGAAACCCAAATACATCCAACTGTAACCACCTGAAAAAACTAGAGTTGAATGTCGCAGGACTACTACCAGCGACTTGCTCGTAGTCTGTCGAAGCCATAACATCTCCTGAGGGGCCGTCCATTAATCACGTGAGGTCGTTTTTATTATTTTTTGACCCCCCCCTCCCCCCTGGTGATATTTGGTGAGGTTTGGGACCAGCCCCCCCCTCCCCCCCCTGGATCACGTGTATTTTTTTTGAAGTCTATGTAAAACTATTTTTGACTGGAAAAAAATATAAAAAATGGTTTTGATTCATATAACATTTATATGTATTTGCAATAAAATTATGAAAAAATAATAATTAATTAATGTTGTCTTCGTCCCACGGAGTTGCAAGACTTTCATTTATGGTTACAACCGGTAAAGCTTCTTCTTCACTGGCAGTTGTTATTGGGAAAGAGGCTTGAACTTCGGTTTCGTCAAGCCACTCGGCATCATCATCCTCGCGCACTACGCAGAGAACCTCCCTCCCTCGTAGCGTGAGGATACGCGTGGGCCGAACAGTTCCAGTTTCGTGGGCAGTATGGTGTCCATGGCACTCTTTAGCTCTTTTTTTAGTGCAGAAGTACTGCCCACACTGCCGACATATTCTTTCCACAAGAAGCTTACGATCCTTCTGCAGGCTAGGGCAATACAGGTCATAAGGCATTCTCATGAAACCTTCATGCGTTGGGGCAATTAAAAGTGCCCGACGTAGAATAAAGTTGGCAAACGTCTTGCCGTCATGTTCCTGAGGTTTCGGAATACATAGGCCACTGGATGTCTGCGAAATCGGGTAAGGTGGTAGAAGAAAACGTTCCGGAAGAACAGATCGAAGAGAACTCCGCAGGGGTCCACAGCAAACGCGGTCATCGCATTTCACGATCTGTTGAAATTAAGATATTTTTATTACAAGTACCTATAGATAAAAAATATAAATGATTAAATAATTAAGTAATCGTAAGCGATATTTTACTGCGTACCTGAAGAAAATACTGGCTCTCCCGCACATGCTCAATATACCATTGCGGAGAAGGCATGTCAGGAACAAAGCTCTCGGCAATGTCATCGGGCTCGATAAACTCGGCTACAACGCGATGGTTGTCGATAACTACATTGTTCCAAACTTCTGCGAGAACTTCTCCAGCCTTCTGAAAGTTGTTCTTTTCTAGGTCATGGTCTATAGTTCGCCCTCGTTCATCTAAATGGGTACCATAAGAATCATGTGGAAGTATAAGGCCAGATAATTCACGGCTTAGGGGCGCCATTCTTCTCTCAACGCGATTGAATGCGCTTCTGCCTGGTGCATTTGTGAAGAGGAATACGGCGTCAAGATCGTATTTCTTAAAATGCTGTATAGCTTGAGCAATAATCTTCGGGTACCTGGGATTTTCATCAGGCCCTCCATCTGATGAAATTAAAACCACAGGTTTCAGCCGTCCGTCTTCAACTCGCATTATATCTTTGAAATTATCAAGAGTGGTAACCTTTTCAAAATCTACAGCATGAGTAGATGCTGTAGAGGAAGAGTGCTTGCCACTCCTTATCGCCACATATGTTGGCCCAGAGTACGTTACTGCTTCAGCACGCCCCATATCGTTTGGTTTTATTATGCACCCAGCATAAACGCTAGGGATCAACTTGTGCCTTGCAGCAACTACCCAATCGTGGTCAGGTAATGACACACGATATTCAACATGCGTCAGGAGTGGAGCTTGTTTATTCACGGCTGTCAAGCCTATTGGCACCCGGGCTTTATCGTCTTGTGACAGAAAAAACGCTTGGTTTGGCCCGAGAATAGATGCCACTGTTTCCAAAGATCTTATTGTGGCGACACAAAAATGTTGATCGATGTGAGCCTTGTGGTGATCTGCCTCAGGGCGACTCAATTTGACAGGCACGGTGACTACATGTCTTTTACCTTCCAAGGTGGTGTAATTTCTTGGGAGCAACCGAAGGTATGTGCTACTTCTTGAAATTTGGAATCCGTGTTCGTTTAGTTTCTCATGGAGGTCATTTAGTGTCCTGCAACTGCGAACTATTTCTGAACGACGTCGTTCTTCCGCAGAGGCACCAAACATGGCCAAATCGACGATAGTTTTTAGCAATAATGGTTGTTGCTCGTCCAGGCGCGGGCGACCTGGGCCAGAGCGTGATTTGAGAAGACTAACTATATCTGGACTTTTACTACAAGCCATATTAATCTTTGATTGCATTGATAATCTATGTGAATGGGAGTGACGCATATGCTGCTCCTTCTTTCGTAGTTCTTTTTTGCATTTATCAATTTCTTGACGCAGTTTCTTCACATTACGCTCACGCGTGTCATCTTCACTGGCACCCAAAGAATCCCTACGACGTACAGCTACGTCAAGTTCCATTTGAAGAAGGGTAATCTGATCCTTCAACTTATCCTGTGCGGGAGTAGCACGTACAGGCTTTGGCAAAGAGCTACTTGTACTTGGTGAAGCCAGTGAAATCTCGTAGCTATGCTCCAAATCTTGAGCTTTACGTTTCCATGAACCTGGAATACAAACATATATAAAGATCACGCCTATATCCCTCGCGGGGTAAGCAGAGTGTAACGCCGCTTGAAAGTGCGTGAAACTGGGCTGGAATGACCGAAATTTATATAAACGAAAAAAAAGACAACAAACAAATATTCAATATTTCATAAATATGAAAAATCATAATTTATGAATAATTTAATTTTATATTGTTTACTACCTGTTGGGGTGCTTTTATTTGTGTCATTGTATTCAACAGTAATTCCCGACAATTCTGCAGGTAGATTTGGCACATTGGATTTGGTTGATAAAGTGGGAATTTTTTCGCTGGTATTCTGAAAATATATAAAATGTTATTATTATCATGCATGTAAATTAATCATCCCCAAGTATTGTTTAGTATTTGTTATAAGCGGAAACAAAACGGCACACGAACCATGCACAATCCTTTATATTATTTTCTTAGAATAGATGTGAATTTCGTGCAAGTGAGATTAATATCGTGCAACTAAATAAACCATCCTTCTTAGTATATATCAAATATTGAAATAAACATAAAGAACGGAGGTAGCCTAGCGGGTTTCTTTGAGCGGCCCAACTATACATAAATACTGCCATCATCCATTTGTAAATACATATTTAGTTTAATTTAGTAAAATTTACCTTTTACTCTGTTTTTTAAGGTTAGTAAACTGTCTCGTAGACAGCGTTCAGCTTAATATACCTACTAAAGTCCAGCGAGTGGAGAAGGCATTTATTGAGCCGATCTGACCTAGAGATTAATTACATATTTTTTAAATATAATAATAAATTAATTAATTAATAGACAACACTCAACGGCCCACGATAAGGGCCTATATAAACCTATTCGATTAAAGTGATTCTAAGTAAGGTTTATATGCATATTTTATATAAATATGTACTACTAAATATACCTCAATATTGTAAAAAATAGGTACATATAAGATTTAACAATGACATTATACTTGATATTAAACTATAGGTAGAACTAACTTACGAAACGAATTAACTTACCTTTTTATTATTAGAACAATAAAAGAGGATATTAGAGGACTTCTTTGCTTGGTTCTTACGGCGGAGATCTTGTAAAAAATCATTCGCCCACTTCGTAAATTCTTCTTTTTGAGTATATTTTTCTTTCGAATTAGCCCATATCTCATTGAATTCTTTCTGAGCCACACTAGGTTTTTTTCCTTTCTTATACTCCGCAAATAGTTCTTTATACAGTTCACCTAGTTGAGACATTATTTTAACGTAAAAATTGCAAGGTAAACGGTTACGCATGCATTCGGCGGTAAAACATCGAAGCATCTGGCGACTGACTGTCCGGCGAGCGAGCCCAGTGGTCGGCGCGGCGCGCGGGGAGTCGTTGCCAAGCAACGGCGGGCGAGTCAATCAAGGTCATAACTACAAATCGCAAAAATTTTCGCGCCGTTCAAAATTTCGGTTCAGAAATAGCGCTTTTTGGAAAAAAAATAATAAAATTTATACACGTGATGTCTAACGAGACCCTCCCTCCCCCCTCGTGATATTTCGTGATGTTTTCCGTACCCCCTCCCCCCCCCTTTGAGCCTCACGTGATTAATGGACGACCCCTGAGGATGCCACGTGTAGTAGCGAAACGCGTCGAGTGTTTTTTTGGTGTCAGTGTTGTGATTCATGGTGCATCTTCTGTGTCACGTTATGAGTTTTATTGTAAGTCCTGCGACTTCCAGCTCTAGTTTTTTCAGGTGGCTACAGTTGGATGTATTTGGGTTCCTGCGCTGGCGTCGTTTAGTGGAAATTTAAGGCAATATAATCCTCTTTTTCATTTTTAGTCATGGATTTCCGCAAAGTAACGCCTGATTCCATCAAAAATGTACTATATACCATTGTATCACTTAGTAGACAACTATTGTTAGGTTCTTCTTAGTACCTAAGAAGGTACTCAATTACAAGAGAATTCAATCAAAATAGGCGTACGACTGCAAGTGTTTGTACATGAAAATCGGGGTTAAATAGACACTACAAAATAAGTTTCGAGTACTTGTGTGTACATACACGTCAAGCTTATCACTGCGGTATCTTAAGCTTACGAAATAAGGGTGATTTTGCAAAGAAAATGCGTAGCTTGATGTGGAGCCGTGTGTACATTAAAACAGTTTTGTATAGCAGGTGGTGTTGTACATACGATGTAGTACACAAGATATCGTAGTATACGATCCCTATTATACTGCTTAAAGATAATTTATTTCCGACAAAGTTATATACAAATTCACCTAAGCGAGATACTTACAAATTAATCAGTAGCAGTATTGCTACCGGGTGGGTGTTTTCTATGTATAACATGTATTTGTTTACAAAAAAAAAAGTATTTAAGTACGTTTGTCCGTTGTCTAGTACCCATAACACAAGCCTCGTAGCTTTATTTGGGACTAGAGAATTGGTGTGATTGTTGTGAAATATTTATTTTATCTTGCTTTCATTCCTCTCACTTTTTACATTTTTTTTAAAATTTTGTTTGCCAAAGATGGTAACGAAAAATTATTTATTTGTTGATTGTATTTACTATATTGTTTTCGCTTCAAGGTAAAGTTTCACATGGTGAATGAAAATTCTATAATTCTTGTAGATTTCTATGACTTTACTGTCATACTATGTCATCGTGTTGTCACCCGGCTTTGGTTGCGTTCACACTCGCGACCAATCGGTTAGGCTTAATACTTAAGTCACGTTCACACTCTAAACTTATTTCACTACTCACTCTTAGTCAAAACAACATCTTCAACGGCTGACCTTAATAGAGACCACTTAACCACGCTAGATAAATGACTGTCTACAAGTGTGAGCACAGAACACAAGTGTAGGTGCAATTGAGCAGGCTGGAGTGATATCAGATGCTCCTGCATCCATTTCTGATGTCCAACAGCTTAACGTGTAAGAGAGCCAGGGTATTTCTTCTTATTTTATTTTTTTCCTGACACTGAGATTCTTGTAAACAGTTTTACAAAAATTTAAACAACACAAGCCATTTTTTTTCACACTCGAGTTATCAATTCGGGTAGAAAATCCTGATATTGTAGTCAATAGAAAAATGATAATTGTTTTATTTAGTAATAAACAGAACTCAATAACGGTTAGCAGCGCTGCGTTTGAATGGAAAGCAAAATCACAGTTGGGCACCTGGACTTCTGATTCTGATCTTCGGATCTGTCCTTTAGTCAAAGTCAAATGTTGTTCCAAACTAAAAAAAACTTCATTGTATCTTAAAAGATACGTCCGCGAATTCCGCGAATCTATGAGTCCCAAAAATATACCCTTTGGAGTAGAATTTTACAAAACTCCATATAAGGTATTATTTATTTCGCAAGTATATACCGTATGGATTTGCCTTTCCGTGTATTTTACTTTGGAATCACGCAAAACAAACGAACTCAAACGCAATAATAACTACAAATCAGTTTTACAATAAACATCAGTGCACCGAACCGAGTTTTATTTTTCATCATCTATCAAAACCAGGTTTTCAATCAGGAGAGCCCAAAAGATGCACTAAGTAGGAAATTGTAAAATATTTGGATCGCCAATGTAAAATATGCTAAAATTTTCACAATAATGTAAGCTATTTGATTGATTCGTATTCAAATTGTGATAATTTAAATACCTAAAAGTATGATTTTCCAAAATATTTTTTATTTATATAGGTTTTGGGTGATAATATTCTGGGGCACTCCAGTACCCCAGTGTAGGAACACTGTATGCGCAAGACAGTGTAGGGTTCCAGGGTTAAATTCTTGATAAGAAATATTAATGTTAAAGATATTTTTGTGTAGACGCTCGGCTATGTTCTCGGCTATTTGGTGTACTCTCATGATTCGTTACTAAAGAACGAAAAAAAATAACATGATATTTTTCATCGTTATGACTCCTGCTAAAAGCTCAGCGTCGTGTTAAAGGCACATTACAAGTATTACATTGTAGATGAATACATTAATGTTTTTAACTACTCGTAAAATTCTGTTGTCACTATGATTTTTTTGGCAACAAGTCAGCTCGTGACCACGGCTGTGTGCAATCCAGCTGAAACGTCGAGCAGTAAGTACCTTATACTCATTACAATATATCGCGTTTACACCCGATAACCAGTAGTTTGATTTTTGATTTTTATCATAATTACATTTTTAGACCAGAGTTACGGGTTTTTATCCTTTTACACAGAAATGTTTTCTCTTTTCCATGCTGCATCAACTTACAGTGGATACAATAAATTGATACAAAGAACCTACTGTAGTAATAATGGCACCGAACAATACCTAGATTTGGTTCGGCAATTTCCCTATTTAAAACATTTTTGGTAACTTTTTGAAAACGGTTCTGAGATATGTAAAATTATTTTCACCAGTCGTACATATAAATCCGCTTTAAAAGTCACAGACAGCCTATTCGGGCAAGCTCAGAAACCAAACAAGCTGATCGATCGCGGAACAAACCAGACGCATTCAAATGCAATGTTAACACGCTTGCACCCGCGTTAGGTGCCTCACACATGATGTTGTTGTAATGAGTGCACGCATCGTTCAATTAGAACAGTGGAGTTGATGAAATCAGGCGTTATTTTCGTAAATCCATGACTAAACATATATATGTCGTGGCCGCATCGTAGAATTGCCCATTTCATGAAATGATCGGCCATTTAATGAAATGGTTGCATTTCATGAAATATTTAACTGTCTATTGGCCATATCATGATGTACCCACGCCAAATCAATGATAAGAAATCGTTTGACGATAGGGCCAGCTGGACGCACTGCTATTTCATGAAATAATTAATCTTAATCGATCATATCGTGGAATTATTTCATTGACTACCGGTAGAGGCGCTGTAAGCGCCTAAGCGCTATGGTCAAAGAGTAAAATAATACTTGGCTTTGTTTGTGTCAAGATGGCGGCCCTTGTAAGCAAAGACGTATTTTCTCACAGTAAAAACAAAATTATTTTAATATTTCAGAATAACGTCAAGTACGTAACAAAATTGTTCTGGGTTTTCATTTCATATTTTATGGTTACCCTATTTTCACGATATGGTCAAACGTGGGTGACCAAATAACTAAACGTTTACCGTTTAATGATTTGGTTACCATTAGTTGGCCACTTCATGAAACCTGAACACTTCACGAAATGGTCAACCATTTCATGAAATGATCAATTCAGCGATTTGGCCACGACATGTATACAGGGTGTCCCAGAACTCAACGTCAAACCGAAACGGGGTGACAGGATTGATCGTAAGCATCATGATAAAAATCAGAAAAAAAATCTATCCCATGCAGTTTGAAAATTATGGGCATTTTAAGAAAAACCTAGAAATTTAGTCAAACTGTAACAATTTTTCGGTTATTATGGTTATTTTTTTTTATTTTTGTTCATTTATACTTTGGAACCAAATAGCATTTCAGAATGACAGTCAAAAATGATGACACAGTTGCCGCAAGTTTCCTAGAAATAAGACTGATTTGTTAAACTATGAATTTAAAATTTTCACAATTTGTCGACTTTGGAAGGCCCTCCTTTAAAAAAAATGTACTAGAATGCCTTGGCAAGTGCCATTAAAAGTTGGCGCATTTAATCAGGAATCTAAAATGGCACAATACTTGTTAGTTTCATACTAAAAAAAAACGAGTAAAAAATAAAAACCTCATGTTACCCGATTTTTGCTAACCAATTTTACTCTGTTAAAATAATTTTTGATTCGCACAAACTCATGACAGGATCTTAATTTTACGGCAAAATGATGATTTTACGGCAGAGATGGATACTGGACATGTTGGCCATGAGTGAGCGAGACAGATAGTGACGCCACTTTTACAAAAGTTAACAAAAGTAAGTAAAATTAATTAAATATATTTTATTAATTCTAATTAAAATAAAATAATGAAAAATCTTGACCTAGTTTAGTTCAATTTTATTGGAATAAAAGTCAGATAGGGAAATAACATTGTTTATTACAATGAATGTTCACATTGTTTTCCATCAGCCTCAATACAGGCCCTACATCTTCTTAAAAAAGATCTACTTATTAGCCGGGCATATCCTCGAGAGTTGATTTCCTCAGCAGCTTGAGAAATTCGTTCACGCAGCTCGGCTTCGCTCTCAATGGGCTTTGAGTAAACTTTTTCTTTGAGAACGCCCCAATAAAAAAAATCCCAGGGGATTTATATCTGGTGATTGGGCTGGTCACGAGATAGTGTCTGAACGTCCAATCCACCTTTCCGGATATTCCTGGTCAAGGAAATTTCTTACTTGCACTGCGAAATGCGCTGGGCAGCCATCTTGTTGATACCACATGTGGCGACGATCTGATAGTGGTACGTCCTCTAACAAAGTAGGTAAATTTTCCCGTAAAAAATGTAGGTAATTCGTGGCATTCAAATTCTCAGGCAGCTCAAAAGGCCCAATAATTCTACCGTTTAAAATTCTAGTCCACAGGTTTACTTTAAAGCGATACTGGGATCTATCATCTCGTATTAAATGTTAAACGACGCATCTCCGTCTCACTACGTGGCGTCACTATCTGTCTCGCTCACTCATGGCCAACATGTCCAGTATCCATCTCTGCCGTAAAATCATCATTTTGCCGTAAAATTAAGATCCTGTCATGAGTTTGTGCGAATCAAAAATTATTTTAACAGAGTAAAATTGGTTAGCAAAAATCGGGTAACATGAGGTTTTTATTTTTTACTCGTTTTTTTTAGTATGAAACTAACAAGTATTGTACCATTTTAGATTCCTGATTAAATGCGTCAACTTTTAGTGGCACTCTTATCATACCAAATTTTGATAAAAATCCAAATTATAACCAGGTTATAAATGAAACTATAGCTGATGTTGTTTCTTGGTTAACGCAAAATGACCTGAGTGTAAACTTATTAAAAACCAAATTTATACAGTTCTCAAACTATAAAGCAAACCGCCCAAAGCTAAATGTCACATGTCAGAACATAGCAATTGATGAAGTTAATGAGGCAAAGTTTTTGGGTATCATCCTTGACCAGCACTGTAGCTGGAAACCCCACATTGACGACTTGTGTAAAAGATTAAGTAGTTTTGTTCACGCACTTAAAAAATTACGATTTGTAGCAGGAGAGGAAACTGCTCTGACTGCATATCATGGATATGTGTCCTCAATATTAAGGTACGGTCTCATAATATGGGGTAACTCAAGTGAAATAAATAGAGTATTTTTGATGCAAAAAAAATGCGTCAGGGCAATTTGTTGTGCAGGGCCAATGGAATCCTGTAAACCTTTATTTAAACAGCTAAATCTTATAACTCTAGTCGGGCTTTACATCTTAGAGACTGGAGTATTTGTTAGGAGAAATCCTGAGCTTTTTGAAAAATATATTCAACTGGATTTAAGATTACGCCAGAGAGATATTTATAGATTGCAAGTTCCTCCGAGCAATAGCGCATTTTTCAATAAAAACTGCCAGGCCATGTCAATAAAAATTTACAATAAAATACCTTATGACATAAGACAGCTTCCCTATAATATGTTTGTGACAAAATTACGTAAATATGTCCTACAAGAATGTTTTTATAATCTGACTGAATTTTTGACATGATTAATTTATAATAATAATAATCGTTATTGTGACATGAATAAATATTACTAAACTATATTGAGTCTGTATATTAAATAGAAATGTATTATATAATTAGGCCATGAATTAATATTATCTAAAATGTTCAAATAGTAAAAATGTGTAGTGTATAAATGAAATTAATTAATTGTTTAACTTTAACTTACATATTTAATTTTTGCATGCCGCCTATGGCAAAACATGATGGTCTAAGACGAAATTCTGTTATCAAATTTACCATGTTTTAAGCAAATAAACATATTCTATTCTATTCTATTCTATTCTATTCTATTCTATTCACTTGCCAAGGCACTCTAGTACATTTTTTTTAAAGGAGGGCCTTCCAAAGTCGAAAAATTGTGAAAATTTTAAATTCATAGTTTAACAAATCAGTCTTATTTCTAGGAAACTTGCGGCAACTGTGTCATCATTTTTGACTGTCATTCTGAAATGCTATTTAGGGTTATGGTTCCAAAGTATAAATGAACAAAAATAAAAAAAATTAACCATAATTACCGAAAAATTGTTTTGACTAAATTTCTAGGTTTTTCTTAAAATGCCCATAATTTTCAAACTGCATGGGATAGATTTTTTTTCTGATTTTTGTCATGATGCTTACGATCAATCCTGTCACCCCGTTTCGGTTTGACGTTGAGTTCTGGGACACCCTGTATACAATCGTAATCTGTCGAAGCGACAATTACATCTCCTGAGGATGCCACGTGTAGTGGCGAAACGCATCGAGTGTTTTGTTGGTGTCAGTGTTGTGTTTTCAGGTGCATCTTCTGTGTCACATTGTAAGTCCTGCGACTTCCAGCTTTAGTTTTTTCAAGTGGTTGCAGTTGGATGTATTTGGGTTTCTGTGCTGGGGTTGTTTAGTGGTAATTTAAAGCAAAATAATCTTTACAACATTGGATCTTGAATGACGTTTGCCCTACACACTGTCCTATGGCACTAATATTAAGGTCAATTAATAATAAAGTTGGTAATTTCATTTTGCAATTTTGTGCAACTACCTTTTTTTTCTTGATGGCTGAAAGCTCGAAAATCTTATCGATATTTCCTGGCATTAAAATTATGTGGCAATTGTGTGTTTATTTAAGTGTGTACCCTTTACACTTCTATTTCTTTACCAACCAAAGCAAGGAAAGTAACCCACACATCAATTAAAATTGTACATAACCATTCTCATTATTTTTTGTGTCCATACTCCGTACACAAAAAATATTTAACAGCTCAGAGTCGGGAAGTTGGCGGTGTTACTCCCCCGTGCCTCGGAAAACACGTTAAACCGTTGGTCCTGCACCTGATCTCTCTCCGGTCATGTCGGATTGCCGTCTCACTGAACTCAGAGAGTGATGGAACAGTGAGTGCACCTGTGTATTACGCTCACACTTGTGCACTATAATATCTCCTGCGTAGTTGGCTGATCTCTGTTGGGATTGGCCGCCGTGGTCGAAATCGGCCAGGAGGACTATTATTATTATTAATATTTAACTAGGTACCCAATTAGGTCGTACTGTCGTAGCTCTCTAAATGGCGGCCAAAATATGTGTTCAAATCAAAATGAGGTTGAAGTATCTGTAATGGAATAATTTATGCATGCTATCTTTATATATAAAATTCTCGTGTCACAATGTTTGTTCCCGTACTCCTCCGAAACGGCTTGACCGATTCTTATGAAATTTCGTAAGCATATTGAGTAGGTCTGAGAATCGGCCAACATCTATTTTTCATATCCCTGAGTGATATGATAAGGGTTGTCCACAATAATTTATATGGCAAAACAACGTTTGCCGGGTCAGCTAGTTATTTATAAATGCCATTAGTCATCTTACACGTTCCCGTCAAGTGGGCAATTGCCAAAACGCCTGGTTTCGGCCAACTCCGTAATTAAATATACAAACTTTTTCCGGCCAGAAGCCTTTTAAATAGCTTCTAATAAATTAGCAGCATTCAAATGTAGTAATCGACTCCTGAACAAAAAAACTACTTTACGAGCTTCTTCAGTAATTAAAGAATTTAAAAAAAAAACTTTGGTATTTCACTTAATATTTTGTTTGTTCGATTTCTTCTCGGGTCAAATATTCTTTAGAAAAATATTTTTGTTTGAGTAAAAGTCTTGAAAAATGGCTCTATAAAAATCTTAATTTATTTTCTTTGTCACTTGTAGGTAATTCTATTGTTATTTACTACTATTGTGTTATTTCTAACACAATATTGCTTTTCAGAGTGAGTGCAAGCACTTAGCTTTGCCTTTTCACAGGCACCTGCAACTGACAGTATAACTTAAGCCCGAATTCTCAACTAGAAATAAGAACCTAAATCGAACAATAAACTTTCCTTTTGTGCGAATATGACACTTCATATTCGATCTCGATATTTGTTTACAATACAAATTGGAATGTGAGCGCTCGGCGACACGGCCGGCCAACCAACCCAGTCACAGTATGGATATAAGCTGAAGCAGTGGAGAAGTTAAGAACAAATTCTCTAAATGACCCACACGTACAAATTTGAACAGGGCCCGAAGCGGTTATCGCGATACTAATTTGCATGCTGTTAATAACAGCTGAGTAAGCAGAATATCCTAAAAATATGTCATCTTTAGTGTCCTTATTCATGTGCAGATAAAAACTTCATGCATTCATTCATACTAATATCGCCTCCTATCCCTCCACAAATCCCGCGTGTAATAATTACGAAGTGATGTCGCCGGCTGCGATTGATGCAGTTTGACTATTTGTTGCTACTTTAGTGTGGCTTTTTGTAGCTATTAGTTAAGATTAATTCACTTATACGTTACAAACTGACAACATTGTTACTGCTGAGTTGCATGCGCGGTGCGGAGACAATAAATTGGTGGGATGGAGAGGTAGTGTCGATTCTTAAGGTAAGTAATACTTAGTATTCTTTGCCAACACTGCCGATACCCGCTTGGCCCTGTTGCTTCTGTGATCGTGTCATTTCATATGTTTGTTTTGACGTGACAACGTCTTATAACGCCTAGAAATCAACCTAACTAAAACTAATGTCATGACGAACCATACTAAAACTCCTTTATATCTTAATAATGTGCCTCTATCGTACGTAGATACATATATTTACCTAGGAAAACAAATTTCATTCAACCGAAATAACAATGAACTAGAGGTAGAGAGGAGAGTCAACATGACTTGGAAAAAGTTCTGGAGCCTCAAAGAAATTCTAAAGAGCGCCATGCCCATAAGCTTAGAAAGCAAAATCATGAACACCTGCCTGCTCCCCTCACTAACATACGCCTGTCAAACCTGGAAGTTTACGAGGACAGTAAAAAATAAATTAGGACAAGCCAGAGAAGTATGGAAAGAAGTATTTTAAAAATAAGAAAGATCAGTAAAATTCGCCATAGCATCATAAGACAGAAAACTAGAGCTATTGATGCTCTTAGTTACTCATTGAAACTAAAATGGAAATGGGCTGGGCATGTAGCTAGAATCAAGGACAATCGTTGGACCATAACAACTACATCATGGCCAGGCCCTACAGGCCAAAGAAGAGTAGGAAGACCAAACGCGCGCTGGACTGACGACATAACCAAAATAGCAGGCACACACTGGATGCAGGCAGCAGAGGACAGACAATACTGGTCATATCTGGAGGAGGCCTTTACCTTCCAATGAGAGGGGTTCTTGTCTTAAACATACTTATAAATGCTATCATTATTATTAAGTATCGCTATAATTTATATAACTAATAATAGTAGTTTATGCAACTGATACATAATGAGGGGCCTTAAAACACGAGTGTGGTTTTATGAAACGAGCGTCAGCGAGTTTCATAATAGCATCACACGAGTTTTTTAAGGCCTAATTATGTACAGTTGCATACACTACTTTATCTACTACTCATATTTATCACTAAAATGCAATTTGTTTTAACTTTTCACAATATTTTCGTCACAGCGAAAAACCAACAAACAAATGAATGACAACAGTAATGGCGGGTAATTCAATCCTCCGTCACGACGATATTTTTTATATCATAGACAAACGAATGAAGTCCCTATCCTCATGTCACTCGTGATCATATGTCGTGCGATTTGGATTAAAAAACATACTGAATTTGACGTTTCATATCGATAACTGCTTTAATATCAATGGATACTAGAATAGAGACCTACTTTAGTTTTGACAGCTGTTCCAAATTTAAAGTCATAACCTTACAGAAATTGATACTGTTATAACATTACAGTACAGATTTTACCTACTGCCACAGATAAGAAAGTTCTCATAGTAAAATTGGTTGTAGTAATGCTGGTCATTTCCTACGGTTTCTGAACGCATTTTAGAGCACTAATGACATGTCCGTAGATAAACTTTATTAACGTATAAAATAATATAACTTTTTTTTGCATGCTTTGTACTTTTAGCAAGAAATAAAAGGCTTTTTATTTTATTTTATTTTATTAACGTCTTATAATTCGATGGAGCCGCCTGCACGCACCAAAAAACATGACTCATGCGGCGTTATCTTGCTCTGAGGCGTTCCATTTAAGGCTTGAAGAGCAAGCGAGAGCGCGAAATGAGCGACAAAGAGGCACAACTTAATGACGTTGTCACGTTCAACTATCGTCAGTAAGCCGACTTTACTGACACCCGATTTTTTGTTTCCGTACTACTTACAACCTATTCTGTGGCCTAGCAGTGGCCGGTGCGACGCATTGATCGGGTTCTTTGTACCGATGTATCGGACTGACAATCGAAAAAAAGTGTACGATTAAAATAAAGAAAACGAATGGTCATTGCATCGCTCTTTGTGATTAAATATTCGAATAACGTGTTTGGGCATTACTTTGCGGAATTTTGAATTCGATAAATATTGCAACGGTTTTTTTTTTCAATCTCATGATGGGAAAACATGAATTGTTTGTTTACGGAATTGCAATATTTTAGCAGGCAATCCATCATCAGTGAAAGATTACACTTGCGAAATGCAAACATTATTAAATTGAGATTCGTAAATGGGAGATAGATGAATATCTCATTATTAAAGTCAAAAACTATACGTGCTTAAAATACAATTTCAGCTTAATCAAATGCGATAGTGAATAAAGTTTAGTTTGCTAGATTTAATTACAAACATTATACACATCAGGACAGGTGAAACTTAATTAAACCTTTTAAAAAAGCGCGTTACATTTAAAACACCCATCCTGAATATCAAATTGAATATACAGAGCGTCCTCTTTACATCAGCTTCGACGCAACTGCATAAGAGTAACTCGTCGTGACAGAGAAATAAACGTGTTCCGATTTGAAGCTTTACGTAGTTTTTTTTTATATGGGATAGGTTTGCTCTTGACCCAAGATTAAGCCCAACGAGGCAAAGATTGAGTCTACGATGAAGCGAGCTGACCTAGAAGATGCCTGTTCACTCTAGCTTTGAAGATTCCTAGGTTGTAATTGCAGGGAAACACTGACGCAGGTAGTGAGTACCACTCTTTTGCAATGCGCAGGAATGTAGATGAGAAGCGCTTGGTTCGTATCAGTGGAATATCGACACGGTAAGGATGGTATCCCGCGGTACGTCTGGTAGTCCGATGGTAAAAGAGAGCCGGCCGAATAAGGAATAATAATGATAATAATGTTTACAAAATACGAGGACTGACAGTTTTGCTGCTCCACTTGCTAGTATTCGGATTAACGCGACCACAAGACCACGACTCGTGACGCCACATGACAGACATTTGAAGGTAGCCTTCAACGTGACGGACGTCACGAGTCGCGGCGCAGTCGTATTGATCTGAACGAAAGCTTAACGTATGTATTATTAGGTAAAAACAGTTGATGGAATCAGGCGTTACTTTGCGGAAATCTGAAATGCGGAATCTTTTCTTTGCGGAATGACTAAAGCTAAAAAGGAGGATTATTTTGTTTTAAATTTCCACTAAATGACGCCAGCGCAAGAACCAAAATACATCCAACTGTAATCACCTAAAAAAAGCTAGATCTGGAAGTCGCAGAACTTACAATACCTACAACTCACAACGTGACACAGAAGAACTGACACTAAACTGGTTCAGTCGCTCGTAGTCTGTCGAAGCCACAACATCTCCTGAGGATGCCACATGTAGTGGCGAAACGCGTCGAGTGCTTTGTGTCTCGTTGTGAGTTGTAGGTAATGTAAGTCCTGCGACTTCCAGCTCTAGTTTTTATCAGTTGGATGTATTTTGGTTTCTGCGCTGGCGTCGTTTAGTGGAAATTTAAAGCAAAATAATCCTCCTCTTCAGCTTTAGGTAAAAATAGAAAGATAATTGTTAACCGTGGTTGAAAGACACATTGTATTGAGCTCAAATCCGTTAAAACGTAAGTCAAAGTCTAAATATGTTTTCAAAGTGATCCCATTTCATTTTTAAGCTCATCTTCCCATCATCTTATCTTTTGACCCCACCTAATGTTTCGAGTCAGAATACAGTTAATTTGAGCGCCGGAGTGAGAACACCAACACACATAACAGTAATTGTGATAGCACAATTACAGAACTAGGCATATACTATTAGAGAAACAAACTATTAAATTGATCGAGAAACACAAACCACGGTTGAAATGTTGAGAATCTCGGTAACCAGAGCTCAACAATTATTCCGAAACTTAAATGTAGCAATTAATTTGATTCAAACAACACGAAACCTTATCTGGCACTCGGAAATTAACAAAATAGCAAGGAAACCGTGGTAAATTAAATTTCAGTCAAGTTATTCAAGCGTGGGTGGAGAAAGACAATTGAAAAAGCCTGCTCAATTTGGAAAGGCTATTTTAATTTATACTTGCGGATAAACGGCAGACCGATGACTATAAATTGTATAAAATTTATTTAAATGAAAGGAAAGTATTGTGGTATTATTTGTGACGAGGTGAAAGATCAAAATTATGTATTTTCATTAACCTTTGTTATATCTCTATTCTGAAGTCTTATCTCTAGCCTACCTATCACTAAGTAGGTTTTATTTTCGGAATTTATAATTTCAGCGAGAACAACTGCCGACAAACTGCTGTGCATTTGGCAGATGTGAAAACAATGAATAATTTCTGTATATTTTGGAAAAACAATAAATTAACATTGAAATGATACACTTTTTACGGATTATTTCGCGATTTATTTACATTTTGTTTTAACCTGACGTTTCGGACCCTTTTCAGCGTCCGTGGTCACAGGTAGACTAAGGTGTTAGTTGTCATAACATAGTTTGAAAAAATTTTTAACTACCATCACTCAAAAATATTAAGTTACGTTCCTATCCACACAAAATGAGCTAACAGTATCTTGAGGTCTTGCAGTGTGGGGTCGAGCTTGAGTCTTGGCTATAACAGGTTCCCAAGCTGGTGGAATTTTCCAACCATCTTCTCTATTAAAATTAGGGTGTCTTTTAATTTCAATAGCCTCACGGAGCATACGAGGAAGAAAACGACGTTCTCTTGCGAGGACTTTTGGTTGGTCAAAGCGTATGAAGTGGTTGGGTTTATCTAACGCGTGTTCACACACTGCAGACTTTGTGTTCCGTCTATGTTTAACGTCGGCTATATGTTCTTTAATCCGCACGCTTATACTACGCTTTGTTTGCCCTATGTATGAGAGTCCGCAGTCACATTCCAGTCTGTACACTCCTGCGTCTTGAAGAGGTATGTTACACTTGACCGGTGGTAAGAATTGGTTGATCTTCTTAGGCGGCTTGAAGTAAGTTTTGATTGCAGCACGCTTCAAGATGTTTCCAATTTTGTCAGTGACACCCCTCAAGTATGGTAGTACGGCAGGTTGGCGGTCGACTGTATGAACTTTGGGTCGGGGTCTGCAACGGCGTGGTACTGGTAGCTGGTTGTCCCGTAGTACCTTCCTGACATGCTGAAGCTCAGCAGCCAAGTGTTGGTCGTCACAGATTCCCCTTGCTCTCTGAAACAAAGTTTTGCCCACGGTAGCCAACTGTCTAGGATGATGGTGAGAAGCACCATTGAGATATTTGTCAGTATGGGTTGCTTTGCGGAAGACTGTGTGACTAAGTGTATGATCCAGATTCCTTATGAGTAAAACATCTAAGAAAGCTAGCTGATTGTCTGCCTCAATTTCCATAGTAAATTGTATTTTTGGGTGTATGGAATTTAAATGATTAAGAAAAACAGAAACTAAATTGGTAGGTAAAATTGTGAAAGTGTCATCTACGTACCGTTTGTAAAACCTAGGTGTTACAGGTGCTGTGCTTAGAGCTCTGGCCTCGAAGTCTTCCATAAAAATGTCTGCGACAACGGGTGAAACTGGAGAGCCCATTGCAACACCATCTACTTGTACATAGAATTCATTGTCCCACAGTAAATAGCCAGATGTAAGGCAATGTTCCAATAGTTCTGCATATTCTATGGGCATATTACATTCAGCCAACTTCCTCTTTGTTATTTCAATGCAATCCTGGACTGGTAAACTTGTAAACAAGGACTGTACATCAAAACTAACCATAGTTTCATCATCGGCTAAGCGTAGGTGTTTAACTTCGCTGATGAAATGGTAGGAATCCTTCACATGCGCTGTAGTTGTTCCTCTTAGGCCAGATAGTGTCCGTGCTACGTGCTGAGCCAACTTGTAGGTTGGTGTATCAATCTGACTCACGATTGGACGGAGTGGAACATTTGGCTTGTGAATTTTTGGCAACCCATACATTTTAGGCGGTTTTGCACACGATGGTATTAATTGTTTATCATCTAGACTTAAACATTCACTGTATTTACGCACTAAGTCGCTGGTTTTCTTTAGAACTTTGTTGGTTTGGTCGGTCTTTACTCGTTTATATGTGTTTTCGTCCGACAGCAACTGTGACATTTTAAGTTTGTAGTCCGATGTATCCATTACCACGGTAGCATTTCCCTTATCTGCGCGGAGTATAGTTATTTCAGGTCTAGATTTAAGGTTCTTTAATGCGATATGTTGTGCACGGGAAAGATTCGACTTGGGTACTTTGCTATGTCGTAAGACAGATGATATATCTTGACGTAAGGACTCCGAGTCTTCTTTCTTTAGATTATTTTTCACTAGACAATCCTCTACGCTGCAAATAATCTCCTCATATGGTATTTTTCGCGGAGTTACAGAGAAATTAAGGCCTTTATTTAGTAATTCAATGGTCGTATCATCCAATGTTTGTTTTGATAAATTGACAACTGACCGGTTCGAGTTTATGTTATCTGTGGTTGTTTGGATGACGTTTGCGTTTCGTTTTACTTGATTTTTAGATGTTAGTTTGTCAAATTTTTGTATCTGTTTTAATTTGCATTCGTTATAACGGTGTTTTTCACGTCTGTTTAGAATCAGAATACATTCTTCAAAATCTGTTTCGGTCAGTTGTTCTTTTAAATCTAAACAAATTTTATCGACGGTTGCATTTATGTAGATAAGGTCGGAATGATGTTGGTGTATGAGATGACGGAGCAATTTTTCACTTGCCTGTTGTAAGATTTTCGCGCTCCCACGAATGTCTTTTTTGGGTGATATTTGAACACATCGTGGGATGAGATTGTGGTCTCTGCATCTCTTCAGGAAATTCAAAGATGATATATTCCTTGCACGCTTAGTTTGTAGATCTTCCAACCGGCGAATTTTGTTTGCGATATCCAGTCCGTACTGGGTCACATATTTGTTTCTTCGGTTTACGCGAACAGTAGACATTGAAATGATACACTTTTTACGGATTATTTCGCGATTTATTTACATTTTGTTTTAACCTGACGTTTCGGACCCTTTTCAGCGTCCGTGGTCACAGGTAGACTAAGGTGTTAGTTGTCATAACATAGTTTGAAAAAATTTTTAACTACCATCACTCAAAAATATTAAGTTACGTTCCTATCCACACAAAATGAGCTAACAGTATCTTGAGGTCTTGCAGTGTGGGGTCGAGCTTGAGTCTTGGCTATAACAGGTTCCCAAGCTGGTGGAATTTTCCAACCATCTTCTCTATTAAAATTAGGGTGTCTTTTAATTTCAATAGCCTCACGGAGCATACGAGGAAGAAAACGACGTTCTCTTGCGAGGACTTTTGGTTGGTCAAAGCGTATGAAGTGGTTGGGTTTATCTAACGCGTGTTCACACACTGCAGACTTTGTGTTCCGTCTATGTTTAACGTCGGCTATATGTTCTTTAATCCGCACGCTTATACTACGCTTTGTTTGCCCTATGTATGAGAGTCCGCAGTCACATTCCAGTCTGTACACTCCTGCGTCTTGAAGAGGTATGTTACACTTGACCGGTGGTAAGAATTGGTTGATCTTCTTAGGCGGCTTGAAGTAAGTTTTGATTGCAGCACGCTTCAAGATGTTTCCAATTTTGTCAGTGACACCCCTCAAGTATGGTAGTACGGCAGGTTGGCGGTCGACTGTATGAACTTTGGGTCGGGGTCTGCAACGGCGTGGTACTGGTAGCTGGTTGTCCCGTAGTACCTTCCTGACATGCTGAAGCTCAGCACACGTTAGATAAACCCAACCACTTCATACGCTTTGACCAACCAAAAGTCCTCGCAAGAGAACGTCGTTTTCTTCCTCGTATGCTCCGTGAGGCTATTGAAATTAAAAGACACCCTAATTTTAATAGAGAAGATGGTTGGAAAATTCCACCAGCTTGGGAACCTGTTATAGCCAAGACTCAAGCTCGACCCCACACTGCAAGACCTCAAGATACTGTTAGCTCATTTTGTGTGGATAGGAACGTAACTTAATATTTTTGAGTGATGGTAGTTAAAAATTTTTTCAAACTATGTTATGACAACTAACACCTTAGTCTACCTGTGACCACGGACGCTGAAAAGGGTCCGAAACGTCAGGTTAAAACAAAATGTAAATAAATCGCGAAATAATCCGTAAAAAGTGTATCATTTCAATGTCTACTGTTCGCGTAAACCGAAGAAACAAATATGTGACCCAGTACGGACTGGATATCGCAAACAAAATTCGCCGGTTGGAAGATCTACAAACTAAGCGTGCAAGGAATATATCATCTTTGAATTTCCTGAAGAGATGCAGAGACCACAATCTCATCCCACGATGTGTTCAAATATCACCCAAAAAAGACATTCGTGGGAGCGCGAAAATCTTACAACAGGCAAGTGAAAAATTGCTCCGTCATCTCATACACCAACATCATTCCGACCTTATCTACATAAATGCAACCGTCGATAAAATTTGTTTAGATTTAAAAGAACAACTGACCGAAACAGATTTTGAAGAATGTATTCTGATTCTAAACAGACGTGAAAAACACCGTTATAACGAATGCAAATTAAAACAGATACAAAAATTTGACAAACTAACATCTAAAAATCAAGTAAAACGAAACGCAAACGTCATCCAAACAACCACAGATAACATAAACTCGAACCGGTCAGTTGTCAATTTATCAAAACAAACATTGGATGATACGACCATTGAATTACTAAATAAAGGCCTTAATTTCTCTGTAACTCCGCGAAAAATACCATATGAGGAGATTATTTGCAGCGTAGAGGATTGTCTAGTGAAAAATAATCTAAAGAAAGAAGACTCGGAGTCCTTACGTCAAGATATATCATCTGTCTTACGACATAGCAAAGTACCCAAGTCGAATCTTTCCCGTGCACAACATATCGCATTAAAGAACCTTAAATCTAGACCTGAAATAACTATACTCCGCGCAGATAAGGGAAATGCTACCGTGGTAATGGATACATCGGACTACAAACTTAAAATGTCACAGTTGCTGTCGGACGAAAACACATATAAACGAGTAAAGACCGACCAAACCAACAAAGTTCTAAAGAAAACCAGCGACTTAGTGCGTAAATACAGTGAATGTTTAAGTCTAGATGATAAACAATTAATACCATCGTGTGCAAAACCGCCTAAAATGTATGGGTTGCCAAAAATTCACAAGCCAAATGTTCCACTCCGTCCAATCGTGAGTCAGATTGATACACCAACCTACAAGTTGGCTCAGCACGTAGCACGGACACTATCTGGCCTAAGAGGAACAACTACAGCGCATGTGAAGGATTCCTACCATTTCATCAGCGAAGTTAAACACCTACGCTTAGCCGATGATGAAACTATGGTTAGTTTTGATGTACAGTCCTTGTTTACAAGTTTACCAGTCCAGGATTGCATTGAAATAACAAAGAGGAAGTTGGCTGAATGTAATATGCCCATAGAATATGCAGAACTATTGGAACATTGCCTTACATCTGGCTATTTACTGTGGGACAATGAATTCTATGTACAAGTAGATGGTGTTGCAATGGGCTCTCCAGTTTCACCCGTTGTCGCAGACATTTTTATGGAAGACTTCGAGGCCAGAGCTCTAAGCACAGCACCTGTAACACCTAGGTTTTACAAACGGTACGTAGATGACACTTTCACAATTTTACCTACCAATTTAGTTTCTGTTTTTCTTAATCATTTAAATTCCATACACCCAAAAATACAATTTACTATGGAAATTGAGGCAGACAATCAGCTAGCTTTCTTAGATGTTTTACTCATAAGGAATCTGGATCATACACTTAGTCACACAGTCTTCCGCAAAGCAACCCATACTGACAAATATCTCAATGGTGCTTCTCACCATCATCCTAGACAGTTGGCTACCGTGGGCAAAACTTTGTTTCAGAGAGCAAGGGGAATCTGTGACGACCAACACTTGGCTGCTGAGCTTCAGCATGTCAGGAAGGTACTACGGGACAACCAGCTACCAGTACCACGCCGTTGCAGACCCCGACCCAAAGTTCATACAGTCGACCGCCAACCTGCCGTACTACCATACTTGAGGGGTGTCACTGACAAAATTGGAAACATCTTGAAGCGTGCTGCAATCAAAACTTACTTCAAGCCGCCTAAGAAGATCAACCAATTCTTACCACCGGTCAAGTGTAACATACCTCTTCAAGACGCAGGAGTGTACAGACTGGAATGTGACTGCGGACTCTCATACATAGGGCAAACAAAGCGTAGTATAAGCGTGCGGATTAAAGAACATATAGCCGACGTTAAACATAGACGGAACACAAAGTCTGCAGTGTGTGAACACGCGTTAGATAAACCCAACCACTTCATACGCTTTGACCAACCAAAAGTCCTCGCAAGAGAACGTCGTTTTCTTCCTCGTATGCTCCGTGAGGCTATTGAAATTAAAAGACACCCTAATTTTAATAGAGAAGATGGTTGGAAAATTCCACCAGCTTGGGAACCTGTTATAGCCAAGACTCAAGCTCGACCCCACACTGCAAGACCTCAAGATACTGTTAGCTCATTTTGTGTGGATAGGAACGTAACTTAATATTTTTGAGTGATGGTAGTTAAAAATTTTTTCAAACTATGTTATGACAACTAACACCTTAGTCTACCTGTGACCACGGACGCTGAAAAGGGTCCGAAACGTCAGGTTAAAACAAAATGTAAATAAATCGCGAAATAATCCGTAAAAAGTGTATCATTTCAATGTCTACTGTTCGCGTAAACCGAAGAAACAAATAAACAATAAATTAAAAAAAAGTCTCAATCTACGAATCTCAACAGCTGTGAACTTCAATTAATACGTCAACGACAAAGCCATAAAGAAAAAAAATGCATATTAGAATTCCGTATATTATGTAATTAATGTCACAAATGCTGTTTTAAAATTTTATTTACTGACCGAGTTCTACCGAAAAATCATCAATAATTCTGATACGAGAAGCTAAATTAGAAATAGAATATTCGTGTCTTCAAATGCAAGTGTTGTAGGTATCCAAATATTTAATACAAAAAAAAATTGTAAAGAATCAGTTTCAGTGCGATGAGTATCCGAACAAAACGGGCAACAAACAACATTGCGAAAGATAAACCACTGCAACAAAATCCGAACAAGTCCCCAAAAATGTGCTAAGCGACAATATTTAACCCTCTAATTACCTCCCAAAGTCGAGTTGTGTTTATCTTCTCATAAACACTTTTGCTTGCCTGCTCTGAACAAATAAAAATGACCCTTGCCCCGTGGCCTATAAAGAAGAAATTTTGAACCACTCATGGAACCCGTTTAAACTTTTTTCATTAAGCTAGCCCAGTTAAAATTCGTGAAAACGGCAGTTCGACAAAGTAATGATATTAAGGATGGGATTTACTTACTGCTTGAATTGTTGAACCGACGCTTATTGGTTCAAATGATAAACAATGTTTAAAGGAATTTTGAGAGTACACAGTCATTTAAATGTTTTTTGTTTTTGTGTGTGCAGCAGTGCTCTCTATTCCTCTTTCTTTAACGGATTCTACGGAAGACCAGCGTCGCCGGATCATTAGATTCTGCGGCATTTGCTGAGTAGATTCCTTTTCATGCATGTTTAAGTAGGTACATATCTGTAAAAAGTGTAATGTTTTGTGATATTTGTACTTATGTAACCTGCTACTTGTATGAATAAATGATTTTCTATTTCTATTTCTAAATAACGAGCGTGATAAGTCTTACGAGCCATACTATAAAACCAATCGAAAAATTTAGTTAATTTCATCAATCTGTACATTGACAATACATTTACGCAATAAATTATTAAATATGTCGGTAATTACGAAATTCCTACGTCAGAACGGCTTCCGATTTTCTATTTATCCTTTGAAAACCAAGTTTTCGGCAAAAAATGCTTACTTGTCAAAATTTTGTACTATAGTCCTAATCATTTCTTAGGGTTTGAATAGTTGCCAAAACACGGTTGACCGACGCAAAAGTTGAAATCAAATGTAGTTTTGCGGGATAAAGTCTTTGTCAGAAATTTCATGTTTTTTTTTTAGAAAAATACAAGAGAATATAAGATTGTAAGAAATTATCACTTACTGAACATTACTCTAGCTATTTTGCAACACTATGCACATCACTGTAAGACATTAGTGAACGTATACGTAACTCTAAAGCAGAGGTCGGCTACCTTTAACCGATCCCTTCTCTAATGCATAAGATATGTACAAGCCAACAAACAATTTAATCTGTGATATGAAAGCAGAGGCATGAAAGGACACACAAAAACTATCATCTTTTGAGAGTGACCCAAAATCATTCATAAAAAAGAAAAATCTGTATTTCAGACTCGGATAAAAATAGTTGTATTGGTTTTTGGTTTCATCTAAGAAAAAAACATTTTTATTTAAGAGTCGAACTTACTACCTGCGTCAGTGTTTCCCTGCAATTACAAACCTAGACATCTTCAAAGCTAGAGTGAACATCTTCAAAGTGGCATCTTCTAGGTGAGCTCGCTCCACCGTAGACTCAGTCTTTGCCTCGTTCGGCTTAGTCTTGGGTTAAGAGCAAACCTATCCCAAATACAAAAAAAAAAATTGTGGGAACTACTAGCGTTTGAATTAAACACATACAATTTGGCAATGTTAAGATGAAACGCAGGAAAACGTTTACTAAAAACTGCCATTAACGTATAAAAAATTCTAATCGTCGCTTCAGGCCTGAAACTCCAACAAAAATAGGAAGCTAATACTGAGCATGAATCCCCAAGGTACCCGTGACACTATTTAGCGGGCGTCGCGCCCCAGATGTGGCTAAAAGCTGAAAGTTGCGCTGAAAGGCTTCGCTGAAGCTGAATGAGGCTGTTTGCGCTGCTCCCGTTTCGCACGCAGTCGGCGACTACCCGCAATCTGAGGTTACAAGGTTTTTTGTGTTCTCAAATGGTTTGCAACTGGCGGTGGTTAACGATTTACATTCTTACTACAAAAGAACTCTGCATTTTCTTTTTAAAGTTATCTTGTGATGAAATCCTTCATCTTTAAGCGAATCGTACCAGAGAAAAATAAAAGTGAGGTAGAACCAACAGTGACCAATAGGTGCTTGTGACGCAGTGGTTGCAGCGCTTTAGTAGTGATACCTAAAGTTAAGCAACCGCGGGCGCGGTCATGTTTGGGATGGGTGACCATTCTGACCATTTAAGTGACGTCTTAAGCATCTAAGACATAAGCATCTCCGTGCTTCGGAAGGTACGTTAAGCTGTTGGTCTCGGTTAATATCGATAGCTATTAGTTGTTAAGCCTGGTCAGAGGCCCTCGGGTGGCTTAATAACATCTGACAGTAAGGTTGGTCACTTACCATACAAACACCCCTCCACCAATTCGCACTGAGCCCGCGTGGTGGAATATGGCTCGGACCACCTCATAGTTGAGGTGAGGCCTGTGCGTAGCAGTAGGACGTATGTAGGCTGATGAGAGAACCAACGAGTTGGAACATAATATCTCAATAAATAACAAATACATACAGCTTCGCTTAAGTCAGGGGTATAGAGAGTCGTCTAGATCTATCAAAATTAATCGAATCAATTCCAATAACTTTGCACAAACATTATTGAAACGAAATATTAATAACTTATACCTTATCTGCCTCAAACCGGACCACAAAATCCCATAGAGATTTAGTTTCAAATTGGACGACTGACCTTAGTTAAGAGTTTGCCAAATTAAATAGATCAGTTTAATACTTATCGGGAATCGAACCCAAAAGTTTTCGCTGACGGAGAGACCCATTAGGTTAAATTGAAAACCGACACAGCTTTGTCAGAGCCTTTTAATATTCGCGGAACCCTAATCTGTCGAAATGTCACATGTCCCTGACCATTTAGGTTTTATCCTTTGATGTCAACTATCGATGTTTTGCTAAAGGTTTTCCCCAAGGGGACGACACTAAGTCCTATTAATACTTAAATGGTGAAGGTTGTCGTTGTGTTTGATATTTAAACTGAACACGGCAAAGCACACACTCACACACGTAATACGTACTTATACGTACGTGACACACAGAACAACACGTCAACGACCTTGCGTGTAACATAAACATGTTAAATAAGTTCTGTTATATTTTTATATATGTTAGTTTATAATGTATATATTCTATGGGCCTGTATTTTATTGTAAATCTGTTGCCTCATACAAATAAAAAAAAAAGCCAATTTTAGCTTTGTAAATAAATAATTAAATGAATCGTTTAACGAACAAACCAATGACTGATTAATTACGCCCCAAACTGAGCGTTAGCTTGTGCTATGGTGGCTAGGATAACGGATAGAAATACATTTATAAACACCCTTGACTCCGGTTCGAATGCTCGTGCTTATGACACAAACATTTGCCTCCAGCAGGATTCGAACCCGCGACAGCCAGTTTTTTATGCCGCACCCCAGACCACTAGACCAAAGCTGTTATATAATATACTAGCTGTGCCCGCGACTTCGTCCGCGTGGAATAGTTATTTTGGGCATAGACATATACTGTCGCAGACACTTTTTTTAGATCATTTTAAGAGGAATAATTCTTTCATACATATATTTTTGGTATCTTGAACCGTTTGCGCAGCGCATGCAATGGAGGATGAATAATTTTCCACAATTTTTTCAGATTTTCCATTTTTTTTCGCTTCTTATAGTTGCAGCGTGATGTTATATAGCCTAAAGCCTTCCTCAATAAATGGCCTATTCAACACAAAAATAATTTTTCAATTCGAACCAGCAGTTCCTGAGATTAGCGCGTTCAAACAAACAAACAAACAAACACTCCAGCTTTATAATATTAGTATAGATATAGCATTATAATAAACGTGGTTTTATATTAAAGGAATGCACGCGCAAGGAGGCCTTACAAGAAAGTGTTTTAAGTGCATTAAAAAAAATATGATAGTGATGTCTTTAACAATAAATTTTCTAAGACCCACACAGATTTGAAACAGAACTACAATAAGACAAAAAAATCATTTTAAAAGTATTTTTCCTACCTTACGACGTCTTAACTTTTAAATCACCCTACAGTTCGTAAATGCATTTGCGCCGGAAAACGGGCAAGGATTAAAGAGTTTCTAAAGTAGGTACCGACGATGTTTCTGGTTTGTTTGATTGATGATATCGATACTGACACCATACCAATATTTATACCTTTTAAAAAAAATACAGTAATTTGGCACATATTTAATATCTGATATTTTATTTTCAAGTATTATGTTTTGTATTATCTTTTTCTCGTTGTCGTAGTTAACCTTAATACTTGTTATAAATCGTGCGTTCAGTGTTTACTTGTAAGTGGTCACTACACTTAGTATTATAATATAAACTTTTGTACCTGTTGACTGTAAGTAAAACAAAAAAAAAAAAAAAATTGAAACTTAAAGGTGACTGACTGACTGACATAGTGAATCTGTCAACTCATAGCCCAAAACACTGGACGGGTCGGGTTGAAATTTGGCATGCAGGTAGATGTTATGACGTAGGCATCCGCTAAGAAAGGATTTTGATAAATTCTAACCCCAAGGGGATAAAATAGCAACAAACTAAAATCTGCGCGGATGCTGTCGCGGGCGGTCATTAGTCAGCCTATACACATATTTCCCACCCAATGCTGGGCACAGGCCTCACCTCAACTTATGAGTTGGTATGAGCCATACTCCACCACGCGGGGTCAGTGCAGATTGGTGGAAGGGTTGCTTTGTCAGGTAAGTGAACAACCTCACTGTCAGATGTCTTTAGGCTACCCGAGAGCCTCTCTGACCAGGCTTACCGACTAAAACTCGTATCTGTTGATATTAACCGGGAACAACACATTCACGATCCTACTGAAGCACGGAGATGCTAGTAAACAGACGTCACTTAAAATGGTCGGAATGGTTACCTATACCAAACATGTTTGCTTAGCTTTGGTATCTCAACCAAAGCGCTGCCACCACTGCGCCACAAGCGCCTTATGCACACAAACATCGATATCATAATATAAATGTAAATATGAATTTCTGAATGTGTTGCAAAGCGCGAAGCCTGAGAGCAGCTGAACCGATTTCGCTAATTATTTTTTGTATAAATATCATTTGAAGTATGAAGATAGTTCGAAAAAAAAAACAATATCTGTAGGTAGCGGATTTTGTACTGCACCTTGTGTTTGAATACAATGAAAACCAATCTTTGGATAAATCTATTTATATAATCTACAAAAATTGTTGAAGGATACTTCGGTGGAGACTCAAAGGTAAACCTGAACACGTGAAAAATCAGTGTTTTTTTTATAAATTAAAACTTAAAGATGGAATTTTTTTATGTACAAAAATGATTGTAACTTATTTTGTTGCTGTTGTTTTTTAAATAGTCTGGAAAATGCTTAACGCTCACCGGCCTTCGAGGCCTAAGGAGAAGAGAACATTACTAAGTCAACGCAATAATTTTTTTTTAAATTTAAATGTATCGATAAAACGCGAATGTTTGTCACATCACTATCCAAAGTCTAGATAAGCGGGATGAGTGTAGCGCCCGTCGCGAGACCAACGGAGTTTCTTTTTGTTAGTGAACTCAAGAATTGCTGCGAATCTCGGGTTCACCCGTTTTTGTTGCGCCAACCGTTTCATCAGACAAGTTCCGAGATGTAGGTCATTGGAAATACTGTTTTGTTGAGAATAACACGAGATATTGTGTTGTGGAAAACAACTGAAAGAGATTCTACAGTTTTAGCAAGTGAAAAAACTTAACGCGGTAGGTAAAGATGAATGCTGTGACGGAATAACTTATATTTTGTCGCGAAGCAGACTGTCTCGTTGTCTGAGTTGACTGCCTCGTTGGTGTAGTGGCAAAGTTTCTGCCTTACATCGGAGAGGTCCCGGGTTCGAATCCCAGGTCGAGCCAAAATTGTTTCTGAGATTTTCTGTTATGAATATCTCAAAAACAGCTCGGAGTCGGGAAGTTGGCGGTGTTACACCCCCGTGCCTCGGAAAGCACGTCAAGCCGTTGGTCCTGCGCCTGATCTCACACTTGTGCACTATAATGTCTCCTGCGCAGTTGACTGATCTCTGTTGAGATTGGCCGCCGTGGTCGAAATCGGCTACGAGGACTATTCTATTTTGTCGCACCTCCCACCTATAACTTCTGTTTAGCCCAAAGGTATGACTGTTAGAGAACATTTAGTATCTTTTGTACAGTTTTGTTGTGCAATA
Organism: Pyrausta despicata; assembly: GCA_963921415.1. Classification (NCBI taxonomy): domain Eukaryota; kingdom Metazoa; phylum Arthropoda; class Insecta; order Lepidoptera; family Crambidae; genus Pyrausta; species Pyrausta despicata. The sequence continues at coordinate 289,971 of OY992865.1, forward strand.
AAGCTTAAATAAATAACTCTTAATGATGTGGTGAGATAGCAAATTGATCGGTGATGATAAGACAAGTACGTGTACGCCACACGTACCTGACAGGTACGTGTGGCGTCGGCGCGCGCCGGCGCTGCTGGCGCTGCCGCACGCGCGCACCAACCTGCTGGCCAGGGCGCCGCTCACTCGAGCCTTGCGCACTATGAACACGGTAGCCGAACAACTCGACATATTTTCGTGTTCTCTGAGTGAGTTCGCAAACACGGCATTTTATATAATAAGTAAATAGATTAAGTATAGATTAGTTTTACATTATTGAATTAGGTTAAGACTACCTGTAATAATAATGTAATGTAAGGAAATAAATAAACAAACAAAATAAACAAGAGTAGATAAAGCTTTAGAGCAGTGGGAATGGGAACATATAATGGGACAATTCAGTCAAACGCAAAAATAATTATTGAACGGAATAAATTGTTGTAGCAAAAGGATTACCATTTGCAGCGTTAATTTTCCGTGACTGCATGAATTAGATTTTTGTATAAGGCAACAGATTTACAATTAGAACAAATACAGACCCATATAATATGTAGCTTACAGACTAACATACACACAAATATAACAAAATGAAATATTTCATTATGTTTACTGTGTTAACTTGCCTACGTTTGTTTTTGATGTTGGTCGACCGAACCTTAGTGGTTTTATACTAAGTTAACACCTACATGTTTTATAAGATTTTTTATTTGTTAATGAATGAAAAAAAAAAACAGAACTAATTAATTTAAAACATGAATTTAGTTAAACGCAAGGTCATTGACGTATTATTCGTTCCACGTAGCGTACAAGTACATGACATATAATTCGTAGATCAAAATCTTACGAAAAGAGTTCAAAGACCTTTTCTTACGACCGCTCTGGCCCGCGTTAGCGGCAAAAATCAGCTAAAATAACCCGTTTAATGAACGTTTCCTTCGTCCCGGCGAAATAAGCTTAGCCATTCTCATTTTGCGCTGTTCTAAGTTTTTCAATTTTCAGCACAAAATTCTGTGGCAACAAATGGCTTAACCCTTACACTGAAAGATGGGTTAATCTGACCAATAAATACTGTTTTTAGGATGACATATTGATGCCTCAAAATGGCGACTAAGTTGGAACAAAAGTCTTATGATAATTGAATCATACTTATGAGCAGATAAGTGATATATCAGTGTAAACTTATTTAGTATATCGTACCAAACATAGAAAGGGCGAGAAATACGTAAGTCGTAGACCTGATTATTAAGTATCACCACCCGATAAAATCCTACAGCCATAAACTGGATTTCATTTACTAAATGTTCTTACAACACACGTTGGCACACACACCGTGTATTCACACCGAGACTTCCTTCTTATGTATTATACCTACACGACTTAATTAAACACCACAACCTTATCAAACAAGGCTTAAAATTCCTTTTTTTTTATCTCCACGCATTTGGTCTTTTAGACCCCTAATCACACTAGCGGTTAAAAGCCCTTTTTGTTGCTGCTTCTATTATGTAGTCCGGCAACTCCTGACCTGGTTTCCTTCTGACGCTTTTCTACTCACATTTAGGTGTAGTTTATATAATAATTCAAAAAGACATCATTATATCCCTGTGTGAGAAACCCAGTACAATTATTGAGGTGTTTGTTGAATGTTTTCGTTTGGTAAAAGCAAGCGAATTTATAATGAGCTTTCTGGAAGCGTCTCGTTATGATGGTTTGCTCTAGAACTTTTGAGAGTTGAACGAACTTAAACTTAACGAAATGTAGGGTTAGTTAACTGAAGATCTATCTTTGAAATTCTACCACAGCGTTTTGTAGTAAACGAGGCTGTTGATTGATTTGTATAATAAATTTTTGTGTGTCTTGTGTTTTGTTAAGCTTAATGTATCGATAAAAAGAAGATTAATATTAAGAGAAGATAAATAGTAGATTTTACAACGAGAGCATAAAGCAAGTCATTTTTATCCGAGATCGTTATATGCCCGAGCCCGCAGGGCGAGGGCAGATGATGAAGTCGAGGATAAAAATGATTTGTGCACGAGTTGTAAACTCTGCTTTTCACTTCGATTGCGAGAAAATAAAACAATAATTTGAGAAAATTCAATACGAAAAGTTCACGGCTTCTTTCCCGCTACTTTACTTTTTTTAATTTTCCTGCATAATTTTCGGGCAAAGAAAAAAAATATACAGCCTATTCTTAAATTATTTTGGAATAATGTTTTTTTTTGTGGTAAACACGTTTTGATATTTAGTTTCTTTTTCGTATTATCTTATTATAAATCAAAAATGCAAATAGGGAAGGAAATATTATAAATTAGCAAGTTTTATCCATGTACAATTAATTGTTTTTGGCTGTATGGGCTAAATGGTCACTGCCTTAGTGTAGACACATTTAAAAAGCTACTTTTATGCACAAGTGCATAAAATTCAACTTTATGTCGCCTAGATCCTGCATAAAGTAGTACTTTTTCGAGCATGAGAAGTGAAAAAGTTCTTTTTTCCCTCTTCTGTTGAACCCTTAACCTTATAATTATTATTTGTGTATTTTTAATGTTTAATGACAATAAAACCTTTTTCTGTCTTTTTCATTCGAACTCTCTGTAAACTTAACATCGTGCCGGTGTGCCCCAACCCCTGCACGCCAACGGATTTAATGAACTGCAGCCGATCCGCAATACAAGTGGCTGAGTTCTGGGCTGCCACGGTGTAATTCCTCGTGTTCCATCGACACGCTAAGAAGAAGAAGATTAAAACTGTTAGTGTTTGGCTTATTATAACTCAACTCTTAATCTCGGCGGCAAATGCATTGAAATCTTTTAAAAGCATTGTTTTCATGTAATAAGTTAATAAGTCTTAGTGAGAATAAAGATCTTTAAACCTTAAACCTAACCTAAACCTCAAGCAAGTTAAATTAAAATAGCATCGGTACATTCTTTGAAAATGACCTGGAACTTCAATATTTTTCAGCTCAATGCCCGTCATTTGCACTTACAATATTCACAGACAGGAGGAGTAACAGATCAAAGTGTATTAACTCCACCTACCGAATTATTCTAATACAGAACGGATTTTTTGTCTGTTTCAAACCTTGAAACTCATGTCAAATTATGACGCATCAAACTGTATTACTTTTTATTATAAAAAAGAACCAAAAGTAGTCACCGTTTCAAACGATATTAAATCCAGGTTCGTTGCCATATCAAAGTATATTAAATTTTGTCGCTAGAACAAAGTGTGTTACATCCATAGACATCAAGTACAAGTCATTTCTGAACGCAACAAACTATATTGTTTGTGGTCACTTGTCACTCGATGTCAATATGACAGGAAACATTGGCGGTTAGGTTGTGTTGTGTTAATGTTTTTTGAGTAATAAAATAGATTTGTTATTATTTTATGGTAATAATCGTATGTAAAGATGGAAGAATCAATATTTGTTGGAGAACATTCGGATGGTTCACGAAAACGGCCACGTAATAAAAACCTAAGAGCTCGGCGTAAAGAAGCAAGGTAAGTGTTGTTCGCACTTGTGTATTTTATCACAGCATTTAGTAATTTATTTTAATGGGTTATTTGCGTGTTTTTGTTTATGTCATAATGTTTATTGTTTCAGATACCGTGATTCACACCCATGTCAAACTGTATTAAATCCCAAATGTGCCACATCAAACAGTATTATTTTATGGTTAATGCATCAATATGTATTAAATCCAAAAAATATGTAAAATTTTATTGATAATTAATAATAAGAATGTATGTGGATTTCAGTTTTATTTGCTGATTTGACTTCCAATAAACCCTATTACAATACAAAGTTGTTTGTTTTTGTCCTCTCTTAAAAATATTATGGATTATGCTTTTATCTCAAAAGTTACATTAACGGAGTTAATACACTTTGATATCTGATATTCGCAGCACCCTTGACCGTCACCTTAGATTTGACAAATCTGATTCGGAAACATTTGGATCGAATGCGAAAGCTAAAACAGGATTGCTGAGCTGACGATGCAAACGTAATCTCCGTTGGTGGAAAGGGACACCTGTTTAGATTCACACACACATATATTTTGCTATTTACATGGTAAAGAATATTCTAGAGTTGGCGAGACCCAAATTATTAAGACTCAGGCCTCACCTGAGCCTCTCTGTCGCCGTGACTCGCTTCTGACAGAGTGTCAACCAATTGCTATTAGTCGCGAGTCGCAGCGACAGTATATCCCACATGTGGCCTAAATACTATTTCAATATGACGTGTATACTATGACAGCATGTATCTTTATTCTAATTTCTAAAAAACGAAGCGCGTTTTTCATTCCATTCTTTCTTACATAAAATATAATGCTATAATGCCCGCTATTTTCGCCATAATTATGTTTATACATATAAACCTACCTCTTGAATCAAACTGTTGTAAAATCCTTACTGTAGGTACTTTTAAAGATCTATACATACATACAAACATAGGGACAGACGCGGGAAAGGACTTTTCTACATATATACTATGTTGTGATAAAAAATAATATAAAAATAGGTATATGAGATCGATTCTTAGGAAAATAGATAGAATATTCTTTATTGCACACCACATATTAATAAGAAAATAAACTAGTGTTTTTAATAAGTAGGTATATTTAAATGTGTACGGCGTATATTTGGTGACTGTCTTACAAAAGTAGTCGAAACATCTATCAGTATACCTACATAACATTTTTAAGTAAGTTACCTACATAACAAAATGTAAATAAACCTAATGCCGAAATAAAGAATACTTAACTTATCCCCAAGTCATATGAAACAAAATAAACATGAGTTAGTCGTGAAAACACTGAAAAACTTACCTATTGCGATCAATTTTGTAAGGAACTACTGTTCTTCTCGAGTCGACGCCGAAAACTGGCGGAAAACAACCTCAAATGCTTTGTCGCTGTAGTGTAGTGTCAAAAATTGGTAGTAATATCATAGCTAAATAAATTACTGTTTCACGGGTTAGCTTAAAGATGCCGCTCTACATCTTAAAAGCTTATCATAAGGCTGCAAAATTTAAAGTGACCAGTTATTCGAAGTGGCCAATTTCACCACGTTTTACCCTACTTAGCTAACAGCGGATTAAATACACACATTTGTAAAAAATATAACGACTTATAAATCAAGTTATGAAAACTGCGTAAAGAGACTCAAACTCGCAACTAATTTTCACATTTCTGTACAGAGTTGGTTAATTTAAAACAACATACGAGTGAGAAGATGAATCCAGCTAGTTAGTGCGGAGGGCTATTAAACTTTTTGCGCTAGCACTCGCTCGTGTTACTCACTCACTCATTCACTCACTAATAGCTGTTATATTACTGTAGCCCTACTCTACAAGTCGATCTTCTTAGTTTCGAATGTAGCTGTCCATGTTATTATTATTATTTATTTATTTATTAAACAAACAACGTATTAAACTAAAAATTACAATAGTCCCACAAAACTGTTTATATAGTTTGTCTGTGGGATCACGAGTCTCTAACATATTAAATCAAATCTTAAAAATTGGTTGCCTGTAAACTCGGTATACGCGCGAAAGTTTTACGTGACAACGACTCTGAGTGGTAAAATAATTTTAATGTGAATATTCATTCGTATAACATGAACCGGTGTGTATGCCTATCTCTCTCTCTCCCTCTCTCTCTCGCTCTGTCTCTCTCGCGCGAAACGTGAGCGGAGCAGCGTAACGCAGTTTCTTGAGGTGTCACCCGGCAAACCAATTTATAAGACGTTGTCACGTTAATAATTCAAGTTAGATAGAAAATACTTTTTAAGTTTTCTTTTAAAAACATTTTTATGTTGTCCCCGTCGTATATCTCCGGGCAAACTATTCAATAGGTATCTTTAACGGTACACATGCGAGTTAGAGCGAACGGGATTGGTAGTGTCGAAATCATGAACGAAACGTCTTAGAATAGAACCTTTAGACTTGAACGCTCATTTTATTCAACCTTTTCCAGAATTTTCGACTAAGCGTAATGCTCGAAAAGTGAGTAAAAAGAGAAGTTTTTTTTTTGAAAAGCGATAATTACGACTCAACTTTTGCGCTGATGCTAATGTTTCTATTATATGCGCCTTTGAGGTGGATTTTTATTACTCATTCATACATATGCAAACCTAAAAACCGGAATAAAAATGACCACTCGTTATTACTATTGCAGACCTATCTAGAGTACCATAGAGTACATTACAAAAACTGATCACTACACAGTATAAACAAAGTCGCTTCCGGCGTCTGTCCCCATGTCTGTATGTATGTATGCTTAGATATAACTACTCAACGGATTTTGATGCAGTTTTATATGTACACAGCGGGCATAACGACGGCTGCCGGGTTCTGTAGTTTGTCTATATGACAAATATCAAACAAAATTTTGATTGATAATCGATCATTAGACATATCTTTTCGTAAGTAAGTCAATTTTATTCCTGTAACGTTCCTATAACGAAGTTGACTATTAGTCAAATTCTTTTATTTGTTAAGTATTTTTCGCGTTTACAAAACTACTTAAAATACTTAACAAATAAAATTATAGCCTGTTTCATCTTAACCGATTTTTAAATATTTGTAAAAATATTTCTCTCGGGTGATTTGAGGGTGTCTCCCACAATCATTGATGAAACATACGCTGGCTTAAAGCGTTAAAAAAAGGCACTTACAAAACTCAACGACTCCATTAAGGTCTCGGTAGCTCAGTGGTCAGAGCATTGGACCGGACTTCCAAAAGTCGGGGGTTCGATTCCTCCCCGATGACCGGAGCCGAAAAGAATTTTTTAAATGTTGTCTTTTCGAAGTCAACTTCTTAGCCGTAACACTAAAGTGGTCATCACAATTGCACGTCAAAGCATCGACAAAGCAAAAACTTTAGCATCTTGAACGCATGTAATGAGGGTGATAAAATTCTTTCGGCTATCGTCTGTATGTACACGTTATCGTGTCTCGTAGTAGGCCGTCCGTTCATACGCTCGGCTACACGTCAAGCTAAGCAGTGCGGTATCTTATACATACGTAATAAGGGTAATTTTGCAACGAAAATGTGTAGCTTGATGTGGAGTCGTGTGTACACAACAGGCACATAGTTGACAGTCACTTAGTGCACGGCTACGTTCCGAAACCGTTTCAGTTGGAAATCCTGCCTCCATGTTCATTGCAACCATAGATTATTAGCTTAACTACTTTATTTCTCACCATTTTATCATTGTTTTCATCTCTTAGTGTGAGTAATTTGTTCCAAAAATTGTCACGTAGCAATACCTAGCAAACTTTAGTAAATACTTTTGCTCAATCTGTGAATAACGTAGTGGGTTATACGTTAAATAACTAAATATACACTCACCCCTGTCTGTACCCAACATATTATATAACTGTTTTTAGGGTTCCGTACCTCAAAAGGAAAAAACGGAACCCTTATAAGATCACTTTGTTGTCCGTCTGTCCGTCCGTCCGTCTGTCAAGACCGTTTTTCTCAGGAACGCGTGGAGGTATCAAACTGTAATTTCTATATGATACTAAGGTCTATTGTCCCTAGAAGCTGTAGAAAAATCAACCTTCTAAGCCAACGCAATCAAAAGATACAGCCATTTAGGCCGCAAATTTCCGCAAATTTTCGAAACTCGCACGGGAATCAAAACCTACAGGGTACTTCCCGTAAACTGAGAATCTTGAAATTTAGTACGAAGTCACGTCTTATAGTACAGATATAGGAAAAATTACGAAAACCGTAAATTTTCAGTTTCATCATATGAAAAAAAAATTTTGAAAAAAATTTTTGACAATTTAGAAAATTTCAAAGTTACTACTCCTTATCTACAGGTTTGTACGGAACCCTCGGTGCGCGAGTCCAACTCGCACTTGACCGGTTTTTTATTCCTTGAATAAATGAAATAAAAAAAATAAATGATTAAAATAAACCAAACAGAGGAAGATACGGTACGTCCATGCAATCGTCTTTTTAAAAATGTGCCGCTCACGCACACGCACGCACTTGGAAACAACTCGCAGTACTGACGTTGACTAGAAGAGAAGCAGGTCCATTGGACTCGGTTTGATAGGATCACGTGCAACTAGCTCTCATACCGTATCTGCCTCTTTAAACGTGACAACGTCATATAATTCGATGGAGCCGGCTGCACGCACCAAAAAACATGACGCAGGCGGCGTTACCTCGCTCTGAGGCGTTCCATTCAAGGCTTGAAGTGCAAGCGAGAGCGCGGAACGAGCGACAAAGAGGCAACGTGACAAAGACGTTGTCACGTTCAACTATCGTCAGTAAACCGACTTTACAGACAGCCGATTTTTTTGCTTGATCTTGCACTACAAAGATTGAAACTCACTACCTGCGTCAGTGTTTCCCTGCAATTACAACCAAGGAATTTTCATAGCTAGAGTTAACAGGCACCTTTTAGGTGAGCTCGCTCTATCGTAGACTCAGTATTTGCTAGTCTTGAGTCAAGAGCAAACCTATCCAAAATAATAATAAAAAATAAGATTGCACAGTGGGCTTGTAAAATTACATGTCTTGCATCTAATGGTACATTTTATTAGGTCCTTACCTATGAAATTGGCGTTTTGTATGGGAGGAACAAAAAGTCGAAATTTTTTTATATAGCATATTTATTTAATCAAAGTATGAGCCATTGTAATCTATGCACTTTTGCCATCTCATAGGTAGTTCATTGATCCCTTTACTAAAAAAACCATTCGAACGGGAATCAATAAAATCTTTGAAGGCGACTTGGACTGCCCCATCTGAGTTGAACTTTTTCCCTTGCAAGAAGTTATCCAAATTTCGAAAAAAATGGTAATCTGTTGGAGCAAGGTCCGGGGAGTACGGTGGATGCCTTAGAGATTCCAATTGAAGTTCTTCTAATTTGCTAGCCGTCTGTTGTGCAGTGTGTGGTCTAGCGTTGTCGTGAAGCAGCAGTGGCGTAGAGCGATTGACCAGCCTTGGTTGTTTAGCAACTAGCTTTTCCATCATGGTTTGCAATTGCTGACAATAGATATCTGCCGTAATCGTCTGGCCAGATTTGAGAAAACTGTAATGAACGACACCGGCGCTAGTCCACCAAACGCTTACAAGTAACTTTTTATTGGTCAATTTTCGCTTGGAGCAGGCTTTGGCTGGCTTGCCAGGGTCCAGCCATTGCGATGAGCGCTTCCGATTATCGTAGAGAATCCACTTTTCATCACAGGTAATGATTCGATTTAAAATCCCTTCGTTATTGTGCCGGTCAAGTAATGTAACGCAGCAGTTGACGCGCGTTTGCCGGTTTGCTTCACTCAATTCGTGAGGAACCCACCTTTCAAGTTTTTTAATCTTCCCAATTTGCTTCAAGTGGATTAAAACAGTTTTATCACTAACGCCAAAGCCTGCAGCTAACTCGGACGTGGTTTGCGATGGATCCGCTTCCACAATAGCCTTCAATTCTTCATTATCAACTTGGGTCTCCGGCCGTCCACGGGGCTTGTTTTGCAGGTCGAAATTTCCAGAACGAAAACGTTGGAACCAAAAACGCACTGTGTTTTCTTTTGCGACACAACCGCCATACACATCATTAACCCTTCGAGCCGTTTCCGCAGCACTGGTGCCACGGTGGAACTCGTACTCGTAAATAACGCGATATTTCAAATTTTCCATTTTGTAAATTGAGCGATGCAAACAGAAAAAAGATAAGTAAAAAAACAAATGAATGACGGTTTACGAAACACAACTACATGTGGAAATAGCTGTATAAATTTGAATTTCGAATTCCTAACCAAATAGGAAATATTTGTGATCAAAGTGGCCAGTACGACAAAACGCCAATTTCATATGTAAGGACCTAATATTATTAAGAAATATATATTAAAAATACCTTATAAATTGCTTTAAAAGTCCTTCGATTTTTTGTCCCCTTGATCGCTCTTACTGTTTAAAACCTTCTCATTTGTTAATTGTCTGTAAAAATTATTGTTTTTTTTTGTAATGTTATCTTTATACCTATATATATATACAAGTATAAATGATTTGCTGTTCGTTAACCTCGCTTAAACTCCAGAACGGCTGCACCGATTTGCCTAATTTTAAACTTGAATATAATAATATGTGTAAAAGTCCAGCAAATGTTTAAACGGTGTGAAAATATGAAAAACAGCGAAAGCAGTGGGCAGGACAACGTCTGCCGAAAATAAATTTAATTCCCAAAAGATCGAAAAGTACGATATATTTAGGCTTTTACTTAGGGTACAAAATATGAACATCGAAACTGGATGTCTGTGCCGCCCTTCAAAACATTCAACCTCAGACGCGGCGACCTTACGCCTCGTACCGAAACAGCTGTTGTTCCAAACTTAGGATTTATCACGTATGTTGGATGCAAACGTTGCAGCTTGTGACTGTGTGATATATGTATAAGTACCTACGGCCGAAACAATAAGCATTGACTTTGAAACCTTTACACGTCTTTTCGTCCGTTTGGTGTTGGCATTACATGAATAAGTTCGAAAGGTAATATATGATTTTGTGTGCAATTCAGCCGAAACGTCGAGCAGTGAGTACCTAATACCCATTAAAATATATCGCGTTTAGACCCGATGACCAGTAATTAGTGTTAAATATGTGTTTTTTTTTTAATGTATACATACAGATTACAGTTAATTTTTTAATGTATACATACAGATTACAGTTAATTCTTGGTCAACATACAAGTCTTAATTAAATTTACGGAACTATAATCCACGAATTGTATACACAGCATGCTTTATAAAAAAAAGAAAAACAATTTATTTTGAATGTAAGAACTTAACTAAACTAAAATAAAAATAAAACAATTTAGAAATTTAGAGTGAGCTTATTCAGATTCGACAGCGCATAGAGTGTCAGATATAGCTTTCTTGAACCAACGGAAATTGCCATTAAAAATATCTATATCCATGTCTTTGCTACTATTGGCCAATTCATTGTACGTGCGACACATTCTAACAAGTTTCATTGGGGAAGAGTCACCCTTCTTCATACATTTCAATTTGGTAGAATACTTAAGGCAAGCTTCCAATACCATCCTGTTTGTTTGTATTTAAGCTAAACATCTCTATCTTTGCTAGTATCGGGATCGCATTAAACTTGTTTAATATAACTGCACGAGTTGACTGATTCGTCGCATCCACAAGGATTCAACTTGCCAAGTTTGCTACTGAGGAGATTTGGCCTTGTAAAACGGGCATGAGGTAAAATAAGATTATAATAAATATAGGGTATAATTTATATCTGACTCCGTGGTAGGTAGCCTAAGCACTTGTGTTACAGATATCAGAATCAACAGTGGTATTACAAATAAACTTAAATAAATACACATAACACCCAGACCAGTACAAACAGACATGTCCATGCACACAAATGTTTGTACAGTGCGGGGATAGTACCCGCGACCTCTTGGTTAATACTCAACTTCTTGACCATTACACCAAAGTGGTCGTCATATAAATAAATAATATTCAGACAACTTCAAAAATAACAGTTCGAGCATATACAGGGTGTAAAAAAAACCTGAACGAAGCCGAATACCACATATTCTACTGGGAAGTTAACGGTTACTGAGATATTGATGGTTAAAGTTTGAAAAAAAAAGAAGATTTTTACAGAAATGACTTTTGTCCGTTAAAACTGAACTTTTTTCCAAAGAAACATGATTCAAATTTCCACTAGTTCTTTCATAAAAAGCCTCTAAATGACACACTCCGCAATGAACAGCGCATACTCGAACCGAACCGCGTCGCGGCGGCGTAAAGCAACACGCCCCGCGGTGACTTTTCCGCGTGCGCGCTGTACATTGCGGGTTAAAATAAAATTATTTTTTTTGATGTGAAAAGATAAAAGTTGTTTCCCAGCAATAATTTCTTTTTTATACGATTTGGTTTGATGTACTGAACGCGTGGTTGACGGCTTCGTTAAGGTTTTTTTTACACCCTGTATATTATTTCACTCCTCATATGTGTTTGGGACGTATTTCCAATAGACAGATAGCGCTAAAAGTCCGATAAAATTCCAAGATGGCTGATTTGAAATGTCCAATTTGATTATGTAGGAGGTCAAACCGAACGTGATCTTAAATTCGGTCCAATTATATCTAACAGGCTGAAAGCTATTTCAAAATTAGCCCAAAAATTGGCTCAAGTCTCACAAGGTGTTAAATGTTTTAACAAGTAAATAAATTAAGATAAGACATTAACACGTCCTTAACACACTCGAAGGTAGATACAGCTTTTTATCAATGTTTGTACATCACTTGGATACCTGATCAAATTTAGGTAACTAGCTTTGAATTGTCTTAAGAAGGAGCTTACCTACAACTGTAAGGAACCAATAAAAAAATATATAAAAGATTCCAAACCTAAAATTATAAATCACCCGAATTCATCTTGAACATTTAACTTCAATTTGTCTTGAGGCTTTTAAGCTCAGCCATAAAAAGCGAGGGCGAACTTCCGTCGGCAGGTGAGCGTTGCTTGAAACAATAACGAAGACACACACTGGTTTTACAGCCTCCGAAATCCGAGAAACCACAGCCTAGGTGAGTATGTCAGTCTTCAATAAAAAAGTTTAGCATTTTAAACACGCTTTTATTAGCTCGGGCTGTATGTATGTATGTAACGGAATCTTTGAGCTCATTTTTTACCAACTTCCAGAAATCGGATTAATTTGAAAGTATGTTCACGTATCGAGTACCGATGACAATGCAATAATTTAATAAGAGTTTTCCCCTTACCAAACAAAAAAAAAATTAGAAAAAAAACAAAAAAAACACGTTTCAAAAAAAGAGAAAAATAATTTGTATTACAGTAGAGTAAAAAGCATAGATAATGAAACAGCCCAACGGATTTTGATGCAGTTTCTTTCTATAGATAAATGATTGATGAGAAAGGTTTTGTAAGGTTGGCTGCTCGGGAGATGAAATAATAGAGTTCAATGCGTGTACACCCAAGTGGCATTTGGAGTTCTATATAAGATGTATAGTCGTCCACATGTGCTCCACGGGCTGTGTAAGTAAGCTGTGTAAGTTTGGGCACAAATTATACAGCCTTAAGTTCACTATGGCTGTACATTAGCTGTACATTAGCAGTACAGTAGCTGTTTAAGCAGTAACATCGAACTTAGGGCTGACTTACGGCGCTATATGGGATGCAGTGTGGACCATACAACGCACATGAGTGTAATAAAGGGTAACAAGTGGCTCATTACGCAGCTTTCACACTTATAATATCCGACAAAAGTACTCTAGTGCTACCTTAAATTCACATGTGTCCTAAATTATTTCTTTATTTCAATATATTCCTGGAGTTATTTTGATTCTGTGTGTGCCATAATACTATGATAAAGACTAACTCCGGCGGATAATAATATTGGATATAAATATGATAAACACGCGGTGTACCTGTTTTATATACTTAAATAATGTTATAGCTATGGGAATGTAACTGTATCGTGAAATGTATATATATTTCGAGCTAAAATATTCACGCGCCTCTGTAGAAACGCGATATTCATTTTAAAATATTTAAAACTAGCTGTGAGAAAATCTACAATTTTCGGTTTTTTATATTAACTTGGCATCATAATTATACTACAGTAATTAGTTATAGTATTAAACCAATATCTAATCACTCTATTTGCGTTATATGTGATAAATAGCATAACAACTTTAGTAAATTATTTGGTTATGATTTAGGTTACGTAGAATAAAATGGTGGAATTTAAATGTTCTTATGTGAACTCTTATAACTCCAATTTAATACCTTGAGATGTTTATAGGTCCACATGTGTTCTGTTAGATTGCTGTTATCTATATAAGATCCCACATTTGTACCACTACAGATCCAACGACTATAAATTTATTCTTATGTGAGTTAATGTGCAGCTTAAAGATATAATTCAGCGCACATGTGAACCATTTAATACGTTGAGAGGTTTATAGGTCAACATGTATTCTGTTAGATTGCTGTTATCTATATGAGATCCCACATTTGTACCACTACAGAGCCAACGACTATAAATTTATTCTTATGTGAGTTAGTGTACAGCCTAAAGATGTAATTCAGCGCACATGTGAACCATTTAAACACTTCTATACATATAGTAAAAAAAGGTTATTTTAATAATCACCAACAAGTCATACTACAGCTAATAGCTGTATAAAGTGTAAAAGAAGTAAACATGACAGCCTTAAGCTATATAAATGACCACGAGTGTTTTGTTAAAATGCTAGGACTATAACATCGAACAAGTAGGCCGTTAAACAGCTCTTAGTCAGATGGCTGACTAAAGGATAGTTTTTAGAGTTTTATAACACCAAAACTCGTACAAAAGTATAACTCTACACTCCTATTAGTCCCTTAGACAGCTATAGGTGGGATTAATCGCAATAATACCTCATAATGCAGCTTATACACGGCTTCCCCTCGGACCGCGAAAGCGTTAAGACGTGTTCTCTGTGTTAATTTTGTATTTATTAAATACGCATAAAAAGTTAAGAATAATACAACAAAAATTCGACGAAGTACCAGGAACGCATAGCTTCGTAGACGTCACGATTCCCCGAGCGATTTGTAAGTGAAATAGCACATCGAGACGACATCAATAACCTAGTTGCATTGTGTAACTACTTACGCGACAACTAATTAGCGTGAACCCCTGGTGCGACGAAAACGGGAGCTGCGCGTGAGTTTAACTGCATGTGTCACCAACACTCAAACCGCTGACCAATTAGCGTTAGTGACGTCATTCTTATCGCTATCTTGAGCCGGTACTACTTGACTCCGCCCACCTTGCACTATCGATTGCCGTCGGAACATTTAGGCCTACAAATAAAATGCCGAAAATACAACGCTCACTTCCTCAGGATCAAAGCTGCCTAAATGCAAAAACCCCGACCCACTATAGCTCAGATACTATGCTAAATAGGTCAACGAGCTGCGCACAGGAAGATTTAAATTATTTTAATATTACAAAACACCAAAAACGTACAATGACAGATGACCCGCCGTCGACTAGTCTTTTTTTAAAATATGCTGATTATTTAACCAACAGGACTCAGGTAGTAAAAATTGATCATTGGTTGAGTGAGAAGGCTGTGGTCACTCATGGAGTGCCCCAGGGCAGCATACTCAGTCCCACCTTATTTTAAATCTATATCAATGACCTGTGTAATATGGAGTTCATGAGTGGTAGGGTTTTCGCATTTGCCGATGATACTGCCATCTTCTTTCAAAGAGATACCTGGAATGACACCTACAATATTACGCAGCAGGGATTTAACAGGGTCATGAGATGGCTTAATTGTAATTTCCTCACTCTGAATGCTCATAAGAGTAGGCACATTGCGTTTGCACTGAGAGCCAACGTACTCCCACCACTGACCCTCAATATAACTGCTCACCAATGCGACTTGTCCGGACTACCTATATGTTCCTGTCCTGTTATCCAGAGAACCAATTCTATAAAATACCTGGGTGTACTTCTTGACAGATCTCTTTCATTCAGGCCCCACCTTGAATTAGTAGCCATACATTATATTTTTAGAACTCTTAGGCACATTGCTGGTCGATCGGTCATCAAAACTGTATACTACGCAATGGCTCACTCACTTCTGGAATACTGCGTCGTTGTCTGGGGTGGTACGGCTAAAACTCACCTGATGGTTGCGGAGAGAGCGCAACGCGTCCTCCTCAAGGTTGTAGCCGGACTACCTTATCGCTATCCTACGGTCGACCTGTATAGGGAATGGGGGCTTCTCACGGTACGGCAGACTTTCATACTGCGAACTGTGCTTCAAATGCATGCACTACAGCCATAATATAACCCAGAACTTGTAAGGGACAAGCGTAGAAAGGATAAAATCTGCGTCGTACCGTTAGTACATACAGCAACGGCCCAAAATTTATTTGGTTACCAGGGTCCCCATCTCTATAATAAAATTAATTACTTTTTTTTTAAATTTATTTATACATAAGTGAGTTACATTATTTGACTTAATGCTAAACTGCCAAACTGCTGAGCAGTTTGTCGGCAGACGTTCTCGTGCACGTCTTTTGATTTAAATGTAACATTATTATACTCGTATACTTATCTAATCCGCTGATATTATAAATGTAGGTAACTTATATTATTTAACATTTAAAGTTTTTATTACAATCTTAGTGACAAAAGGACAGATAGTGTTTCTTTAGTTTAGATTTTAAGTGATTTTTGGACAACACATCATTTTAGTAGTTTATGCAACTGATACATAATGAGGGGCCTTAAAACACGAGTGTGGTTTTATGAAACGAGCGTCAGCGAGTTTCATAATAGCATCACACGAGTTTTTTAAGGCCTAATTATGTACAGTTGCATACAATACTTTATCTACACACAACAACAATTAATTATTTATTATTTCTAATTACCCGCCATTACAACAGTAATGGCGGGTAATTCAATCCTCCGTCACGACGATTTTTTTTTATATCATAGACAAACGAATGAAGTCCCTATCCTCATGTCACTCGTGATCATATGTCGTGCGATTTGGATTAAAAAACATACTGAATTTGACGTTTCATATCGATAACTGCTTTAATATCAATGGATACTAGAATAGAGACCTACTTTAGTTTTGACAGCTGTTCCAAATTTAAAGTCATAACCTTACAGAAATTGATACTGTTATAACATTACAGTACAGATTTTACCTACTGCCACAGATAAGAAAGTTCTCATAGTAAAATTGGTTGTAGTAATGCTGGTCATTTCCTACGGTTTCTGAACGCATTTTAGAGCACTAATGATATAATAATAATAATAATAATAATTTATTTCAAAAACAAAGAGATTTACATAATTTGTGATTGAAGTCACCTTTTAAGCATAATGCCTGTGACAGGTGACATCGCTCTTCCATACCTACTTGTACATTAAATTACAATTTAAAAACTAAACCTATTTTATTTTTAAACATATATAATCTAGTACATTAAAAACTAAACTATGTTTATTTTAACAGTTTTAAATTAAAAAGAATTGTGTGTGTGTGTGTGTGTGTGTGTGTGTGTATGTGTGTGATTCTATTCCGTGTGTTTGATGAGGTTTTCTGTCTCCTCATAGTTTATTGATTGTAAGTATTTAGTGACAATAGTTTTACACTCCCGTACTGTTTTGCTGAATATTTTTGTTACGTTATTTATTTTATTATAAAGATGTGCTGATCTACTGTGCAATTGCTTGATATGTCCGTAGATAAAATATATTTTGTTCCAGCTCGTTATGTAATGTAGGTATAATCCATTATCTGGTTCTTTTACCAAAATAATTTGTAACTTTAGGCACCATCATCTTAGTTTTCTAAGCTAATCTAGTTGGGTAGTTATGCTCGTTTCGTTTTGAATTTATTTGAATTATATTGTTCTAAAATTAGCATTAATTTAACTTTACTTTCAACTGGCAAAATTTTACATATTTTAAATAATTTTTAATATTCCTTATTTCAATTTTCTAAAGTGTTTCTGTCGACTAACATACTTTATTCAAATTATCATCTTACCAAATCAAAATGCAAATTGTCTGTTATTGAATACTTGAAAACACTAGATTATAATACAACTGAGAAGTTCATTCGTCCTCTGGATTAGTATAAATCATCGCATTATAGTTAATCTCAAGGCTACCCAAGCACACTTAACATTTCCAATTTCACTCATACACATGCTTACACTATCACTCACATACACACAACGTCACTTACAGGTACACTTCACCACAGAAACACACTCTCACATACATTCACACACGTTACATCTAGGTACACTTTACTCTCACTCACATACACACAACACTCACATCTATCACTCTCATGCTTTTTTTTGTTTCTTTTTTTTTGTTTTGCATATCTTCTTTAAATAGTCTTAAGCTAAATAGTTTACTTTGTTTTTTTGTTTTGTTTATTTATAGATTTAGTAACTTCAATGTATAGTGGGGTCCGAGGGTGTGACCTGGTGACCAGTAGCACAGGCTTCTTTCCGAAGCTTATTTCAGGCGCCAGACCTCACTATCTTGGCTACATCTTGCATCATGTTTTTTATTTTTTATTTTATGTTTTCACATTAGATAGTAAGTGGCCATTTTGTGAAGGGACAATAAATATTTATTATTATTATTATTATACACCACAAGTGAATTGTAATAATAATGCCAAGTACACCTGTGAACTAAATTTGTACTCTTAAATGGAGTAAAATGCTATTTGGGCAATACTGGTTTATTAATAAAGAAACAATCAAATATATAGTGTAAGTTGATCTCTCATACGTCATAAACATACTCTACAGTTTATACAGCGGATAGGACAACGTCAGCCGGGTCCTTTAGTGTAATTATATTTATACAGTGGACTAACTGGTATTCCAGTACATATTTTAAACTGTACCCCGAAGATACGTCACGTAACTACGCATACAAACGCGCGGAGAGACTCGTAAAACTCTTCCCGGATGACTTTAATTTTTAATGTGATGTGTTCCTTTTGCAACTTAATTATTTCCTGTTTAATTTACTTGCATCAGTGGTTACCTTTTGTGACACGTTAAATGACAGTTTTCAGAATGTGTGAATCCAGTTACATGTAATATATCGTCGAGTGTTAAATAATGAAACGATTGTCTCGCAAATAACTTGTTTACTATTCATTATAACAGGGTTTCGTGTGTGAATTATAAGTACAAAGATATGAACACATTAGCACAAACTGAGAAGAATCAAATACAAATAAGCACGCGGGGCGCGTCGCGTCCGTGTCGAGACTCGCGACGGTAGGGGAACGCGTGCGTGCGTTCTGTATGCTCGGCCGAGAGGGACTGACTAACTGCGGTGCGGTCTGCGGCGGGTCGCGCACGCCGTTGCTACTCCAGCGCGGGCCGGAGCGCTTTCTTAGTCTAACAAACGTACAGGGACGCGACGTTGCCTGCGATTGCGAGGAATGGCAACATCGCACAATGACGGCCGTGCTATAAATATTACAAATAATTAATTATTTTTGCTTTGTTTGATGGCAATGTTAATCAAGGTAACAGTAATGAGATTACGAAGACATAACAAATGGTCGATTTGTTAAAAATACATACAAACCATACATATTATGATTTGACTGCCTCGTTGGTGTAGTGGCAAAGTTTCTGCCTTACATCGGAGAGGTATGTTTATTGCGCTCACTCTTGTGCACTATAATATCTCCTGCGTAGTTGGCTGGTCCTGGCTGAGAGTGACCTTCGTGGTCAAAATTAGCCAGGAGGACTATAATCTATCTGCATGATATATTCGACTGGCAGAAAATGCTTTTAAATCTACCATTTGTAGTTTCTTCTTTGCAATAAAATAATGTAATAAATAAATTTAAGACATGACAAAGAAAATTTCTGACATGAACAAACCCCCATTGACACTAAGTCCAACTTCAAAAATGAAGTAGCATCCAAACTTCTGACTATTCAGACGACAAGAGCAAGAGACCCCACAAACGTTTCGCATGTAAACATTGTTAGTGCCATTGTCTAAGGCCTGCATTCGGAAGGACCTGTAACAACATTTGCATGGAGATTGCGCCGTGGAGATTGTCGCACCGAGAATATTCCGATACGTAGCCATCTGAAGGCTAATACGAAAAACGTTATTATATATACGACAGCACATTATGCTACGAATTTCATTGCCCTTATAACATGTGAATAAGATGCCACGGTTTCTACCTTGACTTGCTGCCATGTGTATGTACTTGTGTCACTCTCATCTCCATTCATCAGCCTATATACATCCCACTGCTGGGCACAGGCCTCACCTAAACTATGATGTGATCCGAGCCATACTCCACCACACGGGCTCACTACGGATTGGTGGAGGGGTGTTTGTAAGGTAAGTGACCAACCTTACTGTCAGATGTTATAAAGCCGCCCGAGGGCCTTTGGCCAGGCTTAACGACTAATGTCTATCGATATTAACCGGGACCAACAGCTTAACGTACCTTCCAAAGCACGAAGATGCTTGTAAATAGACGTACCTTAAATGATCAGAATGGTCACCCATCCCAAACATGACCGCTGTTGTTGCGTAACTTTAGGTATCACTACCAAAGCGCCGCAACCATTGCGCACAACACTTTATACACACTGTACTCGTGTCACAAAACGCAAAAACGATTATCGTTTTTCGTAGTAAGGCCTCTGATTTTCGGTAGTTGTATTGGTTCATTACATTTGGTAAGATATACAAAACTGTGTTTCTTTTGTAAAAAGTTACGAGTATTTTAGAAAACAGTGCTCTAGAATGCTCGTTGTATAAGTGACGGAGGGTATGGTGACGGCACCAGTGTCCGAAATCAAACGTTCAAGTTATTTTTTAAGGTCGGCAAAACAGCAGTTATACGAAACAATACCTCATATATACCTAATATACTTTCGATTGACATGCGTAAAACCTAAAACGGTGACCATTATTTTAATTAGAAACGGAGTGTTGGGCGTCAAACGGCAATACGGTCTGATGACTTTATAAAAGTTGCAGGAAAAAAAATGGATAGAAATGGGAATGGACGCATGCTGCTGAACACAACCCTCTCCGCACCAACGGGACGGCTTTTATCGAGTAGCCATGTGAATGATTGTTATAATGATAAATGTGATAAGTGAAAAACTTTACTTATCAAGCATTTTGAGTGCTTACACCTCGGCATCTGCTAGAAAGTAAAATAATACTTAATTTGGAGTAATATTAGGTCCTTACCTATGAAATTGGCGTTTTGTATGGGAGGAACCAAAAGTCGAAAATTTTTTATATAGCATATTTATTTAATCAAAGTATGAGCCATTGTAATCTATGCACTTTTGCCATCTCATAGGTAGTTCATTGATCCCTTTACTAAAAAAACCATTCGAACGGGAATCAATAAAATCTTTGAAGGCGACTTGGACTGCCCCATCTGAGTTGAACTTTTTCCCTTGCAAGAAGTTATCCAAATTTCGAAAAAAATGGTAATCTGTTGGAGCAAGGTCCGGGGAGTACGGTGGATGCCTTAGAGATTCCAATTGAAGTTCTTCTAATTTGCTAGCCGTCTGTTGTGCAGTGTGTGGTCTAGCGTTGTCGTGAAGCAGCAGTGGCGTAGAGTGATTGACCAGCCTTGGTTGTTTAGCAACTAGCTTTTCCATCATGGTTTGCAATTGCTGACAATAGATATCTGCCGTAATCGTCTGGCCAGATTTGAGAAAACTGTAATGAACGACACCGGCGCTAGTCCACCAAACGCTTACAAGTAACTTTTTATTGGTCAATTTTCGCTTGGAGCAGGCTTTGGCTGGCTTGCCAGGGTCCAGCCATGGCGATGAGCACTTCCGATTATCGTAGAGAATCCACTTTTCATCACAGGTAATGATTCGATTTAAAATCCCTTCGTTATTGTGCCGGTCAAGTAATGTAACGCAGCAGTTGACGCGCGTTTGCCGGTGTGCTTCACTCAATTCGTGAGGAACCCACCTTTCAAGTTTTTTAATCTTCCCAATTTGCTTCAAGTGGATTAAAACAGTTTTATCACTAACGCCAAAGCCTGCAGCTAACTCGGACGTGGTTTGAGATGGATCCGCTTCCACAATAGCCTTCAATTCTTCATTATCAACTTGGGTCTCCGGCCGTCCACGGGGCTTGTTTTGCAGGTCGAAATTTCCAGAACGAAAACGTTGGAACCAAAAACGCACTGTGTTTTCTTTTGCGACACAACCGCCATACACATCATTAACCCTTCGAGCCGTTTCCGCAGCACTGGTGCCACGGTGGAACTCGTACTCGTAAATAACGCGATATTTCAAATTTTCCATTTTGTAAATTGAGCGATGCAAACAGAAAAAAGATAAGTAAAAAAACAAATGAATGACGGTTTACGAAACACAACTACATGTGGAAATAGCTGTATAAATTTGAATTTCGAATTCCTAACCAAATAGGAAAAATTTGTGATCAAAGTGGCCAGTACGACAAAACGCCAATTTCATATGTAAGGACCTAATATTTAAACTAAAAACAGCGTTTTCCTGGCTGGTTAGTTTTCATAAAAAAAGTAAACTCTTGCGCATTAGTAAAAGTTGTTGTCTTGTGTCAAATGGAGATTAAGGTTAAGATTATGCTTACTTCATTAAAATATTTAAAGCTTGGTATTCTTGGTAGTGATAAAAGTTACCTATTGAGAAATCATTCAATTCAATGTTATTGCTCCATACTGGTGTTGTCAACCAAACCAAGCACTGTCGACGCTATCGTGTCCTAAAAGTGCTAACCTATCTAAATAAAAAGATAAAATCTTTTCCACATTCAAGCTGAGCATTCCAAATAGATCCAGCGTCTATTCCCACTCACGTAGCTTGGAATATCAGTAAAAACAATATTGTCTTGTCGTCTAGCAAAAACGTGACGGCATTCACACACCTGCCTTACATACTAACATTTGCTTCGGTTGTCAACGCCACTGTATAGAGGGAAAAAAAGTTAAAGTATGTTTTATCATCACATCAGCAGTATTCTGCGCATAATTTATTGTTAGAAATAATCGTGAGAAAAAGGAAAATACGATTGAGATTATACAAGATTTATTTGCCACAAACATTCTCACACGAGACACCCAAGTGAGAGCGAAAAAATGGAAGTGAGCCGCCTATCAAACATGACAGTTGACGTTGTCATAGTGACAAGTGTCATTTTAAGCTTTTTATAATAAGTTTAGGTTGTGTTTACAAATCGGAAACAATCTTTCCAACATTTATATAATAGTTCATAGGTGTAACCTAGAGCAATTTTATCAGCAATATGACGGTGTAGAAAAGGAAAAACAAATGAGATGTCGGCGTAGTGGCGCAGTTGGACGACACAAACGGCGACATGGCGCGATCGCCGACATATGAGCTGTCGGCGAAACAATTGTTGTGACGCGTGACCTGCACGTCGCTCAATTGCAATGGTCCGGCTGGAGACCAAACGCTCCTACATTTCGTTGTTTGAAATCGTAACGGAATGGATGCAGGGCTAGAAGATTATGGATCTTCGATTTTCGAATGTGTATTTCATTTGCTACACATATGCTTTATGAATTTTTAACTTTTTGGGAATGGTTTTCACTGCTATATTTCATTCACAGAGCTGATGGTGTTTGTTTCACCTGAATTTATTGAAACATAATGTACCTCTTCATGATTTGTTTTGACAAGTACCTAAGTGCTAATTGCAACAAGGTAATGTATAAAGGTAAACAAGCGAATAGATTGGGGTTAATTTACATTGTCATTTTTAGAAAGCAGTTGACTAAGATTTAACCTGTAATTTTAAGGTAAATACGAATTGTGCTAATTAAACCCTTTCATTTGATACGAGTACCTAACCGCCCGTATGCTTTCCAATTTTTTTAACGTTCATGATCTAATGTGCTTTAAAAGGCACCACATGCAATTTATTTCAAAATTACCTGATTTTTAACCAGCAAGCAGCTTAGGCGCATCCAATGACACCTCGTGTGTCAAAATATGATGAATGGTTTCGGAAGTTATGAGGGAACAGATAAACATGCAAACATACATACATGGGTACCGGTCAAAATCATTACCCACCTTTTTTCGCCGTGATCGGGTAAAAACTATGAATCTGCATGATGCCAAACTCACATATTGTGGTCACACAATAGAAGTTGACTACGGGTTTTAACGCTGGCACAGTACATTTTGCATGGTGGAATTTTTAACGCAACATTTTTGTATGATGTCACTTTTAATAACGACCAAGCATAATGGCTAAGAATTTCCCTCGGCCTGGTCTTTTGACCCTCAAACAAGACAATCTGCCCGTACAACGTCGTTAGCGAACAGCGCTTAGGAGATTATCGTCAAAGGCCTTTAAAGATAATTTGATTTCATTCCGTGCCATTTAAGGGATTACCGACTAATACCGCTCTTAAGGCAATTTCATCTGAAGTTGGACGATAAAAATATTAAACACAAAAAGTGCGTGCACTCAGTAGCACCATTACTTTCATGTCTTCATCCGTCCTTCATTAGTAGTTTCAGTGAAACAAAAAAAGGGTCCCGTTTTTCTAGCAACTACCTATGACGACCGCTTGGTGCAGTGGTCCACACGTCGGACTTCTAAAACCAAAAGTCGCGGGTTCGTGCCCCGCACAGTAGAAACATAGGTGTGCATGAACATGTGTGTTTGTACTGGTCTGGGTGTTTTCTATGTATAATACGAGTATGTATTTATTAACAAAAAAAAGTATTTAGTATCCGTTACCCATAACACAAGCCTCGTTACTTAATTTGGGACTAGAGAATTGGTGTGATTGTTGTGAAATATTTATTATTTATTTATTTATCACACAGTACCAGTACGCTATGTATTGGTACGTATATTACTGTACTGTGTGACAGTTTAACGCATTAATTAATTTTTAATGTAAAGTATTTTGAAAACATTTACTTTTGATAAGCATCTCAGATTATTAAATTGAAATGATTGAAATTTTCGGACGTATAAAGTAAAAAAGAACTGTTGAACCTTATTTTATTGTGGTTCCCATTATTACTAAAAAAAAAATTGCTTGTAAAACTATTGAGCAGTTTCAGCTATCATAAAGCTAATTATTCAACATTGTAACATTACCAAATTATATTATAACATTGTTCGGTGAATCATAAAAACTATTTGTGTTTTTCCGAGTAAACATTCTTTGTGTAATAATACGTCATTCATTATAGTAAGTTCCCAGTAAGTTAGGCAGTCACAGGGCTTCGTTAACAATTGCCTTAGAGTTATTCTACGCATATAATGGCCTAATACAATTCGCAACGAGAACCTACAACCCAATGCCAACAGCTGCCGATACAGCAAGAAATTGCTCAGCGTAAATGGCGATGGATAGGGCACACGCTGCGTCGAAGTGAGTGCAATGCTGCGTCGATGGCCTTCGAGTGGCAGCCCGATGGCAGGAGAAGACGCGGACGACCCATACATTCGTGGGGACGAACCATCAACCAGGAGATAACAGCTGCAGGTCTATGGGAGGATGACAAGAGTCATGCGCAGGACAGGGGGAGATGGCGACAACTCACGAAGGCCCTTTGCACCACGGGGGTGCCACCGACTCCAACAACATAGTAAGTTCACCTTCAAATGTAATCTAGCCCGTGTGCCTGTACCAGTTTTCCACCCAGACACCAAGGTTTACAAAAATATTGTCTTTAATTTGCAACGAGAAAGCTTATTACGAAATATCACAAAACTGCTACTCGTACTAGCGTTGTTTACTTAATATTTTCTGTTAATATTAAAAACAAAATTAAAGTTTTGAGTGAAGTTAACTAGAATAAAGTGTTGTGACGACCACTTTGGTGTAATGGTCAAGAAGTTGACTATTAACCAAAAGGTCGCGGGTTCGATCCCCGCACTGTACAAAAATTAGTGTGCATATGAACATGTCTGTTTGTACTGGTATGGGTGTTATATGTGTTTATTTAAGTTTATTTGTAATACCACTATTGATTCTGATATCTGTAACAAAAGTGCTTAAGATACTTACCACGGAGTGAGATCAAGGTATGTGATGTTGTATATTAAAAAAAAAAAGCTGGCAACGTAACTTTTTGCAAGTTCATTTTCCCTTCACCGAATCTGTCCCATTAATTAATTGACTATCGGCCAACTTCAGACCTCTTTTCGGCGGCTGTCGTTCGGCAAACTAATCGAATGAGATC
Organism: Pyrausta despicata; assembly: GCA_963921415.1. NCBI lineage: Eukaryota > Metazoa > Arthropoda > Insecta > Lepidoptera > Crambidae > Pyrausta > Pyrausta despicata. The sequence continues at coordinate 315,796 of OY992865.1, forward strand.
GGACAACTCGCAACAACTAATCTATAAAGCATTTAATTCAATCAGCATTTGGACAGAACTATTCATTCGGCAATGGACAGACTATAGTTAACCGAGTTTATTGACAAGGTTTGAATTTGCACAAATTAATGCAGAACATTATAGTATATTTAGAGATTGAATTGCGAAAATGATTCAGTTTTTTATCTTTGGCAATGATTAAATTGTGTTTAGGGGTTAAGTGTTTCAGTTGACTTAAAAAAAAAATTGGTTGCCTGTAAAGTCGGTATACGCGCGAAAGTTTTACGTGACAACGACTTTGAGTGGTAAAATAATTTTAATGTGAATATTCATTCGTATAACATGAACCGGTGTGTATGCCTATCTCTCTCACTCTCTCTCTCTCGCTCTGTCTCTCTCGCTCTTAGGCGGGCTAACCATGCCCGAGTCGAAGGGACGCGTGCCTCTCACTCGCTCTCATTGTGAGCGCGGAACGTGAGCGGAGCGTAACGCAGTTTCTTGAAGTGTCACCCGGCAAACCAATTTATAAGACGTTGTCACGTCAAAATGTAAGTAGTTGAAATTCGAATAATGTTCCTTTCAAATATGTTTCGTGGTTAACACCTTTTCAATGATTGTCAAAATTCATACTAATATTATAAATGCGAGAGTAACTCTGTCATTCTGTCTGTTACTCAGTCACGCCTAAACTACTGAACCAATTTGCATAAAATTCGGTATGGAGATATTTTGATACCCGAGAAAGGACATAGGCTATTTTTTATCGCGGGAAAATGTGGCTTTCCCATGGCAAAGTTTCAGGTGGGCCGATTGCTTTTTAACACGCTTTTATTCGCTTGACCTGTATGTATGTATGTAATGGAATCTTTGAGCATAAATTTGACCGATTTCCAGAAGTTTGATTAATTTGAAACTTTGCACACGTATTAAGTACCGATGACAATGCAATAATTTGATAAGAGTTTTTTTGAGTTATTTAAACTATTATTTTATATATAAAAAATAATTTCTGTACGATATTTATATATAAAAACTCGAGAACGGCTGAACCGATTTCAATAATTTGAGCCTTGAAATATTTGTGGAAGTCCAGAGAAGGTGTAAACGATGAGAAAATATTAATAAATTGCGAAAACAGCGGGTAGGACAACGTCTGCCGGGTCCACAAGTAATACATAACACAAATACGACCAAAGCTGAAAAAAATGATTATTTTGCTTTAAATTTCCACTAGACGACGCCAGCGCAGACTACGAGCGACTCAGTCGCTCGTAGTCTGTCGAAGCGACAACATCTCCTAAAGATGCCACGTGTAGTGGCGAAACGCGTCGAGTGTTTTGTTGGTGTCAGTGTTGTGATTCCAGGTGCATCTTCTGTGTCACGTTGTGATTTGTAGGTATTGTAAGTCCTGCGACTTCCAGCTCTACCTTTTTAAGGTGATTACAGTTGGATGTATTTTGGGTCCTGCGCTGGCGTCGTCTCGTGGAAATTTAAAGCAAAATAATCATCTTTTTCAGCTTTAGTCATGGATTTCCGCAAAGTAATGCCTGATTCCATCAACTATAACAAATACGACCGCAAATGCTAGACAATTCTGTTCTATCTAGAGTCTAAAATATCATATTATCAAAAGGCAAAATGTTGGTTTCTTTCCAACTATGATGGTTATGACGAAGCTACTAGCTATTATTATTTTATTTTACCTATTATTATTTTCTAGTTCTGTTACTTATTATCTATTTAATTTATTTATTTAAAACTTTCATTGCATAACAAATGTACAAAGGGTGGATTTAATGCTCAAAAGCATTTTCTGCTAGTCAACCTCAAGAACATGCAGAAAGAAGGCAATTTTAGGCAAAATTCAATGAAAAAGGTAAATTGTAGTTAATAACGCGCGTAACCTACCGTATAAATGTTTTACAAGCATAATCCAATGTTCTCAACGTAGATACAAACTTTGACTAAACCAAACGGAGAGAGATACGGACAGCTTTACAATCGTCAACTTAAAAATGGACCTGTATCCACGACCCTGGTTCGACGACCACTTTGGTGTAATGGTCAAGAAGTTGACCACTAACCAAGAGGTCGCGGGTTCGATCCCCGCTCTGTACAAACATTTGTGTGCATGAACATGTCTGTTTGTACTGGTCTGGGTGTTATATGTATATTTAAGTTTATTTTCAATACCACTGTTGATTCTGATATCTGTAACACAAGTGCTTAAGCTACTTACCACGGAGTCAGATCCATGTATGTGATATTGTTGTATATTTATTATTTTATAAGGCTAAAACTCCTCAGTAGCAAACTTGGCAAGTTGAATCCTTGTGGATGCGACGAATCAGTCAACTCGTGCAGTTATATTAAACAAGTTTAATGCGATCCCGATACTAGCAAAGATAGAGATGTAGAGCTTACATACAAATACATATTATGATGGAGTTGGAAGCTTGTCAAAAGTATTCTAGTAAATTAAAATGTATAAAGAAGGGTGGCTCTTCACCAATGAAACATAGTTTTAACACTAATTACTGGTAATCTGGTACTCACTGTTCGACGTTTCGGCTGGATCACGGCCGTGGTCACGAGCTGACTGGTGGCTGGTTTATGTGTTTGTATATTTATTTATTTTATTTATTGACGTGACAACGTCTTATAAATTGGTTTGCCGGGTGACACTTCAAGAAACTGCGTTACGCTCCGCTCACGTTCCGCGCTCACAATGAGAGCGAGTGAGAGGCACGCGTCCCTTCGACTCGGGCATGGTTAGCCCGCCTAAGAGCGAGTGAGACAGACATAAAAAGTGAAAGGCACGCGTCCCTTCCACTCGAGCACAGTTAACCCGCCTAAGAGCAAGAGAGACAGAGCGAGAGAGAGAGAGTGAGAGAGATAGGCATACACACCGGTTCATGTTATACGAATGAATATTCACATTAAAATTATTTTACCACTCAAAGTCGTTGTCACATAAAACTTTCGCCCGTATACCGACTTTACAGGCAACCAATTTTTTATCAACAACTACATACACACGCACGTGTAAACAAGTCGCAGTACTGACGACGATTAGGAGCGGAGCAGGTACATAGGGCTCAGTTTAGTAGGACAACACGTGACTATCCGTGCCATATCTCCCTCCTCTTTGTTTGATCTAAGGCTACAAGCAACTCGGGAGCGTTGCGGTTCAACTGTGATACTCGTAATAAATTATAATGAAAACACTTTTTAAGCCCGGAAAGATATAACACTTAAAAAATATATTCGGCTCCGGTCATCAGGGAGGATGATGTGTTGATGATGGATGAGGATCCGTCCTGATGACTGGAGCTGAAAATATTGTTTTAAGTGTTATATCTTTTCGAATTTACAAAAAAAAAATTGTGTTGTGAACGCAAAAAAATACTTAAAACCTTTTAAGGAAATAGCGAAACCTTCAGTTGTGTATAGATTCTGTTTCAGTTATCATTTCTACTTAGCCCGAATACTCGTATATTAGTAGTGGAGATTGCTTTATGGCGTCGACTTTTTGTACAAAGTTTAATTGCGCAATAAAGTTTGAATAAATAAAAAAAATATAGGTACTTTATTTTAGCATTAGTAAGTTATTTGTGAATAAATCAGTCACTAGCAACACTTGTACAGTTTTCAATAAAATTCTAAAAAGCATGCTTAAAAACTACAGAAAAACTTTTTAGTTAAAATCCTCGGAATGAGCCGGGGAACCACCACCATCCATCACCAGCTGGTGAGCTTCATCGGATTGACGGATTGTGAGCAACCATAGCTAAAAACCATCGTGATTAAATTATCTATCGAATAAAAAGAAACGCTTTGACACGAAAAAAACCACAACAACACAAACAAACACACACATTAATAATATAAATTATAGTCCTGGCCGATTTCGACCACGGCGGCCAATCTCAACAGAGATCAGTCAACTACGCAGGAGATATTATAGTGCACAAGTGTGAGCGCAATACACAGGTGCACTCACTGCTCAATCACTCTCAAAGTTCGGTGAGACGGCAATCGACATGACCGGAGAAAGATCAGTCGCAGGACCAACGGCTCAACGTGTTTTCCGAGGCCCGGGGTAGTAACACCGCCAACTTCCCGACTCCGAGTTGTTTTTGAGAAATTCATGACAGAAAATCTCGGAAACGATTTTGGCTTGACATGGGATTCGAACCCAAGACCTCTCGGATGTAAGCCAGAAACTTTGGCACTACACCAACGAAGCAGTCAAACACACACAGGTCAAAAAGCTTCTCAGCAGTATTCGCTGTCTCATTGCCACACGTGAGTTGTCTTTTAACACTATTACTTAATTGTCACAGCCTACCAGAGCGGAGCCTCTTCATTTACCAGTGGCTGTGGACAGGCGTGCAAGCCCGCAGTAAACATGGCAATGATACGGACAATATTATCAGAGCTCGCTGTCTCACTGAAGCCGGCCTGCAGATGCAGGCGGCGTATTTGCTAAACCGCTTGGGCAGCGTCGAGTCAATAGTTTGGGTGTCAGATCTATACAAATCTATAAATATACAACAACATCACATACATTGATCTGACTCCGTGGTAAGTAGCTTAAGCACTTGTGTTACAGATATCAGAATCAACAGTGATGGAAAAGAGGTTTGAAGTAAGCCAATAGTCAATTAATAAGTGGGACAGATTCAATAAAGAGCTATGAACTTGCAAAAAGTTACGTTGCAAACTTTTTTTTAAATATACAACAACATCACATACATTGATCTGACTCTGTGGTAAGTCGCTTAAGCACTTGTTACAGATATCAGAATCAACAGTGGTATTAAAAACAAACTTAAATAAATATATATAACACCCAGACCAGTAAAAAGAGACATGTTCATGCATACAAATGTTTGTACAGTATGGGGATCGAACCCGCGACCTCTGGGTTAATAGTCAACTTCTTGACCATTACACCAAAGTGGTCGTAACTATCTACTTTTTACCTTAAGATAAGCATCATTTACGGTGTTTTCTTAATAGTTACTGAAATCGGTACATTCGTTGGGGAGCTAAAAACAGAATCAAACAGAATAGGGGACAAACATAAAAAAACACCCTCTGTTTTATTTCTCGTCGGGGTTTAAAATGGCAACGGATATGTTTGTTTTTCGTTCTTAATATTATAAGTAAAATATGCTTGTGGCATAGGTGGTTGCAGCGCTTTGGTAGTGAAAGAAAATGTTAAGCAACCTATGGCACGGTAACGTTTGGATGGGTGACCATTTTGACCATTAAAGTGACGTCTACTTACAAGCATCTCCGTGCTTTGGAAGGCGCGTTGAGCTGTTGGTCCCTGTTAATATCGATATTAGTCGTTAAGCCTAGTCAGTGGCCCTCGGGCGGCTTAATAACATTTGACAGTGAGGTTTGTCACTTACCTTACAAACACGCTCTGTGCCCGCGTGGTGGAGTACGCCTCGGACCACCTCATAGTTGAGGTGAGGCCTGTGCCCAGCAGTGGGACGTATATAGGCTGATGAGATGAAGTACAATGTTAAAGCAAACACACTACGAATTCAATAAAAAAATAATGAGTTACTAGTGCTGTATTCACTCAAGTTGGCCGTTTTCTATTCAGACAAATGTTTTACACAATCTTCTGAATTCGTAGTAAAAAACAAAATGTTACTTTACATTAAGTTTAATCATTTTATAGGTGCACATGCACACACGCACACGCACACAGGTACGCACACACACACACACACACACACGCACGAGCTGTGTGTGAATCTTGTGTTGTAACGTTGTGAAATTTTGGTTATTAATAACGATAGTAAATTTTGCGTTATGTTTAGGCTGTATGGCATTGATCCCTTTGCCCAAAAATAAAGTGGATTTGTGACAGCTGTGTTGTCTATGTCTTCGTGTTTGACAAGTATAGGATTTCCGTTTTGAAAGCACTCTGGGAGCTGACGCAGCAAAAGTAGCATGGCGTGAAAAAAAAAGCTACTAAATTTTGATATAAATTTTGGACTTCGGACCGGGGCTTGACCCCATAAAAACTCAAAAATAAAGTGCCCCAGAGTCATGCCGTCCTTGCTGGAATTAGTTTCGGCCGCGGCACATATCTTTTTATCATGGTAAGTCTCTTGCCTTGAAATTTGGAGCTTACGAGTAGCGCCATGTGTGAAACACAATAGTTAAAACATCGATTTCTTGTTTCAGATTTTTGTTTTTACATACAAACACAGCAATACAGCAATTGTTAAGTATTGGTCCAGGTATGTATTTCAAGAAATTTGATTCTATAACCGAGATGTTGATAAAGAAAAAAAATGGTTATATCATAATTCCACATGATTATTATTTCAGGTTGTTCTTGGCACATTAGTATGTTGAGCTGAGGCCTGGTTCAGCAAACATTTAAGGCTGCATCATTTAGTAACCTCAGGTAAATATATCTGAAGTTGTTGACTAAATCTTAGCATAAAGCTCGGGCAGGAGTGTGGACTAATTGTACATTTCTTTCAGTGGCCTTCTTCTTCTTCCTGTTTTCATCTTCTCCGGCTTCACCTTTTGGCTCGGGGCTTTATTTCTGGAGTTTGCCCTGGCCGTTCTTATGAAGAAAGGAAAAACCTCTACGGAACGTCTTCCTACGTGAAATTGTTGGAGTTCGAGTTAGCTGTTAAAGAGGCTTCGTTGGTCAGCTGATTCAGTCCTGGGAGCTCAGCTAAGTGTTAATAAACTTTAGATTCCAAACTTATTTCAATTTAGTAGCATTTGAAATTTGAAACTTAATTGTATATGGGTATTAATTTATTAATTTATCAATAATTTATTAAGGCTATTATTCAAAACCTTTACTCCTTTTAACACACTTTGTCCGGGGTCAGCCGAGCAACCCTGTGACAGTGTAACGCCAAGCCTCAGCCAATCAGAGCCATGCCAGCTAAGCTAACCAATCCTAGCCAATCAGAGCCATGCCAGCCAAGCCAGCCAATTCTAGCCCTGCCAGCCAAGCCAGCCAATACGAAGCCACCGCCATGCCAGTTGACGCTCCCCACTACAACTTCCGCCAGCCGTGTGCCCTTTGGTGGGAGCAAGCCCTTATAACGGCCAGACAGCTCAGTCTAGCCCATTTTTTTCCCTCTTGGCCACAGAATAGGCCGAAACTCTGCCAATTTGTATTTTGATAGTTGATTATAACCTAATTTAAATAAAATCTGTGTGCTTATCGTTTTGCCTAGTTTTTTATTTATGCCACTCATTACACTTGTTATAAAATAAAATAAAATTAAATAAAAAGGTATTTGCTCTTACGCTGCCGCTGCACGCGTTCCAAAGACAATCTCTTTTTTATGAATATTGCAGGCCTCGGGCGCGGCGAGGCGCTTTGATCGCGGGACGGACGAGAAACGGCTCCAAATAGACGGAGGTCGCGCTTGAAAGAGCGCGGTTTTAGACAAGGTTGCGATTAAGTTTTCATTCTTTTTCTGCATGTCGCTTGAATGTTGGCAACCAACGTATTGGACTTGTCGGTGATTAAGTTCAGGACATGCCCAAAGCGAAAGATAGACGGTATCAACTTTATAACACTGGTCTTCAACGGGTTTTACGCAACACAAACACTCTTTAACACGCTTTTATTAAATCGGGGTGTATTTATGTATGTATGTAACGGAATTTATGAGCTCAATTTTCACCAAATTCCAGAAATCGGATTAATTTGAAACTTTGCACACGTAAGTACCGATGACAACGCAATAATTTTGATAAGAGTTTTCCATTATCCTTCTTAACTAAAAAAAATAAAATAAAAAAAAATAGTTTAAAAAATAAAAAAAAGCACTTTTATTGCTAACTAAAAAAGAGAAAATAATTTCTGAGTCCACACTGCTTGGTATAGCAGTATGTGAAAATCATCCTATTATTGGCAACTATAAAAAGGGAAGTATGAAAACGTCATAAAGTGCACCCCAAGCTTTTAACTCTACTGTAATATAAATTCCGTGTACTCAGAAATTATTTTCTCTATTTTAGTTAGCAATAAAAGCGTGTTTTTTTAGTTTTTTATTTATTGTGGGTTCAAGATAGGACGGGATCAACTTCATTGTCAGCGATTTACACCTACGAATTGGAAAAGTGCTAGTTGACATTATTGGTTTATAAATAAAAAGCAGAACTCCGGTGCCATCAAAAACACTGGCAAATCCAAGACTTTAAGCATCAGTAATTGGATAGAGGGGTTTTAAACTTTGTATAAATTTGCGTCAGACTTAATTTCATTTTGACGATCACTTTGGTGTAATGGTTAAGAAGTTGACTATTAACCAAGAGGTCGCTGGTTCGATCCCCGCACTGTATAAACATTTGTGTGCATGAACAAGTCTGTTTGTACTGGTCTGGGTGTAATATTATGTATTTATTTACGTTTATTTGTAATACCACTGTTGATTCCGATTTCTGAAACACAAGTGCTTTAGCTACTTACCACGGAGTCAGTTCAATGTAATATGTGATGTTTTTTTATTTATTATTATTACTATAAACTTTCCATTACCTTATATTAGCAGTGCAATTCGTTCGCTAGAACAGTACTTGTATCAAGGGGTGTCCGCGTTAAAGATCGCTTAGCACCGCGGCGGCAAATAGAGGCAACGTGAGCTGCATAGTGAGCGAGCACTGGGGCAACAGGAACGTTAAGAGGAGGTGCGAATTACAGCTACAGGGGTACTTTTACCCATTGTTTTGTGTTATTTTTTTATAATTATTTAGGACAGGTTTAACGAGACAAAGACTTAGTCTACGATGAAGCGAGCTCACTTAAAAGATGCCTGTTCACTCTAGCTTTGAAAATTTCTAGGTTGTAATTGCAGGGAAACACTGACGCAGGTAGTGAGTTTCATTCTTTTGCAGTGCGCATCAGGAATGTAGGTGAAATAAATAATTGAATAAAATAATCCTTTTTTAGAAGTTGAAGACACACATATTGCTTAAAACATCAGCTATCTAAATCTATATTTAGAACAAGAAATCGATGGCTTAGTGTCATGCCTTCACATTACAACTGCTGTACCAATATGACTGTTTGTACTGGTCTGGGAGTTATATGTATTTATTTGTAATACCACTGTTGATTCTGATATCTGTAACACAAGTGCATAAGCTACTTACCACGGAGTCAGATCAATGTATGTGATGTTGTATATTAAAAAATAATAATTAATAAACATGTTTTTAGCTCACTTTTAAATTGAAAACTTGTTTTTAATATATTTTTCATGAAGCTAGTGTTTATATTGTATTAACATACAAAAATTGTTATTCTCTCCGTGGGTTCTAATACCTCCATAATATAAACGAGTGAGTTAGTATACGTGAAGTTAGTATAATACATTGCCCTTGTGAGGTGATGGATCCTTGTAAACAGATAGGGCGGAGGATAACGAACCCTTCTCCTAATTTCAGTTTAACTTCTTGTATGGGTTCAGTTTCGGCCCGACTGCCTAACGACCTACCAAGCCTTGATGAGCATACAGAACAGTGTTTTTTTTTACCAATAAAAACTAAGGCTTTGTCACACAGTACGACAACAGTGTGACGCGTTCCTGGTGTAATTTTTCAGTGATTAAAAGTAATAATAATGGTAGAAGTAATAATAATAGTCCTCCTGGCCTATTTCGAACACGGCGGCCAATCTCATCAGAGATAAGCCAACTACGCAGGAGATATTATAATGCACAAGTGTAAGCGCATAACACAGGTACACTCACTGTTCCATCACTCTCAAAGTTCGGTGAGACGGCAATCCGACATGACCGGAGAGAGATCGGAAAGCACGTTAAAATATACAAAAGACGCATCGCTAGCGCACAACGTGTCTGTTAGAGACTTTTCTTCATAGAAGTCTCTCACTCTGACATTTCACATTATTATAAATCAAAAAGCGTCGCGATGTCGTCGCGTTTCCTGAGTCCTTTGACTGGTTATCAAAGCTTTTAAGGTAACTCGAGTACTTTTTGTTAATATTAAAGCCTTTTATAAAATTTATTCATTTCATTATTTTGAGGATTGGATTACGTATCTATTGTTAGATCAACAAGAAAGTAAAAGTGTACTTACGAACAATATCACAAATGTTTTATTATTTGCTTATCCTGAATTTCGTATCTTATGAATATTTAGTCTAAAAATAACTGGTTTCAGATTCTGAAGATTATTTTTTTCTAATTTTATCTTCCTTCTTTTAGTCAAGAGAAAAGTATGGGACCCGGGAGCAAACTATTATACAGATGTTGCGTGTTTATCGTTTGGTTTATTACTAGCTTATTAGCGGTTACAATCCATTTATATGAAGGTATGGGTAAAGGGACGCGTCACACACTACAAACGAAGTGAGTGACATCGCCACAGTCTTCCGATTTGTGAGTTAGTAAGAGTTTGAGGGTCATTTGTTTTATTATGTGTCGAATGTTAAGCTATGATTTTAATAATTTGAAAAATAGAATTTGCTTTGGCGTGATTCATTACGATCTTACGAGTTTAAATATGTTCTCATATTTAAACTCGTAAGTAGATCGTAGGACTTTAAATGCCATACGGTTACAAATTTTAATTTATGTATACATATTGTTACAAATAATAAAAGAATGTGTTTTTGTTAGAATTTTTGAAGTCCAGTCCAGGACACTATAAAAATTCTTATTATCGTCAAAAATTCAGCCATTAACTGAGACATCCGAGCAGGCGTGATGTGTAAATTTATCAATGCGCGCAATCACCGATATCTTATATATGAAAATGAATTGCGGTTCGTTAGTCTCGCTAAAACTTGAGAACGGCTGAACCGATTTCAATAATTTTAGTCTTCGTTTAAGTTTAGGGAAGGTGTAAACGATGAAAAAAAAACCGGCCAAGTGCGAGTCGGACTCGCGCACCGAGGGTTTCGTACAAACCTGCAAGGTTTACAAAGTTCGTTCATTACGACAATCGAGTCAATAACTATGGTATTTTTATTGCAAAATGAAATTCATAACATTACAATGGGGAAAGATGGAGGAGCATAAATTTAAGACAAAGATCTCTTTATCGTTTAAGTAATCCTTTATTTTATATTAACACATATCATCCTACTACTATTATAAAGGCGAAAGTTTGTAAGTATGGATGTATGGATGTATGGATGTTTGTTACTCTTTCACGTAAAAACTACTGAATGGATTTGAATGAAACTTTACCACAATATAGCTTATACATCAGAATAACATATAGGCTACAATTCATAAAGAATTTTTAAGATAAAGGCTTTCCACGCGGACGAAGTCGCGGGCGGCCACTAGTACTTTTAAATAATATAATAAGACTGTAAAAGATCGATTTCTGTACATTGAAGATTTTTATGAAAAATTGTTACAGGGGGTCTTAATTACCGTAATAGAAGCCAAAACAACAATTTTTAAAAATTTTGTCTGTCTGTCTGTCTGTCTGTCTGTCTGTCTGTTTGTCCGGGCTAATCTCAGAATCTACTGGACCGATTTTGACGGGACTTTTTTTATTTGACTCAGTATCACCTGGAGAGTAAACTGGGATATAAATAATCACGCCGATGAACTTAGGGGGCAGGCAGGAAATTGAATCTCAGAATCTACTAAACCGATTTTAATGGGGCTTTTTTTTATTTGACTCAACATTACTTGGAAGGTAAAGAAGGATAGAAATAATATTACATATGATAAATTCTGCCCCCAAAGGGATAAAATAGGGGTTGCGAATTTGTATGAAGCCCGGTCGCAAAAAACTAACATCCACGCGGACGAAGTCGCGGGCGGCCGCTAGTTTATCTATAATATAACTGAAACACTTATAACCAACAATAAGAAATATAATAATGTCATAAATTTTAAGCTTTTCGGAATTTTTCTGTTACCTGTGCTGTAAGCTATTGCTTCTTACCAAATTTCGAGATTCTATGTCAACGGGAAGTGGTCTTTAGGTTTTAATTCCCTTGCGTGTAGTTGCGAGTTTCAAAATACGCGGTATCAATGGTTGTACTTTTGCGTTTTGCGTTGACTTAGATTTTTTTTTTCACGGGTTAATGGCAATTAGATCTAAGTATTTGATATGAATTTCAACTTGAGATCTCTACGCGTTCATGAGGAAAAAAGTAATAAGTTTATATTTATTAAAAAATATATATATTGTAATGTAACTAAAAATTTAAGGTTTTCGGAATTTTTCCTTTATGTGTGCTATAAAACGTTGCTTCATGCCAAATTTCAAGATTCTAGGTCGACTGGAAGTACCCTTTAGGTTTTGATTCCCTTGCGAGTACTTGCGAGTTTCAAAATATGCAGCTTAAATTGCTGTTTCTTTTAATTGCGTTGACATAGAAGTTTGATTTTGTTACAGCTTAAAGGTATTATAGACCTGAGTATTTGGTATAAATTTCAATTTAATACCTCTACGCGTTTATGAGGAAATGGGTAGTAAGTTTAAAATTATTAAAAAAATATATATTATGTGATGTAACTAAAAATTTATAGTTTTCGTAATTTTTCCTTTATCTATGCTATAAGACGTTGCTTCGTAACAAATTTCAAGATTCTGAGTTCACGGGAAGCACCCTGTAGGTTTTGATTCCCTTGCAAGTGTCGAAAATTTGCGGCATAAACGGCTGTATCTTTTGATTGCGTTGGCTTAGAAGTTTGATTTTTTCACAGCTTCAAGGGACAGTAGACCTGAGTAATTGATATAAATTTCAGCTTCATACCTCCACGCGTTCCTGAGAAAAAGGGTCTTGACAGACGGACGGACGGACGGACAGACGGACAACAAAGTGATCCTATAAGGGTTCCGTTTTTTCCTTTTGAGGTACGGAACCCTAAAAATATTGACAAATTGCGAAAACAGCGGGCAGGACAGCGTCTGCCGGGTCCACTAGTAATCAATAATATCCTTAAGTCGTTTTCTCATTGCTGAGGATCGTGGCTTCGACAGAATTTGTTCAGAAGACTTTTTCATGTTCTTCGGACTTCCGATTAGTGGCGAGCTTGAAAATCGTTGTATGCAGTTCCTCCGTCACCTGGTCAGACCATCTCTTGGAACTGCGTCCTCTTGGTCTCCTGCCATTCACATTGCTGGTTATGATGTGCTTTCCTTAATTGTCTGTATCATGGCGTACTATATGGCCAAATTATTGCAGTATTCTGTGGAGGCAGACTGAAGAGAGGCGTGGTTGTGTGTAAATCTTTTGCCCTTTTAAGATGGAAATGTTTATACGACACGCTGTCCAAGGTATGCGAAGCATTCTACGCCATTACCACTTCTCGAAAGCATCGATTCTCCAGCCAGCCCTCACATCCGTAGAAGGTAGGAAAGACCAGAGTACGGATAATGTAGATTTTTGTGCTCATTCTGATGTTATGGTCTTTCCAGATCTTGCTTAGCTGAGTCATAGCGGTCTTGGACATACCGATGCGTCGATGGATCTTTTGCTCGCAGCCACCCTTGTTGGTGATGATGGAACCAAGATACTGGAAATTGGCGTCCTCGCTAGCTAGTTCTACTCTCCGAAGAAGTTCCGCCATATCTGTTTTTGATGCGGTCAGCAGGATGGTTTCGTCAGCGTCAATTAATAACATGGCGTCATAAATTTTATTCACTGTCATAGTGGCATTGAAGATCATTTTTTCAAGTGTTTTTTTTTCCTTTGAGTCACGGTAAGTTCAAAGGAAGACCCGTTTTGCAAATGCGTTTGTTGATTTTAGGAAAGTTTTCGATTGAAGATTATCCGACCAAGAGCACAGCGTTGCAAGTCAATCGGCAATATGGACTGACTACTTACTCGTATACCTTATAAAGATCGTATCTTTGGGAAAGGGCTATCTTCAGCAGTTACCGTACAGCAGCTATTATGACGATATAAGTTAAGTCCGCCAATTGCATCACGGTGCAATAGTTTAAATAAATAATTAAATAATGTTTTGATAAGAACACCTACTTACAAATCTAAACATTAATCTCAATTCAACCGTAGTTTGACCTCATAACTACATCATTTGACCCAACAACCATCACGGATGCCCTCCACAGAGATAATGCAACAATAAATCAGGCACAAACGCAATAAGCGGGGATTAATCACGCGCGTGACACCGCGGGATGACGTCACGGGGTCGTGACGTCACGATGCAGGTTGTCCTGACAGTGGCACACTAATTGGTTGATCTGCTTGTAATTAGTTGTTTAGTGACTGATGTCAGATTGTTTCACTTGATGTAATACAGACTTCTACGACTGCATGACATGACTGTCGGATCATGAAATTGTAGTTGTGTAAGTCTTACGGAATTCTTTCTCTGATTTCAAAGATTAAGATGATTGAATAATTGAAATGATTTTTAATGCCGCTTCATTCAAGCGACTTCATGGCTGCAGTAAATCTCTTGCTATTTTTCAACTGAGCTTGAGCTGTGACTGACGAATGAGCGGATCAAATCGAATACCTACTCACAGGTTTAAATCAGTCATCTGACCAAATCATGCACTTTATTCAGGAGCCAATCCATAACTCGAATTCTATCCACCTGAACCAGATCCACAAAGACATTTTAAACAAACACTGAACACGGTACCTTATTTCTCATAGCCAATTGCCCCAAAAATAACGTGTCCTCCGCCACCTGGGAGGGATCAATCTTCGGGACCGTCGCATCTGCGATCGGAGAAGCCTCCGGTTCTATTTATCCGGAGAAAATACGGTGAGCTACGGTGTTCCAGGTTACGCCTTTGTTTGTTTAAGCTTTGCGACAAGACTTTTTTTTTGTCAAAGCAGAGAGTGTTTGCAGACAGAAAGAATTCTACAGAATAATAAGATATGTAAAATGTCTTAGAATTTTTTTAATCGTCTGTGTAATCCAGCCAAAAAAACCGGTCAAGTGCGAGTTGGACTCGTGCACCGAGGGTTCCGTACAAACCTGTAGATAAGGAGTAGTAACTTTGAAATTTTCAAAATTGTCAAAAATATTTTTTTTATATGATGAAAATTAAAATTTACGGTTTTCGTATTTTTTCCTATATCTGTACTGTAAGACGTGACTTCGTACTAAATTTCAAGATTCTAAGTTTACGGGAAGTATCCTGTAGGTTTTGATTCCCGTGCGAGTTTCGAAAATTTGCGGAAATTTGCGGCCTAAATGGCTGTATCTTTTGATTGCGTTGGCTTAGAAGGTTGATTTTTCTACAGCTACCAGGGACAGTAGACCTAAGTATCATATAGAAATTTCAGTTTGATACCTCTACGCATTCCTGAGAAAAATGGTCTTGACAGACGGATGGACGGACAACAAAGTGATCTTTTAAGGGTTCCGTTTTTTTCTTTTGAGGTATGGAACCCTAAAAATAGAGCAGTGAGTACATAATTACTCATTTAATTTAAAGCGTTTAAGTCCCGTGTATACTAATGCAACGCGAAAGTTCAAATTCAAGACAGTTAGAGAAATAGTCCGGTTACTATGGGCGTGGGCATTTCGGATTTCGTTGTTTCGTATTTTACCTTTCAAGAAGTTAATGAATATGAACAGCTACTATTGTCCCTAAGCTACATAACAGTAAAATACATATTTGTCTACCTGAATCTTGAAAAATCATTTTGTTCTACGTTATGGAAAATTAACAAAAAAATAACAGTTCAATCAAACACCCACTCGTACCGCATTTCCAACAAAATACAACTTTTTTTAAAACCGAGCTAACCCCAACGATTAATCATATCACCAGTGATTTAAACGCCACATTAATATGTATTATGAGGATTTAAAATTCAGAGTCGGTCGAGATAAGGAAATTAAATAAGCGAAGAGTCTGAATGCAATCGAGTGGATGCTGATAAATAAACTGCGCGACGCGGGCTGCATGTCAAGTGTATGCAAAGGTGGAATCTAGACGCGGGGTTTTTTGCGGGACAAGCTCAATCTGGATTCTGTGAGAGTCGTGACGTGATAGAAAAGTTACGTTACGGGACAAGCTTAATCTGGACGTTAGCATCAAATTGGGTCAATAATTAGAGATTCAAAAGAGCGTCCATTTGCTTTATGGGTCCCAGACGCGGGGTTTTTTGCGGGACAAGCTTAATCTGGATTCTGTGAGAGCCGTGACGTGATAGAAAAGGTATATAAGCGTCAAATTGGGCCAATTATTAGAGTTTTAAAAGAACGTCCATTTGCTTTATAAGTCCCAGACGCGGGTTTTTTTGCGGGACAAGCTAATCTGGAATCTGTGAGAGGCGTGACGTGATAGAAAAGGTATGTAAGCGTCAGATCAGGCCAATTATTAGAGTTTAAAAATAACGTCCATTTGCTTTATGGGTCCCAGACGCGGGGTTTTTTACGGGACAAGCTTAATCTGGATTCTGTGAAAGGCGTGACGTGATAAAATATGTATCTTCGTTAGCGCCAGGATGGGCCAGTTATTAGAGATTTAAAAAAATGCTTTTACTTTCAAACCCTATACAGGAATACTTGCACACATTATTAGTATTTTATGTACCTATGTTGCTAGACTTTAAAGCGTTCATTTTGAATCAATGCTTACATGAAAACGAAAAATGTATCAATATTACTGTATCAGTAAATTGCAAAACTAACTTTTCAGTTAAAAAAACCCCGGATGAGCCAGAAAAACAGGTGGTAAGCTTCAATGGCTAGACGGATATTGAGCAGCCATAGCTAATACAAAAAAAAAACAAACATAGGGGTCAAACTAATAACACCCCACTTTTTTTCGGTTAAATGAAATAAACCGAACTGAAATCGCTCCATTCGCTCGGGAGCTGTGGCATCGGCCACAGACAGAAACACACAAAAACACACCAACACAGACTAGGAGTCCAACTAATTACACCCCTGTTTTTCGTCGGGATATAAAAACTTACATGGA
Source organism: Pyrausta despicata (assembly GCA_963921415.1). Taxonomy (NCBI): domain Eukaryota; kingdom Metazoa; phylum Arthropoda; class Insecta; order Lepidoptera; family Crambidae; genus Pyrausta; species Pyrausta despicata. The sequence goes on from OY992865.1 coordinate 332,719, forward strand.
AATGCAAAAGACCTATTGTACGGTGAGTTGCTTATCTTTATACTTGCATTCCACTCGGTCTCGCAGTAAGTGTGCAGCGAAGTGGATTCAGATAAATAAACTATGGATGCCGTCGCAGGAAGCACGCGAGCATTGCTTGGAACGATTTAAAAAGGCCTACGATTTCAATACCGGTGCCTGCGTATTACAATAGCCAGGGGGGTAACTTTAACCGATTCAGTATGATGTGGATGCTTTCAAGAAAAGAGTGAATAGGCTGTTAATAGCCAGACATGATCCATCTTCGGTCGCATCGTCGCTTACCATCAGATGAGATCGGGGCAAATGCCTGGTTATTCATTTAAAAAAAAAAGCTTGAACCTCAAACAATTTCATTTTGATAAGAATGGCGTATAATGAAATGAAATGAAATATTTTTATTTGCAACAAAAATATTGTTACAATCGTGATATCACAAATAGCATGTTTAGTCTTGTCAGACATGCAAAAACAACAGATGACAGATAAGTATTACGTCAACCGGTAAATGGTGTCATAAACCGCCAACTTAACACAGTTAGCAGTGAAATATTTTTTTTACCGGTAAAGGGTCGAAGTCACCCTTATCAACCTGGGCTAAAGTTACACGCAAGCACGGTATCCTTATAGTTGTGCAGACTAGCAAAGTCATCTCTATGAATATAAAATTCTCCTGTCACAATGTTCGTTCCCGTACTTCTCCGAAACGGCTTGACTGATTTTTATGAAATTTTGTGAGCACATGAGTAGGTCTGAGAATCTACATAGTAGTAGACAGCCTCTTGAGGACACTGAACGAAAGAGGCTACACTACCATTGGTTATGCAGACGACCTAGCAATTCTGGTAAATGGGAACGCAGAGAACATCCTGTGTGATGTAATGCGTGCTGCTTTTCAGATTGTAGAAAAATGGTGTGAGGAACACCAGCTGTCAGTCAACCCCAAAAAAACAGAGCTCATCCTTTTCACTAACAAAAGGAAGCTACCAAATCTAAAACTACCAAAATTATTTACCACCGAATTAACCCTATCAACTCAAGTAAAATATCTGGGCATCACTCTCGATAGCAAGTTGAACTGGGGAAATCACATCGACAACAAAATAAAGAAGGCCTGTATAGCATTCTATCAGTGCAAAAGACTCCTTGGCAGAAAATGGGGTCTCAATCCAAAAATCACACTTTGGTTATACACGTCAGTTATCAGACCCTCCTTAACCTACGGATCAGTTGTATGGTGGCCCAGAACGCAACTGTCCACTATCAAATCCAAACTACAAAGCTTGCAGCGCCTAGCGAGCGTAGCAGCTACAGGATGTATGAGAACCACTCCATCAGCCGCCCTAGAGTTCCTATTGAACCTTAGACCTCTTCATCTGGTCATACAGGAAGAAGCAAAGGCAGCTGCCTTAAGACTGAGAGCAAATGGGCTATGGAAACAAAACACTATGACAACGCACTTCAAAATCATGGAGGACATCACGAAGGAAAGACCCCTTCTAGATGCACCCATGGACAGGATACCATGCCACTACATCTTTGATCGAGAATACATTATCCAACTTACCGAAGAACGGAAAGACAACTCTGGCGTCAAAGAAGTCAGGATATACACAGACGGCTCCAAAACCTCACAAGGAACTGGAGCCGGAATGTTCTCGTACGACTTAAACATCAACATATCAACCACCCTGAACAAACTAAACACAATTTTCCAAGCAGAATGAATCGGAATTATCAGAGCAGCACATGCGGTTGCAGCCAGAGACGTCGGAGATCTCAACATCAAAATTGTCTCGGACAGTGCATCCGTGCTTCAAGCTCTACAAAACAACACCATAACCTCTGCCCTCATATTGGAATGCCACAACGCACTCCAACGCATTGCAAGGAAAAATAAGATAACCTTGCAGTGGATCAAGGGACACAGCAACTCTCTCGGCAAAGACGCAGCCGATGAACTCGCGAAAAAGGGATCCGCGACAACAGTGTTTGGCCCGGAACCGCTACTACCTATACCGCAGGCCCCAAATTAAAAATATGGCTGCGAGAAGACACCGCAAAAAACCATCTGCTAGAATGGACAAGCAGTGAAGGCTGCAGGCAAACTAAAAATGCAGCTCAGATGCCATCTAAAAAGCTTGCCCGCAACCTCGCCAAACTAACGCGCGACAATCTACGCAGAGTTATAGGGATAATAACAGGCCATTGTCCCCTAAACAAGCACCTATTTAACATAGGTGTAACAAACAGCCCTCGATGCAGAGGATGCCTCGAGGAAGAGGAAACGCCACAGCATGTACTCATGGAGTGCACAAGCGTGGAAAAATAGCGAGCAGACATTCTAAAAAACCCAACATCATTCCAGGAAATCTTTAGTGGCCTAGGCAGGCTGCTAGCCTTCTGGGAGAGCTTGGGTTGGTTGGAATAGAGGCAAACACGCACAATGGCCCAATCGTGAGGCTAAGTGCGGAAAAAGCCCTGCAAAACTAGGTCTGAGAATCGGCCAACATCTATTTTTTATCCCCCTTAGTACCTAATAAGGGTTGTCCTCAATCATTTATATGGCAAAACAACGTTTGCCGGGTCAGCTAGAAAATACATATTTATCTGTAATTGGTAAGTATTCTGCAAAGATAATGCTTTAAATCTCTGGACACGCAAATCTGTCACAAAAAAAAATTGGTTGCCTGTAAAGTCGGTATACGCGCGAAAGTTTTACGTGACAACGACTCTGAGTGGTAAAATAATTTTAATGTGAATATTCATTCGTATAACATGAACCGGTGTGTATGCCTATCTCTCTCTCTCTCTCTCTCTCTCTCGCTCTGTCTCTCTCGCGCGAAACGTGAGCGGAGCAGCGTAACGCAGTTTCTTGAGGTGTCACCCGGCAAACCAATTTATAAGACGTTGTCACGTCAATAAAAATTGTCATCGTAGAAAATGTTGATAAAAAACATTTCAGGTTTTGGTAATTTAAACTAGAAGTTAATTGTTTATTTGATTTTATTTATTGGATAACCAACCACATAATAAGAATATTAAGCGAGAAGATAAAAAAATACAAATAAGATTTTATAAGATTTCATTCACATACCTACCTACGTATGTATATATATATTCACTAGTTTCCCGACGTTAGTTAGTTGGCCCACGGAATTTGGTCTTCTAATATATTAAGCATGTTTTCTACATCTAAACCTTCCTCTTGAATCACACTGTCTATTATTTTATATCTAGACGACCACTTTGGCGTAATGGTCAAGAAGTTGACTATTAACCAAGAGGTCGCAGATTCGATCCCCGAAGTTTACAAACATTTCTAGGTGTTATATGTATATAATAATCTAAAAAAAACACGGGTTGCACTCCGGGAGTGCCGGCAGAAGTGGAAACTTGATTATTAACGTTGTGCATTTTTGATTTATTTGAACCGTCTTACGGTTTTTCGATCAGCATCACGTGACCTGACGCGAGTTTCACAGTTTCTACCCATGCCACAAAAGTGCTCAACGCCGCTAAAGAAGTTTTCACTTCAAAAATCAGCTGAACATCTGTATGGACGTTTATAACAGTATTTGTCCACCATTAAATCGATACGAGCTTCATAATTTCGTACAGCACCGACATCATATTTGTCTTTGGCGAAGATGGATTTGTATTCCTCAATTATCTTACTGATTTCTGATTGTTGATAGAAATATAGGTGGTTTATTGCAATTTCGAATGAATCTAAGTTAAAGTGTTCATTAAAATAACTTTATACGTATTTTCTTCGATCCTATCCGAATCTATAATAATCTCTTTTTTATTAATGTCACCTAGTGCATCAGGAATTTCGGCATTTTTTTAACTGTTGTAATCGATGTTTTTTTATCTTCTTTTGGATAACCACATTGTATAATACTCAGTTCTTCATTTTGCATTAATTTAAATTTTTTAATGCAATCTAAACCAATTACAAAGTCATAGTTAAAATTCTCATTATCTATCACAAATATATACATGAAGTTTTCAACATTATATATTTTTACTTTTAGTGTTACCACACCTTCAGTCTTTTTCTCACCATTAATAGTCCTTAAGTTGACTATTTGTGTATTGCTTGTATCTTTTTGCTTTATTTTTAAAAATTTTGCATTTATTAATGACATTGGAACCTGAATCATAAATTCCACAAACTTGTAAAGTATCATTTAACAGTAACTTAATTCTTATTAATGGTGGCACTTCTAGTTTTTTGGGTTCTTGGTATTCAACTCAAATTCTAATTCTGAGTTGTTTACACTTTTTACAATAGATTTTTAGGTTTTATTATCTTTAAACCAGCAATTCTCTTGAGAGTGGTAACGTCTTCCTTTTCCTTCACCAATACAAATCTGGCATGGTTCTTTTTCTACATACTTTTTAATTTGCGTTTCGGAATATTCATGATTGTTTTTTATCATATTTATTCTTTCCAACGAGGTGTTCCAATTTTCCCAGTTCATGGTAGAGATCTCCCGTCGCTTGCAAAGTTCCTCTATCGATTCTATCCGCAACAAAATTAGGTAAACCGCATGCTATAAGATCAATAATAGTCCCAGTGTCCATGGATTTTTGTATGTCTATAAGTAATTTTTCTTTCTTTAAAGCGTATTCAAGTAACGAGCCGGTTTGTTATTAAAATGTAATAGCATATCTAACAGGTGACCATCCCTTGCTTGCAAATGTCTCACCAAAGCTTTTCTCCCACTTTCCCCACTCGGACTCTATCGTGTATTTCATTAGCATACAGTTAAACCAATTCATACTAGAATAATCTAAAAAGTTTTTTAACATCTCAATTTTATTTATGTCTTCGTTGATTTGAAAACGTTCACACTCTTTGTTGAAATTCTTAATCCACTGGTAATCGTTAGGGTTCTTGTTACTAAATTTTTCAATCATGAAGACCTTTGCAATTTTTCCTAAGTTTTGAACCTCTGATTTCTTCTCTTTTTCTGTTAGTAGTTTTTCTAATAATTTCTCCAATGTCTGATTTGAAGGTTCATCAACTTTTGACTTATAAGAAATTTCTTCCAAGTAAAAATCTCGAAATTGTAAGTTTTCTTCTTTATCTAGGTAAACGTTTGATATAGTTTCTGTGACACTTATCCATATCTTTCGAGTTTGGTGTCTTTTAATTAATGACTTCTTTATTTTGGCATAGTTTTGGGTATCTGCAATTTCTTGGTGGAGGTGCACAGGTTGGTAATCAATAGGTATTTCGAAAATTTGTCCATTAATCACGTAACACATATAATATTTGACTTTCCATCTGATGCTTGTTTCACCATGAATTCAAACCTCAACTTCTCCATTATGTGAAATGTTGTTTTATAATAATCTTTTCTCTTTTATGAAAGAAATAAAGACGAAATTGCGTTTCCCTGTGAATACAAAAGTTTATTTTCGTAACCAGTTTTACAGCAAACAAATTACTTAAATAACCTAAAACTTAGCATTCACTTACCTGTGAATATAAAAGAAACAACATTTAAAGCCTTTACTTCTGGTCTATCTTAATTAATTTAAATTTACAAAATCGTATATCCTTCAGTAACAGCAAAATTAAAATCTTTTTTCATTGACATTGACATACATCTATCAAACTGTCAGTTATGATTAAAACGAAAGAAAACGAAATAGGTTTTCTTTACATGTATTTATTTAATTTTATTTGAAATACCACTGTTGATTCTGATATCTGTAGCACAAATGCTTAAGCTACTTACCACGGAGTCAGATCAATGTATGTGATGTTGTTGTATATTTATTTACTATTTATTTATTTATTGAAAAAAAAACTGCATCTAAGTACGTTGACGTTGAGTAGTTTTAAGCAAACATAAGCACATTTTTCTAAGCATACATACTTATTACAGACATAGTGACAGCCGCGGGAAGCGACTTTGCTTTACACTATATTGTGAATTTATTCATTTGTTGCTTAATATGACTGATCTGAAAAACGACGTGAATTTATTTTTAGAAAAAGCAAAGATATCTTAAAAACTAGATTTGCAGCACACCGGATGGGAGATTGATTTCTCGGCACTCTTTTAGTAAGGCTCAGGCCACACCCGCGTTACGCGCGCGGTTGATACGTCAGTGTCAGAGCCTCAGTCAGAAACTTACCATGAAATTTACAGTTTTAAACTTTCCTGTTGCATTATTACATTAAAACACTGATTTTCAACGGGTTTTACGCAACACAAACACTTTTTAAAGGTAAAACTTAGTTTTAAAAAGATAAACTAGGATGAAATATAAAAATAAAAATATAAGATAAAAATGATCATGGTCACCCGCGACCATGATGTGTGCAACCAGATCAAAACGTCGGGAAGGTAAATACTAAGTTTTACCTTTAAAACGTGTCTGTGTTGCGTAAAACCCGTTATCTGTGTTTTACCATACAATTTTGGTCATAAAGCCTCTTAAACAAATCAATAAGCTTACCATTTGTAAAACGATAGTATTTTCAGCACAACCGGAAAAATAACACTGACAAAATAAACCGCAAAGTTAAAAAGAGTACTCTTTAAAAGACTGTAGTCGTCCGACCGCTTTCCGATCGAACTTTCGAAAGTAAATCATAATATTCACTTTTCGTTTGATTTACCGAAGTTTGAATACGTATTGGAATGAACTTGTCCCATTGGTTTTGTTAAACAAACGATAAATACTTGTTCGACGCTATTTACAATGCAAAGAGTTTTTCGAACATTTTGCTTACACATAAACAAAGGGTGTTTTATGATCTACGTATGAACAGGATATTAAGAATGGGAATCAAAAATAGGATGTTTAATAAAAACAGGTTGAGTATTTCATTGAAAAAGGACCTCAAACGGTTTAAATATTTAGCTTGGGTTACCCTATTTACACTTACAAGTTGTTAATTGTTACAAACTAAATCAAGAGTTTACTTTGCGATTTAACTATTTGAAATATATTTGAATTCATAGTTGATGGAATCAGGCGTTACTTTGCGGAAATCCATGAATAAAGTTGAAAAAGATGATTATTTTGCTTTAAATTTCCACTAAACGACGCCAGCGCAGGAACCAAAATACATCCAACTGTAATCACCTGAAAAAGCTAGAACTGGAAGTCGCAGGACTTACAATATCTACAACTCACAACGTTACACAGAAGATGCACTGGAATCACAACACTGACACCAACAAACACTCGACGCGTTTCGCCACCACACGTGGCATCCCCAGGAGATGTTTTCGCTTTGCTCGTAGTCTGTCGAAAACATCTCCTGAGGGATTTAGTGGAAATTTAAAGCAAAATAATCATCTTTTTACCCGACTACGGCGAAGCAAAAGGAGGGTTATGATTTTGACCTGTATGTATGTATGTATGTATGTATGTGGGTATGGATGTTCATCTGTTCCCTCGTAACTTCTAAACTACTTATCAGAATTCGAAAAATGACATATCATTAGAAGCGTCTTAATTGTCCGCTGGTTATAGGCTATATGGGATTTCACAAAATCTAATGTGGCGCCCTCTGGCGGACAAAACATACGAAGTAAAAAAATAAAGTTAAGATAAATATGCCGTGTTTGGTATCATTTGAAAGCGCTTTACTTGTACATTTTGAATATATATATATTACTAGCATTTGCTTGTGACTTTACCTGTATTCATGGGCTGATTGTATATAATTCACATCTTTTTTACCCTACTATATATGTGGCTCTTAGCAGAGTAAGATCCATAGATGGATTATGGATTAGTTCACTGGAATCTAGCAAATTACTAAAGAATCCACATGACCAAAGATCGTTCGAGGAGTTGGAAAGATTGAGAAATCAATGAACCCAAGATTAACCTATTTAGAACTCCAAAATATGTTAAATAAAAATAAAGTTTAAAAACTAACACCCGACTACTTAAAAACACGCTCTAAAAAGTACGAAACAAGAAAACACTCTCCAATGAAATTACTTAGTATGTACAAACTATTAAATGTTTACCGTTATTAAATAAACTAACTTACACATATTATTATATTTTAATATATTTTCAATTTATAATATTGATAGAGAAAGTTTTAAGGATAAAGCCGTGGTCGTATGCCATAAGAACAATAAATTAAAAAAAGTGGTATACGACCACGGCTTTATCCTTAAAACATTTTTCTATCAATATTATAAATTGAAAATATATTAAAATATAATAATATGTGTAAGTTAGTTTATTTAATAACGGTAAATATTTAATAGTTTGTACATACTAATTCAGCTTTATATATTTGAATTTAGTTCGAACTTATGTTAATAAATGTGTTGTATGAAAATTTTAAATGAAACTTCTATTTAGAAAACTTGTGCCTCTTCAATTCAAAATATATCATAACCACTTGAGTTGAAAGTGCATAATCTATTCAATTTTGACCCGGAAATTGATTTGTTTGAATCGGAAAGGTTTTAGTTTTATTCAGGCGAAACATTGCGGAAAGATCTCTCTTTCTCAATGCGAATGCGAAGCGACGCCACACGAGAGTATCAAAAATGTATGTACGATTAAGATAGTGTCCTACGTGTTGAAACAAGTATTGGTCGCATCGCATAGCGTCCCACTTGTCGCATTGCTTACGTAGGACAACGCCTTACTACAAACAAAACCCAAGGTTTTTCCTTAACTGATTCTTATAGTGCAGACTACAGACTGATCTGCAACACACGGCATAGTACTTTTTGCAACATATGAATATAAGGTCACCTCGAATTAAGCGCAAATATTTTAAGGGTAGATTCTATGCATTAAGTTAAAAAAAAATCTTAATAAAAAAATGGTGTAAATACGCTAGTTTTTAAAGTTTATTTTTCCTAACAAAATAAATGTAATTTTCTTTCTTTAATGTGTGATGGCCCTTACACTACCTATCTCTATTATTTCATTCATTTCTATCAGTCTTACTCTTTCCCTTAAGCCACGCCTCTTCTACCACATTTCATTCACAACATTAATTTATATCGGTCTTATTCTTCCCTCAAGTAATTCATAAAGTGGCAAAATGACAGCTGCTGCCACGCCTCCTCCAACTTTCATTCGCAGCACACAAGCTCATTTTGCGAGGCTACTAGGAAGATACGTGTTAGGTAAATGTTAACGTATTTCAGTGAATGTTTATCTAGGTACGTTAATTTTAGGTAATGAATCCATTATCAGGCAAAAGATTAAAACAACAAGGCGCTGTAAGGGCACAACCTAACACCTTTTTTTTTTTTTTTTTTTTTAACTTCAGGAAATGTCAATTACGCACCGTACCCCTCCGTCGGAGACCGGAGGGGCGTGTGTGGGACTCCCCCGTCTTCGGGTATACCCACTAAAACCTGACGAAGCCCGCTGCGTGTGGCTGTGACAGCAGGGGCCGCGGTGTCTCAACAGTCCCGCGACCCTTGCCAGCAGCAACGTCCGCCCTCTAAGCAGGAGGGCGGATCTCCACGGAGTGGGGTGAGGAGATCTCATCCCACTCCAGACGGCACACTGGCGCCGTCTCTCAGGAGGGTCCGGGCGGTTAAGCTAAGACCCTCGTTTCGCCACTAGGACCAGAGTCCCAAGGACATCCCCTGCCTCCTCTGATAAGCCAGAGGGGTGCTGGGAGCCACAACCACTTCGGTGAGTCGCCGCTCGATGCGAGACAGACGCGACTCACTAGTGCCTCTGCCGCCCGATACGGGAACAGACGCAGAGGCACTCTCCACAGAGCATCTTGGCTTCACCTGTCGCTGGATTCACAACCTAACACCTAACCTAACCTACGCCAAGACTGAACTGACTAACTTAGGTAAAAGAAAACCCTATCTACATGTGTTAAATAACTTAACGTAGCTATTTCAGTTAATACTTACCCACAAACTAACAGGAATTTCGGGAATAAATGACAACACTGTTTCAATTTTAGTTTATTTTTATTATTAAAAAAACACAACAAATTTCTTAAATTGTTAAACACTATTACAAACATCACACTTTCTCAGGCTTTGGACTGTCAAGTTAAAACATAAAATAACTATCACATAACAGTTAATTAAATTATTATCTTAACAATAATGGGTGATAGATTTTGTGATAACTTGGCGTGTTTAAAAGTCTTAATTCATTGATATTTACAGTCTTACCAGTCCCTATTTACACACAAAACATTTATGTACGAGTACATTAAGTGTTGTATTGTACTTGACCTCCCTGATGACGCACACATAGTCTGGCACGATCAAGGCAATGCTTCCGAACTGCACTGAGCACTTAAACCTCCCTGGACATCACGTCAAACGCACTCACAATCCTGGCACGTAATTCACTCACAGTTTGAATTGTATGGCCGTCGTTGCCATAAACTAGGTCTTTGGCCCTACCACACACATGGAAATCCAAAGGCGTCAGGTCAGGTGAACGTAGCGGCCAGCGAATAACGCTACCGCGCCCGATCCACCGACCTTGAAACGCTTCGTCCAGGTACGCCCGACCCTTAGGCTGAAGTGCGCAGTGTGCGATACTCGCCACTGGGTGCCGGTGGAAAAAATCCATGACGTCGTCCTTGAGCCGCGCTGGGTAGCGCTGTCGGCCCGTGCCTTGACGTGGACAGAAGCTCCCACTCTCTCGATGGCGCTGCACAGCCAAGCCAAGTATGGTGCGCTGGTTGAGTGCGCGACCATACCGCTCAGCGTACAGCTGCTGCGCCCGCAACAAAACATCCCCTGCATCATGATAGCATAAAGCCATATTGAGGTACTCCTGGTCGGAAAACCGATACGGCATTTTAGCTACGCGCCGCGCGCACGCACATCTCAACGAAATGATTTTGCTTGGCCGACTAACTCATATATAACTCACTTACTCTTCCCTAGTGTCGCACTAGGGATGCCCGATCTGAATCGATTTGTTTGAAGATCGATTCACGGCAATACGATCTGCCGATTTTTTGAATCGATTCAACGGGATGTGATCTTTGCTAAGATCGAATCGTATGCCTGGAGATCGTATCGAATGAAAATAAACGTATCATTTTGTTTGAATTCGGAATAAATGACCAATCCTGGCACCTGTAAGCCTTTGAGGACATGCCGCGCTTTGTCGCGCCGCGGATCAAACGAAATGTAAACAATAGGTTTAGGCAAGGAGCCTAGAGCTACACTTATGTCGCTTATGCCCATTTTTACCACCCAACTTTTTGTTTATTACTTTTCAAATGGTTTTTACCTTTGTCAAACGATACCTAAGTATATTGACTAATAAATCGATTAACTTAACGTAGTGATAAGTTTCTATCAGTATTTTACTAGAAACTATTAATAATGAAATGCCATTTTCAGGACCGTCTACCTTAGTTGGCACTTCATAATGTAAATACGCATAACACCCAACAATTACATAAATAATTTGTTATGCCGATGCCCATTGATGATATTCTTTTTGCATAATATCAGTATTATGCAAATTAATCAGTGAAACCTTAATTATTTGATTTACAATCCCTTGACTAGGCGGCACGATCAAAGTTTTTTTTGATTTAGGCTAGGCGGCACATCAAAGTTTATTTTTAGGCTAGGCGGCACATCAAAGTTTGTTTTGATTTTAAATAAAGGTGAGCTTCTAGGAATGATTAAATTTGTTAGGTACAGTTGATTTGCGCCCTAATTTTGTTTAAAAGAAGGAATTAGAAGGCGTTGTAAATAATAATGACTGGATTTCAGCTTCAGTTTAATCGAAATGATTAACATTCACCTAGGTACGTACGTGCCTATGTGGTTTAGTATGGTAGGCACTGAAACTGGCAAACTGTATTAGGTATGCCCTAACACAATTGTATTGTTTTAAACCAGGGTATAGGTAAGTACAAAATGAATTTAAATAAGGGCAAGATACCTACCTAAGATATAAGAGAACGATTTTCTTTGGTGCAGTGGAAATGCACCCTAAGTTTATTCGAAATGTAAGTTAAGTAGCTTTAGACGACCTCCGTGGCCGGGTGGCCCCGGGTTCAATTTTCGGTCAGGCCAATATCGTGTTTTATTTTAATTAAGTGATTTTTCGAAATTAGTTTTTCGTAATTAACTTAGGTCTGGGTGTTGTGGTACCGCCGTTGTTTCTGTTTTCCATATCACAAGTAAGTAGCTTTAGACGATCTCCGTGGCCGAGTGGTTAAGACGCCGTTTTTAAGATCGTCATTTCTTAGTCCCCGGGTTCAATTTTCGGTCAGGTCAATATCGTGTTTTTTTTTTAATTAAGTGATTTTTCGAAATTAGTTTTTCGTAATTAACTTATGTCTGGTTGTTGTGGTACCGCCGTGGTTTCTGATTTCCATATCACAAGTAAGTAGCTTTAGATCTCCGAGCGATCTCCATGGGCGAGTGGTTAAGACGCTAGTTTTTAATTTTTCACCGTGTCCGAGGTCCTGAGATCCAGGCTTTGATTCCCGGTCGGGTCAATATCGGAACTAGCTTGAGTCTCTGAGACACTGTTGTGGTACCGTCGGAGTTTCTGATTTCCATATCACAAGTGTTTATGTTACTTACTTCACTATTACTTTCACACATTGGGGGTCGGCACAAAAACTATCATAGCATAATCGTATGTTTTTACACTATCGAGTAGGTATTCATTAGTATCGCATAACTTTTAAGATGCATTGGTTTGAAATTGAAGATGAATTAGCTTAAACGTCACTTCGATCGAATGCACTTATCAATCGGAATTTTCGGCTATATCACGCTGCGAAAGGTCTTGCAGTGACTTGACTGACTTTGTTGACCGCACTCATGCGGTCAGCAGTTTCCCGCCGGAGTACGCGCCCAAGCGCCGCCTCTTCATTGACCGGGTTTTCTCTCCCTCTCGCGCACGCAACGTAATCGTATCAGCGCGTAGAATTCGCACACAATAAAAACGTTTATCACAAAAACTAGCGTACTTACACCATTTTTTTGTTAAGATTATTTTTTTAACTTAATGCATAGAATCTACCTTTAAAATATTTGTGCTTAATTCGAGGTGACCTTATATATTCAGTTCATCAAATTTATTTATTTATTTGGTGTATATTAGTATAATTATATAAAGTGTATTTTTAAATATGTAATTTAATTAAATAGATTATATATTTCATATTTCAACACATGTGTCATATTATTGGTATAATTACTTTTCTTTTATTTATTTTGTCACATCGCCCACTAATCATTTCTGCTTAGCCCAAAAGTATGACTAGTAGAGAATGCCTTACGGCGTTAAGTCCACCTTTTGTACAAAGTTTTGTTGTGCAATAAAGCTTAAATAAATAAATAAATATTATGCTTTACTCGCGAATCTCTTGCTTTAAACGCTACGCTGAGAAATGTAAAGCAACGATCGTACCATCTTCGTTTACTTTAGTATTTCTGTAAATAAGTTGTAATTTGCGTGTAAGTTTCTCTTACACTCTGTGTATATTGTTAAGATTACAAAACGACTGGTTTGTAGGTAAGTAATTTCCTGCAACTGGGGTTTCTGCACAAAACATCACACCTACGTTTTAAATTTTTTTCTGTAATTCAACACTAATAAAACGATACCTGAGCATATTAATCAATACAATTTTAAAATTGCTTACCCATTGCTGGCATAATCCCTTAAAAAAAGTAAGCAATAACTCATTTTTTTTTATTAAATACCCATTGTTTCGTGATTGGTTTTTTAATCTACGTATCTATGGAAGTGCCAGACCATAAAGAACCAGACATTTTCCGCCAACGTACATCTGCGACATGTCGCATTGACTCGCGTGTCATCCAATCACTGCGGCAAATTTGCTGGCAGGCGCGTGTCGACTGTATGATGCAAGTGTGTCTTAGGCTTCTCATCTCATTCTCATCAGCCTATATACGTCCCAGTGCTGGGCACAGGCCTCACCTCAACTATGAGGCGGTCCGAGCCATACTCCATCCACCACGCGGGCTCAGTGCGGATTGGTGGATGGATGTTTGTAAGGTAAGTGACCTAATCTTACTGTCAGATGTTATTAAGCCGCCGAGGGCCTCTGACCAGGCTTAACGACTAATATCTATCGATATTAACCGGGACCAACAGCTTAACGTGTCACGAAGCACGGAGATGCTTGTACATAGATGTCACTTAAATGGTCAGAATGGTAACCCATCCCAAACATGACCGCGCTTAAGGTTGCTTAACTTTTGGTTTCACTTCCAAAACGCTGCAACCACTGCGCCGCAAGCACTTAGTCTTAGGCTAAAGTTGCAAAATTATTAGCTATCACAACTGCGTACATATTATATTGCCATGAGTTCGAGGAAATGTTATACTTCCTAAGCAGCTAGTATCTTCTTTTCTTGAGTGTATTCACATTTACAAGTATTAATCTATTGTTTGTGCTTTACAACACAAAGCTAAAATATTGTTCTTTGAATGTTATTTATTTTGACTTTATTAATTTAGACGACATCAAAAAAATATAGCAATATTTAACCTAGCCCGAAATTAAGCGTAAACTTGTGTTAAACTTTGGCTAACACTTTTTTCTTCATCAAATCTTAAGTTCAGTGATGGTAAAAAGGTAGGGCAAAAAGGAGGCAGCGCGTACTTTTTTCAAAATCCTTAAACACTGGAGCACTAACTTTTATATCTGCCCGAATAACTAACATGCTAAACTGTTATAGTTAAAAGAATCAGGCGTTACTTTGCGGAACTCCATGACTAAAACTGAAAAAGAGAATCAGTCACTCGTAGTCTGTCGAAGCAACAACATCAGCTCCTGAGGATGCCACGTGTAGTGGCGAAATGCGTCGAGTTTTTTTGTTTGGTGTCAGTGTTTTGTTTCTTCAGTGTTTTGTTTGGTGTGTCTTCTGTGTCACGTTGTGAGTTGTAAGTCCTGCGACTTCCAGCTTTAGTTTTTTGAAGAAACTGTAACCAACAGTTTAATGTGTTTGGGTTCCTGCGCTAGCATCATTTAGTGGAAATTTAAAGCATAATAGTCATCTTTTTCACGCTTAAGTGTTGTCTCAAAAACGAAGTCGATTAAATCGACATCTCCAATCAGCTAATCTCGTTTCCCTCATTTGTCAATCAAAATAATCCTAGTGGCTGCAAAAAGGGTTGCCATGACAACAAGCCTCGGCTCTTCCAAACAATTGGCTGAACATCGCCAAGTGCTTGGTTAAACATGAAGAGATTACAAAAGCAATAAATCGATAACTGATCCACATCAATTCGTAAATTCATTTCGGCGAAGATTTAGAAATCCATTTCGCGGGAAGAAAATGCTTATGGCGAGAGTAAGAGGCATAACTTATTTGAAAGACAGCAGTCTCGTTCGTCTGTGCCATGCATCCTAATTATATCTTTTTTTTACGTTTTTTACTAATTTAGTATACGTCCTTTTAAAAAATCAGCTGTCATCGGAACTTATGTTTACTAGCACCTTTATCCCGTATTAATCCAGATACAGCCCTAGTTTGAGGGAAAAGTAGCTACCTTACACACCGTATAACCCATCGATAACGGATGAAATAGATATTATATTAATACAGGACTTGTTATTGGTTCCTTGGACTGAACTCTCTCTCGGGTCTCTGAAGATACAATAAAGATGATATTAATAAGAACCATACTTGGTTCATATTATTCTTTATTAATTAAATTCGTAAGAAATTTAAATAGTACCAATTAGTAAGTAGTATCAATTAATAAACCTATGTATATTTTAAAAACTACAAATTAATTTCAACCGTGATTTATTATGAAACATTATTTAAAATAATTTTAAAAAATTGTGGGTATATTCAATAGAAAATGATTATTTATTCAGTTCAAAGGTTTGTTGCACACCACCATATTATAAAAGAAAGATGGCATCATTTTGTGTTTGTTGATTTTTGTATTTCTGTGTGGTGTGCTATATATCTTAACTAATTTAATAGGTCTTACTGATTCTACCTACATTTAGTCTGGACCAAAATTTCAATCGAAGGCTTAACGAACAACCTTTAAGAGTGCTCTTAACTTTTGTTTTAGAAAGCAACGGTAAATAATAACGTGAGGAGGTAAATGTAGGTAGGCCAAGTTTCCTTGTTACATTTTAGGAATTCAAAGACCTTTAAATTTGCTAGTTTCTTTATGTTTTAATTTATTTCAGCTTTATTGCACGGCAAAATTTTGTACAAAAGTTGAACTTAACGCCTTAAGCGTTCTTCAATTCTCAACAAAAAAAAAAACACAATTCATTACGACTTTCTAGGCAATTTGAATGATTTCATTTTCTATGTTGCTTTAGGTTTTAACATCAATTTGAATAATTTCTCACTGATTTATCTTTTGATACAAAGGGGCTAGCATATTTAAGAATACTTTCCTATGTAATAATTCCCTATGTAATGCCTATGTAAGGCAAAATAAACCATTTTTATACTAAAGTTATTTGTAAAGGGTTTACATACCTTTAGAACAAATCCCAGGCATTTGTAAGCCTTGTTGATGATAATATCAATGTGATTATTAAGTGTCACAAAATAAACGCTAAGGTCTCTGACAGCTCTGCGCAGCTTCAATATCTTCTAAATTCTGCTTTTGAAAATCTAAACTTATTCATCCTTAAGTGTTTTCAAAAGCAGTCATTATAACGTTTCTTTTTATTGGATGATGTTTTATTAATTATAAATGTGTTATTGCCTTATTCAGAAAACCAAAAACATAAAACTTGGCTTAAGAAACCACTGTTCCCTTAGTTTAACACCGAGCAGGGATTATAAACGCCTTCTTCTAAATTTGATAGGAGAATCGATGAAATACAAAACCAAAGTAGCTGATTTTCCAAGCGTATTAACGATTGAACACAAGAAATACTTAACTTTGTACGTACCTAATTTTCTTTTAATCACAAACCCACATGAATATTTTTTTTTTATAATTTGTCAATTAGTCTTTAGAACTAATCACTCAAAAGACAAATCAATAAATCGTCAAAAATCAAATATAAAATATAATAATGCTGTCAGGGCGCGTTCACATAAAACATCCGTTGTACAGATCCGTTTAAGAGTGTATGTAATTATATGAGTGAATTCACATATAATACAGTATTTAGGATCCAGTAGAAAATACAGTCCGAAAATAATATAAGGCCCGTTAAAACGTATGTTGGTATGTAGTTGTATTAGCCAGTTCTCACTTAATACATTTTTTCGGATCCAACTGATTCGTTTATCGAATCAGTACTTATATGTTGACTGCCTCGTTAGTGTTGTGGCAAAGTTTCTGCCTTACATCCGAGAGGTCCTGGTTTCGAATCCCAGGTCGAGCCATAATTGTTTCTGAAGATTTACTGTCATGAATTTCTCAA
Source organism: Pyrausta despicata (assembly GCA_963921415.1). Lineage (NCBI taxonomy): Eukaryota > Metazoa > Arthropoda > Insecta > Lepidoptera > Crambidae > Pyrausta > Pyrausta despicata. The sequence goes on from OY992865.1 coordinate 350,111, forward strand.
AAACCGCTCGCTCTGGCTGATCTCTGTTGAGATTGGCCGCCGTGGTCGAAATCGGCCAGAAGGACTATATTTTATTATTATTACTGATATGTATCCAGTAGCGACGGATCCGATAAAACGAATCCTGTGAAACAGACGTTATATCTGACGGCACCCTTATTTCCAGTCCACCTGCTGTTAAAATATATATCGATAAAAATATTGATTTATATAAAAATATGTTTATTTAAAAAAAACTCATCTCGAAATATCACTCCAGTTTATTTAAATATACACGTACAGTGGTCCAGGCCTAACCGCTCCGGGACAAAGGCTAAACGTGAAAAATCTCCGGCGCCTGAAACTAAACGCACCATCAGTCAGACTGACGCACCGCGCCATGGTTGAAAACTGAACAGGTCAAAACGAGAATAGACCATTTCTAGTTGTAGTGACTTCGTGCGAGCGAATTGAACATCAATGATTTTGGCGGATGACGAGTTCAAAAAGTTGATTCGCGCTTGAGGAAATGTTTTGGACATTGTGAGTTCATTGGAAGTAATCATCGGGACACTAATTCGATTTTCGAAATTATTTTACCAACGAAAATCCACATTTTCCTTTAGGATTAAATATAAAATAAAACATAAGTAACTTGTAGCTCATAGTACGGTTAGTAAATGACAAAACCTTGAAAGCTAATGTTAGTTCCTATTTTCCAAATTCATATCATAACAGTTTTCGACATTCAAATATTATGAGATTAAAAATTTAAATTTAAATGAAAATTTAAATTAAACACAAAATTAAAAAATAGTACATTATGGTACATGTGTGTAATGTTGGTGATTACCGCTGAGGCGCCATTGAGACCCGAGCCGTCAGGTGAGGGTCTTAAGAGAGCCGAGGACGGTAATCATCAATACACACGTGTATCATAGGACGTTTTTCAACACACTTGCGAGGAAAAAACAAACATGTATTGCATAAATCGTTTAATTAAGTATGGGAAAATTGGGAAATGGCGCGCAATTTTTTTTTTACGTGCCAAATGTAAGGTGATTGAATACAGCGATACAGCCTACTTCAAAATAATAATTTTAGTGATAAAATGCAAATATTTTATAAGAAATTATTGTGAATTATAAATAATTTGATAATAATCAATGTTTTTTCGTCTTAATTAGGGACACATTTATTTATTTCAAAAATGTAAATGTAGTTTCGGTGGCATAAAACCTCTTTGTTGTTACAAAAAAAACTGTATTACCCGGTTAAATTGAAAATGCTCTGTTTACTCGCATATAATTTGCAGTTAGGTACTAACTTAACTTTGTAGGGATCATTCTATTATGCACTAGTGTGTAATATTATTATGCACGTGTTTGTTATAGTTCGGTTTATGGCCCTAAGAACGATATAATAAGGCTCACTTTACGAGCAAGTGTGTTGAAAATATTTTCAACACACTTGCTCGTAAAGTGAGCCTTATTATATCGTAATATTACACACTAGTATAATAATATTACACACTAGTGCATAATAGAATGATCCCTACAAAGTTAAGTTAGTACCTAACTGCAAATTATATGCGAGTAAACAGAGCATTTTCAATTTAACCGGGTAATACAGTTTTTTTTGTAACAACAAAGAGGTTTTATGCCACCGAAAATCCATTTACATTTTTGAAATAAATAAGGGACACATTTCGGCTCGGGTCTCAATGGCGCCTCAGCGGTAATCACCAACATTACACACTTGTACCATAATGTACTATTACAACACTGTATTTGATATTATACAGGGTGTTACGGGAATACTACTTTGAGCGGAAAAAGTCATAGCGGAAACCTAGTTGTGTAAAAGCTAAGTCTGATAACTGAAATTTTTTAACGTGCGTTTTTTATTCAATTGTGTGAAATTAAGTAAGTATAAGTATTTCTAAAAACCTGTATTTGCTGAAACCTGTAACTCTTATCCTCTCAAGCTAAGATCCTGATATATCACCTGTCTGTCTAAGAGCCTGAATACATCTTCTGGCAACCAAAACCAACAGTGACTAAGATGAAGAAGGCTACATGGAGAAAAAGTTCAACCGTAAAAACAACAGCCGTAAATTTTGTACACATCAATAGTAACTTATGTAGAGAATACATAATTATATTATGGTTTATGCTTGTACATATTATTTATAATTCATCTTAGAATTCAATTTGTCGATGTTGATTTTAAAAGTCAGCTAAAAGCTTTAAAAAAACATAAAAAAACGCAATCAACGAAGTTAGTTATATTTAAAATCCCATTCCTTGCAAAAAATAATTAATACATCCTGATTAATTTCACTTTGTAAAGGCATGAATGATTTAAAAGTTGACTCATATTCCAAGATTTTAAATCATCTACCTCTAAAAGGTCCTTTCAACTAGACCATCACACAGACAAAATCACAGCCATTTATTTGATAAATTGTTTTGATCATTCTGATCAAGGGAAGTTATATTTTCCTATTATTATGTGAGCACTTAAACCTTCAGATATTGTAGTTGACAAATGAGGATTTTTACAGTTGAATGAAATATATCTTTCATTGGTCCAGTCGATAATAACTTATTGCATATCTGTTTGGGGTGGAGCCTACAAGACGCATTTTATTGAAGTGGAAAGAGCACAGAGAGCACTGATAATACTAATGTACTTTAAAAAACGACATTTCTCTACAAAGGACCTTTATGAACTCAGTGATTTACTCTCGGTGCGTAAACTTTATGTCTTGAATATAATTATAAATAAACATAAGACAACAACATATAACCCAAACATAGAAAGCGAAGAAGAAAAGATAACGTATTCAATGTAACTGCCACTAAAACGGTGTTTGCAGATATGCAATATAATGCACGGTCGACTCGTTTAAACAATAAAATTAACAAATAAATTGGTATTTATAAAAAAACATATCATGACTGTAAATCTTTATTAATATCTTGGATTAAAAGTCTAAACTATGAAGACGTTGAATATTTGTTTCTTCGTTTTACGCGAACAGTAGACATTGAAATGATACACTTTTTACGGATTATTTCGCGATTTATTTACATTTTGTTTTAACCTGACGTTTTGGACCCTTTTCAGTGTAGACTAAGGTGTTAGTTGTCATTACATAGTTTGAAATTTTTTTAAACTACCATCAATCCAAAATATTAAGTTATTCATTTAGTTCGTTCCTATCCACACAAAATGAGCTAACAGTATCTTGAGGTCATGCAGTGCGGGGTCGAGCTTGAGTCTTGGCTAAAACAGGATCCCAAGCTGGTGGAATTTTCCAACCATCTTCTCTATTAAAGTTAGGGTGTCTTCTTATTTCAATAGCCTCACGGAGCATACGAGGAAGAAAACGACGTTCTCTTGCGAGGACTTTGCGTATGAAGTGGTTGGGTTTATCTAACGCGTGTTCACACACTGCAGACTTTGTGTTCCGTCTATGTTTAACGTCGGCTACATGTTCTTTAATCCGTACGCTTACAGAACATGGTTTTAATTATTGTACATGCATAGTGATAGAAATTACAATAAATACACACACGCGCAAAAACACCACACACACGCACGCATACTCACTCACACACTCACACACACAACACACACACACACACACATGCACGCACGCGTACACATACAATCAAATATAGCACCATATAGTAATAATAGTCCTCCTGGCCGATTTCGACCACGGCGGCCAATCTCAACAGAGATCAGCTAACTGCGCAGGAGATATTATAGAACACAAGTGTGAGCGCAATACACATTTGCACTCACTGTTCCATTACTCTCAAAGTTCGGTGAGACGTCAATCCGACATGACCGGAGAGAGATCAGGCGCAGGACCAACGGCTTAACGTGCTTTCCGAGGCACGGGGGTTTAACACCGCCAACTTCCTGACTCCGAGCTGTTTTTGAGAAATTCATGACAGAAAATCTCAGAAACAATTTTAGGCTCGACCTGGGATTAGAACCCAGGACTTCTCGGGTGTAAGGCAGAAACCTTGCCACGACACCAACGAGGCAGGCAATATATAGTAATAATATAGGTAATAGATTTTTTCTTTAGTCTAGGTACTTACCTTATTTTATATAGTGATAAAGTTTTTAAGTTAAAATATATCTACACTTGCGAAACTTATCCTTGGACCACACACTAGGCATACCAGTTTTGTTTTTAGTTGTAAGGATTAAGTGGGTATTTGATATTTTTGTTTTAAGATATTGATTTTTTGTTGTAAATCACACGTTTGGAGAGTAATGTTGTTATGTAGAATAAATTAATTAATCTCAATGTTAATGAAGAGCAGAGGATCCTGGCGCAAGTATTTTTATACTTAAAAGGAGACTCTGGCCCCTAGATAATACTACGATTATTTAAGGTTAATAATTAATTATGTTTTTTTTTTATTTGACAGTTTGTCTTCTATTTTTTTTTCGTGGAACCGATAATGTTATAAAACAAATACCTCGTATTCATACTCGAAGCGCTCATTTCGAGATTTTTCTTTCCCAAAAAAAAAACTTATTTCTAGCTAATATTTTCGCATGCCACTAATAAATAAAAGCTTCTGAACTATCGCTCGCATTACAGACTCCTGTCAACCGAGACATTCGTCAAGCGTGACGTGAGGCTTGCGCGCGCAACCACAAAACCTCGTGGTTGGCGCTCGACGAGGCAGTACCTCTCTACCTTACGCCCGAGCTGCACCGTGCTCGGGACCAGTTCATCAATTACGAAATTTCAAAGTTCGAACTCGCAAAAATTTTATTTTTTCTTTTAATCATAATTTAAAAAATTCCAATCAAAAATCATTTTGCGCCAGTGCTCAAGTTCAATCATGTGACGAGTGATGTGTTGTGCTGTTCAGTGACGTTGTAACTGATGACTTTGAAAAACTTGTGAACGGGATTTCAGCTGGCGCGTAGCCAGATGCCGACGTATTCCCGACCTTATGTAAGTGGGGAAATTGAATGATTTTGTATTCAACAGTTCCGGCCGTTTGTTACCCACGCCATGAATGTTTGATGGCGGTCTAAAGTAGTGATGGGAACGAATTTTTCACATTGGAATTTAGCCGTCAGACGCGTCAATTCGGCGGCTTTAATGGATTATGTTGCTCGCACTAATGTTTTTTTCGGATAGACTTTTTAAGCAACATAATTTCATTTTTGCGCTCTCACCAAAAATTGCTAGTCATACCGTATTATAATATTAATGAGTACTCATTTTTTATTCAAAATCTGTTCCTTAATTTACAGAGTAAATGGGAGAAGAAACTTCCCACACTTTTTTCTCCTTCTTTCTTCCATAGTTTCGTTTACATTTTATAAAAACAATTCATTTCAAACATACCAGCCTAGAGCTGGTGTTTTAATCCGGTTTCAAAAATAATCAGATAGATAGGAGATACTAACATAATGAAACACTTGGAATAATTTGTTTTTTTATCTAAGACCTGACATATTTTTTGTTAACTCATTTACGGACACTGCACTATATATATATACTGCATATAGACGTTATAACAATAAAAGTTCTATTGTGTCTGGCAGACTGTCCGTGTATATGTTAAGGTACTAGTTTTAAATGAGTCGACAGTTTTTTAAACTTATAGCAAAATTTATAGCAAAACCAAAAATCATAGGTGCCAATACTAAAAAAACATACTTGAAATAATTTAAAAAAAAAACAGCTCCACATCAGCCCAATTTCATACACTACTGAACAGCATCACAATAATCAATTCAAACGGACCGGACCGTAACGGACCCGAATTCGATGTTTGGGATAAGGCAATGCATATTTGAAATTGAATATTCGATCCGAACGACAAAAGGTCCGGCCGGCACCGAACCCGGACCACACGGTCGCTGAGCTCACAAATTTGTGGCGCGTTAATTTCTAAATCCAACGCCATTAAATTTACGTTCGACCTGAACATAAATACATGGGGTGACCTTAATATAAAAATTATAATTTTTTTTTTCTGAATTATAGAAATTCGAATAACACGGTTAGAAACGAAACGATTCGACGAATTCGACTATAATAATAATAAAACGTTTATTACAGTCCAAATCAAAGATCCATACCTAGTTGTTAGTAACATAAATCTTAAAATTATTGTTAGTACACATTAAAAATAAGAAAAAAAAACTACCACATACAAAATAAAACTAGGAAGTGCTCAGTCAAAAAACCGGTTCCTGGATCCCTGCACATGTATTTGTATCCAGTGCCTAAAGATGGAACATGATGGCCTATCCCTGGAAACCATCAAAACTCTGTTGGGGCTCCGCCGTATCCTAGCAAGCATCGACGACGTCCGCTTCCGAATGATAGCATAGAAGTCATCCACATGAGCTTCAGCGAACATCGACAACTATGAATTTTGTGAAATTCAAAGAATATTAATGAGGACATACCAAATATAGCTAGACGTCACATTCTAGATCTATCGGTGTTACAGAAATACTTGAAACACTCGCTTCTCTTTGATCATAATTACATTTTCACTCACACACGGGTTCGAGTAAATTCCTATGCAACCGGTGACGTAAGGCTTTGGAGTACTAATATGATTTTAGCTTGCTACTTAGAGAAAGCACACTGTGAGCTTACATAGCAATGGTTTGATTGCTAGAAGCCCGTCTTAGTTAGGTACTCCATTCATAGATTATTTTGTAATGCCCCTTTTCAGGCAGTCACACTTAACCGCATTAGTTGTTTGCTAAATTTATGAGCATTAAAATAAAAAAAATATAAATATTTCACATCATACATAAAATAAAATACATTACGGAGAAAGTGTGCGAACAATAAATTCCGTTCGTTATTTTTATTTGATTTCGTATTTTCAGCATTATCAATTTAAATCTTTAAAAAATTTAGAGCTGATTAGCAATCAGCTCTTCAAAATAAATTAAATTTTAAAATTCAAAGTCAAAACTGTTTATTTGTTACATTTGGTATATTTGACAAAGTATGTAATGAAAGGAAAAAGCTTACTTATAATTCTATTTTCTAAAGCTATACTTTCTTTTAAGGGGTTTTCTTAACGTTAAATGACTAGGTATCAGAAAATCAACCGAAAAAAAATATGACCAAGTTAGGATTCCAAGGATTGATCCTTGGGAAATCCTAGTTGAACATAATTCGATCAAAATCAGGAGTTCACTGCTTCACACCCTGAATATCAATATCGCAATGCTTTTTTACGTTTGATTGTAATTAGGTCAAATATCTGCAGCAGAGCTGAATGAGACAGGCATGTTTGAACTCTGTTGTTATATTACGTGTGTTGTTATAGTACGTTAAATACGAAAAGATTAATTGTAACGAGGGCTCTCATAGTATGCATATTCTAACTATTATAGTGAAGTGTGCGTTGTCGTTTTGCAACTAAATTAATAAATGTAAAAAGGGTGGTGTTATCCTCTTCAGGTTTTTTTCAGGTAGGGGTTGACCACGTGGCTACAGTCACCGGTCGGGGCGGGATCGAAGAAAACTTCAAACAGTACGGAGACGTGATTTTATTGTACGGACTCGTACTTTTACATAGACGCAAAAAAGTAGCCAGTCTAACCTAGTCCCGCACACAGTTCCGAGGACGCAGTGGCAGGTGCTAAGTTGACGTTAGGCTTCACAACGAAGTTAGAGTGTTCTCTGGTGGAAAAGCTCACACAAGACGCTGCTCACACTTCGAGGTGAGTTCACAAAATTTACAATACTGCCGGGTAGTCATTCTCCGAAAAATCCCAAACAGACTGCGGTTTAAGGGAGATCAGCACCATCTAGTGTGAGTAGTGGCAATGTTCCTAGCTAAATGACGTTTCAATACATGGTTGTACAGATTACCTATACTAACAATAGTACCGACGCTCCCGATAGGTGGCGTTGGCAGTTTTCTAAGTAGGGTTTGTTCCATAAATAGTTTAAAAACCAAAAAAAAAAAACGCTTTAAAATTAAAAAAAATTGCTAACTATAAAAAAGAAAATAATATCGGAGTACAAAGAGTGTATATAACAGTAGAGTAAAAAGTGTAGGGTGCTTGGTATAGCACATATTAAAATCATTCTATTATTGGCAACGACATAAAGTGCACCCCACGCTTTTTACTCTACTGTAATTACCTACTGTTTTTTATTTGTACTTACTCAGAATTTTTTCTCTTTTTTAATTAGCAATAAAAGCGTGTTTTTAATAGTTTTTTTTAACTATTATTTTTTAGTTGACAAGGATAATGGAAAACTCTTATCATATTATTGCATTGCCATCGGTACTTGATACGTGTGTAAAGTTTCAAATGAATCCGATTTCTGGAAGTTGGTGAAAATTGAGCTCAAATATTCCGTTACATACATACATACTGCCCGAGCTAATAAAAAAAAATAAAAAAAAAATCTTGTTAAAATGAGTAGGTATATAAATGGTTTATTCAATTTCTGATTTTAGCCCCCGACGTAAAACAGGGTTGTTTCTGAGTTTGGCCCCTATTCTGTTTGTGTGTTTGTCTGTGGCATGGTAGGTCCCGCACGGTAGGACCGAATTCAGTGCGGGTTTTTTTTTTATTGTTTTATCCCGGTGGTTCTTAGCTATGGTTGGTCAATTTAGCCGTTGATGGTCACCAGCTCTTTCCCTGGCTCATGTCAGGGTATTTAATTTTAGTAGGTAACATTAATCCGGTATTGTAGAGTGTCTCTTAATCCGGCTCAAAGGACCAAAAAAAATTGTAGGTAGTCTACGGTTTTGAGATGTGTTGAGTGATAGCGACTTGTGAGGGAAAGTTTTAGTAAAAAACAAACTCGTTTTATGCCGTTCTAACACTGACCTTTATTTTTATCGTATCAAACTTAATTCAGTCGTGTGCATAAATAAAATACTTATTATAACGTTATAAATGAAGCGGCATTTTGAACTAAATTACAAAGTCAGACTTAGCTAATTTATACCTATTGTGCAGTAACCCGTACAGGTATGTTTGATAGCAATTAGCGATTGGTGTATTACTAACTCCATTGTTATGCTGTTTGCAAGCTATTTCTATTGCATTAGTATCTATAATTGTTTAAGTAACATAAACTGCTGAGACTAGTAAAATTGTCACAAAAAAGGTAAAAATCACAATTATTAACATTAAAAAGTTTGGTTTACATTTCTCATTTAATTTTCACTGCGCCCATTGCCTTCTTTCTGCATGACCTTGAGGTTGACTGGCAGGAAATGCTTTTAGTATTAAGTCCACCCTTTGTACATTTCTTGTGCAATACAGTTTTAAATAAATAAAAGCGCGTAATAATTCCTAACGTTTTTATATTAAGTAAGTACATATTTTAATTTTACTCAAAGCTTTCCCTCATCACAAAGTGCAAGCAAACTAAAGAGCCCCTTAAACGTACGTCATGTGATTCAGGATGGTCAGCATGATTAGGGGGAAATCGAACCCGATTTTCTTCAGTTTTGTTTACAACTTAGAGATGCACTGTAAATGTAAATAATCTCAATCGGCGTACAACTGCGTGACTGAAAGTTATAGAAATAAAAATTATTTATTTGGCATAATTAATTATACATAAGATATAATAATAATTAAAAATTAGCCTCGATCAACACCTTAAGAGGCTCTCGCTGGATGGTTGGGTCAAGGGTCAGATGCAGAAGGCAGTACTTTTGGACACGGCGCGCATCGTGTGGAGGTTTCTCCCTCTGTAGCCTTAACAGTCGGTAGCTTGAGCCCTGCCCCGCTGCTGGCAGCTTGCTAGGGTTAGGGTTTTATAATATTTTTATGATTTGTATAATTTTATATTTTACTTTTATAATTATATTATAAAAAATATCACTTAGACAAAGTTTAAATAAAAAGAAAAAACACATTTAAAAAATGGTTGCCTGTAAAGTCGGTTTTACGGGCGAAGATATTATTCGAAGATTCCCGGTCCGGCGGGCCTCTCTCTCGTTCGGTGACTCATCGTAACAGACGTGAGCGGGCGTTACAAATTTTCATGAGTGAGTCCGAGCCACAACCTAATTTAAGACGTTGTCACGTCAAAAAAACAATAAAAGCACAATAGTGTGCCAACATGTTCCTCGCTCAGGATAAGTCTGGGCAGCAGATGGATAGCATACCACGACACTGATTTTCAGCGAGGACCAAAAGTTGTCGAATTCAGATGTCAAATCGTCAGTGGCTATATCGATGTACATCTAGAACAAGCTAAGAGCAAGAACTGTCAAAAGGATTAGAGGAATTAGGGCCTTGGCACAGCCTATCTTTACAGTCTCAAAACGAGGTTTTAAATCTAGTAACTAGGACTTTTTGATGACATGAACACTTATGCGTTAATAATGCATGTACTATCACGGTCTGCGTCACAGATATATATTTACATAGATAACGCAAATGCATGCACTTCGCGTGTCCGAACCCCGACCAAAACCCCGACCAAACGTCAAGGTTGGTCGCCGCTTAGTTCAGTCCGCTCGCTCCGTTGCAGCTGGATGGGCCGCAAAAATTTAAAAAAATGCCTCGTTGCGTGATAATTAACTGCAGTAGCTCAAAAATTTCAATCGGTTTGGATTGCCCGTCACTAAATTTCGCCTGTGACGTCACAGTAAGGGTTAAAAAGTCGGCACGCTTGGTTTCAATACAAATCGTGATACTTGCGTTATCTATGTAAATATATATCTGTGGTCTGCGTCGCATGAACACCTTTACGGCGAAAATCAATTCCACATCGCGCTCAATCCCGCTTGTTAATTGCTCCGCGTGTGTCGAAGAGCATGCAAACGATTTTCGTCAGAAAGTGTTCACGCGGCGATGACCGCCACCGTACGTGTGCCAAAAGCTGCACGCGCGAACGAAAGTACCGCGATTACAGCTGAGAAACTTTTTTCTTTATTAAAAAAAAGTTGCTCAGCTTTTTGCCCTCGTGGCTGGGACTTGTGCCTGTGCAGTGGCCCAGGTCACTTACTTTCCCTTTCGCTTTACTCATAACTTTCAATTAAATCTATTTATCATAATTTTATTCCACCTAACAATAGCCAATTTTAGCTACACCATTCTAGATTACAATTTCGAAGTCAGTATTATTACTTACAACAGTCGAAATTCTCAAAACTTTGGGCAACAATGATTATAATTTCAGAATAACTGTGGAATAATTAACAAATTCGTGTCAGTATCAGCCGAGAAAACGTCTTAGCAATCAAAGTTTTAATTGCAAGTGCTATGTAATTGAAACAGAAATCAGACATTTTATTTGATGGCCAGACAAGATAGGGCCAGTTGTTTGTTATAGACTTAGGATTGATGTTGATGCCACTTTTGTTTTACGTTTTCGTAATCATAAAACGATTAAAAATGTGAAACTTTTTGATCCACGTTTGACTTAATGGCACGTTTGTAAACAACAGAATAGCAATTGAAATTGAAACAAACTTACAGAAAAAATAACTGCTACAGTCAGGAATCGAACCCGCACCTCTCACAACCGATCCGAACCGACCTCTCCCAATAATTGAGCTACCGTGACACTTACTCATCGGTTCGAATTTCTTTAAATGCTCCTTAGGCTGCCGCCAGCTATAATTTATATTTGTTGTGGTTAGATACCTACAACATCAGATTGAAACACTATTTCAGCTGTTTAACAATCGGTTAAGATGTATCAGCCAACTTAATGTTAATTTATGATTTACAAATGAAATGAAACTTAAAACCAAATATTTCTAAACCGGATCCGTAAATCTAGAAATGGTGTTCGCAACCTCACAATGTTTTTAACAGACTTATTCAACGACACCCCACGCGATGGGTTAGCGTAGAATCCGCTACACTTTACTTGTAATAAATATGTATTAGATAACTTTAAAAAATATATTTAAAAATATCTATGCCTCTTTTGAAATTATTAATATACATCATCATCATCAAATTTTAGAGCTATGCTCTTTTCGGTGGAGTTTTATCCATGTTGGTCTATTCAAAGCCATTTCTTTGACTTCCTGATATGACACGACACCTAACTTTTCCTTTTATCTGATCCATGTATGACCTTCTAGATCTTCCTCTCTTCCTTTTCCCTTCTATTTTTCCTTCAATTATCGTTCTTATAAGGTCCGCGTGTCTTATTAATATACATACTCATACCAAATTACAGCTGCCTACCACTTATAGTCTCTGATTAAAGCCGTCTTTGAGTAAGCGACCGACAGACGGACAAACGGTTCCTTGTTTACAACGGAACCCTAAAAACACGAAATCCCTTAAAATTACGGCTCTCATAGTTCACTACAAAACTGCTGTCCGCCTAATAACACCGGCATAATTCACCTCGCATTCACGAATTCACATCAAAAATAATAAAAGCTCTCGCGAACAAAAACGTCGAAAAACCAACAAGTCAAAACTCACGAATGCAAGTTCCTTAACAATATTTCATTGTGCTACCACAAAGGAATGGGCCGTACAGCCGAGAACGGAGTACCGACTGTATTATACGTACGCCCGCGGTGGAAACGCGGCGAAACTTATCGGATGACTGTTCGAGAAATGGAAAAGTTGTGACAACAATAAACAAAAGGACGATGGACTTTTTTATCTGAGTTAAGTGGAAGAGTGATGTTTATGTATGACTGTTGTGGAAGTTTCCATTTGCAAATCTGTTTGGGTATTCTTGATGGCAAAAGATTGTATTACTTTTCCGCTAGGGAGGAAATAAATAGTTGCTAAGCTTGATTTGGATTTGGACATTTCTCAGCAGATCCCAAATTTAGGTTAGCCTTAGTGTTTTAAGTTAGAATAAAACCGGCATTGCTGTCTGTATAAAAAGCATTTTTAGGACATGCATATTTTAAAATCCTAAGTAGTACACCACACTCACACACACATTCACACACTAAGAAATGTATTAATGTAGATTTAAGCCTAATTTTGTTTCGTTTTGTTTTGTTAAATTTCGGTTGATATTGTTTTTATGTGTATATAGATAAGGAAGAGCGAGGTCTCCAAACACAGGCATAAATTGCTTCAATGGAGACCTCAATCAACTATGTAATTAGGAATAAGTTAAGAACGAAATAAATTATTTATTTATTTATTTAAGTGGTAGGTTCACTGAATGGCTATTGGTAGAAGTCATATAAAATTCAACACCTGATCCTTCTTTGATTTTCTGGTTTAACTAGCCACCAGTTTTAAAAATATTACAACTAAGGCGCGTCGCATTATAAACTGGTATTTGCGGATGGGCGTCGGATGAATCTCGTCAGATTCCTGCCAACCAAATGATTTAGGACAACCGTTATATCCAATGTTTTGAGAGTTTAGCTACATTTATTAGTTGGAATTGCAATGCGTGTCTTCGAAAATTTGACAAGGGTACCTACCTAAATTGGCTTGGATAAAATGTAATTTTTACATCGAATCAGTGCGAGAATCTTCCGCGGTGAAGCTTTGACGCACATTATAATAGGCATGATGACACCTATCTTATTTTTTTTAATACCATGGCGTTTTCAAAACATAGCCGCTATGAAGTTACAACCAGTATATTTCCAAAAAGCTGTAGGAACCAATTTTTAACACACAAAACTCAATAAATATTCGGTCAATTGACTCCGAAAAATCTATGTAGGCAGATAATAAAAAGTATGTCAACGATTGGTGGTGTCATCTAGCCTATTATTTTGGCAAGTATTTCTTATATTGAATATCTTTCGTACTGAAGTTCCGGCCAACTTTCTGTTATATGGTTAATATGTTTTATAATTTAAAAAAAAATGGTTAAAAGCTTATTTTTAGCACTAACATTGCAAATTTCTTTGCAATGTGAAATTAAAACACACTTAAAGAATAATGGACTGTCCCGCCTGTGGCAGTCCGTTTCTCCTTTAAGTACGTTTTAATTTATTGTGTGGTCCAGACTACAAAACCGGCCGTCGCGGGTTTGAATCCTGCTAGGGGCAAATACTGCGCAAAAAGCTGGTTCTTTGCTCAAACGGGTTCGCGGCAGCTGCAATAGTGTTCTGAACGCTATAGCCAATCGTGGGGACAGTCCACTAATTGGCAAACTAATTTCACGTATAAAGTCTGTTGCCAAATACTACATTTTCTGAATTGTACTAACATAGGAGATAAGATATTGTTACTAACAATCTGGAGCGTGTTGTCTGAAAAATAAATGTTTTTATTTTATTTTATTTTATTAAATGTTTGTGTGATGAGCACGAGCATTTGTACCTGAGTCATGGATGCTTATAAATATATTTAAGTTTTTATCCGTCATTCTAGCCACCATAGCACAAGCTAACGCTTAGTTTGGGGCTAGGTAATTGGTGTGTTCGTTGAAAAAAAAAACACATTGACCCATTATTACAAGTAGTCATAACGGTATTTGTTCTTGGTTCGTTAAAAGCAGGCACTTAATAGAAAATGCCGCGATTAACACTGTTGGTTCATTGAAATTACAAAGAACACTGCTTTATGAAAATTCATAAGAATCCCAAAAAAGGTATCGCCGCGTTGTTTTCATAATAAATTACCAATTTGGATTCAGCACGCATAATGTATTCGGCGCGAATGTTTAATCGTTTCCTACAAACACCGCTTAGCAATTATTTACTTACAAATAAGAATTATTCTTTGCAGTCATTTTCAGTGAAAAAAAACTGTTCAATTTAAACATTATTCTTTTATTATTTTGTCGCGATTGGTACCTCGGTTACTCGGCTCGGCTAGCGGTGAAAATTAGAAGAAAATTATTTTTCGCAGACACCTAACAAGATCGATTTAAAAAAAAGGTAAAATTAACAACTCTTCTGTGATTGCTCAAACCGTTTAAAATCTTATCTATAGATATCCGTTAGTTTGTAAATTTACCACGAAATGTGGTAAATTTTTAAATTATTATTATTTATTCAGGAAAACAAACAGCTGTGTTATAGTACATAATAGTCCGCCTGGCTGATTTCGACCACGGCGGTCAATCTCAACAGAGATCAGCCAACTACGCAGGATATATTATAGTGCACAAGTGAGAGCGCAATACACAGGTGCACTCACTGAAGATATAGATCAATCACTATAGAACATAAAGCTTATAAAACAAGGCGTCGTTTTTTAGCTAAAGAGTTTTCACAAGTAGTTTATTTTATACTTCTTATCAAACCACATGTGTATAAACAGACATTTACATTAAGTATACTTACTATAACAGCATTGCTAATTCGGTTCAGGAGACCTGGTTTGACTTTCTCACTGCATTCATTCCATGCGACAAAAGTAAATTAGTTTCAAGTGCTAAGCGTCTTAAGAGAGAGAGAATATAAGGTTTCAAAGTAGTTTAATTTCAAGCTTTTCGCAGTTTACCTCTGTTCAAGATATTCTACGAAGCAGCACAAAATATTCAGTGTGAATTTTTAATCGGCCGCTACGCTACGCAGGGTTTGGTAAATATTTACATTTAAATTACCATTATGCTTTGTTGTTATTTTCTGGCTCAACGCTCGACCAACAGAAGAGGGTAAATGGAAACATATTTTTCGGTGTTAGGGGTGGATTTAATGTTTAATGTCACTTATTAGCCCGACTCAAAGACTGCAAACGATAGCCTGTTTAGTAACTGATTTTGTGTCCACTGAATGCACTCTTGTGGTGCTTGTGGCGCAGTGGTTGCATCGCTTTCATGTTTGGGATGGGTGACCATTCTGACCATTTAAGTGACGTCTTTTTACAAGCATCTCCGTGCTTCGGAAGGCACGTTAATCTATTGGTCCCGGTTAATATCGATAGATATTAGTCGTTAAGCCTGGTCGGAGGCCTTTGGGCGGCTTAATAACATCTGACAGTGAGGTTGGTCACTTACCTAACAAACGGGTCCACAAATCCGCACTGAGCCCGCGTGGTGGAGTATGGCTCGGACAACCTCATAGTTGAGGTGACGCCTGTGCCCAGCAGTGGGACGTATAAAGGCTGATGAGAATGCACTCTCTTACAAGAATTGAGTTTAAAAAAATACCTGTGTAAGTATTTCCATCGATACGGTTTAATTATGCATTTAAGAAAATGATACCATATTTAAAAGATTAAGTAGATTCATGACATCGTTAACTTTGCAGATGATAACTCTTCTTTGAGTTGATGGAATCAGGCGTTTATTTTGCGGAATTCTATGACTAAATGTGTTTTGAAAAGTACTTTCTTTCTTTTACGAAGAAAACTTAGCTTTTAATGTAAATTTAAACGTGTTATCTTTTTTGCACGACTGATAAATGCGAATACTGAAATAAGTAACTCACAACTGGCAACTCTTCTTTTAAAGCTGAAAAATATAGTTGTTTTGCTTTAAAAATTACAATTGCATTTAAATAATCACTAACACTTTATACTAATAATACGTTAGGAGTGTTACAGTGGCACATCTAGTCTCGCTTATTCCGCGTCGCTGCCGAAACCAGTTTGTTTTTTGCCGGCTCGGTCGCCCCGCGAGCCGCTCGCTGGCGCTCGCTGTTCGTCCTCTCATTATCGGTACTTTATTACCTATTTACAGACAATTCTGCATGATTAACTTTAAAAGTCATAGTTTAAGTAGTTTGCGCCTCTCGAAATTGTTATTTATTATTATTATTATTATACCCTTCACTGTCTTATTATTAAGTTCTCATGAAAGTGAAATGTAATTATTTCTTTTGAGAATAATTTTTTTTTAACCCTAAATTTCCACTAAAGGACGCCAGCGCAGAAACCCAAATACATCCGACTGTAACCACTTGAAAAAACTAGAGCCGGAAGTCGCAGGACAGTAGCACAAGAAAGAAAGTACTTTTAAATACACATGCAACACACTTACTTATCCTGTCGCAATGTTTACCCGAACATGCTGTCGTCTGCACAAAAATTGCAAAAAAGGTAGATAGATGGATAGGTAGATAGATTAACACTTAGTGTACAACACAAAACAAAAATTACAGACAAGTTTAACAAAGAAAGGTGTACAATTTAGGCGGTCTTATCGCTTGTAGCGATCTCTTCCAGACAACCTTCGCTGAGAGGAACATTAAATTAACAGGAAAGGGGAATTTGAGCAAAATATATACGGATAATGCAAAACACAATTTTTTAGATATCACCAACTTCTTATAATTAGGCATTAATGTTTGATTAACTTAATGAACTCGAGAGATGAAGTATAATAACTAATTGGATTATTAAAACTAGGTACCTAGTCTGTCTGAAACTAGGTCAACTTTCGACTTGTTATTTTGTCGCCTGATAAACAAACCTGAATAATTTATGAAATATAAAGTCAATTTCAGCTACACTGTTAAAATCTGTGTTGTTTGATTTAAAAAAGATATTTGAACCGCCAGAGTAAATAACATGTCTGCCAACTAGCAACTTGTCTACAATCGGCTGCAGCTTATTTTTTATTTTATTTTTTTATTTTATTTATTTATTAAGGTACAGCAACAAAATACAAATCAAGACTTAATCTAAGCTACACTGGTATAGAATATCATGTTCAATTTGCATTTCGATTAGAGCTGAACACAACATTTTCATATGGCAGTTACAAAAAATATATATATATACACAAAATAAACGGTAGAGATCTATATATTACTTTTGCATGCTTTTATATAAATTAAATGAGATTCAGAAAAAATATCTACTTCCCTACTAATAGTATTATACAATCTGCACATTCGGTATATTGGATTGTTAAACGTTACATTATTTCGACATACTGGAAGATCAAAAACTTGCTGCCTTCTTCTACTACCACTTGTCTTAAATGAAAGATGGCCCAACAAATACTCTGTGTCCCATTGAGAATTAATGATTTTGTAAAGCGTCGACAAGCTAGCTATATCTCGTCTGGATTGAAGGGTGCACAATTTGAAATACTCAAGTCTAGACTCGTAAGTATCTAGCCTTCGCCTTAGACCGAATTTGGCGCTGATGTATCGAAGAAAGCGCCTTTGAATAGCTTCTATTCTGTCAATATGAGTGCTATAGAAGGGGGACCATATGACTGAGCAATATTCCAGTACACTTCTAATGAGAGTGATGAACAAAGACACAACACTAGCGGGCCTGTGAAAGGGCCTGATTGTTCGGAGGACAAATCCCATGATCCTGTTAGCCTTCGAAATCATATGATCATAATGATCCGTGAAAGAGAGCTTTCCGTCTAGCACAACTCCGAGATCCTTGACCGTTTCCTGTCGAGTCAATGCAATGTCGTTAATAGTATAGGTGTTATCTATAGTAAGCCTATTTTTCGTAAATGTTATTAATTGACACTTAGGTATATTTAGTGACATGTTGTTGTTTGAGCACCATTGATACAAATTATTCATGTCATCCTGCAATGCAGAACAATCTTCAAGTGACTTGATTTTGTTGAATATTTTTAAGTCATCGGCATAGGCAAGACAATTACATTTTATTGATTCGATCAAATCATTAATAAATAAAATAAATAAGAAAGGACCCAAGTTAGATCCCTGGGGTACACCAGATCTAGGTACAAAAGGTGCAGATTCGTACCCGTGAACTTTTACGATTTGAGTGCGATTCGATAGATAAGACGCCAGCCAACGCAGAAGAGAGCCATGAATTCCAAGATGGTGAGCTTTACGGATCAGAACTCCATGGTCCACCCTATCAAATGCTTTGGCAAAATCTGTATAGAGGGAATCAACTTGTGTGCGTCTGTCAAGAGCTTCAGTTAAGTAATTGACGTAACACAATAGATTCGAGGTCGTCGAACGTCCTCTAACAAAGCCATGTTGACGAGGACTTATTATGTGTTTAAAATGAAAATAAATGTGTTTATAGATTAGGCTTTCAAAAATTTTGGAGAAGCAGCTCAAAATACTAATTGGTCTATAATTTGATACATCCGACTTATTGCCAGATTTGTGAATGGGAACTACAGAGGCAACACCCCATACAGCAGGAAAATGGCCAGTACTTAGGCTTTTATTAAAAATAATGTATAAAGGTTTTATTAAAACTGGAGTGCAAGCCTTCACAAAGCCAGGAGGAATACCGTCTGGGCCCGGTCCCTTCGACATATCAAGAGATTTTAGGGCCGACTCTACTTCATTCTCTGAAATAACTAGAGACGAAACAGTAAGGCATGACTCAGGAAAATCAGGAATGTACTCATTTTTAGAGGTTACACTATAAGTACAGGCAAAATGTTTTGCGAATAAATTAGCAATGTCGACGCCTCGTTTGGCATGCTCACTACCACAAAACATCTGGCTAGGTAAGCCGCTCGAGCCCTTTTTGGATTTTGTGTATTTCCAAAACATACGAATGTCACTCTTTAGCCCTTCCTCTACTTTATCTATATACGTTTTAAAGTTATTGTCAAGGGTAGTTTTTGCTCTTGATCTTAGCATCGAAAACGTATCAAAATCGCGTGGATTGCCGATTTTTTTAAATCTACGGTGATATTTATCTTTCTCTTTTAATATTTTAAGCAAAGGGGGCGAAAACCATGCAGGATAGGATTTTTTTACTTTTGCTTTCGGAGTATGTCTTTCGATGCATTTGCCCAGGATTGAAGAGAAGATCTGAAGAAACCCGTCGCAGTCTAAACCGGAATACTGGTTCCAATCGATTTCGGAAAGTTCCTTAAGACAGCTTGGGTAGTCTGTTTTATCAAACCTGAATCTGATCTCGTCTTTTGACTTAAGTATTGGAGTTTTGTCTACTTTTATAGTTATATCTAAAGGAGGGTGGGGCCAATCTTTTCGAGTTAAACATTGGGACTCATTGACATTACAGACAGTATTGGGAAGGGTTAACACTAGATCTAGGATTCGGTTCATTTCGTTTGTAACAAAGTTATGCTGTTTAAGATGCGTTCTCAAAAGGAAATCGTGAAAATCTAGAGACTTAGAGGTCGATGCATTAAACGGGAGGCAAGACCAATCGATTTCAGGGAAGTTGAAGTCACCGACAACAAGAATTTCATCCCGAGAAGTTAAGGCTATGTTCTCACAATTATCAAGGAATTCCGTGAAGTCATCGTTAGTTAGATATGATGGGATATATACTGTGCAGATATTAAGTGTGAAGTTTTTAAAGTGTATGCTTACCCAGACATCTTCCACAAATGTTTGCCACTGAACTCGTTCAAAGCTAGAGTAGCATTTTTTTACAGCTATAAGCACGCCTCCACCGTAGGACTTAATGTATTTTTTCAAAAAATCGTGAGATCTGTCTCGGCGATAAATCGTGTATCTTTGGTCAAATAACTCAGAAGAGGCCACAGAGTCGTCAAGCCATGTTTCACACAAACATATAATATCATAGTCGTTAGTTAAAACAGAATTAAATAAATCAAGAGTTTTTGTTTTCAACCCTCGCACATTTTGATAATATATAGACAGTAAATCCATTAAAAAATTATGTTATAAGAGCATAAGATTATGTACTTAAAAACATAAAGAAGATTTACTCTAGGGTTTGCAAAACGCATTCATTTCTAACGTGAATAAAAGGCGAAGTTTCATTCTTGCGCATGAAGATCCGGCCTCCACGCACCCACACGAATTTATAGGACAAATCTTTAGCTCTAGCTCTAGCGGCGGCATGGAGCTGTTTGTTAGCCGGAGAGAGATGTTCGGACACGTAAACTGGAGAGTTGTCGCCGGATATACCCAGAAGAGACGAGCAGAGCTTGTTTTTGGGGTTAGCTTTGTTGTACCGCGCAACTGCTGAGATGAATTCGTCACGGCAGCGAGTACTCCTTAATTTCACCACGATAGCTCTTGGCCTCTTCGAGTTCTTGTTAAGGCTGGCCACTCTTGTACAATTTAATATGTCCGTATCATGAATAGGCAAAGACACCACCGCTGCGATCTTTTTAACGATCTCCACAACATTTTCCGATCTGTGCTGAGTCGCCCCTTGTATCTCGATGTTGGTGTCACGTTGCTGCTGCTCTATGGCATTAAGGCGATCTGCTAAGGTGGCAATTGTAGACTTCAGGCTTGCGCATTCAGATTGCAGGTTCTTGTAGTCGCTTACTAATGTGCTGGTTGTTTTGATTAGGTCATCGTATTGCTTGCTCACGTAATTAACGCTATCCTGTAGGGCGCTAAGCTGATCTCTGACTGGAGCTAATTCTGATCGGATTATACTCTGGATAAGACGATGGAGGCTGTTGTCCCCCTCGGTCATTGGTCCAACATTGGAAGAGGCTGGTTTCTGGTTGTTGCGCACCGTCACGTTTTCATGTGACAAACCGGAAGGGCAATCAACGGGGTCTTCATGAGGTTGGTCACGGCGAACGGGTGTGGACGAGTTATCACCTTTTGGTAGCCTGGTGTGGCATCCGGGGCATGTCCATACTGTCTTTTCTTTAGACAATGCGCTATAGAAACTATAAAATCGCTTCTCTGACACATTACCGCAATCTAGGTCGTATGTACTATTACATTTGTGACATTTTAAAAATTCTTTGCCCTTAATCACTGCTAGGCATCCCGCACAGGTGATTTTCGGAGCCATTTTGTAGTCGTCAAAGTTCAATTAAGAAAAGAGAAACAACAAGCAAAAAAAAAAAACGTTAAAAAAAAAAAGACAAAATACAATTATGCAGTTAGTGTCCGGAGAACCGAACCTCGTTTCGTTGAATTCGTTGCTTCAATGTTTGACCTGTGTACCGCTGCGCTATGCGTACATGACGTCACAGCGCGAAAGTTGTGAACAGGATCGTACGCATTCGCTACTGCAGTTAACAGAGTCTAATGATTACAGGGTCGCGGCCGGTTTTAGTCACTGTTTGTGTCGGTAGAATGCGATTATTTACAAAACAGTTCACATTAACGGATGTTTTGAGTTTTTATAATGCTTTCTACACTGTTATTATTACACTGTCTTGCACAAGGTCCGACGATAACATAACACAGTCCATCGATGGTACAGTTTTGAGCAAAGGAGGCATGTAAACAAACACTAGTTATTTTTACGGAACCAAAAATCGTATAGCACGTATTGTAACGATGTTGACCGCTCGGGCGGCGCGCGCGATATACTTAACCTTTAACATTAACCTGTCTCAGTGACATTGTGTTCTTACCATGTGTACCATCCTTGTTATGTATACGTAATAATGTATGTCTATGATTTTTTATTATTATTATTATATGTATTTATTATTATTGTATCTTATTTAGTATTGTAACTCAAGGCTTATTTCTTACTATTATTTTAGGAATTTACTTTACAATTTTACAAGCATATGAATAAAAAATATTTAATTTGAATTTAACATAAAAAATATATATAATAGAGTTAATTTAATCTCAAATATAAAATTAAAATTTATTATTGTATCTTATTTAGTATTGTAGGTTTATTATATGTATTTTTATTTCATTTTATGTTAGTAATTAGTTTGTATGTTTATAAATTTATCTATGTTAACTTCAGTTACATGGTTCGTTCTTCCCTTTTACTTTATGCGCACCACCTAAATTTTCTTTGCTTGACCCTATGGTTGACTGGTAGAGAATTCCTTCGGCATTAAGTCCACCATTGCATGTTTCTGATCGACTATAGTCGTTATAACAATAAAAGTTCTATTGTGTCTGGCAGACAGTCCGTGAATGTGTTAATCACTTACAGTCGTGAGTTGCGGTGACAGTAGTCCGCAAGTGTGGCCTAGACCTTATGTTACGAAAATTTTAACAATCATGTCTGGTGCCGTTTTGTGTTAAATGATTAAAAGTTATAAGAATTACTTTCGAGTGTTCCAAAATTCCTCATCTATCTCATATTTTACTAATAGCTTTCTTAGAAAGTTTGTATATTTTAGAAAATCACACACACCCCTCCACCAATCCGCACTGAGCCCGCGTGGTGGAATATAGCTCGCACCACCTCATAGTTGAGGTGAGGCCTGTGCCTAGCAGTAGGACGTATATAGGCTGATGATATATATATTAGAAAAACTGTTAATATATTTCGCTAGACTTTCTTATATTTTCAGGGCCCGAAACTTTACACGAAGCATAAGCCGATTAGCAGCCTGAGGCGAACTATTCAAAAGCCGTCTAGAATTATTATTTTTTCTCACTGAAAGTCACTCTTATGATCTTGTCGCGTCTTAACGAATCATATATCACCCTTAGGTCACACGAGCAACTTTTGATACCTACAGACCGCTGATGTTAGATCTTGTTGCTAAGATATTTAACTTGAAATTATTTCTAAGATTTTCACAGAAATAACGATATGACGGCTATGTTACTCTATGAGCGTTTAGCTTTTTGTGTTTTGAAAGTCCAATTGAGATAATATTTTAAGACATCAAATCTGGTGACAATCAAAATATTGCACTAGAAAATGTCTGTGTGTCGCAGAAGCAACTTACGCCTCTACAAACCTCAGGTTCGAGTCATTGCTAAGACAAATAGTATGTACTTACCTTCTTACATTTAGATAGAATTTAAATTTTTGTACTGCAAATCTTTTGACTACTTGGTATGCAAAGTAAGTGACGACAACTTATCACAAATGAAAATTAATATTTTGACTTGTGAATATATATAGAAAATATTTGTGATGAGAACGTAAATCGTAATACAAAAGCTCGTTTAAAAAAAAATGCATATAGCTTTTAGAGAACATCATCATCATCATCATCATCAGCCCAATTATGTCCAGTCTTGGACGTAGGCCTCCACCATTTTCTGCCATGACTGGCGGTCTTGTGCCCGTTTCATCCAGCCATGTCCTGCGTGTCGTCGGATATCATCAGACCATTTAGAGAACAATTGTGGTCTTTTTACCAATGTGTGCCTAAAACTTTCAAAATCATATGCTAGGTAGTTCGAGGAATCGAGTTACAGGCTTGTAGTTGTGACGCAAAATTCATTGGAGAATAAAGGCTCTTGCGTTTGTTGCTATATATTTCTTCATTGAACCTACCCACAAAACATTTGAAGCAGGTAAGTTTACAGTGCATACAAATTCGACAGTAAATAAATAATTATACAACAACATCACATACATTGATCTGATTCCGTGGTAAGTAGCATAAGCACTTGTGTTACAGATATCAGAATCAACAGTGGTATTACAAATAAACTTAAATAAATACATATAACCCAGACCAGTACCAACAGACATGTTCAGGCACACAAATGTTTTTACAGTGCGGGGATCGAACCCGCGACCACTTGGTTAATAGTCAACTTCTTGACCATTACAACAAAGTGATCGCCATATAATCACCACCGCTCTTTTGGAAACTCAGCTTTACTGGTGGACTGATAAACGAAAGAGATTTCGATAAAATACAAATTATTTTTCCAAATTTAGTTTGACACGCCTTTATGCGTGATCTTATCAACATTTTCCACAGGCCATCAACTATCAATCCGCATCAACCGTCCATCAACGTGACGCTATCACGTGACTGGCCTTACAAATAGGGTCCCTACTCTGTCACTTTGCGTGACAAAGTAGGAAGGGTAGTTTTGCTTTCACTTTCGACGGGAGTAAAAAAAAATTGGTTGCCTGTAAAGTCGGTATACGGGCGAAAGTTTTACGTGACAACGACTTTGAGTGGTAAAATAATTTTAATGTGAATATTCATTCGTATAACATAAACCGGTGTGTATGCCTATCTCTCTCACTCTCTCTCTCTCGCTCTGTCTCTCTCACTCTTAGGCGGGTTAACTGTGCTCTTGAAGTGTCACCCGGCAAACCAATTTATAAGACGTTGTCACGTCAAAAACACTTAAACAGTAGTGGACTATGCTTTTAATTAATGCCTGTGGCCTCTCGGTCTACGGTGAACCCGCCACGTCCCCGACTCACATGGCACCGGAGGGCACTGTCTGGCTTATAGTGGGTAGGCGGGTTCTCTCTTATGCGTTCTTTGGCGTTGACGATCACTTTGGTGTAATGGTCAATAACTTGACTATTAACCAAGAGGTCGCGGGTTTGTTCCCCGCACTGTACAAACATTTGTGTGCATGAACATGTGTGTTCGTACTATTCTAGGTGTTATATGTATTTATTTAAGTTTATCTGTAATACCACTGTTGATTCTGTTATCTGTAACACAAGTGCTTATGCTACTTACCACGGAATCAGATAAATGTATGTGATGTTGTTGTATATTTATTTATATATACTTCAAGATGCATCAGAAGTAAAAGTTACATGTAGAAAACCAGAAAATAGTATAAATAAATTGCTCCATATCACACCAATTAGCTAGCCAAATAATCTAAACGTTAGCTTGAGCTTTGGTAACGGAGCTCTTTGGTGACGTAGACTTAGCTCATTGTATCAGAGGCCTGAAGTGTTAGTGGGCAGTTTAAAGCATGAAGAACTGCATATGACCGTCGGGATAGAAAGTTATATATTGGAGACATGATAAAAATTGCGTGACCAAAATGAACCGATCGTGCTACAAATTGTTTAACAAAACACGCACTGTATTACTTCATTTATGTATTGCACGGTGCTGGATAACAATCGATTTTTAATTTACTTATTTAAGTTCTGCACAAACATGTGTATAGTGGTGGATTTAATGCCGAAGGCATTCTCTACCAGTCAACCATAAAGCCAAGCAGAGAAAATTCAGGCGGTGCACATAAAGTAAAAGGGAAAAACAAACAATTCAACTGAAGTTATTTACGTACAAAGTAAATTTATAAACATACAAACTAATTACTTAATTCAATTGTCTTCGAAGGTGGCAAAAGGGTTAAGAAGGCCTGTTTGGCAGTAGACGTCTTCCGGCTGATTCTGATGATAATCATGATGAGAGTGAAAAAGACGAATAGTGTTAAAAGTGAAACAGTACGTACATACTAGGGCGGTTTGATAAGTCCATGACTTTGAAAAGAAAAACATATATTTTGTGTACAAAAACATTTTATTTTTCTACATACTCTCCTTTCAACTCTACACTCTTTTTCCAGCGATGCTCCAATCTCTTCAACCCATCCAAAAAATACTTTTTGTCAAAGCCTGCAAAATAGGCCTCGGTTGCAGCTATCACCTCTTCATTGGATGAAAATCTTTGCCCAGCAAGCCATTTCTTCATGTTTGGGAAGAGAAAGAAGTCACAGGGGGCTAAATCTGGTGAATATGGAGGGTGCGGCAATAATTCCTATCCTAATTCGACAAGTTTTGAAGTCGCGACTGCAGACGAGTGGGCCGGAGCATTATCCTGATGAAATAGAACTTTTTTCTTTGCTAGATGCGGTCGTTTCTTCATCAACTCTTCATTAAATCTTTCCAGCAATGCACCATAGTAAGCACCGGTTATTGTCTTGCCTTTCTCCAAGAAATCGATGAAAATAACCCCTTGACTGTCCCAAAATACTGTTGCCATCACTTTACCAGCCGAACATACCGTTTTTGCCTTCTTTGGTGCACGTTCGCCGGTAGAAGTCCACTGCTTTGACTGTTGTTTAGTCTCTGGCGTATAATGGTGGACCCACGTTTCATCCACGGTTACGTACCGACGCAAAAATTCACTTGGATTGCGATTATACATAGCCAGACATGCCTCAGAAGTAGTCACGCGTTTTCGCTTTTGGTCGACTGTCAGTAAGCGCGGCACCCATCTTGCAGAAAGTTTTTTCATTCCCAAAATATCGTGCAAAATATGAAAAACTCGTTCAGTTGAGATGTGCACAGCCTCAGCTAACATGCGTATCTTACTCGACGGTCAGCCAAAACAATATCGTGGATTTTGTTAACAATGTCCTCAGTGGTTACCTCAATCGGCCTTCCTGGGCGCTCGGCATCATTGGTTGTAATACGTCCACAACGAAACTCAGTAAACCATTTCTGTACCATTCCATGAGACGGCGCTGAATCCCCGTAATATTTTTTCAACTTGTCTTCGGTCTGCTTAATGGTTTTCCCGCGTAAAAAATAGTGTTTAATCAAGACTCGAAACTCGGATTTCTCCATTTTTGAAGAACACCTTCACAGCCGCCAAACTTCTTTTGTTATTAAATATTGTTTTCGCGCCATATTTGAAAATAGAATTATTTTAGGTTCGCAAAAATATTACTTTTAAGAAAATATCATTAAAAATAAAAAAAGTTTCTATTCAGCCTGAAAGTCATGGAGTTATCAAAACGCCCTCGTAGTAACGCGTACTGATGGTTTCTCTGCCTTAATAAGAAAAAGGACTGCCTCGTTGGAGTAGTGGCAAAGTTTCTGCCTTACATCCGAGAGGTCCTGGGTTCGAATCCCAGGTCGAGACAAAATTGTTTCTGAGATTTTCCGTCATGGATTTCTCAAAAACAGCTCGGAGTCGGGAAGTTGGCGGTGCTACACCCCCGTGCCTCGGAATGCATGTTAAGCCGTTGGTCCTGCGCCTGATCTCTCTCCGGTCATGTTGAATTGCCGTCTCACCGAACTTTGAGAGTGATGGAACAGTGAGTGCACCCGTGTATTGTGCTCACACTTGTGCACTATAATATCTCCTGTGTAGTTGGCTGATCTCTGTTTAGATTGGCCGCCGTGGTCGAAATCGGCCAGGAGGACTATAGGCTCCGCTCAATCACCAACAGACTCCTGGCCTGTTTTCAAAGGCCGGTGGCACTTCCCTCGCCTAAAACATTGGGTAGAAATCCACACCGTAGTTTAAGTTTGTTATTAATATTATCACAAATATTTTTTCTTTTCACAAAAGGACTTCCGTTTACTCACACTATGAAACCAGTTTTCCGCAACAAATAAATTGAATGAATCAAATTGAATAGTAGGACCTTACCCCGAATCGCTTTTGTGCTTATCTTGCCAGCAAATCGTTTGTCTTGCTAATTACGTAAATATTTGACGCAGCGTCCACGGCGCTCCTCCACAACAGACTCTTGAAATTAAACTTTAAACAAGGAGGTTAAACAAAAAGTTCCCAGTCAACGTTTTAAATTTACTTTGCGGTAATCTTCACTTGCTTACTAATCCCTCAAGGCCAATGCATAGACCGGCGCCGCGGCGGCATGCATTACGAGTAAGATCGTAGCACATGGTATTTATATGGTATTATATACACATGGCACATGCTTAAGGCTGTAGTAGGTTAGTTAGAATTAGTATGAATTATGTACAATCAAAAAGATGACTATGGTTTTCAGGTATAGATTTTAATTTTTATAGCCAGCTTAAACACACCCAAAATTGTGAAATAGATCTAATGAGGCCACAGTGCCATATAAAAAAAAACGATTTAGTATAGTAAATAAAATATTTTGGATTGATAATAGTGAATAAAAATAATAAATATACAACAAAATCACATACATTGATCTGACTCTGTGGTAAGTAGCTAAAGCACTTGTGTTACAGATATCAGAATCATGTGACAGTGTATGCTAGAACAGTGCGGGGATCGAAACCGCGACCTCTTGGTTAATAGTCTACTTCTTGACCATCACACCAAAGTGATCGTGAATATACATATTTAAATATATATATAAGAAATAAAATTAGTCATAGAATAAATAAATATTTCGTAACAATCACACCAATTCTCTAGTCCCAAATTAAGCTACGAGGCTTATGTTATGGGTACTAGACAACGGATAAACATACTTAAATACTTTTTTTTGTAAATAAATACATATTATACATAGAAAACACCCAGACCAGTACAAACACACATGTCCATGCACACTTATGCTTGTACTGTGCGGGGATCGAACCCGCGACCCTTGGTTTTAGAAGTCCGATCTGTGGACCACTGCACCAAGTGTTTGTCAAGAATGTTGTGGTTATTATTCTAGTAGAAGCATAAAGTTTCCACTGAGCTTACACTGCTTTTGATTGAGTTGAAGATATTCTAAGTTAAATCTTAACTAGCCATATACAAATACACGAATCGCAATACAACTTTAACTCGACCGCCACCATACATTCCCGAGGGTCGAAACATTACCCATTCAACCCGATTCTGGGTAACGGCTGATAGGTTTTACGCTCCCGCAAGATGGCGTCATGTCCGTTACGGTAAACAAGCGACTCGCTTGCGAGCGATCGTATCTGACGATACAGGGTTTTGGTTAGTTTTAGAATGTTATTACCAGTGATCGGATAATCGGATGCATATTTACCTATAGTTGAGTTATTGGCTAATATGGAATGCGCCTTTAAATCTAAAACAGTAGGTAAATTTACTTGTTTTGCTAAAAAAACCAATCAGATGTGGATATAGTTACTCATTTTAAGGTGTTGGCTTGTATACCATAATAATAATGGAATGCACATATTTATGAATTCTCGGGATTTCGGAATCGTCAAATTTTGTGTCTTTATTATAGAATCAAATCGGGTGTATGTATAAATACTTTTTTTTATACAAACCCCATTTTCCCGGGATTTAAATTAAAAAAGCAATGTTTAAAGAAGCCGCTTCCCTATTATCTTAGCCAAAGATGAACTTTAAGTAAATGGCCATCCGATTATCCGATCACTGATAATTTATTACATTACATTATATTGGTAAAATTCTCCTTTCCCCTTTTTACGGTTTTTGCCACGAATTTTATTTCTGACTTTTTTTTTACGCTGTTTACTGGTGGAGAATGCTTTTTGGCATTAAGTCCGCCAATTGTTTCACTTTCGGTACAATAAAGTTTAAATAATTAACTTTAATTTTAATGGTTTTGGCCAAGTGAACGAATCTTTTAATAAACTACTTACAAAAAAACATTTTACGATAAAGATCTTGAATCGTTGTTTATTTTATAAATCCTTCTTGGCTTAAGTTTTCCTCTTTGCTTCTCCCTAGTCGGGTAAAAAATAGTTAGCAATGCAATCTTTGACTATACATGTTGTATTTTTTTTTTTTGAATGGACTGTCGCTGAAGCCTTGGAAGAAGGTCTTATCAGCTTAACCAGGCAGAAGGCGGGCGCTTAAGGCGCAGCCGCCGATGATAGTCGCTCCAGCGGTTACGACGACGCGGCCGAGCCTGAGGAACCCCCGTGCTCGGGGGACTCAGACTCGTCCGCGACGTGTCCCTTACTGGAGGACTTGATCGGGCCGAGTAGAGTGCAGAAGGCACTCTACCAATTGGCGAACCCGTCAGAGGTGGCACCGCAGGAACCTCGCTGCATGATGCAGGTCGGATCACTGTCGGGCTCCTTGCTGGCGGGCCCGATCGGGGAAACGGACTTGGGCTCAAGGGCACCTCAAGTAGGTTCGGACCTCGGCTTGAACCAACATCCGCATGGCTCACGGGTGAGAAGCGGCCAACCACATGTCTGTGATTGCCAAAGTGTGATGAGGGTCCCCGCACCCTATGGCGGGTGCGGCGGACAGAGCTAATATGTTGTACTGAATTTCGACTGCTTAAGGCAAGTGTGGAATTGAGTAGAGTGATAGAGTCGTCTGCATCGTGCAGGACATGTCTGGGACGACGGAACCGAGTATGAACATCCTTTTGAGGAGAGTAAGAAGCCGCTTTCACAATAAGCGGATTTTTGTGAACTACTGCCTTATCGAAGAAGCGTTTCGACGCATCCTTCATAAATTTGGCAATAGTTGGCAGATCGAAGTCATGGTATAAGTCAGAGTTGCGAACGAACCATGGGGCGTCCGCAGCTCGACGAAGAAATAAGTTTTGAAGCTTCTGGAGCCTCGAGATTGACGTTGGTGCCGCGTGGGCGAAGACCGGACTGGCGTAAGTCAGTACCGGCCGAATGCAGGTTTTGTAACGAGTCAACTTGTTTCTAAGCGACAATTTACTTTTACTATTCACAAGATAGTAAAGACGAGAGAGGTAGAACTTGGCTCGACCGAGCACACGAGTTATGTGAGGCCTAAACGATAAGCGACGATCGAGCGTCACGCCTAGATACTTGGCTTGCTTCACCCAGGGGATCTGCTGGCCAAATAGCGAGACGTGAGTGAGAACTCCTCGACGCTTGGGAGGAGGCCGCGCCGCGAATGTACCGCGAGAGAAGTACACTGCTGCACTTTTCTCGGGGTTCACCTCGATGCGCCACCTCCTGAACCATTCGCCGAGGGAGACGACTTCTCGCTGGAGCGCGATGATTACGTAATTCCGGTTACGACCGGAGATATAGAGGGCGGTATCGTCCGCGAATAGTGCTAACTCCGTGCCAGGAGTTTTCGGAATGTCGTTCACGTATAACGAGAATAATAATGGTGAGAGCACCGAGCCCTGAGGGACACCGGCGCGAATCTGCCTAGGGGAAGAGAGAGTGCCATCGACTCTGTAGCGAAAGGAGCGGTTCGAAAGAAAGTCTCGCAAGATGAGCACGAGACTGTCCGGCACACCGAGCTGGTAAAGCTTGTAGATCAAGACATTGTGCCAGACTTTATCGAACGCCTTCGCCACATCGAAGAATAGAACTCCCGTTCCCAGCGGAGGGTGACTATTAAGACCTTCCAGAATATACTCCGTTAAGCGGTGCACCTGTTGAACACATGAGTGGGCGGCTCTGAAGCCAAATTGCTCATCGATAAGCAGATCGTTTGAGAAGATGTAATCCCTGAGGCGGGAGACAAGTATACGCTCGTAAAGCTTGCCCATAGTCTTCAGAAGGCTGATGGGTCTGTAGCTTGAAGGATCGGCCCGGTTCTTACCGGGTTTATGAATACCAATGACCACTGCCTCCTTCCACTGAGCGGGGAAGATGCAGTGGGCCATGGCCGCGTTGAAAATCATTACCAGAAGGTAAATGAGTTGCTCGGGAAGAGCACGAAGTACTCCGTTCGGAATCCTATCAGGACCAGGCGCCTTTCTGGGGCGGAAGCCTTTGAGAATGTCTTGGACCTCCTCCATGGTGGCAGGGGCAAGAGCTACCGTGGGTGGAATACCAGAGAGTCTTTCAACTTCTGCATCCACTGAATCGAGATGGTCTTGATCGACCGGAAGAAGGCTGGGAGAGCACTGAGACTCTAAACTATCAGCTAGACACTCCGCTTTCTCGTCGTCCTCAAACGCGAGGGTTTGATCGGGACGCCGAAGCGGGGGCGTGGACGATATGCCGTCTGCCTTAAAGGATCTGGCCAACTTCCAATAAGCTTGGTGAGAGGGCGAGATTTCTTTAAGGAGATCATCCCACTGGTTATTACGGAGTTCCGCTATACGCGCCTTGACAGCACGCTGTAAGGTACGCAGGCGGGTCCGATTTTCACCAGTGGGATAGGCGTCGTAGGCCCTAATGGCGGCATTCTTTGCTCTCAGTAGTTCTCGTGCATCGTCTGGCAACCTGAAACGATGGTTGTCCATCGCAGGCATCTGCCTAGACGAGTCGCTTATGGCGACCGAGATGTGACTAGTGAGCGCATCGATGGCGTCATTAGCCTCTTGCGGTGAGACGATGACATCAGGAACTGAGGGCAGTTGGGGGCTGTTACAATCTGCAAGCTTAGACTTGAGCTTGTTCCAGTCCACAACTGACCTAGTCGTGACGGTTAGCTCCGCGGAGCCCAGCTGAAGTAAGACCGGACGGTGGTCTGAATCGAGAGCGTGAATGGTTTCTATCGAGCATAGACGGAGGCCGATGCTCTTTAGAAGTGCCATGTCGAGGATATCAGGACGATGCTCAACATTATACGGAAAATGAGTCGGAGTCATTGGCGTAATAATGTCAGCTGTGAAATGCTCAGCGATGGTGGTCAAGCGCCAACCGTTAGGGTTAGACGCAAGGCAACCCCACTGAGTGTTTTTGCTATTGAAGTCACCGGCAATAATGACGGATTCGTTCATAGCGAAGATAGATTCGAAATCACTCATGAGTGGTGACTTACTGGGCGATATATACGCCGAAGCGATTAATATTGGCCTATGGCCGGACATGGCGAGTCGACAAATAGAGACTTCCATGTTGATTAAAGGTGGGACATCGACAGGGGAACAGTGGAGCGAACGCTTATAATAAATAAGAGTAAGAAATAAATAAGATTCACTTGATTTTGGACCCAAACTTAAAATTAAATTCAATGTATCCGGCGAGTTTTTTTTTTAAAAGTAACGATTAGGTTAGGAGCATTTGGTCTAAGCGCTTGTGGCGTGCGGTCGTGTGACGGTACTCGCATGGAGATTTTGATATCTTTTCTACGGTTGGCTGTGCTTGCTGACCACAATATTTGTAAAACAATAAATATTTGTTGATTTACGATGTTACTATGTTTTACTTCAATTTTTAAACAATAAAAAATACACAATGTTCTAGCTCAGCAAGATTTAACACGCGCATCCGGCGGGAGATGTATCATTTCCGGCTTTTAAAAGCATTCTTTATTTTCTTAATAGCAGTATTCTTGCTTATTATAAAATCATATTCTACATCAACTAACGATCTTACTTCCGGGAGTCATATTTTATATTATACTATAAATTGAGGTAAAATTATGTACACAATTGATTAAATTGAGCCTCAGTCTGAGTAAAGTATTTTTCTGTGTTTCTATAACGGTCAATCTTGAAGATCACAGACACAACAAATATTCTGTTACGGACCCGGATTTAGTCGAATGGGGCTTAACTCTTTACAACAATTATGATACGACTGTTTAAATTACACTACTTAGTTTATTATGATAATATTAATAATATACAAATATACAAATATCTTTATTTATAAAAGCATTACATTTCAACATTGCAATCGAGGATTTCTTTTAAGTAAATAAATACTTGTGGTAGAATATCCCCGCTCTCCATATTAAATTAACAATAATTGACAATATAAAAAAATTTAAAAATACAGTTATAAATTATTTATTTATTTACTTTATTCAGGAAAACAAACAGCTGTGTTATAATACATAAAGCTTATAAAACAAGGCGTCGTTCATTAGCCATACAGTTTTCACAATTAGGTATACAATTATGATGTTGACGAGTCGTAGATCGTAAGCGTAAATTATGATATATTATTAACAGCTTCATAATAATAATTAAGTATTGATATTTTTTAATATGAATAATTAGTTAATTAAGTTAAGCAGTTACAAAATTAGATAATGATTTCCTATAGATTTGATAATTTAAAATAATTTGTTTAAAAAAAATAGTAATGATAATAATCCTATTTAAATAGCATTAACATATTTTGGTCATGCGTGTGTGTGTGTGTGTCTGTCTGTATTAATTTGATTCTTCTAGGAATGCGTCGGGTGTAAGGGGGCAAATGCACATTTTCTGCCCCAAGTGTCAACCTCACCTGCCCGTGGTGCACCCTGCTGAACAACGGAGGAGGCTCTGGCGACCGAACCATCGGCGGTATAACCGACTAAACGCAGAGTCAAATATTTCTGGCGGGCAGCAGCGTCACTGGTGCGAGGCTCTGTGCTGCGCTCACCAACCCGCTTGCCCAGCGTGGTGAGTACGGGCATAGCCATGAGCCATGAGCCATGGACAAAACCCACGGCCCCTAGTTCCCGGCCGCCCTAGTATTCTGGGTCACGGCAGCGGCCTCAGTTACGGTAGGGCTAGGGGTGCGAAGAATCCCCGGGCTACGGACGGCTGCCACAAACCACTGACTTTGGCAACGTACAACGGACGCAGTCTACGGCTGGATGAAGGCCTGGTCGAACTCGAGGAAGAGCTTAAAAGCATCAGATGGAATATTCTAGGGTTGTCAGAAGTTAGAAGACAGAGGGAGGACACGATGACCCTGAAATCTGGCCACATTTTCTCCTTCCGAAAGGGAGACCAACTCTCCCAAGGTGGCGTCACTTATGTTATTCTAATAAGATTTAATAAATACACCTCTAATATTATACTATATTTACAAACTTAACCTACTTAAATCTATTAACAATAAAAATTAAAACCTAATTAAAACTTTCTTCTTATAATGTAATACGCGCGAAACAATTATTTGGCCAGGTAACATTTTGAGCAAACGATGCGCGCGAGTACAATAGGTGCTAGCCGATATGACGTCACAGCGCGAACAAATGGGAAGGGCGATGTGTGACATACGATGACCGGACATTTCGCGGCCCGCAACCTGAGAGACAAGTTGAGTGCCTATACTTATTATCTACGCGGAGGTTGCTTTTTGATTTTCTTTTAAACTTCCTAATTTCTATAAATCAATCTTGGACACAATTCTTCAATTTACAAAAAATACGTAAAATCAGTGCATTTAATCCCCGGACTGGGTGAGTGTTGCAATAACTTGTATACTTAGTTTTAGTTAGTATGTAAGGTAATGGACTAGTTCCTATCTATTGTATAGTGTAGTAATTATGCTTTTGATGCACATAAATGTACGCTATAGTATTAGTGCCTTATTAATGCTTTGGGCTGCTGTGATAATGCAATCTCGAACCTACCTTCATGAGTCCGCAAAAAAAAAAATATAAAAAATAATTCTACCGTTTTGTAAATTTAAAGCTGCTTAATATTAGTAAATTAAATAGGTAATCAAATACTTCCCAAAATAGTTCTAATCATAAAAATCATAGTTTTCTCATTACTGTTTTGAATTAACATTGGTTAACGTTCAGTTGATTACGAACAATTCGTAAAAGTTTTATAATGTTTTATCTTATATTCTGTTATAATTTCCATGAACTACAACATCCTTGATCGCTAATTAGTGCTTTGGAAACCACGCTTTTGGCAATCGACGCGATCCGGATGTTGCAGTCAGACTTGGAATTCGGCCATTTTCTAAAACGGCCAAATTTGGAATTCCAGGGTTCCAGTTCCGGAATTAGAACTTGAATTGCTGTTGCCTGTTGCTGACGTGAGAGCGGAAGAAGACCGCCGAGCTACGACGTGCTACGCAGTGTCGACGTCCTACAACGTCAGGGCAGTGGTCTTCCATATTATTATATGAAAGTGTTCTCGACCACAGTTATTGAGCTCCGACCCTGAGATCTAATTTATCGCACTTATTAAACCTTATTTTCTAAACTAAAACTAAATTCTAAAATAAAGATTGTATTTCTAACTTAAACTATTTTTTTATTTAATCTTCACGCTAAACGTGACAATCTCCGTGACAACGTGTTGGAGATATCCAGCGTGTCGAACATGAAAGCAATTAGATGAGGCTCAGCTATTGCTAACATATGACAGCGCCTATTGTAGTTCAAAAAATAATGTCATTTAGGTACTTTAAAATATTATGATAGTTGTAAAATGACGTTACTTACTTAAAGCGGCAATTATTGGTCGATCTTTCAGTTAAATATGCTTGGTTATATAACACTAACAAACTTACTATCACTATTTCTCTTGAGACATCTATCCTAGAAAGTAATTTTTTACCTGCATCTAACTAGTGACTCCATTTCTCTCAATCTCTTATGCAAAGGTCAACGACGAATGAAGATTGTTATTTCTCATTTCATTTGTTACTTCATTTCCCTAAGGAAATGTAAAAAGCAACGCGTTTCAAATAAAAAAGTCTTTCAACTTTCACGTTATTTGTAACCGGCTTTCCACAAAAACAAATCAAATTAAACATCACATCGTATTTTTAAAACAAAACATTAACCAAAAATCTTATTATACCATATTTTCTCTTTTACAAATGAATATTTGACGGGAGAATCTGTTACCGCGGCCGGTTGACATTTGATAAAAAGCCTTATTATTGTGTGTGTAAGGTTAGCATCGGATTACGAGGGGGTCGGTTGTTTTTGATTAAAAACGTAGCGTGTCAAATAAGGAATGCATCATGCCGAGATTAGCGGGTTATTAGATCCAGAAGGCCTACTACGAGAAACGAAATCTGTCAAAACTGTAATGTGTACTGACAGGTCAACACGTTACGAATTTCATCGCCCTTATTATGCGCATAAGACAGCAGCCATCGTTTTTACCTTGACGTGTTGTCAGATGTAATAGTTCTCCTGGCCGATTTCGACCATGACGGCCAATCTCAACAGAGATCAGCCAACTACGCAGGAGATATTATAGTGCACAAGTGTGAGCGCAATACATAGGTGCACTCACTGTTCCTTTATTCTCAAAGTTCGGTGTGACAGCAATCCGACATGACCGGAGAGAGATCAGGCGCAGGACCAACGGCTTAACGTGCTTTCCGAGGCACGGGGGTGTAACACCGCCAAATTCCCGACTTTGAGCTGTTTTTGAGAAATTCATGACAGAAAATTTCAGATGTAAGGCATCTCTCGGATGTAAGGCAGAAACTTTGCCACTACACTAACGAGGCAGTCAGATGTACTTGTGTCATAAAACAAGCTAGCTTTCTAGCCGGAAAAATTTTTAGCCGTTTGGGAGCTACGATGCCACAAACAGACATACACACAAACACACACCGTGATCAAACTTATAACACCCAACTTTCTTGTTTCTCGTCGAGGGCTAGAAAACGATTATCGTTTTGACGACCGCTTGGTGCGGTGGTCCAAAGGTCGGATTTCTAAAACCGAGGATCGCGGGTTCGATCCCCGCACAGTACAAGCATGAACATGTGTGTTTGTACTGGTCTGGGTGTTTTCTATGTAGAATATGTATTTATTTACAAAAAAAGTATTTAAGTATTTATATTGTTTATCCGTTGTCTAGTACCTTAACACAAGCCTCGTAGCTTAATTTTTAGTGAATTGCTGTTATTGTTGTGAAATATTTATTATTATTATTTATTTTATTGATAGATTTATTGACATGTTATAAATGGATTTTGATGGCTGATTATTATGTTACTCGTATTTTATAAATGCAAATGTTTATTGTATGCCCGAAATGGGTAAACTGTTGATACTGTAATATTTTTAACAACTTTTGTACACAGTTTTAAGACAATAAATCGATTCTGATTCTGATTCTGATTCTGATATCGTTTTTCGTAGTAGGACTTCTGCTTCGACGGGGTGTCCGTCAACTCCGGGTTTGCGACGTAACACGACATTTAATTTTGTCCGATTCATATTTGATATATTGAATTCGAGAGTAATGTAGGAGCACAAGAAACCTTTTCAATTCGATATACGACATTTGAGCTTTTGAGACCCGCAAATTAAAAACATGTAATGTGCCCGTTACATCAAATACTCTGTAACTATTTTGAGTTGTTATTATGTGATTGGTTTAAGTAGGTTGGTTCTCATTAAAAGGTTTTTAACATCCTGCACTGAAAATTTTTACATAATAATAAAGTACATAAGTAAATCCTTCAATAATTATTCTTTTAGCTACTACAACTTATATAACTATTTTATTCATATGTCATCATTTAAATTTCGACCGCTGATTAAATTGACTGATAGAAAATGTAAATAAATATAGTATAAGTATTAGTATATATTATGTGTAGGACTTTATAAATATGTATTCTTATATGCATTTATTGTATATTAAATTTAATCTTATGTGTCATTTTATTGGTATTATTGAAATGAAATGACATATTTATTTTCACAAAACATGGTAACAAAAAATAACAATTATTTTTGTGTTTTCTCTTTTATTTATTTTGTCGCACCGCCCACTAATTATTCCTACTTATACCAAAGGTATGACTGGTAGAGAATGCCCTAAGGCGTTAAGTCTACCTTTTGTAGATAGTTTTTTTATGCTATAGGTAAAGCTTTCAAAAATTCTCTGTTCTCATCAGCTCACCTCAACTATGAGGTGGTCCGAGCCATACTCCACCACGGGCTCAGTGCGGATTGGTGGAGGGGTGTTTGTAAGGTAAGTGACCAACCTTACTGTCAGATGTTATTAAGCTGCCCGAGGGCCTCTGACCAGGCTTAAGGACTAATATCTGTTGATACTAACCGGGATCAGCAGCTTACCGTGCCTTCCGAAGCACGGAGATTCTTGTAAATAGACGTAACTTAAATGGTCAGAATGGTCACCCATCCCAAACATGACCGCGCCGTAGATTGCTTAACTTTGGGTATCACCAAAGCGATGCAACCACTGCACCACAAGCACTATCTATCCTTGTAATTATCCGTTTCCTATTTCAAAAATTAATAAATAAAATTAATTATTAGAAAATAAAATAACAGTCAGTTTCTGCAGTCCCAACGTGCTGTCCATTACTGTCCAGCCCGATCACCGTTACCCTAATCAACCAACCGTTTTAATTGGCGAGCTGCGGTGAAGTCCGTTTCGGGATTAGTGGCTGCCCGCCTGTCAAGAGTTTACTCGATTCCAACGCCTCAAATGGCCGACTGTGTAAAGGTGTGATCCTGACAACAGACTGAAGACATTCAACAAGCTACTTTGACGGCCACTTTGGTGTAATGGTCAAGAAGTTGAATTTTAACCAAGAGGTCGCGGGTTCGATCCTCGTACTATACAAACATTTGTGTGCATGAACATGTCTGTTTGTACTGGTCTGAGTGTTATAGTATTTGATTAAGTTTATCTGTAATACCACTGTTGATTCTGATATCTGTAACACAAGTGCTAAAGCTACTTACCACGGAGTCAGATCCATAGGTACATTACCTATGTGTCAAATATTAAAGGCACGATATTGATTTTAAAAATAACAAAGATGTATGGAAATATTTAAATGTAAACAATTACTGTAAATCAAATTTGAAAAGAGGCAATGACAATAGTGACTGACTTTCTTGCGCCCCTTCTTCTAAGCACTGGCCCAAATTATTGTCCCGAAGCGGTGGTAGGGTTAATTTATATGTTGGGACGTGTAAAAGTGCTCCTTGTAAGTCTGTTTACAAAAATAAATTGATTTTATTGATTTTAGTAAATGAAAGTTTTTTTTTTATTACTTACATAGCATGCTATCGTGTTTCCTTAAAAGCTTAAAACACCCAAAAAAAAATTGTCAACGTTTGTCAGCTCCAACCTTTTGCGTATTACTTGCAAGGTTTCTTTGAGCGTTCACTATGACAATAGCAAATGAGCTAGACCCTCGTCACGCTGAAATATCACGCACATAAATTATTTGAGGTTCGAAAAGTACCCGATGTATGTTATATTTCTTTGTGGGTTTTATTTATTTCCCGTTCTGATGAATGCCGTCTTTTGAATCCATTTATTTATGTTTATGATGTAGGTAAGTGGACGTATGACGTAATAATTTTTAAACTCATTGTTTATAGATACGTCCGTTATAAGTTAGAAAACATCACAATAACGTTAAACTAAAGGTGCTTGTGCGCAGTGGTTGCAGCGCTTTGGTAGTGATACCAAAACTTAAGCAACCAAAGGCGCGGTCATGTATGGGATGGGTGACCATTCTGACCATTTAAGTAACGTCTATTTACAAGCATTTCCGTGCATCGGAAGGCACGTTAAGCTGTTTGTCTCGGTTAATATCGATAGATATTAGTCGTAAAGCCTAGTCAGAGGCCCCCGGGCGGCTTAATAACATCTGACAGTAAGGTTGGTCACTTACCTTACCTACCTAAGTGTTTGTGGAGGGACACCCCTCCCCCAATTCGCACTGAGCCCACGTGGTGGAGAATGGCTCGGACCGTCTTATAGTTGATGTGAGGCCTGTGCCCAGCAGTAGGACGATATAGGCTGATGACTAAAGGCTAGCTATTTTGCAAATTAGAAGTAGTTTTAAAAAAAGATTCATGAGTTTTTTTTCTATTCAGTCATGTTGCACAAGCACTAGGCTTAAAAAATTAAGACTTGAACATTATTACACACTAACGTAAACACTATCATATAACAAAAAAAACATAACGAGTGAATAGTAGCAATAACGGATAGTGCTTTCCGACCCCAAACATATTAATTCCTGTCTTGTACGAAAGACCCCTTTGATCCTAACACTTGTGAAATAACTTGCCCAGCCTTTGAGGTACCTATTTCTCATAATAAATGTTTAGCCTTCGCCTCATACTCGTACACTTTATGCCAAGGGAGCTCACGTTAACTTTTCTTTCATTAAAATGAGGTTATTATTCTTTGAGGAGCGTTTCACTTTGATTGGTACTCCGATAAATGAAATGAAAGAATTTAAATGATCGACGAATAATAAAATTCAAAAGAATGATTTTTTTTTCTACCGTTCAGATAAAAGACAGAGGAATCATAGCCTCATTATTCTATGTGATTCTAAATAGTAAAATTATGTCACGGTGTAAATTCTAAAGATATTTTTTGTATTCTGCGACATCTTTTTCATATCAAGCTGTGTGGTAGAAAGTTATTAAAGACATGTTCAAATTGTGAAATTTCAGTTTTAAGACGAATAATTCAGCGGAGCTGTTTTATGTTAACAATTTTTTTTCGGTTTTACATAAGTGGGAATACAGCAAAAATATATTGTTTTTCTACGCCTATAGCAGAGGTCGACATTATAATACATATAGTAGACAAAATACACAAATGTGGTTATTCGATAGTCATATTTAAAAGCAAACTTCAATCGCCAGGTCACATAACATGTAACTTTTTGTCGCTGCGACTGGCGACTAACAGCGCGTCAACCAATGGCTGCGACTGAATAAGCTGGGCCTTATTCGTTCATATTCGTAAGAAAACCTTTTATCGAGTAACGTTGGTTATGCCATATTAGACGTCACGTAACAATTCTTTCCGCTCGTGAGCGTTACGAAAACGAGATGCGTAACACGCGGGTAGTACGCAATTTTGTCAAAAAAACTTCTCAACGTAAGGAAGCTTACAGACGCGCGCCAGTATATCGGTGACTGCTTGCGACTTAAGTCGACGACAGTCGCGGACAATCGCCGACGACAGACACTCGAACCGGACGACATTCGTCGATGCACCCCGCAAGCAAATTATCATTCAAGAGACTCATTCGCACCCACTTTCTTACTTAATCGCAACCGTCATTATAGATCTTTATTTAAAATTTCGTCAAATTTATTTATTAATTTTGTGTATATTGGTATAAATTATGTGTATTTTTAAATATGTAATCTTATATTATAAGATATTTTTATTTGTAGTATCCTCTAGGGTATCACAGCACAAGGCCGGTCCTTTTGGAAGGCGTACGTGGGGATATGGATCCAACACGAAGAGGCCCCTTAGTGATACATTAATGTGTAGGGATGTGTACGCCAAGCGGATACTATCTCTGTCTGCACTATTGAGTAGATGATAACCAAAGTCAGCATCCGCTAGGTGCAAGGACTATTGCAGAGAAGATGGGAACTATAATGGGTCTATGGAGGGGAAATTGCTGGACTGGTTGATGGGATATTGATGAGACAACGGGACGCCTGCCATATCAAATGTCTCATCTTGATAATCACGGCAGACGATGACTCGCCGCTTACTAAATGGGCCGCCTATCAAAAGCTACCAGATGGTAGCCAGGCAGCAACATTGGCGTTAGCGGCTGAAGATTGTCGAGAGGTTGTTGTTGTTGTTGTTCTTATTTTTATTATTATTATTGGTATTATATCTTTGTGTTTTCTCTTTTATTTATTTTGTCGCACCGCCCACTAATGATTTCCGCTTAGCCCAAAGGTATGGCTGGTAGAGAATGCCCTTCGGCGTTAGGTCCACCTTTAGTACAAAGTTTTGTTGTGCAATACAGCTTAAATAAATAAATAAGCATCGCCTATGGTCCCCGAAGCATCGCGAGTATCGGCGACTGTCAGCAATCATCGACGGCACCCGCGACGCGTCGGCGACGGTAGCCCATCCTGAATATCGTTCATCAGTGACCATTCACGAAAGTCTCGAAAAGACATAACACTTAAAAAAATCTTTTCGACTCCGGTCATTGGGGAGGAATCGAACCCCCAATCTTTGGAAGTCCGGTCCAATATGCTCTGACCACTGAGCTACCGAGAACTTTAATGGAGTCGAATTTGTAAAGTGCTTTTTAACGCTTTGAGCCAGCGTATGTTTCATCAATGATTGCGGGAGACACCCTCAAATCACCCGAGAGAAATATTTTTACAAATATTTAACAATCGGTTAAGATGAAACAGGTCAAAATCTTTGAGAAATTAAAAATAGCGTTGTGAACGCAAAATATACTAAACAAATAAAATTCACGAAAGTCGTCGACGAAATGTGTCGACCCA
This sequence comes from Pyrausta despicata, assembly GCA_963921415.1. Taxonomy (NCBI): domain Eukaryota; kingdom Metazoa; phylum Arthropoda; class Insecta; order Lepidoptera; family Crambidae; genus Pyrausta; species Pyrausta despicata. The sequence goes on from OY992865.1 coordinate 393,102, forward strand.
AGCCGCACGCAGTCGCCGATACACTATTGCTCGTCTGTGAGCTCCCTTAGCCAAGTTAGGTAGTTTATTGATTGTGAGGCATAAAGGTAGTGTTATTCTGTGGGTGGGAAACCAGAAAAGCTTTGTTTTATCATGTTTTTCGAATTGCGGTTAATTAAAACTGACCGAAACAGAATTCTAAATGAAACCTTTTGTAATAAATTCGGGTTTATGTGTTTTTGTGGTTTTTTACATAGTTGTATGTAAAGATTGGAGAAGAACACATTTATTATCCTCTCGTCTTATATTTTCGCCAAATATTTGCTCGGGTAACAAATACATATCACATTGTTTCTTGGCTAGACCTATCAGTCTAAGATATTTATCATTTATTCAATACCGAATTATGGGCCTATAAGCCGACTGACGTGACCTCTAACCAAATTATCGTGCGGTTAAGAATCTGTAGTGTTGTTTGACGTATTATCCTTACTTATCGATAAAGTCCGTTTTTTGTGCGTTTATCAAAGTAGTTAACATTGATTGACCCATAGTTGAAGATTCTCGCCACCTAAGATTATAAAATATATCCTGGCCGATTTTGACCATGGCGGCCAATCTCAACAGAGATCAGATAACTACGCAGAAAATATTATAGTCCACAAGTGTGAGCACACACACAGGTGTATGTACTCACTGTTCCATCACTCTCAAAGTTCGGTGAGACGGCAATCCGACATGACCGGAGAGAGATTAGGCGCAGGACTAACGGCTTAACGTGCGCACCGAGGCACAGGGGTACAACCCCGCAAACTTCCCGACTCCGAGCTGTTTTTGAGAAAATCATGACAGAAAATCTTAGAAACAATTTTGATTCGACCTGGGCTTTGAACCCAGGACCTCTTGGATGTAAGGCAGAAACTTTGCCACTACACCAACGAGGCAGTCAAAAAAAAATTTACATAAAAAAAAAAACTTTTCAAAAAGTTAACATTTTGGCACTTGAAAACTACTTACTATTTTGGCAAACGTAAAAACATGGACATAAATTGTTACTGCTTCAAATTTTTAGTGTACGGTGTAATCTCATGGCTGATGTCATCATCATATCGGCCGTTCAATGCTACTGCTGAGCATAGGTCTCTCCAAGGATCTCCACCGCGATCGGTCCAGCGTTTCCCACATCAAGCGACGGCGGTTTTCCATTTGATGAAACTAAACTACGATTCAAATTATTTATTTATTTAAGCTTTATTGCACAACAATACTTTGTGCAAAAGGTGGACTTAACGCCCTAGGGCATTCTCTACCAGTCATACCTTTGGGCTAAGCAGAAATGATTAGTGAGCGGTGCGACAAAATAAATAAGAGAGAAAACAAAAAAAAACAACAATAATATGACACATAAGATTAAATATAAAATATACTATATATATATATATATAGTAGAAGATGTTTTCACAATATTTAAGTCCCATTTATCATTGAAAGTGTTTCAAATTTCATCGATATCGAAACAACACTATCCATTTGTCGTAATAACATTTACCCCGAAAAAATATGTAGGCATTTCTCGTTAATACGTGACAGTCTGCTAATTCAATCTAGACTAGAGAACATAATAAGTCGATAAGTAAATGAATATATTTTATATTCTTTGTGTCTCTGTCACACAGTCACCATGACATTGCGCAAGAGCGTTTTGATTAAGCTTTTCGGTGGCTTAGTAAGCCCATTATGGCTTAGGTTCGCTCGCCACGAAAAAAAATATTTTGAGTTGCTGAAATTCACGAACTATCAAGTGCCCAATTTTAATTTAATAAGCCAACTTGTGAAAATGTCAATGTCAAAATAATGTAAAAAAAATAACTGACCGTTCACAAAGAAGTCGTTTAAATTCCCTTCCTGAAATCAGGATTTCAGCCAGTCTAAATTCACGCACTTTACGAGTAAAATGGCCGATGTAAACTTAATCAGCCAGTTTGTGACAGTGTCAGTATTATTTTATGGAATAATACACTAACCGTCTTTTTTTAAGCCGTCGTTTAAATTAATTTTGGGAAATCAGCACGAAACTAAATCCCATACAAAAGAGATCAGAACGTACCACTCCGTATTTCAGAAACAGAACCGTAGGACTTGCCAAATCGTCGCCTACCTGGTACTTTGCCAATTTACATTTGTTTGATTTTGCTTTTGATAATATCTAGGATCAGGATTAACACGTTCATTGCCAAAGCTAAAATATAAGTTTTCTGCTGGTGACCCATATATATTATATTAAGTAAAGAAAATAATAATTGCGGGTGGTTCATGTCTTTATCATATTTATAATATAGTTTACACAATATAATAATATATCACGCGTCGTCGCGTGATGGAGCCATGTACCTACAATGTACCTCCCTATAGTGTTTGTGTTAATGTTTATCACTACGCGACGTCGACGTTATGGGATATCTTAATCATTAAATGCAATCATGAGTTCAAACTAGTATTATGCTGTTTTTTAATAAAATGAAAGTTATATTTGCTCAAAACTTACTGCTATATTTGCTGAAAACCAAACGAGAAAGCGGAGTGGCGACACTTAGGGAACTAACCTGATTCTGATGGCCACGCCCACTTTACTAGCTCAGTCCTTTCTCAAGAGGCCTTTAGAAATCATATTTGCGATAACGCTATTGCCCGCCCAATAAGCTTCATACAAAACTCTTCGGACACTTCACGCGTCGTCACGTGAAGTTTCCGATCAGCTGTATAACTCGCTCACTGCTGAGCTTAGGCTTCCCCAGCAATGATCCCCAATGATCTCCAACACGATCGGTTCTGAGTTGTCCGCATCTAGCGGATTCCCGCAACCGCGCACCAGATCTTCGTTCCACCTTGCACCAGGGCAGATTCCATAACCACCATTATTATTAACCCCTACGAAAAAGGAACACCCAATCTTATAATACCCATGTGTTATAAGATTGGCCCCTATGTCTGTTTGTGTTGTTGTGTTTACATGTGTGTCTGTGTGTAGCGTCGTAACTCTCGAAGGTATGGACCGATTTCAATGTAGTTTTTTTTATTTGAAATATAATTTAATCATGGCGGTTCTTAGCTATGGCTGGTCAAAATCTGTCTAGCCTTTAAAGCAGACCAGTTGTTTTCCTGGCTCATTCGGTGGTTTTTTAACTGGAAAATTAGTTTTTCAATGATTGGCTAGATGACACCACCAATCGTTGACATACTTTTTATAATCTGTCAAAACGGTCTGCCTCCATAGATTTTGTATGGGAATACATGATCGTGACGTCACGGTCATGTATCAGAAATCGGAGTCAATTAACCGAATCGATACCAGAAGTATGAATTAAGGTAAGGGACAATTTGGCCAAAATGAGTTATATATACCGTTAGATTCGGAATTTTGCGCTTTATCAACTGGCGTACTTAGAATTTCAATATCGAGCAAAAAATGTCCCTTACAGTACATATTTTTTGATAGTCTAGACTGATACTTCACTAAAAAAATACTTTAAGGGGCTTGAAATTGTTACCCCTTTACGAACAAATAGAGTAACTAACCTTATAAAAATTTGTCGAACTTTACCTTATACTCATATTTATAAATTCATAAATCATGACCATTACGCCTTTTTGCAAAATGGAGTTTTTATATTGCAAGTCCCTTACATTAAAATGTCTTACAAAAACATTCACAGAATGGACTTACGCTAATATGTTTAAAGTTTATTATTGTCTCTTGTGTCCTTTACATTACGCTGGCGTCTGCAAATTTGGTGCTTACATTATTTGACCATATTAAAACGTATTCCTGATATCTTGAATGACCTAAAGACTAAGGAAACTGCAGAAGTCTTCAAAAATTACAAATTAGTTAACGGTCGGGTTTATAGAATACTTGATGACTCTAGCGTACATTGGTTAGTTCCTCGTGGTGCGCGGTGGCAATTATTAAAAGCAAACCATGATGACATAGGCCACTTTGGCTATGACAAAACGTTGGGACGTATTAAGGCTCATTACTGGTTCCCAAAAATGAGGCGGTTCGTTAAGAAGTATGTAGCTGCATGTTTAGAATGTGCCCATCATAAATTGCCTAGTGGGAAAAAGGCAGGTGAGTTACACCCAAATCCTAAAGTGGAAATTCCATCTGACACTGTTCATGCAGGTTGAGCGGTACAATCGCACCATCTTGGCAGCTCTTGGAGCCATGAATCATGATAAACCAAACGGAATTTGGGATAATCATTTACCGACATACAATTAGGAATTAATACGACTGTTCACTCTACAACAAAAAAGACACCAACCGAACTTTTTTTTGGAAGAACGGTTACAAACCCATCTCAAAGTATTTTTAATGATGTTATTACGGCAACTGCCTCCTCTACACCAGTATCGCTTCCAGAAATAAGATCCGAAGCTAGCGAATTAATCAAATCTCAACAAATTAAAGACAAATCCTCGTATGATGCCCGACGAAATCAAGATGTTAGATTCAAAGGAGGCGATTTAGTTAGGGTTATACGCGCACCTACTGGAATAGAGGGTCAGTCAAAGAAACTTGAACCTAAATGTCGAGGGCCATATCGCATTAAAAAGGTTCTTCCTAATGATCGGTATGTTGTTGAGGACACCCCAATCACTCGAAAGGGCAAACGGTATGAAGCTATTATAGCAGTAGACAAAATCTTCCCATGGCTCTCAGTCACTCAATCACCTTCTTCCCATGATGAATCCTCTGATACCAATAGTTCTGATCATGAATGATTGCTCCCTCATGATCCTTAAAACACTTTTGATTTTGCCCTCAATAATCACTGTCTCTCCTCGATTTACTAGTTCAGTAATTCCTTGCAAAAAGCTATATTTCACAATATAAAATGATTGATGTTTCCAATTACTTAATTATTGATATGATTTTAATAATTAAGTAACATATGTGTAGACATAAGATATGATAATACATGATGTAATAGGAAGTTATGATCATTAAAGTCATGGTTGTGTTAGTTAAAGTCATGAACTAGCACAGCTACATTAAGGTAATTGCCGGTAACGGTCAGCGTCATGGACCGGGATGACCACATCATGGACATCACCAGTGATCGCCTTCCGGCCCTTCCAGGCATCATTCGCCAATACGCAAGGGCAGGGAAAGAGCTTACCTTTCTTTTAGACAAGAAGGAGCCAGTTATGGTTCCTCTTAACAGATCCGCAGCTGCCGGCGTGATATTAGCTTTCTTCAATGGAAGAAAAGATCCCCTGGACAGAATTCGGGATCTCTTCCAGGTTCAGTCCGATACCCTTGACGGTTCAATAGGTAGAGTCCTTATTACATATTACTTAAGTTGCATAAAATATGTTACGGACATTAACTTCATTGACCAGATTTGCGAAGATAAAGGTATGACAATTCTCACCGACGACTTGTCTCTAATACCCCGGGAGCACCGAACCGTTTATGGGGAGATGAAGAGGGAAGAGAAAGAGATCCCCCACAGCATGTAAGCCTTCCAGGCTGTTTATGGTGCTTACAGTATATGTCGTCCCGTTGCAAACAAACGAGACTTCCGGACGTGGATCATGAAACGGTATGCAGCCTTTATGGCATCTGTTCTGCAAACCGCTGAGATCAATACATATCTAGAGTATCAGAGGGGAGGAACTGTAGTTAACGAGACAGTTGTCTCTCGCACTCCAGTCCGTCGGTTGGTTTACAACGTAATTGCATCCACCACTGACGACATCGTTCCTGCTGCCGTTAAGGTCCATATAAAGATGTTAACAGCACTCTCGGAAATGACAACCTACTCATTAATCCAGCAAGTGATCAGCCGGGGCAGTTGTGTCATAACTGGAGCCCCTTCCCAAACAACTAAACGACTACGTTCAGGAGAGACAATAAGTATTGGACAAGTTAAAAGCCGAAAAGTACCCGTCCGACCATATTCAATATCTTTACCTCATTATGCCTCATACCCAAGCCTTTACGGCTTTTAAGTATGCTGATCTTGTGGTTACAGCACAGGTTATGGAGGAGGTGGAGACACACAAAGACTACCTTAGAGCAATACAAAGCCAAAATATCAACTGCTACAATCAACAAAAGACAACTGAAGCAATTCCTCCTCACCCAGTCGCAGCAAGTCGGTCTTAATATCGACGAGTAGTCAGGGCAGAGTCTGCCCTGACTACTCGTCGATACTAGGGTTTGGAGGGTCTGCCCGGCAGACCCTCCAAACCCTAGTCGGCGGCAGAGCCACTGACCTCTACAAAGAAGCAAAGAGGATCCTGAACCTCATCAGCACCCAGAGGAGGATCGCCTAAGCTTTCTCATCCCTATTAGTATAGAAAAACCCGAATTGGACTGTAATCAAAACAAACGACAAAAGACATTGTTTTTAACTACTTTCTCAAATTAGCATTTCAATCAGAAGTTGAGAAAAACACTAGTAAGAGAACCCAGTAGAGATGTCAAAACAGAAGGAAAAGGCCACCAAACTTGCTTCTCTTGCCCGGAACGAGATTCGAGATTTAGAAGAGCAGATATTAAGAACTGCCCCCTTGGAGGATCCCATACATACAGTTTTTGAGCTTACAGATTTCGTGGAGATAATCCTGCCAGACGAAGAGTTCATTCTTAAACTCCTCGACTCCCAAGAAGACATGCAGAAAAGAGCCATTGCAGAATACGTAGATTCAAAGGTTGAGAAGCAGAGAGAGAAACTTCGAGTAGAGAGACGGCAAAAAAGTTTTGACGTCTACCGAGATCTCCAGGCTGATAACATAGCTTCCGATTCCAGCAGCAGGACCGCATCTCACGACTCAATGGAAGAGGGGTACATGGAGTCTGAAGCAGCAATCGTCAATGTAGGAACTGACCCCGTGATTACGGGGTTATTTTCTTTCTTACTTTTTGTTTTAACTCTAGAAATTAGAGATTATTATTCATTATTCTTTGGAAAATACGAAAGTTGATTATGATAATATTTGTTTTTTTTTGTTGATTATGACATAATTTTAAAAACAAATTTGTAATTTATGGCACTTTTTAAAAATAAACACATCACCCTGTCTACAGAAAACACTTCTTTTGAAATTAAGCTTTATTAAATAACCCAATATAAGCTGTATTGCTATACAGTTAAGGTCCTGAAGTGCAATCTTTATGTTATACATTTGTACTTACATAGAATTTTTTTTTTGGAGAAGTTATTTACCTTATTTTATTATGCAAGTTCTCGTATCTTTGTGTTACTTACATTATTTTGACTTTGCCTTGAACTCAAATTCGACTAACGTAATGGATAAGTGATTCACATTTTTTAAGGTAAGGGACAGGCTATTTTCTAAACTATAAGATTTTATTGTATTTAGCTTTTATAGCATAAAAGAACATTAAATTCTAAGAAACTTTGCCATAGACCTCATCTAAATCGGCCTGTAAACAAAAAAGTTATACACAGATTACAAAAAGCAAAAACGTTTTTTCGCTCTCCTGTAAAGTCATGTTTTGTCCCTTACCTTAATTCATACTTCTGGTATCGGAATATTTATTGCGTTTTGTGTGTTTAAAAATTGGTCCTACAGCTTTTTGGAAATATATTGGTTGTATTAACTTAATAGGGGCTATGTTTTTTAAACGCCATGATCTTGAAAATATTTAAGATAGGTGGCATCATCCCAATTCTGTACGTTATATACAATTGTTCTGAATGACTTAAATTTCAGGGCAGTGACCTTTAAACCAAACAACGTGATTCACTGTTGCGTGAACATAAACCATTTATTATTCATTGTTACAAATACGAACTCATTGTGTTCCGCTACTGAAATTAGTTCAATGATTTTGCATAACAGCTAAGCTGGAATAAATTCAATAACTTTTGCCCTGTGATTGTGGTTATATCAACCTAAAATTAATATATTTTTTTGTAAACTTGATAATAATAATGTAACTTTCAGTAAAAAATATAAAGAGAGTATTTGGGCGTGTGGACGGCGAAAGTATATTTTAGGTATAACGATATTATTTTTTTAGTAAGTAGTACTTTACAACTATCGTAAACAAATACACCAAACACCGAAAACTACTTAAGAAAACTTGCAACAGCAAACCATCTCATTAATATTTCTAAGAGAGTCAATTGTGTTTTTTTTACCATAGAACTGGGGCCCTATCACAATATTGTTTACCGTTTAATAGAAGCGCTGCATTTTATGTCTACAAACATCTGTGCGCATGAACATGTCTGTTTGTACTGGTCTGGGTGATATATGTATTTATTTAAGTTTCTTTAAGTTTATTTGTAATACCACTGTTGATTCTGATTTCTTTAAAACAAGTGCTTAAGCTACTTACCACGGAGCAATGTATGTGATGTTGTTGTTAAATAAAATAAATAAAAAATACATATACAACAAATTGCATCTGATTTGCAACCCAATTGCAGGTGCTTAATTTACACAATATTACATAAAAAGTACATAAAAATAAAATAAAACTATTATTTCTATAGATATTCACTTTTTCATTAAATTTAGACTCAGTCTCATTACTTATATCAAAATCACATTCGCTGTAAACCATATTACATTTCTATATTTAGGGTTCCGTAGTCCGACAAGGAACCCTTATAAGATCGTTCAGTCCGTCCTAGTCTGTCACAGCAAAATATCTTCTACGTTTATGGACTGATTTGCATATAACTTGGTTCGAGGATACTTCACATATAGATCTCATTTTTAAAAATACGAAAAATTAAAATTACCCCTTTTCAAGGGTACCTCCCTATACATGTAAAGGAGGGGGGGGTGAATTTCTGGGGGGGGGTGAAATTGCAACACAGCGCGGTGCCAAAATTTACTACGGAACCCTACTTTATGCGTGGTCCGACACGAACTTGGCCGCTTTTTTGAAATAAGAAAGCTGCCAGTTATTGGTAAGCAAGACGTAAACGTAATTCGGCTTACGACCACAGACTCCGATAGGAAATGTCTAGTCTGACCTTCAACGTAATCAAGAAAGGTCAAAAACTATAACTCTCCGACCGTGACCCTTAATTAGAATTCCACTGAGTAACCGCACATTAAGCGTATTCATCGATTGTGGCAAAATATGTGGGTCGTAGGTACTCTACTGCGTAAGTCAGCATTCAATTCTTGTTTCGAGTCGAGTGTTACAATTTCTATCCTTGTTTCACTTTTATTTTTTTTACGCAACGGGTTAACATTCAGCCTTGATAAAGTACTGTTGCATAATACTATCGTTTTATACTGTATGGTAGTTGTTATGTTTTCTATTTGTGCTTTCATTTGTTCTTTAATGGAAATTTAATGGTGTCTTTTGGGAAAATTGTTTACTTTCCTTAAATTAATGGACAATATTTTCATTGTTAATGTTATTGTCTAGTCTCTCAACTGAATACTAATTGTATGCAAAAGAAGAACCTAGTATTGGCCTACTTATCTATTAGTACAGTGTAATAATAAATAAATATACAACAACATCACATACATTGATCTGACTCCGCAGTAAGTAGCTAAAGCACTTGTGTTACAGATATCAGAATCAACAATGTATTTATTTAAGTTTATTTGTAATACACAAATAAACTTAAATACACAAACTTGTAATACACAAATAAATAAATATATGAACAGACCAGTACAAACAGACATGTTCATGCACACAAATGTTTGTACAGTGCGGGGATCGAACCCGCGACCTCTTGGTTAATAGTCAACTTCTTGACTATTACACCAAAGTGGTCGTCGAGTAAGAGAATAAGTAAAGTTTTTGAACGCTATTAGATTTCTTAATAAATAAACAAATTGATCACACCTAATCTTATTTATTGATAAAGCTGAAAAGGGAACGCGAACTGCTCCCAAAATTCTCAAACAGTAAGAGTGTGAGAGTGGGTCTTATCATTATCAGAATACACTACTGTAAATGACATGATAGTTATGGTGATAGACGTAGACAAGATTTTCACAACTACCCAGATGAACTATGAACCAGTCCTGCAACCAACCAAACCAGGAACAATTGGGAATCGAGGATAGAGAATTAAGAATCGGTGGTGTGATCCATTTAAGACAGAGGGACGGTTAGAGGCACTCGCTCTGGTTATATCATTTTAAGTAAGCAAGTTTAAAAGAGTTGTTAAAAAAACATTGGCCACCATATTAACAAACTTGACACCACAGTTATAATATCACACACAGTAAGGACAGGGACAGGGACAGGAATGAAATTAGACGACCACTTAAGTGTAATGGTTAAGAAGTTGATTTATCTGTTTGTACTGGTCTGGGTGTTATATGTATTTATTTAAGTTTATTTGTAATCCCACTGTTGATTCTGATATCTGTATCACAAGTGCTTAAACTACTTTTCACGAAGTCAGATCAATGTATTTGATGTTGTTGTATATTTATTTATTTGTAATTTTTAAATGACGCTTAGGTAAACGTAGTGTGGGACGCCCCCCGGCTAGATGGACAGACGACCTGAAGAAGGCAGCTGGTAGTAACTGGATGTAAAGGGCGGGAGATCGTGCGCTGTGGCGCTCCCTGGGCTTCCCCAGGCCCCAGCTGGACATAGGCCTTCGCCTATGTCCAGCAGTGGACTGTAACAGGCTGATATGATGATTATGAAATGCACACGCACACGGACGCATGTTTCACTTCTTACGTACATGATCTACGAAGTTCTCGCTGACTGCCTCGTTAGAGTAGTGGCAAAGTTTCTGCATTACATCCGATTCCCGGACCTGGCATTCAAACCCAGGACGGTTTCGAATCCCAGGTCGAGCCAAAATTGTTTCTGAGATTTTCTGTCATGAATTTCTCAAAAACAGCTCGGAGTCGGAAAGTTAGCGGTGTTACACCCTTGTGTCTCGGAAAGCACGTTAAGCCGTTGGTCCTGCGCCTGATCTCTCTTCGGTCATGTCGGATTGCCGTATCACCGAACTTTGACAGTGATGGAACGGTGCCGCACCTGTGTATTGCGCTTACACTTGTGCACTATAATATCTCCTGCGCAGTTGGCTGATCTCTGATGAAATTGTCCGCCGTGGTCGAAATCGGCCAGGAGTACTGTAACGACGTTCTCGACCATCGTAAACCAATGTAAACGCGACACGTAGAGCCGCATCGAACGTACTTCCAGACGCAGCGGGTGTTCAGGTCCTGTAGGTGCTGTGCCGGGATAGTTTCGGCTGTCACGCAAAAGTATTTTGCTTTCTGTATATTATAAGATAAGGGTTACCGAGTAGAGCCTTCAGTCTTATTAGCATAATCGCAATAGGCCCAATGCCAATACCCGGCGGAATCTATTGACATTTATATTTTTATTCGCCCTTTGTAATTCTCGGATGAAAGGCGATATTATTATTCGGTTAGCTTTCATAATGTAAAATGAGTTGGCCCGAAATTGTTTCCAGAAAATATTTTAGACAGTTCGAAATTGGAACAAATTAATGTTTCTGTCTTGAATTTTCATTTTTTTCATTACTATCTCGTTTTTAACAATGACTTCGGTATTAAAATGAGACACTTTTTACGGATTATTTCGCGATTTATTAATATTTTGTTTTAACCTGACATTTCGGACCCTTTTTAGCGTTCGTGGTCACAGGTAGACTAAGGTTTTAGTTGGCATTACATAAAGAAATAAATACGAAGAAACAAATAAATTACTTTTGTATTAAATTTTATATTTCTTTTCAAAGTGATTTTATGAGTCAATGATGTGGTTTGGTCAGGTCTGTTTTTATAAACTTTTGTTCTTGCAATTGAATTTTTGGAAAAAGTTCAACCTGATATTCCAAAATATCTGGTTTTGTTTTATTTTGCATAAGTTTTTTTTCAGCTTCTTGTCTGAAGACAAAAAAAAACACCAATCTGCGTCTTACATAACGCAAATGTATGTTTCAGCTCTAGGCCAGAGCCTAGGTTTTCAGCTTTCACAGAGAACTCTTAGCTGCTGAAGCCGTACTCCCTAACGTTTCGTTCGTGTATTTGGGTCTAGCCAGTACGTTCACTCGCATGGAAAGACTTGTAAAAGTGACAGGAATAGCTTCATCAAAACTACTTAGAGATTCTCTCATATATAGAGAATAGGGAGCATAAGGCACTCCGGCTATCACAGCGAAATCGAGAAGCGCGGGCGAAGAACGATTTAACAATAGATAAATAAACAGAGACCTTACTGAATTGAGAAGTTAATTTTCAAAGCCTTTGGATGAAAATAAATTGATTCATTTTAAGACGCAACACATACGACAGCAGGTATTATTAAACAAATGAAACGCGCTTTTGCGTCCACACTGTAGTGAAAAAGACGTCATACGATTGGAAACACCCGCAACCGCGACCACGAATTCCGTGTGAACGCGAACGGTAAAATTGTGCATATAGGTTCTTTATAGATTTACCACCGACATTCTCGTTGGTGTAGTGGTAAAGTTTCTGACTTACATCCAAAAGGTCCTGGGTTCGAATCCTAGGTCGAGCCAAAATTGTTTCTGAGATTTTCTGTAATGAATCTCAAAAACAGCTCGGAGTCGGGAAAGTTGGCGGTGTCACCCCCTGCGCCTGATATTTTTTCGGTCATGTCGGATTGCCGTCTCACCGAACTTTGAAAGTGATGGAATAGTGAGTGCACCTGTGTATTGCGCTAACACTTGTGCACTGTAATATTTCCTGCGCAGTTGGCTGATCTCTGTTGAGATTGGCCGCCGTGGTCGAAATCGGCTAGCAGGACTGATGACCACCGCGAGTCGCGTGAGCGTATCAACCAATGACCGCGGCTCAAATCGGTCACAATCGCGAGTCGCAGCGACAGTATATAGCAAGTGTGCCCTGGCTCTGAGTCTTAACTACGACAGAATTTTGTCTGATATGTTTTTTGGGGTTCATTAGAATTAATTTTCTTTAATCTACCAGTATTAGTATTTTAAACCTACTTCCCCCATTCCCATTATACCATACGGGCATTTGGAAAAGTTTGGCAACAACACAGCCTTCGGGAACTACTTGCATCGTTTCGGTAATTTATTAATGTCTTACTACGTTTGCTATTCGGAACTTGTGTGATGGTAATATTATTTACTATTTCTTGTCTTCGTTAATAACTTTTTATCTTTATCCGCCATAAATCTGATGAAAATGCGAAACGTCAGGTAAAACAAATTTTCATGTGGAAATTTACTGACTTGCTATTGTCATTGTCGTAGACATCAAAAGTTGATGATTTATAATAGTAAACGTTTTGCAATGATTTTTAATATATTTTGGAAACTATGCATTATCATGTCATAGCCATCGTTATAACTGTGTTTCATGAACTTTACAAAAAAATATCTCATTACTGTTATGTTTGATTTTGACGTGACAACGTCTTATAAATTGGTTTGCCGGGTGACACCTCAAGAAACTGCGTTACGCTGCTCCGCTCACGTTTCGCGTGAGAGAGACAGAGCGAGAGAGAGAGAGAGAGAGATAGGCATACACACCGGTTCATGTTATACGAATGAATATTCACATTAAAATTATTTTACCACTCAGAGTCGTTGTCACGTAAAACTTTCGCGCGTATACCGACTTTACAGGCAACCAATTTTTTTCTATTAAAGTCCTTTCATTGGATACATTTTTTTAACGTCAGGGTAATGCTGTCATTTGATACTTAACACAACCTTATACATGTCAATTATTATTTTAGTTTATGACTTAATGTGACCTAAACGCTACATACAATTAATTGTAATATAACCTAACCTATAACCAGCAGGCAGTTTAAGCGCCTCTGATGACACCTTATTTGTCAAAATATGATTAAGGGTTTAGAAGTTATGAGAGAAGGGATGAACATACAAACATACATACCGGTCAAAATCATAACTCTCTTTTTTGCTTGGCCGTAACCGGGTAACGAATAAACGATCTTGATACTTAATATTTTTATACAAAGTATCAAGATCGTTTGTTCCTAGTTCGTTTCTTAGTTTCTATTCAAAAATTTAAATTACCTCGAGTTTCACGAGATTCCGGTGACCAATATTTGTTTCATTATTCTTCAGTTTATAAGATAGCTTTAAGCAAATGAGCCATTGAGGTTACAAGTTATTCTTAGTTTTTCCGTACTACCGATTTTTTTTATCACTTCGGTGAGATTTTTTATTTCAATGCTATTCTGCAGATTTTTGATGACAAATAAAAGTTTAACCCATTATATAACATGTGTGAGAGCGGGCAACAAATATCATTAAAATTCAGAGAAATATTCAAGATTGAATTTTTATAGGTCCACCGAAATTAAAAGTATCCTCCGAAATGATAAAAATGTCCACCGAAATGAAAATGTGTCCACGGAAATGATATAACTCTACACCGATATTATTAATGACCACTGGAATGATATAGCTAAGAGCAAACCGAAATGCAAGTTGGGGTTTCTTACATTGTTATTTATTCAGTTTATACTAAAACGCTCTGATTAAAAGTACGATTTTTACAGGTATGTACTGTAAACTATTCTTATAGGTAGGTGATTTAAATAAAACTTCTAAAATAATCAAATCAACTTTTTTTATTTTTGAGCACAGCAATTATCTCTTTATTTCACTAATCAGCCTTTTTTTTATAGGTATGTACTCGTATGTATTATTATTTACTCGTTAGCTTATAGATATTTAAGTCGCAAGTATTATAATGCTTTAATAATATGTTCTATAAATCCTACTTAGCAAGTGTTCTTTTTGTTAATCATATCACGATGAATTTTTACCATAACTAAAATCTTTTCTTAGTAAAAAATATGGTCTCTTAAAAAACCTCCATTCTTAATTTAATAGAATTGTTTACATTTTCATTATTAGTAAGATATCAAACCACCAAACACGCACGTCACGAACAAAATACCAAATAAACACAATAATTCTGACTTCTTTTAGGTTAAAATACATTTCGGAACTATGAATAAATATTTGAGACGGGGATCCCTGATTTATCATTTCGGAGGTGCATTTCATTTCCGTCGACTGTTATCAGTATTACAGTGCACCGAATCCTCTGAAATGATAAAACTGAAATGATAAAATGTACCTTAAATTTACATTATATCTAGAACCAAAATCAGTATCAAAATATCAACACTTCTCAAACTAGCAGTCCTTACGGCGAGTTTAATGCACAACTTTGAAATAAATTAAATAAATCTAACACGAGTTATAACGGCTACCGAAGTGAATTTTTTTTTGTCCCCACATCACTGAAATGATAAACTTACGTTTTTAGCGGGAAACCACAACACGTCACGACCGGTGCGTTCGCGCCGCGGGCTGAAGCTGCACTGATCCGAGGTGGGGAGAGGAAAGGGGAGCACAACAGGCGCCATGTTGACGGAATTTCTCTACGAAAAATACTGTCCTCTAAAATGATAACTTTTCGCCGGACAAATTTTGACTGGTTGTCAAATCTATAACAACGTAGTTAAATAAACAAAAATAGTTTTTGTAGATAGATAATATAAACTTCAATAAAATTAAACTATACTTACATTCAATTAATTATTCGTATTTGCAGGAAAACTTATTTTGTGAGTCGAATAGAGTTTAGGACAGGTCACTGTTATGATAAAATGACACTTTCTAATTTTTTTTCGCATGTTATCCGATATTGTTACTCAACAAATTTTTTTTGCCAAGGTAGAGGAGGTCTTATTCTACTAAGAATAAATATACATAATCCTATATCAGCATCTTGTACACCCGTTCTCACGTTTGCCGTGTGTTTTTTCTGTTTGCGCAATTCACCCTGTTGATTCTGATTTCTGTAACACAAGTGCTTAAGCTACTTACCACGGAGACAGATCAATGTATGTGATTTTGTTGCTTTTAAATTATATTTTTAATGTATTAGACACTTGTTCAAGGAATATTTGTAAATACAAGAACATAAAAGCTTAATTAATATAATAAATAAAAAACAGACTCAAAATGCCTTAGGGCCTTACCATAGATAGGTATCCACAATCAACTTCAAACGGCTTGCTTTCTTTTGAGCTCTGGAACCTTACGTTTCATTCAGCTTGACGGTAATTTTATTAAAATAGACTTCCAACAAGAACTTTTAAAGTCTGCCACTGAAAATTATACATAGAAATAGAAATCTTTATTTGCGTTTGGTTAAGGTACACTGAAGATGGTCATAGTTATTAATCAGCAATTATACATCCGCTAAATTAAACTATTTATTAATGGCATGCAAATCTTAAAGTTATATTGGGATAAAAAAATTAAATGGTAAAATGTCTATCAAAATAATAACGAAATGTCAACAAGTCATCATTAAATAGATAAAAAATAATAATAAATTTCTGATCCGGTACCTACTTACAATGTAACGGTATGTTCGTAACATTGTAAATTAGAATAAGACGGCTCTCATTGTAAGTGCTAAAATGCTGTTTAGCAAAAAGTCTCGTGTGTAACCAACATTGCCTAGAGCTGTTGGGAATTGGTTAGAAAAAGAAAACCGTCACACGTTTGTGTCGTGGAAAATCCGAGTTTTCCCAGAAAAATCTATTTACATCTAGCCGAAATACAATAGAATGTTAGGTAATATTTGGTAGGTTTTCACCGTTAGGAGAGGCGTTTTACCGGGGATATTTGTCAATATTGAAGGGCGTCTCTTAAGTGACGCAAAAAAGTACTTCGGAAAAAAACATGGAATATTTTTAACAACTTCACTAGAAGATTACCTATCTTAGCTTTCCGTAGTAAATATTTTCAAATGTCAAATATTCATTATTGGATTTTGAAGATTCATAAAAAGTGATAGTTACTTAAAAACCTCACAGGCGGTTATATATTAGAGACATCATCTTCAGTAGAATGGGTAGAAAATTAAAGATTTTAAAAACTGAAATAATGATAGAGTGTCACTAAAATGATAAACTTTTTACGGATTATTGATCAGATCGGATTACGAGACAATAAAGCCAAAAAAATACCATTGAAGCATAAACCATTTTATATATAAAATTCTCGTGCTACAATGTTCGTTCCCGTACTCCTCCGAAACGGCTTGACCGATTCTCATGAAAATTTGTGAGCATATTAAGTATGTCTGAAAATCGGCAAACATCTATTTTTCATACCCCTTAGTGATAAGAAAAAATATTTATAAAGCAAAACAATGTTTGCCGGGTCAGCTAGTTTTCATAATATGCAAACGCTGCATTA
The DNA here is from genome assembly GCA_963921415.1 of Pyrausta despicata. Lineage (NCBI taxonomy): Eukaryota > Metazoa > Arthropoda > Insecta > Lepidoptera > Crambidae > Pyrausta > Pyrausta despicata. Next base: position 410,354 of record OY992865.1, read on the forward strand.
AACCTTATATTTTTTCAAACGGAATACGGTTCAGTATTCTACAACGCTGTTCTGCTTTTGACACAGTCTGTTCGCTATTTTCCTTTCCAATTCATCAGAAAGGCCTTTACAACGCGAGCACGTAATATTATCGCTTCAAATCACTTCCGAAACAAAACGATTGTTTGACGATTTTGCAGGGTTGGCAACTTTCTACTAAATGAATAGTCCTCCTGGCCAATTTCGAACACGGCGGCCAATCTCAACAGATCATCACTTCCTGCACTCTTGAAGTTCGATGAGACGGCAATCCGACATGAATGCAATAAATATATTTCAATATTTATATGTATGAGTACAAATAGTTTATTTTTCACTCAATTACAAGTCTACAAACTATTCAACGGATTTTGAAGCATTTTTTTCACAATAGATAGTAATTCAAAAGGAACGTTATATATTATATAATATATTCCACTAACTACTAATATACTCCACAGCGGGAAGCTATTTCATTCATTTCATCATTCTCTCATCAGCCTATATACGTCCCACTGCTGGGCACAGGCTTCACCTCAACTATGAGGTGGTCCAAGCCATACTCCACCACGCGGGCTCAGTGCGGATTGGTGGAGGGGTATTTGTAAGGTAAGTGATCAACCTTACTGTCAGATGTTATTAAGCCACCCGAGGGCCTCTGACCAGGCTTAACGACTAATATCTATCGATATTAACCGGGACCAACAGCTTAACGTGCCTTCCGAAGCACGGAGATGCTTGTAAATAGACGTCACTTAAATGGTCAGAATGGTGACCGCGCCCGAGGTTGCTTAACTTTAAGTATCACTACCAAAGCGCTGCAACCACTGCGCCACAAGAACCTCCATTTCATCATTATCATATTATTATTATCATTTAGAATATAATTATGGTTGCTTTGCTTAGTTTACAGTTGTTTGTTCTTTTTTTATCTTCTCGCTTAAAAGTATGTATTTCGATTACATAAGTCCTGCAGCATAAGTGAAATGTATTATTTGGTTGGTTATCTAATAAATAAATATGATGTAAAAGTCGACAACCCTTCGAGGACTAAAATATTGTTTCCTCAAGAGCTGCGGTAAAACAGACGCAGATTGCGTACAAAGGAACGTGCGTCTGTCGGTTGCGACGTTTTTACAACTCTTTGTGTTATCTCTCTGCGGGGACGAATTAAATAAATTGATAATAAATCGTGTTCTTTTAGCAAACATTTTCTTTTTTGAAGATAATTCATTGACTTTGTATCATTTGTGTAATGCGTTGGAAATCGCTACGACTGCGTCGCAATTTGGGTTACAACAATATTATGATATAATTTCAATATACTTTGGATGCGGTAAAAATGTGTGTAATATAAGTCAAAACTAAAGTAAACTTCAATTAGGCCGTTTCATATTTACCAGTCCTATCCGTATAACTATGTTATCTGTGCATGTCAAGGCAGCCAGTAAGTAAGGCAACACTCTAAAATGAACCCTAATGATCAGTGTATATCAATGTGTGGTGTATGCTTTGTTGGTTGTCCTTATTAAATAAAATAAAATAATACGAATGTCAAATACGTGTCCATGTTCGGAGTGTTACCCGTTGTCCTACGCGCGTGAGAGACGCGAGAAGTGCAACGCGATGCGACAGAAAGAAGTATTATAAATACTTTGGTGTAATGCTCAAGAAGTTGACTATCACCCAAGACGTCGCGGGTTCCATTCCCGCACTTTTGATTCTGATATCTGTAACACAAGTGCTTTAGCTACTTGTCACGGAGTATGTGTATGTGATGTTGTTGAATATTTATTTTAAAAAAAGAAAAAATATCAAAGGCCATAACGAAGCGCGATAGACAATGATACAAGTATAGTCGCGTCGCGGCGCGTCGCACTAGTCACGTATGACAACGCCTTAACCATTTTGCAACAGCCTTTGCCGCCCACCATACGTACTAAGGCTGTTGAATGTTGCTAGGTATATGTGGATAGGTAGCTATTATATTGCATCCTTAAACTGTACTGACCTCCATTAGGATTAAATTAAATTATTAAAAAAAACATTTATTTCAGGTCATAACAACCCATGATTTTAAAGATTATATTACATTCATTTATTATAATTAAATTTAAAACCATCATCATATCAGCCTGTTACAGTCCACTGCTGGACTAAGGCCTCCCAAGGAGCGCCACAGCGCACGATATCCCGCCCCTTGCATCCAGTCACTACCAGCTTCCTTCTTCAGGTCACCTGTCCATCTAGCCGAAGGGCGTCCCACACTACGTTTACCTAAGCGTGGTCTCCATTCGAGAACCTTCCTGCTCCACCTCTCGTCGGTTCTGCGACAGACATGGCCACATTTAAAACACATAACAATAATTAAATTCATTCATACACTAAGGCTAAGGTGCTTGTGGCTCAATGGTTGCAGCGCTTTGGTAGTAATACCAAAAGTTAAGCAACATACGGCGCGGTCATGTTTGGGATGGGTGACCACTTACCTTACACACACCTCTCCACCAATCCGCAGTGAGCCCGCGAGGTGGAGTATGGCTCGCACCACTTCATAGTTAAGGTAAGGCCTGTGCCCAGCAGTGGGACGTATATAGGCTGATGATGATACACTAAGACAAAAACTAAATCAATACAAGTTACATGCAGTGGATTGCTACTCAACATCGCATTAGATCGAATCTAAACAAGTGAAGTTGACTGAAAAGATACATTCTGAAAATAATTTTAACCAAATTCGTTTATCTGTACACTTACTATCTTATAGGTACGCTTAATATCATAAAATTGCTTTTAAGGCCGACCCAAAAAAGACGTTGTGTACACGCGGAAAATATAAACCTACATTTCGGCATTTCTTTTTATTACAAAAAATGCTGTTACATAAGTAGGTAATAAAACATCACATTACTGTGTTGTGTCCCGAGATATCAAATGTGGGGGCTTTTTGCAAGCAATAAGCTGTTTTATTTTTAACCTCTGACGAAAAAGAAGGGTGTTATTAGTTTGATGTGTGTTTGCCCGTCTGTGGCATTGTAACAAAAATTACATGTGTTAGAGTCTAAACGCGATATTTATACATTTTAATGAATATTAGGTACTCACTGGCTGACCAAGGCTGTATCCAGCCGAAACGTGGAGCAGTGAGTACCTAATACTCATTAAAATATACATCGCGCTTAGACTCGAATGCAAGTAATTATTGTAAAAATGCAATGCGAAAGTTGTGTGTGGTATTGTTACTCCCGAATGGAGATTAGATACCGATTTGATATGTTTCTTTTAAAAAAAGTTAATTTAACTTAACCACGGTGTTCCTTATCTATGATTGCTTAAAATCCGCCCAGCCGTTGAAGCTTACCATCTGTTTTTCTGGCTCATGTCAGCTTTTTTTAATTTGATCATTTTTCAATATTTGTACTACTAAGTATGCAAGTAGCGAGTCATAATTTTTATATTTTAAGTGACACAGAATATCTAATATCAGATGATTAAAATGTGATCTTATGAAGGCTTATTCGTAAACAAATAGGTACCTTAAGCAAATGTACTGCGTGCGACTCGTTCTGGGTTCATCTCAAATAGTACAAGGTAAACGTGACATTAAGTGTGATAGCTGTGTTAAAAAAAACGAATAAACATTCAACTCAAATTTCGATATTGTTAAACCAACGTTGTTACTCTCAACTCATCCGCTTGATGCAAGACCAAACCCTTAAAAAGTACAGTGGCCAGCACGTCACAATAAACACTGAGGTTTCTTATGCGCATGTGATACGGGTGATTTTGCAACAAAAATGGGTAGCTTAATGTGCTGCCACTGTACCTTACATACTTAGCATTTGGCGGGATTACTGGTATTCAGGTAACCTGATTACCGTAGCATTCATTTATCAGTCTTTGCGGTACTGCTCAACCTGGTAGCGCGGCCAGTTTTGTAACTGGCTTTAGACTTGAAAAGAGGTGGTCCAGGTTTGCCTGTGGGAAGTTCCTTTGTAAGTACTAATCGATACTAATATTATAAATGCGAATGTAACTATGTCTGTCTGTACGTTACTCAATCACGCCCAAACTACTCAACCAATTTGCATAAAATTTGGTATGGAGATATTTTGATACCCGAGACAGCACATAGGCTACTATTTACCGCGGGAAAATGACGCTTTCCCATGGCAAAATTCAAGGGGGCCGATCGCTTTTACGCCTAAACTACTGAAATGATTTAAATGAAATTTGGTAAGGACATAGTTTGAGACTAAAGAAAGGACATGAGTTACTTTTGATCGCGGGAAAATAACACACTCCAACACAAAAAAACTAATGCGGACGAAGTCACTGGTAAAAGCTAGTGCTAGTTAAGTTTACATAGATAAATTACTGAGCACGCGTTGCAAGCGTAGGGGTCAAAAATAGGGGTGTTAAACGTTTGAATTCTATAACTGTTTGTGTGTGTGTATATGTGTTTGTATGTCTGTTTGTGGTATTGTAGCTCTAAAACGGGCGGACCGATCTCGGTACAGTTTTTTATTTATTTGAAAGATATTTTTTTTGTGGTGGTTATTAGCTATAGCTGGTTAATATCTGTCCAGCCATTGAAGCTGTTTTCCCGACTCACAAAAAACACAACTTAAAGTATTTTATCGTGGAGTTGGCAGATTTTTCAATAGTTAGGGTTTGTGCCAAAGGCCTATAAAATGTCTAATTAGCTAATTCAAAAAATCAATTAGTTTATGTAAAAAGTTAAAAATTTAAATCCATTCTAAGTAAGGTCAGAACATAATTGTACCATCCAGCTTTCCCATGTTAATATAACTTTCAAGCTAAACGAATCCCCGAATGACCTAGAACAACAGCTGGTGCGCTTCATCGGCTGGATATATTTTAACTAACTGTAGCTATAAAACACCGTAATTAAATTATCCTTCAAATAAAAGAAACCGCATTGAAATCGGTCCATTCGTCCGGGAGCTGTCACAGCCAGACACAGATTAAAATACACCAACACAAACATACATACACACAAATAGGCACAGGGGTCAATTAAAGAACACTCCTATTTATCGTCAGAGGTGAAATTTTTTTAAATATCGTTTCAATCTTAAAACAGAGATCGTAATTTTTAAAAAATAGGTACAACTATTTCATGAACTGTACGCCTATCTATGATCAAACCACCATTCATTGAATTGGAAGCTGACCTTTTCTCCATCCACAATATGTCCGCAAAACTTTTTTTTTCACCGTGACATTGACAAGGGTTGTTCCAATAGAACAGATAATAATGCCTTAGCGGAGGCAAATCGTCTGACATTATGACGGGCATTTGTAAAAGCAATCGATACGCGACGTGATGGGAATGCAGTGTTTCAATTCGCCTACAGAGAGGGCTAGTTCGGTTTATAAAGTAAATAAAAAAATTAATAGTAAATGCTTGTGGCGCAGTGGTTGCAGCGCTTTGGTAATGATACCAAAAGTTAAGCAACCTACGGCGCGGTCATGTTTGGGATGGGTGACCATTCTGACCATAAAAGTGACATCTATTTACAAGCAATCTCCGTGCTTCGGAAGGCACGTTAAGCTGTTGGTCCCGGTTAATATCAATAGATATTAGTCGTTAAGCCTGATTGGAGGCCCTCGGGCGGCTTAATAACATCTGACAGTAAGGTTGGTCACTTACTTTACACACACCCCTCCACCAATCCGCACTGTGCCCGCGTGGTGGAGTATGGCTAAGTATGGCAGTGGGACGTATATAGGCTGATGATGATTAAAATAAATAAATAAATATTTCACAGCAATCACACCAATTCTCTAGTCCCAATTTAATAATAATAATAATAATTCCTTTATTTCAGGCAACAGATTTCAAAAAATACAGGCCCATATTATAAATACCTTACAAACTAACATACATACAAATAATAAAAATTTAACAATCTAATTAAAATATTAACACAAATCACACGCGTCAGCGAACAGATGCGTAGCAAATTAAGCAACACGGCTTGTGTTATGGGTACTAGACAACGGATAAACATGCTTAAATACTTTTTGTTTGTAAATAAATACATATTATACATAGAAAACACCCAGACCAGTACAAACATACATGTTCATGCACACATATGCTTGTACTGTGCGGGGATCGAACCCGCGACCCCTGGTTTTAGAAGTCCGACATGTAGACCTCTGCACCAAGCGGTCGTCTATGCCCTCGGTTTATGATCTTTTCATCGTGGGCGAGGCACAACACAAACTTTAGGCCCTGTTTCCAACAAAACGTAGAAGAGGAGACAAGAAGAGATGAGTTTTTAATAACCAATCAGATTTCGTTGTTTACACGTCTCCTCTCCGCTTAGCTTTAGTACAGATTACTAAATAGTTACTACGTAAAAGATAAATCACTCCATAGAAAAATTTCGATACCTACAGCGTTAATAGACTACTTTTTCTGCCGCGTAGAAAAATGAACCTACAGCTCTGAGTATAAAGTCACTATTGCTCCGCACCTGCGCGAGACCACGTGACGTGAGACCGAGCGACAATCGAACTAGGGTTGACACTTTCGGTAAAAGTATTTCAACCACTTTTTTCTAAAATGGTATTTGACTGTTGTTGAAATAATATAACATTATTCATATTATAGTCATTTCGCTAATTAATTAGTCATTAGTCGACTAAACCACCACGTCAAGTAGGTAGGTAGGTACACACAGTTCGTAGGTGGTGCGCAGGTCATAAAAAGTAGACTAATAAGTATAATAAGTACTTAGGTATTATTTCGATAAAGTAACTAACTTGTTTCACTGTAGGTTACATTTTAATTCAATAAAGCCGAACTCCAATTTACCCGAATTTATCCAATTTACCTATGTAGGTACCACCTACTAATTTGTTTGTTTTTATACTTTGTAAATTATTAAATAAATTAAATTAATTAATTACTTACCGGGTAATAATTACATTATTTTAACAAAAAATAATAGGTACTTTCTACCTTTCCTTTACCTTTCTTCATTAGCTGGTAGACTAAAAAAAGAAAGCGTTTTATTTATCTTAGTATTCGACCTACACCCATCAACAGCACATAAATTTCCACCACCAGAAGTCATTTTGTTTAACAAGCGCAGATTACTTATTTGGTTCGTATGAAAACTAAATTGATCGTAAGCGTAACACGAATAATAAATTATAGTGCGTCGTAAGTGCGTCTGACGGTTGTTGGCAGCCCACTGAATTCGCACCGCCGGCTGTGCGGGCGAGAGTAGGCTATTACCGCGCGCAAGTACATCGAGTGAGAGAAGCCTGGCTTTAGTGGAAATGAATCAAGCGCATAATCAAGAGAATAATCTAATTGGTAGTGTGAAAACACATCTCCACTAGTCATCTTTCTTACACTTTTGTGAAAACCGGCCTCAGTCTAAAATTTATTTGTTAATGAAAGAGTTTGTATGTAAGTACTTTAATGTATCATTCATATCATAGCTCTTTCCTGCGGTATCACCCGCATATAACTCATTTTCTACGTATAGGATAGGAACCGTACCGTAACCGAACATAGAAACCATGATAATCGTCGTCTTATGGGATAAAAAGAACCCAATGTGTTAAAACGGATAACAATCTATCTACATTCTAAATTTCAGCCAAATCGGTAGAATAGTTTTGGCGTGAAAGAGTAACAAACATCCATACAGACAAACTTTTGCATTTATAATGGTAGTCCGATTATCATTTTTATAGTTTAGTCAGAATAGAGTAATTAGTATTGCAATTTGATTTAGTTATTTAATCCTACTATGAAAAAGATAATTTCATACACGTGTTAGGTTAGACATGGACAAGAGGGCATGTTCAAAGGCCGGTAAGACGTTAGCAATTCCCTTTTGGTTCTCCTTTGGGACATATTAAACAGTACTTTCCTTGGACAGGGCCGAGACGAGACGATCTGTGTTACAGTTGATTAATGGACAACTCTTTGTTGTTTAACCTTATAAGATAATTTGAGCATTAATAAGTTGTCTCTCATCTCTCATCAGCCTTTATACGTCCCACTGCTGGGCACAGGCCTCACCTCAACTTTGAGGTGGTCCGAGCCATACTCCACCACGCGGGCTCAGTGCGAATTCGTGGAGGAGTGTATGTAAGGTAAGTGACCAACCTTACTGTCAGATGTTAATAAGCCGCCCGAAGGCCTCTGACCAGGCTTAACGACTAATATCTATGGATATCAACCGGGACCACCAGCTTAACGTGCCTTCCGAAGCACGGAGATGCTTGTAAATAGACGTCACTTAAATGGTCAGAATGGTCACCCATCCCAAACATGACCGCGCTTTAGGTTACTTAACTTTAGGTATCACTACCAAAGCGATGCAACCACTGCGCCACAAGCACATAAGTTGTCAACAATATTTATTTTTTATTTTAATTTATTAATTTTTGGGAAACATACAGTTACGACATTACATAACTTAATAACACATAATAATTTTACAGTGAAACAAAATTATCGTATTTAGGAATCAATTTTGGTTTCAGCGACTAACCGTTTTCTTTTCATATTGAAATTGAGCAAAAGTCAATAACATCTGCAATTAATAACATCTGTTCATATTTCTTTTTTATTTATTTTATTTAAAACTTTACTGCACAAGAAATTAAAAGGGACTTGTTTGAATGCTAAAAACATTTTCTGCCAGTCAACCCCAAAGTCATCCAGAAAGAAGACAATGGGAATTGAAGAAAATAACCTATCTACTGAGTATGTCACTTATTTCAGCACATTTTCAATTTACCCACTACAGTGAAATACACGAAAACTGTTGTTCTGCATTAAAAACTACTTCGACAAACGACTTTTTTTTTTACAATCGCGATGGAGCACTCGACGCACCTTATAATAAACCCTAGTACCAAACCTATACTAAACATGTTGTTGGAATGCTATGGCACCTCTGTGGTGCAAAGGGCCTTCGTGAGTTGTCGCCATCTCCCCCTGTCCTGCGCTTGACCTCCCATAGTATCCTCCCATAGTAGACCTGCAGCTGTTATCTCCTGGTTGATGACGTCTCCACGAATGTATGGGTCGTCCGCGTCTTCTACTAAGGCCATATGAACTTCTTCTAAACTTCTACTAAACATACTTTGGCAAAAATGTTGATGAGGTAATATATCGTTATCTTATCAAATTTCTAGTTATTTAAGTTGCGTTTCCATTACTATGAATTTTGTTGCATTTAATTATAGAATGGTGATGTTTTGCGGTTTTACGTGCGGCTTGCAAATACGCCCGTTTAGCATTGTGTAATTTAATTGATGTTTTAACCATTTCAGGTGTAAAACCGATGCAATTATTACCTTTGTCACTTAATTAATTTGAACCTACTTAGATATTCAAGAAATTCTTTTGAGCCTTTATTAAGTACACGATATATTCTCATCTTCAAAAAATCATATCCAGTTGGGTGTGATGTCTTACTAAAATATTATACTTTTACTTACAACAATACGGCTTTATTCACTAATAATAAATCATTTGATCACTTCCACTATATCATGAGGTTGGCACTCAACGCATTAACGTTCAATTCGAGCGTTTAAGTGATTTTTTGACATTAAATACACCCTCACCTTCAACAAACGTAAAAAAACCAGCCTAAAACCTTTTGCGTAACGAAAACGTTTGGCAAACAAACCGAATATTCTCCCACTTCTTTTCTTTAACCGACATTTAACAGAGTCCCTTTATCATAATGCTCTGCTCGGGACAACTCAGCGGTAGATTGTTTCGTGAAGCGCTGATGACGCGGCGAAGGTTTTATTTCAGCGAAGAACAATACAGCAGCTTGTGAACCCCGACCTTATAGGGAACAGAAATACTTCAAAATCAGGGACAGTGGCACAAATTCTAATGTGACAGAAAAAAAAACAGTTGATGTTAAATGTCGTGGCTTGGTGAAAATAATGTTGATGAAATATAATTTAAGTAATATTATGTTTGTTTATAAAGAGGTGCTTGTGGCACAGTGGTTGCAGTGCTTTGGTAGTGATACCAAATGTTAAGCAACCTACGGCGCGGTCACGTTTGGGATGGGTGACCATTCTGAACATTTAAGTGACGTGTATTTACAAGTATCTCCGTGCGGCAGATAGCACGTTTAGCTGTTTGTCCCGGTTACTATCGATAGATATGAGTCGTTAAGCCTAGTCAGAGGCCCTCGGGCGGCTTCATAACATCCGGCAATAAGGTTGGTCACTTACCTTAAAAACAACTCTCCACTAATCTGCACTGAGCCCGCGTGGTGGAGTATGGCTTGGACTACCTTATAGTTGAGGTGAGGCCTGTGCCCAGGAGTAAGATGTATACGAGTAAAGGCTGATGAGATGAGACTACCCTGAGCTACCCCACAAAAGTTACTGTCGTTGAATAGGATAACAGTTGAATTCGTGCCTGAAAACTTTTTTGACATCGTGTCAACAAATGGCCTCGGCTTAATCACAGACGGTCGCTTTAAGTCGCGACCATATGCTGTAAGAGTGCCTTGAGGCCTTACTCTCTCATTAGAGTCATCAGCCTATTATACATCCCATTGCTGGGCACAGGCCATACCTTAAATATAAAGCCTTACAACGAAAATCGAAAATGTAAAAACCATAATCGTTTTTTCGTTTCATGATACATGACCGCACGTCAAGGTCTCAATGTAACGTTAACTGTGGCATCTTGTGGCATGTAACGTCTGTATACGTTGTTGTTTGGACGGGTATAATTTCTCGTAGCCTTCTGACTCATTCTGTCACACTTGGGACTTAGTGGGACGCCACTCGACCCAACACTATTTTTAGCTCCATCGCGACAGAATGAGCTGGCACTCGTCGGGCTTGAAAAACTGCATTGTTTCATACCGATTGTCTTGCTACATAACAATTGTCCCGCTGTGTGCTTGGATAGCCGGAATCTATGCTGCCGGCAGATAAACTTGAGTGCCGCGATTGTTTGACACATACATGCGCATGTAACGTCAGCATATGTTATTATTTGGACGGCTATAGTTTCTTAACTTTTGCCTTCTGGCTCATTCTGTGAGGCTAGTGGGACTTAGTGGGACGCCACTCGACCCATCACTACAAGTTGTTAGCTCTATCGCGACAGAATGAGCCGGCACTCGGTGGGCTTGAAAAACTCGCATTGTTTCACCCAGATTGTCCCGCTCCATTGCGATTCTCTCGCTGTGTGCTTGGATAGCCGGAATCTATGCTGTCGGCAGATAAACTCGAGTGCCGTGAATGTTTGACGCTTTTTATTGCTGGTTCTGGTTTGCTGGTTCTGGTTTTCTGGTTGTCAAAGAAAAAGAATTATAGCTTTTTTGGGTGATATTAATTAATAATATACACTTGTGATACAGAAATCATAATCAACAGTGGTATTACAAATAAGCTTAAATAAATACATATAACACCCAGGCTAGTACAAACAGACATGTTCATGCAATTAAAAATTGTTTCATCTAAATAAATTAGATGTTTTGAATAGTTTCCATTGTTACCGTTAAAGTCAATTTCTAGATCTAGTTTAGAATGAAGAAAAAATATGTTTTCACCATTTTTTTCTCTTAGGATTGACTCGCCTAAAGTCGCATCCGCGTCTTAAACAACCATTTACTACCTTTGTGCTCTCTAAATTAATAGGCTAAGCAAGCTCGAAATTGATGGTTTTAATTAAATTGGGATATCGATTCTAGGAAAGGTAAATAAAAAAAATATACAAAAACATCACATACATTGATCAGAGTCCGTGCTAAGTAGCTGAAGCACTTGTGTTACAGATTTCAGAATCAACAGTTACAAATAAACTTAAATAAATACATATAACACCCAGACCAATACAAACAGACATGTTCATGCACACAAATGTTTGTACAGTGCGGGGATCGCACCCGCGACCTCTTGGTTAATAGTCAATTACTTGACCATTACCTACACTTAAGTGGTAGTCATATGTAGGTAGAGCCTAGCTTTACGGACTTTTAGCGGTGCCGCAGTTATATCGAAAACATTCTTTACCATGAACAAAGTAGGACCTTGGACATCCAACTCACAAATCAGCCGTCAAGAGTAGATGCCATCCCGTTGGGTGTTCAATGACCCGAGAAAGAAGGGGGATGGTAATAAGGTTTATCAGGCGACGGCCGGTACTCGCCTCGGACGGACCATTTGACAATTTCGACATTATTCAACCTTCGATAACGGCTTAAACGTTTTTCACCAGCTTTATCGGGCTAAACTGATAATAAGACGCTACTAAATCAATTGTTACACGCCAGAACAATCGCCTGGCTTGCGAGAGGTGCGGGTTTGATTCCCGCCTGGGGCAGTCCGTTTTTTTAGAGTGTATCAATTTCACATTGTAAATAAATTAGAATTGTTAATGCTAAAAATAAGAAACTTTATCGTTACACGCTTTAGTTTTTTGGGCGCTATTTCTCATCATTTTTAAGACTGCATACTGCAAAACAACGTTGCGGGTTTATTTTTCTTGATCGATTTGATCTCTTAAGGATCTTCAACGACGCTAAAAGCATAAAAAAATAGAAAGAACTGGGTATCAACTAAAGACCTAATTATTGTCCGAACAAGCATTGCAAGATCTCCATAATCTTTTCACATGTATCAAGAGATACGCCTACAACAAACACTTAAAAAAAAAGGTAGTTAAAAGATAAGATAAAATAAAGAAATTAAATGAATATACAACAACATCACATACATTGATCTGACTCAGTGGTAAGTAGCTTAAGCACTTGCGTTACAGATATCAGAATCAACAGTGGTATTACAAATAAACTTAAACAAATACATATAACACCCAGACCAGTACAAACAAACATGTTCATGCACACAAGTTTGTACAGTGCGGGGATCGAACCCGCGACCTCTTAGTTTACGGTCAACTTCTTGACCATTACGCCGATGTGGTCGTCAATACTACTCGTATAGTAGTCTATGTCTGCCGTCTGTCTCACTGACATTCTATTAGAAGACTACAGATCTCAGTGGCATCTACAAGCTCACGCCACATACTCGTCCACAGAATCTCCTATAAATATATTGTCTTCTGCAAACGCGGATAAACTAATTCCATCAGGACTATCGTTATAGCTAAACTTGTAGCAAGCGGGGTCGTAGAACAAGTTAGTTCTATCCACCATCTTAGTGTATCGACTTGGCCACAGAGGGTCTACTTTGAGACCGAATGATCATAGCTTCAAACTTACAGGGTAGATGCCCCAGTGGTTTAGATGACCCTAATTACATTAGTTTCGCAGAAAATTCAATTACTTTTGACGTGACAACGTCTTATAAATTGGTTTGCCAGGTGACACATCAAGAAACTGCGTTACGCTGCTCCGCTCACGTTCCGCGCTCACAATGAGAGCGAGTGAGAGGCACGCGTCCCTTCGACTAGGGCATGGTTAGCCCGCCTAAGAGCGAGAGAGACAGAGCGAGAGAGAGAGAGTGAGAGAGATAGGCATACACACCGGTTCATGTTATACGAATGAATATTCACATTAAAATTATTTTACCACTCAAAGTCGTTGTCACGTAAAACTTTCGCCCGTATACCGACTTTACAGGCAACCAATTTTTTTTCTAATCTATCAAAATAATCTCTTACTTTATCTTAGTTAACTCAGTTGTATGTCACGTTGCGACAGCATGCAATGCCATAATGAATAAGATTGGAGGATAGATGCCCATTTTTCCGGTGAGTCATTAATAAGGGGTCGGGCATCTATCACCTGTATGGGATAGATATCACAAAATTTAGAGGTCCGCAAAAGTCACTAATAACGGAATGTAAAAACTAGGATTTTATTTTAAATAAAACCGAATGAGTCAGGAAAACAGCCAGTAAGCTTCAATGGCTAGACGGATTTTGATCAGCCATACCTAAGAACTACCGCTATTTAATTAACTTACGTAAGGACACGGATAAACATACTTAAGTACTTTTTTTTTGTAAATAAATACATATTATACATAAAAAATACCCTGACCAGTACAAACACACATGTTCATGCACACATATGCTTGTACTGTGCGGGGATAGAACCCGCTGCCCTTGGTTTAAGAAGTCCGACATTTAGACCACTGCACCAAACAGTCGTCAATGAAGATGAAGCGATACATAGTAGGACTTCGAACTGACTACGTCCCGAGATTGCCACGTCGTATTTTTTTTCGGATATCTGCTTGTTTCCGTTTGGAAAACGTAGAAAACTTAAAGAACGTGATAAGATTTTCAATTTTTTCTGGTTTAAAAGCTAGATGTTTTCTAAACAGAGGTCACATCTACAGTAATTATATTACACAATGGGAAGATTTGATTATTTGTTTAAATTGAATAGGCTCCACAACTTGTGGTCCAATTTAAAAAAGACATTTTCTATGGTAGAATCCTACATTATCCCTGATTAATATTATATTTTATTCCAGAAAATAATAGAGATCTGCGTGAAAACATAATAATAAAAGTCTTCCTAGCCGATTTGGAGCACGGCGGTCAATCTCAACAGATATCAGCCGAGAGCTATTAGCAGGAGATATTATAGTGGCAAGTGCGCAACACACAGGTGCACTCACTGTTCCATCACTCTCAAAGTTCGGTGAGACGGCAATCCGACATGATCGGTGAGACTGCCTCGTTGGTGTAGTGGCAAAGTTTCTGCCTTACATCCGAGAGGTCCTGGGTTCGAATCCCAGGTCGAGCCAAAATTGTTTCCAATATTTTCTGTCATGAATTTCTCAGAAACAACTCGGAGTCGGGAAGTTGGCGGTGTTACACCCCCGTGCTTCGGAAAGCACGTTAAGCCGTTGGTCTTGCGCCTGGTCTCTCTCCGGTCATGTCGGATTGCCGTCTCACCGAACTTTGAGAGTGACGGAATAGTGAGTGCATCTGTGAATTGCGCTCACACTTGTGCACTAAAATATCTCCTGCGCAGTTGTCTGATCTATGTTGAGATTAGTCGCCGTGGTCGAAATCGACCAGGAGGACTATTATTATTACCAACTTACTTTTATTGCATAATTTATTATGCTGTAAAGACAATCTAGGGTTTGACTCTAGGCGTAATTGTAAAATTTTTACTATGTACTTAGATATAATATTTCGAATGTAAGCTGTTTTATTATACAAATAATTAAAGTAAATAAATAACATTGAACTTACGGAACTGCTTTCTTTTTCAGGTAATAAGGTCCTGTTGGAGATATCACCAGTCTACAGACGTAAGTCTAAACCATATTAGTCGTATAAAATATATAGTAGCATCTTATAGACGCTTTGTACAACAAGGATAAATTTCGTTGAATAAGTATAAAATAAATAAATATTCAACAACATCACATACGAGTATATTGATCTGACTCTGTGGTAAGTAGCTTAATTACTTGTGTTACAGATATCAGAATCAATAGAGGTATTACTAATAAACCAAATAAATACATATAACACCCAGACCAGTACAAACAGACATGTTCTAGCACACAAATGTTTGTACAGTGCGGGGGTCGAACCCGCGACCTCTTGGTTAAAAGTTAACTTTCTGACCATTACACCTAAGTGGTCGTCAAAATTCGATCGAAATAACTAAGTAAAGCCGCAATCATTATAATATAATGTGTGAGGGAGAAACGGCCGAGGGAGTGGGAAGGTGACCTGTATCACAAGCTTCTCCCCAAAGCATTTGACCAGGTGACCTGTATTACAGGTTCCTCCCCAAAGCCTATTTCCGGCTAAGGCTGAGAGCTGGCCTCACTATCTTGGCTATAATATGCATTATGTTTTCACATTAATTTGTAATTGCCCATTTTATTTGTTTCTTCGGTTTACACGAACAGTAGACATTGAAATGAGACACTTTTTACGGATTATTTCGCGATTTATTTACATTTCGTCTTAATCTAAGGCCATTTGCCCATTTTATGAAGGGACAATTGAATTTGAAAACATTTGAATTTGAATATGTTTGTCCTGTATCTCGGTATACATTTTTTAACAGTTTTTAAACATGTAAGAACGGCTATTAGAGGTCAAACGAATAACAGTATGTAACACGATCTTTAACAGACAGAGGTATATTACCTTGGGAGCCAAAAAACGCCTCTCAACTCGAGGCCCGACCTCACTCCACTTAACTTTCTAGATGTAGTTTAGTCACATAATAGTAACATGATGCGGTAAGGTCAACTAATAATGAAGTTAAGTACTAGTTAGGCAACAAAATTATTAGAAACACACACAACTAGGCCCAGTCTAACCCCAGGGTACATACGTAGCGATGTATTATGCCGCATATGTACCCAGAGCCACAAAGTTTAAGGAATAAGGGTTCAAGTTTAATTATTTACTTGTGTTACAAAAATGCTATGCCACGTTAAAGTATGCTTAACAATTGATTCTGCAAGTCTAACTTTTGTGCATTTTTGCAAAATATCTATACCTGTTTATTGAATTTCTGGATATTTAGAACATTAATGGGACTTTCAAAATTATTTAGCTAAAAAGTAAAATATGTTAGATGACAATGAAAGATGTATGTTTGATGCGAGAAAATATTTTGTTATGAACACTTAAACAAGTTTGCTTCCGCTCTCGGTATTGTTCGAGTATATATATATATATATTCATCAATTGGTACTATTTTGGCCTCATTCCGAGAAAAATTAAAATTAAATAATTATATTATATAATTAAATATTTTTCTAAAGATCCATGAAAATGGGTTACGAAACAGATTTCAATCCTTCACTGTAGTTTGGCTGTATAAAACTATTGTCTCATATCCTTTTAGTTAGCAGCAAACCTACCACGCCTTTCTACGTTATAACCTCAAGTAGGTATATTCGCGGCTAATAGATCAAATTGGAGTGGCCAAGGCCTCTACGATAGTACGATACAGCTAACAGCCAATGGAAACATTGGATTATCCAAACCTTTTCCCGAAACGAGTTGAGACGACGAAAAAACAATGAAGGTTAGTTTGAAAAATGAGTAGGTAAATAAGTTTTGATCTGAAATTAATAAATATACAACGACATCACATACATTGATCTGTGGTAAGTAGCTTAAGCACTTGTGTTACAGATATCGGAATCAACAGTGGTATTACGACTAAACTTAAATAAATACATATTACACCCAGACCAGTACAAACAGACATGTACATGCACACAAATGTTTGTACAGTGCGGAGAACGAACCCGCGACCTCTTGGTTAATAGTCAACTTCTTGACCATTACACCAAAGCGGTCGATGAAATAACCATTTTAAGTGAAGTGTGTAGGTTTTTGAAAGTTGCAATAAGACTGACAGCGTGACAACTTATCACCGTGGCCAAATCGCTGGCAGTCGCGTCGACAGTATGACGTAGGTGTGCTCTGGGCGTTAGCGTTTCTGTAACAAAACGGCCAATCCACAAATTCCGTCTGATTTCGAAAAGTCACTTATTTGTATAAATAGAACCGCGTCGAAGTTCGTTTAATAGACAAACCAATTTATTACTAAAAATAAACTAGCTATATTACCTTTATTTTTAACCTTTTATTATTAGAAACAAGGTACTTCATATTTTTTTCACAACAAAATGAAATGAAAAATCGACCTAAGAACAGTAAACTATTTCCTTGATTGAATTGCTGTCTGAGCTATCTCTAGACTCAATTAGAGAAAACATTATTAAGGTCAAACTAAGCTAGAAACAAGATATCTTTTCTTAGATTAAACCGACTAGAGGAAGATACAATACGTCCTTACAATCATCAACTCACCACTTTACCTTGGCCTTTCCACTTCACCGTACCAATTTTAAAGCCAACTCCTTCCTCATTCAGGCTATCAGGCTCTGGAATGCTCTTCCCGAAAATTAAAACAGGCTCCCAGCAAATTATCATTCAAGAGACTCATTCATACCCACTTTATTACTTTATCGTAACCGTTATCATAGATCTTTCTTTAACAGTTCGTCAAATTTATTTATTTATTTAGTGTATATTAGTATATATTATGTGTGTTTTATAAAATGTAATCTTATATATGTATATATATATATATATATATATATATTATATATATTTTATATTAAATCTCATGTGCCATATTATTCGTATTATTATTTTTGTGTTTTCTCTTTTATTTATTTTGTCGCACCGCCCACTAATCATTTCTGCTTAGCCCAAAGGTATGACTGGTAGAGAATGCCGTACGGCGTTAAGTCCACCTTTTGTACAAAGTTTTTTTTGTGCAATAAAGCTTAAATAAATAAAATTAACTAAAAAAGGACCGCTCACACACACACACGCACGTGCAAACAAGTCGCAGTACTGACGACGACTAGGAGTGGAGTAGGTCCATTAGACTCGGTTTAATAGGACCACGCGCGACTAGCTCATACATATTCTGCCTCTTTTTGGTTTGATCTAAGTATCTTATACTATTTTCCTGACTCATAGTTTTAAAAAAAATAATACTATACAACAACATCACATACATTGATCTGACTACGTGGTAAGTAGCTTAAGCACTTGTATTACAGATATAATAATAATAATAATAATAATAATGTCTTTATTTTCTCTTTCACAAAATTGGTCTTACAACTAAACTAGATCTAAATTAAGTATACTTCCGATTGTGCAAGCTGATACATGTAGTTCCCAATTTTGTGAGAGACTGGTGCCTGATAAAGGTTTTGTTAAAACCTGTTCTACAGGTCACCAGGCCCCCCCTGAGGGATTAGTTATTTATTACTACTGCGACATCATGGACCTGTCAACTTAACAACTCCATGATGACGAAGTAAAACATTAAATTAGGAGTTGTCTTAGCTAGAATATAAAGGATAATAATTATAGTAAAAATATTGTTTGTATGGAATGAGAAGTGAGTTTGTGCGTTGTGTAAGTTGTGTGCTGTGTAAGTTGTGTGCTGTGCAAGTGTGTAGTGTGTGAGGTGATGGCAGTGAGCGAGAGTATTGTTCTATACAGATAATGTATGGGTTGGGAAATGGATATATATCAGAATCAACAGTGGTATTACAAATAAACTTAATAATATTTACTTTCAAATAAGGGACAAATTAGTATCGACAACTTAGTAATTATGCCCCTAAAGTTGTTACTTACTAATTAATAGTGTCAATCACTTGCCTAACGATTATGTTGACTTTGAAAACTAATTATGTTCACGTTTGAAGTTACTTATTAGATAGGTACTACTATTTACTCTGAAGTTTAGGTTCTCACTCCAAAGATCATAATGTATTTACTCCTGTAGACTTTGCAATAATAATAATATTTTATTTCAGACCATGTCCATAAATAGTTAGTATTACACAGTATCTTAAAAAGTAATGCAATTAACATAAAAAAACGGCCAAGTGCGTGTCGGACCACGCATAAAGTAGGGTTCCGTAGTCAATTTCGGCACCGCGCTGTTTTGCATTTCTTGCATCATCATCATCTCCCTAGCCGTCAATGTCATCATTGTAAAGTATATATTTTAGTATTATTTATAATTTTGAAAGTATTCATCACAGGATACCCGAAACAATTTTAAAGAAGAGTTTCCGTGCCTGTTTCTTTACGTGAGAGGTTTGAAGTTTATAGGTCCAAGACTTTAGAAATTACAGGGGGGGGGACACCGTGTAAACGAATTTGGCGGGCTATAACTCTCAAACCTATCTTATTTTCATAGTCCTTTTCAACGATACTCCAACACATGGGGGTGCACTCAAAAAAATCATTCACCCCCCTTAATAGGGGTAGTTTTGATTTATCGTTTTTTTTTTAAAATGAGATCTATATGTGAAGTATACTCGAACCAAGTTACATGCAAATCAGTCCATAAACGTAGAAGATATTCTGCTGAGACAGACTAGACGGAAACCTAAAAACTATACGTGTGCGGCGCATATTTACTGCTGCGTTTACACACCTTGACAGGTGTGCAGGCACATCCAATGTCGCATCGGCGAGTCCCATCGTTCAGCAAATGAGATATTTAATACACATGTGAGGTCTCTACAGACGAAATGAGATTCTAAATACTAAATGTTACAATAAGCATGAAAATCTTTTATACCATTATAGATTTGTTGGTGAATAATTGACAAATTTTAGACTATTAAAATTTCCTTGAACAAGAGTTATCAAACGCCATAACTAACCGCAAAAAACCATAAAGTAAGCTGCTATCACCCGAGTTACTCGGTTACAGTCATAAAACTGGTCATATTTAAATACGAGTATATCTGTATAATCAAGGCATTTTAGAAAATTTCAATTAAATTTCAACTGCCTTAATATACTTTTAAAAATCCAACGATCCTACTTTTAGTAAATAAAGGAGTTGGAATCGGAGACTTGTGTCCATTACATGTATTTCTCTTATTTCTTGCCTTTCACGAAATTACATAAATTCTTATTTATTTATTTAAACTTGACCAACCACCAAATAGTACAATTAGCGGACTTAATGCCTTATGACATTCTCTACCAGTCAATCGAGAATTAAGCGCTCGTAATTACCACTCTTAATCTTAGGTACCTAACCAGTCTACCGGATGTAAAGTATTTAAGCAGATACCTTAATAGTAGATGAAGTAGGTATGGTTTACCGTACTATCAAAAGATAAAAGGATAAAATATAAGAAAGTAGAATGAGCAAGATTCCAACGACTACCGGGTTCATTTTCAGCTGGAATAAAAAATAAACAATAAACTTAAAAAAATACTACTGAATACATAACAGGATGCTGGTTATGTGCTGGCAGCTCTTGGGTAGTGTTACCAAAGTTAAGCAACCTAAGGTGCGGTCGGAATAGGTCACCATTCCGACCAAGCATAAAATCTTCTAGCTCTTTAGGGCACGTCAAGTTTTTGGTCCTTAATTCGAATAGACATAAAACTTAAAAAATATTTTCGGCTCCGGTCATCAGAGAGGATTCGAACCCCCGACCTTTGGAAGACCGGTCCAATGATCTAACCGACTGAGCTATCGAGAACCATAATGGAGTCGTTGAATTTTGTAAGTGCTTTCTAACGCTTTGAGCCAGCGTAGTTAATATTTTGGTCGTAGTTAATATTTATAGATAAATTAGTTCGGGTAGCGTAATAACATCTGACAGTAAGGTTAGCCACTTACCTGACAAACAATCCATCTACTAATCCGCACTGAGTCCGCGTGGTGAAGCATGACTCGTACTACCTCACTGTTGTGATGAGGCCTTTGCCCAGCAGTAGGATGTGTGGTGGCCAGCACGTCACAGCGTCATCTTAAACGTTTGTGTTACGTGCGATTTTGCAACAAAAATCGGTAGTCTGATGTGCTGGACACTGTACAATATGCTGCTGAGATGACTTTACTTCATGAGTGACTGCCTCGTTGGTGTAGTGGCAAAGTTTCTGCCTTACATCCGAGAGGTCCTGGGTTCGAATCCCTGGTCGAGCCAAAATTGATTCTGAGATTTTCTGTCACGAAGTTCTCAAAAACAGCTTGGAGTCAGGAAGTTGGCGGTGCTACACCCCCGTGCCTCGGTGCGCACGTTAAGCCGTTAGTCCTGCGCCTGATCTCTCTCTGGTCATGTCGGATTGCCGTCTCACCGAACTTTGAGAGTGATGGCACAGTGAGTGCACCTGTGTATTGCGCACTTGTGTACTATAAATATCTCCTGCGTAGTTGGCTGATCTCTGTTGAGATTGGCCGCCGTGGTCGAAATCGGCCAGGAGGACTCTTATTATTAGTGGTTTAGCCTGGTTGCAGGCCTTCGGGTAGAGTAATAACATCTCACAGTAAGGTTGACCACTTACCTAGCAAACAACCCATCTACTAGTCCGCACTAAGTCCGCGTGTAGAAGTATGGCTCGTACTACCTCACTGTTGAGATGACGCGTTTGCCCCGCAGTACGATGTGTGTTGGCCAGCATGTCAGATCATCATCTTATGCGCTTGTGATACGGGCGATTTTGCAATAAAAATTGTTAGTCTGATGTGCAGGCCACTGTACAATAGGCTGCTGATATGACTTTACTACGAGTAATACTTCATGAGTAGGTACTTAACTAGAGACTCAGCGACCCAAAGCGAGTCTTGGCCTCCGACACCAGATCACGCCATGCATCTGGGTCTTGCGACAGTTCTTGATAATCGCTATGGCCGAGGTTGAGCAGATCTTAAGCTTCAGCGTCTTCGGTACGTAGGACGTCCAACCGGGCGTTTCCCATTTAGTTGTTCCAGGTACGCTCTTTTCACGGCACGATCCTCCTATGCGTCTAGTAGTAATAACAATCAAATGCAAACATTTCTCAAGCAAATATTCAAAATTATACAAACTTTGCAACTAATCTTCGCCGTAAATCCAATACATACCTATACAAAGTATATCCGTAGGTACTGAACGTTTGCCTGAGTTACGGTCCCTCGTAAAACCTTATCGAGTCCAGGCGTCGTAGTGTCTACCTAAATTAATCTCAAGCGTACGTGACACAAATGTTTACTAGATTATACTAAGCGCGTCTTATGTTACGTACCTTGTACTGAATATTTTGTGCCGCAAACACGAAAAATTGCCTTTGAGTCACAATAAAACCTTGTCGTGCTATGACATATTTTTTTGGTTCACTTCTTTCCGCCTGCTTGCGTGGAAAAGGCAAAGGTTAATACCATACAGCCTGGACTTTAGTATACGAGTACTCTTCTTATTAGTTTAATCTTACAACTACTCACAACCTAACCTAACCTAAACCCTAACCTAACTCATTGAAATGTGAGGATGGTTCACATTTCAATGCTCAAGAAATGGAGTTTTACGCGGGAAAATCGATCGGACCAGTACGGAGCACCTTACTCTATTTCTTACTTTTACTCCATTGTTTTCCTTCAGTAACACATTATGATGATAATTCCACCTCACTATCACAATAATACGCCATGAAAAATCAATTTCGAAAATTATGAAACAGAGTCCATTTTACTCCTTTCGTTTCCCGCGTTAAACTAGCCTTGTTATGACAGTCACAAGTGATGAGATGTTTTTTTTTAAATCTTTCTGGAAAAACTGCTCCGACGTGTGCAATGAAAGAAGATCGCGAAACAAATAGGTTTTTATTTTATCCGGGAGGTTATTAAACAATAATAACCTCCTAGATAAAATAAAAATTTTAGAGTGTAGAGGGTTTAAGATACAATTGACTGAATGGCTACAAGAAAAATGTTTTTATAGTGTGACTGAATTTATGAATTATAAAAAATTGACATGGAATTAAC
Source organism: Pyrausta despicata (assembly GCA_963921415.1). Lineage (NCBI taxonomy): Eukaryota > Metazoa > Arthropoda > Insecta > Lepidoptera > Crambidae > Pyrausta > Pyrausta despicata. The sequence goes on from OY992865.1 coordinate 433,699, forward strand.
AACATGAATGTAACCTATCATAATTTATCATTATAATTAATGTAACATTATAATTTATTTTATATTCATTCTGCCTATTTGAATTAATTTATGCACACTGCATGCAGGTTGAATACTTGCGATAACATTAAGATGTTTAAAACCTGTATTCTTACAAATAAATGACATTTCATTTTATTTCATTTAAATTAAAAACGAATGTCGGTAGGTATATTTGAAAATGACAGATATTACAAAACTGGCTGCTAAGAAAAAACAAAAACTTCGGGGTTCTCAATTTTGAATTTAGAATTGGCGTTGGCGCCAAGATCGCGAAAACAAAAGAAACGCGAGTCACGAAAACTCGTTGGCACTCAAATAGGAACCTAATTAGGTTTGCAAGAGATTTATTTCCTTTTTTGCAAGCGATATTTTAAAGTACTTTTATAAAAAGGTTTTGGTTTGTTCTATTGTTTGGCATCTGATTCAAACAAAGAGGTTGTTAGTTGCATAAGTTTCTCTTAACTTATGGAACCTACTCGTAGTTTTCAAGTTCCGATATAAGAACTATCAGTACAACAGCTTAAGTAGAACTTATGTGCTCTGTTTATGTAGGTATATGTTCTGAATATGTGTTGTGAAGATGAATATTAATAATTGTTTAAGTACTTTATGATTATTTGAAAAGGGAATTCGCATCTAGACGTATATTTCTTTGTGGTCAAATATACTGTTTCTGTCTTTTCATTTATACGAAGTATGTTGGTCACTTGAAGGTAATTATTATCTATCTACTGACCATCTATATTTGATCAATGAACCAAAGGCACTTTGTAAAGCCAAATTATTATGAAAATAAATATTCTTTCGTTTATTTATTACAAAATAAAATCTGAATTTTTTATCGCTCAATATAAAGAAGTTTTCAAGCCTGAAACAGTTTCCAATCAATGCCAGTATCTTAGCGCAAACCGTTATTTTTCCGATGGAAAACTTGTTATTTCCCAAGTTATCGAACAGAATAATAATCAAGTGCGGCTGACGGAACGATTAAAATCGAATAAAAACTCGTCGGAACAGTAAATCGATTTTACTTCTCGAACGAAAGAGATTTTGAATGCATTATGCATACTTTCAAAGAGACCTTTTTTAAACTTCCGACTCAAAAAGGGGTGTTACACGTTTGACCCTTATGTGTGTTGATGGAATCAGACGTTACTTCGCGGAAATCCATGACTAAAGCTGAATAAAAGAATTATTTTGCTTTAAATTTCCACTAAACGACGCCAGCGCAGGAACCCAAATACATCCAACTGTAAACATCTGAAAAAACGAGTTGGACTCGCGCACCGAGGGTTCCGTACAAACCTGTAGATAAGGAGTAGTAACTTTGAAATTTTCAATATTGTCAAATTTTTTTTTCACATGATGAAACTGAAAATTTACGGTTTTCGTAATTTTTCCTATATCTGTACCATAAGACGCTACTTCGTACTAAATTTCAAGATTCTAAGCGTACGGGAAATACCCTGTAGGTTTTGATTACCGTGCGAGTTTCGAAAATTTGCGGAAATTTGCGGCCTAAATGGCTGTATCTTTTGATTGCGTTGGCTTAGAAGGTTGATTTTTCTACAGCTTCCAGGGACAGTAGACCTAAGTATCATATAGAAATTTAAGTTTGATACCTCCACGCGTTTCTGAGAAAAACGGTCTTGACAGACGGACGGACGGGTGAACAACAAAGTGATCTCATAAGGGTTCCGTTTTTTTCTTTTGAGGTACGGAACCCTAAAAACGTAGAAGTCACGTGACTTACAATATAACTCACAACGGGACAGAAGATCGAAGCGCCTAGAATCAGTTAATCGACTCGAGTCGCTCGTAGTCTGTCGAAGCGACAACATCTCCTGAGGACGCCACGTGTAGTGTCGAAACGCGTCGATTGTTTTGTTGGTGTCAGTGTTGTGATTCCAGGTGCATCTTCTATGTCACGTTCTGAGTTGTAGGTATTGTAAGTCCTGTGACTTTCAGCTCTAGTTTTTTCAAGTGGTTGCAGTTGGATGTATTTGGGTTCCTGCGCTGGCGTCGTTTAGTGGAAATTTAAAGCAAAATAATCATCTTTTTCCCTAGGAGTGTGTATATGTGTCTATATATGTGTCTGTTTCGTCTGTTTTGAGCCAAATTGTTTGAGCCTCTCAGAAAATCATGATTAAACTAGTAGAGAATGCCTTATGGCGTTAAGACCACCTTTTGCGCAATTAAGTTTAAATAAATAAAAAAAGCAACACCACAATAGATTTTCTCGTTTCACTTCTATATTGCTGATGCAACCGCATCTTCCTTATATTATTGAAATCAAATGATAAAGTAGCCATTTTAAGTCAGACTCAATTAATGGAAAATTCGTTATAACTCAATTTCGGTGTTGGAGTTGCCGCTGTTTGAATGGTAACACCGCGGAATAAAAGTCATTAAATTTATAATAATTAATTTAATCGATTTTACTGTTTAAAGAGAATGTTTTAACAGCGTGTCAGTCAATGGCCGCGAATGGCGGCTAATTCGCTGACAGTCGCGAGCTGCTGCGACAGTATTGCACAAGTGTGCCCTGGTCTTTACTCGTATTACTACGAATTAAGGTTATTGAACTTAGCCATAATATTATATAAACCAGTAACGTTCAAGTTTTATACAAAACTAAGTACAATGAAATTATTTAGTCTTAATAAATATTGTGACTACGTATTCGGCATTACAATGTATTAAAGTTAAATCATGTATAATATTAGTTGTTTCGTAAAATTGTGTTTTGTATTTATCCATATATATTTTTCTCAAATTCCCCCTTCCTGTTCATTGAATGTTCCTTTACCCGAAGGTTGTCTGGAAGATATCGCAACAAGCGATAAGACCGCCTAAATTGCATATATTTATTATTGTAGATAGAATAACAAAAATCTAAATCAATCATTTATTTGCTAGAATACACAAAAGTATCCAAGTTACAAACTGCAGATCTTAAAAATAGGTTGCAGCTGTATTCAGCCTGCACGCGGGCGAGCAAATATTAATAAATATTTTAACAAATCAATAAGAATTATTTTTGTTTTGTTAATTATTATGATTATGATTAATGTCAAGATTATAGTAATAATGTCATAAAATTTAATTGTCACTGTCATGAGTTCAAAGTTACAAGTAACACTTTATTGTACAACACGAAACAAAAATAACAGATGAGTTTAACAAAACTTGTCTGTAATCTACAATTCCAGAGTATTATCAAAGATAGCGACCTAGTCAAATTATTTGCAGTCATTTGAATGTACACATTAACTCATTCCCTATAACAGTTCCTTACTAGAACATTATTCAAAATTAAACTAAACCTTAGTAAGACCCTTTAATTACAAGTGTATGAAAATCTCATCACGTAAAATCCTTCCCGAAAGGGCTAATAAGACCATAACACACACAATATTACTACAATATATCAAGTTTAAGTTTATTTACGGGAACATCGACTGAATAAAAGTTATTCAGTAGGCGCACTCAGGATAAAGTAGTCTTACACCGATTTCACAGCTAATTTAATAAGCTAAGTTTACGATTGCTAAGTTAATAGGATATTGTACATACGCCATTGCTTTCTTTCTGCATGACCTTGAGGTTGACTGACAGAAAATGCTTTTAGCATTAAGCCTTTGTACGTTTCTTGAGCGATAAAGTTTTAAATTAATAAAAAAATCTAATGTTGATTTTTTTTTTGAGTACGTTTTCTTTACATTATCGGGAGTATGATAATGTAAACTGAAAAAAGTGTTATCAATAAACTTTTCGGCTTTTGATTAATTTTATTTTAAAAATTTAAGTACAAGTGTCTCTATTCGAATCACAAATTGCAACACAAATGCCGGAAAAGTCGTGTATCCGCCACTGAATAACCACACAGCACCTCAGCTGATAATCCCATGGAAGCTTCTGGGTCTACACCATATTGTGTCGTAACATTGTACCCTCCGGTGTTAAAATTATCTTATGAATTATCACGTTCGAAGCATCCGCAAAATTGTGTTTTCAGTGTTACATAATTCACTTCGTGAGTGTGAAATAGTGGTGGCTTGTTAAGAATACATGTTTAATAGGTCACCAGTACTTTTTCAACGAACTTTTGAAACGTTTGTTACGTCAATTGTTTTTGTGAAATCAATAAATTAATTGTTTTAATCGAAAACAGTGCGTATATCGAATATTATCGAATTTCAATTCTCGAAGTCGAATACTATTTAACAGGCGTAACAAAACAAATCGGCAGTGTAATTGGACGCTTATTTAAATATTAAATTCCAAGTGAATTACTTAGTTGGACATCATTTAAACAAGCGTTCAACACTGCCGAGTTATTTTGTAATAAGGCTATAAGTGTTTACTCAGGTTACCAGCAGGGTAAAGCCGATAGATGCCCCACTTTTCGAAATCGGTCTATAACTTTAATAATTAAATATCAAAACAATTTATTTATGAAACAAATTTATTCTTGAGAGTTTTGTCTACAAATTGACGTAAAGTAATAAATGTTGTCTTCGATATATTTAAAGTATTAGGGACTTTTGCGGACCTCTAAATTTTGTGACATCTATCCCATACAGGGGATAGATGCCCGACCCAAATAAATTGCGTTCAGGATAGATAACTTACCGGAAAAATCTTTGAATTCATTTGGGCATTGCATTATGTCGCTACGAGTCATACAACTGAGTCAATTAGGATAGAGTTAGAGATTATTTTGATAGATATAAAGAAAGTAATCAAATTTATCTGGAAACTAATGTAATTAAAATCGGGTCATCTATACCACTGGGGCATCAATCTAAAATGCCTCTTTTAAATTATTTAAACCTACTAGAAGCAAAAACTCAGTTGAGGTTGAATCGAGTTCACCTAGAAAATGGCTGTACTTTTTAGCTCTGAAGATGTTCGAGTTGATAGGGCTGGTAAATACTGATTCACGTGCAGACGAGAGCACATCAAGGTAAAGATTTTTTCGCAAAAGCGTTCCCTTATTACAACTGCATAAGATACAGCAATGTTTATGTTGATATGCTGTCGTGTGTAGGTACATACATAGTGAGTTCCAGTCTTTTGTAGACCAGTGACACCAGAAGCGCTTTGTAGTCTATGTTTTGTCTTGGCTGTAAGAGAGCCATATTAAAAAGATAACTTTTTTTTAAATATACAACAACATCACATTCATTGATCTGACTCCGTGGTAAGTAGCTTAAACACTTGTGTTACAGATATCAGAATCAACAATGTGATTACAAATAAACTTTAATAATTACATATAACACCGCAACCAGTACAAACAGACATGTTCATGCACATAAAATGTTTGTATATTGCGGGGATCGAACCCGCGACCTCTTGGATAATAGAAGTTTACACTTCTTGACCATTACGCCAAAGTGGTCGTCAAACTATATTGAGGTATGACAAGGCACATATATAGAAGATAGTATTTATCTTTGATAGATAAGTAACGATATGTACCATATACATTCACCTTTGATGCTGTGTTATCCCAAATTGAATAAAAACACTTTGAATTTAGAACTATTGCTTCACACCGATGCATGCTGATACAAGTACGGTGAGCAGCACGTCACGGAAACACTGCGGTATCTTATGCGCTTGTGATACGGGTGATTTTGCAATAAACATGGTTAGCCTGATGTGCTGGACACTGTACATTAGAAACGTCAAAAATGGTCAGTGTTCCTCTACAATATTGTGCATTTTTTATAAATACAAATCCTTGTCTTGAATCGTTCTAATTTATTGAAAAGAAACTGCATCATTTTGATGCAGTTTTCTTTTATATTCATTTTTTAAGGAGTATAGTCTAAACATAATAAAGTCAGACAACGGGATGCGAATGCGACTGGGTATTAAAACTTTGGCGCAACTGATTTCGAGCTAAAGGGAAGCGCTTCCTACCGACCGGGTGTTATGGTCGGGGACCAAGGTCCGATAGACATCATCTTGGTTTGTCTATCTATATTATTCTGGATCGAAATCTTATATACCGCGGTTCATGTGCGGTACTAGGCCGGTACAATTTGGCCGGTATTAGGCTAACAGCGCCATCTAGCCTTATGGAGCCGTATCAGCTCTCGCTGTTGTGCTTGCCGTTAGGCATGCACTTGTGATGGCGAATGGTAGAGGTCGCCACAAAACTATTTTTATTTTTTATTTAGCCTATATCGTGTCACTGCTGGGCAAAGGCCTACCTCAAATCTCACCACCTGTCCCTGTCCATTGCCAACGTTTCCCAGTCCCTTGTTGTATTGACCAAATCGTCACACCATCGTTTCTTGGGTCTGCCTCTTCGACGATAGCCTCTCTGGATGCATTCTGCAGATGTGACCCGCCCACTTCCACTTCAATTTCGCGGTTTTGTTGCCCACTATTTAATTACGATTTGTTTAAAAAATAATACATTGGTACCTATCAATTAACTAAACTACGTACAAATCTCCAAAATTAAGCTTTGAAGCCAAGATAATCTTTCTCGTGTAAACAAAAATCTAAATCACCAAAACATTTTCAGCTTCGTATACATTTTTCAACATGAACGACCCATTGTTCTAAAGTACTGAAGCATTTATTTCAATCACTTACTAACAAGGCCCTCGTACTGAACATTACAGGTCCAAAGATGTAGTGGCAATAACTTTGTGTTACCGACTGACTTTAATTACCTTAATACATGTATTGTCTGAAATCTACCTTTAAGTCATGGCTCAAAGAATACAGTAAAACGCCTTTGATCACTTTTGTTGGATTTAATTAAGATTAATTACGAAATCCAACAGTGACTTATAGACTTTTTTTTTAGTGAAAGTAGCTCTGTTAGTTGAATTCCAGATAATGATAGGTTTTATAAATCTTATTTTCGATTTCTTCTAAATTTATCTCTGTCATGTTAATTTTCGGCAATAGTCATTATTTTTAGTTCGTAGTTAACGCGATGCAGCAATGTTTACCTTGATTTTTCTATGAAAATTGCGCACTGAGTGGCAATGTCTTTTTGGCACTATAGCGATATTTCGGTGTTTGTCAACAATAGTTAACGGAATCAAGCGTTACTTGGCGGAAATCCATGACTAAGGCTGAAAAAGAGACATATTTTGCATTAAATTTGAAATCGCAATTGAAAGCGGTGATTTACTGAGCTGTGACTGACAAGCCGAAAAAGAGAATTATTTCTCTTTTTCGGCTTGTCAGCAACGCCACTTATTTTCTATGTTTTTAAAATAAGAACGCTGCCATTGAGAATAGCATCGCCGATGGTTCTTGTGTAAAAAACAAATTGCAATAAACTGGCTGTTATAATGGAGTCTGTGTCCGCTCACTCACCATTAAGCTACAATACAAGCTATTAAATTAAAGCAAACAAATGTCCAGTGGGTGGAAATTACCTCGTGTAGGCTTATTAGGTCAAAGACAATAAATTTTTGGGTCAAAGCAGGACCTTTTAATTGTTACTGATAATTAGTATTTGGTTGAAAACGAGTGAATTCAGAGAACAAACGAACAGTGCTTTGTGTAAAAATACTGTACATTATTAAAAAAAACTGTTTAGGAACATTTAGTAGGTATTTTATTTAAGGCGAATTTTACTATCAAATTTACTTTGGAGGATGTTTTAAGTGACAGATTTAAAATATATACAATCATCACTATTTTAAAATATCAAATCACATACGTAATTAGGTCTCTATATTTTTAGCATTAACAATGCAATATTCTTTACAATGTGAAATTTAAACACACTTAAAGAGAAAACGGACACCACCATGCCACAGGCGGGACTCAAACCCGCACCTCTCGCAAACCAGGCGATTGCTTTAGGTATCTTACCACAACTTTGATGAATCATGGCTGGTTGCAGCCTAAGCAGCTCTTAAAGAAATTCGGACCGATGTGTAAGTGCAAGGTAGCTCAATTGGTAAAGCTATCGTCCGGCTTGCGAAAGGTGAGGGATCGAGTCCCGCTGGTGGCAGTCCGTTATTTTTTTAAGTGTGTTTTAATTTCACACATAAGTAATAATGTTAAAGAGCAAGCTTTTGCTTTTGCTTGCCTGTCAAACAGAGTGGAGCGAGCCAGCAGAACGGAGAAATGTAAAGAAATTGAAATAATAAGATTGCACAAAACCTTTTTAAACTCCTATTTGGTGAAATCTTATTGGTAGCTTCATCATCTTTTCCCTGAACTGTGAACGTAGTTTTATTACAGAAACGACCTTGTAAGGTTACTTGAACGCAAATACCGAAAGATATTCTCATAAGCTTACCAGCCGCTGACGTCATAATTTCCTTCTACCATTCCATTACGCAATTCGAATCTGTACGTCAGCCATCAGTAAAGCGTGAAAGGTCACCGACCCCGCCCGACGACACGCAGCCTCAACAAACAGTCGAACTTCTGAAACGTGGGATGAATTAATTCCGTCTCGGAGTTCGGAATTTGAAACAATTGACAGTTCGACAGTTTTGGTTCGGGTTTTTAATCGATTGGATTGTTTTTAACGCTACTATTCCCTTTTGTGTTTTTTTTATTTAACTTTAATGTTATACATGGGTTATTGATATTTTTTAATGAAGGATCTTCTTTATTTTTCTTCACATTTTCGACCAGAGCTCTTGATCATAACCAGTTTTTTTTTTTTTGCATCTTTCGTCCCGTAATCACTGGGATTCAAAATACTACACTAATTAATAAGAAAGATTGCTATTTGAAATTCAATGCATATCGTAAAAGGCAAAATATAATCCATTTTGTGTTTAAAGCACCGTAGCAATATCGTAGCAACATCGTAGTCATTCGTAGCACCGTCGTAGCAACTTTGCAGCACCGATCGTAGCATCGTTTTTATTCGTAGCACCATTAAAATAAACTGTGTACCTTAATAAATCGTTTTTTATTTTAATGTTTTAAAGTTTACTAATGATAATGTTAGGTAGTGTCTAGTTGATCTAAGTAACATGGTGGGGGCCGCTACTCGGTTGGGATATGCTACTGAAAAGAGGCAATGACAATAGTGACTGAGTTTCTTGCGCCGCTTCTTCTAAGCACTAGCCCAAATTGTCTGGAGGCGGTGGTAGGGTTAATTTACACGTTGGGCCTTGTAAAAGTGCTCCTTGTGAGCCTATTTACCAAAATAAATTCATTGTACTGATTTATTTTATTGCTACTGAGCTCCAAACAGCGCACTTTATAAAAAACGTCCTAGCAAAGAAATGAATCCATCGGAATCTCTAATGATTGACAATTAACGTAATCTGGTTTTCGTACAGAAAGGCCCGTATAGTACACCTCTAATATGTAACATTAGTGTGTCGGATTCGCTGTAGTCTAAGATACAGGACGAAAGTCCTAGTTTAGAACGCAGAAATTCTTTAAATTTTTAGTACCTAATTATTATATATACCAAATTACGTAAACCATGTAAGCCTTTATATAGGAATAAAATTTTATTATTTATTATTAAATCTTTCAATTTATGATAAATACGACAAATATTTATCCGTTCAAGTAACAGTTCACAGTCTATTTTACAACTAAGTTTAAAAAAAAGTATCCATTATTCACATATACTAATTGGTCGTCAAAATAATAAAGACGAAGGATAATAAAGCAACTTGGTGCTACACAGTCTCAGAACCGTGTGTAAATTGTGCGAATACTGAAAACATTAAACAGATTCAACAGAGTTGTCTCCACTGAATATTGTGGCGTAATAGGATTAGCAGATTGTGAAAAAGCCGCGAGTCGCGAGCCTTAAGCCTCGGAAATATTGCTATTATACATTTGCAGATTATCTTCAGCCTTACATGAATATTATACTATATAAAAACTCTTGGTTTATATAAGAAAAAACACTGTTGACTAGTTTTGAGGAGCATTCCGTGTAACTAAATGCATTACAAATGGTTACATTGATTCTGTCAAAAGTGCAGCCATTTCTGTGTCTGTCAAAAGTGGAGCCAGGTTGTTTAAAGTATATTTCTAGCATAAAAATAAGTTCTAAAGTTCTAGTACTCAGAAGTATGAAACAAGATTCATGTGTTCAGATGATAGCCGTGGCCGTATGCCACTTTCCCTTTTGATAGAAGTGACATTAGTGCTTAAGTTTGTGTACATATGTGTCTTGTTCCATATTTTTGGGTAGTCGGATCTTAGTTTTGGAACTTATTTTTTATTTAAATAGTTTTGGGGACATATTAAGCACAAAAACATTTTTGTGCTTATATCAAAAATATATACATATATATCTTCAAAAATATATACATATATATTTTTGAATATAATTCAAAAATATATACATATATATTTTTGAATTACGCTAATTAGGCCCTTTCATTTGATACCCAACGGGACCTTATACATTACAAAAAAAATCGTTTAAGACTTAATATATCTATAGTAATGATTTATTTAATGTACCTGTAGGGCGCCACAAACTGCCTCGCTGGTGTAGTAGCAAAGATTCTGCCTTACATCCGAGAGGTCCTAGGTTCGAATCCCAGGTCAAGCCAAAATTGTTTCTGAGATTTTCTGTCATGAATTTCATAAAAAACAGCTCGGAGTCGGTGTTACACCCCCGTTGGTCCTGCGCCTGATCTCTCTCCGGTCATGTCGGATTGCCGTCGAGCCGAACTTTAAAGTGACATGTGTGAAACAGTGAATGCACCTGTGTATTGCGCTCACACTTGTGCACTATAATATCTCCTGCGTAGTTGGCTGATCTCTATTGAGATTGGCCGCCGTCGTCGAAATCGGCCAGGAGGACTATTATTATTATTATTATTAGGGCGCCACAAATTGCAAAATAACCTTAAGCCTTTAACCAGCGGGCAGCTTAGGCGTATCTTATGACATCTCATTTGTCATAATATGATGAAGGGTTTAGAGGTTATGAGGGTACAGATGAACATACATAATTACATGAATTCATAAAAATGGCGATATTCAAACGGTTTTTGCTCAATTTTCACCTATAACATACTAAGGTTTACTTGCAGGAAGCATGATTATTTTGACACGAAATTCAAAAAGCATTGTGTTTACAACTGTTAGTTGTTTTTAAAATAAAGACAAAAACATATTAAGTGAATCAAAATTCTAAATAAATTTGCTCAACAGGCCTGAAAAAAATAAGGTGTTAAAATGTTATCAACAGCCGCTTTAATAAACAACGCTGTTTGACAAACGGCCTGATTGATTCAGCCTTAGCGTTGTTATTTTATTTTATTTTCTTTATTAAGGAAACCAACAGCTTTACAATAGTTCATGTAGGGTAAATATTACAGATAGCACACTAGCATTAAGCGTTTCCAATGCATATAATAAAACGGCAAATATAGCATTTAATAATGCTATATTTGCCGGCAAATAGATGGTCAATGCCTAGGCCGTTTGTACGATAGGGTTATCATAAAAATTCCAACGTTTTAACACTACGAGTATAACTATCTGAAGGTCCTTCTTTTAGTCTGATGTACTTTTCTATTTCTATTTCAATTCTATTCTATAGTAGGTAATTTCTATTCTATAGTATCAGGTAAGAATCTATGGCGTCACTCCCACCCACTTCACACAAACAAATCTCACAGCCATTCCCAACTACCGCCCAAGCGACCGCTCTTAAGCAGGTCATTGCGTTTGATACCGCAACTAATTGAGTCCCTCCCTCTTTAGTACTACCCCTCCCCCCTTTAGTACGACCTCTCCTCATGTCGCAAAACACTCAGATATGTCAGTTTGCCAGTCTGCAGCAAAGCTTAAGTTAGAAGAAAGAAGCGTGTGTGCGTTAAAAGCCGTGCTAACTGAGGGATTATAGAAACATTTCCATTTAAGAGTTTTGGAATAAAACTGTGAATTTTCTATTTATGAGTAAAACTTGGGACATGTTCTGTGTAATAAGTGGGAGGTTAGATTTCATAGGAAACAGGTTTTCATAATTCACAAGTCAACATTACCAATTAAATTAGCTCACTGTTATAAAAATGGTTGCAGCGCTTTGGTAATGATACCAAAAGTTAAGCAACCTACGGCGCGGTCAAGTTTGGGATTGGTGACCATTCTGACCATTGAAGTGACGTCTATTTACAAGCATCTCCGTTCTTTGGAAGGCACGTTAAGCTGTTGGTCCCGGTTAATATCGATAGATATTAGTCGTTAAGCCTGGTCGGAGGCCCTCGGGCGGCTTAATAACATCTGACAGTAAGTCAGGTCACTTACCTTACATACACCCCTCCACCAATCCGCACTGAGCCCGCGTGGTGGAGTATGACTCGCACCACCTCATAGTTGAGGTGAGGCCTGTGCCGGTGAGGCGTGTATAGGCTGATGATGATTATTATAAAAGCATTTTGTTGCGTTTTTCATTTGGCTAGTTGCAGAAGGTAATGACAAATAAATAATCAAAAACATCCCGTAAAAAAAAGACTCGCAGCTCAGTTTTTCAATCGTTAAATGTTGTGAGATGTTATACCATGTTATACCAAGTTGGTTAATTTATTCTGTCCCTACCAATATTAAAATGTTTTATGTTTTAAATAAATAGATCGACTTGGCCATCCAAAAGAGAAATATTCTACTATCTACTGACATAATTATATTCTGAATTTGAAGATTCTATAATAATAATAATATATTTATTTGTTTCCTCATCGCAGAGGGTACATTGTATAAATATTCTAAATTTATAGCAATAGAGTGGTGTAACCAAGGTGCGAGAGGCTGATGCCTGAAATAGGTTAAATGAATCGGTTCTACAGGTCACCAGGCCCCGCCCGTAGATTTCCCAAAACTATAACATGATAAGACTCTTACATTATAAGCCAAGGGGAAAAACTAAACAAAAACAAAATTTACAACTATCTAACTAATGTGTGCGAGTGTGTCGAGCGCGTGCGAGTGTACGTGTGTGCGTGCATGGGAGCGTACGTGTGTGCGAGTGTGCTTGCATACGTGTGTGCATGTGTGTTTGTGCATGTGCGGTGTTTGCGTGAGTGTGTGTGTATGGGTGTGAGTGTACGTTACTACGGATTCTGTTATGAATGTTGGGATAGATCAAAATCTAATATGCGAGAAAAGGATGGTACGGCCATGCCGCTTTTTTGCTCGACTTGGCAACATATATGTAATCGGTCAAATTAAATGAAGAAGATAACGTAACGTCGCCCGTCTCGTTATCGTTTTTTGATAAGTTGACGTCTCTAGATGATTATTTAATTGATTACCCTAGAAATAATGTAATCAATTACAAGCAAAACACATTAAATCCCATTAATCACACGTTGTCAAGTTCACAGGTTCACAATGAATTTTCCCACAAAAAAATTACCCCATTTTATTTGGCACCGATCTCATCCGTTTGCGTCGGCATTATCCCTCAAAACTTCCCCAGGGATTACCCCAACTTTGAGTAATTTCATATGAATGACATAAGCCGTTTCGAGAACGGGTATAAATATTACTAAACATGGGCCCGTCGGGTGCTTGTTTACTGATATTTTTTTGGAATACCTACTCTATTTGTATCATTACGTAGCGAATAACGTTGCAACTATCACAGTCCAACTATCATATGTTATTGATTTTTAAAAAAGGTGAGCTTCTAGGTGAGCTCGCTCCATCGTAGACTCATCTTTGCCTCGTTGGGCTTAGTATTGGGTCAAGAGCAAACCTATTCCATAAAAAAACAATAAGATGTGTAAACAGTTGAAAAACGATTATTTGAAATGCTGAAGATGGTTTTTCAGTCCTATTGGTTACCTATACCGTAGTTTTTGCCTTTTCGTATGCATATCCTACCTACCTACTGTTATAACTGCAAAAAACTGCCGGTGTGACTATTTAAGTAGGTAAGGGTTTAGGATATTGTGTTGTGCTAAAGTATTTCTACTTAACCACATCAGCCTATATACGTCCCACTGCTGGGCACAGGCCTCACCTCAACTATGAGGTTGTACAAGCCGTACTCCACCACGCGGGCTCGGTGCGGATTGATGGAAGGGTGTGTGTAAGGTAAGTGACCAACCTTACTGTCAGATGTTAATGAGCCGCCCGAGGGCATCTGACCAGGCTTAACGACTAATATCTATCGATATTAACCGGGACCAACAGCTTAACGTGCCTTCCGAAGCACGGAGATGCTTGTAAATAGACGTCACTTGTCTGGTCAGGATGGTCACCCATCTCAAAATTAACCACGTCATAGGTTGCTTAACTTTTGGTATCACTACCAAAGCGTTGCCACCACTGCGCAACAAGCACCTTCTATTTCTACTAAAGCTCAGTGTTTTTTTCTACAAACGATACGTCTATTGCCATCTTAATTAGCAGCGTGTTATTATAATTGAGTTTACAAGTCCAAGATTACCGAGAAGTGATTTCATGCGTGTTTCGAGCCAAGTTCATTAAAACTGGTAATTACTAACAAAAATATTCATTAATTACACGTCTGAATGAGGTTTAATATTTCACCGCGAACCACTGGGCAATATGGAGGTGCCATAAATATTACGACACCACGGCCCACCGGGGCAGCCGTAGACAAACTAGCAGTGTAGCCGCCATGCCATGATTGACAAGTGACAGGCATTTGTATTATTTATACGTACTTAGGTTTTTATATTTACGAACCCTGGGGAAAATAGGTAGGGGGAAAAAGATTGATTTATTTGGCATTCTGAGTATAACAGTCGATCTTAGTCCATTATATTAAAACAAGAACTTAAAACTTAGAAACCCTCGTAATGGGTGTTGCGAAGGATGTTGCCCATTCATTCTTGTTTTTATAACCGGGATTCATAACAAAATTAAAAAATACAGAAATGACTAAAATAAATTTATATGTGACACTGACACTGTCAGTCAGTGTCTGTAAAACTTCATTTATTGACAGATGCAGTCGACGTTTAAGATATTCTTAATAAGTAAAAAAAATTTATAAAACTACTAGTTAATACATTTTGAGGTCATATCATGTATTTTGTAAAATCTCCGAACCTCCGGTTCTAATTCATTTAATTACTCATTTTAATAGTAAATTGTAATTTTTAAGAACCGTTAAAAAACTGAAGTTTAATTGAAGGCAAATTTATTTCTGCGTAAATACATATTGGATATGAGTTTTCGTTTATATTATCAGAAAATGGCTAACTGAATTAAACGAAACATTAACGAAGAAAAAGTTTCGCAACAAATTCAGTCACCACTAAGGCAGCTATTAGCTTTTATGAAAGTTAACAAACAGCAACAATTATCAAAAAGTACACAAAATTGGTGAAGGCTGAACTATCCAAGCAATTGTTTCGTTCCTGGTTCAAAAACAAAGGACGTACTTAAAATTGTAAAGTAGGAAATGAAATACAAACTAGCTGACCTAAAACGAAGTAGCGGGTTATTCCCAATATAATAATAGTTTAGTAAAAGAATTTTAGTAGATAAAAGAATTTTGTCGAGTCTTCCCTTTCGACAAAATTCTTTTAAATACTTTTTTGGAAATGGATGATTTACTTTAAGGTCGAAGCATTTTTTTATGTTAATTAATTAATTCTGAATTGTATTTCTTTATTATCCGAACTGCCCCGTTCTGCGGCACTGGGTGCAACCACAAGTACGTGTACCCGGTGCCCCAGAGCGTGGCAGATATCTTAATTAATACTAATTTTATTATTTAATATTAATTTCATGTCCATTTTTTGTAGTGTTGTAATTATCTTAATTTAATTTATCTCATGTATTTTAATTTAATTATAATCAATTGTAATTGGAATTTGTATAAATTGTATTTGTGATTATTGCTCTATGGACTTTGTCTGAAATAAAAGTATTTTATTTTATTTTATTTATTATTATTTCTTAATTATGTTTACTAATATTAGACGTAAGAACAATTGTTACTAACAATATTAAATCTAAAGTCATCTGAAAATAAATAATTTAAATTTGAATTTTCTCATTAATGAAAGAACGAACGAGAAGCTCGTCTTGTTATTTTGACAAATGTCTACCAAAACGGATTGTGTCACCGTCAGTTGTCTATCGGGCGGCTGAGCCCCGTGGGGCCAACGGGTAAAATTACACCGCTTAATATTTTGTGGGGAAGGCCCGTTTTGTATTATTTGCCCCAAATTGCGAGTGAAGGATGAGGCTACGGGGAAGGCAGTACAGCAGGCTTGGTGCTCGTTGAAATGTTTAGTGAAATGATAAAATTATGTGTCTCATTTTGTTGGCTGCAGTAATAGTCCTCCTGGCCGATTTCGACCACGGCGGCCAATCTAAACAGACATCAGCCTACTACGCGATATACTCATATATTATAGTGCACAAGTGTGAACGCAATACACAGGTGCACTCAATGTTCCATCACTCTCAAAGATCGGTGAGACAGCAATCCGACTTAACCGGAGAGAGATCAGGCGCAGGACCAACGGCTTAACGTGCTTTCCTAGGCACTAGGGTGTAACACCGCCAACTTCCCGACTCCGAGCTGTATCTCAAACATGACCGCGCCTCAGGTTGCTTTACTTTTGGTATCACTACCAAAGCGCTGCCACCACTGCGCCACAAAACATCAGGACAGGTATCAGCATATCAGGCATCTAAAGATCAAAATCACCCTAAAGAAGGGATTTTACTTTTACATATAAAAGTATATTTGTAGTAGCTTATTTTTTTCAACAAATAGTTCCAGCCTTCTACGCCCGTACCTGTTGGAACAAGGCAATACATTATTCATACGTGCGATTTTGGGATTTGTATACTATTCGTTTTATTTGCGCATTACATACACTTCCTGGATTTAACTGTTTAACTGTAAAGCCGTGGGTATTTTGTGCAATACCAGATGAATATTGTGTTGGAATTGTTTTAAATTGACTCAATTGTGCATTTATTTTTATGAGAAGGTATTTAAAATGTTAACGATTACATTTCCTGATAAAATACGTTTGATGTTTAGTTTAAACGGAACAGATGTTTGTAACGGGTTGGCAATTAATAAGTCCTGATAAACTTAAAAGGGACTGACAGAGTTAGAAATACTGCCATTCGCTCGCAAACCAACGTATCGGATGTAGGCGAGAAGACTGCCAAGTTGAAGTGGGACTGGGCCGGCCACGTGTGTAGGATGCATCCCGACAGGCTTCGGACGGCTTTCGCCGAAGGGGAAGGCCTAGAAAGAGATGGTGCGACGATTTGGCAAAATATTTACCAGATTGGCAAACTCTGGCCCTAGACAGGGATCGGTGGACAGGTTTGGGGGAGGCCTTTGCCCAGCAGTGGGATGATGTAGGCTAACAAAAAAAAACGGTTGCCTGTAAAGTCGGTTTTACGGGCGAAGATTTTACGTGACACCGATCATGTTTGAGTGGGAGATAGACGCAAGGCATTCGCCGGTCCGGCAGGCCTCTCTCTCGTTCGGTGACTCATCGTTACGTTACCGGGCGTTACACTTTTTCATGAGTGACTCCGAGCCGCAACCTAATTTAAGACGTTGTCACGTCAAAAAAAAAACTTAAAACTAGTCCTATTACTAACCAAACTGAATCTATAAAGAAACGTTAAAGAAACGATTGCCATACCTATTGAATACTTTACACGGGGATATACGACGAGAACAACATAAAAATGTTTTTAAAAGAAAACTTAAGAAGTATTTTCTAGCTAACTTAGTATTTAAGATTTGGTTTGATACACATATTTGGTTTTGTGGCACTATTGTCATTTCACTGTAAAACTTTGTTTGTTTAATAATAAATAAATGAATAATAAATAAAAATAATAATACTATTTTATTAGGAATCAAATATGTGACATCTGGACGTAAAATCAGTTGTGTGAACCACTAGACTATAAAGAGTCGGTTAAGGGTCAGGTTTACTTGGACCCTGCATGTAAACCTGTATTTTAAAACATTTTTTGAAACTGAACCCTACACTCATGAATTAGGGTATAAAACTTTGTTCGAAAATCTTTCATTTTGGGCATTCATTGACTAGATTTAAAAACATTACAAAAGCAATAAAATAAAAATTCAATAAAATTCATTTATTTCTGTAACTAGGCTAAGAACTAGCACTTTTACACGTCCCAACATATAAATTAACCCTACCACCGCTTCGGGACAATTTGGGCCAGTGCTGAGAAGAAGCGGCGCAAGAAACTCAGTCACTATTGTCATTGCCTCTTTTCAAAATTGATTTACAATAATTGTAATTATTTGCATTTAAACATTTCCATATATCTTTGTCATTTATATAATCATCAATTTTATAATATCCTTTCGACATTAATACATCTTTAACAACTGTTTTAAATTTATCTAAAGGCAATGAAATTAAATTTTCAGGTAATTTATTTAACCAGCAATATAAGTTAACCCATTCGAAAATAGAACAGCTACTCCTGAAACGTACTCGTATATCAAGTGTATCAAGTTTACAAATCGGACGATCAATCCACTTACAAATGGATAGAATGACGTAGTAGCATAAACTAGTTAGTGACGTCAATCTATCGACAGAAGTTCCATCGAAAAATGTCTATACGTAATAGAAATAGAAATATTTATTTGCGTAAATAGGTTACAATTAGCATTTGATTGGTTGGTTATCTTACAATAGTGATATTTAGCCGTGTCAGATAGCATGCAAATTTATGAACATTATCCAATATAGGTGCTTGTGGCGCAGTGGTTGCAGCGCTTTGGTAGTGATACCTAAAGTTAAGCAACATACGGCGCGGTCATGTTTCGGATGGGTGACCATTCTGATCATTTAAGTGACGTCTATTTACAAGCATCTCCGTGCTTCGGAAGGCACGTTAAGCTGTTGGTCCCGGTTAATATCGATAGATATTAGTCGTTAAGCCTGGTCAGAGGCCCTCGGGCGGCTTAATAACATCTGACAGTAAGGTAGGTCACTTACCTTACAAACACCCCTCCACCAATCCGCACTGAGCCCGCGTGATGGAGTATGGCTCGGACCACCTCATAGTTGAGGTGAGGCTTGTGCCCGGCAGTGAGACGTATATAGGCTGATGAGATCCAATATAAATTAATATCAATGCTATCTATCGAAAGAGTAATCACTATCGATCACGTCAAAAGCTGCTTTTTTGCACTCTCAGTGTATATTGTGGGACAGTGGGACGTGTAAAAGTGCTTCTTGTGATTTACAAATAATACATTAATTTTATTGATTGATTTTATAAATATAATATTTTTTAAAACACCAACCTTTAAAACAAACAATTCTTTAGAAGTTGAAGTCCCGATATTTTCTATTTACCTATCGCCAACGCGAGGGTCTCATATTAATAATGGAATATGAATGAATAATCAAGTTTATACCGGTAGATCGGATAAAAGATTTTAAACAGATAAATGTATTTCCGAGACTGACGGATCAAGATCAATCTTTTGTTTGGGGATCTCGCTAGAATTTGTTTATATTTTGAGCAAGGTTATACATGACTTTGAAGTTATTTGCTTCGGGTTTCCTTTCGCGCTTGATGCTTCGTATATTGATAAAATAATGGTGGTAATAAAATTATTTTTTAGATTTTTCTCTTTATTAGGTACTAATAGGTAGGTATCCGAAAGCAAGGCATTCATGTTAATAATGATTTACTAAAGCTGAAAAAGGGGATTATTTTGCTTTATATTTCCAATAAACGACGTCATCGACAAAACACTCAGTGTTTGTTGGGTTGTGCGTTGTGATTCCAGGTGCATCTTCTGTGTCACGTTGTAAGTTGTATTGTAAGTCAAACGACTTCCAGCTCTAGTTTTTCCAAGTAGTTACAGTTGTATGTATTTGGGTTCCTGCGCTGACGTCGTTTAGTGGAAATTTAAAGCAAAATAATTCTCTTTTTCAGCTTTAGTCATGGATTTCCGCAAAGTAACGCCTGATTCACTGATCTTTTTTTATTCCCTCAGTTGTGACTTGTTTGTTTATCTTTATATTCACGCCAAGTCATTATAATAAATACTCAAACTCAAAATTACTGACTATGAAACATAGATTTATCTACAATGTTTTAAGAGATCTATATGAAAACAATGCGTTTCGTACTATCTTGTTCTTAAAGTCAAAAAACAAAGTTAAAAGTTTTCTACTAGGTATGTGATAAGGCGATGTAACACTTTTTTATATCATTTCGCTGAGACAGCAAAAGTCAGGGGCGTCCCAACTAATAGTTTCATTAATTCGATTCCCGACTAGGCCGTCCAGCTGACGCCGCACCTCATTACGCTAACGAGGAGGTGTTCGTACATATTACCCCACCGCGCCACCCCCTATCTACGCCCCTGCCTAAATTTAAAAATGCTGGCGTGTGGAATCAATGGTATTACACTGGATTATACAATGGTGATTTTTGCTTTTGTTCGGTGTGTGTGATCAGAGAGCGTGCGCGGTGGCGACGCGCAGCTTTGGCAACTGTAACTGAAATAATGACCTGTAAATAAGTATCCTGAAGCGGTGGTAGGGTAAATTTATGTGTTGGGACGTGTAAAAAAGTGCTACTTGTTAGACAACTTGCAGAATTAATTGATTTTTATTGATTTTAACATCTCCTGAGGATGCCTCGTGTAGTAGCGAAACGCGTCAAGTGTTTTGTTGGTGTCAGAGTTGTGTTTCCAGGTGCGTCTTCTGTGTCACATTTTAAGTTGTATCGTAAGTCCTGCGACTTCCAGCCCTAGTTTTTTCAAGTATTTACAGATGGATGTATTTGGGTTCCTGCGCTGGCGTCGTTTAGTGGAAATTTGAAGCAAAATTGTTCTCTTTTCCACCTGCATCTTTAGTAATCCTACCAACAGTTTTCGTTTGTAAAATCGCATTTTCACTAACTAAATAAGATACACAAAGTATCTCGTCTACTCTCGTCTGTACTCACTCATTAAACTGTCGGCAAATGATGTTTAGTTCGTAATGAAACATTCACGGAAAGACGGTGCTCTCTCATGCATGTTTCCTTGCAACGCACTTGAAACTTGCATTTATTAAGCAAACGTCGTTTTAATTTTGTTTACGGATCAAGTGCTACACTAAATATGTTGTGTAGCATTTAATATAACGTTTATTGTAAACAAAATTTCTTACATAATTTACATCATCGTTAACTTCTGTACTAGTTTTCGAGAAAACTGTGTGACAGTCGTTAGCGCCCGCCGCCGGACTTACAGGACTCAGGTAAAGGCAGGTGTTGCCAAAATAATAAACATTATGATTATAATAAAATGTATAGCACAGTAAACATGAATGAAAACATTAAAAAAATAAAAAAATACAAGAATATAATTATAAACTATTAATATGACTTAACATTGTATAGTATGTGAGTGTATGTCTTGCATGTGTGGTGTGTAAGTTTATTTATGTGAGGTGGGTGAATGTAAGTTATGTGAGTGTGTAGTGTGTGTGTGTGTGTGTGTGTGTGTGTGTGTGTGTGTGTGTGTGTGTGTGTGTGTGTGTCTGTGTGTGTGTGTGTGTGTATGCGTGTGTGTGCGTGTGCATATGTGTGTGTGTGTATGTGTGTGTGCGTACAGCCCGTTTTCTTTTCATCATCATTGTTTTAATAGTTCTTCAGTTTCATTGTAGGACAGCCCTTGTAACCATTGCTTTAAGACCATTTTGCTTCTTTTAGAATTAATTGAGTATATTTTTAATTCCTTATTAATCCTATTGTATACATGGGTGCTGCGAAAATGGTATTGTCTGCTGGCGAAAGCAGTTCTGCATGGCACATGTTCAAATACTCTGTGTTTTATTCGTCGGCTTCCTTTTCTGTTCACTTGTTGTTTTTCGGGTATTGGGGATGAACGATGCTTTCGGAGCGTCATTTGGAGTATATATAGTTGCCTGACTGTAAGTACTTTGCAGTCCTTATATAAATCTTCAGTTGGATATCGAAATCCCTTTTTTGTCATCACTTTCAAGATTGCCCTTTGGGCTCGTTCGAGTTTCAAAAAGTGTGTTGAACAGGCCCCTCCCCAAGATGTAATGCAGTAAGTAAGTAAAGACTGTGCCAAAGCAAAGTAGACCAGCTTTAAAGTCTTTAGATCAGCAGAATTTCTTAGTTTCTTAAAAACAGGAATTATTTTTCGAACACGAGATATCATGTTATTTATCTGTGGAACCCATGTCAGTGTACTATCCACGAAAACACCGAGATATTTTATGTTATCAGTGCGCTCTATTTGCACACAGTCACAATTTGAATTTTCCGAAATACAGTGATGGATTTTTATGTAGGAGGGATTGACTTTGGGCTGAGTGGCTTTAGAAGCAGAAAAGGTGATATATTTTGTTTTATCACTGTTTAGTGTAAGCAAGTTGTTATTCAGCCAGCCTGCAACAATCCGTAAATAATTTTCAGTTCTACGTCTTGCACTTTCCCAGGTTCGATCTTCAATCAACAAAACTGTGTCATCTGCATATGTCACAATACGACAATGCGGAAGTGAGAGGCGACAAAGACTATCTATATAAATAAGAAATAAGGTTGGGCCCAACACACTACCCTGGGGGACTCCATAAGTTAGATGTTTGTCGTTGCTAATGAATGTGTCTATTTTGATACACTGCCTGCGCTTTGTGAGATAATCCTCGAAAATCTTCAAAGCCAGTCCTCTGATGCCAATGTCGTCCAACTTTTTGACAAGAATAGGAATACATACAGTGTCAAAAGCTTTTGACAGGTCAAGAAAAGTTCCTATAACTTTAGATTTACTGTCTACCTTTCTAGCCACAAAATCTACCAGGTCTAAAACAGCATCTTCGGTTGATAGACCTCTTCTAAAGCCATATTGATTTTTCGAAATAAGGTTGTATTTATCTAAGTAGTTAACAAGTCTTTTGTTTAGTATTTTTTCTAATATTTTTGATAAGGAAGTAAGGACAGAAATGGGTCTATAGTTATTTACACTGCTTTTATTCCCACTCTTGAAAACAGGATGGACCAGAGCCTTTTTATAGGCACTCGGAAAGATGCCTGTTCTAATGCAGAGGTTGCATACATGGGTTATGGGAGCAACTAGAGTATTACGGGCGGCTTTGATAATGGAGGAAGAAATTCCCTCATAGCCAACAGCACTGTCAGCTTTGAGGTTAATGATGATATTACTAACTTCGGACTCATCAGTCTCCAACAAGACCATCGAGTTGCCCAGCAGATTTTTTGTTGTTGAATCCATAGATGTAGATGATGAATGCTGATTTGCAAGAAAACACGATGCCAACTTTGGTCCTATATCAACGAAGAACTCATTTACTAGGTTCACAGACGTGGTTGGGTCTTTTGACAAGGCCAAGAGCTCAGTTGATGGTAGAGAGGTTGAGTTGAGATGGGTAATGTTCTTGATGATATTCCATGTCGCTTTAGAGTTGTTTTTGGCTTTTAGGAGTTCATTGTGTTCGTATGCACATTTTAATTTCTTTAGAAGTTTATTGCAAAAGTTACGGTATCGTATGTAAATAGTTTTAGCTATATTGTTATCTGGGTTCAGCTTCATTTTCCTGTGTAGGTTATCGCGGTTTCGGATACACCTTAAGAGTCCTGGTGTAATCCATGGTTTACTTATCCTTTTTCTACAAGAGATCTTGGCAGTAGTTGTGTTTTTTCGAGTGATGCTGAAATAGTGGAAATTAACAGGTCAGAAGCTAAATTAGCGTCTGTCAATTTAAAGAGCTCTGCGTAATCAGTATTCTCCAGCTCATGTACAGCATTTTGTGTGTTAATACGAGTTATTATTTTTGGGTATGGATTTGGTTTGTGTAAGTCCAAGTATGTTATGGTGGGATGATGATCAGTGAAAGTGGCATCAGAAACAATTGTAGTAGTTTTGTGATTAGTTTTCAACATAACATGATCAAGACATGCATCGTCATGAGTGATGAAGGAATGTGCTGGTAATAGCCCATGTGAGGCCAAGAGGTTTAAATAATCATCAGGTTTAGGTTCTCGTTTATCGGATAAAATATTAATGTTTATGTCGCCGACTAGCATGACAGTTTTATAAGAGGCTGTTGTCAGTAACAATTCATTTAATGAGTTTAAGAATCTGTCCAGGTTTTTGTTAGCCGGTGATCTATAAATACCTAAAACCACTACATCATTTTTCAAGCAAAGTTTTAGACAGCTAGCATCAGACAAATTTACTAATGAAACAGTGTATTTTAGTTCAGCCTTCACATAAATAATGACTCCATCGTTCTGATTGTGCCAACCCGAAACATGGGAATGGTAGCCATGGAGGGTGGGGACTTTTTCAACTTTACTCAACCAACACTCTGTTAGGATAATTATCTCAACAGTCATATTCAGTTCATCCAAGAAAACACATAATTCATCAAAGTTTTTATTTACACTTCTAATATTAGCGTGCACAATTTTTAATTGTTTGCTGTTTGAATTAGTGTGCAAGTGAGCCTCGCGTGTAGAGCATTTGATTGAATGAGCAGGGTTTGATTGATCTACTTCAGAACTTATTTTATTTATTTCCATTTTGGTGAAGAGAATTCATAAAAGGCGTCTTATAGGGATACATGTTGATTTTTGGTATAAATTGGTAGGGGCAGGGATATGCTTCTGTAATGGTATAATGTGTGATGGGCATTGACAAAGGTGTGAGGATGAACGAGTTGTATGTGGGACGAAGTGGTGTATAAGATGAGAGGAGTGTGTATGTGTGTATCAGATATTGTGGCTTAAGCGTAGTTTGAGTGAAAATGTGTAGAGTGTAACGAGTTATAGTCGTTATAATACAAGAGAAAACAGTTTCTAGTCACATCTTTTTACTTTGCAGGCCCATGAGATCCATCTCAGAATTAATCCGGTAAAGTTTATCACCTTCTTTCTTACGTAAAAATATTCTACCGTGAGATACCCAGCAGAATGAATAGTCATTAGAGTTAGCAAAATCTCTGGCCAAGAAGAATAGTCTTCGCATTTTAGAAGTCAGATTGTCTGAGATAAATATTGGCTGTTGTGCACCTTTGATGTGAATATGTTCAGTGCTTAATTTGTTTCCTTTGTGTGAGCGATTAAAAGTTTTTAGGTTATTTAACAGTTTTTCCTTGATAAGTACACTTTTTAGGTTACAGATGATGGGCTTCTGTGTTGGAGTTTTAGTGTTGACCCTAAAGATATCGCAAACATCAGACGTAGACGCATTGACATTAAGCACGGATGATATCTCAAGGAACATATTCAGGAGGTCTTCTTTGCTTTCAGTCTTAGAAACGGGCACGTTGCGGATTTCAACACTGGTGCATCTATATTGTCGTTCCAATTTTTCAATTTTGTCCTCCAATGTGTGGATGTAAGCTGTACTTTCCCGCTGTTCATTCTCTATTTTGGTGATCTTTACTTTCAGGTCAGTGTTTTCTTTAAGTAGAAATTCCATAGATGTGTGTATGGCATCGTTTTGTTTCCTTATTTCATCTGTCGCTTGTTTTAGAGAGTTGAGTTTTTCATCTTGCTGCGTTTTTATTCCAGTAATAGAACCTTGAAGGGCATCTAGTTTCCGGTCTTGATCACTTTTGAATTCTTTCAAAAGATTCCTCATGTCATCCATAAAATCTATTACAGCTTGTTCCTCACGCACTCGCTTTGACCTGAGAGTTATTCCGGCGTCGTAATGCATACCTCCGAGATCGGGTTCGGATTCGCTTCGGGAGGGGGAAGCTGAGGCGGGCGGTGGAGTGCGATTAAGGGGCATCTTTGACAATTTGCAGGAGGTTTTTACGAGTAAATCAATGAATAACGCAGAAAAAAACTGGTGAGTAAGTCTTCGCGTAAAATTGTGAGGTACTAGGAACACACGTTTGCTAATAGTGTTACTTAATTTAATTAGTAATACCTTTAAAAAACTCTGTAGTTAGTACGACACTTTGTAAAGGGTACCAGGAGTTCATAAAGACATAAAGATTAGAAATAGTTCCATTTGCCAAATAAAATCGTTAATACTTCCATGCGTCTCAGGTACCAGATATTGATTATTTCTTTCGATTAATATCGATGATGCGGCCGTTGTACTAGGCGCGCAGATATTAGAGGTGTACTTGCAGTTTACGGCACCGGGTGATGTGTGAACGCCGCGCAACTGAGGAAATGCAGCTATCCTTTTTGTACTCGTTTCGCTCGGCGTGCATCCAGCCGTTCGACGGCGCACGGAAGCTGCATTTGTATGCGTGCGTATACACAATGGGGCAGCAGCACACTTTAACTTTTTTGCACTGCACTGTACTCCAAGAAACTTCTGGGCGCCTATTATTTCTTGCTGATTTAAATTGAAAAATACTTTCGAAATTTTGGGTTTAAATTATAATAAGGTTATAGGCACGTCTACTCGTAACCGAGGTCCGGAGGGAAGGGCATTTTATTCAATATTATCTTGAGTATTTCATCATCATCATCATTATCAGCCAAAGTACGTCCACTGCTGAACACAGTTTCCCCACAGTTTTCCACATCAACCGATCACAAGCGGTCTGCATCCAGTGTGATCCTGTGATCTTTGCAAGGTCGTCTGTCAATCTTGTCGGTGGACGTCCTACGCTGCGCTTTTGGTCGAAGGGTCTCCAATTTGATGCTTTAATTTGGTCTCCAGGTTGCTTGAGTATTTATTATCTTTTAATTAACGCATTAAGGCCAGTTCGGCAATATCCGGCTTGCGTTAAAATAGAAAATTGATTGTGTCTGCACTCTGCGATTTTGGATTTGACCGGTTAAGACAATATGATGATGGATATTAATACCTACCTAATGATTTAGCGTAAAGTTCGAACTGAGAAAAAAATATTTTTAAGAAAGGTAAAGATTTGAATTATAAACTGAAGCGTTTTGCGAATCATTGTAATCTTTCTCCCTTCAAAAGTTTCATTGTTCCTGCGTTCTTGACTTGAGTCTAAACAATTTTCTTTAATTTTGTTGTGTTTTACCCTATACTATAATTTTAAAACGCGTATAACCTAATAATTATATTATATTGAGACGGGGTCGTCACAACTAATATTCTGAATAGGAAAGCCTCATATATGTGCACTAAATATTTTACTAATTTTATTCAGATTCAAAGCAAGGTACTTACCACTCAAAGGACACTGTTTCCTTAGATTTTTGAGCGAGGAAAGTGGTTTCTTCATGATTTAACTGCTGACACACTGCTTTAAATATTCAATCGAATAGCTAAGAGATATTTCTGTCGTCTAATTTCTTTGGACATATTATGTTTTCATTGCAGCTTAAAAAAATATTGTCTTCTAAGTATTCTGCTCTTACTTGTTGGCAACTAAACGAAAATAGTTTTTGATCAAAAATAGTCGGTGTTTCATTGCACTACTATATGTGACCTACATTTCCTTGCAATAAGTAGACAAGTAGATGGCCGTTGAGGTTCTGAAATAACGACGGTGTGCCGGGCGACGTTAATCTCTTCTCTATATACAGGGTGTAACAAAAAGGCGAAATAAAATTAAGAGGACGTTTAGAGTAGTAAATGTTACTACACATTTACTACTCTAAACGTTTTTAAAATTTTATGCTAAAACACAAACTTTGTTAGCCTTTTTTGTTACATCCTGTATATATAAAATTCTCGTGTCACAATGTTCGTTCCCGTATTCCTCCGAAACGGTTTACCGATTCTCATGAAATTTTGTGAGTATATTGAGTAGGTCTGAGAATCGGCCAACATCTATTTTTCATACCCCTTAGTGATAAGGGTAGTCCACCCTTAACATTTATATGGCAAAACAACGTTTGCTGGGTCAGCTAGTGATAATAATATAACTTCTTATTCGTTCTTATAAGTTCATCAATCGCGGTGTGAATCCTCGAATCTCCATCATAAGAAATATTTTTATAGGTGCTTTAAAAATCATTCTAGCAAATAATTCTTATCAAAGTTCTCGTTGATACATTTCTTTTGTAAGAGTTATTTCATCTTTATTAGACCAGCTTAGAAGTAAATAATTCCGCACCGAGTTGTGAGCATTAAGGCAATGCCACTTAAACGTCGCTAATCAGATCAAACAAATTAACAAATGAAGAGACGTTCAGATTATTGCAAGTCATTTTCACCCCGTCTGAAGAGAAACTCAGTTTAAGTAAATGGTTGCGTAAATGTCATTGCCAATGATACTTTGTGTAAATTAATAAGCAAGAATTTTACCTTTATCTGCTTAAAAATATAGATTTTAACTCCGAATGTTAGGAACAATATAATAATAAATAATAATAATAAATGTTTCACAACAATCACACCAATTCTATAGTCTAAAGTAAGTTACGAGGCTTGTGTTATGGGTACTAGACATCGGATAAACATACTTAAATACTTTTTTTTTTGTAAAAAAATCATATTATACATAGACAACACCCAGACCAGTTCATGCACACTTATGCTTGTACTGTGCGAGGATCGAACCCGCTAGAAGTCCGAC
This sequence comes from Pyrausta despicata, assembly GCA_963921415.1. Classification (NCBI taxonomy): domain Eukaryota; kingdom Metazoa; phylum Arthropoda; class Insecta; order Lepidoptera; family Crambidae; genus Pyrausta; species Pyrausta despicata. Next base: position 462,204 of record OY992865.1, read on the forward strand.
GTGTGGACCACTGCACCGACCGGTCGTCAATATTACGATATTGATCCGCAGGGTTCGAGCACTAAATTTTAGAGGGATTCATTGAACCCAAGTTTATAATATGCACTTGGACAGAGACCTTCAAACGTTACAGCTACACATAAAGGTAATAGACACAAAATCTAATTTATTATTTCGATTCCATCTAAACCTTGCTACAAAATCCCAATTAGATAGAAAAACTAAGTTAAGTTCGTAGAAAGTTATGTGTTTTCATTAGAAACCCAATTTCCTTTCAGGTAGAAAAAAGTAATGAATGTTCAAAAACATTCAATAAAAAGCTATTTTTTAACTACCACGGCGGATTACCCGAATAATAGCGCTCGCCATTATTCAAAACGTGCTAAAGAATCCTTGAAAGGGCGAGAAAAAAGTCGTTATAATCCTCTTTTGATGAAGATCTCCCTAAAATTAACGCATTAGCCAAATAACGCCATCAGCCGCGATTGTTGGGCCCATCAATTTGCAAAAACCGGCTAGTCACTGACCCGAGGAAGATATAGTGCCGAAAATATTAAATTAAGGGCGAGTTTCACCTGGGGCGTTAATCTTTTTGATGCCTATCGCCCTCTTTTACCCCATAAGGTATGTTTTTCATGCTAGCGGCGAAAGGGAAAAAATTTTTTTTTACAGATGACTCATTAAATGCGGTAAGGCAGCTTAGTAATTTTGAATTGCTCTGTTGATAGATAGATAGAAAAACTCTTTATTGTACAACACAAAAAAAAAAATACAGACAAGTTTAACAAAGAAAGATGTACAATTTAGGCGGCCTTATCGCTTGTAGCGATCTCTTCCAGACAACCTTCGCTGAAAGGAACATTTAATTAACAGGAAGGGGGAATTTGAGCAAAATATATACGGATAATATAAAACACAATTTTTACGAAACAACTAAGACATATAAGGCTAAAATTTAATACATATATTTGAACTCATAAATACATACAATATACGCGTGTAATACATTATGCTTAGAATTTTTATTGATGGCATCGACTTCAGAATATTTCTACTTTTACTACTCCTACTTCTATTGATACAGGATCCACATTTCTATTTAGTTGCTAATGCTTCAAAGTCATATTACGTGTTTATTGCTATAGAGCGTCACTTTTTTTTAAATCCGCTTCTTTTTTTAAATTCGTGCTAAAGTTATGTACCTCACCTTTTTTTTTAATTAAGAGGTAGTATCGCCACTTTTCTCAAGCTATCATGATGTAGCTAGCAAAAAAAAACTTGTCCAAACTGCATAGCCTCTGCTATGTACGCAGAGGTGCGCACGGACTGATTTGCAACTATCATGCGCAAGCGCTGCGCTTCCATGAACAGCAGCACAGCCCCAACATGATCCTGAGCGCGTTGATGGACCGCTGTGACTCCCCTGTGCTGGCACGCTGGATTACACTGCATGCCAAGTAGCCTAGAGTGCCAGTCCAGCACTCCCCGAGGTTTTGATTTTTTATTTTCTCTTTTTGTTACTAACACTAGTTTTTTAAGTCACTGTATACTAACAAAATATGGATCTTGTCTCAAATAAATGCAGTTATTATTATTATTACTCTTTATTTAAACTTTATCAAAATATAAAATTATACAAATCATAAAAATATTCTAAAAACCTAACCCTAGCAAGCTGCCACCAGCGGGGCAGGGCTCAAGCTACCGACAGTTAAGGCTACAGAGAGAGAAACCTCCGAACGATGCGCGCCGTGTCCAAAAGTACTGCCTTATTATTATTATTATTATTATAGCTGCTAACCTCTTCAACTGAACTCATTCCTAATTCCCATAAAAATGACATTAACCCGGTTCGTTCTCAAGGTGCGTCCGTCTATCTGGATTCGATTAAGGTCGCTGATTATCGGGCGGATTCGGATACGAAGTTTGATGAAGTAGGTAACTCGTGGGTAACGCGAGTGAAGTTCCGAGTTCAGTGCTTGGAACAGTTGGGAAAGTTTGGGAGAGCGTATTGTTTTGTTGGATTTATTGAGACGGGTAATGTTAGGTGTGTAAGTTTTATAATCATGTGGGTTTTGTGTTGATAATAATTTTGTGGGAAATGTATGGTGGCGTTTATTCTATTTGGCACTTCTGGAGAGACGGCAGCACATCACTGGTTTTGATCGAATCGATGTCTTTCTCTTATTTCACGTAGTATCGAAGCCTGGATCTCAGAGATCGTAAAGCTGAAAAAGATGATTATTTTGCTTTAAATTTCCACTAAACGACGCCAGCGCAGGAACCACAATACATCCAACTGTAATCACCTGAAAAAGCTAGAACTGAAAGTCGCAGGACTTACAATATCTACAACTCACAACGTGACGCAGAAGATGCACTGGAATCACAACACTGACACCAACAAACACTCGACGCGTTTCGCCACTACACGTGGCATCCTCGGGAGATGTTTTCGCTTCGACAGACTACGAGCGACTCGCTCGACAGTCGATCATTTTGCTTTAGTGGAAATTTAAAGCAAAATGATCATTTTTTTCAGCTTTAGTCATGGATTTCCGCAAAGTAACGCCTGATTCCATCAACTATCTCAGAGATCGTGGCACCTTGAAATTGGTGTGCACGCCACTAGACCACGGAGGTTATCGGAGGATTTATGATGCTAAGGATACATATGACACCAACCTAAAAGAGTAAAATACCTCTAGCCATTACTTGGTCACTATTTTCGAAATCAGCAATCAAAACTACTGGATCTATTTTAAACATTTTTTCAGCGAGTGACATAGGCTATATACAGGGTGTAAAAAATACCTTAACGAAGCCGTCAACCACGCGTTCAGTACACCATACCAAATCGTATGAAAAATAATTTTTGGCTGGGAAACAACTTTTATTTTTTGACATCAAAAAAAAAATAATTTAATTCTAACCCGCAATGTACAGCGCGCACGCGGAAAAGTCACCGCGGGGCGTGTTGCTATACACCGCCGCGACGCGGTTCGTTTCGAGTGTGCGCTGTTCATTGCGGAGTGTGCCATTTAGAGGCTTTTTATGAAAGAACTAGTGAAAATTTGTATCATGTTTCTTTGGAAAAAAGTTCAGTTATAACGGACAGAAGTCATTTCTGTGAAAATCATCAACTTTTTTTTTCAAAATTTAACCATCAATATCTCAGTAACCGTTAACTTCCCAGGTATGGTGTAAAGGAAAAAAATGATCGTAACAACTGGTAGAATATGTGGTATTCGGCTTCGTTAAGGTTTTTTTACACCCTGTATGTTATACTCGTGCGGAGTCAGAGCGAGTCGCTGTGATTTGATATACAACGTTCATAGTTTTTCTGTAGTGTACTAAGTAGCAGCATTGCACCCGTACGAAGCCGGGGCGGGTCGCTACTTTTATTATAATAATTTTAAAAGCCACTCTTCCAATAGGACATGACCAAAACGGCTAACTACGAGTACGTTAAACGAAAAATGGACTACCACAAGCGAGATCAGTTCATTTATTCTTTAAGTGTGTTTTAATTTAAAATTTTCATTTCTAATGCTACGAAATAAAGTAACTTAACACGTAAAACGATTTAAAATGATCACAGCTCATAATCATTTGGCATTACAGTCAGAGCTATAACAAAAAATGTCATGTGTTTTCTTAACTGGCTGCCTAAATGACAAAGCAACTTCATAGTAATTTTATTTACTTAAGATCGACCACTTGTACAGCAACAGCTCATCATATGAAATCGTAAAACCGTAATATGTATATTTCGGCGCTCGTTGTCTTTTCACTTACACCATGTAATCATTTTTGTAATGACTGTTTGTGCAATAATAAAAAATAAAATAAAGTTTCTTTACATACGAAAGCTAACGGTCCACAATTGGCAAATGAAGCCGCAGAACGATCCTCTAGAACGCTCTAGAAGATCTTATATTTGCATAATCACTTGTAAGTAAAAATACGGCAGGTTTTACGGAAGCGAAATAACTCAACAATGGCATTTTGCAATTCAACGACGCCATTAGGGTTCTGTGAGGGCTGCCAGTTGTTGGTACTTCGCTTATTGATGCAACTTTTATTGCTGTCTACGAATTCGAATGTTTATATAGGTATTATTGATTCACTTTAAAAAAACCGAATCTAGGATACGTAAAAGTACCTTTTGTCAATTTAAGTGATCAACTGTTATGATCAGATCGATTTTTCTAATATCAACTTTTGGAGTTTCCTCCTTAAGTATCGATTTTCATATATTAGGCCGGGGTATTAAAATATACGGGAGTAAAATCAAATTCCCGATGTTATCCGATGTCACGTGACGTTACACGAAAATGTCACACGATGTTACTCGAAGACGCATCGGTCATTTTCTGATACATTCAACCGAGTGTATTGTAGTACTATGTATGTATTATGCAGACTATTGTTTATATTTCTATGGTTCTTTTATGTATTTCAACTAATTCATTGTATGATTATTGAAAATAAATGTATCATACATGATTTAAGTATCATAAAAATGCATTCATTTATCCATATTACCTAATCTATTTACTTTTTATAACAGTTCTTAAGAGAATAAACTTCAGTCGTGCGTCGGAGCTGACACACTCATTTTTTTTCATATTTGGAATAAATGTAGCCAATCAATCTGGTTATCCATATATATAAAAATGAACCCGTTTTCCTTGGTCACGGCATCGCGCGTGAATGGCTGGACCGATTTCACTAATTCTTTTTTTGTTGTATTTGTTATTATTAGGAGAAGGTTCTTACGGAAAAAAATATTTAGAAATTCTTTCAGAAATATTGAAAAATATACATTTAATTTTGCATATTTTAAAAAACGCGCGTAACTATTGTCAATGTCATTCGATGACATTGTTCAATCATTGCAATGCTAAGGCGGTACGAAGTGACGAAGTTCGCCGGGTCAGCTAGTCACTGAATAAATAATCAGCTAGAATTTTTATGCTCCTGTAATAATTGCAACGTTTTGTTTCAATTTCTTAAAAATGCAAAATAAACAAATCAATGCCCTAGCTTTTTCCCTATACTAAAAATACAGTACGCCAGCCATTGAAATGGTAGCCCTATCCACAAACATTATGCAAAACGTTTAACCGACTCAGGGATTCGGCCTAAATATCACTTAACTCTGTATCCACCCACAGACACTCTAAAGTTATGGTGGAACATCATCGGGCCTCCAGATGCGATGCGATAAAGAGAAACAAACCAAAACTCGTTTATTTTTCTCTATGGGCCACTTCACACGTCCCAATCTCACCATAGACCCCGGGGAAACGACTTTGTGCGAAGACATTTTACTATTTATATTTTTTTTTGGCGTAACCCTTTTCTCTGTAACTTCGATTGTTCGTTGGAAAAATACTGGCGGTATGGAAAAAGCGAAGGAAAGCAATTGGAATAAACCACATTGGCGATGTTGGGAAGTAATGTGAATTTTTAGTAACCAAGTTCGTGTTAGAGTGGTTCGTTTCAAATCGATAGGTGCGTTGTTCGATTCTCAGTGAATTCAATTATTTATAATGCATGCGTTTTGGTTTATAGTAATAGTAGACCTCCTAGCCGATTTCGACCACGGCGAGTGCTGCACAAGTGTGAGCGCAATACACAAGTGCACTCACTGTTCCATCAATTTCAATGTTCGGTGAGACGGCAATCCGACATGACCGGAGAGAGATCAGGCGCAGGACCAACGCACTATGGAAAATCGAGGTCTGTTTCGGATCAAAAATCAATAACTTCTTTATTTCTGAAGATTTTAATGTAAAATTTTGCACACATATAAAGGAATGTATCAAATTTTATATGAAATGGTTTAATAACAATTTGCTTAAATGTAAGATATTAAAAATCTAAATCTAGCAGCAAAGTAGTGAATATTTTTACAATCTTATGCAGTTTTATGTGATGTGTACTGAAAATAACCACCATATACTTAATTTTAAAATACAAATCAATGCATAAGGCTAATTTAAAATAAAACTAGCTACTATCTTCTTAAAAAAATGCTTACTTTATTTTTAAACAATTATTGAATAAATGAAAGTTAAAAACGTAGATTTGAAAATAATTTGGTTGAAAAAAAGATAGACAGATCTATAAACTGATTATGTTAGCTAAATGGATTATACTCTGTGAACTTCGGGATCGGAAATTAAGTCGTTTACTTTCAAAAGACCAAGGGTATCTTCATCAAGTTTCTTCACATTTTTGCAATATTTAATTATTATTTTCTTATGCTGGTTATAAACGGATCTGAAGTATGAAGAAGAGTATGAAATACGTCCTCATTAGTAGATGATCTAGAGCATTTCCTGACATGATGAGCGATTTTTTTAATAATCCTTAGCATAACTGACAAATTTTACAGCATTTATCATTACACCTGATGTAAGAGCTTGCAGAATTTTGTAAAGTCGTGTAATTAAATTTAAATCCACTACTGTAATTTCAGCAGAGCAGCTTGCATTATAAATAATCTTCTGGTAGTGTTACCATCATTGGAGTTACCACTACCTTGCCGTGGTTGATCGATAATCAATCCTAGCTCATCACAAAATCGTTACCGTACCAATTTCATATTTTCTTGTTTAAGTCGTTTCTTTTCATCGGTTGTTGCTGACCATGTTTGGAAAGAAAGATTGTAATTTCTTACAATCTTTCTTTTGTTTAATATCATTTCCATACACCGAATCCATGCATGTAAAGTAGATAGCCCGTATTGATAACTTTCTAGTAAGTAGTAGGTAGTGTGCAACTGGTCTGATAAAAAAACACAAGCAAAACAAGGTGCAAAACTGATAACGCACCAATATCTATCAATTGACAATAAGAAATAACCAAAAAAAACTGCAAACTATTGATGATAAATAGTGTACTACATTTGAAACCACAAAAGATAACACTTTTATTTTCTGCTTTTTATCACTCTTTAACCTATATCTTCACAAACCGCAAAAAGCCGCAGCTAATTTTGAGGAATGTTGTTTATGAATAACTAGGCTACAATGTAACATAAAATTTAAAGCACAGGGAAACGTTGGTAACAGTCAAAAGTCACGATGAAATATATAAAAAAAAATTTTTTCACTATCTTTAGCTTTTCCATTATAGCTACAATATTTAAGTAAAAAAATTAATATTTTTACATAGTTCCTAAATCAAAATGAAATAACCTTTTTAGATATGTGCAATACTTCATACCTATTCTTACAAAGTTTCACATTAAAATCTCATTGAAACTCTTGAAGTTATTTCTCTCGCAATGTCTGTCTCTATGAACAATTCGGATTGTGATAGTACAGAATAATCATTTCTACATACTTATGTGAAATGAGTACATAATACATTAGATTAACTCTTTAGCTATTGAATAAAATTAAAAAAAATGTCATAAGTGACACTTTGAAAAACGATTTATGATATGCAGTTGTTCTACCATTTTCCACAGTGCAACGGCTCAACGTGCTTTCCGAGGCACGGGGATGTAACACCGCCAGATTCCCGACTCCGAGCAGTTTTTGAGAAATTCATGACAGAAAATCTCAGAAACAATTTTGGGTCGACCTGGGATTCGAACCCAGGATCTCTCGGATGTAAGAAACTTATTTAGCATTAATGCGTTCCCATACATAAAAATATGATACTCGTAGCTAGTGCTACAGTAGTTTAGGATTGCAGAAGAAGTGTTTTCACGTTAAAAGTTTTAAATCGTGTTCACTACAGATAATCTTATTAAAAACTTTACTGTTCTTGATGTGATGATAATGTTGATGGATGTTATTTAAGACTTAACTACTATCACTTTTTATTTGTTAAGTATTTTTTGCGTTCACAACGCTATTTTTAATTTCGAAAAGACTTAAAAAATTTGATCGGGTATTTCCTCGGGTGATTTGAGGGTGTTTGCCATCAAAGTATACGCCTAAGTCTTTGACTATCGACGATCTTCTAATGGGAACACCGTTAAAATTATACTCAAAATCAATTGATTGCGTTTTACGTGTAAAGCTTACACATTCGCATTTATCTATATTAACTGAAATTAAATTTTAAGGTAGTAAAGAAAAAGTGCGTCCAAATCCTTCTGCAGTTCCTTTAACAGTATTTCCAACAGTATTTTACACGGCCAAAACCGTAAGATGGGATAGTGCCTTAGTTAAGTACTGGATCACTGCCCTAACTAATCCCAGGTCGAAGCAAATTTATTATGTAAATTAATTAATTTTGAATTGAATTTATTTATTATTATTTCTTAATTATGTTTACTAATACTAGACGTAAGAACAATTGTTACTATTAATATTGGATCTAAAGTTATCAGAAAATAAATAATTTGAATTTAAATTTGAATAAAACGGTTTCAGCGTAAAAAAGCACTTACAAAATTCAATGACTCAATTAAGGTTCTCGGTAGGTCAGTGGTTAGAGCATTGGACCGGACTTCTTAAGGTCGGGGGTTCGATTCCTCCCCGATGACCGGAGCCGAAAATAATTTTTTAAGTGTTATTATGTCTTCGCACGTCATATCGTTTTGGAAACTATTACAACCATATAATCTAAATATATAAAACTCAAAAGTGACTGACTTACTGACATAGTGATCATCTCTTTGATCACAACAGTACATTTTTGTAGATTTGTATGTTATAAATGATTACGGCTCAGCTTTTTCAGCTTCAAGAAATAGCATGCAAATATTTTACACTCCTATCAAATTGTGTATTGCGAATTATAATATTAACATCATAATGATGACATCAGAATATTATGAATATTGCGATTTAAGTCAAAGTTTAACTATTTACATTAAAATTACATTACGATTACATTACAATTTTTACAAAAATGTCAATGCACGTAATTCATGCAAGTAGATGTCATGACGTAGACATCCGATAAGAAAGGATTTTGATACATTCTACCAACGAACATTCTACCCGTAAGGCTTTAAAATGGGGGTCGCAAGTTTGTATGAAAGTCGGCGGCGAAAAACTAATTAACAAAATCGTTGAATTTCGACGAGACCCGCTATAAAGCGGCGAAGAACGCTAATCTCGTCTGACTACATGAATCATGGAAGCCACATTCTAGGAGCTCGTCGTGATTGCTGGAAGTGGGTCGCATTCCTGGCGGTGCGGGTTTGTGCTAGGGGTTGTATTCTGCAGTACGTCTCGTGTATCAGATACTTATTTATTATTGTTTTCAGTATGCTGCCAATAAAGTGGGAAACAGACCGAAAAGTGTAAAAACTAACTTTCCCGTTGAAATAAAATCCAAATGGTGGTGAGCTGTAACGGCTAGACGGATTTCAAACATTGTTTTAAGATAACATGGTCGATATCTTATTTTTACATCTGTGCAACAGCAATCCCAATGCAAATAACCCATTTATCTTTCAATTTAAAAAAAAACCGCACTTAACGCACAACGACACACGCAAAAACACGAAAACATACACACGCAAACACACAGACGGATCGAACTTATAACAACCCTCTTTTTCGTCGGGGTTGAAAAAGACTGGAATTACGTCGAAATCATTTGATGCTCCATCAGCCAGGAGTATTGGCATCTGACTACCACCGTGTTCAAATAGCATAACGCTCCGAATATGCCGCACGCTGTGAGGTGAGCACGAACAACTACCGTTACGTATTCGTAGCGTTTACCTCTCGTTAACTTGTCAATTCGTATGGGGAAACTGTCAGTTTCTGACGTTTGAACTATACGAATACGTTACGATAAAGTTCGTGCTAACCCCACTGATCAGCGTTACTTAAGTCCCTTAACCTGTAGTCATGACTCCTCTAGTAACGAACTTATAAAAAAATAGATTTTGAGTCCCTAACAACCGTCAAAATTCTTTTAAATGTACAGTGATCAGCACAACAGGCTACCCATTTTCGTTGCGAAATCGACCGTATCACGACTGCAAAAGATACCGCAGTATTTACCGCGACGTGCATGCCACCATACATTTGTTCAAAGTTATTTTCTTAGATAATAAATAAGACTTTTTTTTTATTTACAACAATATCACATACATTGATTGATCTGAATCCGTGGTAAGTAGCTTAAGCACTTGTGTTACAGATATCAGAATCAACAGTGGTATTACAAATAAACTTAAATAAATACATAAAACACCCAGGCAAATACACACAGACATGTTCATGCACACAAATGCTTGTACAGAGCGGGGATCGAACCCGCGACCTCTTGGTTAATAGTCAACTTCTTGACCATTACACCAAAGTGATCGTCAATTATCAGTGGATTGGTATAGCACAACTTTGAATAATAGTAGCTTCTCAAAGAGTAGAGTCCCGCCTTGGGTGCTGGCTACGTCCATTAAAATGTTATTGGCTGTATATGGAGACGAAATTAGATAGGACGCGTACTTACACTACAATGTTGTGACCTAACAAAAACCATATGCTCCTAACTTGAATTAAATATCACATATGGTGACACACAATGTCAACGACCACTTTGGTGTAATGATCAAGAAGTTGACTGTTAACAAAGAGGTCGCGGGTTCGATCCCCGCACTGTACAAACATTTGTGTGCATGAACATGTCGGTTTGTACTGGTCTGGGTGTTATATGTATTTATTTAAGTTTATTTGTAATACCACTGTTGATTCTGAAATCTGTAACACAAGTGCTTTAGCTACTTACCACGGAGTCAGATCAATGTATGTGATGTTGTTGTATATTTATTATTTATTTAAAAAAACATGAGCATGATTTACCGTGGTTTATATAGCTCTTACTGACAGCGAGCCAACGTATCAACGTAGCAGGCCTCTGACAGTCGCGAGTCGCAGCGACAGTATGCTGCAGGTGTGCTTTTGGCCTAATAGATGACCAAAATAGTTAAGATATTAGCACCGACCCCCGCAAACAAGGCCATACAAAGCTTTCGAGAGCTACCAAGAAAGTCGTACATATTTTGCTCAAATTCCCCCTTCCTGTTAATAAAATGTTCCTTTAAGCGAAGGTTGTCTGGAAGAGATCGCTACAAGCGATAAGACTGCCTAAATTGTACATCTTTCCTTGTTTAAACTTGTCTGTAATTTTTGTTTTGTGTTGTACAATAAAGTGCTAATCTATATATCTATCTAGATACACTTTTCTATTTCCCCAACAAGCGTCCTCGATCTTCGCCATGAATTGCGATTGCATAGCAGGGTTAACACATTCACTGCCGTTCGCACCTAATATCGTGTTAAGCTGGCTTAACACGTTGGCGAACGAATGGAAAGCAAACAGCGAAACTGAATACTCAGTTGCAGCGCTAACAAGGCTGATTGTTTGAAGCAAATTCTGAATGCCGAGTTCTGCACTTAAAGGAAGACTGTTTAAGTAACATTTTGATGTTTTAGCACCATTTGATGATAGCCAAATAAAGAACCTATTCCGAAAGACAGTTCATAAGCGATAAACAAAGAGAAATCTTCACTAAAAAATTGGTTGCCTGTAAAGTCGGTATACGGGCGAAAGTTTTACGTGACAACGACTCTGAGTGGTAAAATAATTTTAATGTGAATATTCATTCGTATAACATGAACCGGTGTGTATGCCTATCTCTCTCACTCTCTCTCTCTTGCTCTGTCTCTCTCGCTCTTAGGCGGGTTAACTGTGCTCGAGTGGAAGGGACGCGTGCCTTTCACTTTTTATGTCTGTCTCACTCGCTCTTAGGCGGGCTAACCATGCCCGAGTCGAAGGGACGCGTGCCTCTTACTCGCTCTCATTGTGAGCGCGGAACGTGAGCGGAGCGTAACGCAGTTTCTTGAAGTGTCACCCGGCAAACCAATTTATAAGACGTTGTCACGTCAAAATATTGAAGTGACGTAATTTTAAGAGACTGTTTGACAGAAATTAATTCCATTATTAAATTTGCATGCTGTAAATAACGGCTGAGTAAGCAGAACAACCTAAAAATATGTCATCTTCAGTGTACCTTATTCTTGGGCAGATAATAAATTTCATTCATTCATTTAATTTAGGGAAGATCTGAGGAAGAAAATAGTCTCATTGACCTTCAAAAAGGTTTTTGGATACTGTAATGTTCTGTGTAATGCAACTGTTCTCGTGTCTTGGGTACACACGCAAAGCAAACAACCACTTAGTTTTTTCTTATCCCCACTGCCAAAATATGAACTTTTCTTTCACATAACCGACGACCGCTTGGTGCAGTGGTCCACACGTCGGACTTCTAAAACCAAGGGTTGCGGGTTCGATCCCCGCACAGTACAAACATAAGTGTGCATAAACATGTATGTTTGTACTGGTCTGGGTGTTTTCTATGTATTTATTTACAAAAAAAAGGATTTAAGTATGTTTATCCGTTGTCTAGTACCCATAACACAAGCCTCGTAGCTTAAATTGGGACTAGAGAATTGGTGTGATTGTTGTGAAATATTTATTTATTATTTATTTATTTGTAACCGACAGAACACAAATGCGACTCACACATGAACTGACAAGCGATCTCGGAATAAACATTCCAGGAAAGTCGGCAAAGGGAAATAAGCTTGGTTATCGCGTCAGCGTGACGTCCCGTCACGGCTGCGTGTCAGCGTGAGACGTCACGCGACAAGTTATCTGCTGGGATCCTACTCTTTCGTTTTTGACTTTCGACGAAAAAGAGTGAGACACATTATGTTTGTGTGTGTGTCTGCGGCATCACAGCTCCTGGACCGATTGACTGATTTCAGTGCAGTTTTATTTATTTATTTATTTTATTTAAAACTTAATTGCACAAGAAATGTATAAAGGGTGAACTTAATGCTAAAAGCATTTTCTGCCAGTCAACCTTAAGGTCATGCAGAAAGATGGCGATGGGTGCAGTAAAAATTAAATGAGAAAGATAAATTGTGGTAAATAACACAAAATAAACATCTACATATGATATGTAGATATTTACTTATTTAAGCTTTATTGCACAACAAAACTTTGTACAAAAGGTGGACTTAATGCCGTAGGGCATTCTCTACCAGTCATACATTTGAACGAAGCAGAAATAAATAGTAATACTAATATCAATAAATAAAAGTAAATATTAAACTAAATTATAATAAACAAAAAATATATCAATCAATTGATTCATATCGATAGTAAAAATATATAAATACATGCAATTTATTCATTAAGAAATGGAACGACAGACGACGACGACAACAAACGACTTGTTTTTTTATTAATTTGAAATATATATTAATCCCGATGGTTTTTAGCTATAGCTGCTCAAAATCCGTCCAGCCGCTGAAGCTTACCAGCTGTTTTTCTGGCTCATGTCGGGGGTTATTTATTTGGAGTCGGTAGAAAATTCAGGACTACCGTTCAATACCAATTGTCAGAGATTGCTAGGTTTTGATTTTCTTCTAATAGTCCTCCTGGCCGACTTTGACCACGGCGGCCAATCTCAACAGAGATCAGCCAACTACGCAGGAGATATTATAGTGCACAAGTGTGAGCGCAATACACAGGTGCACCCACTGTTCCATTACTCTCAAAGTTCGGTGAGACGGCAATCCGACATGACCGGAGAGACATCAGGCGCAGGACCAACGGCTTAACGTGCTTTCCGAGGCACGGGGGTGTAATACCGCCAACTTCCCGACTCCGAGCTGATTTTGAGAAATTCATGACAGAAAATCTCAGAAACACCTGGCTTTTTGGCTCGACCTGGGATTCGAACCCAGGACCTCTCGGATGTAAGGCAGAAACTTTGCCACTACACCAACGAGGCAGTCAAATTTCTTCTAATTATAGCCTAATGTTGCGTCTATACAAGATGTAACAAAAAACCCCGTTATAACTGAAGGGTGTTGTTGTGCCATTCCCAATGATATCTAGGTCAAAATCTCAAAAAAAAATCGGACCTCCCATACAAAATTGCCAATCAGCTGATCGATTTACTATGGGAGAGCCAAAAGATTTTTTGAGATTTCGACCTAGGTTTCTTAGCGAAAGTTGTTCAGGTTTACGGGCACAACAACACCCTTCAGTTATTACGGGGTTTTTTATTACACCTTATATTTTTGACTCTTATCAAGCTATCCTTGTTTGCATAGTCGATCTGGCACAACTGACAGGGATGGGAGATTTGGACTTTCGCTACTGGTTTACAGAGTAGAGCCTTTGTTTGGGTAGGCTTAAGGAGGTTTTGTTATAAGATTTGTTTTGCCAAGTGTGTTTTGCTTTTTTTTATGTCAAATAATGTCCTATGTTGAAAATAAGATAAGATAATAATATCATGATATTGAGTAAATTACACACCTAAATCCTGCACCATTTTATGATTTGAAAATGTGAAATCAAAAATAATGAAACAATATAAAAATATCCCGAGTGGTAATCGGTTATGATAAGGAGCATCGAATAATGAAGGCTTCTGAAAGTTAGGTTTTATATGATATTCCATGCCGTCCATTAATCACGTGAGGTCGTTTTTCTTATTTTTTGACCCCCCCCCTCCCCCCTGGTGATATTTGGTGAGGTTTGGGACCAGCCCCCCCTCCCCCCCCCTGGATCACGTGTATTTTTTTTGAAGTCTATGTAAAGCTATTTTTGACTGGAAAAAAATATAAAAAATGGTTTTGATTCATATAACATTTATATGTATTTGCAATAAAATTATGAAAAAATAATAATTAATTAATGTTGTCTTCGTCCCACGGAGTTGCAAGACTTTCATTTATGGTTACAACCATAACGAACGAATTACTAAAGCACGTTATATTCAGGTTTGACTGTTCACCTTTGGGTGTTCATTATTGGAGATGTGTTCATTATTGGATGTTCATTACTGAAGTTTTGGCTGTCAATCACTAGATCACCTGACTAGGTTACGTTTTCTTATTTTTTTTATTTGTTTAAAATGAAGATATTATGTTTTTATACAATGAGACATTAGTGCTATGAATTAATTTACAAATTGGACTAAAATGGAACTTAAAATATTGATAACCTCTAAGATGCGAGAGTATTTATGAAAAAGTCTTCACTATAGTGTGCATGACTGGTGCCACTACCTTACTACAAATCGCAAAAATTTTCGCGCCGTTCAAAATTTCGGTTCAGAAATAGCGCTTTTTGGAAAAAAATTAATAAAATTTATACACGTGATGTCTAACGAGACCCCCCCTCCCCCCTCGTGATATTTCGTGATGTTTTCCGTACCCCCTCCCCCCCCTTTTGAGCCTCACGTGATTAATGGACGACCCCTCATCTAATCCAAACTTGCTACAGTTGTGAAATTTAAACGATAATTTTTAGCCCCGACATAAAGATTCATGCCCTGTCTTAAGTTTGACTCCTATTTTGACGACCGCTTGGTGCAATGGTCCACAGGTCGGTCTTCTTAAACCAAGGGTCGCGGGTTCGATCCCCGCACAGTACACGAACATTAATGTTTGTACTGGTCTGGGTGTTTTTTATGTGTAATTATGTATTTATTAACAAAAAAAGTATTTATGTATGTTTATCCGTTGTTTAGTACCCATCACAAGCCTCGTAACTTAATTTGGGACTAGAGAATTTAAGTGATTGTTGTGAAATATTTATTTATTATTATTTTGTTAGTATGTGTCTGCCTGTGGCATAGCAAACTCACAAACGGATGGATCATTTCAGTTTTTTTTGAAATTCAATCACGGTCCTTTTCATCTGTGTGTACTCAAAATCAGTCCAGCCGTTGTAGCTTACCAGTTGGTTTCTTAACTGGCTCTTTCGGTTTCTTTTTTAAGCTGAAAAGATAGTTTTTGAATAGTCATCAGTCCCACTAATAACATTCACATCATTGTCTTATTCGACCCGAAAAAAGAGACCACCGTTCTCACGAACAAGGAAGAACATTCGCCGAAATCAAATTGCGCGAATTACCAATTTTTCACAACACGCCCCAGGTGACGCGTGACACAGCATCCCACTGTTTTACTATGTCACGTGACGTTCAATAAAGTCGCAATATGTCTTGGAAATACGTGCTAGATTCGCGTGTGATGTCGCAACTGGGCGTCACGTTTAGGTTACATAATACAGGTGGTGGTCAGCGTTATGACGGGACGTGCGATTTGGGGATATACTTTGAAAATCGTTTTAGTAGCCATTCCGCAGATTCGTTCTTGACTCTAAATCTGTTCTACACAGACTGTGTAAACTGTTAAATAGCTGCAAACACATGGCTGATATAATCTGTGATTCGTTTTATAGGTACCTTTTTTATGCTATTTGATATTTATTTTCAAGCATCTTATTTTGTGTAATCTTTCTTCTCGTCGTCCGTGTTCAATCTTAGTTAACCTACTTAATACTTGCTGTAATTCGTGCGTTCTGTGTTAACTTATATGAAGTCACTACACTTAGCATTAGAAACTTTTGTGCCTATTTATTTAATCATATAGTCATAAGATGCTTTAGCTGTAAACTACTAATTTTCATACAAAAAAATATATATATAAAAAACATTAAGCACAACGAACTTTTTTCGGAAAAAAATACAAACTTTTTTTCCTCGGATTCAGGGTTGATGTAGATGCGTCTCTTTTCCTTATGACGACAGTATTTTCATAATGTGGTCTCCAGCTTGTATAATAAAATGAATGTTTTGAAAACATTTATCTTGAATACATATTGAAGAATAAATACTTTATTTTTATTGTTATTTTCTTTAATAAGGACAACCAACAAAGCATCCAGCACACATTGATATACACTGATCATTAGGGGTCATTTTAGAGTGTCACCTTCCTTACAGGCTGCCACGGCATGCACAGATAACATTGTTGACAACAGACTATGGGCTGAATCTTCAATAGACAGATAAATAGTTATACGAGTAGGACTGGTAAATATGAAACGGCCTAGTTTAAGTTTACTCTTACAATAGCGACTTTTAAAATCAACAATCTTGTAATTTTGTTTAATCATTAGCATTAACTGAAAAAACAGGGCCTAAATATATATCTATAAATATATATTTTAAATTAAAAAATCAGAACGCTAAAAATATTTTAAAAAAAAGTTAATATTTACTTTGGTTTTGTACAAAATAATTTAATGAGTGTGGACTTAAATTTACGTTGCGAATATGACATATTAATCGTGACCACGGACGATCGTGATATCTTACTGTCTTGAGACTGAATTCTATCAATGTCTGAAAAATGACCTAGGTTAGTCCGAAAGGTATTTGCCTTAAAAGGCAAAATATCTGGATAATCGAGCCAATTTGTCTTAGCCAACTTGCACTGATAAGACAAGTGATAAAGAAACCTTTTCTGAATTGATTCCAATCGTTCCTTGTGTATTTCGTACAGTGGAGTCTATGCAACGCTGCAGTATTCTAAACCTGACCGTACCAATGAATTAAGAACGGTTATTTTGCTAGAAGCGAAAGTAAATAGGCACCTTCTGGGTAAGCTCGCTACATCGTCGACATCTTCTTTACCTCCTAGAGGGAGAATGATGTCAAGAGCGAACCCATATTGATAAAAAAAGCGTGCTCGAAATGTCTGCAGTTACGCACGAGTATAACAAAGCCTAGAAGTTTGAAGCCCCTTTTGGCGATTTTATCGACATGCACATGGAAACGAAGTTTACTGGTACCTATGTTAAGTATACTGACATCGTGTCGCAAAGTAACCCCCCGTTATGACGTGACACGTGATCCGACGTGAAATGTCGGTCATTGGACAAGGGTCGGATAACTTGTTGCTATTTTTACACTCCACTTGACATTTGGTAATCTTGTTTGCCGACGCAAGATTTTATTAGTCCCTTTGTTCGATACATTTCGGTATTACCTAGTTCGCGGAACAATTTTACGTCTCGTTGATTTAATTATAATGATATTGGAAGATTCTTGGTTGACCTGATATTGGTTTTTATTTCGATAAACCCAAAAAGAAGTAATGGAATTTCATATTAGGGTCGGAAAGTTGTCTAATACTTTCACAGTAAGTTTTTCTTATTACATGCCTTTTTCGTTCCTTTATTTTGCTTTTCTTATTTTATTAATTAACATTTGGTATTTATTACTTAACATTCAACAGCGGCTTCAACGGTTCTGCAGCGCCTCAGGAATGTTCGCAGATGGATGAAGGATAGTTTTCAAGCGATTATGCGCAAGAAAGCCTCCTCCTTACTACAGAGCATAAGGAACAGCAGCAACAACGTTCTGAAAATAGTTTTTGCTTGTCCTGACTGCGCTTTCCAAAAGTGGTGGATCGAAATTGTTACAGGACAAATAAATCTATCAAAGTATAAAGTAAAAAGTAATAAATTACATATTTACATAGTTGATGGAATCAGGCGTTACTTTGCGAACTTTGCCACGTGTAGTGGCGAAACGCGTCGAGTTGTTGGAGTCAGTGTTGTGATTCCAGGTGCATCTTCTGTGTCACGTTGTGAGTTGTAGGTATTGTGGGTCCTGCGGCTTTCAGCTCTAGCTTTTTCAGGTGATTACAGTTAGATGCGTTTTGGTTGCTGCGCTGGCGTCGTTTAGTGTAAATTTAAAGGAAAAAAATGTTCTTTTTCAGCTTTACATATTTACTTTACTAACATATATACTTTACTAACATAGTTTACATATTTACTTTACTAACATAGTGAATAAGTTAAATTGTTCCTTTACAATTAGTAACTGGATGATTATTACCTGAAAAAAAAACTTGTTATCATTATTATTCTATTTACCTAGAACAGTATATCAAAAAATACCATAAATTTATGTTTTCCACTCTTTTAACACACTTTGTTACCTGTCTCGACATAAATTATTACAATTGCGGGCGACAGAGCTTTGCGAATATGATTTATATGGGGTGAGTGTTTTGGGTGTAATAAAAATGTAAGTTGATTTCTTATAGTGCTTGAAATCTTTTGCAACGAGAATGATGTGAGGCAAACAAATGGTTCAGTAAGTGAACTTGAGAAATATGAAATGTTAAAATAATGTTAAGATTAATAGCGCTAGTTGTTATTGTTTCGAACAACAGATTTTTGATGCGCACTGCAAAATAGTGGAACTCACTACCTGCGTCAGTGTTTCCCTGCAATAACAACCTAGAAATGTTCAAGGCTAGAGTGAACAGGCATCTTCTAGGTGAGCTCGCTCCATCGTAGACTCAATCTTTGCCTCGTTGGGCTTAGTCTTGGTTATTTATTTGAGTTATTAATGAAGAAACTGTTGCGGTGCTACAATTTTGACTGAATTAGCAATTTCAGACTTAGTAAAAAATAGACTTAATAGACTCTAGTGTACCAACAAAAAATTAGGGTAAAATAAAAATGCTGTAATATCCTGCTTATTAGAATCTTTTTCGGCTCACCAACACCACAACACGCATACAATCACAGTACACGACGGCTCCGCTCGATCGCCGGAATCCGACTGACACGTGACGCAGGCGCATGAGACTACCAATACTATACAGACAATACACTACAGATGTTTGGCATCTTCATTTTGGTTTCAGATTTAACTAGGCATTCTTCGACACTGTAGCTTTAAGCATACCTTTTTCCACACAAGTATGATATAAATTTTAGGGAATAGTAATTCCCGTCCCTCCCCGCGGGTCGGTGGTCCCGAGCCGCAGGGATTATACGCGTAAACCCGGGATTTGACGCTTATCCCCGTAACGTGATGTGCCGAAAACTGTTATGAGATTATTAAATACTTTGTTTTTTTAAACTTGGGGTTTGAATGTAAAGTATACGAAGATATCGTGAGATTTGGAGCCTGGATCAAAACTCAAAGGCTCAGGCTACACCTGCGGCTTACTTTTTGCCACAACTCGCGACTGTAGGCATGGCTATTGGTTGTCCTCCTGGGTTCGAATCCCAGGTGGAGCCAAAATTGTTTCTGAGATAATCTGTCAAGAATTTCTCAAAAACAGCTCGTAGTCGGGAATTTGGCGGTATTACACCCCCGTGTCTCGAAAAGCAGGATAAGCCGTTGGACCTGCACAGCTGCGCCTGATCTCTCAACGTTCATGCCGCATTGCCGTCTCACCGAACATTGAGAGTGATGAAACAGTGAGTGCACCTGTGTATTGCGCTCTCACTTGGCGATAATATCTCCTGCGTAGTTGGCTGATCTTTGTTGAGATTGGCTGCCGTGGTCGAAATCGGCCAGAAAGACTATCATTATAATGAGAAACAGCTAAACATAGCAATAAAATCAACAGGACGTATTTGCAAGACTTAGATTTTCTTGTTTCGTTTTTAATTTTCTGTCAGTCTGACTTTTATCAGGCTGTATTTCATAAACCGTGATATCTAGTCAGTTGAAATTTTCCAATTAAACGATGTACACTAAGTATTTTTGTTCCAAAAATAATGCTAAGTCAGAATGAAGTATTCTCAGATTCTTTTATTTGCCAACTAAGTGTTACATACATATAGCAGGTCTTATGCTAGACAATTGCACTTATAACTTAGTAACCCTTTCAGTTTGGGTATGGCAAAAATTATTAAAAATTATTATTAGTAAATATTATTTAAGTGAGTTCCTGAATACAAATGAATTATTCGATGCCATTTTGTTAAGTACAGATTGAATATGTGAGTTCAGAACCTTTCGTACGCGAGTCTGACTCGCAAAATGTTTGTATGTATTTTTAGGGTTCCGTAGTCCGACAAGGAACCCTTATAAGATTGTTCAGTCCGTCCTAGTCTGTCACAGCAGAATATCTTCTACGTTTATGGACTGCTTTGCATGAAACTTGGTTCGAGGATATTTCACATATAGATCTCATTTTTAAAAATACGAAAAATTTAAATTACCCCTTTTTTAGGGAAACTCCCCATACATGTAAAGGGGGGGGGGAAGAATTATTTTTTGAGTGCACCCCACCGTATCATTGGAAAGGACTATGACAATAAGATAGGGTTTCCATACAACACTTTTTTATCAGCTTTACCATTAGCGAGTTATAGCCCGCCAAAGTCGTTTACATGGTGTGTGTCCCCCCCCCCCTGTAATTTCTAAATTCTTGGACCTATAAACTTCAAATCTCTCACGTAAAGAAACAGGCACGGAAACTCTTATTTCTTATTTAAAATTGTTTCGGGTATCCTGTAATGAATACTTTCGAAATTATAAATAATATAAAAATATATACTTTACAATGATGACATTGACGGCTAGGGATATGATGATGATGATGCAAGAAATGCAAAACGCGGTGCCAAAATTGACTACGGAACCCTACTTTATGCGTGGTCTGACACGCACTTGGCCGGTTTTTTTTATTATTGTGCGTGATAAACCTTAGTCTCAAACTATTCTCAGTACATCGAATGGGATAGGACATCACGTTTACTATGGGACGATTTACTATCTTGGGTTTATGTTGGCGCCACGTACAATCCCCGTAAACACTGACGTAAACAAGCCCTAACCTCGTCGCCAATCACTAAACACGTTAACGTTACGATACGAAGTTTACGTACAGGCAAAAGCATCTTACGTTGCCCATTTTGACGTGACAACGTCTTATAAATTGGTTTGCCGGGTGACACTTCAAGAAACTGCGTTACGCTCCGCTCACGTTCCGCGCTCACAATGAGAGCGAGTGAGAGGCACGCGTCCCTTCGACTCGGTTATGGTTAGCCCGCCTAAGAGCGAGTGAGACAGACATAAAAAGTGAAAGGCACGCGTCCCTTCCACTCGAGCACAGTTAACCCGCCTAAGAGCGAGAGAGACAGAGCGAGAGAGAGAGAGAGTGAGAGAGATAGGCATACACACCGGTTCATGTTATACGAATGAATATTCACATTAAAATTATTTTACCACTCAGAGTCGTTGTCACGTAAAACTTTCGCGCGTATACCGACTTTACAGGCAACCAATTTTTTGTTCCAAAATCGCTCTTCTTACAAGTTTATTTAAGACGCCGTTGGATCTTCCTTGATGTGTTGATGTGGGCTCACTAAGTATAACATTTATATGATAGACCTTGGTCCAAAAAAGAGTCTGGGTATTCAGTTTCACACAAACGTAGTATTTTTATTTCTGAGGATCAAATCACCATCGTTATTTTCCTTTGTAAAACCATAATTGGGCTACAGCAGTATCACAATAATATTATAAATGTGGAAGTTTCTTTGTTTGAATGTTTGTCCGTCAATCACGCTGAAACTACTGAAAGGATTTTGATGAAAATTGGTATACAGACAGGGTATGAGCTGACTTGGGTGATAGGATACTTTTTATCCTGATTGAATGTTCCCGTGGCATAAAACAGGAATCTTGTTATAATTATTCATTTAAAAAAAACAGTGGCAGGAATTTTTCTGCGGGGTCATCTAAAATACTATACTCGTACAGTCCAGTAAAATGGTTTTGGTCATACGTTTAAGGCACTAAACTAGTAATAACTTTCAAATCACTCTATTGGTGCCTATCTTCGTAGAATTTTCGGTCTATTTTGGTCTTCTTATTAGTACCAACAAATTAGATGTCTGTTGAATGTTGGTAAATATTTTGACGACATTCGTATCCAATCATCGACTTTGTAGAAATTCCCAAAAGTTTTCAGAAAGTTATGGAAGTCCGAATTCATTTGACGCAAAATTTAGATGACCTTTTTACTATTCAACGGGAAAAAATAAGTTAATTTGGCATAAAATTTTGTTGGAGTTCTTAATTATGACCAAATCAAAACATACGAGTTTTTCCTTTTAATCCTTGTTAAAAAAAACTGTCATGCAACTTTTCAAGAGTAATTATTATAAAACGAGTACCCATTTAGCATAAGTATCCTTTCAGCTAAGGTACAGTTTAGTATTTTTGTATATTTAAAAATAAAAAAAATGATTTTACTATGACGAAAAGAGAGTTTGGTACGTTTTTATTCTAGATTTTTCTAATTAACATTTACAATTCAGTATTTTCATTACTTTTTTAAAGTAGTTAACTTGTTGGCCTTCTGCCTTCTATTTCGAAACACACAACCTCAAACAAGTGCTGTTAGTAAATACACACCTACAGCTAAGCATATGTATCCAAATGCATTGTATCCAAAGAACCAATTAGTCAAGCCCGATCAATCACCGAAACAAATGACTTTTCAGTGCCAAACTGAAAATAAAGAGCCTTTTGTGCTTCCCGGCCATTTGTCACAACTACACCCGGAGGATAAACATAGTATAGACACAAGCTTAACCAGTACGAGTACAAATAATAATAATGTATATTTATTTTCAGGTAAATAACACCCATATACTCATGTTACACTTAAATAATTAATTGAATTAAATTGAATGTCAAAAGTTTAAGTATTAATTTAGATACAAATGTCATATTATTCCAAAATGCACATTAAAATTGGCATGATGACACCTATCTTAAATATTTTCAAGACCATGGCGTTTAAAAAACATAGCCCCTATGAAGTTAATACAACCAATATATTTCCATAAAGCTGTAGAAACCAATTTTTAAACACACAGAACTCAATAAACAATCGGTCAATTGACTCTGATTTCTGATTCATGACCTTGACGTCACGTTCATGTATTCCCTACAAAATCTATGGAGGCAGACCCTTTTGACAGATAATAAAAAGTATGTCAACGATTGGTGGTGTCATCTAGCCCATTAAATATGATTGATTAAATTAAAAATTTACATGTCATAATAAACTTAAATACTACGTACCTACTAGAATATTATTTTTGGCATCGGGACAGTGCAATGCCTTTTACAGCAAATCCGAATGTAACAAGAGTCCAGTCTTGAGGCTATCATCGCGGGACCAGGACGGTGTTGGAGCTGGCCCAGACTCTCCGTACCAGTGATGCAGCTCTTTTGCGCATAGTAGTATGAAAGCAGTCAACACGTGCTTCCGCAATTCCGCTTTTTAATGGAATGTGCTGGTTCAATATCAATTGTAACACCATTTATGTACCATGTTCTTCAAGGAATCTTCTATCTCAGTGTAATTTTAGGCTCTAATGTAATAACTTTTGTTCATTGAAACTGAATAAATGATTTTTAATATTTTTATTATGTTCTAGCAAAAATAAAGATTTGATTGATTGAAAGAAAAAATGTTTGAAACACACGCCTCAACATGGCCCTACGCGGGTCTTGCGGTATCTATACGGCAATTTATCACACCGCACCGAGCAGATTCGGCGTGCTTGCTTAATATACGCGATGACGCGTTATCAGTTTGTAGTGCACGCGCATGTTTTTCATACAAATTGAGGTACTGGTACAACGACTGAATTTGTCGCCCTGCGAACCGCGGTTTAGCGCGAAGCAGTGTAATAATCGTCTACTACCAAACCCTTGTTGAGACGTGTATAAGTGTATACGGAGATCCAATACACGTTCCTTTAAAAAAAATCGGGTGTCAGTTACCGTCGGCTTACTGACGATAGTTGAACGTGACAACGTCATAAGATTGAGTCTCTTTGTCGCTCATTTCGCGCTCTCGCTTGCACTTCAAGCCTTAAATGGAACGCATCAGAGCAAGTTAACGCCGCATGAGTCATGTTTTTTGGTGCGTGCAGCCGGCTCCATCGAATTATAAGACGTTGTCTCGTCAAAAAAACTGAAAGCTTCGAGAAAATTTGTGGCTTCGAGCTGAGAAGATATTGGAAAATGGATCAAACATGAAACTCGAGATTGTGTTCTTCACTTCGCTACTGCCTTAGCTTACATCTATTCTGTGACATTAATGCGTTAGTTTGGAACACAAAGCGCGTTCCGGATGATGAGTCGGCGGGATTGTTGTATCGCTTTTAAATAGCTGTCAAAATTTCAGCACGGCTCAGCGATAGCAATAACAATTAATATTAGTTTAATGGAATATTCAGATTTAGGTCGACGTTCACTCCAACGGCTGTAGACCTGGGGAAAATTGATTAATTCACCGGTGTTAGAAAGAAATAATGGATTTTAGGATTTGCATGCACACAGCATTTTCCTGAAATAATAAGAATACTTTCTTACAACATTCTGATTTCGAGCTACTGGGCTTTGAAGTAAATTCATGCCAAAAATTAATATTGTAATTTGTTTAATTATTATAATTATTAATTTTTATTATAATGTTATTAATTATTTTTGTTTATATCTATGACATTATTTGATTTCGATGACATTGTTGTGACATAGTTTATTTTAAATTTGAAGTGTAATTAATCTTTGTTGTATTTTTGTGCATGAGTATGTAAATTTAAGCTTGTTTGCGACTTGGTGTAAGCTGTAAGCTACAAGTGGTTTGAAATAAATAAAAAAATATATATAGAGGGTTGGGACCAAAAGCCCTATAGGAATTAAAGACTTTTATAACGAACTAGCTTCCCGCCAGTAGTTTCCCCCCTGGTATAATTCGGTTCCCCTATATATTCCTCCTGGCCGATTTCGACCACGGCGACCAATCTCAACAGAGATCAGCCAACTGCGCGGGAGATATTATAGTGCACAAGTGTGAGCGGAATACCCTGTGTATTGCACTCACTGTTCCATCGCTCTCAAAGTTCGGTGAGACGGCAATCCGACATGACCGGAGAGAAATCAGGCGCGGGACCAACGGATTAACGTGCGCACCGAGGCATGGGGGTGTAACACCGCCAACTTCTCGACTCCAAGCTGTTCCCTTATATAATACTACCCCGCAGGCGTTGGCCTGCTGACGGTGGACAACCCTTATCACTAAGGGGTATGAAACATAAATGTTGGCCGATTCTCAGACCTACTCAATATGCTCACAAAATTTCATGACAATCGGTCAAGCCCTTTCGGAGGAGTACGGGAAAAAACATTGTGGCACGAGAATTTTATATATAAGATGAAGAAAAATGTATAATACATTATTTAAGTCCTTTTTTTAAATCAGTCTAGTAGTTTCAGAGCTTATTCAATTAAAATAATTTATTTATTTCAATCAAATCTTTTATCCTTATAATAGAGAAGTGTAAAAGAGGCAGCAGACATAATAAAGTTATGGGTTAGTATCCATCACGGTTGGCATGGTAACTTTAGTCAGTTAAACGAAATTGCTGAAAAACCTTTAACTAAAAACAAAAGTAACAAATGTAGCAAGCTGAAGTGGCAGTGGGCTGGCCATGTCTGTCGCAGAACCGACGAGAGGTGGAGCAGGAAGGTTCTTGAATGGAGACCACGCTTAGGTAAACGTAGTGTGGGACGCCCCCCGGCTAGATGGACAGACGACCTAAAAAGGCAGCTGGTAGTGACTGGATGCAAAGGGCAGGAGATCGTGCGCTGTGGCGCTCCTTGGGGGAGGCCTATGTCCAGCAGTGGACTGTAACAGGCTGATATGATGATGATGAAAAACAAAAGTATTACTCACAATTGAGCAGCCCAAACAATAATGAGTTATTTATTTATTTATTTCAAAGTGACACAGAGTACCAAATTACAACTAAACAATGCTTATTTAATGTATATACTAATTTAGTAACTAACTTACGTAGGGCTTCAAAGTAACTACGGGTAACAATATTTATCCTTCTATTAAAATTGAGCTAAGGGCTGGCCTTTATCTTATGTTTAATGAATACAAATCTTCATATATTACAGAAAATAACTTATATTCAGAAGATGGTACCCAGGTAAAGTTAGTCATTACTTTCCGTGCTAGTAAAAACTGTTGGCATGACCTCGTAAGGCTCAGCCTCAAAATACCTTTAATTATTTACTAGCTGACCCGGCGAACTTCGTACCGCCTTAGCGTTGCAATGATTGAACAATGTCATCGAATGACATTGACATTAGTTACGCGCGTTTTTTGAGCAAAATTAAATGTATATTTTTCAATATTTCTGAGAGATTTTTTTTCGTAAGAACCTTCTCCTAATAATAACAAATACAACAAAAAAATAATTAGTGAAATCGGTCCAGCCATTCACGCGTGATGCCGTGACCGAGGAAAACGGGCTTCATTTTTATATATATATAAGATAGATTTATGCCTCATTGTCCTCACGCGAGCACATACTCGGCTTGATAGTTTCCGTAATTGACATTGTTTTTATAATTTCCAATTTTGAATCCAGTTCGAAAATAAATACTTGCAAAAGGGCTATCCTTTTGCAAGTATTTATTTTAACGAAAAAATTCATTAAGCTACTTTGACTTAATCAGTAACAGTGTGGGAAATCGCATATAATAGCTGTTAATCTTAAAATAAATAAATATAATAATGGATACAATAAATACAAGAAAATTTCCGTCCGTAGCTGACATGACAAGCTAATATTGACAGGCGTGAACGAGTAACTGCGCCTGAAGCGAAATGAAACTCAACCAAATATTCATAACTGGGTATTGGCTTCGCTTGTTATTAATACTGTATTATCAAGACGTCTGACAGATTGGGCAAACACAATTAACTGTTAAATAAGGATACTGTGTACCTTTGAATCCCTTATTTGAAGAGTATGGTGCAAATATGTTCCAAATGTGAAGAGTTAAAAAGATTGTACCAGAATACATTTTAAGTCAAACTTATTTATACTTAGATACATAAGTAGAACACAAGTGTTTCAAACGTAAATTTGACGACCACTTTGGTGGAATAAAGTGTAACGGTTAAAAAGTTGACCATTAGACTGAAAAGTCGCGGGCTCGATCCCCGCACTGTACAAATATTTGTATGCATGAACATTGTTGTAAGTAGTCTGGGTGTTTTAATGTATTTATTTCAGTTTATTTGTAACACCCCTTGTCCGAGCACGCTTGACATTTGATGACACTGCGAAGATACGCTTACGTCACATGTCTTTTGTTTCAATTATTATATTGTTTATTTTTAGTGCATTTTTTTATTTACATTCCGCTCCCGTGCTAACATTTACGTAACTAGTACTTAACTTCAACCTTAAATCTACTACGTACTTACTTCAACTTAACTTAATGTAAGAGGCGAAGCCCTTACACCCCAAATGATTCTGATTTTCTACTTACCTCGGAATCATATCAATATATGTGATGTTGTTGTTTATAAAATACTAGCTGACCCGGCAAACGTTGTTATGCCATATACATTATTGTGGACAACCCTTATCACTAAGGGGTATAAAAAATAGATGTTGGCCGATTCTCAAACCTACTCAATATGCTCACAAAATTTCATGAGAATCGGTCAAGCAGTTTCGGAAGATTACGGGAACAAACATTGTGACACGAGAATTTTAAAAATATTAATAATAATATTTTTTTAAAAAAAATATTATTATTATTATTTTGAAACCCTTTGTTTTAAAAATTATTAAAATCCCGGTTTGTGATACCTAAGAACACAGTGTATCGACTCCTTTACTATGGACCACTATTTACGACACACCCTGTATATAGAGATAATACCTATTAATAAATTATATATATATTTATAAAAATCTAGGTTTTGCAGAGCTACATAGATTTCAGAAATGAAAAGGTGACAATAGTGCCAGCAAAAAAAATAGCTCGAGAAAAAGTCATTCTTAACATTTCATTAATTTAGCTTACAACATTTAAAGCCTTTAAGTACATAAATATTTGTTTTAAATACATTTTCGAATTAAATGTACGAATTTTAAAACCACTTCGCTTTCCGTTTATCACAAATTCAAAACAGGTATTTAGACAAATGTATTTACTGTCATAATTTTATAATTTCTATGCTATTGCTTGAAAATATTATTCCACATTTTCGTCGACCGTTTTATATTCAAATCCACCATCGTCAGTTTCAACACATTTTAAAATTCAACGCTCAATTTATTTGCAAATACATAGTAGTATCGTTCCCCAAAGGGTTATGGTCTTATGTCACATTTACCGAGGTAAAAAAGGGTAAAAGGAAATTTATGCAGTACAAACGGTTATAACTGTATACCTTAAAACAATCGAGTGTCAGTAAAGTCGGCTTACTGACGATAGTTGAACGTGACAACGTCATAAAATTGTGCCTCTTTGTCGCTCATTTCGCACTCTCGCTTGCACTTCAAGCCTTAAATGGAACGCCTCAAAGCAAGGTGACGCCGCATGAGTCATGTTTTTTGGTGCGTGCAGCCGGCTCCGTCGAATTATAAGACGTTCTCACGTCAAAAATAAATGCCAAAACTAAAACCCGATTACTCAAAAGTATGAAACAAGATTCTTATTGATGTTCAGATAGTAGCGGTGGTCGTATGCCATTTCTGTTGAAAAAACTTTAATATTATTGTCTATAGGGAAAGTAATTACCAAATGAGGGAACAGATAAACACACAAACATGAAACGTGACCCTCATTTTCGCTCAGCCGTAGTCGGGTAAAAACACTGCTGATGTACCAATTTGGAAGTTTCAATATCGTTTTTTTTTCAAAACGAAACAAAGCTGGTTTTCTGATAAGTGTTTTTAAGATAAAAGCACTTTGAAATTGCACCCGTTTACAAAACTAAGACTAAGATGACAAGCAATATCCTTAAATAAAATAGAAAACCATAAGTGCATTGTGGTGTGTGACGCGTCCCCCATACCTAACCTCTCATATAATAGTCCTCCTGGCCGATTTCGACCACTCGAATCTCAACAGAGATCAGCCAACTACGCAGGAGATATTATAGTGAAAATCTCAGAAACAATTTTGGCTCGACCTGGGATTCGAACCCAGGACCTCTCGAATGTAAGGCAGAAACTTTGCAACTAAACCAACGAGATAGTCTACCTCTCATATACAGGATGTCCCAAAAAGAGCGTGCCAAACTCAAAGAGATGATAGACTAATTATACAAAAAAAAAACACCTTAGTAAAATTATCATCATTTCAGAGATTCAATTTTTTCATGTCCATTTTAAAATCATTTATTTTGAGTCTACCTCTTGTTGTGTGTACAAATAAGCAGATATTTTTTCTTATTCTTCGTGTCAAATATTCTCGTAGAATTAATCTATCTCAGGAAAGATAAATTTTCTTAATTATTTTAAGGGACACTTGGGAAAACAAGTTTAATCAATTTAATAAGCTAGTAATAACACTTAAAAAAATCTTTTCGGCTCCGGTCATCGGGGAGGATTCGAACGCCGACCTTTGGAAGTCCGGTCCAATGCTCTAATTAAGTGTTATGTTTTTTCGAAATTAAAATAGCGTTTTAGACGCACAAAATACTTTACAAATAAAAGCTAGTAATAAACCATACGTTTAACGCGCAACATCTCTTTAATTGGCTGCTCCCGTCCTTACACATTATTTCAGAAAGCGCAAACATAACACGTCCACCATGATTTTATGTTTTTTCCCTAAATGAATAGCAACACATCATTTCCGCCAACCACGAAGCCTTACGCGCGATAAAAAGCCACGGAATTAATCATAATAAATAATAGCAGTTACCCGGCGTCTATAAATATAGCAATAAAAACCCCCCAAGGCAAAAACAGGGAACGACGCACTTACTATGCCCAAGGGACACGTTGGTATGATCGCTATTAGTGGTACCAAAGTGTCGAGAAATAGGATCTCTAGAAAATGCTTAGTGGTTTTTTATTTGATAAGACTTACAGTGTGTCCCTGGATAATGTGCAACCCAGAAAGAAGGTGAATAGAGATCAAATATAAAAACTATACAATTAATAATCATAATAATAAATCATTTATCAGTTTCAATGAACAAAAGTTAATGCAAAATGGCGTTCCATTTCGCAGAGTGTTTTTCTCCAGCGTCCTATCACAAATTCATCTACTTCAATATTGAATGGGGACAAAATACTAGCTCGCGTTGTAGTTTTGGAAGCCATACAAATACGGCCATTTGGATGCTTTGAGCGTGGATGGGTAATGCTTAAAATTACACCGAGATAGACGACTTCCTTTGCCTGAACTAGGTTAAACCTGTATCTCAGGCTAGAAAGAGCTTATATTTCTTGCTTTTGAGTAATAAATAGTAAACAAAAACATGAAACTACAAAATATTTACACACTAAGTAATTAATATCATCAATATAAAACTAGGTAAGTAAAGGTTAATGTTATTCAGCATTTTTCTATAGTTCAGTGAGTCAAGGGTGTCAGCAGTTTTAATTTCTAATCTAGGTCAATAATTAATTTACCAACATCACGTTCAATATGTAATAGTACGTTCACGTACATCAACGTAATTGATTTGATATTACAAATACATCTACAATTAATTGGAAAAAACACGTTATCAAATGTTCTAAGATGACTGTATGTAAATAATATAACTACAACTGAAAAGGGTCCAAAACGTCAGGTTAAAATAAAATGTAAATAAATTGTGTAATAATCCGCAAAAATTTGTATCTTTTTAATTGGCTACATGATTCTAAAGTCGCATATCAAAAATCATAAAGAAACTTTATAAGTTGCCTTCACCAATATTAGGTACCTACCCATAGATCTTACTTTAAGCCCCGTACATAGAATATAATCAACAGTCTACTTCTAATCTTCTACTTTGTGTCTTGTACGGAGATCTAATCCGGGACCTCAGAGATGGTGGCACCATAAACCGGTGCGCACGCCATTGCACCACGGAAGTTATCAATAGTGCACACAAAATGTTACATAAGTATTTGCATACTACGAACCAACCAATAAAAATTCGACCAAAAATAGCAAAATGGCGTTCCATTTCGCAGAGTGTTTTTCTCCAGCGTCCTATCACAAATTCATCTACTCCAATATTGAATGGGGACAAAATACTAGCTCGCGTTGTAGTTTTAGAAGCCATACAAATACGGCCATTTGGATGCTTTGAGCGTGGATGGTTAAGTTCAATGAATGTGGGACAAATGTTTGTTTAATTAGAATTTTAAAGCTGTTTGATATTATTAATGCGTGCTTGAGTATTTTAGATTACTTATATAATTATGTGTCCAAAACAGAACTAGTTTTTTGATTTGTAGCTAGGATTATTATATAAAAAAATGTTTGCGTCCATTATAGACGATCACTTTGGTGTAATGGTCAAGAAGTTGACTTTTAAAAAAGAGGTTGTGGGTTCGATCCCCGCACTGTACAAACATTTGTGTAAATAAAGATGTCTGTTTGTACTGGTCTGGGTGTTTTATGTATTTATTTAAGTTTATTTGTAATACCACTGTTGATTCTGATATCTGTAATACAAGTGCTTAAGCTACTTACCACGGAGTCAAATCAATGTATGTGATATTGTTGTATATTTATAAAGAAAAAATATATTTATATGTATACGCACCAGGATTTAAGATGTTCCTATCTCTGAAGGTAACATTTTTTCGGAGTTAGAAATTCATAAGACGCCTTAATTAAGTACCGAAATTCTGCACAGATTGAATATTACATTACAATGACATATAACACACGATAAACTTATCCAGATCGTCGTACTTCTCTATTTCTATCAAACAAACCAATTTCTGTTCTCTATATCTCTATATATATAAAATTCTCGTGTCACAATGTTTGTTCCCATACTCCTCCGAAACGGCTTGACCGATTCTCATGAAATTTTGTGAGCATATTGAGTAGGTCTGAGAATCGGCCAACATCTATTTTTCATACCCCTTAGTGATAAGGGTTGTCCACCTTAAACATTTATATGGCAAAACAAAGTTTGCCGGGACAGCTAGTTTTGTATATAAAATAAAACAATATCAAGCTCTAATAAAATTAATCCAATCCACAATAAAATTTCCAGAATATGTGTATCAAAACATCTAACATAGCGCTGCAACGGGACTCAGATAACATCATTACTCATAAATGGAAGAATCCAATTGTTTCATCCGGAGTGCTCCATTATAATTCCACCCGTTGTTTTAGCAAATAACACTGGCCTCGAACAACGACATTCGCAGAACTAATTACGTACGGGAAAATAGAAAAACTTGGCAAGTATGGCAAGCACGAAGGATTCCACACCCTATACTCGTCATTCATACTAATATTATAATTGCAAAAGTAAGTCTGTCTGTCTGTTACTCAATCACGCCTAAACTACAGAACCAATTTGCATGAAATTTGGTATCGAGATATTTCTGCTTAGCCCAAAGGTATGACTGGTAGAGAATGCCCTACGGCGTTAAGTCCACCTTTTGTACAAAGTATTGTTGTGCAATAAAGCTTAAATAAATAAATAAATAAATTTGATAACCGAGAAAGACATAGGCTACTTTTTACCGCGGGAAAATTACGCATTCCCATGAGAAAATTCATGTGGACCTTTTTGAAACATAAAAATGAATTGATGTTCATTAGTCTCACTAAAACTCGAGAAAGGATGAACCAATTTTAATAATTTTAGCCTTGAAATACTTGTGGAAGTCTATGGAAGGTGTAAACGATAAATAAAAATGATAAATAGTGAAAATAGAGGGCAGGACTGCGTTTGCCGGGTCCACTAGTAACCTATAAATAAAAAAGGTCCCGGTTGAGATAACTCGGGGAATTCGGACTCTTGCGCGAGTCAAATCAATCCAGCGCCATCTATCGGTGCTGGTGAACAAAAACTACTTACCCCAAAGCTAACCTTTTTTAATTTATGTTAGTTTGTTATCTCTTTTTATTTATAACGGCAACAAACAAATCGTCCACGTAAGTTTCAACTGTCTAGCCTAACGGTTCATAAGATACAGCCCGATGACAGATTCACAGACGCACAACAAAGTTTCAATTATGGCGTCCCGCTTCCCCTTCGATACGGATCCCTAAAAATTAAAGAAACATCTTGAACTGAGGAGTATTGCAAAGTATACGCGTTGAATTTAATTTCCTTGGAGATGTCGGATGGTACGATGCAAGCGTAATAGGGTTTGTTGGCTGTGAGAGGATAATCCTTTTGCTTAAGTCGAAATCTTTGACAAGAGCATGTGAGGACAATGAGTGGATTAGAAATGCTGTTACATATTTAGTCGGATTGCCGTCTCACCGAACTTTAAGAGTGATGGAACAGTGAGTGCACCTGTGTATTGCGCTCACACTTGTGCACTATACTCGTATTATGTCCTGCGTAGTTGGCTGATCTCCGTTGAGATTGGCCGCCGTAGTTGAAATCGGCCAGGAGGACTATTATTCCTTGACAAAGAAATTCCAATTCCAATTCGATCCTCATTAATAATAATATATTTATTCTCAATAATAACAATATAAAAACAATAAATGACAGAATCAACAGTGGTATTACAAGTACTTGTACATCTGTTTTATAAAATGAAGAGATTCTCCAAGACATATTGTACCTATAAACTTTAGCTTTAGTTACCTTCCCCACCCCCACTTCCTTTATCCGAGCTAGTCAATGTCCGACCTAACAGAATTTACGTCAGTATAAAACTTTGGTCGTTGCAAACTCGGCTGTATTACCTTGACTTAAGGATTCTAGTCGAATGGTGGGCAACTTCAAGGGAGAATGCCGATAGAATTATATTTAGCAAGCTATTTGCGCTTTTTGGATATGACAATGTTATGTGGGACAACAAAGGAAGGATTGACCACAACATATTTGAATGTAGGAGGTTTAGGGCAAGAATTTTTTTGGCTATCGACTGCTATAAGCATCTCTTTATTTTGTAATCAAAAACAACTACCCGAAGACTTATTTCTAAAAACGAAATCTGTCAAAACGACAAATCAAGCAACGCATTTTAAATCCAAGTCACCCTAATTAGCGTTTAGATACCTCTATTTTCGCCTTGACCTGTTTTTTTGAAGTGAAAACTTCTTTAGCGGCGTTGAGCACTTTTGTGGCATGGGTAGAAACTGTGAAACTCGCGTCAGGTCACGTGATGCTGATCGAAAAACCGTAAGACGGTTGTTAAGTTTTCACTTCTGCCGGCACTCCCGGAGTGCAACCCGTGTTAGTTTTTTTTAAATAAATAAATATACAACAACATTACATACATTGGATTGACTCCGTGGTAAGTAGCTTAAGCACTTGTGTTACAGATATCAGAATCAACAGTGGTATTACAAATTAACTCAAATAAATACATATAACACCCAGACCAGTACAAACAGACATGTTCATGCACACAAATGTTTGTACAGTGCGGGGATCGAACCCGCGACCTCTTGGTTAATAGTCAACTTTTTGACTATTACACCAAAGTGGTCGTCGTTGATGTTATGTGTATGAATGTCAAAAACCAAATACACGACTATCGTTTCGCCGGATTTTGTTTTTCGGAATACGCCTTCTGAGCAAAGAATCGAACCTGGATCCGTCGATATAATATTAATAGTCCTCCTGGCCGATTTCGACCACGGCGGCCAATCTCAAGAATTATCAGCCGACTACGCAGGAGATATTATAGTGCACAAGTGTGAGCGCAATACACAGGTGCACTCACTGTTCGGTGAGACGGCAATCCGACATGACCGAAGAGAGATCAGGCTCAGGACCAACGGCTCAACGTGCTTTCCGAGGCACGAGGGTGTAACACCGCCAACTTCCCGACTCCGAGCTGTTTTTGAGTAATTCATGACAAAAAAAAATTCAGAATCAGTTTTGGCTCGACCTGGGATTCGAACCCAGGACCTCTCGGATGTAAGGCAGAAACTTTGCCACTACGCCAACGAGGCTTTCAAATATTTCGTACTCCGTCCGCACTTAGATATTGACAAAACCTATTGGAAACATTTTAAATTTTGATTAAGCGCGGTAGTATACAATTTTACAGCTTAAAACTTTTTCATCTGTAACTAAGAATTGATTAGGTAATCGGCGCAAGAAACTCAGTCACTATTGTCATTGCCTCTTTTCAAATTTGAATGAATGTAAATCAAGTTTGAAAATAGGCAATGACAATAGTGACTGAGTTTCTTGCGCCGCTTCTTCTCAGCACTGGCCCAAATTGGCATGATGACACCTATCTTAAATATTTACAGAACCATGGCGTTTAAAAAACACAGCCTCTATGAAGTTGTGGCGACCTCTACCATTCGCCATCACAAGTGCATACCTAACGGCAAGCACAACAGCGAGAGCTGATACGGCTCCATAAGGCTAGATGGCGCTGTTAGCCTAGTACCGGCCAAATGATACCGACCTAGAACCGCACATGAACCGCGGTATATAAGATTTCGATCCAGAATAATATAGATAGACAAATCAAGATGATGTCTATCGGACCTTGGTCCCCGACCATAACACCCGGTCGGTAGGAAGCGCTTCCCTTTAGCTTCCTAACTCTGGATCAGTTGCGCCAAAAAGTTAATACAACCAGTATATTTCCAAAAAGCTGTAGAAACCAATTTTTAAACACACAAAACTCATTAAATATTCTGTCAATTGACTCCGATTTCTGATACATGACCGTGACGTCACTTTCATGTATTTCCATACAAAATCTATGGAGGCAGAACGTTTTGATAGATAATAAAAAGTACGTCAACGATTGGTGGTGTCATCTAGCCAATTGTCCCGAAGCGGTGGTAGGGTTAATTTATATGTTACTAGCTGACCCGGCAAACGTTGTTTTACCGTATAAATGTAAAGTGTGGACTACCCCTAACATTTAGGGGGATGCAAAATAGATGTTGGCCGATTCTCATAGATACCGGATAAGCACAAAAAATTTCATCAAAATCGGTCAAGCCTTTTCGGAGGAGTATGGCAACGAAAACTGTGACACGAGAATTTTATATATTAGATGACGTTTAAAAGTGCTGCTTGTGAGTCTATTTACAAAAATAAATTGATTTTTATCTTTAAATAAACTACCTTATGTTCAAGTTGTGACTACTGAATCTTATGCCACTGTGCTATGGCAGACTTATAATAGTTACATTCATGATTTTCAGGCGAGTGTTATGTAAAAGACGAGATATTAGGCCGACTTTTTACGCCACATTTATGTGTTCACTCTTGACAGTACACCATCGTGGTGAACACTGCTGTTTTTATATAGTTGTGATACGGGCGATTTTGCAATAAAACTGTGTACAGTGAAGTGTTGTGTCTGTACATCCGACTCAGTCGTGAAGGTGACTTGAGTGCTCTCCTATTGTAAAAGACACGATTTATTCCACAATTCGATGTTAACAGTATTGAGTACTTTCGGCAGATAACGTTTTAAGTGTTTATCGTCGGTCAATAGTCTTTAGCTTTCAATATGCCTATTATATATTATTTATATATTCTAAATCAATCCTTATACAGACAAGGAGACCTTTTTTTATTTGTTCTATGTATTCAAGTTCTGCACAAACATGTGTCAAACGCTTCTCATCTACATTCCTGATGCGCATTGCAAAAGAGTGGAACTCACTACCTGCGTCAGTGTTTCTCTACAAATACAACCTAGAAATTTTCAAAGCTACAGTATGTGTATTTAAATTAAACTATAAGCATACAGTCTAAACTCAATATTGCAGGACCGCTACACTGCCATTAGCTTATTACCAAGTGAGCGTACAACTTGGCACTGCGGTCGTACTGCCTAACGTTACGTTCGTTCGGGTATACCCATCGTGTTCTGTCGCACGTTCGAGATCATTAGAGTGACAGTGATGGCTACACCTGCAACTATGGACGGCTTAGAGAGCTGGAGCTGTTGATTAGCGGGCTATTAAGCTGGCGAGTGCGAAGTTACACCAATTTTGTAGTTAACCTCAAACATAGAGTGTAGTGCAGGCTTAGTTACTCTGTCTGGGGAAAACACACGTGATGTTAGGATTAGCTGTAAGCCTGTATCGGAACAGCTTTGATTGGGAAATATTTGTTTAATATAAGTTGTTGTTGTTTAAATAATGTTCCGCTTATAAGTATATAGGTAAGGACGACCGTAAGACGATTTTTTATGTGATTCAACAGGTTCCACATTCTACTTTTAAGTATGCCGTAAGATATTTTGTAATTTAATAAGTAATGCTACGTTTAGGCTATGGATGAAATTTATCTCCATACCAATTTTCAGGTTCAATTGTTTCAGTAGTTTAGGCGTGATTGAGTAACAGACAGACAGACAGAGTTACTTTCGCAATTATAATATAAGTAAGTATGGATTTAATGATCTTAATTGTATTTCGTTCACAATAATTGAATTATGTCTCCAGAACATAATATTGTAAAATATTGTTAATCTTATTTGCTTCAACGAGAGAACTCTCGAGAAACTTTCACTGCACCCTGATTGAATTTATTGATACAGAAATATTGTAAATTCAAGACAAGATACGAATAGCATTTTCTACTGGTAATATTTCCTTCGGACAGAATATTATTAAAGTATTCAGATACATTGAGTTACCTAGATTGATTTTCTGATTTGAGTACCATAGTTTGAGTGGTAGTCAGTGGTTAATATTTCGCTTTAGTTTATTGTAATAAAGGCCTTATAAGTTATTTTTGAGTAAGTTTCACACAAGTTATATCTGACGACCACTTTGGTGTAATGGTCAAGAAGTTGACTATTAACCAAGAGGTCGCGGGTTCGATCCCGCACTGTACTCTGTCACTGTGCACTGTCTGCTTGCAGGCTAAATACGTTTGCTTTGTTTGTGCTTGATGACCTTATTTTATGTATGTATTCTTGGAAAAAAAAATCTGATTACAAACATTTTTATGCATGAACATGTATATTTGCACTGGTCTGGGTGTTATATGTATATATTAAATTTATTTGTAATATAATATTTGAATTTAATATTTGATTCTGATTTATGTAACACAAGAACTTAAGCTACTTACAACGCAATCAGATCAATGTATATGATGTTGTTGTATATTTATATTTATTTATTTAATAATATAACCTGAAGCATTGTCTCTACAATAATTTCAGATTCTGTTTCATGATCTATTTTAAAGAAAGCTGAACTAAGTAAGTAGGTACAAAGTCCCGCGCCAGAATACGAGCACGAATAAATTACTTTATTCTATTTTTAATAAATCATAACTTAAACACAGACGTAAATACTGCCCTAACAATCCACGGAGACCAACATCATTAAAACTAAAAGCCTATTCCATTTCAAAATTCGTCGCTTATTCAGGCATCACGACAAATCATTGGTTGTTTTTATCGCTTCAGCTCTTGATACCCGCTCATTAGGCATTCCGTTTTATGTTTGAGTATGTTATACAGTACTCTGTTGGGTAAGAGAGATGTACCCCACGTACCAACCTACCTTTAGTGTGTAAGAAAGTGAAAACTGTGAAGGTATGTCCCTCTCTACATGAGGGCTGACAACTATTGAACACGTACAGTGGCGGTCAGCACCGCGTGAACACTTTCAAACGAAAATTGTTTGCATCCACTTCGACGCACGTGGAGCTATTAGCAAGCGAGATTGTTCATGTGGCGCTGACCGCGATAGTACCTGATAAAGACAACTGATTGTTTTTCATACGATTCCTGTTCTGGTAACATAGACTAGCTCTAGTTAAAACTGCAATAAACTTACAAAAGGGGCGCTTCATGGTAATAGTTTTAAGATAAAAATTAATAGTATGAAGTACACCTTTGCTGTTTTATTTGGCACACAATACGAGAATTAATCACAAACTTATTATTTAAGTTCATTATTTACCTACTGATTTAAATTAGGGAAACCTAATAATGTAAGTCTAAGGCGATCTTAATTAAATAAACACTTCAAGTGTGACTGTTCCCAAGAGCCCAAGAAAAACACCCAATCTTCATAAATCTATTCGTAACACGAATTTATGAATAAGTACACTTAGAAATCAAGCACGAAAATGAACATTAGTCAAATCAAATGAAATTTTAAACAGTATTACTCATTCGTAGTCCACTCTTGCAATTTTAATCTAAAAGGCGAAACGTTATCCAATCTCGAAATGTAAACACAAATCAATCTTATTGAACTCCATAAAACTTTTGGGCGAACAATGAAAGTCAAAACACACCCATAAAATAAGCAAAGGTAGCTCCCTCGGGCCGAATCATTTCTTATTTACAGATTCAGATTCCACTTTTATTAAGGTGTTTATTACAACCCACCATCGGGATTTTAGAGGGTCCGTCGTATATTCCTGAATAGCTGAAAACGCGTGTTTTAATTTATAACCAGCAGCTTTTACGTGCCATAAACAATTTTATACAATAAATAAATTTTGTAGCCGCTTGATCCGCGTAAAACGTTTACCGTATCGCGGTCCGATATTTTATCGTCCCTGGCGTTTATTGATGCTTAATATTTCGTGCAGCCCCGCTGATAAAAGTCGCATCACTCAACAAGTGATACAAATTTGATTTTGACGACCACCTTGGTGTAATGGTCAAGAAGTTGACTATCAAACAAGAGGTCGCGGGTTCGATCCCCGCACTTTACAAACATTTGTGTGCATAAACTTGTCTGTTTGTACTGGTCTCGGTGTTATATGTATTTATTTAAGTTTATTAGTAATACCACTGTTGATTCTGATATCTGTAACACAAGTGCTTACCTTTCGATTGCGGCCATGTTGGAATTCCGATGACGTCAACTCCTCAGTTGACGTCATCGGAATTCCAACATGGCCGGCCCCCTGCGGCTAACGGGTACTTGAGATTCGGGTTACAAAAACAATGAATACCGAGAACCCACTTGGAGCTTGTGCGTGCTATTTATATCGCCGAGTTCCTCGTAAGATAAGCTAGCTCGTTGTTGAGTTAGAAAGCGACGAATCCTCCACCACCGGACCTGACACCCACCAACCCAACATCACCACTACCCATGACGCTGGCTCGCAGCTGCAAAGCTCGCCAGTGTCACCACCACCACAGCAGTGAGATTACTCCTGCACACCAACCCAAGGACCTGTCCGTCTTCACGGACAGCGACATGAAACCACCGAAAGGGGCCGTTGCCCCGAACGGTTTGCCCCCGACCCCTACGGGGTCAGGTGCGAAAACTCAAGAGTTAGAAAAAGTTAGAAAAACATTTGCGAGTTTGTAATTTTTTCAATGTTGAGCTAAACTGGCAGCTTTTGTTTTAGTACAGATTTTTCTAGGTAAACCTTATTATCTCATAAATAAAACGCATTTATATGGAAATAGTTAGTTTTTTTATTTAATTAATCAGTATTCTTCTATGATTAATGATAGAAAGTTACGTCTACATCCATTTTTTTTACAGGAAGAGCATGTGAAAATGTACCCTAATAAAGGCGGCTCGATCGCCTAAAAAAAATGGTACAATTTCGGAAGAAGTTTTAGGGCTAAATATTACTCAGACAACATTGAATAAATTTTTATTTACAAGAATATTCAATCGAAATAATAAAAACAAAGTTTTATCACCAACAAATGTGTACTTTATAAAATAATGTCCAAAATCCTAGGAATCATGAAAATCAGTGCCATGAGCGGTTGGCGTAAATTTTGAATTGTAGAAACGAATATATTCCACTTTCCAGAAATATTATTACAAATTCAACATTTTGATTAAATTATCTAGTCAAATTAATAATAAAAACTTGCAGTTTTTATTACTATTTTATATAAAACACACATTTCCTAAAAACTGCAAAAACACTTACTTTAAATTAAATTAAATTTAATAAAGCACCAACAGGGGCTAAATTAGTATGGATACGACTTTTGACATTGAATTTTTTTTATCGTTTACAAAATCAATACATGTTATTTTATAAACAATAAAAAATACACAGTATGATAATGTAAAATATGGTACGCTTATCTCTATGAGTGCTTTCTTCCAGACAACCTATGGATATTGTTATGCAAAGGAATTTTTGATAAATTTTAGGGATGTATTGGACCACTGACAAGGACACACATATACGTAGATATATTATATATTGAACAAAACTCACACAAGCAATGTGATCGCTGAGGGCAGTAGCAGTTTACGCATAGCATTGATCGATGGGGCCAGCAGCACCATGTTATCAGCGTAACTGATGTTGTTTACGCAGATACCACCCACATGACACCCGATATTGGTGCCGCTGAGCTCACCCACCAGCCTGTTAATGTATAGGTTGAACAGCCTCGGTGAAGAAATCCCACCTTGTCTCACACCGCAGTCAAGCCTATAAACATCAGACGCTCTCGCGCCCATTTCACAGTATTTTCCTGATTACCGTACCAGTATTTTAACGTCGAAACAACGTCAGGTGATACATTGGTCTCTTCCCTCAGCTTTCGAAACAGAACATCGTATGAAACAAGATCGAAAGCCTTGGACAGGTCCAAGTACACTGCATAGACCGGTGTGTTTCTGGCGGTATAGTACTGGATAGTCTGTTTAAGACACAGGATAGCACTCTCCGTCGAGAGACCAGATCTAAACCCAAATTGAGAGTCGTGGAGTTCGATGTGCCTATCCAAGTGTTTGTCAAGCAGACCGCGTTAGTTATGTGTTAGAGTAAAAAAAAACATACAATATACCTATACAAAATAAAATGTTCCCAGAATAAAACAAAAATTCGAAGCCTCATCCATACTATTCAACTCACGGCCAAAATGGCCGATCCGGGGACCTCGACCTGTCAAACCCAATCTGCGGAGCAGACATATTATGTTCGGTCGCGTACCGGCGGTTGAATTTTGCATTTAATTCGTTAATTTTGATAATATTACTACACTAGCTTTCGCCCGCGGCTCCGCCCGCGTGGACTAATATTTTTCGTATCCCACGGGAACTGCATATTTTTCCGGGATAAAAAGTAGCCTATGTGTTATTCCAGACTATTATCTACCCCTGTGCCAAATTTCAACCAAATCCATTCAGTAGTTTTTACGTGAAAGAGTAACAAACATCCATACTTACAAACTTTCGCCTTTATAATATTAGTAGGATAGTAGGATAAAAACACTGATCACACATTGAAGATTAGTTTTGCTACATATTACAAACAGCATTAGTCACCAATATCAAAATTTTAATACAAAATGATAGTCTGAAAGATCCCACTTTTTTTTCGGTTAGGTGAACACGCAAGTTAATTGCGAAAATTTTATATAGAAATCGTTTCAATTAGACAATTTATCTATTACTTACAAAATGTTTATAGCTTACCTGTTCATTGTTTTCCACTCAGTAACACTCAACACAACATTGTTATAATATCAAGAATTACGAAGACTGATCCGCTAAAATGAGCGCGAAATGCGGCCCGATCGCTCACAGCGCAGTGTCAATTTTGACTTTTATTTCTATGGGCGACGCTCTATGGACGCCACATATGCGATCCTTGTCTATCCTACCGCGTTCTGTTTCATTCCAACACGCCAAACGTTCAGAAATGAATAAATTTAAAGCAAAAAAGTGAGCTCAGCTGCGAGCGAACATATTATGTCTGCTCCGCAGTTCGAAGGAAGCTACCTACCACGGAGTCAGATCACTGTATGTGATGTTGTTGTATATTTATTTATTTAAATAACTCAATGGAAATTCATTGTTACAGATTAAGAAGAAACGAGAGGTGAACTAGAATGCCAAAGATCAAGAAGATACGACACCACAAGAAGTACAAAGTCCGGTGAAGTGTGAAAGAAATGAAAATAGCTTCATAGCTAACGCATCATGCTCGAAGAAGGAAACAGTGATATGTCCAAGCGAGCGTATTGTAAGAATGAGATAGCGTTCGCCGATGAAGCAAAATGCTGTTTCACTTCAAGAAGAGGAATCGATGATACACGACTGTTCTGCTGCCGTTGCGCCCACAAGAGACGAGCATCGCCGTTGACATGTCTCGCGATATGCTTTCTAGTCCTCACATACAACTTGCTTGGAGCCTTCCTGTTTCTAGCTCTGGAAGGGAATACAGGAACCGAAGAGACGGCAGTGGCAGCCTCGAAGCCGAATCTCAGCCAAGCTCAGAGCAGCAGCAGCGATCTTCGTTCGAAGACTGTGGAAAGACTATGGTCTATTACGGAGGACTTGAACATTTTGTACAAGGAGAACTGGACAAAGTTGGCTGCGAAGGAGCTGATGGACTTCCAGAAGGTGCTGATTAAGACCATCAAAGGGGGTGCGTCGCTTGAGTACAGGATACCATACGACCACGAGGGAGATTACCGATGGACATTCTCAAGCAGCTTTTTGTACGCTTTGACGTTAATCACAACAATCGGTAAGTTCATTTTCTGATCACTATTATTTGAAACTGGCAACCTTTAGTTTAAGAAGTAGGTGT
The DNA here is from genome assembly GCA_963921415.1 of Pyrausta despicata. NCBI lineage: Eukaryota > Metazoa > Arthropoda > Insecta > Lepidoptera > Crambidae > Pyrausta > Pyrausta despicata. The sequence goes on from OY992865.1 coordinate 506,315, forward strand.
GCGATGGTTTGGACCCAGGTTTCATGATTGCGTCACAAACAATCGCACAAATTACGATGTTTAAAGCAGCTCCATATTCGGTTGCATAATTTAAAAAAATTATATGTTCAGGTAGCATACCGTTTCTTGGCATACTGTTTACTAGATTTTGACAAACACCAAAGGAATCTGTATTTTTTTTTCACTTGTGAATTTGAAGTTCATAGCTACTTGCAAAATGCGTTTCGCACTGTCGCAATTTTTTTTTAATAAAAGTGTCAAATATGATTTTTAACAAATCTTTATTTTTATACAAAAGTTAACCTTTTGTATATTGATTTGGCATGTAACCTTACAATAATATTTATTGTGTGTACCTAAAGTGACATATTATTTATAATGCAAATTTATAAATAAGTCTCATCTTATTCTTTTTCGTTAAATCTGAATCAAACTTTTGATTCAATTATGTATGACTTTTAAGTTCATGGCTAGGGACAATGGGACATTGTCGAATAAATAACCTCATAAAGCATAATTATAGCATATATGCCAATAAAACAAGCATACTTTTTAAACGATATGCTAATCGTTTGTTATGCGAAAACACTGTATGCGAAAACAGTTATAACAAATTACTTTCTGCCAACAAAAATATGCGACCGAAAGGACTTCCGTTTAAAACACTAGGTACACATTCTGCGGCTGCCAATATTTTTAGCAGCTTTTTTGTCAAAAATGGATAAGGATTTACTTCTTTCAAAGGTAAAAGATGAAAGAGTTTTTTTGATATAATCACATCAAACGAATTATACTACTCATATACAAAAAATAGCAACGTAAAACATCTATGAATATTCATATGCCTTTATAAATTTAAGCAGGGAACTGATGTGGCTTTGCTTTGATTTCAGTATCTTTAACGAATTTTTAAAAACGCTTGTAATAATATTGCATTATCAGAAAAAATGGTAGCAAACTTCAATCATCCAAATAAAAATTTTCGTTCGATAATAAGATGAAACCGTCGCAGCTGCAAATACATATTTCCAATTTGTATGTATGAAAAGTTTTTGGATCGTCGTCTGTACAAAGTTTTAATGAGATCCAATATTTTTGGTCGCACTTGTAAACCAAAGACATGAAGAAGAAAGTTTTAAGTGCTCCAACGACTTGTAAAGTATTTAGCATTGGATCAATTTATCCGAAACTTTCTTGCGTAAGAAGGCGTTTAATTGCTTTCATTAACAAATTGTCCAGCAGAAAATATTAACATGAAAATTATTAACTGTATTTTAACTTGCTAGATGAGTACGCAGTCTTGCCATTTTTTCAGATTCAAAAATGGATATTAAGGCCCAAGTTCACAAAAAATGCCGATATAGACTTGATTCAATCAGCCAATAAAACTCTTTGACCGCCAGTGTATCATTTTTGCACACACCTGCTGCAAATGTTGTTCTTACAAAAAATAAATTAATAAGCTTTTTACTAAACCGGCGGTTAAATAACCTTGGTGAAATTAGCACAAAGCATCATCCCAATGATTAAATGAATAATGTTTCATGAAGACGACGCAGGCGCCGTGTCGAAACCGCATGTTTACAGAGTCTGACATGAATATGTGGTGTCAGTCAGGCACTTCAGTGCATTTACTCGAAAACACGCGGTCTCAATCACGCGCCGGTGCGGGTTCAGGAGTCCTCTACACGAAGCCAGAATGCTGTTTAAACTGTGTTACTCACACTGTAGCACACCATAAAAATTACTCGCGTATTGCCAGCCTGCGCACCACTGCTTCCGATCATCTCCGAGGCAGTGGTGTTCTGAGCGAATTGGCTCCGAGCGTTCCCGATGCACGACGAAAGGTACCAAGCGTCGAGCCGACCGCCTATAAACCGTTTCGTCTTGTGCATGCGCCGCTTCCGCAAGGAACGACCCTCTGCATAGGATAGGTGCTCCTCAGCTTCCACGCTGGAACTGTATCCCTCGTAGTGTTGATCATCTTGATTTAATGTTAATTGTGTAAAGTTCGTTACTAAATTAAGCGACCTTAAGAAAGAAGCATTGTTACAGCACTAAAATACCCTATCAAGACTTAAAACTATTAAATCGTTGTCCTCAGGTCACGGCAACGTGGCACCACAGTCAGCTGTCGGCAAGCTGGTGGCGGTCACGTACGCCTGCGTCGGCATCCCCATCATCATGCTGTACCTGTCCACCATCGGCGAGGCTCTCGCGCGGAACTTCCGAGTTCTCTACTCCAAGCTCTGCCCCACCACGCTCAAGAGCGGGGACTTCCACACCAAGGCGGAATGCCTCACCCGCTTCCCCTCAGAATGCAAACAATTTAGTGACTGTGATAAAAAAGACAAGTTCAGTGATCGGCCTAAGAGAACCCCCTTCCAGGCTGCCCTAAACCTGGATAACTTCAGCGGCGGCTACCATTGGACGTGTCGGCACCACACGCGAGTGCCAATTATTCTTAGTCTGTTCCTTATCGTGTTATATATAGCCTTAGGGACCTTCGTATTTCAAGCTACAGAGAAATGGAGCTTCATCAATGGATGCTACTTCTCGTTTTCAAGTCTCGCCACCATCGGCTTTGGAGACCTTAAGCCTGGACTCTACGCAAGCACCATCTCAGCTAAGACTGAGGATATTGCTGTGGGAGTGTGCTGCATATACATACTAGTTGGCATAGTTGTAATAGCGATGTGTTTCAACCTGATCCAAGAAGACATGAGCTCGGCGTTGAGGAGTTTCACAGCGCTGTGCGCCGGAGGTTCAAAATCTCGAGCCGTGCATAGCGTTGAGAAAATTTGCGACGACAAAATAGCCATGTCCGTGGTATCCTGACACCGGGAGGCGGCCGACTCGGGGCCGTCGTTCGCCAGCTGTCAGGAGAAGCGCCAGCAGGTGACGTTTAAAATAGACAGTCTAAACCCGACGAAGTTCAACAGCCTCCCTAGGAGGAAATCGTCAAACTGTGAGGACAGTTTTCAAAGGAACACTCCGGTGCGTCGCTCGGCAGGTCACGCCGAGAAGTGTATAGAATATTTCGTGCCGCGTAGTCTGAGTGAGTTCAATTTGAGTGGTGTGGGGGAGATGTATGACTTGTCGTCTTTTGGGGAGAAGAAGGGGGAGGCAAAGGGCCAAGGGGGTAAGGGTCGGGATAAGATGGTGACGTTCGAGGACGACCGGCAGGGCAAGGCTCTCGCCGATGACGTTTTTATGTGACATCGACGCGCGATACCCGTAGATATAGGTTTGTTGGTTTGGACACGATTTGTTACATAATAAATATGAGATTTTACACACACCTTGTCAAGTCATTTAAACCTGGTATTTATTGAAAAGAGGTCTAACAACAAAATAGCCCGATGACTTCGTAAAAGTAACATTATCAAACCAGATTCTGACCGATCGTTAGCAGTCTATTTGGATCTATGTTTGTGCAGCAATTAACACCCTAATAAGGCTTAAGATTATGATGATAATGAAGTAAGTATGAATTTGTTTTATTTGCCTTAATTACTCGTGAACCGTAATCAACAAAATCATTCTAAGCACTTGTAAGTTTATTGATTGGCCTTTAATAACAAACCTTTAAATGAACAGATCAAACATTGATGCACCGAGAATATTCTACAGCTTTCGCTCAAGTTACGTAAACTTTGGTCATAGCTCGAGTAGAGGAGGATTTTTTAAATTAAATATACGAAGAACAATCTGCCTGCTTATGTTTTATTTATTTAAGCTTTATTGCACAACAAAACTATGTCCAAAAGGTGGACTTACCGCCGTAGCATCTACCAGTCATACCTTTGGGCTAAGCAGACATGATAAGTAGGCGGTGCGACAAATAAGTAACACAAAAATAATATGTAATACCAATAATATGACACGAGAAGGAATATAAAATATACAATAAATTTATAAAAGAATACATATTTATGAATACACATAATATGTCCTTGTTTTAACTTGGGTGAGCTCGAAAAACTCTTACTGGGTTCGATCCCCTGCTACATACAATGGGATAAATTGTCTGCCTAAGGAGCACTTTAAGAAATTCGGACCGATGAATAACTGTCACTGTAGCTCAATTGGGCAAATCGTCCGGCATGTGAGAAGCGCGGGTTCGAGTCCCGCCTGTGGCAGTCAATTTTTATTTTAGTGTGTTTCAATTTAACATTGATAAATGACAGTTTATGAACCATTGTCATGGAGCAATCGGACCAAGACGCGCTGCCGTCACAAGCATCGTATTCTGTCATAGTTGTAACAAGAGGATTACGCCAAAAAGGCGTCGCACAACCTATAATAATAATACCTAATTATAAACATTTACAACAATCACACCGATTCTCTAGTCCCAAATTACATAACGGATAAACATACTTAAATACATTTTTTTGTAAATAAATACATATTATACATAGAAAACATCCAGACCAGTACAAACACACATGTTCATGCACATTTATGCTTGTACTGTGCGGGGATCGAATCCGCGACCCTTGCTTTTAGAAGTCCGACATGTGGACCGCTGCACCAAGCGGTCGTCTAATCTAGGTCGTCAAGTCTATCTATGTAAAGTTGTAAGGTCAGTCGTCAAAAAAAGGGGATTCAATTGCGATTTTGTTTAAATTTAGAAACGGACTTGGCCCTCAGAATTAACGCTACCAACTTGTACCTTTAAACAAACAAACGACCGAAAAATTAACCAGCATTTAAGCTTAAACAAATTTAATGTCAGTTGAAATCGCTAACATTTTACTGTAGTGTGCCTATCCAGGCTCAAAGCAAATATTCAGATCCATCTCATTTTCTAATGCGCAGTATAAAAATATTAGACCGCACAAGCCGACAGCAAGTATTTTTCCATTAGCTTGAGTGCCTATTTCACGGAAGACAGTACTGGAAGTACTGAAACGACACTGGAGATATCTCAAATAAGTTCTGAAGAAAATATTTATCTTTTAACTGAGGAGCTTTAGCTATTAAACGATATTAGTAGTGGCATGACGAAATACTTGAACATAGGATAAGCGTTTGTTTCAAGTTAAAAAGTTTAAAGCAATTGTCAATATTACTGATAGAAATAAAGCAAGCATACATCGCTACCTCCACTGGGACGTAGTGTCTATTGCTACTTACAAAAATAGGACTTAGTATTGTTAAACGTTGCACGTCACTCAACGTGCTATGGAAAGGTCTATGTTGGAGATCTTATTAATGGATAAGATCCGGAACGAGGTCATACGACATAAGACTAAGGTAACTGATATTGTCCAAAAATAGCAAGCTAAAGTGGTAGTAGGCTGGCCATGTCTGTCGCAGAACGGACGAGAGGTGGAGCAGGAAGGTTCTCGAATGGAGACCACGCTTAGGTAAACGTAGTGCGGGACGCCCCCCGGCTAGATGGACAGACAACCTGAAGAAAGCAGCTGGTAGTGACTGGGTGCAAAGGGCGGGAGATCGTGTGCTGTGACGCTCCTTGGGGGAGGCCGATATGAATGAAAAAAAATTTGTTATAGCACAATTATATTATAAGAAATTAGCGGACTCCGCAATCATTATCCTGCCCGTTGTTTTCTTTTTTTTTCTTTGTACGAACCATCCCCCTAGTTTAATGAATATCATAATTGCCCAAATTAATCCAGGCGTTCTTGAGTTAAACACTTACTAACACATTTTGCGATTTTTTTAATTTAAGATTATTGTGATACGTCTGACATTAAGTACAATTTCCCACTGTAAATTCAAGGTACATTATCCATTGGTGTAACAATGGTCATCTGAGTCCAATCTACTTGCAATCAGCAAATTGATAGCTAAATAAATTGTTAATTTACTATTCTATCAAAATGATAATACAATACGCATGATCACAATCCATCATCGCGTAATTTACTCAAATGCACACATCTACATAATGAATATCAGTGAAATTAATAGTCCAATTACTAGAATGATATTCAGTCGAGTCGGTCTATCAATAATATTATTACCGGTGGCCAGATACTGTCAGGGTGCTGCATATTTCAGAAGTTCACAGCCGAAGAAGAACAGTTAGAGGATAGAGAAATTAGAATCAGAATTCAGAATTTAGAACACGGCAACTGTTTTCAAATGCCGTGTTGGGTACGATCACGCTTTCCGTTCATTAGCAGCGTTCTTATTTCAAACATTTAGAACGAAATCATGATTAGAAGCGCTTCTGTTGAACGGTAAACAAGATTGTTATACAGCCACAAGTTGTATCATAGAGCTAGGTTGGTATTTTATAGCAAACTAGTGGACCCGGCAGACGCCGTTCTGCCAGCTGTTTTCGTATTTTTGTCCATATTTTTATACATGATAAACCTTCTGTTCAAGTACCATATTGTATAGTACCGAACACTGCCAACAGATGGCACTGTAGGCTATTCACTCGCTCTGGAGAAATTTTTCGTCTTGCATACTTATATGTTTGCATAAAGTTGAATTTTTGAACACTATTACACTTTGTGTAGAACATTGCTTTTGTGGTTTTATTCAGTTAACCCTCAAGTAAATTCAGTGCATCCGAAGTGTGTGTGTGTGAACACCTTCCTCTTGAATAACTTTATCTATTTAAAAAAAAACTGCATCAAAATCCGTTGAGTAGTTTTAAAGATCTAAGCATTTATACATAGAGACAGACGCGGTAAGCGACTTTGTTTAATACTATGTAGTGAAGAAGACTTAATAGGTGTTTAACATTTTCAATCAATGCAACGTACCTAATATTCCACCTCAGTCTACCAGTCAACCAATAATTATAGTCCAGTCCACTAATAAAATAGTTCATTTCACAGAGGAATTTTTGTATTTTAACAACTAAAAGATGAGAATGTACGTCGAACACTAAGACGTAACAGGTCATTATTGAACACCAAAAATATTAAGCAAATTAGCGTTTTGCCTATCTAAAAGGTTACTTCTAAGATGGGTCAACCCTTTACCATATAAAATTGACCATTCAGTAAGTAAGTGTAGTCAGCAGACATAACCCTCTGTATTAATAAACGCGATGTAAATTGACAGAAAATTTTCCTTTTGTCTTTTTTGCTCGATTTCAGGTTCGAGTGACAGGGACAAAACAAAGAATATCTGTTCCAATCATACGTCGAATTATTAATATTATAAGACGATCACTTTGGTGTAATGTTCAAAAAGTTGACTATTAACCAAGAGTTCGTGGGCTCGATTCCAGCACTGTACAAACATTTGTGTGCATGAACATGTCTATTAGAACTGATCTTGTTGTTATATGTATTTATTTAAGTTTATTTGTAACACCACTGTTGATTCTGATATCTGTAACACTAGTGCTTAAGGTACTTACGAATTGCAGTTACAGCTCTTTTAAGTGGATTGCTTTTGTGGCGTTGATTCCTCCATCTAAAATTGAAATAAGATCAAGGTATACAGGGTGTCCAGGAATTAATGGATAACCCTTTAACTGCGGGTAGCTTGACCGATGCCCTACTGGTAATAAAATTATGACCTTAGTAAAAGTGTCACGGTTTTCAAAATATCGCCCAGAGACAATTGTATGAAAGTGAGAAAATTTTTCACAATCTTTTTTTTGTATTTTTTTTTTCTTATTCACAGGCACTGAAATAATGTACTCATTTTATGCGCCAGCTATTTAGATGTATTTAAAAAAAAAACAGAACTCAAAAATGTTGCAATCGGAGATTTTTTTTCATACAATTGTCTCTGGGCGATATTTTGAAAACCGTGACACTTTTACTAAGGTCATAATTTTTTTACCAGTAGGGCATCGGTCAAGCTACCCGCAGTTAAAGGGTTATCCATTAATTCCTGGACACCCTGTATAAAGAAATGTAAGAGTCAATACAAAGAGGTCGATACGAATTAGCTGTTATCATAAGGCTGTGGCAAGCATAGGCAATTAAGACTGGTCCTGAACAGTCTGCTTCACACAAACACTATCTTCACACAAAGTACATTCACTTGACGTATTGAGCATACACGTTTTAGTTTATTATAATTAATTAGGTTTAGTACCACGAGGTATTCGACATAGGTTAATAGGTAGTCAAAATAGGATGTTTTTTTTAAATATGATGCAGTTGATCACATTAAAAAATAAAGTGTTTTTTGATTCCTGAATCAGATGGGAATGATTGATGACGAATCATCATCCATTGGCATTATATGAGGGGCAGTTTGGACTAGATGCTTCTATTACAAGACAGTTTTTCTGTTAGAAAACAAACACACCATCAAGATTATGATAATCTAAGATGAAATATGCTGATAAGGTAACGATCTTCGATAGTCGGGAAAAAAATTGCAAATTTGAAGTCAATAGGCAACATCGTTTATTCAGGTTAAGACACACATAATATGATTTTTGTACTTCAATACATTTTATCAAACCAGCCTGAAATATGCCTCTCCTTATCATTTGAGACCAACGCTCCGAAACAAAACAAAGACAATTAGGCAAGTGCTGAGAAGAAGCTTCGCATCAAACTCAGTCACCACAAATTGAAGAGGCTGTTAACATAGCGGCTATGACAAATACAATTTAGATTTTCTTCTGTTCTTGCTCAAACAACATCTCCACACATGGCTCTGTCACTTGAAGTATGAGCTTATACGTTTAAGCCTGATTCAGTCCTCAGGTTCACGGAAATTTTGCTATGTTTAAGATTTGTTTTGAAATTTAGCTTAATAATGAAAATGTGAGGGTGGATCTGAAAACTGCGGCCGCCCCGAGCAGACGACGCCGCCATGGACGCCGCGCGCCACCAGTCAGCTCGTGACCACGGCTGTGTGCAGTCCAGCCGAACGTCGAGCAGTGAGTACCTAATACTTATTGAAAATATATCGCGTTTAGGCCCGAATACAAGTAATTGGTGTAAGAATGCAACGTGAATGTTGAAAATCAATATTAGCTTAACACTTTTGATGGGAAGGCCCCATGAAATGATGGAGGTGGTGGTGGTGGGCTGCGGGGAACTACAAGCTCAGCAGTGGGCGTCGCATAGCCGATGTGATGACTTTTAATGGAACTTACTGGTTGCTTAGACTTGCAGGCAGAAATATTGTATAGATAATAAGTAGGAGTACCATCTACATGCAGTTTAAAAATTTATCAATCTACTAAAATTTTGGTGAACTTAGTTTATCTCTGTCAAGTTCATTTTAAGACCTTTAAGCGAATTAGCGAAATTAAATTATAAAAGTAAATTAAATTCAATCCTAGCTGATTTTATATGTTATCTTAGCCAGGGGATTGTCGTAATGCCGATATTATCACATGACGTTCGGTACTTTAGTAGGGCTGATAGGTACCTACTTACATAAAAAAAACTTTTGCAGGATATGCACGTTAAATCTGAAAGTCAAGATACTACTAGGAGGAGGTAGATACTTAGTTACCGTAGGGTTAAATATAAAAATTGGTTGCCTGTAAAGTCGGTATACGGGCGAAAGTTTTACGTGACAACGACTTTGAGTGGTAAAATAATTTTAATGTGAATATTCATTCGTATAACATGAACCGGTGTGTATGCCTATCTCTCGCACTCTCTCTCTCTCGCTCTTAGGCGGGTTAACTGTGCTCGAGTGGAAGGGACGCGTGCCTTTCACTTTTTATGTCTGTCTCACTCGCTCTTAGGCGGGCTAACCATGCCCGAGTCGAAGGGACGCGTGCCTCTCACTCGCTCTCATTGTGAGCGCGGAACGTGAGCGGAGCGTAACGCAAAGACGTTGTCACGTCAAAATAATAATATATAAGCCAGTAACAATTGGTAAGCTTCAATAAGTAAGCGGATTTTTACCAGCCATATCTAGGAACCACCGTGATTAAATAATCTTTCGAATAATGAAAACCGCTGTGAAATCGGTCCATCCGTTCGGCTGCTACGATGTCACCGACAGACACAAAACACAACAACAAAAATAGATTTTTATCTATATCTCTATATCTATCTTCTATCTAATATATAAAATTCTCGTGTCACAGTTTTCGTTGCCATACTCCTCCGAAACGGCTTGACCGATTCTCATGAAATTTTGTGAGCATATTGAGTAGGTCTGAGAATAGGCCAACATCTATTTTTCATACCTCTAAGTGATAAAAAAAAATTAAATGGCAAAACAACGGTTGTCGGGTCAGCTAGTATATAAATAAAATTCTCGTGTCACAATGTTTGTTCCCTTACTCCTCCGAAACGGCTTGACCGATTCTCATGAAATTTTGTGAGCATATTGAGTAGGTCTGAGAATCGGCCAACATCTATTTTTCATACCCCTTAGTGATAAGGGTTGTCCACCTAAAACATTTATATGGCAAAACAACGTTTGCCGGGACAGCTAGTGTATATATAAACTTCGGACTTCTACACCAAGGGTTGCGGGTTTGATTCCCGCACAGTACAAGCATAAGTGTGCATGAACATGTGTGTTTGTACTGGTCTGGGTGTTTTCTATGTATAATATGTATTTATTTACAAAAAAAAGTATTTAAGTATGTATATCCGTTATCTAGTACCCATAACACAAGCCTCGTAGCTTACTTTGGGACTAGAGAATTGGTGTGATTGTTGAGAAATATTTATTTATTTTTATTTTTATATGTATAATAGGGGTCAAACTTATTACCCTCTTTTTCTTCAGTTGTAAAAAAATGGAATGTTCCATGATGATGTTAAGTACAGATTACTAGAACAGGTCGATGTTAAGGCTGTAGCCTTCTATAGCAAATATAATTTAGATTGCTTCTACACCCAGCTTACAAACACTACTTCCACGCATGGCGCAGCCACTTGACGTGAGCTTACAAGTCATAGCTTGACTCAGTCGGTCGTAGTTTAATGGAAATGTGGTATTCGCTGTAAATTAGTTTCGGAACTGGTTTGATATGTTCACTAGAAATCATGTAGGAAAGCACTTTGACGAGGTACAAACGCGGATACTGCATGCAACGTATTTTTGTTGGAGTACGTAGGTACCACTTCTTTCATTATCTTGGGGGAACTCAACGGGGCATTCATGTTCCGAAACATCTGTATTGTCCGTCGGTTTGCCACTTAAATAAAATACAAGTTAGGTTAGTATATAAATACCCGCACTTTAAGTAAATTATCTGATTCTGATTCCCTATCGTAGATATCGCACCAAGATTCTAGAATCTATAATGTGGCTACCTAGAATACCTACCTTCTACAACGTACTTGTGTAAAAGCACTCTTTTCTCACCAGCCAGTGTCGAGGTGCTAGGGCGCGTTGGTAATGCGCCTTTTTAAAGAAGAGTGCTGCTGGCAATATGGCGGAACGTCAAACAAGCAGCCAACAGATTGTGCAACTTTTTGACAGGACACGATCATAGCCGCAAGACTTCGACGGATCGCCGTTTTAATTATATTGTAATCGGCTTAAGGTTGCTCTGTTATCCGTGAAACTATCATTAAAAGAAGTCTGTGCTGTGTGATAGTGTTTAATTTCTGCGATCGCCTGCCCACACGCCCACGCACAGGAAGCCCACAGGTGACGGTGCGGACGTGCCGGCAAATTTAGGTAGGTAAGTAACGAGTATTTACACTGAGAACCTTTCGATTTTCGGAAATAAATAAATGTATACTACAAGTTCTAACTGAAGAAGTGACTGCCTCGTTGGTGTAGTGGCAAAGTTTGCCTTGCATCCGAGAGGTCCTGGGTTCGAATCCCTGGTCGAGACAAAATTGTTTCTGAGATTTTCTGTCATGAATTTCTCAAACACAACAGCTCGGAGTCGGTAAGTTGCCGGTGTTACACCCCCGTGCATCGGAAAGCAGTTAAGCCGTTGGTCCTGCGCCTGATCTCTCGCCGGTCATGTCGGATTGCCATCTCCCCAAACTTTGAGAGTGATGGAAGTGTTGGAACTGTGAGTGCACCTGTGTATTGCGCTCACACTTGTGCACTATAATATCTCCTGCGTAGTTGGCTGATCTCTGTTGAGATTGGCCGCCGTGGTCGAAATAGGGCAGAAGGACTATTATACTACAAGTTCACTAGAGACATGTAACAAGAAAGTGTTAAGTCCTATGGAGGCCCTTTTAAGTACAAGCGCTTCCAGCATTATGTAGGCTTACATATCAATTATTCTAAAAATTTTCACAGTTTGTTTTTTTATATGAGTAATACCTACAATGGTTTTGGCAATTGAAAGTTATAAAGTGCAATTTGGGGTGCAAAAAATACCATGTTTAAAATGTTAACATAGAACTAAGGAAAAACAAACTTTGTTGAATACTTCGACAACTACAAAAGTAGGCAATAAATGTAAGGAACGTAATAATTTGACAGTTGTTGCGGTAATAACTTGAGAACTTGTTTTGTCAGCAAATGTTAACGTGTTTAATAAGTATAGTTGTTGAATATTACACCTTTGATCTGAAGTTGATTCATTGAAAATTCATTTTTTTTCTACCGAGAAACGGTAATTTCCAATTTGACAAGTCAATATATCAAATAAAGCTCAAATAACATTGAGATATCAACTAGAGTACATCGCTATGATTTAGTAATTTTTGAATATATTTGGCTGATTATTTTTGACATGATGCATAACCTAATGCAGTAGTGCCTGGTAGTGACTGGATGCAAAGGGCAGGAGATCGTGCGCTGTGGCGCTCCTTGGGGGAGGCCTATGTCCAGCAGTGGACTGTAACAGGCTGATATGATGATAATTTAATGCATAGCCATTTAGCCAAAAATAAAAAATCATGAAGGTTAACTTATAAACCATGGAATAAGAGATAAAAATTAAGTATTTATGTACTGAAAAGTGGGGAAACTTATTTTTGTGCCCCTTTTCCGACTTCATACGACAAACCGTCAAAGCTGTTACGCAGAGAGTTTCAGTTTTGATAGGAATACCTACAAGAATTTTTTTTGTGAAAGAGAGTATTATTTTGCTTTAAATTTCCACTAAACGATGCCAGCGCAGGAACCAAAATACATCCAACTGTAATCACCTGATAAAGTTAGAGCTGAAAGTCGCAGGACTTACAATATCTACAACTCACAACGTGACACAGCAAAATGCAAACGAACGAGCAGGTCAGTTATACCGTTTCTGATTCCATCAACTAAATTTGTTGTTGTTTGTTGATGGGTTCAACGAACTTCCAACTGTTCTCATTCCTAAAGTTTTAGCACCCGCACATTTTAATGTAACAATGACTCCATAATTAAAATTAACAAAGCTACGGCTCCCGAATTTGCGTTTCATCAGATCTAATCCGTTTGTTTGTGTAATCCATTCATCAAGCGAATTGGGGTTCCGCGGTAATCGCGTTTGCGTTTAGGTTTGGGCTTGAACGTTCGCACGCAATGCGGGGCTAGTAATATCTTACGAATGATGTTGGCAATCGATCTTGGTACAGTTGTCATCAAACATATGAATACTTTTATGATATATACGAGAATTGACTGCCTCGTTGGTGAAGTGGCAAAGTTTCATCCTTACATCCGAGAGGTCCTGGGTTCGAATCCCAGGTCGAGCCAAAATTGGTTCTGGCATTTTCTGTCATGAATTTCCATAAATTGTTACACCCCGTGCCTCGGAAAGCACGTTAAGCCGTTGGTGCTGCGTCTGATCTCCCTTATATCGGATTGCCGTGTCACCGAACTTTGAGAGTGTTGGGTGTACCTGTGTATTGCGCTCAAATTTGTGCACTATAATATTTCCTACGTAGTTGGCTGATCTCTGTTGACATTGGCCGCCGTGGTCGAAATCAGCCAGGAGGACTATTATTACAAAGAGATCCGCGTGAACATTTTGCCCACCCGTGCGAAGCCGGAACGGGTTACTAGTTATTTAATAAATAGGTATTAACTTCGATGATCCTTGTCAACGTTCACATTCAATTAGCAAACGCCACAGTTTGTATGATGTCGCCAGTCATCATTGTGATCCTTGGTTCGATCGACTGGGAAATGTTAGAAAACCATTTTCGTACTGTTTCTGGTACGTGTCTTATTTTTGAATAAAAGGTTTTTTTTTAACTTTTTTATGTTACCTTTCGTGCAGTGAACATTATTTTATTAAGTAAAGGGCACTTGTAGATTAGACATGGATTAAACTGAAATTAGAATTAAACATAGATCATGTTTAAGTTCTGAATATATGACATTGACTGTAGACAATCGTAGGTGTGTGTTTACACTAATTATTGCCTGTTGGGTAAGATATTATGTTTGCATACGATCTGCGAATACGGGTGATATAATAATTGATTGCTTAAAATCAATATTTGTATAGGTAACTATATCCAAACTAGCAGTTTTCTTCGCGACTACATATGCAAGAACAATTTCCTTGTGAAATTAAATCACATTTTAATAAACTTTATGCCACAGGCGGGACTCGAACCAGAACCAATTGCTGCAGCCTAAGGAGCACTTAAAGAATTGATCGATGAGTGAGTGTTACGGTAGCTCAATTGGAAGAGAAATCGACCGGCTTGCGAGAGCTGCGGGTTCGAGTCCCGCCAGTGGCAGTAAATTTTTCTTTAAGTGTGTTTTATTTTATTTTATTTATTACGCACACCAACGACAGTTACAATTGACCAAACAAAAGACTTACATGCAATAAAAAAAGTATTGCTAATTGCACTATCAATTAAAGGTGTACACAATATGCTTGATAACTTAGGCGTTACAAATTATGATAAAAATTTAAACAATTTAGATAAGAATAAATAATTTTGACAGAAATTAGATATTAAAAAACAGGATTACAAAAAAGCTAAAATAACAAAAGAGAAAAACACAATTTTAATTTCAAATTGTAAAGCAATTTGCATTTTTAATGCTAATAAAAAATAAGTAACTTAATTCAATTACCTTGCATAAAATGTATTCTGCTGAAAGTTCAAGTTGCTAAAATCAGTCAAATCGACAGGTTAAATTTTGCATCTCCAACCGATCTGAAGTATTACTTTCATGTAGGAGTTTTTTTTCATAGCCAACAAACTCTAAAAATCTTTTTTTTTAATTTACTAGCCGTCTCCTGTGATTTTATTTGCAGAAATATAGAATCGTACCACTCTATTTATAATAAATATATAATATAGCTTACAGCTGTTTGTGAAATATATTAAAATCGGTAATTCCCGTTAGGTAGGTACCTCTATAACATTTAAGTATGTGGCGACCTCTACCGTTCACCACAACAAGCACGACAGCGAGCGTTGATACGGCTCCATAGGCTAGATGGCGCTGTTAGCCTAGTACCGCACATGAACCGCGGCATATAAGATTTAAATCCAGAATAATATAGATATATAAAACAAGATAACGTCTAACGGACCTTGGTCCCCGACCATAACACCCGGTCGGTAGGAAGCGCTTCCCTTTAGCTTCCTAACTAAATCAGTTGCGCGAACAGTTTACTTTACATGTACAGTATTTGCTTTGTATGTTACTAAATGTGCAAAGAGGTGAACCTATCTAGCCTTCGTTCGTTCTAATCTTTCTCGTACTAAGTTTACCGTACTAACATAGTTTTTAAGTTCATAAATTACTAACAAATGGACGTAATTCGT
The DNA here is from genome assembly GCA_963921415.1 of Pyrausta despicata. Classification (NCBI taxonomy): domain Eukaryota; kingdom Metazoa; phylum Arthropoda; class Insecta; order Lepidoptera; family Crambidae; genus Pyrausta; species Pyrausta despicata. Next base: position 521,893 of record OY992865.1, read on the forward strand.
CCAAAATAAAATATTTTTATTTATTTATTAATTTATTTACTTAGTTATTTATGTCCATAAAGAGGCGTATGAGCTCTGTCATAGTTTAATAAACCTCAGCCGATTACGTATTGATGTAATCGGTCTTCAATGCCGTAATGGTCTTCAACCAACATCAAACCACCTGAACATCGTATTCCAATTAGGAGCTATCCCTCTTCCTCTTAAGGGTGTCCTTAACGCTTAGCGAAGGTATGATACTTAAGGGGTTCTTTACAAAAAGTGCGAATGGCCAGGTATCACACATCAAGCTTGACACTGCGATATCTTATGTTTTTGTAATAGAGGTGAGTTTGCAATAAAAATGTGTAGTCTTATATTTTACTGGGTAAATTAGGCACATCAAGCTAAACATTGCGGCTTCTTATGAAGTTGGTGTAAGGATGAATTTGCAATGACAACTTGTGATTTGGTATGGTCATCAAACAATCATAACGGCCTTTCCCGGGGGACACGAACTTTGGGATAACACTTCTTTGGGTCAGTTACGGATGTTCTAAGTGCTATACTGATGAGTTTGGGGGCGATTTGAAATTTATTTATATAAATATTAATTAGAAATATCGTCTTTATTATTACAGATAACTGAGTAGGTATCTTTTTTAATAAACCGTACAAAATAACAATAAAAGGTGTTATTTTTTTTAATCATGTCAAGAACTTGAAAGAATAGACTTTAAATAATGATAATTTATGTATCGGTGATTGACCTAAATTGCAAAACTACTGAACAGTTATAAAATTAGGCCTTTAAAAGCTAAATTGAATTAGGTTTGAAATGAGACACCTTTTTACGGATTATTTCGCGATTTATTTTTCATTTTAATATGTCGGACAATTTTCATTGACCGTGAAGTAGATTTTATAATACTTTGGAGTAATTCAAACTAGGTAGGCGATTATCATCCTTTTGCTTATCGTATAAAGCAAGTGTGTACAGTTGATGGAAACAGGCGTTAATTTGCGGAAATCCACGACTAAAGCTGAAAAAGAGAACTTTTCTTTTTCAGCTTAAGTAATAGTAATATTCCTCCTTGCCGATTTCGACCACGGCGGCCAATCTCAACAGAGATCAGCCAACTACGCAGGATCTCCTGCGTAGTTGGCTGATCTCTGTAGTAGCGCATAAGTGTGAGCGCAATACACAGGTGCACTCACTGTTCCATCACTCTCAAAGTTCGGTGAGACGGCAATCCGACATGACCGGAGAGAGATCAGGCGTAGGACCAACGGCTTAACGTGCTTTCCGAGGCACGGGGGTGTAACACCGCCAAATTCCCGAATCCGAGCTGTTTTTGAGAAATTCATGACAGAAATTCTCAGAAACAATTATGGCTCGACCTGGGATTCGAACCCAGGACCTCTCGTATGAAAGGCAGAAACTTTGCCACTACACCAACGAGGCTGTCAGCTTAAGTATGTACAGTATTAAAAACATGTGAGACATGAGTAGCCGCAATTGTTGCCCATTTGCTTCAGGAATGGACATAACAACAACACATACTAACCTTAATTGATTTAATTTAACATAATGTTATTTAAAATAAGTCCAAATTATTGTTCCTTACTCTTATTTAGCAAACCTTAAGGGAATGAGCGAGTAATTCTCAACACAAGTGTCTATGACAACTTAATGGGAAATCTCGACAATATGTTTGTAAAAATACTTTTTTTAGATACTTTAGGCCGCTTTAACATACCAAAATATATCATTTTTATAATCAGCCACAAGCCTTTAACTCTGAACAAAGGCCTACCAAAGATATCCGGGTCGATAAGTAGTCAGCAGCCTTCATACAGTTTTGTTCTGCGTTCTTTATAAGGCCATCAGTCTATCATGCGCTAAGCCTCACGCTCAATAAAATATCCCAAATAAAATACTGTTAATTACGCCCATTCAAGATAATAGCCGTAATGGGTAATTGAAACACATCCGAAGACGGCCAAAAACGTTATACGGCAATCCATCAGGATTAATAGCGCTCTCATCCGTTATCCACCGGGTAATCCGGTTAAATGTTAAACCTTAGGGCGTTTACAGATCGGACGGTTATCGTGAAGGCTCAAATAAATGTGTACTGTAGCACCGAAAATATAATGTAAATCAAAATGGTACCAGCAACCAAGTTTTATATCTGAAAGTACTTAGTAGGAGTTTTCAACTTCAATGATAAAGACGCAACAGCCCTTCATGAATACGCCGGGTACGCCCAAACAACTAGGTTCCACCCGCTCCTCTCTCCCGGTTCAAACCTACAAATACTTTTACATTAATCATTACACAAGTGATCATGAGTTAACGTCGAAATTTATTAAATTTAGACGCTTTACGGATTACTAATAAATAATCTACAACCACGAAAAATCTAAACATAACCTAACTAAAAGCTTACGACAATTTAAAGCAACGGAGAACAACAGAAAAAGCGAAGGCCCAGAAATATTGCTCCGCACACTGTATAGATAAGATATATATATATATATATATATATATATATATATACATGTGTGTATATATGTATGTGTATTGCGCTCACACTTGTGCACTATAATATCTCCTGCGTAGTTGGCTGATCTCTGTTGAGATTGGCTGCCGTGGTCGAAATCAGCCAGGAGGACTATACAGGGTGTAAAAAAAACCTTAACGAAGCCGAATACCACATATTCTACCAATTGTTACGATCATTTTTTTCCTTCACACCATACCTGGGAAGTTAACGGTTACTGAGATATTGATGGTTAAAGTTTGAAAAAAAAATTGATGATTTTTAGAGAAATGACTTCTGTCCATTATAACTTAACTTTTTTCCAAAAAAAACATGATACAAATTTTCACTAGTTCTTTCATAAAAAGCCTCTAAATGGCACACTCCGCAATGAACAGCGCACACTCGAACCGAACCGCGTCGCGGCGGCGTAAAGCAACACGCCCCGCGGTGACTTTTCCGCGTGCGCGCTATACATTGCGGGTTAGAATTAAATTATTTTTTTGATGTCAAAAAATAAAAGTGGTTTCCCAGCCAAAATTTCTTTTTCATACGATTTGGTTTGATGTACTGAACGCGTGGTTGACGGCTTCGTTAAGGTTTTTTTACACCCTGTATATAGATTAGAGTATTCGTCTGTAGAGTAAAGGACTGTCGAAATTTGGGCTGAATGAATCCCTCGCTTCACTCAGGACTATGAGATGAACATGAAACATAAAATTGATCATTCAATTTCTCGTTATCTTTGTAAAACACACTTTGTAAACGTAACAGCACTTAAATGTAAATAAAAGTATCTCGTAAGTACGAGTAATTAATTTGTCAATCATGGTATCGCAATTCAATCTAAAGCTTTATTTAGGTTACCGCTAGAAATATTTATTGAAACATGTGCCTTCTTATATTTGCATAGTATAGGTAACTGCAGTTTACTTTAATAATAAAACCATCCAGCGTGGGTTAAAATAGTTTCGTATTGGGTCTTTGGTATGATGCGATGCGATAAATGCGATATGCTCCACATAGTGGATACGTTTGCGCTCGACGTTCGAGTGTGAACATATTTACTATATAGTGAAATTGCAAGAGCGCCGAGCGCGAGAGGTTCGCGAACATAGTTGATACCCGTCCTAAAATTTCTTACACAAATGGCTTTAAAAAAAAGTTAGCTGATTTCTCTTAAAATTGGTCGTCGTGGTCGATGTATTATTAAAGCTGAAAAAGAGGATTATTGTTCTTTTAATTTCTACTCAACGACGCCAGCGCAGGAACCCAGATACATCCAACTGTAACCTCTTGAAAAAACTAGAGCTAGAACCCGCAGGACTTACGAGTACAATGTGACACAGAAGATGCGCCTGAAAAAGTGAAAACACAGCACTGACACCAACAAAACACTCGACGCGTTTCGCCACTACACATGGCATCCTCAAGAGATGTTGTCGCTTAGACAGTTTACTTAATGTATTATTTATTCATGACACATTTGAACGTAGATATGTTAAAATAATAGTTCAAAAAACTAAAAAAAACACGTTTTTATTGTTAACTAAAAAGAGAAAATAATTTTTGAGTACACTGAATTTATACGAGTATTACAGTAGAGTAAAATTCGTGGAGTGCACTTTATGACGTATTCATACTTCTCTTTTTATAGTTGCCAATAGGATAGGATAGGATATAAGAATAGGATGATTTTCACATGCTACTATACCAAGGACCCCACGCTTTTTACACTACTGTAATTTAAAGAAATTATATCTCTTTTTTAGTTAGCAATAAAAGCGTGTTTTTTTTTTGGTTTTTTATTTATTTATTTAATAAAGATAATGGAAAACTCTTATCAAATTATTGCATTGTCATCGGTACTTAATACGTGTGCAAAGTTTCAAATTAATCCGATTTTTGGAAGTTGGTGAAAATTGAACTCAAAAATTCCGTTACATACATTCATACATACATACATACCTACACCCCGATCTAATAAAAGCGTGTTAAAAAAGCGAAATCTGTTCTTCCAAATCGGAGAAGAGTCATCAACGCCGAGCGCTTAATTGACAAAATCTTTAACTGCCGTCACCTGGAGATTTAATGACGACGTGATTAAGGCGATTAATTAATGCAGCCCGCGATAAAGATAATCGACCATTATCATTTAGTTAATCGGGATAAGATAGAACATATAAATGAGAAAGAATGCTGCTTCGTAGTAAATATATCATTGAGATCTTTAACGTGTTTGAGACAGATTCTTAGAGGCACACCATATTAGTAAAAATATGAATCGTGACACAAAAAAAAAACATTTTGGCCTACAACACCCTTTTATTTGTTAAGTATTTTTTGCGTTCACAACGCTTTTTTTTTTAAATTAAGACAACACTTAAAAAATTCTTTTCGGCTCCGGTTATCGGGAAGGATTCGAACCCCCGACCTTTGGAAGTCCGGTCCAATGCTCTGACCACTGAGCTACCGAAAACCTTAATGGAGTCGTTGAATTTTGTAAGTGCTTTTTAACGCTTTGAGCCAGCGTATGATTGTGGGAGACACCCTCAAATCACCCGAGAGAAATATTTTTACAAATATTTGACAATCGGTTAAGATGAAACATGCTATAATTTTATTTGTTAAGTACCAACGTTTATACCAAAGTTTTCAGGTTCACAATAGCGTTTTTGACTAACATAACGCTTCACTCAACTATGCAAACAGAATAAGCGTTCTGTTTCCACATGTCCTTCTACATGTCAAAAAAAACTTACAAGAGCAGTGTAAATCAACACGCAAAGGAAGCCTGTTTGCGTGCATCGAACATCACGTCAGGTTCATCACTGTGGTAACTTAATCACTGGTAAAAAGGGCGTTTTTGCTCAAAAAACTGGGTAACGTGACGTGCGGTCTGCTCGTTTTGACTTTCAAACGGGAGGTAGTAGGCTTGTTTGTTCCGAAAATACGTGCGCGCCGATATTGCTCTGTTCATGTCAAGTGCGTATCGCGTTCGCTCATGTTTTCCGTAGCCCGGTGGGAACAGAAAGCCTTCTTAGCTCTGATCACAGCAGATGCTAAGCGTCAATAAAGCTAATAATAATAACGTTTATTTCAGGCTACGAATTATAACATACTCGTAATTATGGGCTATATTTTAAATACCTTAAAGTCTCTCATACATATTCTTATAAATAAAACAATTGATAAATTAAAACAGTATCTCTATTACACTAACACACGCGTCAGCGAATTGATACGGCACGCGCGGTGATGTCGGCAGGTAGGCGTCCCCTGAATTTACGAAAAACGACTCCCTGCGGCCAGAAGTCCTTCTTCACGAAGGTCGCTGGATGGTGGGTCGGGACCCACCACAAATGAATTAAAATTCACTTTGTTGCGAGATTCCAACCGTTCGACCCTCAGGGTGAATTTGGACTTACTTCGTATAAGATCTACGACGTCTTCGACCTTCGTAGACCAATGCACACGGGACACATACAGCAGCGTTGAGCGAACTTCAGCACGCAGCTGTGGATCGGGTCCAGTCGGTGCCGTGCCGACATTGATACGGCTAGCGAGCGGGCTTCCTATTCTTCCTAAGCTAAGCTAAGTCCCGAAATCCTCAATCATAGAGGAACTGGCTATATTATTTCTAATTTTCGATTTGAAGCCAGGCAATAAGTAGTACGCTTTTCCGTTTGAAATGAATACTAAGTCTTGTAGCTTGCTAACATCTCCTTGGATATTATGTTGCGTAGTGGTCGATATGTTTATATTTTTCATATTACCACTATGTGTGATTATCTGGCAGTGGTTAATTCGTTTCTTAGTTTATTTTTTATAACTAAATAGTTTTCATAAGAAAAATAAATAAATACAAATCGAATCCGTACGCATCATCGCTAAAAACATTTAAGTTTGTTAGGGCACCTCAGTTTGTGTAGGTGTTGTGTTTTCAAGTGCATCTTCTGGGTCACATTGTGAGTTGTATTGTAAGTCTTGCGACTTCCAGCTCTAGTTTTTACAAATGGTTACAGTTAGGTGTATTTGTTAGTGGAAATTTAACGCAATATAATTCTGGTTCAGCTCTAGTCATGGATTTTCGCTAAGTAACGCCTGATTTCATGAATTAGGTTTAAGATCCTATTGCCTATGAAATCACTACACAAAATTGTGGGGTTGCTGTATAACTCCAGCTCGTCATCGAGGGTAATCCGAATTTAATGGCCGCACTGAGCGACGCAAATGACGTAATGTTATATCTCTGAATTGTTTCACTGTAATGAACGTGATCACTCTGGCTTAGCTTGACTTTTTGCCAAGCTCCTTTGTAATTGTTTTACGGATAACAAAGTTACGTAATACATCATAATAATCAGGTGATCCGATAATAATGATGTAGGCTGAGAGCCTGTCAAATTGTCCGATGTTTTTCTTACCTTATTCGTGTCTCGGTCTTCTATAAATAGATTTGCTATGTCAATGATTGTTTTGTATTTTGTTAGTAACTAAAAGTTATCGATATCAAATATTTACTGAATAAATGCTAGATGTTTGTATTCTGAAATAACAATTGGAGTTATGTGTCTTCTTTTTATTTTAAACGGTTTTTATTACAAAATCTCCAGACGTTAATGTGAAAATAGGGGATTGCACGCTTTATTCTTGCTAGAACTTCGTCATTAGCGAAATAATTGTCTGTCTCGATTTTCCTCAAAGTAGATAACTAGCCTTTCTCGTAGAGAACAAAAGTTTAAGTTTGAAAAAATCTCGTCTAAGATAGTTAAAGTGATTTTCTCTTTGAGTATTTAATCCGATAGAGTTTGAGGTTGCTAATTTTTCTTCCTAACTACTTTACTTTTAGCTGTCACTTTTAGGTTGTCTTTTTAACTGATAAAACATCGAATTTCAAGAAATGTATTTATATTATTGGATATGAATATTTAAAAAAAAGAGAAATTATAAGCCATATTTATTTGAACGATGTATGTTTTCATAGGATAATCTTAGATGTAAAAAAATAATAGTAGATTCGTTTTCTTTTAACTAGCTAGCTTCTAACTTACTACTAACTAGTTGTTTTTTTACTAACACCTAAATATGTAATAATATATTTATAATAGTATTATGCACCAAACATTAAAATATTGATAATGCTTACAACTTAAGCAACAAAATTTATTTGGCCTAATTCTGTGCGCCCGGCGTCATATCTTTTGCTATTTCATCAAAGAAGCGGTTTTTACAAAAAAAAAAAAACAACTGAGAAGACAAGTCTTACTATCCATTTACTATGCTACGCATAACAGAATTATGTCATTTAGGGATGCCAGTACTGCGGCGGCGTTGCACTTACTTCACACCAAAATTGGCGATTACTCGTATATGAGAACTACTAATTTGTAATACCCATGTTGATTCTGATATCTGTAACACAAGTGCTTTAGCTACTTACCACGGAGTCAGATCAATGTATGTGATGTTGTTGTATACTTAATTATTTATTTAATTAGTAGACTCGGCAGACGCTGTCCTGCCGCTGTTTTCGCATTTATTCCATATTTTTATACATATTCTTCTTCAATCTCAAAAACAAACTCTATTAAAATCCGTTAAGTAGTTTTAAATATCTAAGCATACATACACACAGACATAAGGACAAACTATGAAGTCAGAGCTAAGCATTATTCCCAAATCTATTCATGAATCTAAACCCCACCTCGGCCAGGTCCTTGCGTGTAAGCGGAGTGGAGTGCAGCACATTAGCGGCTCTGCTGCTCCGCCGGAAGCGGCCGTCAGCCGGAACGGCGATGCACGTCACTTCCGGTGCGGTCAGGGAGTAGGGTTGGCAGTCTTGTTCCTCGAGATTTGGTTATTAGGTATATGATGTTGCATCCGCTTGGAGCAAAACTTTAACATGAAGTTTAAAAAGATTCAAATCATGATTTCAAAATAGCTCATGGTTTACTTCAGTCGGTCGCGACGACCGATTGATGCAGTGGTCTACATGTCGGACTTCTAAAACCAATGGTCGCGGGTTCGATCCCCGCACAGTACAAGCATATGTGTGTATGAACATGTGTGTTTGTACTGGGCTGGGTGTTTTCTATGTATAATATGTATTTATTTTAAAAAATATAGTATTTAAGTATGTTTATCCGTTGTCTAGTAGCCATAACACTAGTGTTATGGCTACTAGACAACGGATAAATTAAGCTACGAGGCTAGCCTCGTAGCTTAATTTGGGACTAGTGTGAATTGGTGCAAATTTGTGTGCTTGTTGTAAAATATTTATTAATATACCTTACTTTTGTTTTATCTTAATAATGTAGTAGGCATATTAATATTATTATAAGAGATGGCAATAACTTACCTGATTCCTCTTAGGCCGGTGGAGGGCGCTAACGACTGGTACACAGTTTCTTAAAAACTAGTGCAGCCGTTATCGTTCAACCGTATCTATAACTGTGTCGCCAATATCTTGTACCAACTTTAAGATACCAAATGTTACAATTTACTTTAATATTATTATTTTTTGGTTACATAACTTCTTTCAAAGGAACTGTCACGATACACATCCCGTGGGACGGCAATCACCAACAAATGACAAGTAAGTATTTTTAAATAATTGACTAATAATTCACACGAATACAATTTTTTAAGCTCAGATCAAAAACTAAAAATGAGAGGAATTACATTTGGCCACATATTATTTAGCTCTTTTTTATATATCAATATGGGTTCGCTCTTGACATCATTCTCCCTCTAGGAGGTAAAGAAGATGTCGACGATGTAGCGAGCTTACCCAGAAGGTGCCAATTTATTTTCGCTTTGAATGAGCTCAAGTTATAAGAAAGAGGGAACACCGTCGGCGGAAGCGCATTCCATTCCTTGGTTGTGCGCATTATAAAGGATGAAGCGAAGCGCTTAAAATTCACTTAAATGTAAATAAAAGTATCTCGTAAGTAATTAATTTGTCAATCATGGTATCGAGAATCAATCTAAAGCTTTATTTAGGTTACCGCTAGAAATATTTATTGAAACATGTGCCTTCTTATATTTGCATAGTATTCGTAACTGCAGTTTACTTTAATAATAAAACCATCCAGCGTGGGTTAAAATAGTTTCGTATTGGGTCTTTGGTATGACTTTGGTACAAATGCGATATGTTAGCAAACCTCTTGCTCCACATAGTGAAATTGCAAGAGCGCCGAGCGCGAGAGGTTCGCGAACATAGTTGATACCCGCCCTAAAATTTCTTACACAAATGGCTTTAAAAAAAAGTTAGCTGATTTCTCTTAAAATTGGCCGTCGTGCTCGATGTATTATTAAAGCTGAAAAAGAGGATTATTGTTCTTTTAATTTCTACTAAACGACGCCAGCGCAGGAACCCAGATACATCCAACTGTAACCTCTAGAAAAAACTAGAGCTAGAACCCGCAGGACTTACGAGAACAATGTGACACAGAAGATGCGCCTGAAAAAGTGAAAACACAGCACTGACACCAACAAAACACTCGACGCGTTTCGCCACTACACGTGGCATCCTCAGGAGATGTTTTTGCTTAGACAGATTACTAAATGTATTATTATTTCATGACACATTTGAACGTAGATATGTTAAAATATTAGGTCCTTACATATGAAATTGGCGTTTTGTCGTACTGGCCACTTTGATCACAAATTTTTCCTATTTGGTTAGGAATTCGAAATTCAAATTTATACAGCTATTTCCACATGTAGTTGTGTTTCGTAAACCGTCGTTCATTTGTTTTTTTACTTATCTTTTTTCTGTTTGCATCGCTCAATTTACAAAATGGAAAATTTGAAATATCGCGTTATTTACGAGTACGAGTTCCACCGTGGCACCAGTGCTGCGGAAACGGCTCGAAGGGTTAATGATGTGTTACATGGCGGTTGTGTCGCAAAAGAAAACACAGTGCGTTTTTGGTTCCAACGTTTTCGTTCTGGAAATTTCGACCTGCAAAACAAGCCCCGTGGACGGCCGGAGACCCAAGTTGATAATGAAGAATTGAAGGCTATTGTGGAAGCGGATCCATCGCAAACCACGTCCGAGTTAGCTGCAGGCTTTGGCGTTAGTGATAAAACTGTTTTAATCCACTTGAAGCAAATTGGGAAGATTAAAAAACTTGAAAGGTGGGTTCCTCACGAATTGAGTGAAGCAAACCGGCAAACGCGCGTCAACTGCTGCGTTACATTACTTGACCGGCACAATAACGAAGGGATTTTAAATCGAATCATTACCTGTGATGAAAAGTGGATTCTCTACGATAATCGGAAGCGCTCATCGCAATGGCTGGACCCTGGCAAGCCAGCCAAAGCCTGCTCCAAGCGAAAATTGACCAATAAAAAGTTACTTGTAAGCGTTTGGTGGACTAGCGCCGGTGTCGTTCATTACAGTTTTCTCAAATCTGGCCAGACGATTACGGCAGATATCTATTGTCAGCAATTGCAAACCATGATGGAAAAGCTAGTTGCTAAACAACCAAGGCTGGTCAATCGCTCTACGCCACTGCTGCTTCACGACAACGCTAGACCACACACTGCACAACAGACGGCTAGCAAATTAGAAGAACTTCAATTGGAATCTCTAAGGCATCCACCGTACTCCCCGGACCTTGCTCCAACAGATTACCATTTTTTTTCGAAATTTGGATAACTTCTTGCAAGGGAAAAAGTTCAACTCAGATGGGGCAGTCCAAGTCGCCTTCAAAGATTTTATTGATTCCCGTTCGAATGGTTTTTTTAGTAAAGGGATCAATGAACTACCTATGAGATGGCAAAAGTGCATAGATTACAATGGCTCATACTTTGATTAAATAAATATGCTATATAAAAAAAATTCGACTTTTTGTTCCTCCCATACAAAACGCCAATTTCATAGGTAAGGACCTAATAATAGTTCAAAAAACTAAAAAAACACGCTTTTTTTGTTAACTAAAAAGAGAAAATAATTTCTGAGTACACTGAATTTATACGAGTATTACAGTAGAGTAAAATCCGTGGGGCGCACTTTATGACGTTTTCATACTTCTCTTTTTATAGTTGCCAATAGGATAGGATAGGATATCAGAATAGGATGATTTTCACATGATACTATACCAAGCACCCCACGCTTTTTACACTACTGTAATTTAAAGAAATTATATCTCTTTTTTAGTTAGCAATAAAAGCGTGTATTTTTTGTTTTTTAAATTATTTTTTTATTTATTTATTTAATAAAGATAATGGAAAACTCTTATCAAATTATTGCATTGTCATCGGTACTTAATACGTGTGCAAAGTTTCAAATTAATCCGATTTCTGGAAGTTGGTGAAAATTGAGCTCAAAAATTCCGTTACATACATTAATACATACATACATACCTACACCCCGATCTAATAAAAGCGTCTTAAAAAAGCGAAATGTGTTCTTCCAAATCGGAGAAGAGTCATCAACGCCGAGCGCTTAATTGACAAAATCTTTAACTGCCGTCACCTGGAGATTTAATGACGACGTGATTAAGGCGATTAATTAATGCAGCCCGCGATAAAGATAATCGACCATTATCATTTAGTTAATCGGGATAAGATAGAACATATAAAAGAGAAAGAATGCCGCTTCGTAGTAAATATATCATTGAGATCTTTAACGTGTTTGAGACAGATTCTTAGAGGCACACCATATTAGTAAAAAATATGAATCGTGACACAAAATAAAGTTTAAAAACTAACACCCGACTACTTAAAAACACGCTCTAAAAAGTACGAAACAAGAAAACACTCTCCAATGAAATTACTTAGTATGTACAAACTATTAAATATTTACCGTTATTAAATAAACTAACTTACACATATTATTATATTTTAATATATTTTCAATTTATAATATTGATAGAGAAATGTTTTAAGGATAAAGCCGTGGTCGTATGCCATAAGAATAATAAATTAAAAAAAGTGGTATACGACCACGGCTTTATCCTTAAAACATTTCTCTATCAATATTATAAATTGAAAATATATTAAAATATAATAATATGTGTAAGTTAGTTTATTTAATAACGGTAAATATTTAATAGTTTGTACATACTAAGTAATTTCATTGGAGAGTGTTTTCTTGTTTCGTACTTTTTAGAGCGTGTTTTTAAGTAGTCGGGTGTTAGTTTTTAAACTTTATTTTTATTTAACATATTTTGGAGTTCTAAATAGGTTAATCTTGGGTTCATTGATTTCTCAATCTTTCCAACTCCTCGAACGATCTTTGGTCATGTGGATTCTTTAGTAATTTGCTAGATTCCAGTGAACTAATCCATAATCCATCTATGGATCTTACTCTGCTAAGAGCCACATATATAGTCGGGTAAAAAAGATGTGAATTATATACAATCAGCCCATGAATACAGGTAAAGTCACAAGCAAATGCTAGTAATATATATATATATATTGATCAAATTGTACAAGTAAAGCGCTTTCAAATGATACCAAACACGGCATATTTATCTTAACTTTATTTTTTTACTTCGTATGTTTTGTCCGCCAGAGGGCGCCACATTAGATTTTGTGAAATCCCATATAGCCTATAACCAGCGGACAATTAAGACGCTTCTAATGATATGTCATTTGTCGAATTCTGATAAGTAGTTTAGAAGTTACGAGGGAACAGATGAACATCCATACCCACATACATACATACATACATACAGGTCAAAATCATAACCCTCCTTTTGCTTCGCCGTAGTCGGGTAAAAAAAACATTTTGGCTTACAACACTCTTTTATTTGTTAAGTATTTTTTGCGTTCACAACGCTATTGTTTTTTAATTTCGAAAAGACAACACTTGAAAAATTCTTTTCGGCTCCGGTTATCGGGAAGGATTAGAACCCCCGACCTTTGGAAGTCCGGTCCAATGCTCTGACCACTGAGCTACCGAGAACCTTAATGGAGTCGTTGAATTTTGTAAGTGCTTTTTAACGCATTGAGCCAGCGTATGTTTCATCAATGATTGGGGAGACACCCTCAAATCACCCGAGATAAATATTTTTACAAATATTTGACAATCGGTTAAGATGAAACAGGCTATAATTTTATTTGTTAAGTACCGACGTTTATACCAAAGTTTTCAGGTTCACAATAGCGTTTTTGACTAACATAACGCTTCATTCAACTTTGCAAACAGAATAAGCGTTCTGTTTCCACAAACATGTCCTTCTACATGTCAAAAAAAACTTACAAGAGCAGTGTAAATCAACACGCAAAGGAAGCCTGTTTGCGTGCATCGAACATCACGTCAGGTTCATCACTGTGGTATCTTAATCACTGGTAAAAAGGGCGTTTTTGCTCAAAAAACTGGGTAACGTGACGTGCGGTCTGCTCGTTTTGACTTTCAAACGGGAGGTAGTAGGCTTGTTTGTTCCGAAAATACGTGCGCGCCGATATTGCTCTGTTCATGTCAAGTGCGTATCGCGTTCGCTCATGTTTTCCGTAGCCCGGTGGGAACAGAAAGTCTTCTTAGCTCTGATCACACCTGATGCTTAGTTTCAATAAAGCTAATAATATTAATAAATTATTATCAACAGATATTTCCGAAGTTGTTTAACGCTGTTATGCTTGGTTAATCCCCGTATAAAAGATGTAATACCTATCTGAAAAGATGGAGAAAAATTTACAAAGACAAAAGAATATCCCCCCCCCCCCCCGCGCCCCGCGCCGGTGGTAGTTGTGTTTGCACGTAGCTCCATATAAATAAATTATTTACTTGGAAAAAAGTAGCATTTACGATCAAAATAATATACCAATAGGTGTGTGAATCTTCGATACATCTAATTTCGATGAAACAGTTTCAAAAAAGTGACTTAGTGAACCTATATTATCAAAAAGAAGTTATAAACAAAGTGAATGTTCTGTCTGGTTTTGTCGGTTGTGTTTTGAATTACGTGCGTTGACCTCAAACAGCTGTGAGTCAGCTGAGTGCACAAAGCCCGAGAAGTCACGGAAATACAAGAAACATCAAATCGGTAAAAACGCCGGCCAAACGTATATGCACAATTCGTCAGCGCAGTATTGTCTTGTTTGCTGTAGTTGGTATAGCGACGGAAACACATTCTTAGAAGTCAGGGTTCAAACCCGGGTGCCGAAGAATCTTTTTTCTTTCTTTTTTATTTGTTTTTGACCTTTAAATACGAGAACGAGGCAAAATGAAGCCGAATTGTCTGAAATGCAAACTGAAAATTACTGATAGGCGATGTTTAAATTGTTCAAAATGCAAAAACACTTTCCACATATCATGCAAAAATAAATCAGAAAAGCTGTTTAACTTAATGACACCTGAGAGAAAATCACTCTGGAAATGTTTGAAATGTTCTAAGGATTTGCAGAAGAGAGATCAAACGACAGTGTCAGCAGTATCAACTCCTCAGCTTCCCCAAAATACAAAAATATTTCGTAAAAAATGCGTTGTAAACGTATCCTCTGAAAACTCATTCGAGTCATTACCATGTATTGTGCGGAAAATTTAGAAACACTGTCTTCAACAATAAGACCCGATTCAGACTTAAATAGAAGCTGCCCAAATATAAGGACCGACAATTTTAAAAATAATTGATTTGGAACAAAAACTTTTATGTCTTACAGAAAAGTTAGATATAGCCGAAAATGAGATTACTAACTTAGTTTCCGAAAATTTTGATCTCAAAAAACAACTTGCCTCATGTGACATGAAATTAAAGCAGCTTAAGGATATTTCCACGTTCCACGTTTCGAAACGTGGAACATGACAGTCAAGCTGGCTCACCGACTACACGTCACTCAGCGCGCTATGGAAAGGTCTATGTTGGGGATCTCATTAAGGGATAAGATCCGGAACGAGGTCATACGACATAAGACTAAGGTAACTGATGTCGTCCAAAAATGTAGCAAGCTGAAGTGGCAGTGGGCTGGCCATGTCTGTCGCAGAACCGACGAGAGGTGGAGCAGGAAGGTTCTTGAATGGAGACCACGCTTAGGTAAACGTAGTGTGGGACGCCCCCCGGCTAGATGGACAGACGACCTGAAGAAGGCAGCTGGTAGTGACTGGATGCAAAGGGCAGGAGATCGTGCGCTGTGGCGCTCCTTGGGGGAGGCCTATGTCCAGCAGTGGACTGTAACAGGCTGATATGTGAAGGATATTTACAAAAGTACACCAAAATCCCTATCTCAAGGAAAAAAAAGAGGAAGTCTAAACAAAACAAAATTGGACTTCACATTCGAACAAAATACAGAAGGGACACCTAATTTGCCAGAAGGAAAACAACATTCTTCAGCAGTTAAGAATATTAAGGAGAAACCAATCACTAGAACAGAAAAACATCGAAATATAATTATAATTGGGGATCAGCAAGTGAAAGGCTTGTCTACGCGCCTGATTATGTCAAAATCGGGAAAATGGAAGGATGTGTATAATGCTACTTTTGATGTCGTTTTAAGTAATATAGACAGTGTAATTGATTCTCTTACTGAAAATAATGTTGTTATTCTGTCAGTTGGGTGTAATGACAAAAACCCATATTCATTAATCACTAATGTATGTAATGCGTTAGGTAATCTAAGAAAATGTAAAGTCTTACTGTTGAATATTTTAAATAATCCTTATTTAAATGTTAAAAAACTAAACCTTGAACTACAAATGTTTGTAAAAAATTATATTAACTGCATATTTATTGAAACTCATGAACTAAATGTCAACTATGTCCGAAATATCTCCCAGCTGGAACTGATAACTTTTAAGGTGAACATAGAGGTTGACTTTGTTGTTATGAAAAAAATACTTTAAAAATATATCTAATAAGCAAATTATGCAAGACCCCATGAATAATAATTTTTTTTTTCGATCTTCAACTAAATAACACAACAACATCGAACAATCGAAAAAAAAACAACTATTAAAAAGACAAACAGCACTGTGTGCAATCAAGGTAATGTAAGAATTTTCCATCAAAATATAGCTGGTCTCTGTAATAAACTCGATTTGCTAGAAGTATCGCTTATGAATTTAACAGAAAATGACAAAGATGTGGATGTACTTTGTTTCACCGAAACAAATATTAAGCAGGGCACTGAAGCAAATATAAAGATCACCGACTTCAAATTGGCCGCCTCATTTTGTCGTAATAAAGGAAGAGGAGGGTCATGTATATTAGTTAAAAGATCTCTAGACACCAAACCGATAAAATTGCCGTCAAACCTACCAACATCATTTAATTTTAAATGTTGTGGTGTAGAAGTAATAGGTCTTAATCTTATTGTTCTTTGCATATATAGAAATTTCGAAACATACTTAGTCTCAGGTTGAACTATTTTTGTATAAAACTTAACTATTTGAGTGATGAATTTAGAAGGAAGAAGATTGTTCTTTGCGGGGATGGGAACATTGATATTTTAAAAAATAATGCAGCTACTAAGGATCTCTTGAATGTACTACAAAGCTTGACCTTCCAGATTCACATTAAAGTACCGACGCGATTAAATTCTTGCTTGGATCAATTCGCAAGTAATTTCAAAAGTGCTCAATCTGAAATACACAATCTCGGCTTATCCGATCATGAAACCGCTCAATCAATAAGTTTAAAAATTAATAAACTAAAAGCCATTTCGAGCTGGTTTGAATACAAACGTGACTATGACCCAGATAACTTAAAAAAATTTAGGGACTGTATATCTTCACTTTCTTTTTTGGAGGTCTTTGAATCGGACAATACATCAGATGCATTTGGGTTCTTTTATGAAGACTTGTGCTTGTTCTATGGTCTTTGCTTTCCTTTGATAAAGGTCAAAGTTACCAATAGAACCAAGAAGATGAACTGGATAACAAAGGGCATAAAAAAATCTTCTAGAACTAAACGAAATCTATACATGAAATACAGGGCAAATAAAAATACTAACAAAAATGCACTTAAATAATACAACTTAATTTTAAAAAAATGTGTTAATAAATCCAAAAAAATTACCAATATGAAAACCATACAAAATGACAAAAATCATCTATTTTTGTCATTTTGTTTAAGGCAACCTGGAACATAATTTCAAAAATATAAATAAAAATGACTTATTAAAAAATGACATTGAAATGATAATTAAAAATGATATGACTTATAGAAACCCTTCGGACATTTGTAATATACTTAATCATTTTTTTGCAAGCATGACATCGACTCAGGCTTGCGATAATAATAATAATTTAAATATAATTGACATTAATAAACATAATTCTAATACAATTTTTCTAAATCCTGTTGACGCATATGAAGTACGAAATATTATGACTAAGTTAAATAACAGTAAGACTAGTGGATGTGATGACATAATGACTAAAGTTTTAAAGTTGTGTGCCCCATGGTTATGTTACCCCTTGGCACATATCATAAATTTATCTTTTCTGGAAGGCACTTTCCCAGAACCACTTAAAAAAATCCGTGGTCAAGCCCCTTTTTAAAAAGGAGATAAATCAAACATAAATAATTTATCGTCCAATCACAATAGTTCCCATCGTGTCTAAGATTTTTGAAAAAGCTATGCTAGAGAAGATAAATAATTTTATTTCAACTTTTCAAACCTTGCACGATAGACAGTTTGGATTTCATAAAGGCAGTTCTACTACACTTGCATGCTTTAATTTAATAAGAATTGTAACAGATAGTATAAATAATGGAACGCCAGTTACAGCACTATTACTCGATATGAGTAAAGCTTTCGATTTCGTTAATCATGCTATGCTACTACATAAATTACGACATTATGGCATAAGGGGAAAAGCTTTGGACTGGGTGACTAGCTATTTATATCCTTTGTTCTCACTAGTTCGATTCAGTAGTTCGATCGTCGAACTAGTGAGAATTTTTTTTCTCATTTGTTCGACCGTCGAACTAGTGAGAATGTTTGTTCTCACTAGTTCGATCCGTTAACTTATTATTATTATTAATCGAGAAGCAAGAACATTAAGTACCGATATAATAGATATTGGTCACAAATACATACATTGTATAGGTAATTATAAAATGAAAATCTTTTAGGTATATTTTGTAGGTATAATTATTATTTAAGTATTATTGAAATATAGTAAACGTCAAAATTCGACTGCAAGTAAATTAATAGTAAACAATACAAACAGTTTAAATACATAATACAAATCATTGTCATATCACCCGGAAGTCGTCCACTGGTATATTTCCTTAAATGCATCTATGCCTATAGCACTTAGGTATGTGCATAATAAGTTTAGTATTATAAATATTTAACTAAACGCCCCACCCCAGAAAGAGTGTGGTCATAGTTCTGTTGTCTTATTTTGAGGGTACATGATTTTTGTTATATTTTGAGGGTAGATGTTTCGCAAAATGGAAGTATTACGCTATTCAGCTCTGCAGTAGCAATGTTTATTTCGTGGTGCCTGTTTATTTTACTGTTTATATTTTCGGAATAATGTCTAAAGAAGTGAAATTAATAAAAAGCGGTCGTGGAAGGATTCTGCAATTAGAAGGACATCAATATTATTCTATGCGTAAATACAAAAATGGCCACAGCATTTGGCGGTGTAAAAATTATAAAAGTTTAAAATGTACCGGTTCCGTCACAATGAATATGGTAAGTCTTGGTTATTTTATATGTACATAATGATAATTGTTGCACGTATATTTACATATTATAGGTGTTGTATGTGTATTTTTATTTGTAATAGTTTTAATGTACAAGCAAAATAATTCATGAATTCCTATATTTTTTAAACATTGGTTTTGTTTAAGGACTTCACTAATAATTTACAATCAAAACCCCACTGCGGTCAATGTAATCCAGATGAAACACGAAATACAGTCAATGTTATTTTAAATAATGCTTGCGAAGAAGCAGCTACGGGAAGAGAACCAGCTCCTAGGGTCTACAACAGAGCTTTAATTACATTAAAAAATCAAGGCCTGCATTTAGCTTCTAAGAGTGTACCTGAATTTTGTGAAATAAAGTCACGCATTTACAGAAGGAGAAATAAGTTAGCACACGTAAAAAAAATAAATGCAAAGACTGTTGAGGAAGTCGAAGTTCCTAGTACTTTTTCAGATTTCTTACTCGCTGATTACAGTCATAAAAAAATGAGAATATTAGTGTTTTGTTCAAATGATGCCCGAGAAATTATAAAAAAAAATAAACACATCTTTATGGATGGGACCTTTAAATCATGTCCGACACCTTTTCAGCAACTTTTTACAATTCACGGAGACATCGGCAGTGATACAAATAACACGAATGTCATCCCTTTGGTGTACGCTTTCATGAGTCACAGGACCAAAAAAGCTTACTCACTTTTATTTGATTTAATTGGGTCCCAAATTCCAGAGTGGAAGCCTGCTAAAGTCACGATAGATTTCGAAGAAGGCACAATGAAAGCGTTGAAAACATTGAATGTTACAGTCAAAGGTTGCTACTACCATTACGTGAACAGCTTGTGGCGCAAAGCAAAAACCCTGGGTTTAACTAAAGACAAACGCAACAGAAGAATAATTTCATTATGCGCCAACTTGGCATTGCTTCCAGAAAATGAAATTGTTTCAGGATGGGCGTATATTCAAAAAGAAATGAAGAAGAATTGCGAATCTATAATTAAGTTTAAAGATTATTTCGATAAATACTGGATGAAGGGTGATTATCATAGAATTTGGTCGGTTTATGGCGAACGCCACCGAACAAATAATGCAGTAGAAGGATGGCACCATAAAATAAATAACCTTGTAACGAAAGGGCATGTAAACCTATTGCAAATATTACATAGTTTACGGGACGATTCCTTATTGTCTTCATATCAAAATGACATTCTTCAGAGACCTTCAACATCAAACAAACGTTGTAAAAGGAGAAAAACTGATTTATTCAATGACGATTACATTATTGATGCTCAAATGCAATTTGCGCTGGCGTCGTTTATTGGAAATGTAAAGTAAAATAATTCTCTTTTTAGCTTTAGCCATGGATTTCTGCAAAGTAACGCCTGATTCGATCAATTAGGATTATGATCCAATTGCCTATAATATCACTTCACAAATTTGTGGGGTTGCTGTATAACCATAGCTCGTCATCGAGGGTAATCCGAATTTAATGGCCGCACTGAGCGACGCAAATGACGTAATGTTATATCTCTGAATTGTTTCACTGTAATGAACGTGATCACTCTGGCTTAGCTTGACTTTTTGCCAAGCTCCTTTGTAATTGTTTTACGGATAACAAAGGTACGTAATACATCATAATAATCAGGTGATCCAATAATAATGATGTCGGCTGAGAGCCTGTCAAATTGTCCGATGTTTTTCTTACCTTATTCGTGTCTCGGTCTTCTATAAATAGATTAGCTATGTCAATGATTCTTTTGTATTTTGTTAGTAACTAAAAGTTATCCGGTTCGATATCAAATATTTACTGAATAAATGCTAGATGTATGTATTCTGAAATAACAATTGGAGTAATGTGTCTTCTTTTTATTTTATTACAAAATCTCCAGACGTTAATGTGAAAATAGGGGATTGCACGCTTTATTCTTGCTAGAACTTCGTCATTAGCGAAATAATTGTCTGTCTCGATTCTTCTCAAAGTAGATAACTAGCCTTTCTCGTAGAGAACAAGTTTAAGTTTGAAAAAATCTCGTCTAAGATAGTTAAAGTGATTTTCTCTTTGAGTATTTAATCCGATAGAGCTTGAGGTTGCTAATTTTTCTTCCTAACTACTTTACTTTTAGCTGTCACTTTTAGGTTGTCTTTTTAACTGATAAAACATCGAATTTCAAGAAATGTATTTATATTATTGGATATGAATATTTAAAAAAAATGAGAAATTATAAGCCATATTTATTAAACAATGTATGTTTTCATAGGATAATCTTAGATGTAAAAAAATAATTGTAGATTCGTTTTCTTTTAACTAGCTAGCTTCTAACTTACTATAAATAAAATAAAATCAATAAAATCAATTTATTTTTGTAATTAGGCTAACAAATTAGCACTTTTACACGTCCCAACATATAAATTGACCCTACCACCGCTTCGGGACAGTTTGGGCCAGTGCTGAGAAGAAGCGGCGCAAGAAACTCAGTCACTATTGTCATTGCCTCTTTTCAAAATTGATTTACAATAATTGTAATTGTTTGCATTTAAACATTTCCATATATCTTTGTCATTTATATAATCATCAATTTTATAATATCCTTTCGACATTAATACATCTTTTACAACTGTTTTAAATTTATCTAAAGGCAATGAAATTAAATTTTCAGGTAATTTATTAAAAAATATTACACATCTACCCATAAATGAGTGACCAACTTTATGAAGCCTAAAATGTGGAACGGCAAGCCTATTTTTTTGTCTTGTGTTGAAGTTATGCAAATCGCTATTTTTAGGAAATAAGTGTAAGTTTTTTCGAACGTAAATTAGGTTTTCGTAAATGTACTGCGAGTAAACTGTAAGTATTTTAACTTCTTTAAACAATTCTCTAAGTGTTTCATTTGATTTAAGTTTATAAATAGCCCGCACGGCTCGTTTCTGCAATACGAAAATTGTCTCTATATCTGCAGCTGAGCCCCATAGTAAGATGCCGTATGACATGATACTGTGAAAATAACTAAAATAAACTAGTCTTGCCGTTTCAACATCAGTCAGAAACCTTATCTTTCTTACAGCGTATGCAGCGGAGCTTAGTCTCTTTGATAAGGTCATGATATGAGGACCCCACTGGAGCTTATCATCCAAAGTAATTCCCAAAAAAGTTGCAGTATTTGAAGTAACTAGTTGTTCATCCTTAACAACAACCCTTGTTGAAACTTGTCGGACATTGGGCATTGTAAACTTAATGCATTTAGTTTTGGTCGCGTTAAGCAATAAATTGTTAACGGTGAACCAATGAAGTACTCGCGAGAGAGTACCATTTACATCGTCAAACAATTCTTTACCCCTTGGAGTTTTAAAAAGTAGTGAAGTATCATCAGCAAATAACACTATCTCACAAGCACCGTCGACAAAGTATGGAAGGTCATTAATATATATTAGAAACAGTAACGGTCCCAATATCGAACCCTGGGGCACACCCATAGTGAGAGGTGCTCCAGGAGACTCTGCTCCATTGATAGAAACCTTTTGTGTTCTCTCAGTGAGATATGAATTAAATAAGTTACATGCATTAGTTGATACACCATAATGGCGTAGTTTTCTCAACAGGGTCTCATGGTCAACACAATCAAACGCTTTAGAGAGGTCACAAAAGATTCCCACAGCATCATGCTTACTATCATAGGCATCAAATATATGTTTCAACAGAGCGACTCCAGCATCAGCAGTACTGCGACCCTTTGTAAAACCAAATTGTTTATTATGCAATAAATTGTTTGATGTGAAGTGAAATAGTAGCTGATTGAATATAATCTTTTCAAAAATTTTACTTAGAACCGGTAAGATTGATATCGGTCGAAAATTTGAGGGGTTATTTTTGTCACCAGATTTAAATAACGGTACTATTTTACTAAATTTCATTAAATTTGGGAATTTTCCTTCATCAATACATTTGTTAAAAATGATCGCTAAAAGAGGTGCTATGATTTCAATAATAGTTTTAATTATACATACGGATATTCCCCAAAGATCCTCGGTTTTTTTCATATTTATTTCATTGAATGCGTTCATAATTACATCGGTGCTTACGTATCTAAAGTATAGTGGTGAATCACACTCATCAATATTGGATTTGAGAATGGATTCAGACAGTTCTGCAGAAGAGTTAAGTTCTTTAGTAGTAGATGGTGCTATATTAGCAAAGTACTTTTCAAAAATATTAGCTACTTCTGCATCAGATTTAACTAGTTTACCTCCATCTTTTAATGAATATGAACGATCTTTTGTTTTATCTTTACCGGTTTCTTTGTTAATGATATTCCAGGTAGCTTTGGCTTTATTTTTTGAACCTGAAACTATCCTACGAAGATGATTCGTCTTTGCTTGGGCACAAACTTTTTTAAAGATTTTTGAATATTTTTTAACATATTCTATAATATGTGGGTCCTGAGAATGTTCTCTAATACTATACAGATCATATAACTTGTTCCTGCTTTTATAAATACCTGGTGTAGCCCATTCATTAAACTTACTTGTAAACCGATTAGACTTAACCTTTTTTTTGTGAAAATTGATGCAAATTCGCTTTTAATTAAGTTAAAAAGATCTTCATATAAGTTGTCTACGTTACTACTACTATTTGGTATTAATGTTTTCACACCATCAAAAATCCTATCCTTAAATCTATTTATCCTGTTTGCAGTGACTGGTCTATAAACTATATCTACTACGCTCAAGGCCGGACCAGACGGAAATGTGACCTTTTGTCCTCTATGGTCGGAGCTTAGACATTGTAAAATAGATTTATTTGTTATTTTGACATCACAAAAAATATTATCTATGCAAGTAGCCGTTGTTGGAGTCACTCTGGTAGGTTCTTCAAAAACATTATTTAGGTTATACGATTCAAAGAGATTAAGAAATCTCATAGAAATTTGTGTTTTTTTTAATATGTCTATATTAAAATCACCGCATACTACTAAATTCTTTTTTGATTTTGATGCTTTTGATAAGACTTTATCCATAGTGTCTTCAAAAAGTTGGTAATTA
This sequence comes from Pyrausta despicata, assembly GCA_963921415.1. Classification (NCBI taxonomy): domain Eukaryota; kingdom Metazoa; phylum Arthropoda; class Insecta; order Lepidoptera; family Crambidae; genus Pyrausta; species Pyrausta despicata. The sequence goes on from OY992865.1 coordinate 546,068, forward strand.
GCGTCTGGCGGGCTATATACGCTTATGACAATATATTGATCTAGTTCAACACATGCAAGTTCAATAGTTCGCTCAATGGAGAGAGATACAATGTCTTTTCGTTCTTTACAGTTAAATTGATTTTTCAATAGAATAAGTGACCCACCTCTAGTTGTAGTCTCCCTTGTGAACGAACTACCGACCTTATAATTGTCAATACTTAACATTAATTCATAGTCCCTATACCAGTGCTCAGTCACACACATTACATGGGCGTTTAAATCTTGCAAAACTAATGATAATTCTAATTCTTTGCCAGCTAGGCCTTGTATGTTTTGATGTACAACAATAAAACTAGACCCAGCCTTTGTCTTCCCCCTTAGTTTAAAGTGTCAGAGGTTGTCAAGTTAATAATATCTAAATTAGTACTATTACTAATATGTTGACAACCATGTGATATGGTTGAGTTTAAAATACAATTAATATTATAAGCTAACAAAGTAGCTATTCGTTTTTTAAATTTAATAGGCAAGTGTAAAGAGCTGCCAGTCAAATGAAATGAATTATTAATGAATTTATTCGTGTCAAAAAACACAAATTTGTCACTGTGACGCTGAGATAAATTAAATAACAAAGTATTCAGCATATGAATACTGTTATTTTGTGTTACCGTATAATATTTTGAAAATGGTAGGGAACAGAGGATAATTTTTTTGACATTTAAATTTGTCAAAATGGTCCAATTCTTTATAATATTTTTCTTACTAACGTTTTGACTGTTCCCTAACATTAATACAATAATCGAGTTTGAGTTGAAAGAGCTGTTTCGTATACTATTTACAATTTGATCCAGTGATGTGTCTGGCATACAGTTATTAATAATTTTACAGCTCAATGACCTATTCAATAAGGAACCATAACCAATTCCTAGCTTATCTGAATATACATGAACATTAGCACATTCGTGAGTAGGCTTTTGAGAGACAACATCATAAGTTTTTGAGCAGTTTAAATTTAAACTTTGTTCTAATGGACATAACTGCAAGCTTAAATCACTTGAGTCCAGTACAGTTTTCAAATTAATGTTTGGCAGGGATTTATAAATTTGGTTGGTGGAGTTTATGTTCAAAAGTTTATTTGCAGCTAGGATATGCTCAGAGATTTGTTCCTGAGAAGAGTTATATTTATACGTCATTGACTGCAATGACTCCTGCAACCGAGAGATGTCTACCTGCAACTGCCCTACTGCCTGATCATACTGCAACCTACTTTCAAGTAACTTATTTTGATAAATTTCAAGGCTATCTAACAAATCAATTTTTTCTTTTCTCAATTGTAAATTTTTAGTATAAACTTTCTGCTGCTTTATAACTTTTTTTGTTTTATTTATGAATCTATTAATTTTTATGTATTTCTTTAATCTATTTCTACCTGTCATTTTTGTTTGCCTACTGCAATGTTTACATTGGCTGTTAATATTTGTGTATGAATTGGTAACTGCTACCTGGTTGTTAGGGGTCCCAATGAGCTCCTCGTATAAGTTCATGGTCTGTGAGTAAACATGATCTTGTTTCTCTTCTTCCATATGCAGTATGGTTTTGTTAGCGTCACGCAGCTCACTTTCCAACTCATTGTTCCGGATCAGTGTCTGCTCGAAGACGCTGCTGCACTGGTCAAAGGTGCTGATGGTATGTAGAAGCTCCTCTCTGTGTTCAGTGACCTCGTGGAGACGGGCATGCAGTTCTACCAATTCATTCTTTAATTGCGCGTTAATTTCGAATGTTTTTTTATTTCTAATTCACATTCATCGCGTTCCCTAAGGAGCTGGTCACAGAAGTCCTTAGATTCTTTTAATTCTTCCAGCGCATTTTTCAGTTTAAGGGCAGTTTCCTGGGCAGTCATCCTTCTGGTCATGGTTCCAGTTTGGGAGGTCATGTTTGATTGTAAAGTTGGAAATCTCGCCTGAAATTTTTATTAAAAAGAGTGTACAACAGTTGCTTTGGTAATATTCTAAGCAATGGGACGCAGATGATACTTCCGTACCTATTTTTTATATTTTGTAAAATATTAAATTAAATGTTAGTGTTTACTGTTTAATAGGAAGAAAAATTGGTTTCAGAATTTCTTATTTAAACCTATATGTACTTTGTTATTTTAACCTAAAGGATTATTTGATTTCATTTGAATCGAGAGTAAACAATAAACATTAAGGACTACTCAACATAATTTATTAGAATAACAACACAGGACCGAGCAAAAATCTACAGTCACCGCTATGTCTACCGCTGCAAATGTAGGTGTAAGTAGATTCTTAAATTGTGAACAAAGACAGAAGGCGAGTGAATAAGTAGACGAGGTGACTGCTTAGTGTTTGCGTGTTTTTTTTTGTCTGCGGCGTTAAGTTGTTATCTTCAACTTTACTTCCACATATACGTCAAGTAAAGAGAGGCACAACAGGACCGAAATGTTGTGAATATTGACGTAGCTCACATTGGTGAGCGTTGTGCAGAGTAGAAGTGTCAGTGTTTTGTATTCCACAGCGATAAACTAACGGCAAAACAGTTATTCACACGGACCCTTGTTGACTTGTCACTTTTTACTATCAAAATAACCTCAAAAAGTATCTTGAGATATTTGTTCTTGCACTGATTTTTGATTAAATTTGTATAAGTAATTAGTCTTAACTAGCGTTGAAGTAAGTCAAAAACAATACTCCCCTGGTTTTAGTTTCCGTTGTCCACACTTTTCAAATCACAACGTAACGGTTAGGTAAAAAATTTTCAATTGAATTTTATGATTCAAATCACTTTGGGTTTGTGTTGTCTTCAATCTTGCATGCTATACACGGATTCTATAATATTAATTAAGCTCTTAATTACAGTTTAGACGCGAAATTTTCGTGAAATATAAGCAAAATAAGATAAGATCAGCTGCTTTGCATGACAGCTTTTTTTTTTTTCTAACTAGTTGTTTTTTTACTAACACCTAAATATGTAATAATATATTTATAATAGTATTATGCACCAAACATTAAAATATTGATAATGCTTACAACTTAAACAACAAAATTTATTTGGCCTAATTCTGTGCGCCCGGCGTCATATCTTTTGCTATTTCATCAAAGAAGCTGTTTTTATAAAAAAAAAATTGGTTGCCTGTATACGCGCGAAAGTTTTACGTGACAACGACTCTGAGTGGTAAAATAATTTTAATGTGAATATTCATTCGTATAACATGAACCGGTGTGTATGCCTATCTCTCTCTCTCTCTCTCGCTCTGTGTCTCTCGCGAGAAACGTGAGCGGAGCAGCGTAACGCAGTTTCTTGAGGTGTCACCCGGCAAACCAATTTATAAGACGTTGTCACGTCAAAAAAATTGGTTGCCTGTAAAGTCGGTATACGCGCGAAAGTTTTACGTGACAACGACTCTGAGTGGTAAAATAATTTATGCCTATCTCTCTCTCTCTCTCTCTCGCTCTGTCTCTCTCGCGCGAAACGTGAGCGGAGCAGCGTAACGCAGTTTCTTGAGGTGTCACCCGGCAAACCAATTTATAAGACGTTGTCACGTCAAAAAAAAAACAACTGAGAAGACAAGTCTTACTATCCATTTACTATGCTACGCATAACAGAATTATGTCATTTAGGGATGCCAGTACTGCGGCGGCGTTGTACTTACTTCACACCAAAATTGGCGATTACTCGTATATGAGAACTACTAATTTGTAATACCCATGTTGATTCTGATATCTGTAACACAAGTGCTTTAGCTACTTACCACGGAGGCAGATCAATGTATGTGATGTTGTTGTATACTTATTTATTTATTTAATTAGTAGACTCGGCAGACGCTGTCCTGCCGCTGTTTTCGCATTTATTCCATATTTTTATATATATTCTTCTTCAATCTCAAAAACAAACTCTATTAAAATCCGTTAAGTAGCTTTAAATATCTAAGCATACATTACACACAGACATAAGGACAAACTATGTAGTCAGAGCTAAGCATTATTCCCAAATCTATTCATGAATCTAAACCCCACCTCGGCCAGGTCCTTGCGTGTAAGCGGAGCGGAGTGCAGCACATTAGCGGCTCTGCTGCTCCGCCGGAAGCGGCCGTCAGCCGGAACGGCGATGCACGTCACTTCCGGTGCGGTCAGGGAGTAGGGTTGGCACTCATGTTGCTCGAGACTTGGGTATGTATGATGTTGCATCCGGTTGGAGCAAAACTTTAACATGAAGTTTAAAAAGATTCAAATCATGATTTCAAAATAGCTCATCGTTTACTTCAGTCGGTCGCGACGACCGATTGGTGCAGTGGTCTACATGTCGGACTTCTAAAACCAAGGGTCGCGGGTTCGATCCCCACACAGTACAAGCATATGTGTGTATGAACATGTGTGTTTGTACTGGGCTGGGTGTTTTTTATGTATAATATGTATTTATTTAAAAAAATATAGTATTTAAGTATGTTTGTCCGTTGTCTAGTAGCCATAACACAAGCCTCTTAGCTTAATTTGGGACTAGTGTAAATTGGTGCAAATTGGTGTGCTTGTTGTAAAATATTTATTTAAAATATACCTTACTTTTGTTTTATCTTAATAATGTAGTAGGCATATTAATATTATTATAAGTGATGGCAATAACTTACCTGATTCCTCTTAGGCCGGTGGAGGGCGCTAACGACTGTTACACAGTTTCTTAAAAACTAGTGCAGCCGTTATCGTTCAACCTTATCTATAACTGTGTCGCCAATATCTTGTACCAACTTTAAGATACCAAATGTTACAATTTGTACAAAGAAACTTTAATATTATTATTTTTTGGTTACATAACTTCTTTCAAAGGAACCCGTCACGATACACATCCCGTAGGACGGCAATCACCTACTAATGACAAGTAAGTATTTTTAAATAATTGACTAATAATTCACACGAATACAATTTTTTTAAGCTCAGATCAAAAACTTAAAAATGAGAGGAATTACATTTGGCCGCATATTATTTAGCTCAATGCTGCATAAAAAGGAAAACAATTTTATTTCACGCTTATTAAACAGCGGTAACCCTGAAAGTTCCTTTATTCGCTCCATTGACGCTTCGGACTTCAAAAAGAGCCTTTGGTTTCGTGAAACGCGAGATGGATACAAGAGTTACCGTTTTGTTCTAGTTTCTGGAAGGTTCTAAGCAAAAAAAGTTGTCTTTGGAAATCCGTTTTACTTGTTTACCTATTCCAACTTTGTTTTTAAACACAACAAAATAGTTTTAAAAAATTTAAAATAATAATAATGTATTATTGGTCTCAATTTACCCCAGTTTTATTCATGTATTTACATCTCAAACTAATTAAATTACCTTACACTCCCACTAATGTTATAAAGCGGATATATTTGATTTTTTGTTCAAATTCAATAGGCTCCAAAACTACTGGACCGCTTCAAAAAAATATTTTACCATTAAAATCCTACATTATCCCAGATGAACATAGGCTATATATTAAATTCGAGAAACAATAATCCATATTAATATGATGAATGCGAAAGTAGCTTTGTCTGTCTGTTTCAGTCACACCTAAACTTCTGAACCGATTTGCATGCAACTTGGTATGGTATATATATTGATCTCCGAAAAAGGACATAAGCTACTTTTTACCGCAGGAAAAATGACGCATTCCCATGGGAAAATTCAAGTGGGCCGATCGACTAAACTACTGAACAGATTTAAATGAATTTTGGTTAGGAGATAGTTTGAGACTTAAGAAAGGACATGAGTTAACGGGAAAACAACGCATTCCAAAAAAAATATTATCTAATGCGGACAAAGTCGCGGGTAAAAGCTAGTATTATTATCCACCCGTGTGGAGCCGGAAAGGGCCGCTAGTAATGCATATTTAGAAGTTAAAACAAGAAATCAAAGACAATTTAATGCAAATCCAATAAAAGCGATTGTACAACAAGAATCAACATATCCGCTGGCCTTCCGATTCGTTATTACGTCCGCCAGTACGAATATGCTAATGCGGCTTCATAACATCCACTGTTTGCGCAACTCAATTGCAGTGGCTATGTTATTGCATAGGGGGGCTACTTTGGTAAACTGTCCACTTTGAGGTTGCGTTCTTTTGAAATGGAAACTGAAAGCGTGTAGGTTACTTGATCTGAAAGAGAGATCGCTACAAGGTATTAGACCACCTAAATTGTAAATCTTTCTTTTGTTAACCTTATCTGTAATTTTGTTTTGTGTTGTACATTAAAGGGTTAATCTATCTATTTATGTAGATCTGAAAGTATAACTGATATCAAACGCAAAGAATAAGGAGAAAGAATAGGTTTGCTATTCAATGTAATGAGTTGTAAAACACTACCCCTTTCTGGTAATATGAATATTATCGAAGGTTGTTTGAAACAGACCGCCCACTTTGTATCAAAAACCGCAAAATTTATATCTTTCTGTATATTGGAGTTTTGATTTTTTGTTGAGTTATTAATGTATCAATAGATAAAATAAAATAATAAGACTGTGCGATGCTCGTTTGGAAAAAACTCAATTCTTAAATTTTATTCTAATTACAATGAAATGATGTGTATCATTTACGGATTATTTCGCGATTTATTAACATTTTATTTTATTTTAACCTGACGTTTCGGACCCTTCTCAGCGTCTGTGGTCACAGGTACACTAAGGTGTTAGTTGTCATTTCATAGTTTTGAAAACATATAAACTACCATCACTCAAAAATATTAAGTTACGTTCCTATCCACACAAAATGAGCTAACAGTATCTTGAGGTCTAGCTTGAGTCTTGGCTAAAACAGGATCCTAAGCTGTTAGAATTTTCCAACCAACTTCTCTATTTAAAAAATATTTAAAAGCGTATCATTTCAGTGTTTACAGATCGCTTAAAACTAATATACAATTAAAAATCGAGCAACCTCAATACCTTTGGAATCTCAGGTCCCATTTGACATAATATACCAACACCATGCAACAATTTACAAGTTTAACTAGTATTTTTAATCGTGCAAAGTTCTAATAATCAAATCGTCATAGCAGCATATTGGAAGTCCAACACTGCAAGCGAGAAAGCAAAAACAACTTAACATCCCAAACGCCTCCCAACAACAATTTCCATTTACAAGTCAATCGATGAACATTTCATTCAATATAATGCAACGATTCCATCGAACATTTTACAGTAAGTATTTACGTGAGCTATTCGCCTTTGTTACGATCCGGGAATTGACCCAATTTGTTAGGTTCACGGCCTGATCTGCTACGCTTATGGATATTGCTAAGTTAACAGGTTGACGACCACTTTGGTGTAATGGTTAAGAAGTTGACTATTAATCAAAAGGTCGCGGGTTCGATCCCCGCACTGTAAAAACATTTGTGTGCATGAACATGTCTGTTTGTACTGGTCTGGCTGTTTTAAATATTTATTTAAGTTTATTTGTAATACCACTGTTGATTCTGATATCTGTAGCACAAGTGCTTAAGCTACTTACCACGGAGTCGGATCAATTTATGCCGTTGTATATTTTATTATTTATTTATTTATATATAGGATAAATACGGCAGCACATTGTGCTACCAATTTACAAGGTGCAATTGCACCTTGTAAAGGTAATAAAGTAAAGTAAAATGTAAAGGTATAATGATGGTGCATTGTTTACCTTGATGTGCATTCATATGTATATATTGAGTGTACGTATATAAATATAATAAATAAATACAACAACATCACATGTATGGTCTGACTCCGTGGTAAGTAGCTTAATCACTTGTGTTTCAGATGTCAGAATCAACAGTGGTATTTCAAATAAACATAAATGAATACATATAAACAAGACCAGTACAATCAGACATGTTCATGCACAAATATTTGTACAGTGCGGGTATGTATGAATCTCATGATCCGATAGATTTTTGTCTAATTACTTTTACTGAACTGAAAATTAATAGAGGAAGTCCTTGGGTAACTTTTTCTACATAAAATAAATTAACAAATACATGGTGTTAAACTTCTTCATTCTTGTCTTAATGTTCGATATTTATCCTGAATTTTATAAGTGTGGTTATAGGTACGCAAAATGCTAAGAATGAGAAACAAATCTGTGAATCAAAGTTATTATTTTTTACCGAAAAGTCAATTTTCGTTATGAAGATTCTATTGACTATTGTCATTCTTTACCTACCGTCAGATTTACCAAAGCTATGCTACGATTGGATTTTTAGCTCAACTCTAGACATGCCTGCAAGGGCCTAATTCGGCTAATCAATCGTAACAAATTCGAGTTTGAGTCGCCTATTTCTGACAGTTCTAGTATGAACGAGTTTGGTATTTGACTTCAATCAAAATAAATCGTCAATAATATATTTAACGCCTTAATTAAGATACCATTACTTATTATTCACATTATTTGATTTTAATAGTTAAAAATTCACAAAATGTACACCTATTGGCGAGTGTTAAATGATGACGTCACAAACTTTTATACAGTCATACGAACTCTATGGAAGATTTGCGTTTTGACAGTACGTTGTGACAGTTTTAACGCAGAGTCGCCTGCTTGTCGATCTTTTACAGGGTTTACTTCGGCGAGTGTAGTCATGAACTACACCAGCTCATGCCGCCGGCCCCCTTTTACCATCAGACTACCAGACGTACCGCGGGATACCATTCGTACCGTGTCGATGTTCCACTGATACGAACCAAGCGCTTCTCATCTGCATTCCTGATGCGCACTGCAAAAGAGTGGAACTCAATACCTGAGTCAGTGTATCCCTGCAATTACAAGTTAGGAATCTTCAAAGCTAGAGTGAACTGGCATCTTCTAGGTGAGCTTGCTCCATCGTAGACTCAGTCTTTGCCTCGTTAGGCTTAGTCTTGTATAATAATACCTTTTATTAATTTTAGTATTTTTAGCAGAATTAGGCCCTTGGTTGAACTCGCATGATAATGACGTGCTTTATCCTCTGTGTAGATAACCGAACCAGAAAATAAATACATATTCAACTTCGTCTTTCTCCTGTAGCCATTTCTTGGGAGCACGTACTTATATTTGCATTGAGTATTTCTCAGGTTTTCTGAAAAGACATATTTGTAAACCGACTTTATAATTCGAGTTCAAAAGAAAAAATCTTGAAGTAGGTATTCTTGAAAATTTTCCGAGAATTTTTATTATTCATTAATTGAAGTGAAATCCTAATTAGGTTTCTGGTATCAATAATGGTAAATGACCAAAACTTCCGTTCCATTTCATTAATAAGTGCTACTCACAAAAATGTCAGATCAATCAAATTAGATTGGCAAATAATATTCATACTAATATTATAAATGCAAAAGTAACTCTGTTTGTCTGTTACTCAATCACGCCTAAGCTACTGAACCGATTTGCATGAAATTTGGTATGGAAATGTTTTGATACCCGATAAAGGACATAGGTAACTTTTTACCGCGGTAAAATGACGCATTCCTATAGGAAAATTTAAGTGGACCGATCGCTTTTTTTTTGTATAAAAATGAATTGCTGTTCGTTAGTCTAACCAAAACTCGAAAACGGCTGAACCGATTTCAATAATATCAGAGGAGAAAATCTATCTTTCTATCTAAATCTAATCTACCTAAATATCTAAAGTTCCTACGGCTCTACATTAAGATACTACATTTTCATTACAAAATCCCTCTTATCACGTAAGTATAAGATTGATTAACTTGACGTGCGTACTCCATGGACACCACTATGTCACACAGGAACTGACACGTGTAAAAAAACGGCAGCACATTAACTATTTTTAACCCTCAACGGAAAAGAGGAGTGTTATTAGTTTGACATTTTTGTCTATTGATGTGTTTTTGTACGTGTACAGTTTGTGGCATCGTCCCCGAACGGATGGACCGATATCAAAGCGGTTTTTTATAATCAAAAAATAATTCAATCGCTGTTTTCCTGGCTTATTCGTGATTTATTAATGAAAAATATAGTTATATAAGATAACTGACGACGACGACTAGTGCAGTGGTCCACAGGTCGGACTTCTAAAACCAAGGGTCGCGGGTTCGATCCCCGCACAGTACAAACATTTGTGTGCATGAACATGTGTATTTGTACTGGTCTGGGTGTTTTCTATTTATAATATGTATTTATTTACAAAAAAAAGTATTTAAGTATGTTTATCCTTGTCTAGTACCCATAACACAAGCCTCGTAGAATATAATAGAATAGATAAACATTTATTCATACAAGTAGCAGGTTACATAAGTACAAATATCACAAAACATTACACTTTTTACAGATATGTACCTACTTAAACATGCATGAAAAGGAATCTACTCAGCAAATGCCGCAGAATCTAATGATCCGGCGACGCTGGTCTTCCGTAGAATCCGTTAAAGAAAAAGGAATAGAGGGCACTGCTGCACACACAAAAACAAAAAAACAGTTTAAATGACTGTGTACTCTAAATTTAAACAAAAACTTGAGTAAGAATGTGATCAGCAACTCAAAATTACAAATATTCAAAACATAGTAATGGAGCTTTCATTATATTTTTACATACTTACTAACTCAACACAATAATATTTACCATGAGGTAGCCAATAACACTGTTTATTAGTACTGCATTAAATACCAACTCAACCAGAATATAAACATTATATTATTTAACAAGCAGGTTAAGCAGATTGCATACTACACAAAAAATAACTCTTAAATATTAATTATTATAACTATTACAAAGAACTCCAATTGTGAGTTAAACAACACAACCTAATGTGATGAATGAAATGACAAACAAAGCCCTACGATCAATGGTCTTGGAATCGGACTATACCCAATAGACAGGACAAGCGACAACAAGTCGATTGTATTACTACTTTACACGTTACATCGGAAAGACCTTTTGAAGATCTAGAAGATACTGTTTATAATTTGACCTAAAAGAGCGCAACGTTATTAATTTCTTAAGCGGTGGTGGGATGTTATTCCAACACTTGGAGGCAGAGTATCGAAAACTTTCACGAAATGCTGCAGTGTTGTGACGTGGGTAGCTGAGATACGAAGAATTTCTGATGCTTTTTAAGAATACCAATTTTTTAAACAAATATGGAGGTGATTTAAATCGAATTATACCAAAAAGAAGACATGCGTAATGAAGTGAACGTCGGGACTGCATATTTATGAGGTTACTCCTATTAAGAAACGGGGTTATATGTGCCCTACGTGGGATGGTAAAGCAAAAACGAGCACACGCATTTTGAACTTAATTTGGGACTTAATTTAAACTTAATTTTGTAGCTTAATTTGGGACTAGAGAATTGGTGTGATTGTTGTGAAATATTTATTTATTTATTTTTAATGTAAAATATAGTAAATAATAATATACAGTTAATATAGTTATATAAAGTTAATGAAGTTGTGATAATAGTTACAAACGCAAACTCATACTCGACACCTGTATTCTGCCCGTTCTAACATATGGAGCGCAAACATGGTCATTGACTGAAAGTCAGAAATCCAAACTGAAGGTTTGCCAGCGAGCCATGGAAAGGAGCGTGTTGGGTATAAAAAGGATTGACATTATCCGAAATACCACAATTCGCTCCAAAACTGGCATAATGGACGTAGGCGAAAAGACAGCAAAGTGGGAGTGGGCGGGTCACGTATGCAGGATGCACCCGGATAGATGGGCTCAAGTCGTCACACAACGGATAACAGCAGATGGCTATCGCCGTAGAGGTAGACCCAAAAATGATGGTGTGACGATTTGACGAGTTTTCGAAGAGATTGGGAATCCTTAGCCGCCAATAGGGAACAGTGGAGGAGTTTGGGGGACACCTTTGCCCAGCAGTGGGGTGATATAGGTTTATAAAAAAAAGTTATAACACAATCACCTTTATCCTAACTGCATATAACAATTAGATACAATATGTAATTATAAATTCCATACGATGTGTAAAAATTTTCCCTCTAAAATTAATTTGAAAGCGGCTTTGTAGTGGACGTTGCCTTTATGTCACAGCAAGCCGTCCCTTAATTTATTCCATACTTGGTTTTAATTACATGCTGCGAGCCCACAATAAATCTTCCTTAAACATTATCTGAAAAACACTTGTCAACGTTCAGTACGCTTTTGTTTCAGAAAGTTTGGATGCCCACAGTGCAGGTGTGTCATCGGTGAGTCTGTTGGGTTTTTTATAATGGGCAGATTTTGGTTGTAAGGCGGCGTTTTGTGCAGCCCTGGAAGCTTTTTTTAAATAAACATTTCGCACCTTTAATCATAAACCGTGTGAAGAGAAAAAATAAAAAAATTAATAAAGATTAAAAAATTAAAAAATAAAGAAAAAAAATTAAGATTGAAAAATAAATAAATAAAATTAACGCATGTAAAATCTTCACTTTAAAGGTGTTTTTTCAACTATCTTATTTTTTATTATTATTACGGTTTACGATTAAAGTTGCGATTTGTTAGGTACTTCATTTTTCTTCTTATTTGGCCTGGTGCCCTTTTTCTGTTTTAAAAACCATCAAACAAATGATTTAAAAGTGATTCGTAATATTGAACTTGACATGACATTACTCTTACTAACATCTGTATGTAAATGTTAGATTAAATATTAAATGTTATTCCACTTATTATTATGTTATTAAACTTAAATGAATACTTATAACACCCAGATCAGTACAAACAGTCATGTTCATGCATACAAATGTTTGTACAGTGCAGGGATCGAACCCTCGACCTCTTGGTTAATAGTCAACTTCTTGACCATTACACCAAAATGTTCGTAGAAATAAGCCAGGTAATAAAAAATAAGCCGTTTAAACTCAATACAAGATTTTTTAGGTGTCATTACTGAATCCAAACGCACTGTGGCCTGGGTGAGGGTGACAGCACACTTCCCTAATTGTTCAAGTGTAAACGTTTTGCCGAAAATTAAAACGCCCTAATTTGTCAGGCTCGGAAAAATGTTGAAAAAAAAATCCCCCGAACTTTTTTTCCTCGTGCAGATTTTTTCATAACTTCCTTCGTTACGGTGGATAGTTGAAAACTTTTTAGATGCCAAGATATTTTATATCGTCAAAATGAGATGTGGTGGGATCATCTTTGTCCGTTCTTTCACCGCAGTTCGCTCATTAAGCCAGATTTCTTTGATGCTAGACATCTTACTCACTTATAATACTTCAACTTTGCTCTCGAAGTTACTGATTTAACTTGGCAGTAAGTCCTTTGGACTCAGACTTTGTGTCTTTTCCTTTGTGAGATTAGTTTGTGAATATTATGAACCATGCTTATGAATTTGAAAAGACATAACACTTAAAAAGAGCTCCCGAGAACCATAATGGAGTCGTTGAATTTTGTAAGTGCTTTCTAATGCTTTTTGAGCCAGCGTATGTTTCATCAATGATTGTGGGAGATACCCTCAATTCACCCGAGAGAAATATTTATACAAATATTGTTTATGAATGCTTATGAATGGACGAGTCATAATATCACTAAACACCTCGTTATATTATATTTGTTAAATTTTTTGCGTTGACAACGCTATTTTTAATTTTGAAAAAGACAACGCTTAAAAAAATCTTTTCGGCTCCCCGACCTTTGGAAGTCCGGTCCAATGCTCTGACCACTGAGCTACCGAGAACCTTAATGGAGTCGTTGAATTTTGTAAGTGCTTTTTAACGCTTTGAGCGTATGTTTTATCAATGATTGTGGATTGATTGTAAATGATTGTTCTGAGTGATTGTCAATCCTTCCCGATGGCCGGAGCCGAAAGGAATTTTTTAAGTGTTGTCTTTTTCGTTATATTATTTTTAAATAAGGCACTTGAGGAAATATTTAAATCAATTTTACTTGATTGAGTGTTCCTTACTCTTTGAGCCTCGCTCGGCCGAATCAGGCTCCGTAACAAAAGAATTTCAATGGCGTTTGTGGTTTACACAAAAAAGAAACATATTCATGATTACTGTCTTCTGTTTTTAAGCATTCAATTACACCCAAAAAACTTGTTTTTTTTTCATGCACAACATGGTATCTTTATCTAAACTAAACATTGTAGCTAGGCATTTGATAAGCTGCAGTAGTTTTACAAACTACAGAAATATGTAGTATGAAAATATCTCAGAATTTCAAATGTAACGTCTGACTCGAACAAAACCATAATGAACGTAAAGCAAAAGCTTCGCAACAAGCCCGAAACTCCTGTAACGCGAGGTGTTACAAAAGAACATTATATTTCAGCCGAAATTCCGGAAGCGCCTTTATTCGCACCGCGCAGTTTCCCAAAATGGTGCATTCAGAGTTTTCACCGCCACCCGCAAGATGGCTGCGGCGCTGGCGTCGCGTTAGGTTTGTATAGTCAAACAATGAGTTACTACTATAGTTGCGTCTAGTTTCCGTTACTGATAAAACGTTTTGTAGTTATTCTAACTTACATAAATTTTTGAATACTTCTAACTAAGCACATCAAGATATTCAATTAAGTTACAATATTTTTAGCATTAATAATGCTAATTTCCTTACACTGTGACCACCTGTGATAGTCCATTTTTTTTCTTAAAGAGTGTTATTATTTCACATTAGCGGTCGCCCTCAGCATCCAATGCGTATGTTTCCCGTTCCCTTGGGAATGTCGGGAAATCCATTCTTAGCTACCTGCATGCCAAATTTCAGCCCACTCCGTCTAGTGGTTTGGGCTGTACGTGGCTAGATCATTTTGTCAGTCAGTCATCTTTGAGTTTTATATATTTGTACCATTCAATATATATAGTTTTCTTGTAGAATAAACGAGTTTTCCAATCTCATCTCTACTGCTTTATGCACATTATGATGTTTCAAATACAGGCAATTCTATTTCGAACCTCTCTCTCTTATAAAACCAGTACCTTTTCCCCATAGCACACCAAGCTAATCTAGTTTTTAACTCATAATTAAATGACGGCCTCGGTCGCAGCTCTTTCCACCCACCTCATCCTTTTTCAGCGGACTAGCTCCATCTGAGGTAATGTCACTGACTAATAGGCACTAGGCGTATTTAACTTTGTCCTTAAAGTTGCTAGCTTGACTAGTGCATATTGTTTCACTAGAGTAGAAAGTAATTAGCACGCGGAAATGGTACATTCACAGTTTATATATCAACTAGGTGCAGATTGACAAATTAAAACAAAGCTGAAAAAGATGATTATTTTGCTTTAAATTTCCACTAGACGACGCCAGCGCAGGACCCAAAATCCATCCAACTGTAATCACCTGAAAAAAGTAGAGCTGGAAGTCGCAGGACTTACAATACCTACAAATCACAACGTGACACAGAAGATGCACTCGGAATCACAACACTGACACCAACAAAACACTCGACGCGTTTCGCCACTACACGTGGCACCCTCAGGAGATGTTGTCGCTTCGACAGACTACGAGCTCGTAGTCTGTCGAAGCGACAACATCTTGGATTTCCGCAAAGTAACGCCTGATTCCATCAACTATATAAATTAAAACAAAACTTTATTAAATTACCTATATGCTTACAACACTAACGATATACACCTCTGCGTTTAAATTCGAGATAGCTCTTCTTTACAGTAAAGTAATAACTTTAAGGGCTGATTTTTCAATAGTCTTATAAATAGTTGACGGGTTGTTAAAAAATAATCGCCCAAATTGAAGATGACTTTAGTTTTGAGAGAGAGACTTGACTTTTCAAATCAGCCATCTTGGAATTTTATCTGACTGTTAGCGCTTATTGTTTGTTTGTAGGAAATTGGTTTTGTTTGTTTTCTTACACATTTTCATAATATAATTATTACGATTAAAGAAGTGCAGAAACGAGTTCAATAAACTTTACACTAAACATTATTGCATTTTTCCGTAAATATTTCACGCTCAACATGAGCGCAAAACATTCACACATTTTTGAAATAAGCAGGTTTGTCTTGTACCTTTTTTATTTGATTTTTTCCGGTATTTAATTACACACCATATAACTGTTTTTCACTTGACTGTAGAACCTTTGCTAGATAAGAGGTAGCATTCTTTATCCTAGCTGTACCTAATTATAGCCGAGCTTCGACTCGGTATAAACTTGTATTAAGCAATAAAGTGAATTGCAAGATTGTAACTTTGAGAACTATATGAAAGTTTGTCTCCGGATAACATTAATTAGAAATTATTATGTAGCTTGACTATTTTGTTGCGTTCACGCCACGAAATATATTACAAAATCAACATGATTCACAATTTAGGCGGTCTTATCGTTAAGAGCGGTTACTTCCAGACAACCTCTAGGTTAATTACAGGATATTGTTATTTACAGGAAGGGGGAGCTTGGTGCAAAAGTCATATTGATATTACTATTGTATTATTACCTATTAAGAAATATGTACTCTAACGTAACATATAGAAAGGATTCAGGCATTTCTAATTAGTACTTTTATCAACATGCTTTGCTTCGGTTATTTGGATATAGCAATGTATCGTGTAAAAAGAAAAGTATATTAGATACAGCAGCCCTTCACAAGGTGTTAGGGTCCAAGTTGATAAGCAGAACTACTAAAATTCGGATTCATAAAACAGTCGTTAGGCCGATTTTAATGTACGGGTGCGAAACTTGGACGTTAACTTTGAAGGAGGAGAACAAACTCTTAGTGGCAGAAAGAAAGATTTTGCGGAAAATTCTGGGACCAACAAGAGGAGAAGATGGGGTATGGAGGCGTAGGTACAACCGAGAGATAGAAGATCTAGTGTCTGAGCCGAACATCATCGGAGAAATAAAATCTTCCCGACTTCGCTGGCTAGGACATGTGGAGAGGATGGGAGAGGATCGAGCCACAAAAAGAGCCTATCTTGGACAACCTTCCGGGCGCCGGCCGGTGGGGCGTCCAAGATATCGCTGGAAGGATGAGGTCGCCAAAGACCTGAAAGAGCTAAAAGTGCCCGACTGGTCAGATTTGGCACAGAATAGGGAAGAATGGCGCACTTTAATGTCGGAGGCCAAGATCCACTTCGGGTCGCTGAGCCAGCGAAGTAAGTATTAGATACATATTAGTAATATATACATTTGTATATCTTTATAGATATCATGGGATCTTTTTGGTGCTTCTGTATTCTAGCTTATCTTTGACCGTTTCAAAGTCTAGACATCTAAAAACATCATCTTTATAGCTAAAACCTTGTCAGAACGAAGGGTTCTTAGCGGGTTCAGTCATGTGTACCTTATCAGATAAAGACAGTTTTTAAACATTCATACTTTCAGTAGCTATTCGGCGGCTAAAAACGATTTCTTGTAAGGCCTGCAACAGTTTTTTAAATTCACATTTGTTTGTCTTGGTTGTACCACTGAATACTGAGTAAATATAGAACTATACATTTTTCTATATCTTTTTTTACATTGCTAAACCACTTTTGATGAACACATAGAAAATTATTAAATATTAATTATTAAATTTAAGTACTTTTTGAATTACTACTTGAATATTTTTTTACACACATTGTGACTAATAAAGTTATAAATCAAAGTCACAAGCATTCAAGCGCATGAGACAGTGTAAATGTTTTTCAAATAAGCGTCTTTCGCGACTGCATCATTCGAGTCTATAAGCTTTCAAACCTATGAGGCAGTGGAAAAAAAATTCGCAACAGCGTGTGTCGCTACAGCGGCGTTCCAAACTACATAGGACACCCCTTAAATATTTTCGAGATGACACCATAAACAACTCCTGACTTGGTGACGTCGACTTTCCAAAGAGACTGTCTCGATAACCTTAGTTTATCCTACGATTTTCGGGTTTCATTTGCTCACCGAAATATTATTTTTCACACATATTTCCACAGTGTCAATAATTCGTCCATCACCAATTATATTCTTCTTCTTAGCGTGTCGATGGAATAGGAGGAATTACATCGCAGCCAGCATTCAGCCACTTGTATTGCGGATCGGCTGCAGTTCATTAAATCCGCTGGCGTGCAGGTGTTGGTGCACGCCGGGCACGATGTTAAGTGTGCCATAGTTTGCTCTGCACCGCAAACACAGTCCACATCGGAGCTTGCCGAAAATCCCGTCCTGGTCATGTTCTCCATGACCAATTATAAATAAATAATTAAATAAATATTTCACAACAATCACACCAATTCTCTAGTCCCAAATTAAGCTACGAGGCTTGTGTTATGGGTACTAGACAACGAGATAAACATACTTAAATACTTTTTTTTGTAAATAAATACATATTATACATAGAAAACACCCAGACCAGTACAAACACATGTTCATGCACACTTATGCTTGTACTGTGCGGGGATCGAACCCGCGACCCTTGGTTTTAGAAGTCCGACGTGTAGAACACTGCACCAAGCGGTCGTCTAATTGCATTGAAAGCCCACCAAAGGCACCTTAACCTGTTACCTACAAGCCCAAATGAATAATAATTTGTGCTACTTTCGCACGTGTTTCTTTATCGTCCCAAGGCAACAGTAATTTTGTTCCCTCTTAAGGACAAAATCTTATTTAGCCTGTAACGTACGAGAAACGGAGGTATAGCAATTTCAACTCATTTCTGGTGCTGCACGCATGACCACACGTCAAGCATATCACTGCGGTATCTTATACTTACGGTATAAGGGTGATTTTGCAACGAAATTGGGTAGCTTGATGCCGTGTGTCCAAAAGGAAGTGTTTTTTTTATTTACAATATAAACTCGTACTCAGAGCCGGATATTTGCCACAATGATAAATGATTTTTGAGTAATGGTAATTCTTTTTCAAAACTACTATATAAATCGTGAATCGGTTATCGCGGATAGGTTTGCTCTTGACCCTAGACTAAGCCCAACCAGGCAATGACTGAGTCTACTATGGAGCGAGCTCACTTAGAAGATGCCTGCTCACACTAGCTTTGAAAATTCCTAGGTTGTAATTGCAGGAATATTTATTTAACGTAAAACAAATATTTACCCTTTATACAAACTTTTGAATTTTATCAAATTGTAATGCTTGGTCGGCATTAAATTGATGCGATTCTTTATAATTAGTACCTCATCCTAAAAATTTTAGATGCTATTTCGAACCATTTTATTTACTTAGCACATTTTCCCATAGCGTAAGATCACATACCCATTGACTCAATTCCACGAGGAAACGGGAAATAATTTCCCAATTTTACGGGAGCTTATTTGTAACTCGGTCACGTTCATGATATCCCATACAACCCCATGGCTGATAGCCTAATTTTCCATTATTAGTCTTCGTATGTGGATGTAATAAAGGAGGTCAGGACTGATACATTCGAACTAAGATGTTTATTGGTTTTTTTTTAAAACCAATTGAGTTATACAGCAGGCATTTTTGTATGAATGAATGAATGAAATTTATTTTTTGCTTATGAATCAGGTACACTTAAGATGACATATTTTAAGGATGTTCTACTTACTCAACCGTAATTAACAGCATGCAAATTTTAAAAATAAATTGAATTTACAAGTGTCAAAATTTCAAGATGTCATAATCGATTATTAAAAAAAAACTATCTATCTAAGCCTCAATAGCTAGAGGCTCAAAAACTACAAAAGATTTATCATGCATATTAACTGCCGCTGTAGTTTAAGCGTTAGTTCCGGAAATTCATAAAATATTTAATATTTGGTCAATTCACACGAATATATGTATGGAATAATTTTGACATGTACATTTTTTAGTTCAAAGCATGCCTCCATTTTTTACTAGCTATGCATTTTAAACATGAAACTGTGCAAATTTATATCCATAACTGGTGCGCATACTTTATGGAAGTTTATGGCTAATATAACTAGGAAAATTGTTTTTATATTAAAGCATCAAAATAACCACATGTACAAAAGTATGTTAATCGGAGTTTTAAAGGTTACATAAGTACAATGCGTTTTTGTTTTTAGAACAGCAGTATTGATCATATAGGTAAGACAAACGAAAATTTTATGAACATCGGGACAGGTCGGTCGAAAAAAATAAAATCTTGGTAAAAATAATAAGCCAAGGAAAGCAAACTAAGTCATAACAGGAATACCCAACTATACTATGATTTAGAAGCGGACGTACAAGTCAGTGATAGTTCTCGGGCGACTCGGGGGCACTTGTCTAACGCAATTGCAGCACGATCTGAGGGTGGCCAGAAAGTAGGGGTGGGATAGTGACGATAGATTAAACACACAAATATTATTAAAATTACGTACACCCAAAAGCATAACTGTGCATGAACATGTGTATTTGTTCTGGTCTGGGTGTTTTCTATGTATAATATGTATTTATTTACAAAAAAAAAGTATTTAAGTATGTTTATCCGTTGTCTAGTAACCATAACACAAGCCTCGTAGCTTAATTTGGGACTAGAGAATTGGTGTAATTGTTGTGAAATATTTATTTATTTAAAGTGCACTTACACATGCTAACGGGTTGAACAGTGCTGTGTTATACATAGACCTAATGTTTTTATATTAAAAAAAATGGTTGCCTGTAAAGTCGGTTTTACGGGCGAAGATTTTACGTGACAACGTCTTTTCAACGCGCCTAATTCTCTAGTGCTGCGCGCGGCGGACCGATCACGTTTGAGTGGGAGAGAGACGCAAGGCATTCGCTGGTCCGGCGAGCCTCTCTCTCGTTTGGTGACTCATTGTAACAGACGTGAGCGGGCGTTACACTTTTTCATGAGTGACTCCGAGCCACAACCTAATTTAAGACGTTGTCACGTCAAAAAATAACAACACAACACTCTGTAATAGGTGTTGTCTTACGTAAGCAACGAAACGCGACAAGTGCGACGCGACGCGATGCGACCAATACTTGTGTCACCATCGCGTTTCGCCACGTAGGACACTGTCATATATGTGCATACATTTAAATATCATCGCGTATATTGCTCACGCAGGGCAAGTATAGTTCCTTTGTTTGGATGTTTTTCCGTCAATCACGCTGAAACTGATGAACGAATTTTGATGAAATTCGGTAAACAGACAGAGTATGAGCTGAATTAGGTGATGGAATAAGATCCTGATTAAATGCTCTTTTAGGATAAACACGTTAGCGCGGATAAAGACGCGGACGAGCCGCTAGTAGGTAAATAAAGGAAGGAGATTGAAATTACAAGCAATTAAACCGTTGTTCTAAAGTTAATGACACATACCTAAAGAAGTATGGCAGCTACGCTCCCTAATAATAAATGAATGTTCATACACAAGAAAATCTTCATCAAAGCACGCGTTTCTTCATATCCTAATTCCTTATCGGTAATATGATTGTATCAATAAAACTGCCACAATTACGGAAAGCCACGTAGCAAAACACTTTCGGCTCGGCCCAAAGCTAACTAAGTAGTTCCAGGAGCCACTGTTACTGCTATTGCCTAAGTTGGCCGAGTTTGATTAGGCCTACTCCCCCCTGCCCCCTTAACCCCCTCAGGCCGGTTTCACACGTTGGGCGAACAGTTGGTTCGTAAGCTGACGTTATTGGCTATTAGATTCAAACACCAACGGAGCACCAATCAACGTTGAGGCCAACGATTTTATTTAATGATTGGGTAATGGATTTTTCGACTAACTGTTCCCACAAAGTCTGGATGTGGGGTAAGGCGTTATATAAAAAACAAAACTGTTGGTCCCCGTGATAATCGTCAGATATTAGTCGTTAAGCTTCGAGGCCCTCGGGCGGCTTAATAACATCTGACAGTAAGTTTGTTCGTTAACTTTACAAAACACCCCCCTCCACCAATCCGCACCGAGCCCGCGTGGTCGAGTATGTCTCGATCCAACTCATAGATGAGGTGAGGCCTGTGCTCAGCAGTGGGACAAATAAATATAGCCTCCTCATAATTTGAGTATTTTTAATTCCCGGTCAAAACATAAAAATTGGTTAGAACTCAGGCCCAGGTCACGGCACACCTGTGGCATAGTGTTGCCGAAACTCGTGGCTGCAATCGATTTGAGAAGTTGGTTTAAAGCTGAAAAAGTAGCTCGTAGTCTTTCGAAGCGACAACATCTCCTCAGGATGCCACGTGTAGTGGCGAAACGCGTCGAGTGTTTTGTTGGTGTCAGTGTTGTGATTCCAGGTGCATCTTCTGTGTTACGTTGTGAGTTGTATTTCAAGTTCTGCGACTTCCAGCTCTAGTTTTTTTCAGCTGATTACAGTTGGATGTATTTTGGTTCCTGCGCTGGCGTCGTTTAGTGGAAATTTAAAGCAAAATAATTCTCTTTTTCAGATCTAGTCATGGATTTCCGCAAAGTAACGCCTGATACCATCAACTATATAGTTGGTTTAAGTACACGCATTCAATCTCAAGTCGTGGCGACTGTACGCAGCAGGTGTACGCTGTCGGTAAAACAGCATTTATATGCTAATTTATGTTCGTCACGTTTAATACACCTCGGTGCAAAGAACAAGTAATTATAATTTTAATTGCGTGATGACTTTGAAGTGTCAGTGCTGGTTTCATCTTTGATATGGTAATTGAAGGTAGTTACTAAAACTTGGCACATGTCATAACGAACCGGGACCTGTCTTAATAAAGAATCGATCATTTTTTGACAACCACTTAGGTGTTATGGTCAAGAAGTCGATTAACCAAGAGGTTGCGAGTTCGATCCCCGCACTGTACAAACATTTGTGTGCATGAACATGTCTGTTTGTACTGGTCTGGGTGTTACATGTATTTATTTAAGTTTATTTGTAATACCACTGTTGATTCTGATTTCTGTAACACAACTGCTAAAGCTACTTACCACGAAGTCAGATCAATGTATGTGATGTTATTGTGTATTTATTTATTTAATATTTAATATTCATTAACAATTAAGTCTTTAGATGAAAGTACCGATTGCACCGTCCTCTTATGCCTTTTGTGTAAGACACCGTTGGGTAGAAGTCCCTTCGTAAACAACGCTACGCAAATCTTTGATACTCAACGATTTTAGTCTCCAAGCGACAATTGCCATACAAATTCATTGACGCTGGCACACTAGTTGCGGTAGTCGCTTGGACACTAAAATACTATGAGTCTACTAACAAGTGGAGTATCGAAGATTTGCGTAGCTTTCTGTATGAAGTGAAATTAAAACACACTTAAAAAAATGGAATGCCACAGGCGGGACACGAACCCGCGCCTCTCGCAAACCGGGCGATTTCTCTCTTAATTGAGCTACCGTGATACTCACTCATCGGTTCGAATTTCTTCCAAGGCTCCTTAGTGTAGTATATATGCAACCTCCTATAAAGAGGTTGTCAAATAGAATAAGCTTTTGTTAATGTGTCATATGTGACAGTCTTGAAATATATTGTTTCCCTGCATGGACGTCGTTTCAATACCAGCACACCGATTTCCAGGATATTTCAGTGGCGACGAGCTTGAGCATTTTATTTCGAAGAATCAAAGATGTCTTTCGGTAAGATAAACGAGTTTAACTGGGGCGGCGGCAATTGGTCACTGTACGTGGAGCGGTTGGAGATGTACTTCAAGGTGAATAAAGTGGACGAGACGTTATGGCTGCCAACGCTCATTACGGCTATCGGTGATGAAGCCTATGAGGTACTAAGTAGCCTTGCGAGTCCGAAGAAGCCGGCGGAATTGTCGTACGAATCAGCGGTGAAGTTACTGAAGGATCATCTACAACCGAAGCCGTCGGTTATGGCCGAACGGTATCGTTTTAGACAAAGAAGACAGCGAGATGGCGAGACAGTGGCGAATTACATAACCGAGCTGAAGAAGTTATCAAAAATGTGTGATTTTGGACCCACTTTGGAAGATAATTTACGCGATCAACTAGTGTGCGGGGTAGTGAGTGACGTTTGTAGGCAAAGGTTGTTTGCGGAGGATAATTTAAATTACGCGAGTGCAGTTAAGTTGGCTTGTGCATTAGAAGCGGCGGAGCGTGACGCGGCTGTAGTTGATGGTTCATCAGGAATTATGGCGGGCGCGAACGCGGTGCACGCGGTGCGGGCGGGGCGCGGGCGCGGGCAGCGCGGGCATACCCGGCAAGCCAGCGGGAAGGCGGAGATTAGATGCACGGCGTGCGGGAACCTAGGTCACAGCAACGAAGAATGTCGCTACAGAGCGTTTGTTTGTAGCAAATGTAAGAAGATGGGACATCTGCGTAGGGTATGCCCTAATACGGGCGAGTACACCCCACTTCTGAATGAAAAACGGGTGAATTGCATATCAGACCGGAATGAGGAGTCTGGTGAGGATTCTGGGTCGGACGACATCGAGAAGAAGTTGCATCAACTCAGTTTGGGCAGTTACAAACCCGTAAGCTTAAACCTTATTATTGATGGTGTCATGTTAAAAATGGAAATTGATACCGGTTCATCGGTATCATGCATAAGTAAAAAAACTTACGAACGGTTATTTGCGATTAATAATAAGATTGTTAAAAGTGATTTAGCTTTCAAATTTTATGACGGCAGTTATGTTAAGCCTTTAGGCACAATTAAACCAATGGTTAAGTGGAAAAATATGAGCAAACGATTAGAATTATTTGTAGTTGATGGTGGAACAACAACTCTTTTAGGTCGGCATTGGCTAGCGGAGTTAGGAATACAAATTCCACCGATTCTAATCAACGACCTGCACGTAGTTAAAGATGTTCGTGATAATGTACAAATGTTGCTCAACAGGCATAAGGAGTTGTTCAGCGGTGGTCTCGGGCGGTTCACGGGCGACAAGGCGACGCTGCGGGTGCGGGAGGGCGCGGTGCCGGTGTTCCATCGCGCGCGGCCGCTGCCCTACGCGCTCAAGCCGCAGGTGGACGCGGAGCTGGACTGCATGCTGCGCGACGGCATTATTGAGCCGGTTGACGCCTCGGACTGGGCGACACCCTTGGTTCCGGTGCGTAAAGCGGACGGTGGCTTACGGATTTGTGCGGACTATAAGGTTACGTTAAATCCCGTCTTAATGGTCGATAGGTACCCGTTGCCGAAAATTGATGATTTGTTAGTTAGTCTGAATGGTGCCCAGGTGTTTTCAAAGATTGATTTATCACAAGCCTACAACCAGGTAGAGCTAGACGATTCAAAGAAATTCACTGTTGTTTACACCCACAGGGGCTTATTTAAATATAATAGGTTAGTTTTCGGGCTTTCATCTAGCCCAGGTATTTTTCAAAGGATTATGTCAAATCTTTTGAGGGATATTCCAGGAGTGGAAGTGTTTTTAGATGATGTGATAATAGGTACGGCAGGGGAATATTCGGAACATTTAAATATACTAGAAAAAGTCTTACATAGGTTATCCAGTCACGGCTTGAAATTGAAATCGAGCAAATGTTCTTTTCTTGTCGATGAAGTCAAGTATTTAGGTTATATTATTTCCAAAGATGGAGTGAAGGTCGATAATGACAAGGTATCGGCTATTGTTAAAATTCCGCGCCCGGAGGATATTTCACAATTGAGATCATTTCTGGGGCTAGTAAATTTCTATGCTAAATTCGTTAAAAATATAAGTTCTATTTTATTTCCTCTGTATAAGTTACTTAAAAAGGGTGTAACTTGGAAATGGACCAAAGACTGCGAAGAAGCATTTATGAAAATTAAAAATATTTTAACGAGCGCGGAAGTTCTAGCTCATTACGATGTAAAGAAACCACTGATTTTAACTTGCGACGCCAGCGCGAAGGGCATCGGCGGTGTGTTGACACAGCCGGGGCGCGCGGGCCGCGAGCGTCCGGTGGTGTACGTGTCGCGTGCGCTCACGGACGCGGAGAAACATTACTCGCAGATTGACAGGGAAGCCTTAGCTATTGTGTTTTGCTTGCAAAAATTACACCAGTACCTTTATGGTAGACGCTTTACTCTCAGAACGGATCATAAGCCGTTGGTAAATATTTTTGGGCCTAAACATGGGATTCCGGCAATGGCTGCGAGCCGAATGCAACGATGGGCGGTCATCTTATCGGCGTATAGTTATGATATTGAATATGTAAATACTAAATTGAATGGAGCGGACGGTCTGTCGCGGCTGCCTGTGCCGCGCTCAGCGGATAAGCGGGACTCGTCACTCGATCCACCTGAGCAAACCTATTTACATTTCGCACAAGAACAATTATTGCTAGACTCTAACATAATTAAACAACAGACCTTGCATGATCCACTGTTAAGTAGAGTATTGTTATATATTAGAGATGGATGGCCTAAGGAAAATGACATTAGGGAATTGCAACCTTATTTTAATCGGAAAAATGAGTTGTATGAAGAAATGGGGTGTATCATGTGGGGAT
This sequence comes from Pyrausta despicata, assembly GCA_963921415.1. Lineage (NCBI taxonomy): Eukaryota > Metazoa > Arthropoda > Insecta > Lepidoptera > Crambidae > Pyrausta > Pyrausta despicata. Next base: position 572,264 of record OY992865.1, read on the forward strand.
ACAGGGTTGTAATTCCAGAAAAATGTAAGTATTGGGTTTTAGACGCACTGCATGAATCCCACATGGGCATAAGTAAAACCAAAGCCATGGCCCGCTCGTACGTGTGGTGGGCCGGCATCGATGAGGCCGTGGAGGCGCTGTGCCGGAGCTGCGCGGTGTGCGCGGCGGAGGCCGACGCGCCGCCCCGCCACGCGGTCACGCCGTGGCCCTGGCCAGCGAGACCATGGAGTCGGGTGCACTTGGACTTTTTAGGCCCATTGCATGATAAAACGTACTTAGTTTTGATTGATGCTAGAACCAAATGGATTGAAGTATATCCTGTGCCGAGTACGGCTGGTCGTTACACTATAAGTAAACTTGAGGAAGTTTTTGCCAGGTGGGGATTACCTAGGCAATTAGTCACTGATAACGGGCCTCCGTTTAGTAGTTCAGATTTTGCTAATTTCGTACAAAAGAATGGAATCGTACATACATTTTCAGCCCCTTACCACCCCGCGTCGAACGGGGCGGCCGAAAATGCTGTGCGCACAATCAAAAGGGCTATTAAGAAGGCTATTCGAGAAAAGGTAGATATTCAATCTTTTTTGAATACTTTTTTGTTACATTATAGAAACACCGTACACTGCTCCACGGGTGAAAGCCCAGCTAGCTTGATGTTAGGAAGGCAATTAGGAACTAAATTAGATTTATTAAGACCCGATAGAAGTAGAAAAGTTGAGGAGGCTCAGGCTAGGCAGACTAAAGTGGGCACCAAGGTAAGTCGAGCCTTTGGGTCGGAGGAAGAAGTGTGGATCCGCCAATATCAAGGCGGTACCAAGTGGGTTCCTGGTAGGGTCACTCAAAGGTTAGGCGAAACTGATTATGAGGCTGTTGATTTGTCGGGTAAACCTTTTCATAGACATGTTGACCAGTTAAGACGGAGATCTTCGCGTAATATCCTTGTAGCTCCGTCACCGCCTATCGGAGGAAACATGGAAACTCCGGTGAGAGAGCCACGGGTAACCGATGGGGTACAGTCCAGCACGAGTCCACCAGGCGAGTCCGCGTCTGGCAATTTAGATGAAAGAGTGACTAGTTCCTCTTCCGCACCAGCAACTGATTCGCCAGAGTCGGTCATGCCGCCTCCAGCTAGGCCTATACGTAATTGTAGGATTATAAACCCGCCACAATATGTTCACAAATGATGTTAAATATGTTTGAGTTAATTTAATTGTAAGTTAGAGGGGAGGATTGTAGTATATATGCAACCTCCTATAAAGAGGTTGTCAAATAGAATAAGCTTTTGTTAATGTGTCATATGTGACAGTCTTGAAATATATTGTTTCCCTGCATGGACGTCGTTTCAATACCAGCACACCGATTTCCAGAATATTTCACTTAGGCTGTAGCCAGCCGTGATTAATCAATGTCATGGTAAGATACCAACAACATCTGAAGGAAACATCTTGTCAGATATTTTTCTTTAAGTGTGTTTTAATTTCACATTATTCAGATATTTGCATTGTTTATACTTCAAAATAAAGTAACATGTGTATGTAAAAAAACACGTATGCAAGCCAAGTAGCTTCATTTTTGAGTAACAAAATTAACAACTAATATTTTACTGTGATTTTCAGATAGCAGACCCTCTAACCCTTTTAAACACACTCTAATGGAAAACCCCTGGAGTACCAAGTTAATTTCTCTCTGAAAAGGTTTAGTAACAAATACTGCGGTAATAGGCAAGTAAGCTATTGCAATTTGCGGGTACCTTCATTTTGCATTTATGCAACGGTCTTGTTTGCATTTTAGCGGCGAGTTTTTAACCCTTTGGATATCTTTGGGCAATATTTATCTACCCTAAAGTTTTTTCTTTATTTTAAAATGATTGTCGTTTGAACAACCTCCTTCAACAATTTTATATCAATTACTTTTTGCATTCGATAAAACAAAAATTTTAAACAAATTCTTATATTATTAGGCATAAAAGTTTACATTTTTTATTTCACTAAGGGCCGGTTTTCCTATAGACAGATAGCGTTAACAATCCGATAAAATTCCAAGATGGCAGACTTGAAATGTCAAACTTGATTATCCGTAAGGTCAAAACGAATGTCATCTTAAATTATATAAGCTTACACGAGTATATGGGTAACTATTTATCTGACTGTTAAGGAGTTGGAATCGACTTCGAAACACTTAAGCAGTTTAGGTTTTCACTGCAGTATCACATATGTTTTAATGTTACTAAAACTATTTCATAGTGAGATACATATTAATCATTTTCGACTTACTCTATCATTTTAAATAAGTAGAATAATAATATAGGAGCTGGTTACTCCTAACACAAAGGAGTAATGTACTTAAAAGGAGAACCACCACAACAATCCACACTAATATCACAAATGCAAAAGTGACTCTGTCTCTCTGTTTGTTACTCAATCACACATCAACTACTGAACCAATTTGCATGAAATTTGGTATGATGATATTTTGATACCCGAGAAAAAACTTAGGCTACTTTAAAAAAATGAAAAATGACGCATTCCCATAGGAAAATTCAAGTGGGCCGATCGTTTTTATGACCTAAACAGATTAAAATGAACAGATTTCAATGAAGTTTGGTAAGAAGATAGTTTGAGACTATAGAAAAGACATGAGTTAGTTTTCACTGCGGGAAAACAACGCATTCCCATGGAAAAAAATACTTTCCGGGGAATCTGATCGCTTCCAGTCCTGAATTACCAAAGATTTAAATTGTATTTGGTTAAGATTGGTATTACAGGAAAACAACGCATTCTAAAAATCTACCCTAATGCGGACGAAGTCGCGAATAAAAGCTAGTGTAAGATATCTAGTATAGTATAGTATAATATATCTTTTAAGGTAAAGTTAATATTTGTAAGCTACAGCTATCATCCTAAGGGTTAACGTAGGCATAGACGGGGCCACCCAATTACGGCGGGCTCTAAGAAATATGGGAGTAAATTCTCCACCTTAACTAAAATTGGAATCTTGAGCTTTAATAATATGCAAATATGTCTAATGAGTTTTTCAGTCAGCTCAAGAAACTAAAACAAAAATGAGAGTAGAGATTGGGAAATGATTTTTTCGATGTTTGTTTAGGTGTTTGAGCGTGTTGTTATAATAATAATAAATATTTATTTGCTCAAAAACATGGTATTTGTAGGTGGTACAATAAAATAGATAAAAATAAATAAAATAAAATAAAAATAAAATAATTTATTTCAGGCATTGCCCATAATGAGTATTAGTAACAATTAAATCTAAAATAAGTGCACATGTTTTGCTTATGATTAGCATGCAAATTTAAATTTTAGTAACGTACATTTTCTCAATGAATAAAATATAATATCAAATACAATTTAGTTGTTGTCGGCACGAATTTCAATTATAAGCATTAACAACTATTTTATGCTAAATCTGTGAAAAAGACACTTAAAAGTTTGGCTTCAATCTTTAGGGACTTACATGAAATTTTATTTTTATTTTATTTATTTTACAAAAAAAATATTTTAATGTTTAACAGAGAAGTTTCACAAAACTTTATTCAAGAACCATTCTGTTATTTAGAAAATGCAAAGAAAAACGCGTATAGCTGGCGACTGGACTCTAAAACAAATAAAATGCTTACGAAAACGAAATGGCAAAACCAGTACGGTGTGGCCAGCACGTCGCGGTAAGCACTGCAGTGTCTTATGCGCTTGTGATACGGGCGATTTTGCAACAAAAATGGCTAGCCTTAAGTGCTGGACGCTGTACAATTTATTCTGCGACAAAATAAAGCTTGGCTGTAAACCGAACCGCAGTTGCAATACCTGTGCCACAGTAGAAGTGAAACACAGTAGTTCTACTTTGACAGTAAGGTATATTATGTGATACCTTTACGATATTGACGACCACTTTGGTGTAATGGTCAAGAAGTTGACTATGAACCAAGAGGTCGTGGGTTCGATCCCCGTTCTGAACAAACATTTGTGTGCACGAACATGTCTGTTTGTACTGGTCTGGGTGTTATATGTATTTATTTAAGTTTATTTGTAATACCACTGTTGATTCTGATATGTGTAACACGAGTGCTTTAGCTACTTACCAAGGAGTCAGATTAGTGTATGTGATGTTGTTGAATATTTGTTACTATAACTATTAATATTTTACCTACTAAAGTAGTTTTTGGTGATACCATACCACGTATAATATCACTTCCCATGCTATTCGGTGTCTGTTGAAAACATTCACCGGAAAATGATAAACTGACAAAACTGTTTTAGGAGTTAGAAGATTCCATCCCGGGATGAACCGTTTTCATTAAAAAGTTTATTTTTGGCACTGGATTTACACAGAAGCCGCCCAAAGCATGCCCGTAGGCCAAATCTAATGATAACTTACTTCCTTGTTTATGTTAGTTTCTATTTCAAATATTTATCTCGCTATTTCTCTATTCGACTACGTATTGATAGGTCCAAGACGCGTGTCAATTTTAAAAAGATTATCGCAAAGGTCTCATAACTTACTGAATCTATCTCTACTGGAGCATTGCTTAGTAAAGAATAATGCTTGCTTTGATTCCAATCCAATGTCTGCCCAGATTTAGGGCCCATACGTTGCTATCGGCGACCAGGTAGCTTTGCCACACATTTTGTGGATTCAATATATAGCTGAAAATTTTATTGTCAGGCTTTGGTTGCAACAAATAAATTCATTAATAAAGCGAGCGCTAGAGCCGTTAAAGCTAACGACCAGAGACCACATACCATTCTGGCTAAAAACGTATGCAATGATGACACATTGATTGCCTTAGATGACTTCTTTATTTAAAAAAAGCGAATATATAGCTGACTAGCTTTTTGCCCGCGGTTTCACCCGCGTGGAATTCGGTTCGTCACAAAAGTTCGTTATCACATCCCTCGGGAACCGAATACTTTTTCGGAATAAAAACTATCCTATGTCCTTCCCCGGGTCTCAAACTATCTCCATGCCGAATTTCATATAAATCAGTTCAACGGATTTAGTGTGAAGAGGTAACAGACAGACATACAGATAGAGAGTCCCGTTCCCGTGGAAATATGTGAATATAATATAGTATATGTGTTATTCTGATGTATAAGCTATATTATTGTAAAATTTCATTAAAATCCATTCAGTAGTTTTTACGTGAAAGAGTAACAAACATCCATACATCCATTCTTACAAACATTTGCATTTATAATAGTAGTAAGATGGAATCAGTCGTTTCTTTGCGGAAATCCATGACTAAAGCTAAAAAGATAATTATTTTGCTTTAAATTTCCACTAAAGGACGCCAGCGCAGAAACCCAAATACATCCAACTGTAACCACTCGAAAAAACTATAGGGGGAAGTCGCAGAACTTACAATGTGACGCAGAAAATACACCTGAAAACACAACACTGACACCAACAAAACACTCGACGCGTTTCGCCATTACACGTGGAATCCTCTGGAGATGTTGTCGCTTCAACAGATTACGAACGGATGCCAGTCGAATAATAATAATAATAAATCATTTATTTCAGATTTGCATCCAATATCTGAAATAATCTGTCGAAGCGACTTTTGTGTCACATTGTGAGTTGTATTGTAAGTCCTGCGACTTCCAGCTCTAGTTTTTTCAAGTGGTTACAGTTGGATGTATTTAGGTTTCTGTGCCTACGTTTAGTGTAAATTTTAAAATAATTCTCTTTTTGTAAACGCTACGCTATTGTGTGTGTGTGTGTGTTATGCATTTAATAATTATTTGTCTATGTTTCAATGTCAATGGAAAAAAAAAACATATTCTGAGACTTGTTTTAGCACATCATTATTGATACGAAACACTAACGATATACAGTTAAACAGATATTTAATAAAATATCGTTTTTTTACCAACAATACAATTTATCCCGATTTTTACTCCTCAAAAAACGTGGCTAAAAGTCGACCTTAAATAATGTAAGTGAACAAATAATAATACTGTATGAGTGAGCTAGCATCAAATTATCTACAAAGTGTACAAAATATTCATAACTCTGTGACTCGTTAACCTTTGTACTCAAAATCCTACACGTTCCATTCCCAGAAAGCATTTTCCTGTACAGATTGAAATCAGTACGAAAATATTAATGGTGCCATAACAAAGTAAGCGAAACGAAATTAATTATTAACGCTCACTTAGTCATGATTACAGGGAGAATTCTATAAAAGGTACATCCTTTTGTCTCGAACGATCGCTGAAAAATATCAAAGGAATGAAAATGGGCGTGAAGAAGGTTTATATATATAATTGTTAAATTATGACGTTAAAAATTGACGACCGCTTGGTCCACAGGTCGGACTTCTAAACCAAGGGTCGCGAGTTCGATCCCCGTACAGTGTAATAAGTGTGCATGAACATGTGCGTTTGTACTGGTCTGGGTGTTTTCTATGTATTTATTTACAAAAAAAGTATTTAAGTATGTGATTGTTGTGAAATATTTATTTATTTTATAAAAAAAAACGCATCACACCATAGTATAAAACAAAGTGGCTTCTCGCATCTGTCCCTATGTCTGAATGTCTATTAGGTATTCTTTGACCTGTAAAACTAATCAACGGATTTGATGCAGTTTTTATGCAGTAAGGTATGTTAAGTGATACCATTCTATATTGAGGACCACTTTGGTGTAATGATCAAGAAGTTGATTATTAACCAAGAGGTCGCGGGTTCGATCCCCGCTCTGTTCAAACATTTGTGTGCATGTACGTGTCTGTTTGTACTGGTCTGGGTGTTATATGTATTTATTTAAGTTGTAATATTTGTAATACCACTGTTGATTCTGATATCTGTAACACAAGTACTTAAGCTACTTACCACGGAGTCAGATCAATGTATGTGATGTTGTAAAATAAAAAATTACTACCTACCTTTGCAAAACACGCATGACTCATATTAAAAAAAACCGGTCACGTGCGAGTTGGACTCGCGCACCGAGGGTTCCGTAAAAACCTGTAGATAAGGAGTAGTGACTTATAAGGGTTCAGTCTTTTTCTTTTGGGGTACGGAACCCTAAAAAAAACTGTAAGTAAGCGCTACTAGTAAGTAGTAGTAGTAGTACTACTTAAAAAGAGTTTAAAATCTCGTATATAAAGTTTATGTATGTAAAGATTTAAACTTATACGCGTAATATAAATTTTGCTAAGTTAACTAAAAAAAAATACAACTACGATAGCAATAACTGCTGAAATAACCGAAACTTAAGTACTAACATTAGCTCATGAAAGTCCGACTCAAAGGATTTTACTGCGGAAGAGCGCACTTCTCCAGATATTTCATTATGAAACTCGAGAACTTTTCATTTGTCTTTGCGCATTTATGGATCTGAAGTATTTTCAGGCAATTATCGAAAAACTTTGCAAATTACGCAGATTAACAATTTTCTTTATCAAATTTAACCATTGTGAGAAATAAAATGCAGTTGAATTTATTTTATGTTTTGATTGTGTAAGGATTGTGAAAGAAATCTGCTATCAAGAAGAATGTATTAAGGCATCGAATAAGTCCACAAATTGTACATTGTCAGTGCTATAAAGTTTAAATCTCTATATATATAAAATTCTCGTGTCACAATGTTTGTTCCCGTACTCCTCCGAAACGGCTTGACCGATTCTCATGAAATTTTGTGACCATATTGAGTAAAAAATCTGAAAATCGGTCAACACCTATTATTCATAGCCCTTAGTGATAAGGGTTGTCCACAATAATTTATACATCAAAACAACGTTTGCCGGGTCAGCTAGTAAATAAATAAAATTGTTATAGGTTAAAACTAAAAAAAAAAAAACCCTCATTTTTAAGGTATATGGATCTAGAAGATGCATTAGTAGATAAGCCAATACCTAGGCTCTTAATACAGAAATTAAAGACAGTTCATTTAGTCCTGCGACTTCAATTGACGTACCTGCATAGTAGCAAGACGTCCGCTGCTGAACCCCGATGATTTCCAGATCGATCAGTTATCATCGGCCTTCATCCAGATGTTTACCATTGAACTTTTTAGTGGTATATCTTTGTGGTCTGGTTCCACGAAACTTAAATACTTGCTTAAATTGTTTCTCCTTAACTAGAATATAATTTAAGTTTGTTGAGTTTGTTGCCAGCTAACAACATTTCTGTAAATTAGTTGTAGTAATCACTGCTGGGCAACGGACCGCCAACTTCAGTTGGCTAAAGAAGCCTTAGGAATTGGGATGATGACACCTATCTTAAATATTGTCAAGAACATGGTGTTTAAAAAACATATTTCAAAAAAGCTGTAGAAACCAATTTTTAAACACACGAAACGCAATAAATATTCGGTCAATTGACTCCGATTTCTGACACATGACCGTGACGTCACAATCATTTATTACCATACGAAATCTATGGAGGCAGACCGTTTTGACAGATGATAAAAAGTATGTCAACGATTGGTGGTGTCGTCTAGCCAATCGTTGGAATTGTTACAGCATTTTGTTTCAGAAGTCGGATCTAAAATAAAAAGTAATGTTGTTTCTTTGGCATTATGTCATCTTTTTATAATTTTATATGTCTTATTTTAACGTTTTCAACAAAATTCTAATTGGTTTACTCTATGTATTATTTAAGTTAAGGAAACTTAATTGGTTTATGCGTTATTAAGGTATATGAAGCAGACTCACTAGGTATTTTGAGTTTGTAACAAAGTTGCACTTTGCAACATCAAACCTCTGTTATACTATCGAACCATAAATTATATTCGCAAACCAAACTTTATGAAGCTTGATTTGGGTTAAAACATGCATAAATATATTACAGTAGAGTAAAAAGCGTGGGGTGCACTTTATGACGTTTTAATACTTTTATACGTGCCAATAATAGGATGATTTTCACATACTACTATAACAAGCACCCCACGCTTTTTACTCTACTGTAATATAAATTCCGTGTACTCAGAAATTATTTTCTCTTTTTTAGTTAGCAATAAAAGCGTGTTTTTTAGTTTTTTAAACTATTATTTATTTTATTTTTTTTAGTTAAATCTCCAAATTATTGCATTGTCATTGGTACTTAATCACAGATTACTAAATAGTTACTATACTTAATGTGTTAGTTAATAGTGACATCTATTGGCAAAATACAGAGCTTCTAGTGCAAATCAATTGCATCAGTTAAAACTGCATAGCATTAGCAGCGACATCTAATGATTGCTATCGAAACTAACTAGCTAAGTGAACGCTACTAGATACTTTCGTAATATTTGTGAAAGAGATGGCGCCGTGCGGAAAATGTAAGAAGGCGATTTCAGCAATATTAAAATTAATTTTATTTTTTTAGTTAATAAGGATTATCGAAAACTCTTATCAAATTATTGCATTGTCATCGGTCCTTGACCCCTGTGCAAATTTCCATGTTAATCAGACTCCTAGAAGTAGGTGAAAATGAAGTGCAAAGATTCCGTTACATACATACATAGTTACATACAGGTCAAGCTAATAAAAGCGTGTTAAAAAAAAGACGCATCAATAGATTGATTTTAGAAAAGGGGACATTTTTGTAGATTTGTAGGTTTTAAATGATTATGACTCAGGTTTTTCAGCTGTAAGAAATAACATGCAAATATTTTAACAATCTTATCAAATTGTTTATTGCGAATTACTCGTATAATATTATCATAACAATGTCATAATATTCCGATTTAAGCCATAAGTTTAACTAGTTACGTAACGATTACATTACATTTTTTTTTGTAGCCACTTATAAAGGACACATTTAAATCTATTTAAAGGCAAGTATTTTATGTTCTAGAGTATTTTATAAGCATTCACATCCAGTAACATGTAAAACCATAGTAAGTAAACACCTTAAAACTATTAAAAAAATATCATTAACTAATGATCAGAACCGTGTCTGTACTCATTAAGCCTTAAAATTAGAAAGGACCTAAATAAAAGCCGGCGCTGATAATTAAAGAGAAATAATAACTCCTTATGTCTGTGGCCTTATTAGTACCGTTATCACCTAGATAGGAACCTAGGCTCAAAGCATTTTCAGGCATTCGCAGACAGTTTAATCTAGAAAAGCTTAATCTCAAAACTGGGTTGTATTTTTAATCCATTAGAAAGAAGTAACCTTATCGTTTGATTTAGTTAAAATGAGAAGGAAAAATTCAAGTTGTTGGAAGTAATAAACTCAATTTATTATTATTATTAAAGTTATAACGTTACATGTTACCTACTTACAGTACAAACTGAAAACAATTCCAAATATCGTAAAACAATGAAAAGCATACTCAACACACGGCCGTGTACCTTATCACAGCTATAGGTCATTCAAGTTGTCACCCGTTGTTAATTTACGCCTACCCGAAACTAATAACAGGACTCCGAAACAAGTGCAAGCACTAACTCACTAACCTATCCAGGCGTGGCCACTAAATCAGCACAGAGGCTATACACTCTATCGTTTCGTTTGTATTTTCAGATCTGGCCAGAAACCAGCGCGTTCACTCGCACAGTTGAGCTAGTAAGAGTGGCAAGGATGCTTCCATTATTGCTATATGCAATTTAAAGAACTGGTCTGCAAATGAAGTGAAAAGACGCGTCGTACGGTTACTCTGCTCTCTCGATTACACACAAACTGAGTCTTTGATTTACAATAGCTAACCTTACACACACCACACACGCACGCACGCGCGTGCACACACACACACACACACACACACATACACACAAACGCACCACGCTTACACATACATAACATATAAACTCACCACACAAACTCACATCATAAAAGTGCCAATTACCTCAGATTAATAATCTTAACTGGTCTCTCAAGATACAGGCATAGCCTAGTTTGAGAGCCGCTGGTAACTTGAGATTTTTTGGCTCCTTCTTTATATTATAATTTATTATGAAATACGTGTATAGAATAGAATATGTTTTATAATGTTTATTTGCTCAAAACATGGTAAATTTAATACCATAATTTCATCTTAGACCATCATGTTTTGCCATAGGCGGCATAGAAAATTTAAATATGTAAGTTAAAGTTAAACAATTAATTAATTTCACTACACACTACACAGTTTTACTATTTTAATATTTCAGATAACATTATTTCATAGCCCTATTATATAATACATTTATATTCAATATACATACTCAATATAGTTCAGTAATATCTATTCATGTCACAATAATGATTATTAATATTATAAATTAATTCATGTAAAAAATTCAGTCAGATTATAAAAATATTCTTGTAGGACATATTTACGTCATTTTGACATAAACATATTACTCGTATACGGAATGTATATGTTTTAGTGGTCAGTAAATATATTTCTATTTCTATTCGAAAATGACAACGGCTTACAGAGTTCGAGAGCTGTTATCTCATATACGAGTAGAACCCCCCGATACGCTGTGACTAGGCGGCTATCGGGAATGCGTCGCTGACTCACTGTCGCATGGCATTTTTCGTTCCATTAGTTCTTTGGTCCAGATTAAATATGGGATACATGTGATGTTAAGTAACTAAGGATAGGTATACAAGATACTTTAAATCCTTCTGACATTCTGTGCTATTGAACGTTTTGTGATCACAACTTATAAGGTTTTCAGAAATAGATTTGATTAGGAGATGGATTTGACGACTTTTTATAATGATCTCGAAAAGACATGACACTTAAAAAAATATTTTCGGCTCCTGTCATCGGGGAGGTCAATGGAGCCGAAAAGAATTTTTTAAGTGTCATGTCTTTTTGAAATTAAAAAATAGCGTTGTGAACGCAAAAAATACTTAACAAATAAAATTTTTATAATAATTTTATAAAAAGTAGAACTTACATGATTTATAGAAAATCCTTATTATGTTACTTAACAGTGATCTTGCACAATGTGTTAGATAGTTTTACAATACGACGTGAAAGTTGAAAATCATATAGGTACTGAAGAAAACATAAACACAACTGATATTTTTTGACATCGACAAGCCTTCTCCAGCACATCTATATACATATATAAAAGAAAGTGGTGTTAGTTACACTATTTATAACTCAAGAATGGATGAACCGGTTTGGCTGAAAATGAGTGTAGAGGTAGCTTAGAACCAGGAAACGGGCATAGGATACATTTTTATCCCGTTCGCGGGGAGCCACTAGTGTAGAATCATCATCATTATCAGCCAAGGGACGTCCACTGCTGAACATAGGCCTTCCCCACAGTTTTCCACATAGACCGATCAAAAGCGGTCTGCATCCAGTGTGATCCTGCGATCTTCACAAGGTCGTCTGTCCATCTTGTCGGTGGACGTCCTAGTGTAGAATATAAGATAAGAATTAAAAATGATTACTCGTGGCTATTAAACCAATCAAAATAAATCGACTGAACATTAAGTTGTGTTCCATTTTGTTTTCTTTGAGCTGTTATTACATCTGTGATTGAACACCGACCTGAAATTTGTTACTTGATGTACAAAACTTTTTTTTAATTTTCAATTTTAATTATCCCAGCTTTAAAATATAACCTCAGGAGCAACAGAGCACCTTTATAGAGCCCGCCGACACAGCCCTAAACGGTCGGAGCTGCATCAAAGAGCCTTTGTGAACGCCCATTTAATGTTTAAAGGTCTTTAAATAGATTAGAGTAGAGGCTGCGAGGGCTTTTCACCATAAGGTAAAGAGAACAGCCAGCACAAAGGCTAGAGGAAGCATAGAGTGATTAAGTGGATATTTCTTAAAGAAGAGTTTGTTTTTTTAAATTGTTATTAATGTTGTTTGACGACTGCTTGGTGCAGTGGTCCGCATGTCGGACTTCTAAACCAAGGGTCGCGGGTTCGATTCCCGCATAGTACAAGCATAAGTGTGCATGAACATGTGTGTTTGTACTGGTCTGGGTGTTTTCTATTTATAATATGTATTTATTTACAAAAAAAAAGTATTTAAGTATGTATATCCGTTATCTAGTACCCATAACACAAGCCTCGTAGCTTACTTTGGGACTAGAGAATTGGTGTGATTGTTGTGAAATATTTATATTTATTTATATTTATTTATTAATACATTAGTACAGAGTCCTGTAGAGAAGGTTTCTGGAACTTGGGCTTACTTCCGCTACCAGCGCTGTACGTTTTTGAAATGAGCTGTTTTGGCAAACGTCATAATAAGCTCTGTCAGAAAGCTAGAGATATTAACTTACGATTGAGAAGAAATCCGGATAGATTAGTGTTAAGCGTCATTCCGAAATCTTCTAAATTCAAAAAAAGTTGTTTAGCAATGGGTGTAAAGATTTACAATAAGATACCCAATGACATTAAAAACCTCAAAATGAACGAAAAATGTATGACATTAAATAATTTTTTGACATGAAAATATAATAATTAATGATTGGTACTTTGGTAATGGTGATGTTTGAAATTTGGATTTATGACTTTGTATTAATTTATGGACAATTCCATTATGTAATTATTTATTGACATAACTTGTGAACTAATCTGTAATTTACATTATTTTTATTGATTTAATTCCATTCATGTAAAACTTACATTTGCATGCTAAACATAAGCAAAACATGTTGCACTCATTCAACTGTACCTACAAATACCATGTTTTATGCAAATAAAGATTTTATTTTTATTTTATTTAGTTTTAAACTTTTCTCCATCAAAGATGGGTGTCTTCTCTCTGGCGTGGGTCTCAACCAAGTGTCAGAGGGTGTAAAGCTGTAGAACCGGAGGACAAGAATTTACGAGTGATTTCTAAGTAGCCTTACTTGCTCCAGTTTTGAAAGTGTGAGATATGTGCGCCAGATGAACTTGTTCATATCATGACTCCATCTTTTTCGCGCTTTTATTACACCCGAAGTGGGTACAGGTGAAGTGGCATCTGCCTCCTTTACAACATCTTCGGACATGGGTGTTATTGTTGATGAACATCACCTACTTGTCTGTTCATAGGATTGTGGTGACGGTTTCGGTGACTCAAATAGGCTTCGTGTTGAAGATACCGAGTCAGGAGACGATGGTGGATTTTCGGCTGTAACATCTTCATTATTATTATTATTACATTAAAAAATACAAAAAAAAACTTTTTTTGTGATGTTGAATTATATTTTTTTTATCACGATCAGCCGCAATCATTTACTATAGAATACAAATTTTCAGACTCACCTATTACGAGTACAAGTCCTGTTAATTCAGTTTGGTAACACCAAGAAGTTTTGATTATGCTATTTAACAGTTTATGTAAATGTCATATAAAACTGTTAAATAGTAAATATACTATTTAACAGTTTTATATGACATGGGGCCCTATACTAATGTTGCTTTTCGCTGAAATGCAACGCTCTCCAACTTCATATAATTTAGTAAAAGAAACAAGCAGTAGCATTCACACTTGGTTGACTCGTAGAAAAGTCATAAAAGTCATTTATTTCTGTTACTCACAGTATACACTTTTACACGTCCACCATTAAAACCCTACCATAGCTTCGAGACAGTTTAGGGCTCGTGCAGAGAAGATAATGCTTTTAGGTATTAAGTATGCCAATTGTACATTTTTCGGGGACAAAATGAAAAAGGACAGCTCTGCTGTTGAACGGAAAACCACACCGCAATGCAACTTTTGTTTTTGAATTTCAGTTGTTTTGTTGGGCTATATTTTTCGGAACTTAAAAACCCACCAAAAACATTTTCATGTAAAATGTTGCCAAGACGAGCCCATATGACTTGCACTGTCAAAAAGTTATCAGATCTCATGTAGAGCCAAGCTTCTAACACTACACGCCCTAACTCTACAAGGCCTAACTTCACAAACTCTACACCTTAGTCCAAATATGTGGCTATGATAACTTTTTGACAGTGCGAGTCATATGGGCTCGTCTTGGCAACATTTTACATGAAAATGTTTTTGGTGGGATTTCATTTCTTTTTGTAAGTTGTTTGTAATAAAATTTTATTATTAGATTAGACCTCTAGCGTCATCAAAATTTAATTTAAAATTACAGGTCTCATACAAACTCCCATCCCCTAGTTTAAGGGGTTGAGGGATGAAAGTTACAAGTTTTATAATTTTTTTGTTGTTTGTGTGCTAATACTAGCTTACATACAAAATTTCAGCTTTCTAGGACATTAGGAAATACCTTAATAATTTTGATGATCATCAGTGAGTCAGTGACGAAATCAGCGTTTTTTAGATATAAATAAAATCTGAAGTATAAAAGCTAATGTAATTAAAACTTAATATGTTCAATAAGTCCGCTATTGACAATATATCCCGAAAATTTTGTTGATCTAGCATAATCCAAACCCAAGTTATGAGGGTTCATAAAAACGACGAAGCGCTTCGAGAAAAGGTAGGTAGTGCCCGTGCGCTTCGCTTGGCTCGTCTTGGCGGGGGCACTACCGTGCCCCCAGATTGCCTCTTCTGCGGATTCCCACCGCGATCGGTCTTGCGCTTTCCGCATCTAGCGGCTTCTAGGGGGCCTGCCCATGGAAAGTCGACCGGCACTCGGTCGCCATTCGAGAACCTTTCCGCCCTAATGGCCATCGGTTCGTCGCGCTATGTGTCCCACCCACTGCCACTTCAGCTGAGCAATTCCCTAATCAATACATGATTTAAATTTGTTTCTTCGGCTTACGCGAA
This sequence comes from Pyrausta despicata, assembly GCA_963921415.1. Lineage (NCBI taxonomy): Eukaryota > Metazoa > Arthropoda > Insecta > Lepidoptera > Crambidae > Pyrausta > Pyrausta despicata. The sequence goes on from OY992865.1 coordinate 587,900, forward strand.
CAGTAGACATTAAAATGAGACACTTTTTACGGATTATTTCGCGATTTATTCACATTTTGTTTTAACCTGACGTTTCGGACCCTTTTCAGCGTCCGTGGTCACAGGTAGACTAAGGTGATAGCTGTCATCACATAGTTTGAAAAAATTGTAAACTACCATCACTCAAAAATATTATGTTATGTTCCTATCCACACGAAATGAGCTAACAGTATCTGGAGGTCTTGCAGTGCGGGGTCGAGCTTGAGTCTTGGCTAAAACAGAATCCAAAGCTGGTGAAATTTTCCAACCATCTTCTCTATTAAAATTAGGGTATCTCTCTCTGTAGGCTGTAAAACTCTGTAGGCTGGCTGATTTATTCACCCTACAGCTCAATGAACAAAACGGCCCGTTCAACGTGAATTTGAATAGGGTTTATGTTTAGACGTTATCGCAAAATCAATTAATGGGCTAATTGACTTCATTGGTTCAAGCTTCGTTAGACTAACTCCCGATACTCTGATGACCATTCTCCAGTATTAATTGGATCAAAATCTTTGCAATGAAAAGGGCCTGGTCTCAGTTTCAAACTTGAGAGTTGAGTTACGGTCGTTAGCTCACGAATTATAAAACAGTTACCTACTTACTGTTTTGTTCTATAACAATTATAATGGGCACAATTTACTTCATTGAATAGATTTCAAAACGTCACATCTATCACTCTCATGCTTTTTTTTTTGTTTTGTATATCTTCTTTAAATAGTCTTAAGCTAAATAGTACACTTTGTGTTGTTGATTCATAGATTTGTTACCTTCAATGTGGCCGAGGGTGTGGCCTGGTGACCAGTAGCACAGGCTTCTTTCCGAAGCCTATTTCAGGCGCCAGCCCTCACGGTCTTGGCTACATCTTGCATCATGTTTTTTTTATGTGTCCACGCACGATGCGCGTGGGCAGATGATAACGCATCGGGCGCGAGTGGCGCAGCGAGGGGCGACGGGGGCGGCGGTCAAGACGCCCCGCGAAGCGCCACCACTTGACCACTGAGCGGCGAGCACGACACTCGCGTCTATCCGACTCTTGTAATGACACCTTTACTAATAAACATGTGTTAAATACAGTCCGCGTTATATTTTATAATAACACCACCACCAGCTCGTTCATTATGTTTTCACATTAAATAATAAGTGGCCATTTTGTGAAGGGACAATAAATATTTCTTATTTCTTATTTGATGCTGATCACCTTTTAAATGACAATGTCTATAAGTTTGTAAGACTATGTCACTTTTCCTAATCCTAAAAAAATGTTTTTAACATGTCGAAAATGTAATGGTATGTATTCTCTTAATATGTTTAGTTTGCATACATATTAAAATTGGCCAGAAGTAAGCGGATATCTGCAAAATAATTTAAGAGTATTATTTGAAATGTAAACTATCTAACTGGAATAAAATGTTTTTGTGAAAACTAAAATGTTGAAGAGAGCAAAAAATGAATTACTGTTCGTTAGTCTCGCTAAATCTCGCGAACGGCGGAACCGATTTCAATAATTTCAGTCTTGAAATATTAGTGAAAGTCCAGAGAAGGTTTATCGGTGCGAAAATATTTAAAAAAATAGTGGATAGGACGATGTCTGCTGGGACCGCTAGTATTTTATAAAAGTCCTGAAACAGTTTTCTTGCGAGAAAATAATGATGTTGCAAAAAGCAAAGAAAAAAAGAAAATCAAACACTACAGGATGTTGACAAATTGCGAGTTTATTGAACCGATCGATGCGGCGGGGGAAAGTCTTAAATTAATTACCGACTCGACTTGCGGCTATTTCTTGTGAGTTCGTGACATCCAATTAGTGGGCACTAGTGTTGGGCCTTGATTGACTTGCTGCGGTACCAACATCGACAATGTAGCGACAGTTTTTGCGGCAAAAAAGTGATCGTCTGTCTCGAATCAAATGTCATTCGTTCGCTCTTTAATCGGTTTATCTGTAGACGGCGCAATATGTTTCTCTTTTAGATACTATCATTTTTGTCAATGAATCATAAAATGGTATTAATGCTGTTGTTGTGCAACCAAAAAAAAAACCAATACTACTGTTAGTACTAACTAATTATATCACAATTGTACACAGAATTTGTCATTTTTATAATCACATCTACTTATTTTATTTATGTAAGTTTTGTTGCACAACAAAACTATGTGTATGTAAAGCTAAACTTAACAAGAAGCGAGCCGTTAGAGTGATAGTTGGCGTTTTGCAGAATAACTATGGCGAACCTCTCTTTAAAAAATTTGGGATGTTAACATTGCGGTGTATTGTCATATACTAGGTGACTCTGGACACGCGACAAAATTTATACATTTTCACAAGTCATAAAGACTTCCACAATTATGCCACACGCAACGCTGATGATCAAATCGTTCCCCCAGTAGACTCCAAAAACTGCAGTCATTGACACATGTGTTGGGACCTAAAGCATACAATGACCTCCCAGACCCAATAAAGTGTGCCGCTGCAATTTATTGTTTTTTTTTTTAAGTTTTGCACATACATTAAGTACACCATTGTACAATGGTGGAATTAATGCCGGCTTAAGGCGTTCTCTACCAGTCAACCATAGTATTATTATACTCTTCAAATTGAAACTAAAAGCATGGCTTATTAAACAGGCATTTTATAAAATTGATGACATCATTTAAGACAGTCAATATCTATACGAGATATTTATAACGATAATTATATTTATTACGATTTTTAATTTGTATCAATCATAAATTATATTATTGTAATCTTCAAAGGAATGATTGTATTAACATGTTGACATGTAATGAATATACTGATATTTTATTACATTTATTGTATTTTATTTTATTCACGAATAAATAAATAAATAAAATAAATAAATAAATATTTCACAACAATCACACCTATTCTCTAGTCCCAAATTAAGCTACGAGGCTTGTGTTATGGGTACTAGACAACGGATAAACATACTTTAATACTTTTTTTTTGTAAATAAATACATATTATACATAGAAAACACCCAGACCAGTACAAACACACATGTTCATGCACACTTATGCTTGTACTGTGCGGGGATCGAACCCGCGACCCTTGGTTTTAGAAGTCCGACATGTGGACCACTGCTCCAAACGGTCGTAAAAAAATCTTATCTTATCTTATCGACAGATGCCAACACTACCGGGAGCAGCTGGCATGCGTATAGATTGGGTTCGTCTGTCGTATCGAGAAAACTTCTGCTCTGTCAAACTACTTGAAGTCTGACATTTACGGGAAGTCAAGGAAGTCTTAAACAAGCCATTGTGCAATGTGGGCATTGCATAAGTACTAAATTATTTTTTATGACTGCCTCGTTGGTGTAGTGGCAAAGTTTCTGCCTTACATCCGAGAAGTTCTGGATTCGAATCCCAGGTCGAGCCAAAATTGTTTCTGAGATTTTCGGTCATGATTTTCTCAAAAACAGCTCGGAGTCGGGAAAGTTGGCGTTGTTACAACCCCGTGCCTCCGGTCATGTCGGATTGCCGTCTCACCGAACTTTGAGAGTGATGGAACAGTGAGTGCACCTGTGTATTGCGCTCACACTTGTGCACTATAATATCTCCTGCGTAGTTGGCTGATCTCTGTTGAGACTAGCCGCCGTGGTCGAAATCGGCCAGGAGGACTATTATAAATGGGTACGTACTTGTCTAATTTTAGTGGAGATTAACATCTAATGCATAGTATTTTACTATGGAGAGAAACATTTTTAAATTTAAAGTCCCAATTTCACTTTTAACTAGCGACCTTCATGAAGAAGGATTTTTGGCCGCAGCGCGTCGTGTTTCGGAAGTTCCGAGGACGGCTGCCAGCCGACACTGCGTGCTACGCATCTATTCGCTGACGCGTGTGATTTGTTTTTAATGTTTAACTAGATTTTGTAATTTTTATTATTTTTATGTATGTTAGTATTAACATTGAAAAATTACTTAGCTTTAGATTTCCGCTCAGTTACGCCGGCATAAGTACCCAACTACACTACCTGTGACCACCGACTATGTTAGAGAACAAGCACATAGTCGGTGGTCACAGGTAGTGTAGTTGGGTACTTATGCCGGCGTAACTGAGCGGAAATCTAAAGCTAAGTAATTTTTCAATGTTAATACTAATTATGGATTTCCGCAAAGTAACGCCTGATACTATTAATTATATTATGTATGTTAGTCTGTTAGGTACTTATAGGCCCATATTAAAGGGCCTGTTTTTTATAATCTGTTGTTATAATCATTTTTTTTTCAAATCTATATGTAAAAGAAAGCGGATTTAGTTATTTACCTCTATAACTCAAGAACGGATGAACCGATTTGCCTGAAAATTGGTGGAGAGGTAGCTTAGAACGAGGAACGGACATACGATACTTTTTATCCCGTTCAACCGCGATTGTGATAACAAAAGGATTCCACGCGGACGAAGTCGCGGGGGGGCTGTAGTATTATATGTATTTATAAATTAATTGTAATTATAATTACATATTTACAAGTCATTTATTTCTAACCCTGAAATGTGTAAAGGTGTGTGTAAAGGTGATGAAATGAAAATCATTTTCACTATTCAATCTGCTTTCAACTGGTCTACCCAATGATTAATTGGATTTTGTATATTGATCATATTTTGGCACAGGTTAAGGCGATGAGGCGTGACATCAACAGCCTACACAGCCTACCCCCGGGTCACCTCCGATATAGTAATCTGATTAGAGTACACCAACACTATGATGTTATAACGGCTGCATATTACGTTATGGGTGTGGCAGGATAGTTGTGAAATTGGACTGATTGAGGTCTGCCTAGTCACATTTTATGATTACTGCACTTTTCTTTAAAGGATCAAAAAATAAATAAAGTATTTTGTGCCTACCGTCCTACCTTCGGTTTATTAAACTGACAACAACAGCAAAATCATGATCTAATAACGTCTGAATAAGATCTAATAACGTATATTGTACGTACATATCATACGTCGCGGGATTATCGTGAAGTTGGACTGATTGAGGTCTGCTTAGTCACATTTCGTGACTACGCACTTTTTTTTGTTTTTGATGGGATGAAAAAAATAGTAATGATATCTAGCGTGCCGGTCACCTTCGCCATAGTATTCGATTAGAGTATGATCCAACACTATGATCTCATAACGCCATTTCGTAAGACGCGTATTGCAAGTATTGCGTTATGGGTATTACGGGATAGAGGTGAAATTTGGCTGATTGCGGTCTGCCTACTCACATTCCGTGATTACGCAGTTTTTTTTCTGATGGTTCGAAACATAAATGAAGTAATGATGCCTACCTACTTGTCCATCTTCGTCAGAGTAATCTGATTAGAGTACACTAAAACTATGATTTAATAACGCCTGGGTATTGCGTGGTGGGTGGTTATTTGAGTAATGGTGGTATAACATTATTAAACTCACAGTACTCGTTTTGCTGAGTCTAATCACTCATTACTGCTATGATAATATGTCATTGATTTATTTGAAGAAAAATTGCTTTGTAAAATTGTCTTTGAAGAGTCTGTGTGGCAGGTAAGTAAAATAACCGTTATATCCATGTCATATTATCTTTAGGAGAAAATTTCCTTTAAATGTTAACTTTGAGCTGCAACTTAAGAAACCTATTCGTTTCGTGCCATACAGTGCCAAACAAGCATATATAGTGCCAAACAGGCACTGACATAGAATTGATTTGTTCAATTTGTTCAATAGAACTGTAATCAATGAAATTTTGATGCTATCTCAAGTATCGTGCTAGCATAAATAATCAAGACATGCCACTTGCTTCGTGATAGACCTGTGTATGACCAATTCTACGTAATGCCTGCAACATAGACAAAGAGTAAACGTATTAGCCCAGCCCAATGGGGAAGTTATGCTAGGTCGCTTTATAGATAACGGTCGAGTTCCACTTAATTATCACTTATTTTTGTTGTTTTTCCTGCCTTCCGAGTTATTGTACGTGTCGATTAGGAAATAAGACGGTAAAGCATTTAGATATTAATTGTGTGCTATGTATAATACTAATATCTTTGACTCGAACCTCCGTGGTTGTGTGAAAGCGATTGCTCTTAGTGATAAAACCGACTAAATTGATTTTTTTTCTAGGTTATGTTGTTTTGACGTGATAACGTCTTATAAATTGGTTTGCCGGGTGACACTTCAAGAAACTGCGTTACGCTCCGCTCACGTTCCGCGCTCACAATGAGAGCGAGTGAGAGGCACGCGTCCCTTCGACTCGGGCATGGTTAGCCCGCCTAAGAGCGAGTGAGACACACATAAAAAGTGAAAGGCACGCGTCCCTTCCACTCGAGCACAGTTAACCCGCCTAAGAGCGAGAGAGACAGAGCGAGAGAGAGAGAGTGAGAGAGATAGGCATACACACCGGTTCATGTTATACGAATGAATATTCACATTAAATTTATTTTACCACTCAAAGTCGTTGTCACGTAAAACTTTCGCCCGTATACCGACTTTACAGGCAACCAATTCTTTTTTTTTTGAATTTTATGTGTTGTGCAATAACGATTTATCTGTCTAATAAAATGAAGATATCAAATTGTTAGTGGATTATATACCAGATAGCCAGTTAATAGATTAAATTAAAAGAAAAATTGCAATTTCGCCAAATTGATACTATTGACAAAAAATATTCATATTTTAGATTGTCCATCCGGCGACCCAAATGCCCCAGGATTGCTGTTTGTACCGTCCGGCAAATAAAAGATGCCCTTAGAATATGAGATTCCAAATATACAGGGTGTAAAAAAAACCTTAACGAAGCCGTCAACCACGCGTTCAGTACATCAAACCAAATCGTATAAAAAAGAAATTTTGGCTGGGAAACAACTTTTATTTTTTCACATCAAAAAAAATAATTTAATTCTAACCCGCAATGTACAGCGCGCACGCGGAAAAGTCACCGCGGGGCGTGTTGCTTTACGCGCCGCGACGCGGTTCGGTTCGAGTGTGCGCTGTTCATTGCGGAGTGTGCCATTTAGAGGCTTTTTACTAAAGAACTAGTGAAAATTTGAATCATGTTTCTTTGGAAAAAAGTTCAGTTTTAACTGACAGAAGTCATTTCTGTAAAAATCATCATTTTTTTTTCAAACTTTAACCATCAATATCTCAGTAACCGTTAACTTCCCAGGTATGGTGTAAAGGAAAAAAATGATCGTAACAATTGGTAGAATATGTGGTATTCGGCTTCGTTAAGGTTTTTTTTACACCCTGTATATTCAATATTTGCCTTTTGTATCCTACATTGAGCATTATGAATTTGGCCTCCAGTGCTTAGTGTAGAAAAATAAGTTCCAATCCTCTTTATATGCGATTTAAAGTCTACTTAACTTTGGCGTCAAAATTCAGTATTTAACACACTAACAAAAACCCCCGAATAAGCTAGGAAATCCGCTGGTGGGCTTCAAATAAAAAAAACCTCTTTAAAATCTGTCCATCCGTTCGGCGTCTGTCAGACACACACAAAAAAAACAGCATAAACAAGAGTTTCAACGGGAATTTTGACCAACTGTTACTAATATCAACCCGCGCGGCAGCGGGAGGGGAGCGCAGGCGGCCGGCCGAGCAACTACCTACGTCATCACGACCCCAGCACGAGCGCCCGAGCCGAACGTTCGCCACTTGCTCAAACGCACTTATCACCATCGCCGATCGCTAACTATTGTCGCTCGATTCAGAAATTTGTTATAATAGGGCGAGAATATAGCACCTGAATTTACAGTCCGCTTTTTATTAATTTAAGTTACCGATGTTACCATCTAACTAAATCAATTTAAATTGGTCCATCCGTTTGGAAGCTACGACGACAGACACACACAAAAACACAAACAAATACACACACATATAGACATAGAAGTCATACATATAACACCCTTTTTTCGTCGGAGGTTAACATCATTTGAAAGAATTACTTTCACTGTCCGATCTTAAAAAATCAAACCCTGACTGGACCTACACCCAGATAAAAAGACTAGAAAATACTTTCGTTTATTTATAAAAGTAAAAATAGTTCTTCTAAAAAAGGGCGATTGTATCTGTATTTACCAAACCTTTTTTACTTTAATCACAATATTGTTATCCTTTGATGAGTAAAATATATGTAGGTACAAGGTTTATAATAAACTAGCAGACTTGGCAGATGTCGACCTGCGCGTTGTATTTTCTTTAACTTTTCATCGTTTAAACCTTCCCTGGACTTCTACAAAAATTTTGAGACTAAAATTATTCAAATCGGCTCAGCGGTTCTCAAGTTTAAACGAGACTAATACGAAATACGTGAGTCAAATACGAAAGATATGCCTGTACCTGACGCTGGAACGTGGGCCGAAAAAGTTGTGAGATTGTGTCCCTACTAAAGGGATCCAACTACAAACAGAAAAATCTTCGACGTACTGGCTTTATATAAGTTTTTACTTGACTGCCTCATTGGTGTAGTGTCAAAGTTTCTGCCTTGCACCCGAGAAGTCCTGGGTTCGAATCCCAGGTCAAGAAAAAAAAAACTGAGATTTTCTGTCATGAATTTCTCAAAAACAGGAAGTTGGCGATGTTACAACCGCGTGCCCCGGAAAGCACGTTAAGCCGTTTGTCCTGCGTCTGATTTCAACTACTCAAACTAGCAGACTTGGCAGATGTCGACCTGCGCGTTGTATTTTCTTTAACTTTTCATCGTTTAAACCTTCCCTGGACTTCTACAAAAATTTTGAGACTAAAATTATTCAAATCGGCTCAGCGGTTCTCAAGTTTAAACGAGACTAATGAACAGTAATTCATTTATATATATATATATATATATATATATATATATATATATATATATATATATATATATATATATATATATATATATAAGATATTGGAATTACATTATTACGGGTGGTTTAATATCTATATGCAAACTTTTTGTGTATACGCGGTTTGGCTTTAACAGGCATACGATCTTAGTCAAATACGAAAGATATGCCTGTACCTGACGCTGGAACGTGGGCCGAAAAAGTTGTGCGATTGTGTCCCTACTAAAGGGATCCAACTACAAACAGAAAAATCTTCGACGTACTGGCTTTATATAAGTTTTCACTTGACTGCCTCATTGGTGTAGTGGCAAAGTTTCTGCCTTGCACCCGAGAAGTCCTGGGTTCGAATCCCAGGTCAAGAAAAAAAAATCTGAGATTTTCTGTCATGAATTTCTCAAAAACAGGAAGTTGGCGATGTTACAACCCCGTGCCCCGGAAAGCACGTTAAGCCGTTTGTCCTGCGTCTGATCTCTCTCCGGTCATGTCGGATTGCCGTCTCACTGAACTTTGAGAGTGATGGAACAGTGAGTGCACCTGTGTATTGCGCTCACACTTGTGCACTATAATATCTCCTGCGTAATTGGCTGATCTCTGTTGAGATTGGCCGCAGTGGTCGAAATAGGCCAGGAGGACTTTTATTATATAAGTACTCATAGGAATCACATTTTGGATGCTTATACTAAAGACTTAATAGTGCTGCAAAAATTTATTTAATGAAAACATACATTTCTTTAACACGTAACAGCGGGCTCTCTTACTCAACTAAGAAGATATTTAGTATCACAGAGCAAGTTTCACGTTCAACCCCTAAGTAGTTGAAACACTATTCCACTAAGAAATTCTCGTTTACACTAAAAGCTTTATTAATTCTACTTAACTACTTAAATAATGTTTTGAGAAGAGTGAGAACACTTTGTACTAAAGGAGTATTTGGTTTCCAACACTTACAAGTGAAACAGCAACATCAAGTAACTACTCGTACAAATGATCAAAGTAGGTAAATAAAATTTCATATCCCCGATATGGATAAAATTATTTTGGCCAGCAATAAAAATAATATTAATAAAAACATTAATTATTTAGACAACAAGATCCAGAGTGTTAGTAACAATAGCTTATCTCCTATGTAAGTACAATTTAGAAAATACATTAAGTCGCAACAGATTTCACACTTAGAATTAGTTTGCCAATAAAATTAGTGGACAGTCCCAACGATTGGCTATAGCGTTCAGAACACTATTGCGGCTGCCACGAACCCGTTTGAGCAAAGAACCGGCTTTTTTGCGTAGTATTGTCGGGAAACTGTCGACCTGCGCGTCCGCGAACGTGCTAATAGCTAAGAACTACCACGGTTATATTATCTTTCGCAATGAAAAAACTAAAAAACATTCGTGGAGACGAACCATCAACCAGGAGATAACAGCTGCAGGTCTACAATGGGAGGATGTCAAGAGTCAAGACAGAACAGGGGGAGATGGCGACAACTCACGAAGGTCCTTTGCACCACGGGGGTGCCATAGGACTCCAACAAAAACAACAACAGTTCAAGTGCGTGTCGGACCACGCATAATCCGTAGTCAATTTTGGCACCGCGCTGTTTTGCATTTCTTGCATCATCATCATCTCCCTAGCCGTCAATGTCATCATTGTAAAGTACATATTTTTATATTATTTATAATTTCGAAAGTATTCATCACAGGATACCCGAAACAATTTTAAATAAGAGTTTCCGTGCCTGTTTCTTTACGTGGGAGATTTGAAGTTTATAGGTCCGAGACTTTAGAAATTACAAGGGGGGGACACCGTGTAAACGACTTTGGCGGGCTATAACTCCCAAATGGTAAAGCTGATAAAAAAGTGTTGTATGAAAACCCTATCATATTTTCATAGTCCTTTTCAACGATACCCCACGCAAGGGGGTGCACTCAAAAAAATAATTCACCCCCCCCCCCCATCCCCTTTACATGTATAGGGATGTACCCGTAAATAGGGGTATAATTTTTTTGTATTCTTAAAAAAGAAATCTATATGTGAAGTATCCTCTAACCAAGTTACATACGAATCAGTCAATAAACGTAGAAGATATTCTGCTGTGACAGACGAGGACGGACTGAACGATCTTATAAGGGTTCCTTGTCGGACTACGAACCCTAAAAAACCTGCACTGAAATTGGTCCATCTGTGTGGGACCTGCGATGCCACAGAAAGACACACACAAACTGAATAAGGATCAGAACTTATAACATTTCTCTTTTTCGTCGGGGGTAAGAAAGCTTACAGCTAGTCACCCATGCTACGTTATCCGGGAGGACTATATAAAGGTTGTTATATGAATTTACTTAAGTTGATTTGTAATACCACTGTTGATTCTGATATCTGTAACGCAAGTGTTTAAGCTACTTACCACGGAGTCAGATCAATGTATGTGATGTTATTTTATATTTATTTATTATTTGTTTAAAGGTAAAATTCTATTCGATATACAGGCTTGTCTACATAAGTTTTGCTACTAAAAAATCCTTTCAGAGTTACTTATTGGAACTTATTGGAGAATAATCTGACAGTGTCAATACTTGTTCCTATGCTTTGATGCAAATGACGCCCCAAAGCTACTTTCATAGATGCTATTATATTTATTGTTTCAGATATCAATAATAATAATAAAATATCAATTGAAAAAAATACGCAGAATTGGCTTTCTTGACATTACGTGACATAAGCACAAAATAAGTTAACATTATTACAATACAATTTGTTAATTTAAGGGAAACCTGTAGTTGCCAATGCTAGATAGGATAGTTATAAGATATGCAATTTGTAAAGCTGTTGGTTTTCTAAATAAATAAATAAATCATTTGAAGTGCTACTTTTTAGCTAGGTTGTAAAAAAAAACCGAAAACGTCTACCCACATACGGTTTCGGAAGGGTAAGCGTTCGGTGAATAGTTAATAACGGAAAAGTGCTGAAATGTTATTAGGTGAACCTTTCCATCGATACGTAATTCAAGGGCGACCCTTGTCTGCCGCAAGAATTACAAGACGAGGGCGTATATATATATAGTGCAAACCCAAGTAACCTGTTACTTAGGTATGTACTACAGTGCTCGATTTCTGAGTCGTGACAGGCACTTTATACGTTAGTAGCGGTGGACCGTTACTTTAGTTCCTGCGTGGACTTTAGTTTATTGCCACCGAGTTTCATACAAATTGTCAACCCCTATCTAGTACTACATCATCAATTCATCATCATCATCAGCCTATATACGTCCCACTGCTGGGCACAGGCCTCACTCACCTATGAGGTGGTGCAAGCCATACTCCACCACGCGGGCTCAGTGCCGATTGGTGGGTAAGGCAAGTGACCAACCTTACTGTCAGATGGTATAAAGCAGCCCGAGGGCCTCCGATCAGGCTTAACGACTAACATCTATCGATATTAACCGGTACCAACAGCTTAACGTGCCTTCCGAAGCACAGAGATGCTTGTAAATAGACGTCACTTTTATGGTCAGAATGGTCACCCATCCCAAACATGACAGCGCCGTAGGTTGCTTAACTTTTGGTATCACTACCAAAGCGCTGCAACCACCGCGCCACAAGCATCTTATCATCTATTAATACAACCAAGGTTATCGGATCTAAACGCAATCTATTTTAAAGTCAGTCAGTCACCTCGTGACCACGGCTGTGTGCAATCCAGCCGAAACGTCGACCCGTGAGTACCTAATACTCATTAAAATAGATCGACTTTAGATCCGATAACCGCAATAATAGTTTAATAGTTAAAACTGTTATTATGGTTATATAATAGTTTAAACCCTATTTATCCCCTTGGGGTAGACTTTATCAAAATCCTTTCTAAGCGGAAGCCTACGTCAGAACATCTACCTGCATGCCAAATTTCAGCCAGATTCGTCCAGTGGTTTGGGCTGTGCGTTGATAGATCACAATGTTAGGCAGTCATCTTTGAGTATTATATATTTAGATGATTGAGAGTATTATATATATTATATATTATAAACGTAGGAGTAGACTAATTTAATCAGAAAGCTTCGAACTGTTAGCAGTTCGCGCAGCTATTGGAAGTAACACATGCTGTCGTGGAATATTTTTTCAATTTAAAGAGAACATTTCCGTCATACATGATTTCTGTGTATCTTTAACTATAACGGTTGCACACGCGACGGAAGCTTAAAAAATAGAGTTACTTCTCCCGTTTCCCAACATTTTTTTACTGCTCTGCTCCTATTGATTAAATCGTGATGAAAAGTATACTACAACCACCTCAGGAGCATGAGATTATGAAAAATAGTTGTAACAAGTTTCGTTGAAATCCGTCGAATAGTTTTTGTTTCCATAACGGTTATACAGACAGACAGATAGGCAGACAGACAAACAAAATTTTTTACTTTTTACTTTTTATTGCATTTTTGGCATCCGTATTGATCCATAATCACCCGTGATAGTTATTTTGGAAATATATTTAATGTACAAATTTGACCTCTCTACAGATTTATTATGAGTATTGATTAATTCATTTAATTGGTTTTGCGAAAAAGGGTAATTTAACATTCTAATAGAAAAATAAGAGCCGATAATATTCCAGGATAGCGAGATTCCAAAAGTCAAAATTACCGTCATCTCAAACTTACCGCTTCATTTATGTTTATTTCTAATAATATTTTAACATTAAAATTTGTAGTCACTATCAAAATTAGGTATTATCCATATTTAATTATTTCTATAACGGATCTTAGATAAACTTTAATGCCTAGGTCTAGGTATGCTTACGTATAATTCCACAAACTCAGTAACAAAACACCATTTACAATCCCAGCACGTTGTAATGGACAGATGACATGAAGAAGGCAGCTGGTAGTGACTGGATGCAAAGGGCGGGAGATCGTGCGCTGTGGCGCTCCTTGGGGGAGGCTTTTGTCCTGCAGTAGACTGTAACAGGCTGAAATGATGATGATGATGAAGCTCCATTCGTTTTCTACTTTTCGTTATAACTGCAACAGATTTTACGTCATCTGTGAAATTTAAAACTGCTTAGCAATCACGGCTAGTTAGATACAGCCTTGAACTTAATAAATAGTCGGATAGACGACTGCGGATTCATAATCTCGCTATACTCTTTGTGCGCATAACCCTAAAAGAAAAGGCACGAAGAGGCCTTTGTCACAAACATTCAAATATTCATTTTTAAATTTCATATTGAAATTTTCAACCCATTGAGATTCAATCTAATAACAATAAGACGGCCTTAGTTATTATCAAAATGTCTGTAAAGGAGTTGTCCCATAATTGGTTGGGTATATGTACACCATCTTAAAAAATGGAGAAAAAAATACTTATTATGAAAAAAAAATCAATAAATTGACTCAATATCAAAACCAAACCAAATCAATAAATTGATTTGGTTTATAAAATAAAAAAGCTGATATTTTATTCATCTTGAACGGTGACAAAGATGGCTATCATAGATCGATTCATCAACAAAAAAAACTGTCAATGTCACTGTCACTTGTCAAAAACAATACATTGAAATGAACACGCAAACGAATTGTCGAAAAAGCGCGGGAAACGTTTAACTTGACGGGCGTGTTTTTTACTTCTTGAGTTAAAAATTGTTTTATAGTGATATAGTGATCAGTAGCGGTATATTTATCTAATTAATTTTACTTTGTACATATTTAATAGTAGATTAGTGTATAAATCCTGTAAATTGGTAAGTGAAAAATCCACAATTTTTTAAGGCGCCAAAATGAATGAGCCGCCTGACCCCGGGGATGCTCCCCCGGCAGGCCATTTCATAACTATCCCAAACAATAACAGCTTCGCACCTTTAATTGGGCCAATGGTACCAATATCAAATGAATCGGCAATGGATACGGATGGCGCTCCCTCTTCTAAAAGTCGGAAACGATCTTTGGTACATAAGTGCAAACAATGCAACCAGCGTAAACGTAAGAAGGGACAAGTAATTAAAGAACATGATTGTAACTGCGACCTTCCTATCCCTCCGGATTGCCCCTCAAGTCCTGCCGAACCTCATAATGTCGACGTTCCTACATCAAATGAAGTGACTATGAAAGATTCTCAACCTACGTCATTAGACCTGAGTAGGAAAACTTACATTAGCACCGATGCTTCCCCATACATTGTCCATGTACAGAGAATTCAAAACACCCCAAACGACGGCTCAACCATGCACGCAGTCTCCTTTGGTAAATTCTTGACAAAAACTGGTTTCAAAAACATTATTAATGGTAGTGTGAAACAGATAGGACGTAATAAAATAACACTGGCATTTTCCGATTTTAATGATGCAAATTCCTTTTTAACACACGAAAGCTTAGAAAAAAATAGCCTTAAAGCATTCATTCCCACTTTCAATGTTACTAGGATGGGGCTGGTTCGCGGTATACCAGCAGAATGGTCACCTGAAGAAATCATTGCCAACATTAATGTTCCCATGGGTTGTGGTGAAATAACTAAAGTCCGTCGGCTCAATTTCAAAACTTTCATTAATGGTACACCCACATGGAAACCATCTCAGTCAGTGGTTATCACTTTTGATGGACAAATCCTTCCAAAACGAATCTTTGTTTGCTACAATGCCCTGTCAGTTGAATTATACATATTTCCTACAATACAGTGTTATAATTGCTGTCGATTTGGACATACCAAGGTACAATGTAGGTCAAAACCTCGCTGTTATAAGTGTGGTCAAGATCATTCTGGAGACTCCTGTAACCTAGATGAAGATAATGGTTGTTGCTGCTTATGTACAGGCCCTCATTTTGCTACCAGTAAAGCATGCCCAGAACTTACAAGACAAAAACAAATAAAACTTTATATGGCAAATAACTGTGTTTCATATGCAGAGGCATCCAAGCTGCACCCACCAGTGTCTAAATCATTTGCTGATGTAGTGTCTTCAAACCCTGTAAATAAAAGTAAAGAAAGTTTTCATCCCAATACAAATAATTACAGTCACCCAACAACAAGTACAACCACTTCATACAATAAAACAGTTTTTATTAAACCCCGTCCACCCCCACCACCCTCTAAGGGATATGACAAACAAGCCCATCAGGCATTAATTAATGAGTATGATATGCCAGCCCCTTATAATGGCTGTGCTATTAAAAATATTCCTACATCTAACAATGATAATAACAACACAACATCCAGTTTTAATTTTAAACAAATTACAGATTTAATTATTGTCATTATTAATTTATTTTCCCAGTTCAGTAGTAGTTTACCGTCCAACGTAGCCCCATTACTAGAGTCTATACTACGACAAATACCTCACTCTGGGGTCGGCCAAGGGGGTAGTAATACAGTGGAACAGTAGAAGTATAACAAGTAAGAAACATGAATTTATACACTTACTCAGCACTTATGAGCCAGTAGTTTCTGCTGTGACAGAAACCTGGCTCAAACCTTCAGTAGTTTTTAAAATAAAAGATTATCACTGTCTGAGAGAGGACAGACCTGATGGATATGGTGGTGCAGCTTTATTCATCAGGAATACTGTTTCTTTTTCTCCTTTAGTTTTTCCTGTACATGATAGTGATGATTTTTGTATAGTAGGTTGTAATGTGCACAAAATTTGTATTATATCTGTATATATACCTCATCCTTCAATAACTATTTTAAGCAGTATCCAGCAAATCATTTCTACTTTACCAAGACCATTTTTATTACTTGGCGATTTCAACTCCCATCACCAGACCTGGGGAAGCTCTATTACCACAAATTATGGTGAAGCCCTTCTTGACATCATTGAAAGTCAGAACCTTTGTGTTTTGAATGATGGATCCCCAACTCGCCGCACACCACCAAATCAAAATATAAGTGCTATCGACCTTTCTATCTGTACACCAAACCTTGCATCAACCCTCTCTTGGAATATCCTTCCATCCTCATATGGTAGCGATCATTACCCTATCATTATCTCTCTCCCATTCAATAAACCCATAGCTTTCAAACATACATCTCAATTAAAACACAGATTACCTGATCCATCTAATGATAACTGGCATAAATTTAAGAACTCTGTTAAAGATAAGGTATCTTCACTACCAGATTTTTCTGATAATAATGAAAATCTTTGTGCTACAGCTTTAACTAAAATCTTAATTGAAACAGCCAATGAATTTTTCCCCTTAAAAAACAATAGTTCCCGTCTACCCTCACCTCCATGGTGGGATGCAGAGTGCACACAAGCTGTGAAACACAGAAAGGAAGTTGAGAAAGTTTATAAAAATAATATGACCTTAGAAAATTTTGATTTAGTTACATCAGCTATAAAAGAGACAGGCAAGCTTCTTAAGAAAAAGAAATTTGAGGGTTGGAAAAACTTTTGTTTATCCATCTCTCCAAATACCCCTTCATCAGTAGTTTGGCGTAGTATAAAACGTTTTAAATCAGCTTTTTCTGACACAGCTAGCCCAGTACTACCTTCAACTCTAACTAACGATTTCTTAGATAAAATAGCACCACCGTGGGTGCCACATAATCTGATAGAAAGTTTGCCATCTCCACACACAACTTTACAACATAACCTCAATACATTAGATTCACCGTTTTCTCTTTACGAATTAAAAGGAATTTTATCTAACATACGCGATTCCGCACCAGGTCATGACGGAATCCCATATTCATTCTTTTCAAACCTTTGTGATCAAACTTTGACATACTACTTAGACATTGTAAACAACATTATAATTTCAGGGAATATTCCGACGGCTTGGAAAAGACAGGTAGTGTTGCCAGTACTAAAACCTAAAAAAAACCCTTCTGCAACAAATGCTTACCGCCCAATAGCACTATCATCCGTTTTATTAAAATTGATCGAACATTTGATTAAAAACCGTCTTGAATGGCACCTTGAGAGTAATGGTTTATTAGCAAATAGTCAATATGGATTTAGGAAAGGGAAGTGCACCCTAGACAGTATAAGTCTGTTTATATCAGATATTCGGTTGGCTTTTACGAATAACGAATCCTTGTTAGCAGTATTTCTTGATGTTTCGGCTGCATACGACAGCGTACTTTTAGATATTTTAAAACTGAAACTTCAAGCTCTCAGAGTTCCCCATAAACTAATAAATTGCATTTTAAATATATTACATGGTCGTACTATACAACTTTCTGGGGTTGAAAACGCTCAAACATCAAATGACGACTTTTCGGACAACCCTTGTGGTTACCCTACACGAACTGTCTGGAAGGGCTTACCGCAGGGTTCTGCTATCAGTCCGATTCTATACAATATATATACCAACGATTTAGATTCATTTGCAGTTAATAACGATATTAAGATTTTACAATACGCGGACGACTTAGTTATATATACCATTAATAAATCATTGGATAACGCTTGCACTACATTAACTAATTCACTCTCAAGATTAAAGGCGTGGATGGATGAAAATGGACTCGAAGTTTCAGCCTCCAAAAGTGCTGCTGTGGCATTTACCAGAATGCGAGCTCCACCCCCATTGCAAGTTTTGTATGATGGTGTAGAAGTCCCAATAAAAACAGAACATAAATTTCTGGGAGTTATTCTTGACTCAAAACTTTCTGGTAGTTCTCATTGTAATTACATCGTGTTGAAATGCGAGCGTAACCTGAACATGCTGAGATGTCTTACTGGTGTGTGGTGGGGTGCCCATCCTTTTTCCATGAAACTTATATATAATGCCTTAATACGATCGGTCTTAGACTACGGAACTTTTTTGTTAGAACCCTGTCACTCCACCAATCTAAAAAAGTTAGATCTTATACAGTCGAAAACATTACGGATAATCACTGGAGCCATGAAAACTAGTCCCATAAATGCCCTACAAGTTGAATGTTGTGATCCACCACTAAATCTGCGACGCCAACTTCTTGCAGACAGATTTTTGTGTCGAGTACTTCAAACCACTAATCACCCTCTAATTTCCAAACTACAAAACCTCTTAGACGCTGTTGAAGTAGCCAGATACTGGGAACATAAAGCATTACCTTGCCTTCTTATAAGTTATATAAAATATCGCTCACTTAATTCCTCTACTTATCGGTCAAATTATCTCCCTCTATTTGAATGTAGTTTAGAATCCCTGTTAACTCCCCCAACAGTAAAATACCTTCCTATTGATAAAGCTGACCTGAATGCTGCATTTTCCTTTAAATATATTGTGGACTCAGAGTATAGTGACTTTCACCATATATATACAGATGCCTCCAAACATAATACTACCCTTTGCACAGGAGTTGGTGTTTATCATGCACAGTTAAATATTGTACAAAAAATTAAACTGCCCCCTGAGTCGTCTGTATTTACAGGAGAATGTCTAGGAATTTTAAAAGCTGTGGAATATATCCTGTTATTTAAGTTAGAAAAAACTGTTATTTTCACTGACTCTAAAAGCTCCCTGCAATCATTAGAAAAGTTCCCATTTAAAAACCAAAGTCAATACCCAATAGTTTATCAAATAAGAAACAAAGTGTACGAATGCGTTTGTAGGGGATATACCGTATATTTCGCGTGGCTGCCAAGTCATAGGAACATCAAAGGCAATGAAATCTCTGACCGTCTAGCTAACGAAGCCGTGCACTGTGGTGATAATTTTCCATATTTAAACTATTGCCATGATTTAGCAAACCTCCCTAAATTACAACTTCGGAAAAAATGGCAAGAACAGTGGGAAAACCCAACAGTAAATAAAGGTAGACATCTCTTTAAAATTCAACCCCAAATCCCCCTAAAACCTTGGTTCTTCAAAATGAGGTTTGGCAAGACCGAAACATCAATAATAACGCGATTAAGATTAGGTCATACTTCCTGTCGATCTCACTTATACAGATTTAAAATCGTTGATGACGATTTATGTGAGTGTGGTGGAGTCGAAGACCTCAACCATGTCTTTTTTGCTTGTTCACGTTACGATCGATCTTCTTTTATGAACACACTGATTTCCCTCCGTATTCCTTTCCCGATTTCTATTATTTATCTATTGCATACTAATAATATACATGTATATAGATGTATTGTAATGTTTATAGTTTATAACAATATTAAGCTGTAGTTTTCTTGTATATATTATTTTCCTAAGAAATATTACTTCCCATTCCTACCTCTACTGATCCATCTCCTTTTCCCAACCTCGGTTCCTTAATTTTTATCTTTACCCCGTTTCCCCGTTTTTAACTCGACACTGGCAGGCGCACTCTGCGCAAGTTTGCCAAGGAAAGAAAAAAAAAAAAAAAAAAAACGAATTGTCATCTGTCTGACAGACAAATGTCATAAAAATGTCAGTCAGTACTCATGTTCCACGATTGGTCATGATGGGGAGGAAGTTCTTGGCCTGGAGTCTATTGGCCGCGGTCATGATGGTTTT
This sequence comes from Pyrausta despicata, assembly GCA_963921415.1. Lineage (NCBI taxonomy): Eukaryota > Metazoa > Arthropoda > Insecta > Lepidoptera > Crambidae > Pyrausta > Pyrausta despicata. The sequence goes on from OY992865.1 coordinate 608,130, forward strand.
TTTTTGTGTTGCAATTCTATTGTTCTATTTAATTTTCCTGCCGGAAAACAATTCAATTTTAGAGAAAATGGGCTATCAAAACCTTTTCTACGATTTTTTATTATTATAATATATAATATTAATTGGTATAGTGTACAAACACCACGCCAGGGTTCCAAATATTCTTGGGACAACTTCTTTCAATTCGTTTTTTTCTACCTCATAGTCAAAAGCAGGTCACTTATTCGATTCTTTTTTTAACTGTCATCAATATGTTAACCGTTCATAAGATGAAAATAAATTTCCCAATTTATTTTTAACGTCGGTTAAAAGAAATAATTCATAATATTGAAATAAAAAATAACTTTGCTGTCATTTTCTTTCAATTTAACATTATTATCGCAAGCGGAATGAGTTCTTTACTATCCAATAACAAAAATTGAATTATTCTGCCAGTTATCGGAGGACCTTTCTTTAATGTTAAACTGGTAAGGAAATATTTTGGAAAAAAAATGAAAATTTCTACGATATTTATAGGAAATAATAACATTGTTCTAAAATGTAATAATCTCCGTGCTTCGGAAGGCACGTTTAGCTGTTGGTCCCGGTCAATATCGATAGATATTAGTCTTTAAGCCTAGTCGGAGGCCCTCCGGCGGCTTAATAACATCTGACAGTAAGTTTGGTCACTTACCTTACACACACCCCTCCACCAATCCGCACTGAGCCCGCGTCGTGGAGTATGGCTCGCACAATCTCATAGTTGAGGTGAGGCCTGTGCCCAGCAGTGGGACGTATATAGGCTGATGATGATGATGAAAATGTAATAAAAGGTTTTTTCAAAGAACGCATGAAATCAAGGCAATGAATTTGAGTTACGTAAAAGTTCTCCTAAGAAGTTATTTCATTCAAGTTAAAGTTCTGTTTTGATCGACATTCCATTAAATTCGGTGAAGGATTTGGCTTTAAAAATATGTAATTCATATTTACGAAATAACTTGATAGCTGACTGGTATTTCTAAGTAATGCTTAGCTAGATATAATATTCTTTATTGCATACATAAACAACATTACATATACTTTTTATAAGTTTTAAAGAATTTGTACAATTTAAGCGGTATTATTGCTTGAATTAATTATTTCTACTCGTAGAAAGACCTCACGTTGTCGAAAATTACAGATGATTTGAAACATATAATAATATTTTGACGACCACTTTGGTGTAATGGTTAAGAAGTTGACTATAAACCAGGAGGTCGCGTGTTCGATCCCCGCTCTGTGGGGTGAGCACAAACATTATCGTAACGTATTCGTGTCGTTTAAACGTCAGAATCTGACAGTTTCTCCGTACAAAGAGACAAGTTAACGACAGGTAAACGCTACGAATACGTAACCATAGTTGTTCGTGCTCACCCCACTGTACAAACATTTGTGTGCATGAACAGATCTGTTTGTACTGGTCTGGGTGTTATATGTATATATTAAAGTTTATTTGTAATACCACTGTTGATTCTGAATTTGTAACCGCAGTGCTTAAAGTGTATTATGATGTTGTTGTATATTTATATATATTTTATTTATATTAACTGAGATTTTGACAAACACCTTTTTATTCACAGAGTTGTTTCTTCACTACTACTGTCAAGGGATCAGACAGTTCATAGCTAAGAACACTGGCAACTTCTTGAACTATTATTTTTTCCCCAATAAATAATAAAATATGTAATCAATTTCTTTTGGGTACGAAAACTACAATACATTATACTCTTTAAACAAATAAGAAAACTTGTTTCCGTATATAAAAAAAAACTGTATCCAAAATAGTAACCACAGTTATTCTAATCCCAGACCTGACAACATCTGCCTCTTATATCAATATGACAAACGTTCTAACCCAACACGTACCGCGACAATATCTGTGACAGTTACTATTACACGTATCGCCCACAATTCACTCCGACGCAGTTTGTCACTAGTATTTTATGGAACTAGTACTCCATACGTTATCCTCACTCGTGTATCATCGACCATGTTGTGGTTAGAGATGGATTGTCACACGTTTATGTCGACTCAGTATCGCTACATAAATTTGAATAAGTGTTCCTTTTTTATATTTTTGTATTACCTATGAATTCTTCTCTTACCCCTAAAACTTATAATGCCCTTCTACGGTACGGTCTAATTGCAAAAATCGTGCTGTAATGTAGTCGGTCAAATTATGCTTGTGCTAGTTGTAGTATACAGAGTATGTTTTCATATAGTGTACATATTAAAATATGCGAAAGTATGCCTAATTGTTCTGTTCTGTATCTGTGCCCCACGTGTAAAGGGGAAGAGGGCTGTCATCCTGAGACAGGCATCCTCCTAGTTCAGGTGACAGCCGTCATATTTTACCGTAAAAACAAATTGTTTGTATTTAATGCAAAAAAGACAAAACTTTATTAATATGTTACCAGTTAAAATTATGACAACCTAAATGTTCTGTTTTGCTTTTAAATCATAATTTATTATTTTTGTTTAAGATTTTTAACGTATTTATTTTTTAAATTAATAATGACAATGTATAATTTAAATTTTTCCATATTACATGTACATATTACAATTTTTATTTTCAACTTCTCTAAGTAGTATTGTAATGAAAAGGCGTGGAATAAATTGTTTATTATTAGTAATTATATCGACATGAAGCATTTGAATGGGGGTCTTTTTTTAATCGCCAGCCAAACTTTTTTTCTTCAGACAAAGGTGCCGTAATACTTACCAATTTAAAGGTTATTAATTTATCTATCTATTAATAGTTTTGACTCGGTATACTAGGACCACGCGTGACTAGCTTATATCATTTGGTAATTTTATGTGGTCACTATTATGGGTCTAAGTACTCGTAATTAGATGAATTTCAACAAAGTGAAATATATGAATTTTATTTATATATTTATATAGTATCTGCCTCTATTTGGTTTGATCTAAGTTATCACCACTCTATTGGATACATGCTCGATGCTCGTATATCATGGCACACAGATCGGTCGGTGCAGATTGCCTAGCAAAAATTGGAATTAGAAACATCGGCCATGTTTGATAATTGTGATGTATCGCGCCACCGAAAAGGTTTTTCGGTTTGTTTTTTTTTTGGTAGCAGATTGTAGCAGTGTTTTTTTATCCTCTTTTTGTTTTTGAAATTTGAAACGGTGTTTTAATGGCTTGCGAAGCATTTGTACACTATAAGAAATACTGTTCTCCTAATATGTACGTGTATGTACCAAACTGGATAAAGGTTTTTGACGTGACAACGTCTTATAATTCGACGGAGCCGGCTGCACGCACCAAAAAACATGACGCATGCTGCGTTACTTCGCTCTGAGGCGTTCCATTCAAGGCTTAAAGTGAAAGCGAGGGCGCGGAACGAGCGACAAAGAGGCAACGTGACAAAGACGTTGTCACGTTCAACTATCGTCAGTAAACCGACTTTGCAGACAACCGATTTTTTTTTAAATTGTATACGTCATACACATCACGTTATTTTAACACTGCTGGGATATGTACTTGATTTTTCTTTTCGAATGCCGACTTTCTAAATAGTTAGTCTTACATACTATATAAAAATGTAATCAAATTGTTGTAAGTTCTTTTCGTAGTTGAAATTAGATACCTTGACGACCGCTTGGTGCAGTGGTCCACAGGTCGGACTTCTAAACCATGGGTCGCGGGTTCGATCCCCGCACAGTACAAGCATAAGTGTGCATGAACATGTGTATTTGTACTGGTCTGGGTGTTTTCTATGTATAATATGTATTTATTTACAAAAAAAAGTATTTAAATAAGTTTATCCGTTGCCTAGTACCCATAACACAAGCCTCGTAGCTTAATTTGGGACTAGAGAATTGGTGTGATTGTTGTGAAATATTTATTTATTATTTACCTATTCCAATTCCATTTCTAAACTAGACGATAAAAAAGATATACGACCTCAAGATTGAGATTCAACTAAAAACTCAGTAATGTTGTTTTTTGTGTATAAAAGTGTATGGAATTTCATCATTCTAATGTATGGTTACAGCCACTAGATTTGCTGTCAGATAAACGTTTCATGTTCTTGTCCCATAAAAGAACACAAAAGAAACACACCATACGTTTTTTTGATACCCCATTTTATTTTGTGTTACAATGCTATTTAATCACGACAAGCATTATCTAAATGATACATTGCCAGTTCCTTTGAGTTACGACACTCCCCCTTTTTTTCCCCACGCCCCCTACTTTTCCCCATTTTTCACGCTCTCCCGAATTTTATGGGGAAACAAGTGCGCAAGTGATATTTTTGTTAATCCTTTTTTGGAACGATAAATTCGGTGTAATGGATGTCCTAATTCGTAAGGGTGTAGGGCTGAGTGGTGATTTATTAGCGTATTATGTGTTAAGTCCTGTGCCTGTTAGTTAATTAGGTTTTGGGGAGGTTTAATTTGCACCTCGACCGCTATTTGTTGCTGGGAGGTCGGCATGTTAACTCCTTTAGGTTACGTATACGGGAGTTACCTTGTAGTTCATTTGATAGCATGCCCTGATTCATGTATTGTAGTGTATCTTACAAGGCGATGTTACACTGTCTTCTGTTAAAAATAAATCCGTACTAATACTAGTTTGGCGCAACTGATTTTGAGTTAGGAAGCTAAATAGAAGCGCTTCCTACCGAAGGGGTGTTATGGTCGGGGACAAAGGTCCTATAGACATCATCTTGATTTGTCTTGATCTGTATCATTCTGGATCTAAATCTTATATACTGCGGTTCATGTACGGTACTAGGCTAACAGTGCCATCTAGCCTATGGAGCCGTATGACAGCTCGCTGTCGTGCTAGCCACCGTTAGACATCCGCTTGCGATAGCGAATGGTAGAGGTCGCCACACTAGTAGTATTATAAATGGTAAAGTCAGTTTGTTTGTTTTGCCTTCTTTCACGACGCAACGGAGCAATGTTACGATATGTTTTAGTGTATGGAGGTAGGTAAGAGGCTGGAGAGTGACATAAGCTACTTTTTTCAGCAGCAAAACATCACAATCCCATGTAAAAATTGTAAAATCAACTCATAGCTCACCGATAGATGGCGCTCGGTATAGTTTTGAGGGCTAGGGATTGTGAAGATAAGGGGTTTCCACCTAGACGGAGTCGCGGGCGGCCACTAATGGACTTTTTTTCCGCGTTTATTGATACTGTGATACGAGTAACACAGCTGATTACAAAAATGTAAGCGATTTGAGGTTGAAGAACTATAATGTCTCAAAAGAATTATAAAAATTCTCTTAAGCTCGGTGAGACGGCAATCCGACATGACCGGAGAGAAATCAGGCGCAGGACCAACGGCTTAACGTGCTTTCCGAGGCACGGGGTGTGACACCGCCAACTTCCCGACTCCGAGCTTTTTTTGAGAAATTCATGACAGAAAATCTCACAAACAATTTTGGCTCGACCTGGGATTAGAACCCAGGACCTCTTGGATGTAAGGCAGAAACTTTGCCACTACACCAACGAGGCAGTCAATCGCAAGTTAAAACGACACCCAACAATAAAACGTAGGTAAGTTCAAATTACTCCGCACGAAGTACTGGATGGAGTACTAGTTCCATAAGCACGAAAATGACCGCGAGCATTCGTTCAACTTCGTACGTATTCGTGACGTCCTGGTTTGTTCGACTTGTCAATATTAAATGGATTTACTTCCAGGAATCGATTTCGAACTGCCATAATTTACCTAACTTCGAAACGATCTGTGTATCGATCGCCTTACATATCAATCATCCATTGTATGAAAACTCTTATGAAATTGTGGTAAACTATAAAATACAGCGAACAAGTTTAATACCAGAAATGTATGGAGCCAAACCTTGACCTACAGATCAAACTCAGTTCAACAATAAATATGTGTATAAAATGAAATGAATATACAAGACGCAAGATATCGCGTTTCGCGTCACAAACGAATTCATTCTTACACTCAACGCAATAAATTATCAATTGCATTACTCTTATCATGAGACACTTTTAAAATTCATACTTTGTTGGTATACCTCATTTGTTTCATGCAAAAAAACATTAAATTATAATTAAACTAAAATATCAAATGTTCCAATTAATAATAATAATATGCAACAACATCACATACATTGATCTGACTCCGTGGTAAGTACCTAGCTTAAGCACTTGTGTTACAGATATCAGAATCAACGAAGGTATTACAAATAAACTAAAATAGATACATAATAACACCCAGACCAGTATAAACAGACAAACAGTTCATGCACACATGTCTGTACAGTGAGGGGATCGAACCCCGACCTCTTGGTTAATAGTCAACTCCTTGATCATTACACCAAAGTGATCGTCGATTACATTTTGAAAAATACACTACCTCTATTATGAATATGCGACGGCCATTGTTAGTTTATTGTATTTTTTTTTCACTTTTATTAAAAAGCATTTCAGCACAAGAGAAGTCACATGAAAAGGCTTGTCCTACAATTTCAGATATCTCCCAAAATCGAGCAACACGTTTCCTTATTGCACCGTCCTATCTTTGAGAACAATCCGTTAATGACCGTAGCATAAAATAACCGTTATTTTCACAAAAATAAAGTCCTAAGGGTGCAATTATTAAATCAACATTTATCTTCCGAAATGTCTTTGGAGTCGTTTGTACCCGCGTTTATTTCCGAATTTGTTAAAAAAGAAATCTCATAAAACTTGGGAGGAGCTACTAATGACCACGATATATAGGTTTTACGGCTGTGAGGAGACTACGCCTGCACAAATGAAATAGGAGCCGTAGACTCGGGACAGTCTTTCGATATTTGTCTGACAATAAATAAATAAACTGCTTATTATACAATGTCACACACAGACACATATTACAGAAATCACTAGGGGTACACTTGAAAGAAATTGATAGAAACAGATAGATTAACACTTTTTTGTACAACACAAAACAAAATTAAAGACAAGTTTAACCAAGAAAGATGTACAATTTAGGCGGTCTTATCGCTTGTAGCGATCTCTTCCAGATAACCTTCGATTAACATTTAATGAACAGGAAGGGGGAATTTGAGCACAACTTAAATGAATAATGCAAAGCATAATTTTAAAGAAACAACTAAGATATATAGGACTAAACTGAATATATAAACAGATATATATTTAAACAGATTGCACCTTAGAAAAATAGGGAACTCGAAGGGATGGGCGTTTTGAGGGCATTTTTTTTTTGTTTGAAACTTATTTAATCACTGTGGTTAGCTATTCGCTATATATTCATAATCTTCCTATTAGCTATTTTCCTGGCTCATGTCAAGGGTTTCAAGTCTTCTGCTTGAACGTTATTTACGGGTTCATTCGGCCGCTAAGAGACTACGCTTGTTTTAGAAGATTTGTTGGATCCCGGCGTTATTTGTGTCCGCCCTCTTGATTTGCACCTAATACGGTGTGAGAACTTATATTACAAAGCTAGGTAGGTTGTATGACATCAAATTGATGACGACCACTTTGGTGTAATGGTTAAGAAGTTCACTTTTAACCAAGAGGTCACGGGTTCGATCCCCGCACTGTTCAAACATGTCTGTTTGTCTGGTCTGGATGTTATATGTATTTATTTAATATATTTTGTAATACTACTGTTGATTCTGATATCTGTAACTCAAGAGCTTGTATGTGGCTAAAACCACGGAGTCAGATCAATATATGTTGTTATATATTTATTATTTTTATTAATTCAAAATTGTTTTTGCAGTCTTATAATATAAAAATAGCACTGCCAAACACTGCCACAATTTAGGACATTAGGCATGAGAAATATTTTTTAGATTCAAACGTTTTACAGACAAAACTTAATTAGGCACCAATTCGCGAGATTGTTCTTACTTAAAAACTTGTTTTGTTGTCACTGCCAGTAACCTATGTGTGTTCCGTTAAAATTAAATTAAATTGCGTTTGTACGCATCATTTGGTTACCCGAATAATGTGTTTCAATAAACTTACTTGTAAACTTACATGTAATAGATAATTAATATTTTGTACGCCTATAACGGCAAGTCATAGTGAAACCATGCTGCCATCTACATTAGCATCTGTAAAATGCCACCTATGTCTATGAAATGAATGATTTGATTTGATTTAAATTGTTCACAGTAAACGAAATTTAACGAAATCGCCCATAATGATAGTAAATAAACAAATGCTAATGGCGCAGTGGTTGCAGCGCTTTGGTAGTGATACCAAAAGTTAAGCAACCTAAGGCGCGGTCATGTTTGGGATGGGTGACCATTCGGACCATTTAAGTGACGTCTATTTACAAGCATCTCCGTGCTTCGGAAGGCACGTTAAGCTGTTGGCCCCGTTTAATATCGATAGATATTAGTCATTAAGCCTTGTCAGAGGCCCTCGGGCGGCTTAATAACATCTGACAGTTAAGTTAGTCACTTACCTTATAAACACCCCTCTACCGCGGTGCACTGAGCCCGCGTGGTGGAGTATGGCTCGGACCACTTCATAGTTGAGGCATTCAGAATTTTTCATATATTCATTTTACGTATTTACTTGTGTTCTTCGCGATCGTCATTATCATTTTTATTCAAACAAAAGCTGGAAATTCCAGAGAGACATCTTACGTTCTCATCAGCCTATATACGTCCCACTGCTGGGCACAGGCCTCACCTCAACTATGAGATGGTCCGAGCCATATTCCATCACGCGGGCTCAGTGCGGATTGGTGGAGGGGTTGTTTGTAAGGTGTCAGAATGTACGGGCTCCAAATAAGAACACTCGCCTTTAACTATCGGTTGAGAAGGATCTGTACTTACTTTACTGCATTTTATTCGAACAACGACTTTTAAAAGATGTCGTTACCCAGAAATTATAAAATAAAATCACTAAATAGGGGCAATGAACGTATATTTCAGTATCACTTTTTAGAAAAATAACACCATTATTACAAAACAATGATTTTACTTATTTTAAAAGTTATTCTAACACAGCATAGACTATAGTAATAATTAACATTATTAGTACTCACAATAATTGCGGCAATACAGTCTTAAGACGTCCGAACACGATGACGGTCAGTGGAGTAATGCCCGCTTGCTGGTGAAACACTGGTATTTAAAGGAGTAGTGTTACGATCACGTGGTCGTGATCGCAACGGAAGTAACCGATTGAAATGGCTTAATATTATTTTCACAAGCAAGCTACTTTGGCAAAAAATATTATTATTTTTAATTACATTTATTAATTAGTTTATTATATTTTTACATCAACTTAGGGTGTAATAGTAATATCATTTGACTAGGAAATACCGACATGATTATGAAACGCTGACATTCGGCCATCCTAGCTATAGCATGACCTCATGCGAGCATAAGTGACACTAAAAATTACAATTTTTTTTACAGATATAACAATGCAATAATTCCTATAATCAGACTGTCCTTAAATTTTCGTGAGGTTAGGGTCCTTCCACCCTTACTTTATATTCCAGGATCCTTCATCCTTGCTCTATCGTCTTAGGCCCTTCCGCCCTTAATAAATCATTCATTTAGAAATCAAATATAGATTGGGCCCTTCCGCCCAGAAGTAAATAATCATAATTTTAACTTAAATTAGGCCTTACAAATGAGTGAATTGACTTAAAACAACATTGGATGTGTAATTTGATCATGCATTTGCAATAAATTCCTTTACAATCGAAGTGTCATTTCCGACAGATTCATCGGATTCATTAGATAGTTCACTGTCACTATCGTGTGGTCTGTTAAAGTTTAGCCATGGCCGAATTTTGTCCACGGCCACTACAGTAGAATAGTGTCTGTTACCCCTTTTAGTAATAGGTGTGTCCTCTATTTGATACCGGTCATTTCCGAGGACGCTAATTATTCTGTATGGCCCCTGAAATTTAGGCACTAACTTCCTACTTTGCCCCGTAGACGGTATTTGGCGCTCTACTCTAACTAAGTCACCGATTTGGTATTGAATAGGCTTACTACGCTTCTTATTAAATCTAACCCTATCTTTTTCCTGCCTATTTTCAATATGTGCACTTATTTCGCCTCTTATTTCATCGACATTTTGATTTTTACCCACTTCAGTCACATCCTCTCCTAATTCCGAGATTATCCTACCTTCACTTGATCCTGTTAGCCTTTTCCCGAATAATGCTTCAGCTGGTGAGCGATTAATGCTTTTATTAAACGTATTATTAATACCCCACTGCACTTCGGGCAGGTGGTCATCCCATTTGTTTTCAGCTGTTCCAATAGTTTTTGCTGTTAAGGCGTCTACTACTATTTTATTATAACGTTCCACCTGTCCGTTTGCACGAGGAGTGGCAACGGCATTTAAAACATGCTTAATTCCCTTCTCAGACATAAAAGATTTAAAATGATCACTTGTAAATGAGGTACCTCTGTCGGAAATTATTCGCTTTGGTATTCCGAAAACACCAAAGTACTCTTGAAGAACTCGCATGGTGGTTTGAGTTTTAGTATTTCTAACGGGCTTAAGATATATATAACGTGTTAATGCGTCAATAATTACAAGAATGTACGTATTCCCCTTAGAACTACGCACAAAAGGACCCGTGTGGTCGATGTGGATCGTGTCAAAAGGTGCGGCTACCTTGGGTATTGGGTGTAAGAAGCCGGGTTTTTTTCCCGCTGTTGATTTTGAATATGCACATTCCAAACAAGAATTAACGTATTTCTTTACAAAGTGTCTCATTTTAGGAAACCAATAAGTTGACTTAATCTTTTCTAATGTCTTTTCAAAAGCAAAATGACCTATATCGTCATGGTTTTGTTTTACTATTTGCCAGCGTACTCCTTTTGGCACGACCCACCTATCACCATCTGAAGTTACACGAAATAGTTTGTTGTTCTTTAATTTAAAATTTGATTTTATATCCACCATATTATCTAGCTCAGGGTCTTTAAGAATCCCTACTATTCTTTGAATGGTATCATCTGCATTTTGTACTGTAGTTAACCAGTTAGATTCAGTTACAGCGAGAACACTGAAATGAGTGGGGCTAGACACAGGGTTCCTGGATAATGCGTCTACATGGGACATGGATGCGCCAGGCCTATATTCAATGACGAAATCAAATTCTTGCATCTGTTCCCACCACCGAGCAACACGAGGTAGCATATCTTTTTTTTGGAACGTAGCTTTTAATGAGTTACAATCTGTTACTATTTTAAAGGGGATACCGATTAAATAAACTCGAAATTTTTGTAGAGCAGATACAACTGCTAACGTTTCTAAATCATACGACGAATAGTTCTGTTCTTCAGGACTGGTCTGCTTACTAAAGTATGCGATAGGCCTCAAAGCATGACCATCCCTTTGCAATAGGATGCCCGCCACTCCAGCCTTGGATGCATCGGTATGAAGTTCGGTTTCGGCTTTTGGATTGTACAACGCTAAAGTAGGTTTTTGAACTAACTCACTTTTCAAAGTTTTGTACGCTTGCTCTTGATCGACTCCCCATACCCAGGTGACGTTTTTCTTCAAAAGATAAGTTAGTGGTTTGGCTATTATTGAAAATTTAGGAACGAAACGTCGGAAAAAACTCGCAAGACCTAAGAACTGGCGAATATTGTGCTGATTTTGAGGAGTCGGGTATTGCTCGATAGCCTCTATTTTTTTTTCCACCGGGACGAATGCCACTTTCAGAAACTTCGAAGCCTAAAAACTCTACCGTACGCTTAAAGAAAAAACACTTTGATGGTTTTAGAGATAAACCCGCGTCTTTAAACAATTGCAAAACAAATCTTAATCTTTCCATGCCTTCAGCGACGCTACGAGAAGGGATAATAACGTCATCCAAATACGCCAATGCCTCTCCATGACGCGCATTACCCAAAATCTGGTTCATAAGACGTTGAAATGTAGCTGGCGCATTAGCAAGCCCAAAGGGCATCCGGTTGAATTCGTAATGCCCATCGGGCGTTACGAATGCAGTTTTATGCTTATCTTCTTCCCGGATGGGGACCTGATAATATCCCGATGCTAAATCTAAGGTTGTAAAAAATGAATTGCCAGATAAAGCGTCTAACTGGTCATCAATGAGTGGCATTGGGTATTTTTCTTTAACCGTCTTTTTATTTAGGGCTCTATAATCAATACACAAGCGTACTTCCCCAGTCTTTTTACGTACAAGAACTATCGGGCTGGCATAAGGTGATTGCTAACCTATAAGGCCTGTAAACTACTGGCTGATCATCTTGCAAAACTATTTTCATTTCCCCTGTCGATGTACTTCCTAATTCCGAAAGTTCGAATGCAAAACAGTCCCTATAATTATTTAATAGTCCCAAAAGTTGCTGTTTTTCAACATCAGAGAGATCATCGTCAATGTTGAGATCGGAAATTGTAATGGGTGTGTTTTTAACAGAAACATTTAGGACATTCAACATTTGATTTGCCATGTCTTCATGCGCTACTTTTCCACGAGCTATGAGAGAATCCCTTTCTAATGTTAACTTGGATGATGGGGAACAACTCGCAACGATTTGACCATGACCTCTCGAAATGTAGAATAGCCCGGATGAAATTGAAAATGCGATATCGTTTTTGCGACGTAAACTGCCCTCAATGAATAGCTCCCCTTCGAAATTGGGATCCTCTGTGTATACATCGATAATAGTTAAGCCTGAAACCTGTACTTGACTTTTGCAGAACAACTTTATCTTACTCACTTGGATTTCAGGAATTTCTACGTTCGATATCTCAAGAAAATCGCTAGTTTTTCTAATAACTATATGTGGTTGCTCTGTAAAAGTCTGACCGATCATCAAGGGGACCTGCATAACTGCATCAGGAACTATTATAAGATCTAATTTGGCCGCTACCCCATCTACTTTAACTTGTGCCTTAAAACTTCCCAATGCTCTAACTACAGAGTTGCCAAACCCTCTCAGAACAGGTAAGTCTGATGTATCAAAATTTGTACTGATCTTTTGAAATTCACTTAATTTAATCATAGAACATTCGCTCCCGAAATCAATGAAGGCTGGTATCGTTATACCATTTACTACAGCGCTTTTAAGGTATTTTTGATTTGCTTCTGGCTGTTTTAAATCGTTAGATGTTATATCAGTCCTTTTGCTAGCCACCCGCAAAACTGTTTTATCGGAAATTGGTCGTTTCGAAAAGCATTCCTCAGTCTCATGTCCAATCTTATTGCAATTACTACATTTCTTTAAGGGAATTGAGCACCGCGCAAATACGTGGCCCTCTTGCCTACAATTTAAGCAACGAGTCGGTTTGCTTTGGGGTTTGAATTGGTTATCCTGATTTTTGATTAGGGAAGGTTTGCTTGATCTACGGTCATTAGTCGGTTTAACGTGTCTAACATTACGTAAGTATGACAGTAATTTGTCCGGGTCGTCAAACTTTACTGCCTCTGCACCTAACCTAACAGACCTATCATCGATACCATGCAGGATACATTCCACTGCCCGACTACCTACGATACCACATCTATTAATTAGACCTATTTTTTCATAATAATATTCTTCCAACGAATCTCCAAACCGTGCTCGTTTAGCTAACATGTCGCTGAGCATTTGCCCGTAATTTTCCTCAGATGGAAAGGCAGAAAGAAGTTTCTTTTGCCACTCGTCCCAAGAGTGAAGAACAGACGATAGACCTTCATACCATCGTTGAGCTACGCCACGTAGCTTGGGTAGTGCAAAATGAATTATTTGTTTCTCTGTCCATCCGTAAATAGTGGCACATTCGTTTACTTTATGCAACCACATGATCATCGTCTGTTCTTTTCTGTTAGGATCGAATTCTGGCACCGTATTGTGCATTGAGCCCAATTTATCTAATGAATCGGTCTGATTGATTGACTTTAACACTTGGACAATTTGCGCAATATTATCTAAAGTGTAAGTGCATGTAGAAGACTCACCAGGGTTATTATTAAACGTATTTCCTTCGAACTGCTTATTGTGTTCGTTGCACGACGGCCCGACGCCATGCTGGCCGCGCGGCTCTGCATGGCGACTGCGTGACCTCTCGTCACGTTGGTTGTGCGGCTCGTCGCGGTGACTGCGCGCCCGAGAACCACGCTGGTTGCGTGGCCTGCTCTGACGACTGCGTGACCGGTAACCACGCTGGCTGCGCCGTTCGTCCTGGCGACTGCGTGACCGGGTACCACGCTGGCTGCGCGGCTCGCCGTGGTGACTGCGCGATCGCGTAGCACGATGGCTCCGCGGCTCACCATGGCGACTGCCTGATCGCGTACTATGCCGCCCGTGCGGCTCGCCGTGGCGGCTGCGTGACCGGGTACCACGCCGGCTGCGTGGCTCGTTGTGGCGGCTGCGCGGTGTCTGCAATATCGGGCTGACTTCCATACAGCGACTGACCCGGCCTCGTGAGCTGCGGCGAACCGGACTTTGCGATCGACGCTGACTAGCTCTGCCTTCGAGCTGTCGCAGCTTCGACCGTGCACGTCGCGGTGACTCCGGACACTTATCCATATCGATCTGGAAAAATTTTAAATATTTACGCAGTGTGTCCGTTCAGTACTATGAATATCTTATGACACAAAGAGAGTAAAAAGAAAGAAAGAGAAAAAAAAAATTATCCCACTTCTGAAATGTCAGAATGTACGGGCTCCAAATAAGAACACTCGCCTTTAACTATCGGTTGAGAAGGATCTGTACTTACTTTACTGCATTTTATTCGAACAACGACTTTTAAAAGATGTCGTTACCCAGAAATTATAAAATAAAATCACTAAATAGGGGCAATGAACGTATATTTCAGTATCACTTTTTAGAAAAATAACACCATTATTACAAAACAATGATTTTACTTATTTTAAAAGTTATTCTAACACAGCATAGACTATAGTAATAATTAACATTATTAGTACTCACAATAATTGCGGCAATACAGTCTTAAGACGTCCGAACACGATGACGGTCAGTGGAGTAATGCCCGCTTGCTGGTGAAACACTGGTATTTAAAGGAGTAGTGTTACGATCACGTGGTCGTGATCGCAACGGAAGTAACCGATTGAAATGGCTTAATATTATTTTCACAAGCAAGCTACTTTGGCAAAAAATATTATTATTTTTAATTACATTTATTAATTAGTTTATTATATTTTTACATCAACTTAGGGTGTAATAGTAATATCATTTGACTAGGAAATACCGACATGATTATGAAACGCTGACAAAGGTAAGTGACCAACCTTACTGTCAGATGTTATTAAGCCGCCCGAAGGCCTCTGATCAGGCTTAACGACTTATATCTGTCCATATTAACCAACAGCTTAGAATGCCTTCCGAAGCACGGAGATGCTTGTTAAATAGACGTCACGTAAATGGTCAGAATGATCATCCATTAATTTATTTAATTAAAACTTTATTGCACAAGAAATGTACAAAGGGTGGACTTAATGCTAAAAACATTTTCTGCCAGTCAACCCCAAGGTCATGCAGAAAGAAGGTGCAGTGAAAACTAAATAAGAAAGGTAGTGTTGCATCCCAAACATGACCGCGCTTTAGGTTGCTTAACTTTAGGTACATCTTACGTTAATACTTTAGAATTGTACATGAATAGATTTGCCTTATAAGTTTGATTTTTTTACCTATAAAATAACATGTAAATTTTCATTTACTAACCCTAACACGGTTAAATTTAGAAAGCAATTACATGGCCTACCTGCCCTACCTAAACAATAGGCAGAGTTAATTTGGGCTTTACACAATTGTCATAAGGATTAAGATGAAGCCGCATACAAGCCCATTTCAGGTATATCGTTGGTAATTAATAGATGTAAGCTTGTAGTAACGAACTTGTAAGGGAATGAACACAATGGTAGGGAAGGAATAATTAACATGTAACTATCCTACTATAAACGCGAAAGTTTGCAAGTATGGAAGTATACTGACGACCACTTTGGTGTTATAGTCAAGAAGTTGACTATTAACCTAGAGGTCGCGGGTTCGATACCCGCACTGTACAACCATCGACGAACGTGTCTGTTTGTACTGGTCTGGGTGTTATATGTATTTATTTAAGTTAATTTGTAATAGTACTGTTGATTCTGATATCTGTAACACAAGTGCTTTAGCTACTTATCACGGAGACAGATCAATGTATATGATGTTGTTGCATATTTATTATTATAGATCTTTGCAACCCTTAACGTTACAACTACTGTATGGATTTTAAGGAAATTTTAACAAAATATAGCTTCTACATCAGAATAACACATAGGCTGTAATTTATGAAGAATTGATAAGATTAAGTTTAACGCGGACGAAGTCGCGGGCCGCCTCTAGTTACATACGCAATGGAATTGCTATTACTTTGCACATAAAAGCAAACTGAAATAATAATAAGTTCAATTGCCAAAAGAAACTCTTAAATGTAATTACATTTTTGCGGCGTTCTCCAAACTAACCAAATAAACAATTTATTTTTGATATTTCAGTTTTTTTTTGGAAAATATATATTTGACCTTACCTGTACTAAAATATAGGTACTATGCCTATTTATTTGTAATTATTATCATTAGTACATATACAATAATTACTAAACTAATATATATCTTCACAGATAAGTGACGATCGTAAAATTGTGTCCCATTGGTAAACGTACTTCAGCTGGAGTATGAAGAAATTTACTTCAACCTAGTGGTCGCCCGCGACTTCAACCGACGCGATCGTGGAAACCCTTTATCCTCACAATTTTTTTTAAAATTTTAGCCTGTATATTCTGATCTATATTTATAGCTTTGTTTTTGTAAAATTGCATTTATATCTTTGGCGCAACAGATTTAAAGATAGGAAGCTAAAGGGAAGCGCTTCCTACCGACCAGGTTTTATGATCGGGGACCAAGTTCCGATAGACATCATTTTGATTTGTCTATCTATATTACTGTGGATCTGAATCTTATATTTCGCGGTGCATGTGCGGTACTAGGCTAACAGCGCCATCTAGCCTATGGAGCCGAGCTCGCAGCCTCGTGCTTGCCACCGTTAGGCATGCGCTTGTGATGGTGAACGGCAGATATCGCGACAATATATAATAGTTTTAATGTAAAATAGTTACTAACGGCCTTCAATACTTTTAAAATTTCGCGTTTATGATATAAGTATAGTTTATTTATTTATGGTGTGATAGTTTTCTTTACAAGCGTCAATGTACACGCTGCCTTAATAGACAAAGTATTATGGGCCAAATATTTGACCCAAAATTCGGGAAACGACATCGGTAATGCGCCTTAAAGTAAATAACGAATACAAACGTTCTATATGTAAATGTAACCTACATATTATTTTAATTACTTAACCATTCAAATGGGTCGTGTGTTTTGAATATATCAGTAGAAAATATTGTTATGGGAGGGGGTAGATACATTTATAAAAAATGAGGTATAAGTATATACGACAACATCACATACATTTATTTGAATCAGTAGTAAGTAGCTAAAGCACTTGTGTTACAGATCAGAATCAACAGTGGTATTACAAATAAACTTATATAAACACATCATAACACCCAGGCCAGTGCAAACAGATATGTTCATCCACAATAAAAAAAGTAATTAGCCAGTAAGTTTTTATTCTAAGCCCAAATTAATTGTAATTTACCTTTTGGAACTGAATAAATTTTATTTATTTTTTTTTGTTTAATAATGTTTGTACAGTGCGGGCATCGAACCCGCGACCTCTTGGTTAATTGTCAACTTCTTAACCATTACACCAAAGTGGTCGTCGAATTCTATTTATCGTTTGTAGCAACTCGTGGAAACATACCAATATAATAATCACGACAGTGTTGAAATAGAAGTCTTTACTCTTTTTTGGTGATCTTTGAGTGATTGGAGAGTTTAGGTTTCTATGTAAAGTATAAATTGATTATTTTATAATAATGTGTATTTATCAGCATAAATATCAAAACGTAAGTATAAATAAATAAAAATATTTTCTACTGATCTTTTCGAAACATAGATATGTAGCATAAAGTAATCATAATAATTTTGGTAAAGGTTCAATAATTTACGTTGAATTTTTCAACTAAATTACTAAAGAATTATTATGAGATCGGATTAAAGACTTTTTATTTGCTGTTTGGTTACTAATAACATAACTGATTCCAGTGAATATTTAAGGCTTACAAAGTAAAGGATAGCCTTACTTAAAAGTATACATAACAAAGTATTGTTACCAGGAAAAACCTCCGTTCACAGCTATTATATTTCAGTAGATACCCGAAAATGGATTCGCGATCCTGAAAATTTAATTAACAACCTGTATTCAGGGCCATATTTATAACGCTTGCCTTACATTCACCCGCCATTGAATCGTGATTATTATCAGTCTGTCACGCCCAAAGCCTGTAATTAAGTCAACCCAATACCACAGTACAGTAGTGAGCTAAAGCAGTACAGGAGCGAAGAAGAAATACTTGATTTACCAGACGCACGTCTTTTTCAAAAACAATGAGTAGCACTTTACGTAAGCAAATCTTATGTTTGTGTTTATTTTTAAAGTATCTTTATTATCATAAAATCATAAGAACAAGTAAGAAATAACTAAACAAAAGTCACTACCATAACATGCAATATGAGTAATATGACATAAATTTTACCAGACTAAAAACGCCTGTAAACAATTCACACGCATGTATCTTTATTAACAATTTATCTTTCATGTTACTGTTCATAATAATTATTAAAGAATTGCTTTTCATTGCAATGTTTTTGTAGTAAACATCGCTCATCGTACGATTTAATTAATAATACCAAATAGGCGGTAGTCCTACAAAGTAACAGACGTGTTAAAGAAATGAAATGAATGAAAAAAATCTAATGTTGACTTTGATGGAAACCCAGAATATCTAGGCTTAAAATCTAGCGTTAACCACAGGCTACAAAAGCGGTCGGCTCCAAAGGGCTTTGAGCGGGTGTCAGGTACTAATATTATTAAGTGGTCGCCCGCGACCGCAAGAAAGCCCTTTATCTTCAAAATTATTTATAAATGGTGGTCTTTGTGCTATTCTGATTTATAAGCTATAGTTTGTGTAACGTTTCATTTAAATATATTCAGTGGTTTTTACGTGAGAAAGTAAAATATATCTAAACATCCACACTTACAAACTTTCGCGTTTACTTTAATAATTGTAGGATATTCGCTTAAGAGCTCTGTTTAGGTCTGCGTATGTCATTTCGAGTACTTGTTTATTTACTTTATTTATTTAAAAAACTTCTGCACAACTTGTGTACAGCGACGGACTTCATGCCGGAGGCATTCTCTTCAACTACAGGTCCAAACAGAGAACATACAGGCGGTGCACATACAGATAAAAAAGAAAATGAAAGTAAAATGGTTAGGTACCTAGTTAAGTAATATGTTTTTCTCAAGAATTTTCAAAAGTAGGGCGACCTTAGTCATCTGCAACAATGTTTGACAAATCCTAAATTATTGCTCTTTGTTACAAAATTCCTAGGATTATGTTTTTACGACCATGTTTTCAATAAACTATTATAATTTATGGTTTCCCCCTTACGTTGAATTTGTCACACATTGTGCAAAAGCAGATAAGGCACGGTCACCAGATTGGTATATAAACCCTGAAGTTGTGACTTTAAAATCATTCTACTCCTTACATCAACCAGTGTTACATCTTAAGAATATTTACTGTATTTCTTTGTCTTGCATAATATACAACAGTGTTCAAGTAACAGTCTACGTGTTTTCTTGATTTTCCTCCTAAAAATCAAGTGGTGGCAGCAAACCCAACTCCAATCAGAAACATAACTGATAGCAGCAAGTCCAACTCCAGTCTGAAACCTAACTGGTGGCAGCGGTGGGATAATCCTCTGCAGCGATCACAGATCAGTACAGTACGTAATTGAAGCCGCTCAAGTAAGTGATTTTTCTTCAACATCTTGCTCGTTGCATTTCTTTCAAGAATTGAGAGGACGATCCAATAATCAAGATTATTAACATAAAGAAGACGAAGAATAAGGAGTAGGATCGGGAGGATCCGTACACGTTGTAATAACGTTGTCCTTCCTTAACAAATCAAACCTTAGATAGACATGTGTGCTCTAGGGTCATTATTATTTTTGTAATTGTAAATTAAATTCGGTACCGATAAATTTGAAAAATATATTGTGCAAATATTGCGAAATTATAAAGCTTTGAGCGAATTATTTAGGTCACGTGACTAGTAAATTAATTATTGACTTATAAAATTGTTGAGTGAATCGGAATTTGGTTTAAGCAAACCTGAAAAACATTGCTTTGTATGAATGTGGTTTTTAGCAAACCTAACCAAAATTGCTGTGTGTAAAATAATTGTGATTTAGCAAACCTTATTGCTCTAATTGTTTAAATAAAAAGTGGTTTCAGCAAACCTTACCAAAATTGCTCTGAAATCTAAAAATAAAATTAAATAAATAATTAAAAAAATTTGCTTTGCGAAGTAAAATTGTAATAAGTACCTGAAAAATATCTGTAAATCTAAAAAAGTGTAACTCTTTACTTAAAAATAACATTACTGGGTAAAATAATAAATTTTGATAAAAAATATATAAAACAAAGACATGAATTTCTTATCGGAAGCAGCTCAGTTAGCTCAAAACCAATTGGGTCAGGCAGCACAGCACGCAATGGGACAAGTTAGACGGGAAGTCGAACGTGCGGCAGATCAAATAATTGCCGAACGACTTGCAGCCGGTACGGCACATTCATCTGACTTTCCCAATGCTCAACCTTTACCTGAGACACCTCCATCTGAACAGGAACGGCCTGAACTTCCACAATATTATCGTAGTTTTGAAACTCGCAGTGAAACTGACGCATCCCCTCCTCCACCCTATAGCGGAATTAGATACCGATTTAATAGTTCAGTTGCGTCAGATTTATTAGACATAGTGCCAACTTTCGATGGCAATCCAAATACATTAAACCTCTTTATTAAAAAGGTGGAATATGCTTTGGCTATGGTGGGAACTCAAAACCACAATGAAACTAAAATGCAATTCGTGATACAAAAGCTTACAAGTAAATTAGTAGGCAGAGCAGCCGTACTAATAAGCGAGTACGATTATGCTAGTGCCCCATGGCAAACCTTAAAGGAAATACTTATTCAGCATTTCGGAGATCAAAAGTCCGAGGGATGCTTAGTGTTAGAGTTGGAACAACTCAAAATAAGAAATAACGAATCGTATCTGGATTTCTTTAATAGGATTCAGTCTGTCAAAAGTAAGCTTTTTGCAAAAATAATAGCAAAAAATGATGCCTCAACAAGAGATACTAAAATGTCCATATATAATCATACGTCATTACAAGTTTTTCAATATAACTTACCCCAGCACCTTTTACGACTCGTCAGACTGAAAGAACCTAAAAACTTAGAGGAAGCATTACAAATAGTAACTGAAGAAGTTAACTTTCAAAAGCAGTATATGCTGCGAAACGAATCTAACTCTAATAACTCTAATACAAAGAGAACGCTGCAGTCTCATAATAAAAGTTATAAACCTCGACCATTTCACGGTCAAAAATTTCGCCTAAATGAAAGGCCTACTCCAAACTTTAACACCAATTTCAGACCTCAAGGTCATTTTCAAAACCAACCACAGGGTCAGTCTCAATTCCCAAGACAACCCCAACCCTCTACTTCCTACCAACCTAGGCAACAATGGATGAATCGCAGATTCACCCAAAATCCCTTTCAAGCGTCGACATCGAGGCAAAACCATATCAATTACCATAATGAGCCAGTTACGGAAAATTCACCAAACACTTCTGAGAATCCAGGAGAAAATTTTCAAGTAACAGCCTCCGAGACGAATCCCCAATCATAGACAAAAGTAATTTAAACTCATTACCATACATATTCATACCAGAAATTAACGCAAGAATTTTATTAGATACAGGAAGTACAAGGTCATTCTTGGGCAACAAAGTATGCGACAAATATTATAATATATTTAAAGAACATGAGTTATTTGACGTTATTAGCACACACGCTGTGAGTCAACATAACGAAGTCGTAAAAATACCGTTATTTAAATTGTTTAAGGTCAACTTACATCATAAATTTTACATTTACGACATAGACCAATATTATGACGGACTTTTTGGAATAGACTTATTAAGGAAGTTGCATGCGGTCATTGACACAGAAAATGAGT
Source organism: Pyrausta despicata (assembly GCA_963921415.1). Taxonomy (NCBI): domain Eukaryota; kingdom Metazoa; phylum Arthropoda; class Insecta; order Lepidoptera; family Crambidae; genus Pyrausta; species Pyrausta despicata. The sequence continues at coordinate 630,324 of OY992865.1, forward strand.
GTTTAGTAACACCAACTGTAAAAATCCCGATAAGTTATAATTCTTTGGAAAATTGTACTGCAAGCTCTATTGTTACGGTCACGTTAGAACCAAGAATGGAACAAGTCATTAAAATTCCGACGGACTTAGTCACCGGACAAGGCATTGTAGACTTTGTAGAATTTTACGAGGGCGTGCGTATGCCAAGTGCATTAGTGCAGTGTATGAAGGGCTTTGCTTATACAATCATTCAAAATTCTAGTGATAAATACATTAGTATCGAAATAAAGAAACCATTTAAAGTTACTAAATTTCAAGAACCATGTTACACTAATTACTTACCTTCAAATTATGATCAACTCCTAGAAGAAAATTTACAAAAATTAAGGACGGATCATATGAATTCAGAAGAAAAGGAATTAATATATAAAATTTGTTATGAATATAAAGATCTATTTCACCATGATGATATACCATTGTCATTCAGTCATGAAGTTAAGCATAAAATCCGTACAAAAGATGATAATCCGATATATATCAAACCTTATCGTCAACCACCTTCCCAAGCAGAAGAAATCAAAAGGCAGGTTGAAAAATTATTAAAAGATAACGTTATTAAACCTAGTTTTTCACCATGGAGTGCCCCAGTCCATATTGTCCCAAAGAAATTAGATGCAAGCGGAGAACCAAAATATCGAATGGTTGTCGACTATCGCAAACTAAATGATATAACTTTGGATGATAAATATCCACTCCCAAACATTAACGATCTTTTTGATAAGCTTGGAAATAGCACTTATTTCACTACTCTTGACTTAGCATCAGGCTATCATCAAATAGAAGTTGATGAACCCGATCAACCTAAAACTGCATTCAGCACACAATTTGGACATTACGAATTTATGAGAATGCCATTTGGACTAAAAACAGCCCCAGCAACTTTTCAAAGAGCAATGGATAGTATATTACGAGGTTTACAAGGAATTCATTGTCTCATATATTTAGATGACATTTTAATATTTTCAACATCTTTGAAAGAACACCTGGAAAAATTAAAATTAGTATTCGATATTCTACGAACAGCCAACCTAAAAATTCAATTAGATAAATCTGAATTTTTACGAAAGGAAGTATTATACTTAGGTCATACTATTACGAAAGAGGGACTTAGACCAAATAATGATAAAATTCAAGCAGTCTTAGATTTTCCTATCCCTAAAAATGCAAAAGAAATTAAATCTTTCTTAGGATTAGTAGGATACTATAGACGTTTTATAAAAGACTTCTCCAAAATTACTAAACCTATGACGCAATTACTAAAGAAGAATGTTAAATTTGAAATTACAAATGAATTTACCCAATCATTTGAACTATGTAAAAACCTCTTAACAAATGCCCCACTCTTACAATATCCTGACTTTAGTAAACCATTTATTTTAACAACAGACGCATCCAATGTCGCACTCGGTGCAGTTCTTTCCCAAGGAAATATTGGTAACGATAAACCTGTTGCTTACGCAAGCAGAACTTTGAGTAATACTGAACAAAAATATAGCACTACAGAAAAAGAATTACTAGCCGTTTTATGGGCCGTTAAGCACTTCAGACCATATTTATATGGTACTAAATTCTCAGTCTATACAGACCATAGACCCCTTGCATGGCTCTATTCTTTAAAAGAACCAAATAGTAAACTTACTCGCTGGAGATTAAGACTCCAAGAATACAATTTCGATGTCATTTATAAAAAGGGAAATCAAAATTTAAATGCAGATGCATTATCTAGAATCCAATTAAATACTTTAACTGTTGACGAATCACCCTCTACTTCACAACTTAACGATCACATATATGAAAATATGTCTGAACGTACAATGACAGCATCAGAAGTTACAACTCTAGATAACGCTGATGACTTCAATGATGATGATATTAATAGCATTCCAGTCCTAACCGAAGCGATTGATACAAAACCTAATCAAATTATTGTGAATCATTGGTTTAGGGATGAAATCAAAATAAACGATTTATCAAAGAATAAAAGAAAAATAACAGAAATATTTATCTCATTGAATCCAATTTTAATTAAAAATTTTCTTAAGGATACAATAAATGTGAATACTAAATATTTTATCTATTTCGCAACAAAAGATTTAAAAATATTATTTTGCGAAATAATATCGGATCTTTTTGATAGTAATACCATCCAAATAATAGAATGTACAAAACGAATTTCTGTCATAGACGATGAAAATAGTCAAAAGGAAATAACTTTAAAAACTCACGAAGGAAAAACATGCCATCGTGGTATTAAGGAAACCGTTACAAGATTAAAACGTAATTATTATTGGCCAGGAATGAAAGAAACTGTCTCCGCAATAATAAATGCATGTGATATTTGTAAAAGAACTAAATATGATAGATCACCCTTAAAACCTTTAATTGAACTTACACAAACTCAGTCGAAACCTTTTGAAGAAATATTTATAGATCTTTTTAAAATTGATGGATTAATGTATCTTACTATAATAGATGCGTTTAGTAAATTAGGACAAGCGATCGAAATTATAAACAGATCTACACCTCAAGTCATAAAAGCTCTTTTAAAATACTTCTCATTATATGGTACACCCTTTAAAATCAGTTGCGATCCAGGATCCGAATTTAATAATAACTTAATGAAAGAATTATTAAATTTGCATAATATAGATTTACATATAGGAACCCCTAATAATCCTAATTCTATGGGATTAATCGAAAGATTCCACAGTACTATAATTGAAATATACAGAATAATTAAACTAGAAAATAGATTTAGTGATATTTCTGATAATATGACATATGCAGTAATAGCTTATAATAGTACAATTCATTCTATGACGGGATTTACTCCTTTCGAAGTAGTATTCGGACACACTGATTCTAGAAGCGTTTTTGATTGTGATTTTAATAAAAATTATATGCAACAATTAATCAGAGATCATAGTAAGAAGACAAAAATTCTATATAAATATATCTCGGATAAAATGATTCAATCTAAAAAGACAACGCGACAAAGATTAGAACCAGTGGCGTCATCTAGTACGCAAATACAACCAGGAGACACAGTATACACTAAGATGGTTAATAAAAGGTTATCTAAAGATAAACCACGTTTTCAAAAGGCAGTTGCTATATCAAATCCGGAAAGAAATGTCTTGCCAGTAATTGTAAAAGAACGCGAAACTACTGTTCCTGTAAGGAACGTGAAGAGACCCAGTAAGGTTACAAATATAATTAATTTTCTTAAAAGGAATTAAAGTTACACATTTTCGGATAAATGAATAAAATAAATTTTAATCATGTGTTAAATTTAGGGGCCCACTTAGCGTTAATGTTAGTCGTTAAAAACCATTAGTTATTGGAAACCACTTAGTAATTAAAACCGTATTGTATATAATAACCATTAGTTATTAAGCCTTATTAAGTTTACAGGGATATATTACGCTTTTAATTAATCATATTTTGAAATTATATAATCTTAGAAGTAACGATAAAAAGAGAATTTTAATTTGTACATTTAGTCACCGAATAACCATTACTACCTCTTATTTTGTAAAGCACACACAATGTCTAAAAAACTTCCCTAACAGCAAGAAAATCGAGAATAGATGAGTAAATTGAGTATTACTTTCTACAAGATTTAAGAGTATGAGAAATCAAATGTTGTGGAATAATACTTGCCTACCATTCTATAAAAAACCTACGGAACTTATGAATGGATACTACGAAGCACTACCAAGTGATAAAAATGGTCCAGACGTCATCGTGCGCATCGAGTATGTGAAAGTGAAAGTGAAGTTTTATGACGATTTAAAGACTACCAGGGAAAGTGAATAAAAGACCAGTGAACTTATTAACTGTTACTAATATATTTTAATAATTTTATGTAGACTAACAATTCTTGATCATTGTTAATTGAGTAAAATTTTCGTTAACCTGCAATTTCACTCTTAAGGAGGGAGGAGTTAAGTAATATGTTTTTCTCAAGAATTTTCAAAAGTAGGGCGACCTTAGTCATCTGCAACAATGTTTGACAAATCCTAAATTATTGCTCTTTGTTACAAAATTCCTAGGATTATGTTTTTACGACCATGTTTTCAATAAACTATTATAATTTATGGTTTCCCCCTTACGTTGAATTTGTCACACATTGTGCAAAAGCAGATAAGGCACGGTCACCAGATTGGTATATAAACCCTGAAGTTGTGACTTTAAAATCATTCTACTCCTTACATCAACCAGTGTTACATCTTAAGAATATTTACTGTATTTCTTTGTCTTGCATAATATACAACAGTGTTCAAGTAACAGTCTACGTGTTTTCTTGATTTTCCTCCTAAAAATCAAGTGGTGGCAGCAAACCCAACTCCAATCAGAAACATAACTGATAGCAGCAAGTCCAACTCCAGTCTGAAACCTAACTACCTACATACTAAATTGAAAAAAAGAACAATTAATAAACATACATGCTACTAATTACTTACATAAATATATATTATACATATTTATGTCACATGAAACATGGTCTGTAACTATGGGCCTTATAAAGAAGCTTAAGATAACACAACGAGCGATGGAGAGAGCTATGCTCGGTATTTCTCTACGAGATCGAATCAGAAATGAGGAGATACGTAGAAGAACTAAGGTAACCGACATAGCCCTTAGAATCAGTAAGCTCAAATGGCAATGGGCAGGGCACATAGCGCGAAGAACTGATGGCCGTTGGGGCAGAAAAGTTCTGGATTGGAGACCCTTCGACCAAAAGCGCAGCGTAGGACGTCCACCGACAAGATGGACAGACGACCTTGTAAAGATCGCAGGATCACACTGGATGCAGACCGCTTGTGATCGGTCGGTGTGGAAAACTGTGGGGAAGGCCTATGTTCAGCAGTGGAAGTCCTTTGGCTGATAATGATGATGATGGTGATGATATTATATATATCACATCATAGACATACACATATAACATATACATAATAATAAAAATGGTACACATGTGATAACGCATGTCATTGCGACAAAAGAGAGGGTTCATTTTCGAAATGACCCCGCAGAGACTTTTTGAAAGACGTAGACCGAGGTAGACCGAGGAATACCCCTAGGTAGCCCTTCTTACTTGTTCTTAGTTTTCATACTGCTTATGTCTTTTCTGTTCCAGTTCCTTAGAACTGTGGGTGGTGATTTGCCCCTTTTTGCTCCGTTTTGCCCCTTCGCCTCGGCAAGATGAAGATTGGTATATAAATGGCAGGTCGGACACCCGTTTTGTCCATGAATACCTGCCTTTTGTGCGAATATTGTATCGGGGGTTTAGTGACTGTGTTATTCGTTGGAAAGCAAATTGAGTACTCATTTACAAAGGATATTGAGGTAAAAAAAAAAAACATTAAAAAGACAAAAAGCTGTAGAGACAGGACGCTTAGTAATTTAATCTCGTTGGTTATCCTTCCTAAAACATTTTTATGGCATTTCCTAAAATGAAAAGGAAATAAGGGAACCAAGTAGGTTTCAAAACCTAAAATGTTTGTTAAACGGTTTTTTAAAAATATATAGTAAGTAGCGGCCGCCCGCGACTTCGTCCGTGTGGTCTTTAGTTTTTTGACAAACTTGCGACCCCTATTTTATCCCCTTAGGGTTTGAATTTTGAAAAATCGTTTTTTAATGCCTACGTCAGAGTAGCTATTTGCATGCAAATCTCAGCCCGATCGGCTTAAAATTGACTGATTAAAAGTTGTATACCCTATTGTATCTCCTTTGAGGTACAATTAATATAAAATCTATCTTAGCGGATGCCAACGTATAACATCTAACGGCATCTGCCTAATTTTTGGCCCGTGGTTTGGGCTGTGCGTTGATATATATCAACACGTATATATACTATATCAGTCAATCACGTTTAAGTTTTATATATTCAGATGGTTATTCGTGACGGTGTGAATGAATGAATGAATGAAATCTTTATTTGCGATTGGTTAAGGTACACTGAAGATGGTCATAGTTATTAATCAGCAATTATGTGCAAATAACTTAAGAATCACATATACTTGGTAGCTAAGTAATGTGAAATATCATTTGACGTTTATTCAGGCAAATGCAAAAAACACAACCATGAAAAGTGAACAGAAAGAAGTTAGTACAAATGTCGATCCTTCGAAGAAAAGTGCTTATCTAGTACGAAAGTGAGTCACCCCGAGCCATCAAGGCGTGTGTCCCCACATTATAGTAAGTGGATAATATCGGCCGACGCTTCCACCACAGAACAGATAGATTAACAGTACGCCACGAAAAAGTGCTCGGAATAATTATTAATAGATAAATATACAACAACATCACATACATTGATCTGACTCCGTGGTAATTAGCTGAAGCAATTGTGTTACAGACATCAGAATCAACAGTGGTATTACAAATAAACTTAAATAAATACATATAACACCCAGAGCAGTACAAACAGACATGCACACAAATGTTTGTACAGTACGGGGATTGAACTCGCGACCTCTTGGTTTATTGTCAACTTCTTGACCATTATACCTAAGTAGTATGACTTACGCTCAGTCTCAAGTCTCAACAGGGCCCCTAGACTACGTTACACTACTTGGTCAATCGACGTAACTAGCAATAGCCCCTATACAACGTAACATCGCTTCGTCAATTCATGTAACGAGCATTACTTGTTTGCAAAACTATAATTACGCTAAGTTGTTACGTGGAAGAATTGTTTCGAAGGCAAATGTCATTTCCATACATTTTACAAACGAAGTAGATCATTTTTTCGTCACCGTTACATTGTTTAGGGACCCATGGGTTGCCTAAGCGGATATTTATTTATTTTACTTATGCTGCGACTGAGGGGATGTTAAGTGGGGAATTTCGACCCCGATAGCTTGTGTGGAGGGCATCCTGACTCGGTAGCTCATAGCGATCACAAGTCTCTCTTTCTTCTTTGTAAAACAGCGGTGGATTTATTATATTGTACTTTCTGGATTTCGGAATAGTGCTTTTATTTCGTAAAAGTAGTATTGGTGCCGACCCACTTTAGGGCCTGTCGAGAAGTAAGTCTGTACGCGGGTATAATTTTAGAGTAATAATATTTGTTCTTAACTTCCGTACTGCGTACTGTGCTTCAATTGTCCGAACTGAGTTCGCATCAAATGTCCCAAAGGAATGGAACTATCATCAAAGCTAAGGCTTTTGCCGGTCACACCTCGGAGTAGACTTATTTTTTGTTCATTGATATCACGTCTTGCTGGATAAGTGTAGCTTGGTCTTTGTAGTCGTCAGTCATTTACGGCTATTTGACTTCTTCCTGTAAAAAGATAGATAGCGCTGCTGTCACGTAAACATTTGCTCTGTGCAAAAAATCTTTTAAAAATAAGTTAACACTTAGTTATAGTGAGTGACTTTATGAATATAACGCACCATAAACCATAAACCTGTGCGAGTGTTATCTTTATGGAAAAATATGACGTTTTATATCATAAATTGACTAAGAACTATATGTACTAAGTGACAGTGATTAAACGACTTATTAGTTTAATTAAATATATCAATATTGTATTCATCCTGTCTATTTGAATCGATTTTGCACACCTGCATGTAGGTTGAATACTTGTTCTAACTTATAACAACATTAAGATCTTTAAAACCTGTATTCTTGAAAAAGAAACTGATGGTGTATCTAATAATAATAGTCCTCCTGGCTGATTTCGACCACGGCGGCCAATCTCAACAGAGATCAGCCAACTACGCAGGAGATATTATAATGCACAAATGTGAGCGCAATACACAGGTGCACTCACTGCTCCATCACTCTCAAAGTTCGGTGAGTCGGCAATCTCAATTAATTTAGATGTGCGATAACCAAAAACATATTCTAATTTAAACACCGGAAATTATTCAAGGGTCGTCAAAACAGCAACAATATTTTACTCCAAACAAAATGCATGTCACTCTATCCCAATTAAAAAAAATGATTAATTTCGGTGGCAGTCGTGATGGAACATTGAAAAAAATGCCTTGTCATCCTTACGGTCAAGTCTTTGTTAATAGTCAACTTCTTGACCTTTACACTAAATTGGTCGTCATCTCAAAATCAAAATCAGAATCTTTATTGCAAGTCACATGAGTAAAAGGTGTTACAAATAATGTCAAAGTACAGTGACGCCCGGCGAAGGCACAGCAATCTAAGAAAGGCAAGCATTGCCTATTCACTTAAAAACTTAGGTAAAACATTTAAATAAGATTAGAATTTACAATTATAATCACAATTAACACTGTGGGCACACTAAATAAAATAAAGTCACTGATGGAAAAGAAACATGTGCTTGCAATACTATGCAATGCCCAAACATTCGCTAATGCTGTAATAATAAGAATAATAATAATAAAGTTTTTTGTTTCGTTGTAAAGTTGCCTTAAAACTAGTACATTGGAGCCCCCATTTAAGCAAAATTTGCCTATGTTTGGGGGTCCGCTTATGCTTAACTATATTTTATTTTAACAAACAGACATTTTTGCTGTACAAACATTTTTCAGCCAAAAAAACTTTCAAAGTTTTCGGTATTGTTTTATTTTAACATCAGCGAGTTATTGCTACGGTAAAAATAAAAACTAAAAAGTAACGAGTTCATAATCAAATGAGGTTTTTTTAATCATTGTGTAGTATTCAATAACGGCTTACTGAAAATAATAACAACTCAGTTATTTGATAAGAATAGTATTAGCACTTTTAACACAGTTTCAGAGTGATCTAGAAAATTTATAAAAAGGTTTTTTTTTTTAAATTTCACTCCTAAGGGGATAAAATAGGGTTCGCAAGTTTACTAATAATAATTTAGGTATTTGATAAGAATAGTATTCAGAGCACTTTTAACACAGTTTCGGAGTGATTTAGAAAATTTATAAAAAGGTATTTTTTTTAATTCCACTCCTAAGGGGATAAAGTAGGGTACGCAAGTTTACTAATAATAACTTAGTTATTTGATAAGAATAGTATGAGCACTTTTAACACAGTTTAAGAGTGATTTAGAAAATATATTATTCTGATTTTTAGGAAGACAGTGTTTTTGTGTATTTGTCGCTTTTTAAATCGTGGTGGTGTTAGTCTAGGTACACTAGCAAGAACTTGAAGCTTACTTCAAATACTTATATTTCGAAAGAAAAAAATCAGGCCACTTTTATTGCCAAGAAAAATCTCTTAGTAAAAAGGCGTCTAATTTCTCTTCCACCCCAAGTTCATTCTTCAAAGATTATCGAGCTCCGACGCGGTATTAATGACATTTTAATTTTCAATTTTGTGATTTTGATTGATTAAGGCCCATTTTCGCGACTTTTTCTCGCCGTCCGTGTGACGGCCAAACTTCAGCCTATAATAATTAATGATCCATTCTCGAGTGAAATCAATTCTTTTTAAGTGATGGTGGTATGTAGATTAAGAAATATTTTGGTATATTCCTGTTACTAGAAAAAATAGTCGTACTTCGTCCGCGTTTAAGTTTGAACAAATGTTAGAGTTTTTACTCGCCAAAATCTTTAAAATGGTTCCTTAAACATATTTTGGGCCTGGCACCGCGACACAGGCTGGTGGAAAAGAGATGCTTTTACACAAATAAAATATAGAGCCTGAAATTAAGTTGAAAGTTCAGCAGTTGATTCTTCTAATTTCTTCATTCTTTTTGGCATACTAGGTGAAGGTTACAGCACTAAATAGTTTAAGGTTAAGTCTGGAAGAGTTCGCTACAAGCGATAAGACCGCATAAATTGTACATATTTCTTTGTTAAAATTGTCTGTAATTTTGTTTTGTGTTGTACAATAAAGTGTTAATCTATCTAAATATGTATCTATCTATCAAAGTCGTATTCCGCATCTGTCAATATGTCTGTTTATATGCTTAGCTCTTAATACAGTTTTTTTATTGATAGAGTGATTCAAGAGGAAGGTTCATGTATCGGGCGGGACAACGTCTGCCGGGTTCGCTAGAAGTTGTAGAGGTATAAAAAGAAACCAGATTTATCTGTTAAAAATGTCATATTGTTTGTTTTGCATTTGTTGCAGGATAGCAGAATATGGGATATTTGGAAATAAGGACGGATGAAAATCGAGAATATCCCTTTTTTGTACCTCTAAGTCACTTTTTCTAGTTATTTTTTTAACATTTGTAAGCCGTTATTTTCCTACAGCTGGGTCAAGTCGTGCAAGTCTTATTAAACAATGAATTAGTCACTTCAATATAACTTTTGGTATCAAATATACAGGCATCAATTATTAACCGTTCAAAAGATGAATCATTTAGTTATTTATTTAAAAACATTAAACGCCAAAGTCTAAATGTGTTAAAAGAAAACCCAAACCCAACTATGCCCATAAATGTAACAAAAGCCAAGAAAACCTTTTGAGTCTCACGCGGAACGTGAAAGAGTTAAAAAAAAACCACAAAAATTAAGAGTCCTTGCGAGAACGCTTGCGGCGTTTAAATTAGAGTCCTTATGATAAAAGGCTTAAGGGCTAAAATGAGAGTCCTTGTGACAATAGGTTGGAACCCCATAAGCGCACCATTAGCGAAATTGAACGCACTTGGGAAATCATGGTGCAGGGGTATGTGTAAGCTTGGTGTTTATCATAGGGTTCCTGATAATAACAGAAACTTGTTTCTTTTTTCTATTTAGGAATAGAAGATATATTATTATATCAAGACATAAGCCATCTATTATATAGATTGACTGCCTCGTTGGTATAGTGGCAAAATTTCTGCCTAACATACGAGAGGTCCTGGGTTCGAACCCCAGGTCGAGCCAAAATTGATTTTGAGATTTTCTGAATGAATCTCTCTAAAACAGCTCGGAGTCGGGAAGTTGGCGGTGTTACACGCCCGTGCCTCGGAAAGCACGTTAAGCCGTTGGCCCTGCGTCTGATCTCTCTCCGGTCATGTCGGATTGCCGTCTCACCGAACTTTGAGAGTGATGGAGTAGTGAGTGCACCTGTGTATGTCCTGCGCAGTTGGCTGATCTCTGTTGAGATTGGCTACGTGGTCAAAATCGGCCAGGAGGACTATTATTATTTATTGTTATACAATCAGATGCTGTACTCCTTTACATTTTGGTTGTATTTCCAATTCTAGCCAGCGTAATCGCTTGCACGGTCAAGCTAGTGAGAAGGGAATGCTTCATTCGAAACTACGAAAAAAGATTTGAAGAGTAGGTGGTTAGAAATGTTTTTAGTGTTCATAAATAAATATACAACAACATCACATACATTGATCTGTCTCCGTGGTAAGTAGCTTAAGTACTTGAGTTACAGATATCAGAATCAACAGTGTTATTACAAATAAACTTAAATAAATACATATAACATCCAGACCAGTACAAACAGACATGTTCATGCACACAATTTTGACGTGACGTCTTAAATTAGGTTGTGGCTCGGAGTCACTCATGAAAAAGTGTAACGCCCGCTCACGTATGTTACGATGAGTCACCGAACGAGAGAGAGGCCCGCCGGACCGGCTATTGCCTTGCGTCTCTCTCCCACTCAAACATGATCGGTGTCACGTAAAATCTTCGCCCGTAAAACCGACTTTACAGGCAACCATTTTTTTTTGTACAGTGCGGGGATCGCACCCGCGACCTCTTGGTTAATAGTCAACTTCTTGTCCATTACACCAAAATGGTTGTCAAATCGTTTGTGGATTCACACATTTCCATACTGGCCCCTAAGCACATGCCACAAGGTATGTACTTGTATACTGTAGACTCCATTGTCCTTACTGTTGAATGCAGTAACGAAGCGTTGAAACTCATATTTAATTAAAGCTGGCTGTTTTTCTGTTCTAAGTCGATACAATAACGTATTGTTCACACTGAGTTATGTGCGCAGTACGGTATATTAAAACGGGAATGTAACATGTGAATTTCTAGTTTGGCTTTATGAGCCGGTGTAATACATAAGGGTAGTTATAAAGTGTTTACCGCTTGGACAGCACTTTATTCAGCACCTTTCGGAATAGTAGATGAAACTCACCCTTTGTACATTTCTTGTGCAATAAAGTTTTAAATGAATAAATAAATCAAACTCAACTTACGCACAAATTACCTGAACGATTTTTTTGCTCCAGTATAAGTTAAAGGTACTTTTGGTTATTTAAAATACAGATATATACGAAAATGGCTCTTCTACTTACGATATAACAAAAAGAGTATATAAAAATAAAAAAAATGGTTGCCTGTAAAGTCGGTATACGGGCGAAAGTTTTACGTGACAACGACTTTGAGTGGTAAAATAATTTTAATGTGAATATTCATTCGTATAACATGAACCGGTGTGTATGCCTATCTCTCTCACTCTCTCTCTCTCGCTCTGTCTCTCTCGCTCTTAGGCGGGTTAACTGTGCTCGAGTGGAAGGGACGCGTGCCTTTCACTTTTTATGTCTGTCTCACTCGCTCTTAGGCGGGCTAACCATGCCCGAGTCGAAGGGACGCGTGCCTCTCACTCGCTCTCATTGTGAGCGCGGAACGTGAGCGGAGCGTAACGCAGTTTCTTGAAGTGTCACCCGGCAAACCAATTTATAAGACGTTGTCACGTCAAAACAAATCGTAATTATTTATCAGTATAAATCAATCATATTGACAGCTTTGGTCTAGTGGTCTAAGGACCAGACAACAAAACCGGCTGTCGCGGGTTCGAATCCCGCAGCAAAGAGGAGCAAATATTTGTGTGATCAGCTCAAACATTTGTTCTTAAGTCATGGGTGTTTATAAATTTATTTAAGTATTTTTATTCGTTATTCTAGCCACCATAGCACAAGCTTACGCTTAGATTAGGACTAGGCAATTGGCGTGTTCGTTGAAATAATTTATTTGTTATTTTATATTTCGTAGAACAACAAGATATATTTTTCAACGAATTATCAGACTTATTAATTTCACAAGATAACTTTGCAAACTGATGTGAAATCTACTAGGTACTTACTTGTTACCAACTTCGAAATAAGTTTAAACCAACCATTTTTGACGTGACAACGTCTTATAAATTGGTTTGCCGGGTGACACCTCAAGAAACTGCGTTACGCTGCTCCGCTCACGTTTCGCGCGAGAGAGACAGAGCGAGAGAGAGAGAGAGAGAGAGAGAGAGAGAGATAGGCATACACACCGGTTATACGAATGAATATTCACATTAAAATTATTTTACCACTCAGAGTCGTTGTCACGTAAAACTTTCGCGCGTATATCGACTTTACAGGCAACCAATTTTTTATCTTTCTTTTCTTTCGTTGTATTTTTGTCTTTTGAGCTCTTATGTTTTTTTTATTGAAACTAGGTATTAGCCAAGCTTAAAACTTTAAAAAAAAATACAGTACTCCGTTAAAATTTATTTTTTTTTTAAATTTAAAGTATTAGCCAAGCTTAAAACTTTAAAAAAGTTACAGTAATCACGATTAAAATTTAATTTATTTCATAATTGTATGGTATTGCAGTATTGAGAGGATGTATGCATGGAACGGAATGTAGAGGAATGAGTGAAAGGAAAAGAAGTGAGTGAGGAAAGGACGAATGTTTTCTGATTTCTAAACCTGTAAAAATAAATAATTATTTTGAAATCTTTTCATCTTTTATTTCTACAGTATACTTAATCAAAAGCCATACCCATTAAAAATGAGCACTTCAAACCAAACGCGGTTCGTAACTTTTTTTAATTCACAAACCGTAATGCGAATTAACAGCTCTGTTTTAATTGAGCTCACAATGCGAGTTTTAATTGTAACGAAATTAATTATTAGTGAAAGGCCCAGCCCCAGGCAGTGGCCCTGAAGGAAGGGTTTGAGGGGAGTAGCTATTGCATGAATTTGTACCTGAAAAAGCTTCAGCTTACACGTGTTTCGAGGGATGCAGGAACATTGGATGATTGTATTAATATTGAAGTTAACGGATTTACCGGCACGAATAATGCGATGAATATAAATTAAGTCATGTAAACTTGGCAAAGCAGAAAAAATACTTGTACAAAAATATTTCAAAATTAGCATTGTTTTCTCTTGGCAAATATGCTTGTTGTTCTACCTTTGTTTTGGGCCTTCCCGCCAAGTGAGCAAGTGAGTTAAACTATGTGTTACACCTATAAATTACACTGTCTTTCGTCCACAAGTTGACATACTTCAAAATATTGTGTAACGCAGTTAGGGTAACAGTATATTATTTTTTCGAGCCTAAATTGTTTCTGAGAATTTCAGACATGAATTTCTCAAAAACAGCTCGGAGTCGGGAAGTTGGCGGTGTTTCACCCCTGTGCCTCGGAAAGTACGTTAAGCCGTTGGCCCTGCGCCTGATCTCTCTCCGGTCATGTCGGATTGCCGTCTCACCGAATTTTGAAAGTGAAGGAACAGTGAGTGCACCTGTGTATTGCGCTCACACTTGTGCACTATGATATTTCCCGCGTAGTCGGCTGATCTCTGTTGAGATTGGCGTGCTGGAAATCGGCCAGGAGGACTATTAGTATTACTACGAGTATAATTATTATTTTTACAGTATGTTAAGTTTCATTTTATTTATTGAGAAACTTAACAGCCTTTTGACGTGACAACGTCTTATAAATTGGTTTGCCGGGTGACACCTCAAGAAACTGCGTTACGCTGCTCCGCTCACGCTCCGCGCGAGAGAGACAGGGCGAGAGAGAGAGAGAGAGAGATAGGCATACACACCGGTTCATGTTATACGAAATGAATATTCACATTAAAATTATTTTACCACTCAGAGTCGTTGTCACGTAAAACTTTCGCGCGTATACCGACTTTACAGGCAACCAATTTTTTTACAATTAACATTTCGTAGTATACAGTATTCTTATAACTTAAGCCAATAAATAATAGACATTCATGGCATGCATTAAGTTCCGTGCATTTAAAATACTTAAAAAACTAGTGTTATACCGACAAAAAACAAAATCCAATACGTTCATACATTGTGTTAAGCTTACATGGTCGCTAACTTATTATTACATCTGCGCAACAGTAACTTTGAATGTACGAAAAGTTCGATTGAAAATACGAAAGGTTTTTCGTCGCTGAATTCTTGCATACTATCGATTCACAAATTATTGTGACTTTACTACCTGAAAGATATATTTGTATATTCGAAAGACGAAACTAACTTGTGACATATATTTTTATGACATAATACTTTATGTATCTCATTGAACCGCAAGATCTCTCAGGTTATTTTACGTAAACACATTTTCCGGGATGTTGTCGTATTTCAATAAAATATGAACTTGACAATATTCTGACTCCGCAATAAGCTCCCGTAAGAGGATTAAGTACGTGTATGAATATTGTACAGTTCGCTAGGTAAATTCGGAAAGATGATGTAAGTTTTGAAATAAACTACTACATTATACTACATTATAGTCATTTTACTACGGGATCAAATAATTGTTTATTAATTACAGGCCCTTTTTATATATAAGCTTTATTCCACAACAAAATTTTGTACAAAAGGTGAACGTAACCCCAAAGGGCATTTATTTATTTGAAACTTTATTGCACAAGAAATGTGAAAAGGGTGGACTTAATGCTAAAAGCATTTTCTGCCAGTCAACCTTAAGAACATGTAGAAGGCGATTCTCCACAGGGCATTCTCTACCAGTCATACTAGTCAAGATGTAAATAAACTAAAGTAAAATAACTAAAGTAACACACATAGCCCAGCGCCCCAAATACATTAAAGTGGCACAAAACGCAAATAAAAAAAAATTGAAATTCCTCTTAGCGTAGTGAGTACCTAGTTAAAACCTTTAAATAAACTATTGGTGTTATTAAAAAAAAAATGTTGTCAAGTTATACAATCGTCTCTTTATTCAATTTTCTCACACTGACTGTACACAAACGCGAAAATTCATTACGCATAAATCGGATCTGGCGTTCCGCTGCTTGTTTAACGAGTAACGTTAACGTGATAACGGTATCGTATTCTTTGCTATGCTGTTACATAACTGCCTGATATTACTTGCGGGCTCTGGATAACGGGCAATTGACACTTTGTAGGCTATGTAAATAAATAGCAAAATACTAAAACGACACAACATAACAAATATTCAGAGCTGAAAAAGGGAAATATTTATTTATTTATTTAAAACTTTATTGCACAAGTAGTGTACAAAGAGTGGACTTAATTCTAAAAGCATTTTCTGCCAGTCAAGCTCAAGGTCATGCAGAAAGAAGGCAATGGGTGCAGTGAAAATTAAATGAGAAAGGCAAAGTGTTTAATAACGCAAAGATAAATTAACTTAATATATAGATATAATATCATAATATCAATACATAAAAGTAAATATTAAATTATATTATAATATACAAAAAATAAATATCAATTAATATATATATAAATAATAAAATAATATATTATAATTTTATACATATAAAATAATATTTATATATGCAGTTTATTCATTTAGAAAACTTTATTCATTTAGAAATATTAAGCTTTAAAATTCCACTAAACGATGCCAGCGCATGAACCCAAATACATGCAACTCAATCAATATCATTTAATTATCTTACTGAGAGTCTAAAAACATTTCGTTTTCTTCGACCATATCATCATCTCTACTGCCGTTCTTTGCACGTTTGCATAATTTGCCTTTTGCTGCAACGGATGTGAATCCGTCTCGGAATATCTAACTATTTCGAGATGTATGTTGATATTCTCGGGAATACCGGGGCAGGCTCTTTGGGTATCATGTAGTATTCAATGTGTGCCATTTCCGCTTGGGTTTTAGTGTATTAGACACGGATAGATAGTGGATTTTGCATAAAACACTCGTTGGTAGGCAATTATTTTGTTATATATTCTTGAAATACACTTTTTTACGTATTATTTCGCAATTTATTAAAATTTTATTTTAACCTGGTGTGTCGGACCCTTTTCGGCGTCCGTGGTCACAGGTAGACTACTATATTAAAAACCTAAATTTAAAAAAACACCTGACATGAGCCAGGAAACCAGCTGTCGAGCGTCAACGGCTGAACCGATTTGAACAAACCATAACTAAGGTAAGAACCAACGTGATTAAATTATCTTTCGAATAATAAAAAAACTGTTTTGAAATCAGTTTATTCGTGCGAGTGCTATAATATGGTTTAAGATATTAATTCTCACAAGAATTAACAATAAACTCACTTACCTATGTAAGTGAACAATAATACTACTTTTATGTAATTTGCGTACAGAGCATATTAATAAATAACACAAAGACAACACTAAGTCAGAAGAAATGAAAATATTTTTTTATCAGCTCTAGTGATAATGTAATTTTGGCTTACAATGTTTTGCCACAGGACGTTTACAGTGTGGAATCCACACAACAGCTTAGTGAGTTAAATTCTCAGTTAAAAAAGTGAACTGTGAAATTCACATAGATTTAAAGAGGTAACGCGCACCATTCCCCAGTTTCAGGTACGATTCAGTCACAAAAGAACTGGCATTTGATGCCTCGGGCGGGATTTAAGTGTTAAACCCTTTGAATGCGGCGCTTAACGAGACGAGTCGCCGCTGACCGACGACTGA
Source organism: Pyrausta despicata (assembly GCA_963921415.1). NCBI lineage: Eukaryota > Metazoa > Arthropoda > Insecta > Lepidoptera > Crambidae > Pyrausta > Pyrausta despicata. Next base: position 647,898 of record OY992865.1, read on the forward strand.
ATATTACATTTTCAATTCGTGGCCCTTACTACTAGTTGAGTGTTTTCCATTATGCAAAAATCGTACGAGCGTGGTTTTTTTATTTTAGGAAAGCACAACGAATTGACTTCTTCTTCTTCTTCAAATTGAACAAGCCTTGCTCGTGTCAGTGGAGCATTCGTCACTGTGTTCTGATGTGCGTCTTGTCCTTGACTTTCTGGTACGACATGACTCCAACTTTTTCCGTCATTTATTGCATGAAAATCCTCCTTGATTTTTTTTTCTTTTAGTTTGCCTTCTATCAAAATCTTTATGAAGGAGTCAGGTCGTAACAAGTGTCTCATCATCAATACCCTCCTGCTTTATATGATATTGAGTATATATTTTTTCTGTTTCACTCTATCTAACACTTCTTCATTTGATATTCTTTCCGTCGAATTTCATTATTCTCTCCATTCTTCAATTTACAATCAATAATATAGAAATAGTGTTTTTAATTAATGGTAGTTGTGATAGACGATGATAATCCTTTAAAAAACAGTACAGACAGATTGTACGACTGTCTGAGGAGGTAATAGGCTGGTGACCTATAACACAGGCATTTTATACCTAACATAGGCACTAGTCTCATACAAACATTTCATTTCATTGTACCTCAAATGTTGTCCAACTATAAATGTATATTTGTGATGAGAAAATAAAGATTTATTATTATGTCTGTCTTGCGGATCGAAAAAAATATTTTTGACCTTTTTGATAACTTTAATTCTTTACTTAGTATATCAACAGGCTAGGAGAGCTATTTATTTTATATAAAACATATTTAAGGAACCGAACTCTACTTCAGTATAAAATAAGATTGTTTGTAAGATGTGACGCGAACTCTTTGAGATCTTCGAGATTTTTTTGAAGATGAGAGAGAAAGGATTGGTTTAGCATTTGCTTGGCTTTTCAAGATGGGGTTGAAAAGAACTTGACTATTTATTACTTCGCATTTTGTAACAAAACACTTTCACCTCCCATGAGGAGGTGTATGTATGAATGAATATTGTAAGCAAGATGCCAAACAAATATAATAATCGGCAGTAGCGACAATTCAGATCAGTAATCTGTGAATCAGTAAGCTGTGGACTGCATAATTGCTTGATTGTACTTGTTGTTATTGTCATCCTCTTAAAATTATATTATGTAGATGTTTGCTGGTCCTTATGAAAAAAAAAACTAAGTGTATTTAAGACATAACTTACTCAACATAACATTAAATGAAATCCAAAAAATCTCCTAGTGACTTTAATGGGAAATCTTCAAAATTTATATAAAATTGCAAAATGCACCTGTAGTAGCGGTCACACGAGCTCATTTCAAGGTTTCAGTTCTAACGAGTGCGCTAACGAGGAACGATTGAAATAAATAGACAACTCTCACAGACACTGGCACTGCTGAAATCTAAAACTGGTTACGGTGGACCGCTTTTTATTGAATTACGAACTCGAAAGCTGGCTTAAATGGACAATTTAATTTATTTGTTTCTTCAGTGAACGCGAACAGTAGACATTGAAATGATACACTTTTTACGGATTATTTCGCGATATATTAACGTTTTATTATAACCTGACGTTTCGGACCCTCTTCAGCGTCCGTGGTCACAGGTAGACTAAGGTATTAGTTGTCATTACATAGTTTGAAAAAAAAAACGTAAACTATCATCACTCAAAAATATTAAGTTACGTAACTTTATCATTTTGTATATTTAATCTATTATATCATAAATTTTTGTTCTTTATATTGAGCCAACAAATCTTCTGTATTAAAATTAGGGTGTCTTCTAATTTCAATCGCCTCACGGAGCACACGAGGAAGAAAACGACGTTCTCTTGCAAGGACTTTCTGTTGGTCACAGCGTATGAAGTGGTTTGGTGTTTATAGCTTATGGCTTGGTTTACTTCGCCTGGCTGATTCTCTGATTTGGTGCGGGTTCGAGTAAAATGAGAGATTTTGACGTGACAACGTTTTATAAATTGGTTTGCCGGGTGACACTTCAAGAAACTGCGTAACGCTCCGCTCACGTTCAGCGCTCACAATGAGAGCGAGTGAGAGGCACGCGTCCCTTCGACTCGGGCATGGTTAGCCCGCCTAAGAGCGAGTGAGACAGACATAAAAAGTGAAAGGCACGCGTCCCTTCCACTCGAGCACAGTTAACCCGCCTAAGAGCGAGAGAGACAGAGCGAGAGAGAGAGAGTGAGAGAGATAGGCATACACACCGGTTCATGTTATAGGAATGAATATTCACATTAAAATTATTTTACCACTCAAAGTCGTTGTCACGTAAAACTTTCGCCCGTATACCGACTTTACAGGCAACCAATTTTTTTTAAACGTAAAAATTATTGAGTATACTTATTAATTTTCCTTGCACTTATTAATTGGCTTTTACTTTGTAAATTATCAAATTTAGGTAATTGCACCGACTGATTTTGATGATAATGATAATTATGGTAAATAATTATAATCTAATATTAGTGAAATATTAATGGATCTTCTCTCAGAAGCACAACAAATCCATTATTGACTAAAGTCTAGAAGTTGCAAGTATCAACTATGTTCCTAAAACAAAATCTTCTAGCATCTATAATGGAAAAACTTGGAATTTATATAAAAACGCAAAAAAAACATGAGTAGAGGGATCCAGTTCTAACGAGTGCGCTAACGAGCGATAGAAATAAATAGACAACTCGCATGGCACTTGCACTGCTGAAACCTGAAACTGGTTACAGCGGACCGCTTTTTATTTATTTAAAACTATATTGCTCAAGAAATGTACAAAGGGTGGACTTAATGCCAAAAGCATTTTCTGCCAGTCAACTTCAAGGTCATGCAGAAACAAGGCAATGGGTGCAGAATTAAAATTGCAGAATTAAATAAGAAAGGTAAATTGTGGTTGATAACGCAAAAACTTAATAAACTTAAATAGATAAAATATTATAATATCAATAAATCATAATATAAATTTCAATTCTGAAAATCAGCGAAACTTGGCAGCGCCTCGTGAGTTGTTTACTTGTGGGTACGTGTATACTTTGATATTTACCTTACATAGATTAAAAATTATGGAAATCTAAATTTTATTTAACACTTAATAGCAATGATAATATTAACACAGTATTTCTTGTTGATTTAACAGATTTTTTGTTTGTTTAATTATGTTAAAAAAATTCTTTTTATCCTTTATGATCATTTAACATTGTTGCTAACATAAAATAACTAATAGTTATCTAAAATTGCCAGTTTGATTCTCGCATAATACTCGTAACACTAAAGTTGTATTCAGTCATAATGTTTTCTATGTTATTGATTTACGGTTTCGAACAAATAATAAAGTAAACTTGAACACATTTACAACACTGTGTAACACATTTTCAAAAACATTCTTTTCAGAACCTACCGTGTAGTACTTAGTACCTTTTTTTTTGTTTGTTCAAAATTTTGTGCATAGTTTTGGTTTTACTTTAACTTATAATCAATTTCACTACTTGTAATCTTAAAATATCATTAAAAAGTAATAATAAGTCAATTCAATAAGTCGCAATAGGAATAGGTACAGGTCGTTTTGCGTTTCACACAAACATAGGTTTGCATGATGCAAGGCATGCGCACTGAGTCATCAGAGTCCGGTGTCGGGCGAATCTAGCAAATCATCCGCTGATTTGCTTGTGCTTGATTCCTGTGTGCCGTTGTGCACCCAAGTTATGGATGATTAATATTATAAAACTTGTTTTCGATTATTTATATATATTTGATTCGGTATAACTTATCAATTTTGTATTCCTTTACACTCAACTTTATTTAACATCTCTTATTTGCGATTCATAGCGTAAAATATCATTAGGCATTATTCACATTTAGGTTTTCTAAAAGTTGATTTAAAAATCATTTGTTTTTGTTTCACTTAAGTGGAGTTGAAAGTATGTTTTTAAGTTGTTTATTTAGGGAAATTTTGGTATTTACTTACGATTTGATACATTTTTGGTACAAATTATTAATTACATTATGATTGAGTTTGTTTTTACAGATATTATAATTACAAAGAATATGACACGGATTATACATAATGTAATAAGGAGGGATGAGAAGAAGTACATGTAAAGGAAGTAAACTAATTACGATATTACGATGTTAAAATACTCGTATGAAGACATGATATTGAGTTTATAAAAAAAGAGGTATAGGAATGTTGTGTATTGTAATTATTTGTATAGGTTGATTTTGTTAAGTGCTTTAATGGATAAAGAAAGAATAAATCATTTATAATGTAAATGTTGAAATTGAATAAATAATGTAAACATGGTACTAAAAAAATAGGGGAATCATTCTTCATTCGATCATGGTGCATGCGAGTTATCTCTGTGAGAATAGTTGGAGACATAAATAAAGTCTTAAAATTTTCCCTTTACTTATATGAATCAAAGAAATATGTTATATTATTGTAAAGTGCGCGAACGTGTTAAAAGTACCATGATAAAAAAATATATTAAATAAATAAGTCGACTTTTAAATAGATGTAATAAATAAATGTATATGAGGAGTCATGCATGAATACATGAAAAGGTAGATCTACATACATTATGATTTGTGACTATGGTATACCACTCAACACATTAAATGTGACATGAGTTAAACTTGGAAATGACAATCGTTATAAGTAGTACTTTGTACTTACTATGGATTTCACATGAATTTGTAAGAGTAATAAGTTTGGATTTGACAATGTAAAGCTAACAGCTTAAGAAGTTGAGATATGGGAGATTAGACATATGAAGTAAAGTTAAATTGTTTATTTTTGCAAAACCAAACTGAGTTGGGAAAAAAAAAGTAGGTATATATATTTAGGTCGTCAACAACACGTTTATGTATAAGTGACACTGTATGTCAATCATATAAAAATTGTAAAAGATATCTGTTTTAGGTAACATAATTTTGTTTATAATATTTTTAGCAATCAGAAGAGGGAGGTTTATTTCAATTAAATTCAATACCAAAAAATATTTTATTAATCACGTTACACATTAACTACACGCTCAATGGAACAAAATACCCTTAAAAGACAAAAGACGAACCGATCGCCGACACACAAAACACGTCGATCACGAGTTTGGTGCTCTCCGTCCAAGTGCCGCCGGCAAAAGTGATCTGACAGCTCATGAGACGCTTGCTCGTTAGCGTTCGATGACGCGGACGTTAGTGACGTCACGGTCTGCCGATTCCAACAATATGATTAATCAACCTAATTAACTGAATATGTAATCATTTTGTTAAAATACCTTAAAAGTAAGGTATAGCCTTAACAATGTACTGTGTAATAGTTGATTTTGTTATTTTATTGGCATACTTAGATTTTTTTTAACTACTTAACACAAACAAATAAACTATGTCGATTTTTATATATAAAGTAATACGAGTAGATGCAAATTTGTTAAAAAAAAAATTGGTTGCCTGTAAAGTCGGTATACGGGCGAGAGTTTTACTTGACAACGACTTTGAGTGGTAAAATAATTTTAATGTGAATATTCATTCGTATAACATGAACCGGTGTGTATGCCTATCTCTCTCACTCTCTCTCTCTCGCTCTGTCTCTCTCGCTCTTAGGCGGGTTAACTGTGCTCGAGTGGAAGGGACGCGTGCCTTTCACTTTTTATGTGTGTCTCACTCGCTCTTAGGCGGGCTAACCATGCCCGAGTCGAAGGGACGCGTGCCTCTCACTCGCTCACTCGCTGTTACCGTATAATTAACACGCACACACTCTTACCCATCTTTAGTATTTAAGCACTTAACTAATATAATAAAGGCTTCTTAGACCGCAGTCAGTATCTTATTTCCCGTCGCCCTAATCACGACATTGCATTGTTTCGTCGCTTCATCTTCTTCTACGCAATCTTACTTTGTCTAGGGTCTCTAGTCTAGAGAGCGTGTTTTTTTTTGTTTCATAACTGAAAATCCAATGCGCAGCAATTTTGGTCCGGCTTACAATCTGTCAGATAATTTGTGAGATAATGTAATGTGCAATATGTATAATGTAATGTGTAACATAATTTGTAAGTAGAATTAAACAAATCTACTCGAAAACAAGATAACTTATTTGTACTTTGTTGTCATCATCAAGATGTTGACTATTAACCACGAGGTCGCAGGTTCGATCCCCGCACTATTCAAACATTTGTGTGCATGAACACGTCTGTTGGTACTGGTCTGGGTGTTATATGTATATATTTTAGTTTATTTGTAATACGACTTTTGATTCTGATATCTGTAACACAAGTGCTTAAACTATTTACCACGAAGTCAGATCAATGTATGTGATGTTGTTGCATTATTATAGCTCCTAAAAATAATCTGTCTGGGAGTGTGCGTTTGTGTATGTAAGACTGTATCTCACCTTAAAAAATTGGTTGCCTGTAAAGTCGGTATACGGGCGAAAGTTTTACGTGACAACGACTTTGAGTGGTAAAATAATTTTAATGTGAATATTCATTCGTATAACATGAACCGGTGTGTATGCCTATCTCTCTCACTCTCTCTCTCTCGCTCTGTCTCTCTCGGGTTAACTGTGCTCGAGTGGAAGGGACGCGTGTCTTTCACTTTTTATGTCTGTCTCACTCGCACTTAGGCGGGCTAACCATGCCCGAGTCGAAGGGACGCGTGCCTCTCACTCGCTCTCATTGTGAGCGCGGAACCTGAGCGGAGCGTAACGCAGTTTCTTGAAGTGTCACCCGGCAAACCAATTTATAAGACGTTGTCACGTCAAAATATTATTTGCCATGAGTTTTGCCGAATTTGGCGAATTGTAGATTTTATCGAACATCGTGCAAACAAATGCCTGTGTTACAAAAGAACAACAAAAATTGAGAAAAACGACCGCTTAAATGTATGGATGCAGCTCACTCTACCTACCTTTATAGTATTGGAATACTGCATTGTAATATGAACCTACCTTTGCTTTAGGTATCTATAATATAAAAATGAATAGCAAAATGTGCACTATGCTAGACCGGTAGATCGCCTACTCCGGTAAAAATGCCGGAAGGCCTAGTGCCTTTACAAATTGTATTAAGTTTTTTTACATTATCTCGGGTCCAGCATTTTCGCCGAGCCCGGCATTTTTATAGAGCGTTTCTGTTTGGTCATGTTGGATTGTTACTGAGATGCTTGTGGGATTGGGTGTAGTGTGAAAACTCTGTACGGTGTCCTCTTTCCGGCAGATCTGCCGGTCCGGCGTAGTGGGAACCTGGCCTCACTCAAGAACCTGGACATATTTGGCCAATTATTTACTAATTTTTTTCCTTAAAGTACGGGAATGGTTCTTACGAAGAAAAAAAAACGGCTTGGGGGGTCCGCTAATTTATAAAATGTTATAATTATTATTATTTATTCAAGATAAAAGATTATATTGATCAAATTTTGCTAATAATTCTTAAAAACTATATAAGTACAAAATAAAAATGAATTAAAATAAATTAATCTATGCACAGTCAATATTTTTATCATTAAAAGTGGCATTAACACTTCCTTCAGCCACCAAGCACACATTGCGACAGTATATTCCCTGCTTGATCAGCAGCTGAACGAAGTGTTCCATACTTCCATCATCGGGGAATCATGCCTTTCCGCATCGGTGTTCAGGATGCTGTTTGAGCTCGCCCGTTTTCGTTCCAGCAGTGAAGCAGTTTTCTTGTGTGACACCGCAAAGAATTGATGAATCCGTATTTTCCACGCTTTACAAAAGTGTAGGATAGTAAGTTATTGAAATTACTGCTAATAGCAGCCGCTATTAGCAGTAGCAGCCAATTGAAACTCGCGTTCGCGTGCTGTCGGGCGACGATCGGCTTTTGAGCGTTACCCGAGTGAATGGCGAACAAAGAAAGAGAAGATAATACGGCATCCTTGCATTTAGAGTCGTATTTTGCGTGCGGTTTATTGAACTGTTCGACGGCTCCTAAGTATACTGAGTCAACTGTCCTTCTATTAAGTTTACAGGACGGATATAAAAAGAGGGAATGATAAGTTATTGAAAAGGTTAATAGAATTGATAAAAATAACTGATGAGGCGTGTAAATAGCCTACACCTGAACTGGCGTTGTTTTTAGGAACAACAAATATGGCGGGTTTCAAAATTCGAAATTAAGTCCCTGTTGATGAATTCCTGAGACACCAATACCCAATACATCGATTTGCAGCAATAATGCCCACGTACCTTATAGATCCAGAGACACCACTCAGACCCAGGAAGATGGGAAGATGCCTCGTTCAAGGGCGCGTGGTCGCTGTGTTGGGCTGCCGGCCGGCGAGCTAAATCTTCATTAATCCACCGGTGGACTGGTGGAAACTTCACAAATAATCACTGCACTATGAGTTTGTAATGTCTCACATACGCAGGTCCATTTATTACCGGAGTATCTTCAGATTTTCACATATAGGGAATTTTTAATAGCGGAGAGGTGAGCACTTCACGCGATGCGAACGGCGGTGAGAGGAAGACTAATTCGTGCGCTGAACGCCATCTATTGGTCGTTTTGCGAGCGTCTCAAGGAAACACACGATACGTAACCAATGGGCGCTGCGGTATTAGGTATTGGCGAAAGGATCCATCAACAGACCCTTAATTTTGTTACTTTTTTTATATAGATACGTTAAAATATATCGTAAATGGCGTAGAAAATTCCAATTCTATTTTATTTGTTTATTTTAATAATGTTTTACATTGAAAAAGGCATTGACGCTTCACCATGCTCCCCGCCTTGGAAGGACGCAAGTGCTTTCAAAAGAAAGGGTAAAAATTATAAAGACTTACTGACCTAGATCATGATCAGAAAAGATTAAGCTTTATGACTGAATGCGGGAAACAGAAAGATACAAGTTATTTCAAAAACTAATTTCTAAACCTTATAAAACTACGAGTATCGTTATATTTAATATTTACTGCGTTGGAATAGGATATAGTTTAGTGACAGAGCGTTTAAAATTACCGAACTTTGTCCTCACCATTGCAACGCGAGCAACATTGTCGGTCCCTTTATAAACCTCAGTTATAACTCCCAATGGCCAACTCAGAGGTGGCGAATTATCCTGTCCCACGAGTACGACAGTTCCAACTTCTACAGGCTTGTCCGGAGTTGCCCATTTTTGCCTAACTTGCAGCGTATGCAGGTACTCTAGGTGCCATTTCTTCCAGAAAGATTGGACCATACTATCTAACAACTGTTTTGTTGGGAAAGATTTAAGCGCTGACCAGACAAATCGGCTGCCGGCAAGTACTGCAATGGAGTCGACATCAAAAAATGAGCGGGAGTAATAACTTCAGGATGCGGATCAGAAGATAACACGCTCAGAGGACGCGAGTTCATAATGCACTCTATTTGAATAAGTACAGTCTGTAACTCTTCATAAGTGAGGAGTTGATTCCCGATCACGCGATAAAGGTGCGTTTTTAATGTTTTAATATTGGCTTCCCACATGGCGCCAAAATGTGGGGAGCGGGGTGGAATCATTTTCCAGTTAATGCGGCGAGTTGATAACTCATTTGAAAGAGATGAAGTGAGACTTGAACTTATTACGAAATTATAAAGTTCATCTAGTTGGGCTTTAGCACCAACGAAATTGGTAGCGTTATCCGAATAAAGACAGGATACTGGACCTCGACGCGAGATAAAGCGTTTAAAAGCGGCTAGAAAGGCGTCGGTAGTAAGTTCAGAGACTAGCTCTACATGGACAGCCCTGGTTACCAAGCATACAAACAAACAGATGTAAGCCTTCTGAGCATGTTGGCCTCTGCGACGAGTGAGAGTTATGCGTAAGGGCCCAGCATAATCCACTCCAGTATGGACAAATGCCTTTGATTCCGATACACGGTATTCAGGAAGGTCTGCCATCATTGGAGTGGGATGCGTCGGATTAACTCTAAAGCATGTGTTGCATTGTCGCAACTTGGACCGAATGACAGTCCTGGCATCTAATATCCAAAATCGCTGTCGTAAAATAGACATAAGTAGCCCTGGTCCAGTGTGACAATTCATCACATGGTAATGACGGATTATCAAATCCACAACAGGATCATGCTTGGGAAGTAAAAAAGGATGCTTAGAGTCAAACGGAAGGTGTGACTTTGAAAGTCTACCCCCAATGCGTAGTATGCCCTCTTCATCTAAAAAGACAGACAAACTTTGAAGTTTCTTTGGTAGCAATTTACCACCTTTGATGAGCTTAATGTCATCTGCGAAATGGACAGATTGCACAGCACGGACCATAACTCGTTCTGCGGCTGACAACCCCTGAGGAGACCGGGGTTCACAATGAACCTTCGGTCTAGCGAATTTAAGTATATAAGAAACGATGCGCAACAGTTTATCCCACGATGAGGTACGTTGCGCGAGTTGACATAGAAGCGGAAGTTCTACTTGCGTGGTCACAGTTAAGACATTTGCCTTATGCTCGGGAAGTTCCCCACAGCTAGTAGGACAGAACGGTTGGACAGGCCAATCTTCATGAGCACAATGAAGCCAAGAAGGGCCGTTCCACCAAAGCTCATGTGACACCAACCGTGAAGGAAGTATGCCACGAGATAGGCAGTCGCTTGGATTCTCAACACCTGCCACAAGGTAAAAATGTTGAGAACCCAAGTTCTCCTGACATTGAGCGACTCTATTGCTGACAAAGACTGACCAGCGATGCGGAGAAGAATGTATCCACGATAAAGCTATCGTGGAGTCCGAAAAAGCGTAAATCCCTGCAATAGGAACACGTGAAGCGTAAGTATCGCGAACAGTCTTTACCATCTTTGACATGAGCACGGCGGCGCAGAGCTCCAGCCGTGCAAGAGTTGTAACCTTAGTAGGTGAAACCTTTGACTTCGCACAAAGTAAGCGAACTACGACACCGGATGGACTAGTAGAGTGTATGTAAATGACACAACCATACCCACCCATACTGGCATCGGCAAATGCGACTATACGAACAGCACAATCATCGGTAACACCCACATGGCGTGGTATCCGTAAGGTATCCAGCAAGGGAAACTCCTGCATGAGAAGGGAAAAACGTTTAACGATATCGTCAGGAGCGGCATCATCCCAACCGATATTACTCAGCCATAATTCTTTGATGAGCAACTTGGCGGAAAAGATCACGGGAGCGACAAGACCGAGAACATCAAATAAGCGTGCAACTATCGAGAGTATATTTCTCTTAGTACATTTCTCGGCTATTTGAGCGGAAGTGAAGAAGAACTCATCCTGAGAAGGTTCCCATGAAAGACCTAGAACCCTAGACACATCATTCCCCGCGTGAAACTCGAGCGACTTACGATGTGAATCGGGAAGGCTGTTTAAAAGCGCGGGTGAATTGCTACACCATTTTACAAGGTCAAAATCGCCCGACTTAAACATTTTTATGAGATCATGCGATAACTGTATAGCGTTGTCTTCGTTATTTACTGAATAGACCAGGTCATCCATATACAGACTAGTCTCTGCTACTTTAGCAGCTTCCGGATAATGCGGACTGTCAGAGGCCAGCTGTCGCACAGTGCGCATAGCTATGTAAGGACTCGATTTCAGTCCGAAAGGTAAGCGATTAAAAGCGAAGGTCGACACAGGATCGTTCTCATTGAATCGAAACAAAATGCGTAGGTATTTACGCTGGTCAACAGGTACGCAAATACGTAAGTACATCTGCTTAATATCAGAATTTAGAGCGATAGGAAATAATCTAAAATTTATTAAAAGAAGAAACAAATTTGTTTGTAAATTTGGACCAATATGGAGTACATCATTTAAAGATAAACCCGTATGAGTCTTAGCACTCGCATCCAATACAATGCGCGGCATCGGTTTGTCTGGCCGAACGACGGCGTGATGAGGGATGTAGTACCCGTCATCCAAAATGGCAGATTCGTCAACTTGACTGAGGTATCCATTATCTATGTACTCCTTGATCACTGCGTTGTAATTTTCCCGCAACAACGGTGATTGGCGAAGTCTTCTCTCCAGCGCAATCAGTCGACGGTACGCGGCGGTGCGGGAGTTACCTAACTCGGCAGGATCCTTACTAAAGGGTAACGCGACAGTATAACGTCCGACATCGTCCCGTGACACGGTTGAGGAAAAAATATTCTCACATTCGGTTTCCTCAGGAGATAAAAAACGTTTATTTTCAACTTCTTCCAATTCCCAAAATTTTTGTAATAAATCATTAAGAGCTAATGCTGTGAAAGAAGAGCTAGGTAAATTTAAATTATCTTTACTATGCGGAAAATCACCCATAAGGACATACCCGAATGTGGTCAATAACGCGGGTGGCGCATGTGAACCTAAGTCTACCCTATTCCCCAAATAAATGTACGGAAACAGTTGAGCGCCTAACACAATGTCAATATCTCCTGGAATATTCCAGCTTAAATCAGCGAGCGGAAGCGAGTGGAAGTCCACATGACCATCCCACTTAATATGGTGCGAAGGTAGCTGGTCCGTAATGCACTCAACTACTAACGCGTGAATAGTATATTTTTGATGCGAGTATACGCGAGACTCGATATCTAAGTGTACGTAACCTATTATCGGCCGCGATACAGAACCAACCCCTTTAACAAAAGAATTGCTTAAAGGAATTATTACTAAATTAAGTTTTCGACAACAAGCTGTAGTTATTAAATTATTTTGCGAACCATTATCAATTAAACACCTCACTATTGTTTTATGGCCCGAACTATTATTATGACCTCGCGCATAAACCTGAGCGGTTGATAACAAAATTGCCGCCTTAGTCTTCGTATCAGCTGCTAATAACACGGCCGTGTTATGGGTCGGAGACGTTTGTACCACATCACACGAATCACACACAGTCACCGGTGCGGGAATATCGACCTTATCGCAATAAGAATAAGGGCGCTGCACCGCGGCGGGAGCCGGGGCAAGCGAAGACGCAGCGCGGGGCGAGGAGAGCGCGGGAGGCGCAACGGACAGCGGCGCCGCCGGAGTGGACGCAAAGGCTACATTGCAATTCGTCGGTTTAACATCAGCTGTATGCGGGTGTTTATTATCTTTGTCGAAATGTAATAAAGTATGATGGCGTTTTTTACATATGTTACAGACTGAGGTCGACTTGCAATTACTCAAACCGTGCGACGTGCTCAGACAATTCGCGCAACCGCGTTTGGATTTAATAAACTCGAACCTAGTTCTAGGAGTCAACGCGGATTTAAACTTAACGCAGTCATACAGATGAATATGAGTGTTATCAGTACAGTATGCGCAACTCGAAGCCGAAGTCGCGGGGGTGGAAGCGGAAAAATCCTTCGATTCACTCACAACAAACGCTTTCGTCTGCGTGCGTGACTCGCGAGGTGCGGAACCATAAGGTCTATTATTATTATTTTTTGCGTTCGCATTCGAATGAGACAAATTCGAGCGTGCTAATATCTTTGCCTGATCTTGAACAAAACTAATTAATAATTTAGTTGTGGGAATTTCAACATCGCGAATGGAAAGTTCAAACGATTGACCAGTCTGTGAATCTATTTTTCTCATAGCACAATGCAAGAGAATAAAATCAGCAAGATCCGGAATCCCAAGTTGTTTCAAGGCAGAAATAGATGCACTAAATGTTTCAATGAATGAATCGAGACTATTTGAGTTATAAGCACAACTTTTTAAATCAAAAATATTATTTAAATAGTGTGTCCCTAATGTGCGCTTATCCTGGTATTTTTTAACCAAGCTGCCCCATAAAAACTTGTATGTATCACCGGTAGGCACAATTCCAGCGGTAACCTTCAATGCGTTATGTGTAAGCCTACCTATTAAGTACTGCACACGCTGCGAGTCAGTCAGCTGATCATTGTCGTGAATATTCGACTTGAACGACTCGTAGAAAACAGGCCAATTCTCGGTTTTCCCGTCGAACGATGGCAGCGCGATAGGTGGCAACTTTATTTTAAGCGGTCCAAAAAGCGTTCCTGGATTACAACTTTGTGTCAACGGAGATTGACTACTGTTGATTTTATTCCTAATACGTTTAACGTGAATATATAAATCTTCAAAGGATTCTAAACAAGCGTAGTCGGGACTTGAACCAGGCTTTGAACTAATGTTTATATGGTTAATTTGATCGACATAAGATTCAAATTTATCTCGTATGTCATCAATTGTTTCCGATTCAGTCATAAAACTCTCATTCTTTCTCGAATCGAACGACGAAATATTTTTCGATAAATCATATAATCGATTAAGGCGTCTAAATAACAATCCTTTCTTTTCATGAAGGATCGTCAGCAAATCTTCCGGCTTTAGTTGTTCGTCAGTCATTTTGTAAAATTACAAGAATAAAATATCTGAACTGCGATAAATACCTAACAGGCGGTTTGCAATATTAGCGCACCTACCAACTATGAGGAGGTATTTGTAAAAATAATAACGACGTACAAAGCCAAGATGATGGGTAACTACCTACTATTTTACGTGTTACCGAAGCGACATTTTAAATGAAATTTACCTACGTAAAATGAACTTTACGAATAAATATTATTGAATTTATGATTTTTACCAATTATTACGTAAAAATCTAACTAGGGGGCGGTTACTTATCCGGCTCGAAGGACCAAATAATTATGATGAGGCGTGTAAATAGCCTACACCTGAACTGGCGTTGTTTTTAGGAACAACAAATATGGCGGGTTTCAAAATTCGAAATTAAGTCCCTGTTGATGAATTCCTGAGACACCAATACCCAATACATCGATTTGCAGCAATAATGCCCACGTACCTTATAGATCCAGAGACACCACTCAGACCCAGGAAGATGGGAAGATGCCTCGTTCAAGGGCGCGTGGTCGCTGTGTTGGGCTGCCGGCCGGCGAGCTAAATCTTCATTAATCCACCGGTGGACTGGTGGAAACTTCACAAATAATCACTGCACTATGAGTTTGTAATGTCTCACATACGCAGGTCCATTTATTACCGGAGTATCTTCAGATTTTCACATATAGGGAATTTTTAATAGCGGAGAGGTGAGCACTTCACGCGATGCGAACGGCGGTGAGAGGAAGACTAATTCGTGCGCTGAACGCCATCTATTGGTCGTTTTGCGAGCGTCTCAAGGAAACACACGATACGTAACCAATGGGCGCTGCGGTATTAGGTATTGGCGAAAGGATCCATCAACAGACCCTTAATTTTGTTACTTTTTTTATATAGATACGTTAAAATATATCGTAAATGGCGTAGAAAATTCCAATTCTATTTTATTTGTTTATTTTAATAATGTTTTACATTGAAAAAGGCATTGACGCTTCACCAATAACTAAATATTTTAAATTCAATATAATAAGGCCTTTCAACAGCGTA
This sequence comes from Pyrausta despicata, assembly GCA_963921415.1. Lineage (NCBI taxonomy): Eukaryota > Metazoa > Arthropoda > Insecta > Lepidoptera > Crambidae > Pyrausta > Pyrausta despicata. The sequence continues at coordinate 663,263 of OY992865.1, forward strand.
AAACCAATTTTACATTTTATAATTAATTTAGGAGATATTGTACATACACTAGTATACATCGATTAATTGTATGTTAAAAATAGATTAACTACCACTTATATTTATATACGTCGTATTATTTAATTTTTAACGTTTTGGGAACATAATTTTTTTGTGAGTGTGGTATAAAATATTTTATATTTTTGTAAGATTTCCGGTATATTTAAGAAATTTTAATAAACTCATATTTTGTTAAAATAAAATCAGTTGACTCACTTTACATGGACTAGATTTAAATGCAAACTTCCTTGTAATTGAGCCAAGTGTGTTACAATAGGTAAAAATAAAAGACATCTTAATGTTTTTTTTTAAATATCTAATGAAAGAGTGCTGAAAAAGTATTAGTTACATTAACAAAACTTAAAGACTTCTATAAAATTAACAAAAAACAACTACTCTTTTAAGTAATACAAGGTAATTAAGTTATAAAAATATCTTTATTAATTATTTAAAATCACAATATAGGAACAGTAGATCTTTAACAGATCCTAATTATTTATAAAGAAAATCACAGTAAAAATTGGCATGAATCAGTCTCAAAAAATTACTTATGATCAAACTACCTAATAATTTTATTTAACATAAATTAAAAATATTATTTTACTTAATCTGAATCGCTATCAACTTTATTGCTGTCAACTTTAACCAAATTAGAAAAAAATCAAGTGATATTCCTTAGGTATCACCAATTTGTTGCACATATCCATCAAATCTTTATGTTTATTTTTATCTATTGGGATTGGCTTATTGTAAGCTGGACAAAGATTACTAAAATCAATATTCAGAACATTTTTATTACGTGTTGCTTTGGGTTTATTAGCACAATCAATCCAGTTATAAGAATCTTCGAAATAACTTGTTTTATAAAATAATTTGTAAGGATTTTCTGGCTCAATTTTTATTTCGGTAACTTTATTCCATTGGACCTTGGATCCATTACCGGCAAAAGTCCAATTGTTGACCCTTTTTAGCATTGTTTTGAAATCCATTACAAAATCTTGAGACACTTCGGTTACCTTGTAGGGTTTATTATCGGTTTTGGCAAATTGAAACGCCATATACCATTGGGCAGGCGTATAAAGTATTTTGTCTTTTGTTTGCCTTTCAATTAGTGCGTGCATACTGTCTCCTTCGTTTTGGGTGTGACCGACAATCAGAAAACGATGATTTATTTGTATTTTGTGTTTGAAACTGGCCATCATGTACATTAAAAAAACGATTCTATTGCGATTCTGACCACCGCAGTTGTCTGACCAGAATCGGTCATCTTTAATACCTGTCCCAACTGTTTGTTCAATAAATTTATACACACAGCTAGCAATCTCATTCGCTCCTCTTTTAGCTGTTTGTTGGTGCCAGGAAAAACAATAACCCTGACGACATCCTATATCAAAAATAGTGAAATTATAAATGGTAAGTTTACGTTTGTAGTAAAATGTGCCAACGTTCCCATGGGGTACATTCAAGCACTTTTGGAGATCATAAGCTGCTGCTAAGACTTCAGGTTTTTGTTGTGCTAGTTCTTTGTCTTCTGCCTTTAACTTCCTTGCTAAGTCTTTTTGTTTCAAATGCTCTGCTTGTTTTGCTGTCTCTTGTTCTGTATGTTGTTTATTATTTTCAAATATATGACATTCTTCACACATATCTTTTTTCGGCTTATGGAAACTAATGTTTAGGTTTTTGTTAATGATATCAAGATATTGCCGGACGCTGTTTGCCTTATTCGTGTACTGATTAGAATCAAACCATTCTTCGTACATTTTGTACATTTTTGGAAACGATAGAGATCCATCAAGATACTTTTTGGTGGAATCTTTGCGAACATAATGTGATTCCACGGGCACAAAACTGGCAACGTGATCAAGTACACTGCGTTTCATATCATCAGTTATTTTTATCTGATGATGTGCGTGTTTTCCTCGCTGATCAGACTCTATAGCTCCTTGACCTTTTTCTAGTTTTTCTAAAGCTGTATACAAGAAATTGAAACTTATACCAACACAACAGCGACGCGCCCGCGTTTGCGTCTCGCGTATACTGGTATGGTGCAGTCGACTCGATATTCTTTGTGCAACACAAATAATTTTGAATTCTTGACCCAGTATACGTCATTTTTTTTCAGTCATTTATAGCGATATAAATATATTTTTTACACAGAAAAAAAGATAATGATTGAATTATTAATCTTTTATAAAAAAGTGTATTTTTGGAAATTTGTTACTTGACTCAGTATACTTAGGAGCCGTCGTGTTTATTGGAATGAAATTGTTTGTCTTTTCGTGACTGGATTGAATTATCTATTCGGTGCAGTTTTAATTTTAATAAATTAAAATTTAATCTAATCTTAGTCACAACATAAAATGTACGTTGCATACAACAGTCACAATTTCGCAATTTAATATTATACGCTAACGCTATTTCTCAATTTCGATGAAATTTCATATTAGCATAGCAATAGCGCGTAGCATGCTATGCTATGAAATTTAGCATGCTAATTAAATTAACAAAAAATAGCAATAATTGCCATTACTAGTTCCATCATCGGGGAATCATGCCTTTCCGCAACGGTCTTCAGGATGCTGTTTGAGCTCGCCCGTTTTCGTTCAAGCAGTGAAGCAGTTTTCTTGTGTGACACCGCAAAGAATTGATGAATCCGTATTTTCCACGCTTTACAAAAGTGTAGGATAGTAAGTTATTGAAATTTTGCTGTGATTTTAGATTCCCTTCTGGTAAACCTCTCGCAACGGCGACACAACAAGCTCACCGTTTTTATTCTTGTTTTTATTATATTTAAGTTGCCATAAAGTCCTCTTAAACCATCCGGCTGGAGATTTAGATAGGACGTGTTTTCTTTTGATAATTGCAAAACTTTAACAGCCAAACAAGTAATTAGAGTTTCGCAACTTGTGAAAACGTATGATGTTATCTGCGTTGGACCACAACTCGAGCTAATGTAGTAATACTCGTATAGTAACCTTTTAATTTTGACTAGTTCCGACGAGTATTTACATTTTAAGGAAATACCTATTTTTGTACAATAACGCCACAGAATTAGCAGTTTTAAAATTAACGGAAAGTTTTAAAAGTCTTAATTGATATATATTTATTATGATGTTTAAGTAAAATAAAAAATAAACTGCGTTGCAGCTACTTAATCAAAAAAAGTAAATCGCTTATTACATCGTTTGATTTCACTATGTACGTACTAGTGCACAAAACTGCAATATATATATATATATATATATTTTTTTTTTTTTGACTGAGTCTATGATGGAGCAAGCTCACCTAGAAGATGCGTGTTCACTCTAGCTTTGAAAATTACTAAGTTGTGATTGCATGGAAACACTGACGCAGGTAGTGAGATCCACTCTTTTGCAGTGCGCATCAGGAATGTAGATGAGATGCGCTTGGTTCGTATCAGTTGAACATCGACACGGTACGGATGGTATCCCGAGGTACGCCTGGTGGTCCGATGGTAAAAGGCAAATATGTAAAATATTTGATCCCACTGATCCTGATTCTACTACAGCAGTACCTTTGAGCGCAGATTACGAAGTTAATGAAACTTTGCAATAACATGTCTGAAAGCCAATAAGTTACAATTTTATTTGTAACTTTTAAGGCCAAGTATGTATGTCTCCAAAAAGTATTTCGCAGAATAGATAAATTGTAAAAATCTTTACAATATCATCAGCGATCTCCTTTGCGTTTGGGGTTTGTGTATACTCATAATTTGTCATATTTAACTGTCCCAATTAAACACAATAAAAGTTTTACACTCCTGCTAAGTAACTTATACGTTAAGCAAAAATATATAAATTCCAAGCCCTTGGATTTTTGTACGTTAAATGATATCTATCTAATGTACGAAAAAAACCTAAAAGTTAAACCCTAAAACATCAAAAGTTAATGTCCGTTCCTTAAACCTCATTCAGTCTCAATTGTATAAGAGAACTGAGATAAATTCTGATATCTGTAACACAAGTGCTTAGGCTACTTACCACGGTGGCAGATCAATGTATGTGATGTTGTTGCTTATTTATTTACATTTATTTATTTATTTTATATGTCCAATAGGTAACTTTTTCTTCCCAATCCCTTTCATACTGCAATGTCCAAAAACCACGCTTTTCAGCAATCTAAGACGCCATTGAAATTCGTGAATGAATATTTTCTGTGATTCAGCTGAACATAAGTCAATTTCTACTTTTACGACAAATAGCTGTAATACTATGTAGACGTTATTTTGATTGATCATCATTAAGCCAAATGTTAAAACCAGTTTGCATAATCAGTTAAATAGATCGCAAGGACTTTTTTTATTAAAAAAAAACGTAGTCGATAAAAGTCATACTTGATATCAGGCACTTAGTCTTGTGTTACAGATATCAGAATCAACAGTGGTATTACAAATAAATACATATGACACCCAGACGCACCCGCGACCTCTTGGTCAATAGTCATCCTCTTGACCAGTACATCAAAATCAAAATCGTCATCGTACGTCAAAATGTAAAACCCGTTAACGTACAAAAAATACTAGTTGTGTGGTATCTTTATAAGTAAACTAAGTAGAACAACCTTACCTTTGTAAAGAATGTGAATCTACTCTAACGTCACATAAAAAAGCCTTGAAAGCTACCTAACAAACCGCCGCAAAGATGGTCGTAAACCCACAAATGCGTCCGTTACGAGTTTTACTACGGTGCTACGGCGTAGCACATCGTAGCACAGTGCTACGAGGCGTTACGAAGGAACGACTGGCGAAATTGCTGTGTGGTGTATTACATGTGACATTAGTTTGAGTAGAGAGTACTTTCAATTTATCAAGAACCACCTTGAGATATATGCTATTAGTTTATTTGTACCTACGTAATTCACATATTTCTTTTTGTTTTTTCTTTTGTTCCTGTCGTCCTCTCCTGGTATCTTTAGTGTCTTGTTGCAAGTGACTTAACAATTTTGCCATCTTGGCTTGTTGCAATTATTTACTTACAAAAGGTTCTTATAGAGTATTTAAACTAGCTTAGATAGCGAGCATCATGTAAAACATTGCAAAATGAATACAAGGGTTATTCAGGAACCAGCTTGTCATCTGCTACGCTAGAAATGTTTCCAAGGCTTATATGATACTAGCAGTCCGCCCTTGTCTTCGTCTTTGCAAACGTTGGATTTTTTCCTTTCCTGTTTTATCCCAAGGGAGCATTTAATCGAAATAAAAAGTATCCCATCACCCAAGTCAGTTCATACCTTGCATGTATACTGAATGTCATCAAAACCCGTTCAGTAGTTTCAGCGTGATTGACGGACAAACATCTAAACATCCAAACAAATATACTTTTTACATTTATAATACTACTAGTATAGTGTGATAGTTTGACAATAAAATAATGAAAATAAGTATCGGAATTCTTCTTAAATGCTTTATGCCTAAACAAACATTTTCCATACGGAATTTATGCCTAAACAAACAGCTAATAACAATAACAAATCCGTAACAATAGCCGTTAAGCTGGAACCCATACGATCGCCATTGCATCGTGCCAGTCGAGCTGTTTGGTTTAATTGAAACAACAATGGCTGCTTATTGATTGCCAGAGCCCATCGCTTCGCTCGTTGCGTTTATTTCGTTCGTTTTGCTCAGTGAGCGAGCGCTCCTCGTAGTGCCGGGATAGAGGCAGGTAATTGTATCGAAATTTCTCAGTTTATAAATTATTTGAAACATCAATGGCTACTTACTAATTCTTCTTGCCCATAGCTACGGTCGTGGTGTTTATTTCGCTCATTTCGCTCAGTGAGCGAGCGTTCCTCGTAGAGCCGGGATACAGGCAGGTTATTGCATCGAAATTTCTCAGTTTATAATTTAATTGAAACATGAATGGCTGCTTACTGATTGTTCTAGCCCATCGCTGCGCTCGTTGCGTTTATTTCGCTAGCGTTTCGTTAGTAAACGATATCTACACTTCACATCCTCATATGTTTAAGCTAAACCACCTTAAAAGAAGTGTATGGTTTTACGTGAATACTGGATGTAGTTTTGCTTTATTGTAATATACATCTGAACTTTTAATTACGTTTTTTGTTTAAATTGTGTCATTATCACATGAATTTGTCTTTCGCTGGCACATAGCAAAAGTTGAAATTAAATCAAAGGTATTTTCTCTATGACAATAATATGCACCCTACGTTATATAAAATAATATTATAAACGTGTCTGTTTTTAGTTTATGTTAATGTTTATTACTCTTTCACGCCAAAACTACTCGACCGATCTGGTTAAAATTTTGAACATGGATAGCTTATAACCTAGAACCGACACGAAACGAACCTTGAATAACTAGAATAGGATACTTTTTATCCTGTCAAACTTTATGGTTCCTGTGCGATACGTAGAAAACGGGTTCTATGCGGGTGTAACCACAGGCCCAATGCTAGTTGATATTTATTTCGCAAAGCGCCACCGCGATGCAATCTATCTACATCACTTTCATCGACATCCACGTCACTAGTTCACGGCAATTGCGCCAGTAAGCTTCGTTTATCGAATAATTTGTACTTTTGCATGTTTAACGTGGATGCCCAGTGATGCGCTCTTGTAAATTGGTGTCCGGGGTTGTTTCGGCCGGGTTTTATGTTATAACCCCCGTTCTACGTGGACGACATGCTTTTACTTTACGCGGGGTGGCAATCAGCAGGTAGGTATTCCTTTTGACGACAGATTTTAAGTAAATAATAATATTCGAATCAAGTTTTTTTTTTTTAACAACAACATCACATACATTGGTCTGACTTCGTGGCAAGTACGTTAAGCACTTGTGTTACAGAAAACAGAAACAACAGTGGTATTACTGTTGTGAATGTAACAAAATATAAAAAAAATAAATATTGTCTGTGCCAACTACTCCGTCGTTTCATTATAGGTTATGTGCCGTGCGCGAAATTAATTCGAGTTTAATTAGAAATTGATTGTAAAAACAGTGATAATGTCTAGTAATTTGATAACAAGTATCCCCAAGCTTAACCCTTGGTTACTATTCATGGGTCTATGAGACCCTGTCAACTTTAAAATCACCGATTTCGGGTAATCACTCTTAGGGAACGCGGGCCCCCCGCCCGTGTATTCTCAGTACGGCGCTCGCTGCTTCGTACGGTGGGTGTGTCCAGTGGCTCAGTGCATATTTCGCGCCAAAACAGCAAGGACAGGGTCACGGTGACCCTTGAGTAGCAACGACAGGCGGTAAGTGAATAACTTGTTATATTGGTTAACATTTTTTTTTTGTATAAAGTACTTATAATTTTGAGTGTTTGTTTTTGCAATTATTATTGTAAGTTTTTGTCGTCGTTTTTTGTTTGCTTTTTGTTTCATTTTGGGTTTCGTTTGTCGTAGGTATGGGTGGTAGAAATGCGCTTACGGACGAAGAGATTGGCAATGCTTTGTTACTTGGTGATGATGATTTTGAAGAGGTGGATATTTCCACGATACCTGGCCCCTCCACCTCTGCTTCTTCTTTGCACACCTATTCAACTGCTGATAATAGAGAAAGCGCTTTGTCTCGTATACTAGCTGATGCGGACTGCAGTGACATCGATTCCAGCGATGAAGAAATATTTAGTGAGCACGATAGTTCGACCGATATTGAAGACAAGATAGACGAAGAGATGTCCTCCACCCCCGATTCATCTGCCGCAGAAACTATCGATTCTTCCTCTGGATCTTCTACAGCCCAACGTCAGAACTATTATTATGGAAAAAATAGTTGCATGCGCTGGGCAAAACAACCTCCAGCTGAAAGTCGCACTCCAGCTCACAACATTATATCTGTATCCGTGGGAAAACCTAAAGGACCAGCTGTCACTTTAGGACCCGATTCATCATTTACCCATGTCTTTGAACTTTTTATCGACGAACACATACTGGAAACTATCGTTCTACACACAAATAGCAAGATTGAAGAAGTTCAACTCAAATACAAAAGTTTTAAGCGCGCTCATTCATCACGTACTATATGGAGACCAACGTTTATAAACATGACAAATATTACTGAACTGCGCGCTTTCATAGGGCTTCTATATTTGGCAGGCTTATTTAAATCGAATCACGAAAATTTATCTTCACTTTGGGCTTCAGATGGTACTGGACGTGATATTTTTCGATGCACAATGACTCTATGTCGTTTTAGATTTTTGTTATCTTGTTTGCGATTCGACGATGCCAGCACTAGAAGAGAAAGGGCGAAAGATAACAAGTTGGCCGCTATATCTGACATTTTCTCTAAATGGTTATTTAATTGTCAAAATAACTATTCTCCTGGACCAACACTAACCGTTGATGAGATGTTAGCACCATTTAGAGGGCGATGTGCTTTTCGCATGTATATGCCAAAAAAACCTACTAGATACGGGATAAAAATAGTGATTTTGAATGATGCTAAGACTCATTACATGGTAAATGCAGAAGTTTATTGCGGCAAAACATCGGAGAGACCTAGAGCAAAAAACGAAAAGCTTTTACCGACCCAAGTTGTTCTCCGCTTGATACCTCCAGTCGAAGGATCGAATCGGAATATCACTGGCGACAATTGGTTCTCATCCATTGAGTTAGTAGATGAACTATGGTCTCGTAAACTGACATACGTGGGGACTATGAAAGCAAACAAGAGAGAGATCCCAAGAGAGTTTTTACCAAATAAAACAAGAGAAGTAGAATCGTCGTTGTTTGGTTTCACATCTAAAATAACAATGGCATCATATGTTCCAAAAAAGTCTAAGGCTTCACTATGTACGTACTAGTGCACAAAACTGCAATATATATATATATATATATATTTTTTTTTTTTTGACTGAGTCTATGATGGAGCAAGCTCACCTAGAAGATGCGTGTTCACTCTAGCTTTGAAAATTACTAAGTTGTGATTGCATGGAAACACTGACGCAGGTAGTGAGATCCACTCTTTTGCAGTGCGCATCAGGAATGTAGATGAGATGCGCTTGGTTCGTATCAGTTGAACATCGACACGGTACGGATGGTATCCCGAGGTACGCCTGGTGGTCCGATGGTAAAAGGCAAATATGTAAAATATTTGATCCCACTGATCCTGATTCTACTACAGCAGTACCTTTGAGCGCAGATTACGAAGTTAATGAAACTTTGCAATAACATGTCTGAAAGCCAATAAGTTACAATTTTATTTGTAACTTTTAAGGCCAAGTATGTATGTCTCCAAAAAGTATTTCGCAGAATAGATAAATTGTAAAAATCTTTACAATATCATCAGCGATCTCCTTTGCGTTTGGGGTTTGTGTATACTCATAATTTGTCATATTTAACTGTCCCAATTAAACACAATAAAAGTTTTACACTCCTGCTAAGTAACTTATACGTTAAGCAAAAATATATAAATTCCAAGCCCTTGGATTTTTGTACGTTAAATGATATCTATCTAATGTACGAAAAAAACCTAAAAGTTAAACCCTAAAACATCAAAAGTTAATGTCCGTTCCTTAAACCTCATTCAGTCTCAATTGTATAAGAGAACTGAGATAAATTCTGATATCTGTAACACAAGTGCTTAGGCTACTTACCACGGTGGCAGATCAATGTATGTGATGTTGTTGCTTATTTATTTACATTTATTTATTTATTTTATATGTCCAATAGGTAACTTTTTCTTCCCAATCCCTTTCATACTGCAATGTCCAAAAACCACGCTTTTCAGCAATCTAAGACGCCATTGAAATTCGTGAATGAATATTTTCTGTGATTCAGCTGAACATAAGTCAATTTCTACTTTTACGACAAATAGCTGTAATACTATGTAGACGTTATTTTGATTGATCATCATTAAGCCAAATGTTAAAACCAGTTTGCATAATCAGTTAAATAGATCGCAAGGACTTTTTTTATTAAAAAAAAACGTAGTCGATAAAAGTCATACTTGATATCAGGCACTTAGTCTTGTGTTACAGATATCAGAATCAACAGTGGTATTACAAATAAATACATATGACACCCAGACGCACCCGCGACCTCTTGGTCAATAGTCATCCTCTTGACCAGTACATCAAAATCAAAATCGTCATCGTACGTCAAAATGTAAAACCCGTTAACGTACAAAAAATACTAGTTGTGTGGTATCTTTATAAGTAAACTAAGTAGAACAACCTTACCTTTGTAAAGAATGTGAATCTACTCTAACGTCACATAAAAAAGCCTTGAAAGCTACCTAACAAACCGCCGCAAAGATGGTCGTAAACCCACAAATGCGTCCGTTACGAGTTTTACTACGGTGCTACGGCGTAGCACATCGTAGCACAGTGCTACGAGGCGTTACGAAGGAACGACTGGCGAAATTGCTGTGTGGTGTATTACATGTGACATTAGTTTGAGTAGAGAGTACTTTCAATTTATCAAGAACCACCTTGAGATATATGCTATTAGTTTATTTGTACCTACGTAATTCACATATTTCTTTTTGTTTTTTCTTTTGTTCCTGTCGTCCTCTCCTGGTATCTTTAGTGTCTTGTTGCAAGTGACTTAACAATTTTGCCATCTTGGCTTGTTGCAATTATTTACTTACAAAAGGTTCTTATAGAGTATTTAAACTAGCTTAGATAGCGAGCATCATGTAAAACATTGCAAAATGAATACAAGGGTTATTCAGGAACCAGCTTGTCATCTGCTACGCTAGAAATGTTTCCAAGGCTTATATGATACTAGCAGTCCGCCCTTGTCTTCGTCTTTGCAAACGTTGGATTTTTTCCTTTCCTGTTTTATCCCAAGGGAGCATTTAATCGAAATAAAAAGTATCCCATCACCCAAGTCAGTTCATACCTTGCATGTATACTGAATGTCATCAAAACCCGTTCAGTAGTTTCAGCGTGATTGACGGACAAACATCTAAACATCCAAACAAATATACTTTTTACATTTATAATACTACTAGTATAGTGTGATAGTTTGACAATAAAATAATGAAAATAAGTATCGGAATTCTTCTTAAATGCTTTATGCCTAAACAAACATTTTCCATACGGAATTTATGCCTAAACAAACAGCTAATAACAATAACAAATCCGTAACAATAGCCGTTAAGCTGGAACCCATACGATCGCCATTGCATCGTGCCAGTCGAGCTGTTTGGTTTAATTGAAACAACAATGGCTGCTTATTGATTGCCAGAGCCCATCGCTTCGCTCGTTGCGTTTATTTCGTTCGTTTTGCTCAGTGAGCGAGCGCTCCTCGTAGTGCCGGGATAGAGGCAGGTAATTGTATCGAAATTTCTCAGTTTATAAATTATTTGAAACATCAATGGCTACTTACTAATTCTTCTTGCCCATAGCTACGGTCGTGGTGTTTATTTCGCTCATTTCGCTCAGTGAGCGAGCGTTCCTCGTAGAGCCGGGATACAGGCAGGTTATTGCATCGAAATTTCTCAGTTTATAATTTAATTGAAACATGAATGGCTGCTTACTGATTGTTCTAGCCCATCGCTGCGCTCGTTGCGTTTATTTCGCTAGCGTTTCGTTAGTAAACGATATCTACACTTCACATCCTCATATGTTTAAGCTAAACCACCTTAAAAGAAGTGTATGGTTTTACGTGAATACTGGATGTAGTTTTGCTTTATTGTAATATACATCTGAACTTTTAATTACGTTTTTTGTTTAAATTGTGTCATTATCACATGAATTTGTCTTTCGCTGGCACATAGCAAAAGTTGAAATTAAATCAAAGGTATTTTCTCTATGACAATAATATGCACCCTACGTTATATAAAATAATATTATAAACGTGTCTGTTTTTAGTTTATGTTAATGTTTATTACTCTTTCACGCCAAAACTACTCGACCGATCTGGTTAAAATTTTGAACATGGATAGCTTATAACCTAGAACCGACACGAAACGAACCTTGAATAACTAGAATAGGATACTTTTTATCCTGTCAAACTTTATGGTTCCTGTGCGATACGTAGAAAACGGGTTCTATGCGGGTGTAACCACAGGCCCAATGCTAGTTGATATTTATTTCGCAAAGCGCCACCGCGATGCAATCTATCTACATCACTTTCATCGACATCCACGTCACTAGTTCACGGCAATTGCGCCAGTAAGCTTCGTTTATCGAATAATTTGTACTTTTGCATGTTTAACGTGGATGCCCAGTGATGCGCTCTTGTAAATTGGTGTCCGGGGTTGTTTCGGCCGGGTTTTATGTTATAACCCCCGTTCTACGTGGACGACATGCTTTTACTTTACGCGGGGTGGCAATCAGCAGGTAGGTATTCCTTTTGACGACAGATTTTAAGTAAATAATAATATTCGAATCAAGTTTTTTTTTTTTAACAACAACATCACATACATTGGTCTGACTTCGTGGCAAGTACGTTAAGCACTTGTGTTACAGAAAACAGAAACAACAGTGGTATTACTGTTGTGAATGTAACAAAATATAAAAAAAATAAATATTGTCTGTGCCAACTACTCCGTCGTTTCATTATAGGTTATGTGCCGTGCGCGAAATTAATTCGAGTTTAATTAGAAATTGATTGTAAAAACAGTGATAATGTCTAGTAATTTGATAACAAGTATCCCCAAGCTTAAAGGCCGTGAAAACTACGAGGATTGGGCCTTCGCTGTTGAGAATTATCTTATTTTGGAGAGCATGCAGCAGTGTCTCAAAGTTGAAGATGATCCGAACGATGGAAAAGCAAAAGCGAAGATCATTCTCACTATTGATCCAAGCTTATACATACACATCAAGAACGAAGTGACTGCCAAGAGATTATGGACAAAATTAAAGCAGTTATTTGACGACAATGGCTTCGCGCGTCGTATTAGTTTGCTGCGTAACCTCATATCTATTCGGCGCGAAAACTGTGAAACTATGTCTCATTACGTTACATCCATATTAGAAGCGAGTCAACGACTTAATAATACAGGCTTTAAAATAAGTGATGAGTGGATTGGCTCGTTATTATTGGCGGGATTGCCAGAAAAGTTCGAACCCATGATAATGGCGGTTGAACATTCGGGCATAGTGTTATCAGCCGACGCCATTAAAATGAAGTTGCTCGATATGGAAGACGGAAGTGAAACCAGTAACAGGTCTACGCAGAATGCGTTTGCGACCAAAGACAAACAGAGGATAAAACGAAACGCGCCTGCGTCAACGTCAACGTCAAATTTGAAATCAAATGTCAGATGTTACAAATGCAAACAGACTGGTCATTATATGAACAAATGTACCGAAAATATCCCGAAAAGGAAAGAATCGAATGCATTCAGTGCAGTTTTTCTTAGTGTAAGTTTCAGTCCAACCGACTGGTATGTTGATAGTGGTGCCAGTTCTCACTTGACAACAAAAAAAGACTGGTTAACGAACATGACAAAACAACAAGTGGATGAGATTGTAATCGCCGACAAATCAGCGATTCCTGTCCAGGGTTGTGGAGATGTGCAAATTACTACACTAGTTGGAGATACAGAGTACGAAATTCCAGTAACAGAAGTGTTATTTGTACTTAATTTAGCCACCAACTTATTATCGGTCAGCCAGTTGATGAAAAAAGGAAACAAAGTGACATTTGAAGACAATTACTGTTTTATTTACAATTAAAAAGGAGAACTCGTAGCCACTGCTGATTTAGTTGATGGAGTATACAAACTAAAAATTAAGAGATTTAATTGTTTGTTTACAACAGTGACAGGAGATGTTTGGCATAGAAGGTTTGGTCACATTAACAGCAAAGACCTCAATGTGATGAGGGATGGTGCTGTTCATGGTTTGTTGTATAAGGATAAGGCTCAGGTCAGTAAAACAAACTGCATAGTATGCTGCGAAGGCAAGCAGGCCAGATTGCCATTTATCGTTACTGGTAACAGAGGCAATGAGCTGCTCGATTTAGTACATGCAGATGTTTGTGGGCCGATGGAGACCAGATCCATTAGAGGAATGAAATACTTCTTGCTGTTCGTAGATGACTACAGTCGGATGGCGTTTGTTTACTTTTTAAAAACAAAGGATGAGGTATTTCCCAATTTTAAGTTATTCAAAACATTGGTAGAGAATCAGATAGGCAGAAAGCTGAAGGTGTTAAGGACAGATAATGGAACCGAGTTCTGTAATAAAGTTTTTGATAAGTTCTTGCAGGATGCTGGAGTTATTCATCAAAAAACTTGTCCGTACACTCCGGAACAGAATGGTCTCTGTGAACGGCTGAACCGTTCAGTGGTAGAAAAAGCCCGTTGTTTACTATATGATGCTGGTTTATCAAAACGATTTTGGGGAGAAGCAGTAAACACTGCAGTATATCTCAAGAACCGCTCGATCGCATCAGGATTGAACAACAGAACACCACATGAGATTTGGACCGGTGCTAAACCTGATGTCAGCAATCTACGTATATTTGGAAGCAAAACCATGGTGCATGTGCCAAAGGAACGAAGACTAAAGTGGGATAAGAAGGCTCATCAATGTATTCTTGTTGGATACTCGGACAATGTTAAAGGATACCGTGTATACAATCCCAACAATGACAGTGTAACAATTACAAGAGATATTGTTGTGATTGAGGAGGGGATTGAGCAAAAACAGGATGAACTATACATTGATATATGCACACCTAACACGAAAGTGAAGGAAGAAGAAGAAGAAAATACCCATGAAGTGGGGGAAAGAAAAAACATACAAGAGACCCGGGAAAACTAGAAGATCAGGAGCTGGAGGTGGATAAATCAGGTCTGGGAGAGGAAAGTACAAAGGAAGAGGACTTTCAGGATTCTTCAGCGGTTTTAGAGACTGAGCCCGAGATGCGGGCTGTTCCTAGGACGGCAGCAGATAGCTTCAGGGATGCTGAGCCAGCTGCAGGGTCTGAAGATTCTTCGAACTTGCCTGCGAAACGTGAACGTAAACGTCCTGATCGGTTTGGTTTCAGTAATGTGTGTGTGACAAATGAATTAAGTGCTAACGAATTATCTCTCCATGAAGCGATGAATGGACCCGAGTGTGAACAGTGGAAACTAGCGATGCAATGTGAACTTAAATCATTCAAGGATAATGATGCTTGGGAATTGGTCAGTGTGCCTCCTAGTGGTACCATTGTGCAATGTAAATGGGTTTTTAAAAAGAAATTTGATAATAATAACCAGGTTATTTACAGAGCACGGTTGGTGGCTAAGGGGTTCATGCAGAGACCAGTCATCGATTATGATCAAACTTTTTCACCAGTTCTAAGGCATTCAACCTTGAGATTGTTATTTGCTTTAGCAGTTCAGCTTAACTTAGATATTTGTCACCTAGATGTTAAAACTGCCTTTTTAAATGGTTTTCTGGAAGAAAAGGTTTACATGATGAAGCCAGAGGGTTTACAATGCAATAATGATGATGTTAACAAAGTCTTGCGGTTGAAGCGCGCTATTTATGGCTTAAAACAGTCATCAAGAGCGTGGTATCAACGTGTTGATGAATTGTTACAAAATTTGGATTATAAAAAATCAAATTTAGAACCATGTTTGTTTTTTAAAGTTGACAAGGATATTAAAGTCATTATTGCACTGTACGTTGATGATTTTTTTGTTTTTTCTAACAATGAAAATGAAACTGAAAGATTAAAGAAAGATTTGTCATCAAAATTTGAACTTAAAGATTTAGGTTGTATCAAAAATTGTTTAGGAATGAGAGTAATTGTCAATAAACAAGAGAGAGTTATTACTATAGATCAGGAAAGCTATATTGAAGAATTGTTATCAAAATTTAATATTTCTGAATGTAAATCTGCCGATACACCAATAGAATCCAAGATTAATTTAATCAAGAGTGAAACATGTGATGCTAGGTTGCCATATAAGCAATTAATTGGCTGTCTTATGTATATAGCCGTACTTACCCGTCCTGATATAGTATTTTCAGTTAATTTCTTGAGCCAGTTTAACAACTGCTACAATGACCAACACTGGGCCTATGCTAAGAGGGTTCTTAAATATTTGAAGAAAACAAAAACATATTGTTTAAAATTTTCTTCTAATGGTAATAGTCGGTTACAAGCATTTGTAGATGCAGACTGGGCCAGCAATATCATTGATCGCAGATCTTATACGGGATATTTCTTTGTGTTGTCAAATTGTGCTATATGTTGGGAAACTAAAAAGCAGACTACTGTAGCTTTATCAAGCACAGAAGCTGAATATATGGGCATATCGGATTGTTGCAATGAGGCTGTGTATTTGCGTAATTTAATATTTGAAATTACTAATGAATTGTACCCAATTCAAATCTTTAATGATAACCAATCTGCCCATAAGTTAGCAGCTAACCCTGTGTTCCACAAAAAATCTAAACATATAGCAGTTAGGTATCATTCTTGTAGAGAGAAAGTTGCTAGTGGCATTGTAAATATTTCATATTTGCCTACAACAGAAATGCCTGCTGATATCTTAACTAAGGGGTTGTGTAAAAATAAACGCTACAATTTTTTGTCACTGTTTGGTTTATTTGATAATAAATAAATTATACTTCATTTTGTTAAGTGGGGATGTTGTGAATGTAACAAAATATAAAAAAAAAAAATATTGTCTGTGCCAACTACTCCGTCGTTTCATTATAATTACAAATAATTCAAATCCGAAATTCAAAGCAGTTATAAACAAAACATCTTTATGTTTAAAGGTTACACAATCGACTGGCTCACTCAAGCACAATTTATGAGCCTTACCCAATAACCGTTATTTTTTAAACAGGCAATGACAATGGCTAAGTTTTTTTTCGCAGTTTTTTCTCGGCACCAGCCCACAAACTGCCCCGTAGCTGGTAGGGTTTTTATAGGAAGTGTAAAAGTATGACTGCCTCGTTGGTGTAGTGGCAAAGTTTCTGCCTTACATCCGAGAGGTTCTGGGTTCGAATCCCACGTCAAGAAAAATTTTTTTTTTTTCATGAATTTCTCAAAAACAGCTCGGAGTCGGGAATTTCGTGGTGTAACACCCCCGTGCCTCGGAAAGTACGTTAAGCCAACGGTTTAACGTACACACACATTCACACGTATAAGCGAGACCAAAGGGTCTCGCTTATACGTGTGAATGGATCTATGAATATGTCGCCGCCATAATGCGTTAACGTTGCGCTTCGCACCTCAGGCGCATGCGCAACAGCCCCAACAGGGTTCACTATTCCATTTAGAAATACGTTTCGTCGAATAATGATTCATCGATCATTTGTTTGAACGATGCGTTATATACTCGAAAGACGTTACATCAATGGTTCATTTCATCGAATTTCTTTTAGAATTAGATCAAATGAACCATCGATAAGGACTTTCGGGTATACTCGTATAACGCATCGTTGAAACAAATGAATAAAAAAATAATAAATACTTCACAACAATCACACCAATTTTCTAGTCCCAAATTAAGCTACGAGGCTTGTGTTATGGGTACTAGACAACGGATAAACATACGTAAATACTATTTTTTTTTAAAATAAATACATATTATACATAGAAAACACCCAGACCAGTACAAACGCACATGTTCATGCACACTTATGCTTGTACTCTGCGAGGATCGAACCCGCGACCCTTGGTTTTAGAAGTCCGACATGTGGACCACTGCACCAAGCTGTCGTCTAATAATCGACTTGTTGTCATTCGAAGAAACGTATTTCGAAATGGAGTAGTGAACCCGCCTCAACAGTACCCTGCGCGCGTTGGCAGACAGGTGGAACTCGCCGATGGTTGCTCGATGGATACGGCTGCACGCAGTTAAGTACACATCTTGCTGGCAGCGGCGGGTGCCATATTCCTATATGTGTTTTGTCTCTGGTCTTTTTATAATCATAATCAATCATTTAGTGCCCAGAATACACAAAAGTATGCAAGTTACAAACTGCAGATCTTAAAAAAGGTAGTAACTGTATTCAGCCTGCATGCAAATATTAATAAACATTTTAACATACCAATAAATAGTTCCGTTTATAATGAATAATCAAATTATGTCAATTGTCAATGTTAATTGTTGATTTTAGTATGTATTTACTAGCTTTAGGCATAAGGTCATTTATTAACTTATCTATATGGATCAAGATGTCCGAAATAAACGATTATTATTAGTATTATGTACATTGTATGTTCACTATATATACGTTAAGACTGTATACTGCAAAAAAACGTGCAGAACAAATGCTGTGTGACGAAGCCTATGTGTATCTGTGCCTATGCGAGGTATTCAACCTCAACCAACAGTGTCTGAGATTACGATGTAACATTATTATTCTGTGCATAAATAAAGCTCAACTACCCTCAACTTTTCCCAGAATCCTAATTTAAACAGTGGTCTCCACTCCCCAGCCGTTTCCTGGTACCGCCTGCGGTCGGCTCAAACTCACCTCTAGCGCTAATTAGCTTGTAAACGTGCTTAGTTCGCGCCATGTTGTACACCCGAGACACAGTAAAGAAGGGGTATAGGCAGTAGCTTGGGTTTGAGCATACGTTGGTAACTAAAGGTAGAGTTGCGAGTCAGGCGGCGAACGACACCGCGAACGACACCTCAAAATTAATTTCATAGCAATTCATAGAAACAGGTGGTTTTTACAGTCAGTCTCCGTACTGGGCTTCATATATGCAACCAACAGTCCTTCAAATTTCAATTATTATTATTTCTCTTTTAAATATCGAAAGTATAATATTTGCACGTAACTATGGTTTTGCTTCATTGAAGTAGCGACGGCTAATAAATATAATACTTCGTTGCTGTTAAAAGTTTTAATTAGCTTATTCTTTTGCTGGACCTAAATTAACATTAACTTTTTTTAACAACTAAAGTCTTTATGAAAGTAGTCTCATTTCTCTTTACATTACTCTACACAAATTATGTACCTACGTGACTTAATAAGTACCACTTTCTAACCAACAAGCGCATGAATTATATTACTGAAATCATTTCTACACTGTGTATTTGTATGAGGTAGGTATAGTAGGCGTTGATGGATCGCGCGATGAAGAGAAAGTTGAGATTAATAGACCATACTCGGTCTAACTCGATATATTCTCGGAACATATTGAAATATGAACGGTGCTCTTTTACATTTAATTTGCGTTGCCCTGGCAGGGAAATGTGCATTGTCAGTCTTAAATAGTTTCTTTAGTAAAATTTTGCAGACATTTTTCAGCTGAAGTGCTGAGGAGACGCGAATTTATTTATTTATGTATTATGTAGACACAAAACAGGCTACAATCAGGTAAGGTTATTAAATATAATAAGACAAGTTCGCTAGATTACAACCCAACATATGTATATGAGTTTGAAGCAAGATCATATTATATTGTGTTAAAGGTATTAGTAAAGACATTTTTTTCCAATAAAAGTCCTAAAATCAACAAGAAAAACAAAAAAATAAGATAAGCTTATTTATTATTACCACGGGGAACAGTTTTTTATTGTTTTTAGGGTTCCGTACCTCAAAAGGAAAAAACGGAACCCTTATAGGATCACTTTGTTGTCCGTCTGTCCGTCCGTCCGTCTGTCAAGACCCTTTTTCTCAGGAACGCGTGGAGGTATGAAGCTGAAATTTATATCAATTACTCAGGTCTACTGTCCCTTGAAGCTGTGAAAAAATCAAACTTCTAAGCCAACGCAATCAAAAGATACAGCCGTTTATGCCGCAAATTTTCGACACTTGCAAGGGAATCAAAACCTACAGGGTGCTTCCCGTGAACTCAGAATCTTGAAATTTGGTACGAAGCAACGTCTTATAGCATAGATAAAGGAAAAATTACGAAAACCATAAATTTTTAGTTACATCACATAATATATATTTTTTTAATAATTTTAAACTTACTACCCATTTCCTCATAAACGCGTAAAGGTATTAAATTGAAATTCATACCAAATACTCAGGTCTATAATACCTTTAAGCTGTAACAAAATCAAACTTCTATGTCAACGCAATTAAAAGAAACAGCAATTTAAGCTGCATATTTTGAAACTCGCAAGTACTCGCAAGGGAATCAAAACCTAAAGGGTACTTCCAGTCGACCTAGAATCTTGAAATTTGGCATGAAGCAACGTTTTATAGCACACATAAAGGAAAAATTCCGAAAACCTTAAATTTTTAGTTACATTACAAAATATATATTTTTAAATAAATATAAACTTATTACTTTTTTCCTCATGAACGCGTAGAGCTATCAAGTTGAAATTCATATCAAATACTTAGATCTAATTGCCTTTAACCCGTGAAAAAAAATTCTAAGTCAACGCAAAAACGCAAAACGCAAAAGTACAACCATTGATACCGCATATTTTGAAACTACAACTACACGCAAGGGAATTAAAACCTAAAGACCACTTCCCGTTGACATAGAATCTCGAAATTTGGTAAGAAGCAATAGCTTACAGCACAGGTAACAGAAAAATTCCGAAAAGCTTAAAATTTTAAGTAGTTATACCACCAAAAAAATTGTGATTGTAAACATAATTGTAGTTACAGCAATGACCGCGAGTTAATATACTATGTATGGGGAGGGCAACATTTTTCAAACGGCAAAGACGACCTCACTCATCGTCATTCAATCCCGATGTTTTGGTGAATGTAGCTGTATAATCTAAATGCGTCCTAACTGCTTAAAGTGTTATACTTATAATTAAATTCAATGACATTATTATAAACGATAAAGAGATCTTTGTCTTAAATTTATGCTCCTCCATCTTTCCCCATTGTAATGTTATGAATTTCATTTTGCAATAAAAATACCATAGTTATGACTCGATTGTCGTAATGAACGAACTTTGTAAACCTTGCAGGTTTGTACGGAACCCTCGGTGCGCGAGTCCGACTCGCACTTGGCCGGTTTTTTTGAAGAATTGTACAGTCTCCATCGGAAGACTTAAACTTTTAAGTACTCTGTAACAAATTATTAACAAACATTGACAGAATCGTAAATACTAAGTAAGCTCAATACTTTGATTGTTATAAAAAAGTGAAAGATATTGCCACTGTAAAGTCTGGGCCATCTGGTCTCCATCGCACTCTGTGTCTCTGACTAAGATAATAGACCTGCGAGATACTGCCGCTGCTACACGTAAGTGACAGCGTCTCGCCAAATTGCTGGCATTCGCGAGTTGTGGTAACTGCCTTCCGTAGGGGTGCCCTTCTTCTTTTTCTTAGCGTGTCGATGGAACACGAGGAATTACACCGTGGCAGCCCAGAATTCAGCCACTTGTATGGCGGATCGGCTGCAGTTCATTAAATCCACTGGCGTGCAGGTGTTGGGGTACGCCGGGCACGATGTTAAGTGTGCCATAGTTTGCACTGCACCGCAAACACAGTCCACATCGGAGCTTGCAAAAATTCCCACCTGGCCATGTTCTCCTTACTTCGACCAACCTGAGTCCAACGCTGTTTAAGGGGTGCCCTGGGCCTATAATATCATTCAGAGTGTAATTTCGCAACTAGAATGGAAGGAAGTTTTCATGCAGCTTACGATCAGTTACAATAAAATACAAAATACAATACAATTGTATTGTTCCTGTTACGCTATATTTATGCTGAAAAAGAGAATTATTTTGCTTAAAATTTTCACTTAACGACGCCAGCGCCAACAGTGACCACTTGAAACTAGAGCTGGAAGTCGCAAGACTTACAATACAACTCACAACGTGACACAGAGAATGCACCTGGAAACACAACACTGACACCAACAAAACACTCGACGCGTTTCGCCACTACACATATCCTCAGGAGATGTTGTCGCTTCGGCAGACTATAAACGTCGCTCGTACGAGTAGAATGTATTTGGGTTCCTGCGCTGGCGTCGTTTAGTGGAAATTTAAAGCAAATATTTCTCTTTTTCAGCTTAAGTCATGGATTTCCGCAGTTACGCCTGATTTCATCAACCCAATACTTATGCCACAGTGTGCTTCAATGCCTCAATTAGACTTGAATAACGTCGGATGAAACTAAAAATGTGGTATGTTTGAAAGCGAATACCTAATACAGTTTGCAAAATTTGTATTTTCTCAATGCTGAAAATACTCCCCCAGGTCCAATAAATATCTTTAAAATACATCGGTGCGGGAGACAAAAGTAAACCGATACTCGTAGATAATGGAGAAATGAGAATAGATTGCACACTGAGGAATTTAGAGCTTTGGATTTTTGCTGAAGAAGACCAGGAAATATACGTGGTTTTCGATAAAGGTTTAATAAAGCTTAAATAAATGGTTTATAGTTGAAAAAAGTATCCTTGACGTTAAGTGATAAGCCTGCAACAACTCTATGCAAAATTATTTCTAACCAGTTCATGAAAGTTTTCAACAGTGCCGAAGCCAAGAAATAAGTGTGTTTATTTTTCAAGAGCTCTTCACGAGTATATTAGTATTCTTCTATCTATAAGTATATGTCCATATATATATTTAGTTATTTATGTAGTAGAACACATGTTGTATGTATTTATGAGTTTAAGTAGATGTATCAAAGTTTATTCTTAGTTGTTTCGTAAAAAATGTGTTTTGCTTTATCCGTATATATTTTGCTTAAATCCCCCTTCCTGTTAATTAAATGTTCCTTTAACCGAAGGTTGTATGGAAGCGATCGCTACAAGCGATAAGACCGCCTAAATTGTACATCTTTCTTCGTTAAACTTGTCTGTTATTTTGTTTTATATTGTTCAATAAAATGTTAATCTATCTATCTTACTTTAGCAACATGCCATTTAACACATTTCCGAGTGTTTCATTAAGAGGGAAGTTTAATCTCAGCTTACAAAAAAAATGTAGCCAGGTTGATTAGTACCTACGCGTATATGAAACAACCAACATTCAAACTCAAATAATTTATTTGTGATATGTACACAGGTGAATAGATGTCAATGTACAAAAACAGGTGATAAAGAGTGAGCTGTGATCAGCCTTATCGGCATACAAATGTAGTTGAAAAAAATTGGTTGCCTGTAAAGTCGGTATACGGGCGAAAGTTTTAAGTGACAACGACTTTGAGTGGTAAAATAATTTTAATGTCAATATTCATTCGTATAACATGAACCGGTGTGTATGCCTATCTCTCTCACTCTCTCTCTCTCGCTCTGTTTCTCTCGCTCTTAGGCGGGTTAACTGTGCTCGAGTGGAAGGGACGCGTGCCTTTCACTTTTTATGTCTGTCTCACTCGCTCTTAGGCGGGCTAACCATGCCCGAGTCGAAGGGACGCGTGCCTCTCACTCGCTCTCATTGTGAGCGCGGAACGTGAGCGGAGCGTAACGCAGTTTCTTGAAGTGTCACCCGGCAAACCAATTTATAAGACGTTGTCACGTCAAAATATGAATTTATATTTACATTCTCCACTTTTAGACTACCATAACTGAGTTAAACAAGAGTAGCAAAGACATGGATATTATATTTTTAATGGCAATTTCCCGTTGGTTCAAGAAAGCTATATCTGACACTCTATACGCTATCGAATCTGAATAGGCTCACTCTAAATTGTCTAAATTGTTTTATTTTCATTTTAGTTAAGCAGTACTTACATTTACAATAAAATAGTTTTTGACGTGACAACGTCTTATAAATTGGTTTGCCGGGTGACACTTCAGGAAACTGCGTTACGCTCCGCTCACGTTCCGCGCTCACAATGAGAGCGAGTGAGAAGCACGCGTCCCTTCGACTCGGGCATGGTTAGCCCGCCTAAGAGCGAGTGAGACAGACATAAAAAGTGAAAGGCACGCGTCCCTTCCACTCGAGCACAGTTAACCCGCCTAAGAGCGAGAGAGACAGAGCGAGAGAGAGAGAGTGAGAGAGATAGGCATACACACCGGTTCATGTTATACGAATGAATATTCACATTAAAATTATTTTACCACTCAAAGTCGTTGTCACGTAAAACTTTCGCCCGTATACCGACTTTACAGGCAACCAATTTTTCTTTTTTATCTATTAAGAATGATGTGTATACAATAGGCTTGTTTCCACTATGAAAGAAATATTCAAAAACTGATCTTCTCTAAAATAATTCATAATTTCAGATGCCTTTACACTAATATTTTTCTGCAGTTCGTATTATTTGATTTTTAATTGGAATTCAAATGATAATTAGTCACTCAGTCGGCATTGCACGCGATGACGTCAAAGTGTGTTATTCCCATACAAACTCTATGAAGAAAAGCGTTTTGACAGTTGATAAAAAGTACGTCAACGATTGGTGGTGTCAACTACCGTATTCGTGGATTATAGTTCCGCAAATTTAAATAAGATTTTTATGTCGACCAAGAATTAACTATAATCTGTATTTATAACTTAAATAAATAATAATAAACTATCGTTGACTGTAGAACACAAAAATTCGAAGCGATGATTCTTGACACGACAAAATGCAATTTTCATTTCATTTATTTATTCAGTGAAAAAGCGAACGGTCGAAAAGTTTGTTCGCTTCATATATGGGGCTATTGGCAGTCCAATAAAAGTTTCGCTACCAGTTTTGAACTGTACGCGAAACGCCATTGGAACTGAGAATGAGGTTTTTGGTTTTAAAGTGCCCTATTTCACGTTATTAAGGTGGACGAAATTCGAAATATTCCAGGATTTTCGAAATTTTAAATTTTCATTTATTTTATTTGTACCTTTTCTGTTTATGTTGTATATGTGTGTCTGTCTGTGGCATCGTATGTCACAAACGGATAGACCGATTTTAGTGCAGATGTAATCTAATATATAAAATTCTCGTGTCACAGTTTTCGTTGCCATACTCCTCCGAAACGGCTTGACCGATTCTCATGAAATTTTGTGAGCATATTGAGTAGGTCTGAGAATCGGCCAACATCTATTTTCATACACTTTAGTGATAATAATTTATATGGCATAACAACGTTTGCCGGGACAGCTAGTTAAATATAATAAATTCAATCACGGTAGTTCTTAGCTATGGCTGATCAAAAGCTACACCCCGCGAAATCTTAATACATTTTCGGTGAAAACAAAACACAATTATATTTGACTACCACTTTGGTGAAATGGTCAAGAAGTTGACTACTAACCAAGAGGTCGCGGGTTCGATCCCCGCACTATACAAACATTTGTGAGCATGAACATGTCTGTTTGTACTGATCTGGGTGTTATATTTATTTATTTAAGTTTATTTTTAATACCACTGTTGATTGCTCTCCACCATAATCAAACTTGCGCTGTTCGCAGCTCGAGAGATTCACAAGATCGTCAGTACACCTTGCAGGGGACCTGCCCATGAAATCTCGACCAAGGTAATATTATCTATACAGTATTCTAACTTCATATAAACGGATGACGCGCGAGCTATACCTACGCGCTCGGATCTCGGCATGCGCTCGGCATGCGCTCGGCATGCTACAGTCGTGGGCGTGCCGCAGTTACGAACGGACGGTGTGCTAATTTTAATCAGTAACCGCGCGAATCTTTACTTGAAATAAGTGCAAGTAGCTATTTAACATAAAGATATTCCTTTTTCTCTTCCTTGTCTATGTTTGCCAAAACAATTTTTGATCAAGCTCATAAATTTACAATCTCAAAACTAGATAGAAACTCAAAGTAGGCAGATGCAATTAAAACACTGTAGGTGGGCGACAGCGACAGCCCTATCTCATGCTTACGTACCGCGCGGCTGTTGACCGTGGTAGGCACTCATTTCAAGGACACGGCCGAGTTACAATACTGTATAGATGATACAACTGTGTCTCGACGCCCGGCATGCGGTCGCCATTCGAGAACCTTTTCGCCCACAAAGAAATAATTATAGAAAACTTAGTAGGTTTCAAATAAGACGTATCACTGCTAGTATGAGATACGATTGCGATAAAATGTCTATCTACTTTTGACGACCACTTGGTGCAGTGGTCCACGTGTCGGACTTCTAAACCAAGGTTTTCAAGGTTCGATCCCCGCACAGTACAAGTATAATTGTGCATGAACATGTGTGTTTGTACAGGTCTGGGTGTTTTCTATGTATAATATGTATTTATTTACAAAAAAAAAGTATTTAAGTATGTTTATCCGTTGTCCAGTACCCATAACACAAGCCTCGTAGCTTATTTGGGACTAGAGAATTGGTGTCCTTGTTGTGAAATAATACTATTATAATTATTATTGTTATATTATATCTCTATTTTCAAACACATTTCATTGGCTGACATCATCATAGAAAATTCTACTTTTAAATCTCGAAACTATTTTAAAAGCTTATTCCAGTAGAAGCAATTTATAAAAGCTAACAAATTGACTTATACATTTCAAAGCAAGTGTTTGCTGTGACGTCGCTCCGTCCAAATTGCATTCCGTCTTGCTTTACGTCTGCTTTTCAATTAGCACCCCAGCTTCCAAGTTTAGCTTCTTGAATTATGCCCGTTAATTTGTTAAGGCAGAGCGCGCTGTGCTTTAACAATGCAAATAGCACCTGGCTGAAATGCTGGGACTTTGACCATTGAATTTGTTTGAAAAGGTGAAATGCTGTTCTAGCTTTGCTATGCTTTTACAGCGGTGAAGTTGTAGTGGGGAGAACAATGTAATGGCGTAATCAAAATCATAACTGATTACTGAAGTCACTTTAATACCATGTTTCTTAAGAAAAAATTGTTGACTAGATGACTGGCTGACTTATATAATACTAGCTTTTACCCGCGTTAGGTTTACATTTGGAATACATTGTTTTCCCGAAATACTAATAATTTTATTCAAATAAAATTAAAACCTTTGGTAATTTAGGAGTGAAAGCGATCAGATTTCCCAGAAAGTAAATTTTTCCCATGGGAATGCGTTGTTTTCTCCCGGTCACCAGTAACTCATGTCCTTTCTTTAGTCTCAAACTATCTCCTTTCCAAATTTCATTTAAATCAATTAAGTTAAGTTAAGTAAGTAAGTTAAGTTTTTTAAGTTTTTTTTTTTTAAGTTTTTCGTTTTTTTTTTCTTTTAAGGCAGAAACTTTGCCACTACACTAACGAGGCAGTCAAAAAAGAGGATTTTTTTTTCAAACATACACAACACTAATAATACCCGCTATGGGGCCCTGTTGAGACGTGCATGTGTGTCATTTCGAGCTTTTCTTTTTGGTTTAAAAATCCATTTTTTATGTGTATGTATGAATGTATGTAACGGAATTTTTGAGCTCAATTTTTACCAATTTCGAGAAATCGTATTAATTTGAAGTCAATGCAATAATTTGATAAGAGTTTTCCATTATCCCTATTAACTAAAAAAATAAAAATAAACAATAGTTTGAAAAACTAAAAAAACACGCTTTTATTGCTAACTAAAAAAGAGAAAATAATTTCTGAGTCCACGGAATTTATATTACAGTAGAGTTAAAAGCGTGGGGTGCTTAGTATAGTAGTATGTGAAAATCATCCTATTATTGGCACGTGTAAAAGAAAAGTATGAAAACGACATAAAGTGCACCCCACGCTTTTTCTCTACTGTAATATAAATTCCGTGTACTCAGAAATTATTTTCTCTTTTTTAGTTAGCAATAAAAGCGTGTTTTTTTTAGTAT
Source organism: Pyrausta despicata (assembly GCA_963921415.1). Lineage (NCBI taxonomy): Eukaryota > Metazoa > Arthropoda > Insecta > Lepidoptera > Crambidae > Pyrausta > Pyrausta despicata. Next base: position 690,797 of record OY992865.1, read on the forward strand.
TTTAAACTATTTTTATTGTTACGATTGTGTCTCTGTTATGTGTACCTTTCTAAGTAAATAAAAAAAAGAAAACTTTTTGCCCATTCAAAAAGTTTATATTAATCTGTAAGAACCCTTTCCATGCGGCAAAGACACTATACTGTCCACTTAATAAAAACCTTCATTCAATACACTTTCCTTTCTCCTATTATTGTTTTTGCGCCCAAAGCGATTGGGTCTTCGTTTAAACATCAACCAGTGTATCTTGACCTTTCCTTTCCAATACTTTCACCTTGCTCTGTTTGTGAATCTGCGTTCAAATGAGACGGGGGAAGTGTCAAGTTATCTTGGCTATATGAATATCAGCTTCGATTCGCAGACAATATACTTGGATAGACTCCGCATATCCTGTCAACTAAGTAATGTAAATAAAAATAAATAAATAAATATTTCACAACAATCACACCCATTCTCTAGTCCCAATTTAAGCTACGAGGCTTGTGTTATGGGTACTACACAACGGATAAACATACTTAAATACTTTTTTTTGTAAATAAATACATATTGTTCATAGAAAACACCCAGACCAGTACAAACACACATGTTCAAGCACACTTATGCTTGTACTGTGCGGGAATCGAACCCGCGACCCTTGGTTTTAGAAGTCCGACATGTGAACCACTGCACCAAGCGGTCGTCGTATGTGAACGTAAATTTTCGTTTATCATGATACTGCGAACTTGAGAAACTATTTTTGCAGCAGAAAAAAAAATGATTTTTTGATGGGTACGCACGGGCCGGATACCCGATAGGCGCAGTTTCTTATTCCTGGCTGAGACAGTTAAATTAATTTTACTGCAAAAATAAACATTATCATCCTACTAGGTAAGTTATGATTTCTGTAGGTGACGCCCTAAGATGAATAATTGAAGATAACTCACTACATATAAATACACATATATAATATAATACAAATATATATAGTTATTTAGTTATTTATATAGTAGAACATTTGTTGTATGTATTTATGAGTTTAAGTAGATGTATTAAATTTTAGCCATATATATCTTACTTGTTTCGTAAAAATTGTTTTGTATTATCCGTATATATTCTGCTCAAATTCCCCCTTCCTGTTAATTAATTGTTCCTTTCAGCGAGGGTTGTCTGGAAGAGATCGCTACAAGCGATAAGACCGCCTAAATTGTACATCTTTCTTTGTTAAACCTGTCTGTAATTTTATTTTGTGTTGTACAATAAAGTGTTAATCTATCTATCTATCTATCTACATTTTACTCATGTAATGTGTGATTATGTGCAATGTTATGGACAATTGTCACTCACTATTATCAGATAGAACAACTACGTTAAAATAAATTATCTTGTTGACAACACTCTTATTTCACTTATACAATATAATTCTAAGATAGTTTCCAAGAATATGGTAATAGAAAAGAGAGCACTTAGAGCTAAACTTATTACATATTCTGCCATTACTATACAATTTACCACACTTACTACAATTTACCTTTCTTATTTAATTTTCACCCATTGCCTTTTTTCTGCATAAACTTGAGGTTAACTGGGGGAAAATGCTTCTAGCATTAAGTCCATTCTTTGTACATTTCTTGTGCAATAAAGTTATAAATAAAAAAAAATACTGGCTAGAAATAATATGTAGGTAGTAAACATACGTTGAAAATACATTTAAATTTTAGAGACGTCTTGACGAAGTAGTTGTCTGTATTAGGGACGCACCATTTCCCATAACTTATTGCCTTTTATTCGACCTCCTCCCGATCATACGCTATAATTTAAAGGGATAACTCGATGAAAGGGATTTAATGTTTATTCAATATTCAGAATCGAGTTTGCGATCGGTCGATTTGTATAGTTGCTGAGAGTTGTGTGTCTACGCATATTATGTTTGCTTTGAATTTGAGATCGGGTTAATTGAGTTGGGTCCACCTTTATGAGATAGGTGTTGCCATTGGATGTATATGTATACGTCAGAGAGTGCTTTGGGCGTTCTTGGTGCATCGGGTTGTCGTCCATGGTGAAAGACCGAAAATACGACACGGAATCACTTCGACAGGGTTTGTTATTCATGATGGTTAAAATGGCAATCCAAGATATACGCGCGTACGTCGGATGGAACCAGATTGTTCGCATCGTTCGGGTTCTCAATCGTAAGTGACGTTAATGACATTTTGCAACGCCAACTGATATCTGTTATGTGTCAACAAACAACTGACATCTGTCGTTCTAGCTGCCATCCCCGTTTGTGAACGCGCCCTAGTCCGTTCCGACTTGACGTTCCGTTTTACAATCCACGACATATATATATTTTTTAAGGGAGAGAGTTTTATTCTATTGGTGACTATAATAAATATTATATTATTTATTACTTTTTTTTTTTATTGGAATGGGAAGGTTAGGTTGACCGTTTGACAGTTTATAAGCGTGCAATCAGAATAACTTACAAAAGGGCCTGAATTTTATTTATTTATTTATTTGGGATATGTTTGCTCTTGACCCAAGACTAAGCCCGAACGAGGAAAAGACTGAGTCTACGATGGAGCGAGCTCACCTAAAAGATGCCTGTTCACTCTAGCTTTGAAGATTTCTAGGTTCATTTTTTAAGGAGGTGTTGTGTGTTTTTTTTTTAATGATATATGTATATGCATGAATACTATGATAGTCGTACTTATTAGAAAGAGAATAGTGTCATTAAGCTGCAAATAAATTTGGTTCCAACTTTTGTTTCTTTGGTTTAAGCGAACAGTAGACGTTGAAATGATACACTTTTTTACGGATAATTTCGATACGTCAGGATAAATAAAATGTAAATAAATCGCGAAATAATCCGAAAAAACCGGCCAAGTGCGTGTTGGCGGACCAGGCATAAAGTAGCGTTCCGTAGTAATTTTTGGCACCGCGCTGTTTTGCATTTCTTGCATCATCATCATATCCCTAGCCGTCAATGTCATCATTGTAAAGTATGATTTTTTATATTATTTATAATTTCGAAAGTATTCATCACAGGATACCCGAAACAATTTTAAATAAGAGTTTCCGTGCCTGTTTCTTTACGTTAGAGATTTGAAGTTTATAGGTATACTTTAGAAATCACAGGGGGGGGGGGACACCGTGACTTTGGCGGGCTGTAACTCGCAAATGGTAAAGCTGATAAAAAAGTGTTGAATGGAAACCCTATCTTATTTTTATAGTCCTTTACAACGATACCTCACACAAGGGGTTACATTCAAAACAATAATTCACCCCCCCTTTACATGTATAAGTCGATCCAAGTTACATGTAAATCAATCTATAAACGTAGAAGATATTCTGCTGTGACAGACTAGACGGACTGAACGATCTTATAAGGGATCCTTGTCGGACTACGGAACCCAAAAAATGTATCATTTAAATGGTTCCAACTATCAATTTTTATTTTTTTGTATATTCTATAAAAACATATTATTTAGTTCATTGATAAATTATGAGCACCAATCTAGTCCAAATAAACTTTGGTCGCATTATTGATTTTCAATAAAGTCCACCCTTGGGTTTACCCTGAAAGATCAATGTATTTACATAGTCCTTTATTCAATTATGGAGTTATATCTGTTTTCAATCCTATTATATATTCAGATGTATGAAGATGTGATCAGTAAGCTCATGAATCAATTGACTAAACTTATAAGATGTATGAATGAAGTTAGTTACAAACACGATAAATCTCCTCCATACGACTACCACTTTGGTGTTATGAAGTTGACTATTGACCAAGAGGTTGCGGGTTCGATCCCTGCACTGTACAAACATTTGTGTGCACGAACCATTAATCACTAAGAGACATTTTATCTATGATTTCAGTCTGTATCACAGGTAGTTTTATATCTTTTGAAATAACACTTAAGGGGTTCCGTAGCCAAAAGGCAAAAAAACGGAGCCCTTGTATGCCCTAGGTCATGTCTGTCTCTCTGTCCGTCCGTATGTCACAGCCACTTTTTTCCGAAACTTTAAGAACTATACTGTTAAAACTTAGATATTGTCCTGCATTAAGATTTTACACAAAAATAGAAAAAAATGGAGGTGCTCCTTACTTGAATCTGAAACTTTTTTTTTTCTAAACCGAATAGTTTGCGCGAGAGACATTTTCAAAGTAGTAAATTGTGCCCAGAGGTGCCCCCCATATTTTCTAGAATGATGATGCTTCCACTGAGAATTGGTACCGAGGACGTCATAAATCGTAAATACAAAAACTTTTTTATCATGTTACTTGCTGCTACGGAACCATTAACACATGGGTGAGTCCAACTAGCACTTGGCCGGTATTTTTGATATTTTAGAAGTCTAAAATGTCAATTTTACACATGATTTTCTTAATTATCTTATGGTAGGGTTAATTTATATGTCAGGACGTGTAAAAGTGCTACTTGTGAGTCTATTTACAAAAAAAAATATTGATTTTATGTTTGTTTTTGTTGCTCTACTGAACTGAGAAACAACCAGACCGATTTTTCGGTTCTATCTTGTGTTGTGTCCCAAAGCTATTTTAGGCTCGTCCTCTGCGAGCTGAAGTGAAAAATTCCATTCAACTGGACATCGGAGAGGCCTTCGCAAATAAATCAGATAAACAAAACTATTTTTATAACACAAAGCCATTAAATTATCTGAAGGAAAGTACTACTTTGGGCGGTTGATTCCGGTCTTCAATATCCTTGTCGTAATAATATTATTGGTAATAAAGTAAATTGGTTAGTAAATTGACCTTGGCCTTTTCACTTCACCGCACCAGTTTTCAAGCCAACTTCTTCCACATTCAGGCCATCATGCTCTGGAATGCTCTTCCCGAAAATATAAAACAGGCTCCCAGCAAATTATCATTCAAGAGACTCATTCGCACCCACTTTCTTACTTTATCGCAACCGTCATTATAGATCTTTCTTTAACAGTCCGTCAAATTTATTTATTTATTTAGTGTATATTTGTATATTATGTGTATTTTTAAATATTGTCTTATGTGTCATATAATTCTTATTTTTTTTCGTTTTCTCTTTTATTTATTTTGTTGCACCGCCCACTAAACATTTCTGCTTAGCCCAAAGGTATGACTGGTAGAGAATGCCCTACGGCTTTAAGTCCACCTTTTGTACAAAGTATTGTTGTGCAATAAAGCTTAAATAAATAAATAATAAATTAAAAATTAAAATTGAAACGTTTCTTTTCAGACAACATAAATCCATTTGGGTGTTAGTACATGTAGGTATCAAAAAGCTTATAACTAATATTAGTAGTACTTAATAACTAAAAGTGAGTGAGTTACGTTACATGAATGCTCGACAAGCGGGACGCTCGTTATTATAATTCTCTAATATTCTATACATTTTTATTGCTCTAAACTTTGTTGTACTGTTTCAGGAGCTTTCAAAGGCGTATTCGGTAATTGCTAGTTTAATAAGTTCTTTATATTGCTCATAAGAAAATTATATTTATTTTCAGCTATTATTTCTATCTTGAATTTTAAGCATTTGACCTTATCATGCTTAGTTACTATAAATATACTTAGTAAACTCTAATTGGCAGGTTAGATTACAAAATATAGAACCAAAGAGACAGCAAAAACTTAATGTCACGTTCATTTACGTAAAAAGCAACTTTGAAAGTCCGCGATGTTACATTTTACCTTTAAGGGTGTCTTTTAAACTTGGTTCGAACAAGAACCGCCCATGTTACGGACCTGTCGACTCCTAATTACGATGTCCTGGGTAGATTTCCGTATAACGAATGTAAAATATTTGGATAAATACAGTTGCCAAAGGATTCAGATTTTGTGCTCATGATTCGAGTTGTTCGTTGCCCCGTGCCACTTTAGCGCTTCTTGTGCCTATTAAATGAAAACATATGTGTCTAATTACATCTTAAAATGTTCAACCTATAATTTGATTGATTGATTATTGTACAACAGAAATAAAATTACAGACAAGTTAAGTTAACAAAGAAAGATGTACAATTGAGGCGTATTTCTTGTAGCGATCTGTTCCAGACAACCTCCGACTAAAGAAACATTTAATAAACAGGAAAGGGGAAATTGGTGCAAGTTTCGTATTGAATTCAGTTCAAACAAAGTCGTTGCGTGATGCAGACTGTGAATCGAGAGCAGTTCATGCGAAAAAAAAGTTTTAAGGACCATTTGCCGTGTAAATGGGGAGTGCTATTCCAAATCGTGCGATTTAAGGGGAAATGTAGGTGTTTTTGATTTATGAATGCTAAGCAATGTATCAATACTAGCTGTGCGCTGCGGATTCTTTTGCATTGAACCCCATTTTTACATATCCCACATGAACCGTGAAATTTTAAGAGATAAAAAGTACCCATTTGTTATTCCAGGTTATAATTCAAATATCATCCAAATCGGTCTAGTAGTTTTTGGGTAACAAACATCCTTTCAAAATTTCGCGTCTATAATATTAGTAGGATGTGTTGGCTTAGCTTTCATTTCGAACGTTTTAATAAAACGTTTCATCACGAAGCTTTTAGATGTTGTTTATGTTCTGATTAAGCTACTTGCAAAGCATACTATTTTGGACAAAAAAGATTTTTTTAAATAGGTAAAAAAGCACCTAACTACATGAAAAATAATACAAAGAATTTTCAAAATAAGTGAGTGCCCGATGGATATTTTAAATGTTTGGCTTTATTGCACTATTAATGCATACTGCAACATACATGTAATGTCACTGTCCCAAATGTAGGGCGCGATCAAAGTGCAATTTCTCAATCGTGCATTATGATCAAAATACCAAATTAACTTAAACCATGTACGTGCATCGTACAAAACCGTTTATACCACACGTAATGATGGTAAAATTAACTGCTAAGGTCAGTTCAGTCTAGAAATAAGTCTTTTATATATGAATATGAACGACAGACTGATAAATGCGACAGGAACATCTAAGGTAGAAAGAACACACGAAACATATTTTTAGTATCAGCTAGGTACTTTTCTGAAAGAAGAGAGTTTTCATTCTTCGAACTCATGTGCCGAACATCATGTAAGTATTCTTTATTTGACGACCGCTTTGGTGTATTGGTCAAGATGTTGACTTTTAACCAAGAGGTCGCGAGGTCGCGAGGGTTCGATCCACGCACTGTACAAATATTTGTGTGCATGAACATGTCTGTTTGTACTGGTCTGGGTGTTATATGTATTTATTTAAGTTTATTTGTAATACCACTGTTGATTCTGATATCTGTAACACAAGTGCTTCAGCTACTTACCACGGAGACAGATCAATGTATGTGATGTTGTTGTACATCTACTTATTTCAATTTTCTCAAATCGCGTAAAGCGAACCTATCAATACTCCCCGACCTTAATATGTAACTTCCTTCACCTCCAAGGCTGACTCATGAACTTATAAGTCTCGTGACCTTGTTCCTTGGGCACCACGCACCTTTGATGTAAAAAAATATATCAGATAATATGCCACTTGACGCATGATATTGAAAGAGGTTCAAAAAAGCTTGTGAGCTATTGATGTTCAGTCTTGCTCGCTCGCTACTAATAGGTATTTACCTATAAATTTGCCGTTTTCTAGCTAAATCAATTTTTCCTAAAATAATTAAAATATACATTTTAAACACTATTCCCCTAGCTTTAATTTTAGACTAAGTTGAATTCTCAGCTCGCACCAAGTCCGAAGATATTCAAGTTCAAAGTTACAAAAAAGGTAAAAGGGCAATTTCATAGGTAAAGACCTAATATAAGCATTGGCATATCTCTTTTATTCTTTCGTCTTGTTCACTCGTCCCTTTTTAGGAGTCAAATTCAAATTCAAATTTCTTTATTTGCTTATAAAAAGGGTAGTATACATAAAAATGTGGTCGTGAATACATATAATATAGCTTTAACCTATTTAGCCATATAAAATAGCATGCAAATGTTTAAATAACACATTAATGGAAAAATTATTGCTGAATTAATTTTATTAAAATGTCAAGAATAGAAATTATATATGTACGTCAATTCTTTTACAAAATTATTATTATTAGATAAGATTTTATTAAATTAGATTTTGCATCGGCTATTTTAAGGTTCTTTGTGTTTTACGAATTCCTTTATTAAGTAGAATGCTTTATTTATCAACCATGAAAGCAACGAGATTTTAAATTGATCAAAAGGTAGTTAAAGCTGGAAAAGATGATTATTTTGCTTTAAATTTCCACGAAAACGGCGCCAGCGCAGGAACCAAAATACATCCAACTGTAATCACCTGAAAAGGTAGAACGGGAAGTCGCAGGACTTACAATATCTACAACTCACAACGTGACACAGAAGATGCACTGGAATCACAACACTGACACCAACAAACACTCGACGCGTTTCGCCACTACACGTGGCATCCTCAGGAGATGTTTTCGCTTCGACAGACTACGAGCGACTGACATGACTGATTTTCGAATTCCAGTGCATCTTCTGTGTCACGTTGTGAGTTGTAGATATTGTAAGTCCTGCGACTTCCCGTTCTCCCTTTTCAGGTGATTACAGTTGGATGTATTTTGGTTCCTGCGCTGGCGCCGTTTTCGTGGAAATTTAAAGCAAAATAATCATCTTTTTCAGCTTTAGTCATGGATTTCCGCAAAGTAACGCCTGATTCCATCAACTATATCAAAAGGTAGTTCTTTAAAGTGTTTAGCAATTTTGTTAAAGATTGTTTTGCAAATGGAATAACATTTTTTGTAATACTATCGTGTTCTCGGAATTATGTCTAGTACTAGTCTGTGAAAGTTTTTCTAGTCCATCGCAGATTTACGCTTAGAAGACTTTTTTTGTGGCAGAATACGAATAAGTTAGTAATTATTTACTTTATCAACTTTTTGAATGTTTGCTGCAAGAACGCAACGTTCGGTTCTTTAACTATATCAAAGCCACGCGTCGAATACTTCGTACGTTAATCTACGTAGTGTCGGCACTCCGTGACAAATGTGCCAAGCGTGAAGAGGGTGAGAGGTATTGGACTCTTTGTCCACGAATGATAGGTGAGGGCTGCTTTAGTTGAAAGAGTTAGTGTTTTCGGACAACTTCCGGTTGGGTTTTTGGAGTAACTTTTTGCAGTGTTATTGCTCGGCCTTTGAAATTTAGTGGAAGCTATCTCTGGGTTCACCCGTCCCGATTTTAAGAATAAATCATAAATACCTACTCTAATGAAATCCTATATCTTTATATTACATTTTTTTCAATAGTAACCTATACATTACCTTAAAACAAAAATAATGGTGGCAAAAAAATATAATATTATTATTTATTTATTTCTTTGAACAACAAAAGATCCTAGCAGGGTTAGTAAACAATACATCTAGCACACTATGTTAGTACCTAATAACTAATTTGTTGCATGAATTTTGGCTTATGTGCCACATTAAGGGACAAACATGCAGTGGCCCTGCAATGACTTTCAGAATACCGTTGGAGCTGTCGCGCACCCTGAACATCAGGGATGCTTGTTTCTCTCTTATAATAGCCGCGAAGCTATCTGTTTGTGCCTCTGCGAACATGGCGGACGCACTTCAAAAACTTGGCAACACCAGCAGTATCTTGAAAGCATTGTTAAATTGGCTATGAATATGACTCAAGATATATGAGAAGACTCAAGTTTAAATTTCGTGATTTTGGGATTACTTATAGCAGTGATTTTCAAAATTTCATCAATATCATATCGTACAAAAAACTTGTTACTAACATATTTCAGAGTGATTATACCCTCGACCCTGCTCACACACATTTACGTAGATTTTGGAAATAGTAAATTAAATAGTAGTGTATATTATATATATTGTAGCATTATTTTATTAATAATATTGTAAACATGTGGTGTATACTGATCCTGGATTTCTGTACTGTTTGTAATTTTTTTGGTTTATGTGTATTGCATATGTAATAACAGATATATAATTGTGTCATCATCATCATCATCAGCCTATATACGTCCCACTGCTGGGCATAGGCCTCACCTCAACTATGAGGTGGTGCGAGCCATACTCCACCACGCGGGCTCTGTGCGGATTGTTGGAGGGGTGTGTGTGTGACCAACCTTACTGTCAGATGTTATTAAGCCGCCGGAGGGCCTCCGACCAGTTTTAACGACTAATATCTATCGATATTAACCGGGACCAACAGCTTAACGTGCCTTCCGAAGCACGGAGATGCTTGTAAATAGACGTCACTTAAATGGTCAGAATGGTCACCCATCCCAAACATGACCGCGCCATAGGTTGCTTAACTTTTGGTATCACTACCACAGCGCTGCAACCACTGCGCCACAAGCACCTTATGGTTTGTGTACCAAACTTAAATAAATAAATATCAATCTTTGGACGCCCACTGCTGAGCATAGGCCTCCCCAATGATCTCCAACGTGATCTGCCCAGCGCTTCTTGCTTCCATCTACTCCCCGTGGTTTTCACTAGATCGTCGATCGACCTGGTCCGAATGTTTCAATTTTAATTCTATTGGCGAAAAGCTACAGCTCTCTCTGCGTCCAATTTAATGATGCTTTCAGGGCGGTGATGGGGTTGTCCCGATTCTGCAGTGCCTCGGCTATGTTTGCGGAAGCACGCGTTGACTGCTTTTTTATTTATTTTTGTTTAAAACTTTGTAGCACCAGAAATGTACAAAGCGTGTACTTAATGCTAAAAGCATTTTCTGCCAGTCAACCTCAAGGTCATGCAGAAAGAAGGCAACGGGTGCAGTGTAAATTAAATGAGAAAGGCAGTGTTTAATAACGCAAAAATAAATTAACTTAATATATAGATATAATATCAATACATAAAAGTAAATATTAAATTATATTATAATATACAAAAAATAAATATCAATTAATTAATTTGGATAATATATATACATAATATATATAATAATATTTATATATGCAGTTTATTGCTTTCATGCTACTATGCGCAAGAGCTGCATCACTAGTCTACTACGCAGAGTCTGGGCCAGCTCCAACACCGTCCTGGCGATGATAGCCTTAAGACTGGACTGAAAGGCATTGCACTGTCCCGATGCCAAAAAGAATGTTCTGGTAGGTAGGTATATTTCACGTTATTATGACATGTAAATTTTTAATTCAATCAATAATAATTTATTGTGCATTTCGGAATAATATGACATTTGTATCGAAATTAATATATATGGGTGTAATTTAACTGAAAATAAAGATTTATTATTAGTATTGGAAGTATTATTGTTTTCTTCTCAGCGAAAGTTTATTTAGGTACATTATCTTTGACGACCACTTTGGTGTAATGGTCAAGAAGTTGACTATTAACCAAGAGGTTGCGGGTTCGATCCCCGCACTATACAAACATTTGTGTGCATGGACATGTCTGTTTGTACTGTACTACTTTATTTAAGTTTAAGCTTAAGCACTAACCTCGGAGTCAGATCAATGTATGTGATGTTGTTGTATATTTATATTTATTTATTGTTATTTTCTGAGCGTGGTAACAGCGAGGAAAGTCCAAGTCTTTACCGCTATAATAATAATAATAAATCAAGGCTATTTGATGCTCAGAAACTCGTGTTAGAATCTAGCATTCGATATGAAAACACAACAGACCTTTTATGTAACATACGAGTACCTACATATCTTACCGACGACCGCTTGGTGCAGTGGTCCACAGGTCGGACTTCTAAAACCAAGGGCCGCGGGTTCGATCCCCGCACAGTACAAGCATAAGTGTGCATGAACATGTGTGTTTGTACTGGTCTAGGTGTTATCTATGTATAATATGTATTTTTTTACAAAAAAAAAGTATTTAAGTATGTTTATCCGTTGTCTAGTACCCATAACACAAGCCTCGTAGCTTAATTTGGGACTAGAGAATTGGTGTGATTGTTGTGAAATATTTATTATTATTATTTATTACCTATAAAAAAATTTCTATGTAATAATTATTTTATTAAAAATACCTCGTCGTAACAAAAAAAAACTCGGCTTCTTTGATGTTTAAAAGCTCACATTATTCGTAGTATTTCTCTGAAGTATGATATGAATACTCCACTCCCTAATATTGTTTTCAACATTATTTTTGCGTCCCTAACAGCCGAATAAAAATGAATCGCCGTTAACAATATTCTTTGCGATAACCGTTCATGTGCCTGCAGGGATCGTTATTTTTATTACTAGTGGTCCGCCCGTGGTTTTGTCCGCTTGGGTGTAGGATTTTATCTCAACTAAAAAGGTAAATCTTACGTCAAACAAATGTGGTACCAACAAAATTTGACGGCTCTTTCTATCCCTTTCAAGTTTGATTAAACATCTTAAAATTCTGACATAACAATTACCCAAATACCATATTTTATGCATTTAAATTTAAAATAGTCAAAGTTTCATACAAAATTTTATAGTCTTTTTCTTGAAATGAAATGAAATGAAATTCGTTTATTTGCAAGAATACAGTTTTAAAGATCTTAATGTTATTGTAAGTTAGTACAAGTATTCAACCCGCATGCAGGTGTGCAAAAATTAAAAAAAATCACCCCCCAAAAAAGGGGTCTTTGGGGGGTGAATTTCCTAAAATCTTTTCTCAGTGCTCACTTGCACCATCAAAGATAGCATGGTACACTATTTAAAGTTTTTAATCCTTTGGGTTTGGGCTGTGAGTAAATATATCAGTCAGTCGAACAGTTTTCTTTTTTATATATTTGTCTTTAGATAAAGGGTATTTTCACTAAAGATAATATTAAGAAAAATTTGATTAAGATAATCTGGTTTTCCTTTGAAAACGTCTCCTTTTTATGCGCATTTCGAGAGCGTTTTGAATAATAAACGTAAAATGTGCCTAACGATATTGAATTTCCAATTTTAGTACGCTTTCGTGCCAACTGAACTGAAATTTTAATGTGCTTCGCTTATACATATTTTCACGTGTAAGAAAAAAAGTTACAAAAATGCTTTTACGTTTGACTACTTACTATTTTAATTGAAGAATGTTGACTGCAAAATAACACGTTATTAAACGTTCTGAATATTGAAGGATCCCAGAAAATCTTTACTGTTTTGTGATTTTTTTTAAATTTTTCTTGAAATCTCGATTACGATAATTTTTATGTTCGTACTTAGGTGTGAGATATCTGCCTAAATTATTTAATGTCATGATTGTTACGATGTTACCATACTAAAAATATTCTAATTGGTTAGATGACACCAACAATTGTTGATAGATTTTGTATGAGAATACTATAATTTGTCGTCATATAAGGTAGAATCAGAAATCGAAGTCAATTGACTAAATATGTTTTATTCTATGCAAATAAAAATTGGTTTCTACAGCCTTTTGGAAATAAATTGGTTTTTTACTAGATTTTTAGAGGCTATGTTTTTAAAACACCATGGTCTTGAAAATATTTATGATAGGAGTCATCATATCTATTGCCAAGATTTAGGTACCATTTGAATATAATTTCATTTATATTAATTAAAATAGGAGTCTTTCTTATATAATTTTGATGTTAAATATTATCATTTACCTAGTTTTAAAACGTTTATTTTGGGTACAAGGTGAAAACGTTTAGAAATATAAATAATTTTAAACTGTTTTCGTATTGAATCACGCTTTTAAAAAACAAACACTTATAATGTTAGCAAGTTTAATAGACCCAGCATGCTTTTAAAGTCTTCTGTGGAAAATGTGCAAAGTTAAATAAGTTAGAAAAACGCATTTTTCAAAACCGTCTTACTAGTAAGGCGTACTTTAGTGTTGTAACGTAAATTTTTTAACTTGCTAGAAAATCACTATATTTTTTGATGGAAAATTGTTTTTATTACAATTGGATAAGGAATCAAAGCGGCTAGCTTGATACGCTGTCGTGGAAATGTTGTATAGTTTGAGAGTAAAGTTTTTGGTAGTCGATTGTTAAACCCTAGCAGGTTACAGCTTAAAGCAAATGTTTTATTAAACGCCATTTATATGACTCATTAAATGACTGGTTTTATTTTATTAATTACGTTTTTTTGAACTTTATTGCAGTAAACACAATTCTATTCAAAATCGTAGCTAAATGATATTCCTGATAGTACAAAGTTCAAATGTGTATTAATAGGTTAGTAGGTTAATCTAACATAATTTATTGTAAATAGCTACAATTGTTCTAAATTCATATTGTTTAAAAGAAAACCGTGTTTAGAAATAACAAAAAAGCCCTAAAAAATAAAACAACTAATATTCACACACTTTGTTAGGCTTTGGAAAACATACAAAAAGTACGCTCAAACGACAAACAGGGGCAGGGCGTACCGAGCTCACAAGTGGAAAATTTCGTAAAAAGTTTAATTCGGAAAAATGGAGCAGCCGCCGCTAGCTAACCGCATTTGTGTACGTAACGCAAGTTTGCCCGCCGCCTGCCGCGGGGTGCGATGGTGGAACCACTCGAGTTTGATATGCAAAGTGGGAAAAAACAAACAGGGACTTGTTCCAAAAATTTTTCCACTTCTAGAGCTTGAACAGAACTGAAAACCACAACTCGTGAAGGCTACGTTGTCCTGAGAGAACAGCTGTCTTGGGAACCAGCAACGGAAATGATTATAATGTAGTGGTGTTTGAAGCATATTTTTGACTTCCGTTTAGTGTAACACAGAAGATAAACGCAAACAGAGATTAAAAGAAGCCTCAAATTGTAGGAAGGCCTAACGGCCTTAATTGTCGAAATAACATTCGACATCGAGAATCACAATTGATATGGTTTACATTTGTCATAGATCATCAAATCCCTTTTATTTTCTAGCAATCTAACTGTACATAAGTAACTACCACATTACTCACAGACAAAAATCATACATGTCAATATCTTTCAACATCTTTTTTTTTATTATGATATTTTAGTAATGATAGTTGTCATTAATTAAATTATCTATTGGATCTCGATGTATATCAAAACTATGCACGATATTCAATACATATCTTCACACGCAAGACTAACTATACTCTATTCATTCAATTATTCATTCATTTGCAGAATTACAAATTAATATTTAGTTTCATTTACATTTGCTGAACGGTGGTACTCACCGATGCTGCGACATTGGATGCACCTGCACACCTGTCAAGGTGGGTAAATGCAGCCAATGAGCGCCGCATACGTATATTTTATTTTTATTTTTAATGTTTGATTGCGCTACTAACATTAGTTTTTAAGATACTGTGTAATACTAACAATTTATGGACATGGTCTGAAATAAAATTATCATTATTATTAATAATTTATATCAACGGATACGGATTTTTGGTGTCAAAATCCGAATTGTTTTAAAAGCATTCGTATTTGTTTTACGATAGAATACCTCATCACCCCTCGTGAGCTTGTCCCGGACCGTGATACACAAAACTTGCTAGGTTTTTCTTCGCAAGTAAGACGGTGAAGTTTCGTTTCCTACACGCCGCTGCAAATAAACTCACAAACCGAACTGTGGTATAAAAACAACTTATTTTTTACAGTCACGTCGACTGTGCTAGATGGAAAGTAGGTTTTCTTTGAGCTGCAACAGAGTTATGAGTTTTTTTATTCTGCAACTGCGTCGAGATTAAACTTGTTACGATTGTACGTCATTTTTATGAATCTAGCAATCTTTTTTGTTACTTAAAATCTTTTGTTAATTTTCGTTTTTGAAACTAGATAATACGAGGGTAAAAGGAAAACTTATATGAGTATATAACAACAAACTTAACGTTAATTACATTGAACGCATTAACTGCAATAAATGCGTAAATGCAATGTGATTCACATTTAGTTAGTGTGATGTGAAATTAAAACACACTTAAAGAAAACTGGACTGCCACATGGCAGGCAGGCTTCGAACCCGCACCTCTCGCTAGCCGGGCGATTGCTCTCCGAATTGAGCTACCGTGACATTTACTTATTTGAAGTGTGTTTTAATTACACATTGTAAAGAAATTTGCATTGTTAATGCTAAAAAAATAAAGTTAGGTACATAATTGTGTTAGTGTAATTATAATTTTATTACAGTTTTATTTTTATATTTATTTTAGTTTGACGACCGCTTGGTACAGTGGTCCACAGGTTGGACTTCTAAACCAAGGATCGCGGGTTCGATCCCCGCATAGTACAAGCATAAGTGTGCATGAACATGTGTGTTTGTACTAGTCTGGGTGTTTTCTATGTATTATATGTATTTATTTACAAAAAAAAAGTATTTAAGTATATTTATCCGTTGTCTTGTACCCATTACACAAGCCTCGTAGCTTAATTTAGGACTAGAGAATTGGTGTGATTGTTGTGAAATATGTATTATTATTTATTTATTTTTATGTTTAATTGATTTTTGCTTGGTTCTACCTTTTCATTACTATTTGACTGCTAGAGAATACCTAACGACGTGAAGTCCTTCTTTTCTACAAATTTTTGTTGGGCAATAAGCTTAAATACAATGTCCCAATATGAGGTGCATACAAACTCCCATCAAGCTGCAACCATTGAAAACAAAATTAACAAAACTCTTTTTTCTTTCTCATAATAAGGGCAAGGGGTATGGATTAGAAATAGCACAAACTAATTACTCTCCAGATAATCCAAAGACCGAAATTAATCCTGACTCCAGATTTATTAGGTTATTCAACTTCAGCGCTAATTAGACGGGATGGGCTGGCTGCAGACTGATAAGGAGTTATAGTCAAAGTAGAAATGCTCAAGTGATTTCTAGCTATTTGTTTCTTCGATTTACGCGAACAGTAGACATTGAAATGATACAGTGATTTACGGATAACTTTGCGATTTATTAACCTTTTTTTAACCTGTCGTCTAATCGTTATTTTATCGGTCGCCTTCTACAATGACCAATCAATGTACTCCGGAAAAGTTCATTCAAATTTACATCAATAGTTGGTGAATGTAGTAGCATCAAAGCTGGTTGGATATTCTTAATACAATGCACAGTGACATTAGAAAGCGATTAAACTTCACCTTTAAAACATCAAATTTTCATTATCATTTCATCATTAAAGACTAAAATCAAAAATAGCTGGTCGGATTTTGGCCAAACATAGCTAAGAACCGCGAAATTAATTATCTTTCCAATAAATAAAACAACACATTGAAATCTATCCATCCGTTTTGGAGCTCCGATTCTAGTGACAAACACACTCAACACTAACAGAATAGGGGTAAAACTAAAACCCCCCTTTTTAGTCGGGGTTAAAGTACAACCACTAACACATACTCTCTCTCTCTCTCTCTCTCTCTCTCTCGGCGGCCTATATAAATCCCACTGCTGGGCACAGGCCTCACTTCAACTATGAGGTGGTCCGAGCCATATTCCACCACGCCATACTAACATATACAAGTACTACAAAATGGAGCACTAGAGCAACCGAACACTGATAAAATTTACTGAAATAGATTTTGAGTTCATTTTTGGACAATTCTGTATTAATTTGTTATTTCCACATACGATTAAACGCGATAGCATTTCCAAATTGATGATAATGCGTTATAAATTATACAGTTGCGGGAACAATAACAGACTGTTGCGGTCTGGGATCTGCGGTCAGACGCGCGGTCAGACTAAACAGCTTCTAATTTTGTGCGGAACCATGAATAAAACAGTCGTTTAAATGGTTTGTCGGATTTAGGTTGAATATTTGAACCTTGTTTGTGTGAAATGCATAACTTGCAGTTTGGTTTGGGGTAGTGACGTTGGTTTGGTTCAAAATGAGCTGCGTAGATTTGATGTTTAAAAGGATGTGATGACAATGAGAGAATTGTTAACCAGTCGGCCATCTGATTACAGTTACAACTTAATTACATTATTGTATTCAAAAATCTGATACAAATTATTTCTTTAGGTAATACGGTTACTAAATGTTCCTATTAATTAATCAATAATGATTTCAAATTTTTTGGGTTATTACTTCATAATTTTGTATTTTGCTTGTAAAACTACATAGATTTCAGTTAAAACATTTAGTGCGTACTAAAATCTCATAATTATATAATGGTGATTCACCAATATTTTATGGCAATAAAGACGTAAATGTGTTGCTCTGAAAAATAGGAATTTTATTTTTATATAAAACATCTGTACACTTAAAAAATAATAAACAAAATAAGAAACCTTACCTTATAAATTCACAATATTAATCTTATTCTATATTTTTAACACACTAGGTTATAGTAATGGCGCTCTTTGACATTTTGTACAAAACTTGCACAGACAACATTACAATATTGCGCGGTAAATTTAAATTAAGAATAGCACGGCAAATTCAAATTTAATGAAGATCAATGAATCATCATTTACAATCATATTTCGAATATCATT
Source organism: Pyrausta despicata (assembly GCA_963921415.1). Classification (NCBI taxonomy): domain Eukaryota; kingdom Metazoa; phylum Arthropoda; class Insecta; order Lepidoptera; family Crambidae; genus Pyrausta; species Pyrausta despicata. Next base: position 709,117 of record OY992865.1, read on the forward strand.
TCATCAATGTTTATCGAATATTTTAACCATATAAAGTTTGCAAATTAGTACCAACATTCAATTCAGCGTGTTATTATTTGCCATAATGTGCAAACTGTGCAATCAGTACCACAACAAAATTCTAGTTAACGAACTGTGCAATCTATTAGCTAAAATTACAATTAGCTCGTACCTGGCAATCGGCCATCATTAATTAATAGACTGGGCTCATATAGATAGATTGTATTACCATAATATTATATTGCCCTCATGTTCTGAGAAGATTAGGTGCTGGAGGTATTGAGTTGCCGAGTAATTAATTTGATGACGGATTGATGTAAGATATGATTTCCATTTTTTGGAATTCTCAAAATGGTACGACCAATAAGGAATTTTCATTTTATTTATTTTATTTTATTTAAGCTTTATTTCACAACAAAACTAGGTACAAATGGTGGACTTAACGCCGTAGTGCATTCTCTTCCAGTCATACCTTTGGGCTAAGCAGAAACGATAAGAGAAAAATGTCTGCAGTAATATTAATTAACTTTTAATTGAAGTAGCTGTCAACTCTGTAAGTTAAAGTTTAACTGTTTTTATCTTTGGGGACTGATATTATCAAAAATTAAGATTGCTAGAAATAGAAAACTATTTTATTGACGTGACAACGTCTTATAATTCGATAGAGCCGGCTATACGCACCAAAAACATGACGAATGCGGCGTTACCTCGCTCTGAGGCGTTCCATTCAATGTGCAAGCGAGAGCGCGGAACGAGTGACAAAGAGGCAACGTGACAAAGACGTTGTCATGTTCAAGTATTGTCAGTAAACCGACTTTACAGAAATCCCGATTCGATTTTTTTTCATCTTCTTGAACATCTTAAAAACATTTATTTTACAACACAATGTTATTTATTTCAGCTGCCTTTTAAAGTTATTTCAAAAGGGTTAATGAACTTATTTAGGGTGCCTACTAATTGAATCTATTCAGGACTTCACACTGGCTATTATTACCTGGTACCGTCCCTATTTTGGCGGATTTTCACATCCATAGGTTTACAACCCTTTTTTTTTTTTTTTTTTTTTTTTTAACGTCAGGAAATGTCAATTACGCACCGTACCCCTCCGTCGGAGACCGGAGGGGCGTGTGTGGGACTCCCCCGTCTTCGGGTATACCCACTAAAACCTGACGAAGCCCGCTGCGTGTGGCTGTGACAGCAGGGGCCGCGGTGTCTCAACAGTCCCGCGACCCTTGCCAGCAGCAACGTCCGCCCTCTAAGCAGGAGGGCGGATCTCCACGGAGTGGGGTGAGGAGATCTCATCCCACTCCAGACGGCACACTGGCGCCGTCTCTCAGGAGGGTCCGGGCGGTTAAGCTAAGACCCTCGTTTCGCCACTAGGACCAGAGTCCCAAGGACATCCCCTGCCTCCTCTGATAAGCCAGAGGGGTGCTGGGAGCCACAATCACTTCGGTGAGTCGCCGCTCGATGCGAGACAGACGCGACTCACTAGTGCCTCTGCCGCCCGATACGGGAACAGACGCAGAGGCACTCTCCACAGAGCATCTTGGCTTCACCTGTCGCTGGATTGCGTCAGGCTACTGAGCCCCCTCGCCACGGCAAGGCGTGCTCTATTCGAGGGGGAGGTTTACAACCCTAGTACAATCTCCGGAAGCGATCGAATCTCAATTTACATAAACTAATTAACTAGCAAAATGTCGGTTGCGTCAAATGGCTAACGGGGAATGACAAGCGACATTGATTACACTCGACACTCGTTTTAAAGGCAATTTACTCTTTAAGGGGTAGACAACCGGTTAAAACGATAGTTTAACCGTTCCATTTTAGTTTAATTTACTCATACATAGTATTTAATGTAAGTGCACCGTATTATATAAATCAAAAATAACTGTAAGTGCCCGTGATTGTACCTTCAACCTAGGACCTTTCTTGATTTCGGAGACTAGGAAAAATATTTTTAAAATTACCTAGACCTTTAGATAAATTTAAATTATGTAAAAGATGTATTAATGTTGAGAAGATATTATAAAATTGATGAATGTATAAATGACAAAGATATATTGAAATGTTTGAATGTAAGCAATTACAATTTTTGTAAGGCAAATTTTAAAAGAGGCAATGACATTATTGACTAAGTTTCTTGCGCAACTTCTTCTCAGCACTGGCCCAAATTGTCCCGAAGCAGTTAATTAATAGGTTAATTTATAAGTTAATTTATAAGTTGAGACGTGTAAAATTGCTTTTTGTGTGTCAATTTCCAAAAAAAATAGTTTATTGATTTTTATTATTAAAGGATAGAACGAGGAGGATAAAAGTTACCGTCTCACTGTCTTCTCTTGATGATCTGCTCCATCTTAATAATACCTGCAGTTACTGGAAATTATGTTCCGATAATAAATTAATGTACAATCACCAGCACTGCGGTATCTGAAGTGAATAAATAAATAAATATACAACAACATCACATACATTGATCTGCCGCCGTGGTAAGTAGCTAAAGCACTTGTGTTACAGATATCAGAATCAACAGTGATATCACAAATAAACTTAAATAAATACATATAACACCCAGACCAGTACAAACAGACATGTTCATGCACACAAATGTTTGTACAGTGCGGGAATCGAACCCGCGACCTCTTGGTTAATAATCAACTTCTTGACCATTACACCAAAGTGGTCGTCAAAATCACCACAGTGGATTAAATAGTTGAGATAACGAATTGTGTTTGTACTGTACCTTTTCGGATACCCTTTAGTTCTAAACTATATGATGTACAGCTAAAAATAGTCCTATTTTTTATAGTATTATTAGTTTTGAAGTCGGATAAAAAAAAAGATTATCATTCCAACAAAAGAATGTTGCCAGAAGACGTTTAACAAAAGCTCTGGAAAGCTAATTATTCACCAAAAACTCGCGAGAGAAGCATTACTAACAAAAGAGTTTGCAAAATAATAAAAAAAACACTTAAAAGGTAAAAAAGGTTGATAAATAGCAGTCATTTGTTCATACAAACGCCGACAAATCAGTTGTTTTGCAAAATAGCCTTTATAACAACTGAATATATAGTGATTACCACGATGTGCTGTCTAAACGACGCATGGTAATGATGGTTAGAAAGATATGTTGGCAACAGGACATCAGCGTACCCATTTTTGATGGAAAATCGCCCTTATTACGAGTGAATAAGATTCCGCAGTGTTCACATTGATGTGCTCTCGTGCTTACTGTTATCTGTTTACATTATGTCCCGACAAGATAGATAGATAGATAGATAGATTAACACTATTGTACTCGAACAACACAAAACAAAATTACAGACAAGTTTAACAAAGAATGATGTACAATTTAGGCGGTCTTATCGCTTATATCTAGTCTAGTTAAGTCTAGTCTAGTTATATTACTGAATTATTTTTTCTTAGCTTTCTTTTTTAATTTGCAAAACCTAACTTTAGCGTACACTCAATAATTTGTATGTTTGTTTCATAGTTTAAGTCGTTCCTTTGTTTTGAAATTCAGATTTTTATTTATTAAAAACTTTATTGCACAAGAAATGTACAGAGGGTGGACCTAATGCAAAAAACACTTTCTACCAGTCAACCTCAAGGTCATGCAAATAGAATGCAATGAATGTAGTAAAAATTAAATAAGAAAGGTAAATTGTGATTTCTTCTGACTTCGCTTACTGTTTCCGAGATTTATATGTATATCTATAGTACTAAAGCAGCGTATCTTGGGATACCTCGAGGCCGCCGCCCCGTCGGCCGGCCCAGATACCGCTGGAAGGACGCCATCATGTCGGACTGGCAAGAGGCGGCGCAAGACCGGATCAGATGGCGTTCTCTTTCTTAACGATTTGCATATTGAAAAATCGATAAAACATGCTTGGCCATTTTGTTATTTTAACATCTCAAAAATGTATATGTACCATGTTTTATGCAAATAAAGATTATTCTATTCTATTCTCTTGTGTCGGAGGCCAAGACACACTTTGGGTCGCTGCGCCAAAGGAGTAAGTATAGTACTAAAACGACCGTGTGCAACAAAACAAAATGGAATCTAATTGCCTGCGGGCACAGCTCATAAAACCCTTTATTTTATGTCGAACACGCTCTTGACCGAACAATAAAACATGTAAAACCCTAAAAAGGAAGAGTCCCTGTCCCTGCAATGTGCTACCGAGGTTTTTTTTAGCCTGTTTTGTCACTTATTCTGTACAGTAATGAAAAAAAATGCTATTTTAACCTTATCAGTTGACAAATGAAAATGACAGGGTAAGGGATCATCATATCAGCCTGTTGCAGTCCACTGCTTGACATAGGCCTCCCCCAAGGAGCGCCACAGCGCACGATCTCCCGCCCTTTGCATCCAGTCACTACCAGCTGCCTTCTTCAGGTCGTCTGTCCATCTAGACGGGGTCCATCTAAGCAGAAATGATTAGTAAAATTATTTATTGACATCATTTCAAAGCAGCTTAAAGTGACAGTATGGGGCCTTTCTACGTCACTCTTTGAATTAATCTTAACTGGACGTGACGTCATCTGATACTTAAATCAGGCACCGCTGTTAATCTTAATCTTTAAAAAAAAACTTTTTTTAACCGTTCCACAGGAAAAAATATTTTACGTAGTAGGACTCCAACCACGGCTTCCACAAAAGAAAGTCATAAAATGACAAATGTCTCTGGCTACGAGCAATGCTACGCCGTAGCGCGCTACGAACTACAAGCTTCGTAGCAGTAAAAGTGCGAGGCGTAGCAGCCCTCCTACACTCAAGCCGCCGTCCGTAGTTTAGGATTTAGCCGTCCCTGTCACTCTTACAAGCTTGACCATGGGAGTGAACGCGCTAGATAGACCTGAAAATACGAATGAAATCTTTGACTGTAGTACCAGTGCGCTGAATTAAATATTATGAGGCACAGATGGGCTAGATGAGAACACATTCTCGAGAGAAATGTCAGTGTTTAAGACGTTTTATTTGTAACGGTGCATCCTTTTGAAAATCCCGTCGCACGTCGTTGGAAATGGGATTCGTTTCCTTATGTAGGTAGGTATTGTTTGAAATTTAAAAATAAAACCGGATACGACGAGGCTTTTAATGTTTAACAAAACTCGTTTAGAAACATGATATTATGTTTATTTTATAGGAATATTGTTATAATAATAGATATAATACTCCTTCTGGCCGATTTCGACCTCGGCGGCTAATCTCATCAGAGATCAGCGAACTACGCAGGAGATTTATAGTGCACAAGTGTAAGCGCAATACACAGGTGCACTCACTGTTCCATCACTCTCAAAGTTCGGTGAGACGGCAATCCGACATGACTGGAGAGAGATCAGGCGCAGGACCAACGGCTTAACGTGCTTTCCGAGGCACGGGGATGTAACACCGCTAACTTCCCGACTCCGAGCTGTTTTAAAAAAAGTATGACAGAAAAGCTCAGAAACAGATTTGGTTCGACGGGTCACGGGTTCGAATCACAGGATCGGATGTAAGGAAGAAACTTAGCCACTACACCAACGAGGCAGTCGAATAGGAAGGTTGTTGTACCGTTGAACCGAAAGCAATTAATTTATTCTAAAAGTAAAAATTCACGTACGAGTGTGGAAGACGTTAGTTCGATAATATAAATGTAAAGCTTTTAAGAAAACTCCATATTAAGACGGCAAAATGAAGATAAAGTCCAGATTACCTAAGCTAATATCCTGATGGCAAGCGGTCTCGCCCTGTTTTAGCCATGTAAATATTTCGTCGCTCAATTCCCCACTACCGGATTTGGTAGTTTAAAACCCGGTGGGCCATATAAAAGGCTCTCGTGAAGCAATCGGGCTGAAAACACGACCCGCGGTGGCGTCGCACGGCAATCTGTGCGCTCGCTTTATTTTTACGCTTTTTTGGGTTCAGCGGGTTAAAAAATGAACGGCATTTTAAGACTATTGCCGTTGAAACATACCCAATTGGTGTGGCGTTAAAAATAAACATTCAAAGTTGTTACAATGTGAAATTAAAACTTAAAGAAAAATAGACTGCTAAAGGCGGCGTTCGAACCCGCACTTCTCGCAAGCCGGTCGATTGCTCCCTCAATTGGGATGATGACACCTATCTTAAATATTGTCAAGAACATGGTGTTTAAAAAACATAGCCTCTATGAAGTTAATACAACCAATATATTTCAAAAAAGCTGTAGAAACCAATTTTTAAACACACAAAACGCAATAAATATTCGGTCAATTGACTCCGATTTCTGACACATGACCGTGACGTCACAATCATTTATTACCATACGAAATCTATGGAGGCAGACCGTTTTGACAGATAATAAAAAGTATGTCAACGATTGGTGGTGTCGTCTAGCCAATTGAGCTACCGTGACACTTACTCATCGGTCTGAATTTCTTTAAGTGCTCCTTAGGCTGCAGCCGGCAGTTTTGATTTGAAACATATATTTGATGCCTATGATAGTAAGCATGATGCTGTGGGAATTTTTTGTGACCTCTCTAAAGCGTTTGATTGTGTTGACCATGAGACGCTGTTGAGAAAACTACGCCATTATGGTGTATCAACTGATGCATGTAACTTATTTAATTCATATCTCACTGAGAGAACACAAAAGGTTTCTATCAATGGAGCAGAGTCTCCTGGAGCACCTCTCACTATGGGTGTGCCCCAGGGTTCGATATTGGGACCGTTACTGTTTCTGATATATATTAATGACCTTCCATACTTTGTCGACGGTGCTTGTGAGATAGTGTTATTTGCTGATGATACTTCACTACTTTTTAAAACTCCAATCGTTTGACGATGTAAATGGTACTCTCTCGCGAGTACTTCATTGGTTCACCGTTAACAATTTATTGCTTAACGCGACCAAAACTAAATGCATTAAGTTTACAATGCCCAATGTCCGACAAGTTCCAACAAAGGTTGTTGTTAAGGATGAACAACTAGTTACTTCAAATACTGCAACTTTTTTGGGAATTACTTTAGATGATAAGCTCCAGTGGGGTCCTCATATCATGACCTTATCAAAGAGACTAAGCTCCGCTGCATACGCTGTAAGAAAGATAAGGTTTCTGACTGATGTTGAAACGGCAAGACTAGTTTATTTTAGTTATTTTCACAGTATCATGTCATACGGCATCTTACTATGGGGCTCAGCTGCAGATATAGAGACAATTTTCGTAAAGATAAAGATAAAGATATTTTATTTGCAGAAACATGTGTAAGAATATAACATTTCATACAGTAAATTCTTGATATTAATAGATAAAAGTGTCAACATGTCCGACCAATATTTGGCGTGCAAATTTCGTATTGCAGAAACAAGCCGTGCGGGCTATTTATAAACTTAAATCAAATGAAACACTTGGAGAATTGTTTAAAGAAGTTAAAATACTTACAGTTTACTCGCAATACATTTACGAAAACCTAATTTACGTTCGAAAAAACTTACACTTATTTCCTAAAAATAGCGATTTGCATAACTTCAACACAAGACAAAAAAATAGGCTTGCCGTTCCACATTTTAGGCTTCATAAGGTTGGTCACTCATTTATGGGTAGTAGATGTGTATCATTTTTTAATAAATTACCTGTAAATTTAATTTCATTGCCTTTAGATAAATTTAAAACAGTTGTTAAAGATGTATTAATGTCTAAAGGATATTATAAAATTGATGATTATATAAATGACAAAGATATATGGAAATGTTTAAATGCAAACAATTACAATTATTGTAAATCAATTTTGAAAAGAGGCAATGACAATAGTGACTGAGTTTCTTGCGCCGCTTCTTCTCAGCACTGGCCCAAATTGTCCTGAAGCGGTGGTAGGGTTAATTTATATGTTGGGACGTGTAAAAGTGCTAGTTCTTAGCCTACTTACAGAAATAAATGAATTTTGAATTTCACATTGTAAAGAAATTTACTTCATCTAAAGTTTTGTTCAGTCATTACATTACATTGGCTTTTATTTTGACAAGTGTGGGTACACTGTACGACTATCACCAATGAAATTGCGTAATTTCGATAGATCTAGATCTATCAAAGATGATGATGGTGAAGATCTATGGAAGAAATGAACCAAATCGGTCGATTTAATTACGATTTGGTTACGACTGCAATAGTGGAATCGGGGAATGATCTATCGGTCTACTTTCATCATTCGACTAAAATCAGAATCAGAATCGAATTATTGTCCTTAAACTAAAAAAATAAATAAAAAAATTATTTCTATATAAAGGCTTACATGGTTTGCGTTATTAAGTACACATACTAATTATGTACTAAAAATGTAAAGAACCTCTGCGTTCTAAACTAGGACTTTCGTCCTGTATCTTAGAATACAACAAATCCCACACACAAAGACACATATTAGAGATGTACTATACGGGCCTTATGGAATACATTCTGTATGAAAACCAGCTTATATTAAGTTAGTAACATCTTAACCTAGACTAAAATTAAGTTTGTGTGTGTGTGTGGGTGTGTGCGCTCGTGTGTGTGTGTGTGTGAGCATATATGTATTAATTAGTGAAGCATATCCTCAGTCTCGGTATAATTTAGTGATAATAATTTAGTGTGATTGTTAAGAGCATATATTTTATTAATTTTATCAATTTCATTGTAGACCTTAGCACTTAGTGCCGCGTAATTATGTTGAGCAAGAGCTGTTCGATAAGTCACCTGAGGACATATTCTCCTCGCCACTTGTCGTTTAGATGTAAGAAGGCTTTTGTCGTATGTTAGTGTTGAGTGTCTGCGGAGCACCATTCGTAATATAGCCAGTTGCCTAACGGTGAATACTTCGCATTCATCATAGTAGCTCAGATGTAGGGTGGGTACGTTTCTTGCCTGTCATTACCTTTAAGACGGCCCGTTGAGCTCGTTTCAATTTTAAAAATTTCTTTTTGCTTGCTCCGCCCCATACCGTCACACAGTAGTACTAAAACTGTGTACATAAGTTGTTAAAAAATAATACACGTACAGTATCAACAGTTTACCCATTTCGGGCAATAGGTATAAACATTTGCATTAATAAAATACTAGTTACATAATAATTACCCATCAAAATCCATTTATAACATGTCTATAAATTAGTGTTTTAAAAAAATATTTCATTTAATTACGTACGTACGTTATTCGAAAAATTCGTCGACTATATTCTTCACGTACTGCGGGGCATTATCCTTCGCAATATATTTGAAGCTTAACCAAAAAAAAAAACGTAACCTCAGACTATGTAAGATAGTTAATAAAATGTCTGGCAGTTTATTAAACAATATCACATACGTGTCTCTGACTGTTTTAATCATAATTAGCAGCTCAAATCCATTTTAACTTTGCCGATTAAAAGTGCTGCCGCGTCCAAATGGATTTCTGAATGCTCTGAATGCTCTTCATTAGGAAACACTTTGGTTCATCGCAGTATCCCTCACAGTTTTAATTTTCACTGGTATATCCCTTTTATTTTTCACGGACCGTTTTGAGCTACGTGAATCAATCTAGTGGACGTTTGAAAAGATTTTGAACTGCACGGCTTATCATTATTAGTTAGCTCCAGACTTTTGTGAATCGCCACAAGTTGTTTTTCCATATACTGATATTTTTACATATATTTTTGAGAGTGGATTCCATTTGTATAAATGTGGGATGTTCACAAAATTTGTCACAAAGTAACAATGACAATTAATTGTTATATTCACACGCAACCGTTAACTTAACATCACATAAGAACACTCAATACCAAGCTTTTAAAACAGTCAAAAGTCACAATGCTCCATTCCAAAATGTTTTCAGAAATGCCAATCGCCAATCAGATAGTTCGTACACTCGCAGATTAGTTTTGGAACTGATTCAGAAAAATAAAAAGCAGCTGAAATGTCAAAGTTTTGTGAATTAGTTTCACTTCTGTTCCAGTGTGGAACTGAAAAAACTCTTCCCTATTCTGTGCCAGATCTGACCAGTCGGACACTTTTAGTTCTTTCAGGTCTTTGGCGACTTCGTCCTTCCAGCGATATCTTGAACGCCCCACCTGCCAGCGCCCGAAAGGTTTGTAAAGACGATAACTTATAAAGAAGCAGGAGAGGCAGGGCAACAGCTGTTAAATAAAAAGATACTTACTGGTATTATTTCACAAACAATATATTTCACTTAAGACACACACAAGATCACTAAGCTATTTTACCAACGTCATAGAAAAACAAAATATCACTCCAAATACAAAATATATAAAAATAAAATTAAAAGTATCAAAAACAATAAAAAAGAGGTCTGTCGCCAACATACGACGCCCCGGTGCGAAGCACCATTCTAATGTGGCGACAGTGCCGCCGGCGCGCAGTAATCTAAGGTGCCCTGTTCTATAAGTAAGGGCACTACTTTACGCACCGGTCGCCTCAGTGTCCCTTTCATAGTGGCCACCTCTACCACCCGGGCACCTCCGTCCGGGCCGGTAAAAATCCTCTTGATTCTTCCTCTGGGCCAAGTTCCCCGCGGCAGGTTTTGGTCGGCTATCAGGACTGGATCACCCACTTGCACGGGCGAACAGGACAGCCCAGCTACTCTTGGGATAAGCGTCGGCAAATATTCATGCACCCATCTGGACCAAAAAATTTCTGTTAAACGAAGTGCCTTCTTATAGTCCAGCCGGCGAGTCAGGTCAGCATCCGAGCCAGGTTGCACAGCCTCCGTTGATGGAGTTCCCAGAAGAAAGTGAAAGGGTGTTAGGGATTGCAAGGTTTCGGGGTCCACCGGTACGTGTGTCAAGGGGCGTGAGTTCACCACTGCCTCTGCTTCCATTAATAGGGTCCCAAGCACTTCCTCCTTCGGGGCTTTCTCTTTGAGAGTTGTGGCGAGGGCGGCTTTGATGGAACGCACCAGACGCTCCCACGAGCCTCCCATGGTTGGCGCTGCCGGTGGTATGAAGGCCCATGCTATTTGCTGACCAGCTGCAAAGTCAAAGACATCATGTAGTTGGTTGGCTGCGCCGACAAACGCTGTCCCGTTGTCAGAAATGATCTTTACTGGGCAACCACGGCGCGCGATAAACCTGCGCAATGCCATAATTGCAGAGTCCGCTGACAGGCTCCCGACGATCTCTAAATGGACGGCCCGGGTAGTAAGGCACGTAAAAAGGGCGACCCAACGCTTCTCCCGTCGGCGTCCCACAGCGATATCTACTGGCCCAAAGTAATCGAGACCGGTGTAAGAAAATGGGCGCTGATGATGAGCTAGTCTTTCGCCAGGGAGATCTCCAAATTGGGGTACCGACGGAAGAAGTTTCTTAACCCTGCAAAATGTGCAACGTTTAGCGACAGACTTAACAGTAGGGCGTAAGGCAATGATATAAAATTTTCCCCGCAGAAGATTGACCACCGTCTCTATGTTGCCATGACCGAACTTTCGGTGGTAGTGGTCAATTAGAAGCTTGACAATTGAGTGTCGGCCATCCAAGACTATGGGATCAACCTCCTGCGTGGGAGCTTCCAAGACCGCTCGGATTCTACCATTGAGGTGAATCAACCCATCATCTCCTAATGATAAAACAACATTTTTGAGCTTCCCTTGCTTGCTTGGAGGGAGATGAGCTCTCAGTCTTAGAAGCTCGTTGTTAAAAGAATCTAACTGAGATTTCAGCATCAGATGCCTTTCAGCTTCCCGAATCTCTCCCGCTAACAAAGGTCGCAAATCGACAGAAGAGATCCTGGAAGAGGTTCGCAATGTTTTTGAATTTTGGGGTGTGTTTTTGCCTAAAAGAGAACGAAAACACACAGCGCAAGAATGAGCGCGAGCAGTGGCCCTGACTAAACGATCCCATCTGCTGAAGTGGCGATAATCGGCCACTACAGGAGCTTGTGAATCTGGCCGTTCTGATTGTTCATTTAGTAAAAGAGTCAGTGCATGGTCAGGTTTCAACTCCTCGAGCACAGGCGGAGGAGCCTGTGTGGGCTCACGAGGCCATTCATCTGGAGAATCAACCAAGAATTTTGGGCCCGTGAACCACCGAGACGAAGCCGAAAGTGATGATTGGCCACGTGTGGCGTCATCTGCAACATTCATTGCAGACGGAACGTAACGCCAATCACTGACATTAGTCGTTTCCAAAATTTCCCCGACCCGATGAGCGACAAACGGCTTGAAAGTACGGGCATCGCTTCGCAACCATTTAAGTACTGTTAACGAATCTGACCAATAATATATATTAGAGGCCACGATGCGATGAGCCTCTATGATATAAGTTGCGAAACGAGATGCCATAAGAGCCGCCTGCAGCTCCAACCGTGGGATAGACGTGGGTTTTAATGGGGCCAAGCGTGCCTTTCCCCCTATGAGGGCTAAGTGTACTGACCCGTCTTCGTGAACAAAACGCCAGAAGGCCACACACGCGTAAGCTAGCTCACTTGCGTCAGCCAGGACGTGGAGCTGGATTTCACGAGGAGACTTAGTTCGATAACAGCGCGGAATGGTGATATTGTTCGACACGTCAGTTAAAGTTGTAAACCAAATATGCCATTTTTGTTTTGCTACGGAAGGCAGCTCCTCGTCCCAGTCTACACCCATCCGCCAAGTATCCTGGAAGAGAATGCGTCCTGCGATTACTATGGGCAGGAGAAAACCAAGAGGATCGTAAACCTGCATAAGGTGCGACAGTACCACCCTCTTAGTAAGCTTAGCCGGAAGCTGGGACGTTTTTCTAAAATTAAGTGTGTCGTCACCAACGTTCCATGCCACGCCAAGGATCTTTACTTGTGATGGAGATGAAGAGGAAGAGGGCCCGAGACCCACCTCGGAGGTATCGATTGCTCGAAATTCTGGCTTTAACAATGAAAGAGCCTCAGGTTCATTAGAGACCCATGAGTGCATCTCCAGACAGGCGGCCTGATGGACGGCTACAATATCCGCTGCTAGGTGTGCGGCCTGCTGAGGGCAGTCGACACTTCCGAGATAATCATCCATGTAATGATCTCGGATGATAGCTTCAGCTGCTTCAGGATATTTACCTTTGTGTTCTGAAGCATTTTTGTTTTTCAGAAAAATTGCGGTACACGGGCTGGAAACAGCGCCAAAAATCATTGATGACATTCTGTACTCTTCAATTGGCAAAGAGGGATCTGCACGCCAAAGGAAGCGTTGAGCGTCTTTATCGTTATCTCTAATTTTTGTCTGCGGAAACATCTCCCTAATGTCACCATTGAGGGCAATATTCCCTTCCCGAAACCGCATGAGTATGGCCAACAGAGGTTGCAAAAGATCTGGACCCGGGAGCAAAAGAGTGTTTAGACTGACTCCGGAGCATTTAGCGGCAGCGTCGTGCACTAACCTCAACTTTCTTTTTTGGGGGTGATACACTCCAAAATGAGGTAAATACCAGAGATTGCCTACCGAAGGCTTGTTGGTGCAAACCTCCGCGTAATCCTTTGCCACCATCCCGTTGATGTAATCATGGTATGCTTCAGCATAAGTCGTGTCCTTTTTAAACTTGTTCTCCAAATTGAGGAAACGAGACATGGCTAGGTTGTAGCTGTCGGGAATAGTCGTTATGTCTTCCCGCCAAAGCAGCCCTGTTTCGTATCGACCTGATGGAAGGCGCCTTGTAGTATTCTCCAATATTTTTAGCGCCCGCTCGTCATTTGCACTATGGAGATCCATCTTTTTAATACCAATCGCATCGAGGCGATAATTTTCTTTTATTAGGGATTCCAACTCTGACACTGAACTATGGAATACAGACTCTATGGGTTTACCTGGAAATTTGCCGAAGACTGTCCACCCCAAACTGGTCCGAATAGCCACAGGTTGATTGCGAGTGCCACGCCTGACCTCCTGTGGTAAGGTTAAGAACCAGTGATCAATGCCAATTATAAGCATCGGCTTGGCCTCCACGTAGCTTAACTCGGAGGCAATGTCTTTAAGGTGAGGATACTTGGACAAGTCTGCAGCACGGACCGTTTGATTTGCTATGCCCAAATTCGGTATGGAGCGAACACGATCTAATAAAAACTTCTCCTTAGAGTGCTTGCCTTTGACAAAAATGTCGACATAATTTACTTCAGAGTCTTTTGAGAGGCCACCAACGCAGTTAACCCGAATCATGCCCTTCGGACCTTGAGCACCAACTAATTCTGCAACTGATTGGTCAATCAAGGTCACAGTAGAACCATCGTCAAGTAAAGCGTAAACTTCTACTTCTCCTCTTGGCCCCAACACTGTGACTGGAAGTACCTTCAATAAAGGCTGTAACTTCGACTGAGAGGTTGAACAATCTGCTGCAGTGCTGTGGGCGACAGTCACAGGAATGTCTTTTGGTTCGGGAGCAGTGATCGGGGAATCACTATGAAGTAACTCGTGGTGGTACATCTTAGTTCTGCAATCTGTCTTGGAGCAATTGCCTTTACAGATTTTATAGAAATGACCACCTTTCTTAAGGCATCTACGACAAACTTTATTTTGTGTTGTCCAGCGCCATCTATCAGATACCTCGAGAGCTAAAAACTTGTCACACTTGACAATGCTATGACCACATTTCTGACAATACTTACAAGTGTTGACAGATGGCGTCGACTTAGGGCCTGCGGCAGACAAGGAAGATTGCGCCACCTTCGGTTTGGAAAAAGAGGTGGCATAGCAAACGTCATCACAGACATTTGCTTCCTCGGGTTCGACATCCATGGTGGCATGCGTTCGAACCTTGTCTATGGGCTTGCGAAAATTATCTATGGGCTTTTGACGCATGCCGTCATCGGAAATGCCAAACTTCAAATGGACCCGTGATTGATGTGTGAGAAATGTAGAAAGCATTTCTAATTTAAATGAATGTGGATCATAATTGGCATGAGCAAAATCAACCCATTTCTCACGCAACAATGGGGTCAATTTGACCAAAACGTTGTACAACAACTCTGGAGAGGCCAGGAACTCAACAGAATCTGTCATTTTCATGGTGTGGACACAATTGCGTACCACACAAGCAAGTTGGTGAAGTTCCTTGCCACCATCCAATGTTGTTGGCAACTTAGGCATGGCCTTCACTTCCGATACGATATGACGTATAAGAAGCTCCGGCTGGCCGAACTGCTCCTGTAGAGCCGCCATGATTTCGTCTGGGTCTTGTGACAGAGAAAGAAGGGAAACGACAGCATCACGAGCGGCGCCACGTAAAGCATTGTTCAGCCGACCTATATTTTCCGTCGCCGAAAATGAACCTTTTGAATTTAAATAGGATGTTCTAAAGGTTAACCAATGGGTGGGCGAGCCGAAAAATATAGGCAACTTTACCTCTGCACTTACCTTTGTGCTATTATGGGCGAGGTCACTTATGGCCTCAGCCAGCTTGAGGAGGTCGTTAGAATGTTGTGTACAGCTACAGTTTTTATTATTGTTACAATTAGTCTGCGAAAGTGTGCCTATGTGTTCGGTAGTTGGTGTTGGACGTGCCATGTAGTAAGGCGTGTGCTCGCACGCCGCGGCTAACAAGCCGGCGGCACTGGGCGAAGCAACACGCTCTGGACAGTCACGAGGAAGCGCCACGAACGCTGATGGAGCCGGTGCGTAGGTAGGCGCGTGCTCGTGTACCGTAGCTTTTAAGCCAGCGGCACTGGGCGAGGCCACGCGCACGCAACCAGCTCGCGGTGCTTCCGTCAGAAGCGGCACCGTCGCAATGAAAGGCGCGTGTTCGCGCACCGTGACTGGCGAGTCCACAGCGCTAGGCGAAAACACACGCTCGCGATCGGCTGGCCGCGACGTAAGTACCATTGGGATCTTAGCCTCAACTGCATTTCTTGACTCCTGTAAACAGAGAGGTCTATTAGTTTTCTCGCTTGCTGTAGAAGCTACCCACCTGTCCACACTTAGGCTTCTTTCAGACGACTGACGGCTGCTGGCGTCTTCCAATGCAGCTAGCTCGGCCTGAAGCTCTATTTCTGCGACAGCTATCTCTCGTTCTCGCGCAACTCGTTCGCGCTCTGCATCTTTTTCTCGCGCAACTCGTTCGCGCTCTGCCTCTTTTTCTGCCATACGGCGGGCGTGTGCGGCTTTTATAGCGAGGCGCTGTGCTTGTAGTGAAGCAGAACGGTGAGAGCTACGATGGGAGCTACTATGGGACGATGAGCGACTAGGCTGCATTGCGTCTTGTTTATCTTGTGGGCCTCGTCCCTCCGATGGAGCGACCGATGAGGTTATCGGGGCGTCCGAAGTTATTGGAATTAGGCCCTCTACCTCCAAAGGAGTGATTGAATCGCCTGATTGGGCGTTAGAAGAGGCCGCTGCTGCCATGCTCCTCGTTTTTACCATAGAAAAATTTTTTTGAATGTTAGGTTAATTTGCCGGGAGAAGGACCAAAATAAAGACGATAACTTATAAAGAAGCAGGAGAGGCAGGGCAACAGCTGTTAAATAAAAAGATACTTACTGGTATTATTTCACAAACAATATATTTCACTTAAGACACACACAAGATCACTAAGCTATTTTACCAACGTCATAGAAAAACAAAATATCACTCCAAATACAAAATATATAAAAATAAAATTAAAAGTATCAAAAACAATAAAAAAGAGGTCTGTCGCCAACAGTTTGTGTATACAAAAGGTGGACTTAACTATAACTAACAAAACTATGTAGTTTTGTTGAGCAATAAAGCTTAAATAAATAAGTAAGATGTTCATTTTTATTCGACATGTTTTTTTTGACGTGACAACGTCTTATAAATTGGTTTGCCGGGTGACACTTCAAGAAACTGCGTTACGCTCCGCTCACGTTCCGCGCTCAAATGAGAGCGAGTGAGAGGCACGCGTCCCTTCGACTCGGGCATGGTTAGCCCGCCTAAGAGCGAGTGAGACAGACATAAAAAGTGAAAGGCACGCGTCCCTTCCACTCGAGCACAGTTAACCCGCCTAAGAGCGAGAGAGACAGAGCGAGAGAGAGAGAGTGAGAGAGATAGGCACACACACCGGTTCATGTTATACGAATGAATATTCACATTAAAATTATTTTACCACTCAAAGTCGTTGTCACGTAAAACTTTCGCCCGTATACCGACTTTACAGGCAACCAATTTTTGAACTGTAGGAAACGTACAGCTGGAGCCTTCTTGTTGATAAAAGCAATAGTGTCTTTGTCACTTTACGTTTACTGTTTCCGTAAAATAACGCCTGAGCTGCGTCTCATCAAAACATCCTGTAAATTTACCCATAAACTGAACTACAAAATAATATTCGCCCTCAACGGCATCTTTCGATTTCCAATAGCTGCATAAAAACTCATTACGCTTCTAATAAAGCTTTCGTCGCTTGCGCCTGTGAAAACTCGCCAAGATGAGATTTAAAGGTCCGTTTATACAGACATACATTAATCAATAATAATAAATAAATATTTCACAACAATCACACCAATTCTCTAGTCTCAAATTAAGCTTCGAGGCTTGTGTTATGGGTACTAGACAACGGATAAACATACTTAAATACATTTTTTTGTAAATAAATACATATTATACATAGAAAACAGCCAGAACAGTACAAACACACAGGTTCATGCACACTTATGCTTGTATTGTGCGGGGATCGAACCCGTGACCGACATGTAGACCACTGCACCAAGCGGTCGTCATATGGTGCGTCTCGCACAAAACACTCTCGCGTGCACAAACTTGGTAGTTGACTGAGAGATCAAATTTCAAACTTAACTCCTATTTGTATTCCTTACTGATTGTACTCTGTATGCGTTCTTTTAATAATGTAAAAAAATAAGGTTTCGCAAAGAGCCATGAAAAAGCGCGTTGGATATTAATTAAATAGTAAAATACCCTGCAATACGGGTGTGTCTGATGTCGGCGAAAAGACAAAAATCTGAAGGATGAGTGAGAGAGAGGAAGAGATGCCTGTCCGGCATCTTATGCGGTATAAATAAAATATAAGTCGCCACACACGATCAAAACCTTGCAGGTAGACTCGAGGACCACTGTAAATAAATTTTATTAAACTGTCTATCACATAATAGTTAACTAATTCAATTAGCTAGGGGAAGGGGAAGGGGAAGGGGGCTCATATCATTTTAGATATGATGGTTTTGACGGTTTTCAGTAAAATGTACTTTTACTGAACAAAAAAGTTCGAATTGCCATCAAAAACCATAGCGTTTTGACCGCCTCTCAGGCTTCTTATCGATGATTTTTTTGCATACTATCTATGTAAAAATGATGAAAGGCATTGTTTAAAACGTCAACATACACCGACTAGGATAATAATTACGTTATCTGACACGCCCAACGTCTTAACATATAAACGGACCGTCACCCAACCGCTGAAGTAAGGTTATGTTTTTGCCAGCTGTATCGGCGTTAATTTACAATGTTGCCGGGATTTTTATTGCAAACGCGGCCGGTTTATTAGTTGGCAAACTAGTTTAAAATGCCGTTTGTAGAGGATTGTGGAAGAGGCCGGTATGTTTGCGGTTCCATTATGAGGAAACTAGCAGTTTGGAGTGATTTTATCTGCGTTCAGTTCTGGTTATCAGTATACTTTTGATCGAAGACTAGGCGGTCTAAATATTGAAAATATGAAAAAGTACGTATAAGTAAATAAGATTTGTGTTGGTCAAAAACTATTATAAAAATTTCTACACAAATACGTCATTAAAAGGTAAGAGTTCTAATGGTTTTGACTACAATCCAAAATATCAAAATTAATTTAATAATAAATGTTTTACCAACTGCCTGAAAATTAACATTAGTTTCAAAGTAGATATGATTATGTTTATTGGCAATAAACTCTCTCAATTTGATATTTCATCAGTTTCTGACCACACTGGCATTTCAAAGGTTCAGAAATAAACTTTTCAGTATGAAGTATTAAAATGAGATTTAAAATTATGTTCTATGATGATTACTTCCAAACAAAAAGTGAACACGTTTGTTATCTTTAATTCTATTTATATTTTAAAGTTTTCAAAAATAACTGCAGGCAATGACAGATTCAAAGAAGATTTAAAGAAATCCTATCAAAAAGCATAAATTTTGATCAAAATAGGCTCATACACTTTGGGATCTTTAATGACCTGACGAACCTCGATGTAAAATGTACGCGACAAGCCGACGGTTAAATTGGCAAATAGAAAAACCATAGCAATATACTTACTGAAAGAATATCTTCAGTTACCTATCACCTGAAATCATAGAAATTCAACGCATCCAGAACTTTAATACTAACTGGTATCGTCAGGTGGGCTCGCAGCAAAAACTCAAGACAGAAGTTTGATTAAATTCCAGCTTGTTCTGAAGACGCCCCGACCGGCTGTGTGTCGGTAGAAAATTACTGGAAATCCATACTAATATTTAAAATGCGAAAGTAACTCTGTCTGTATGTATGTTACTTTATCACGCCTTAACTACTGAACCGATTTGCATGAAATATGATATGGTGATATTTTGTTGCCCGAGAAAGGACATAGGCTACTTTTTACCGCGGGTAAATGACACATTCCCATGGGAAAATTTAAGGGAGCCGATCGCTTTTATGCCTAAACTACTGAAATGATTTGAACGAAATTTGGTAAGTACATAGTTTGAGACTTAAGAAAGGACATGAGTTATTTTTGGCCACGGTTAATAACGCACTCCCATGGGAAAAAATACTTACACTCCTAAATTACCAAATATATATATTTGGATAAAATTGGTATTTCGCGAAAAGAAAGCATTCTAAAAAAACTACTTAATGCGGACAAAGTCGCGGGTAAAAGCTAGTATCAAATAAAACTTGTTAGTTCATTTCTCACATCTAGTACTCGTAGTATTCAAAGACTTACGAAGAAAATTTTCTTGGTGCTTGCAATGTTCCTTGGAACAGTATTTGCAATAAGATGTTTGAAAGTGGTTATATCATTTCAATTTTAATGCAATTACTTGAATATTAATGTAAGTAAATACTACTTCTTCAATCAACTATGTAATTAGGAATAAGTTGAAAACGAAATAAATTATTTATTATTATTACTAGCAATGGTAAAAAATATCATGAAATGACGTTGCTTTCACTGTCAGCTTCAGCTGAAGCTTTTTGTCACTTTTTTATATTGGAAACAACAATTTCCGTCATTGTAAGTTGTCAAACCCCATCACGCTCGCTGTTTCACAACACCTCAACCCCTTGAGCATTATTAGGGCGATATCTACAGCTTAAAGTAAGTTTTTTTGAAATTTTTGTACAAACAATGACGTTACTCGATGCACTTTTCAAATGTAATAATAATAATAATAATAAATCATTTATTTCAGATTTGCATCCATAAGTGTTAGTAACAAGGTGTTCTTATCCTAATGTTAGTAAAACAATAAAACAATTTAATTCACAAAAATAAAACATAATAAAATAACACTTAGTAGGGGGCTGACTTCTGTGCTACTACAGGCATTCATAGTTAGTAGCTGGGGAATGAAGATGCAGCCATCGCCGCATCAACGGGGAGTCCCAGCGGTCCGCCAGCACACTCACGATGCTGTTCGAGCTGCCCCGCACACGAGCCCACAGCGAGGCGCAGCGCTTGCGGATAATTGAATAAAAACTATCCATGTGCGCTGCTGCAAACATGGACGAAGCGCTGCAGTGTCGGGGCAGGCCGAACAACATCCTGAACGCGTTGTTATATTGTACGCGAAGGGCGCTGTATGTCCTCTGCGTAAAGCACACCCACAGACTACACGTGTAGAATGATTGACAATAAGATTTAAAAGGAGTTAATTTCACTTGTCTACTACACCGTGCAAATCTGCGGAACAGCATATTACAGCGAACACACAACGCCCTGCGCTCTCTTTCCATATCCATGGAGTCTGACAGATTGTCAGTGACCCAGTGGCCCAGGTATTTAAAGCGGTCAACTCTATTTAATTCTACTCCTCCCAGAGTAACAGAGGGAACACTTCTTGGATTACCAGTCGCACCCGCTTGGAACACCATGAATTCACTTTTACGTGCGTTATATCTGAGCCCATGAGCCACTGCATATTTTTCGCATATGCCCACTAGTTTCCTTAATGCTCCGATCGAAGGGCTCAGTAGCACCATATCATCAGCATAACTAATGTTATTAACACAAAGACCACCCACATGACATCCTAGGTAGGTGCTACTGAGCTCCTCGATCAGACCATTCATGTACAAGTTGAAAAGCTTGGGTGAGCTCAACCCCCCCTGCCTCACCCCACATTGCAACCCATACACGTCTGACTTCGAGTCTCTCCACCTTACGCAGTTCCTCTGATTGTCATACCAATACTTGAATAAAGATGTTAATTCAGTAGGTACAGTAGTTTCAGATTGCAACTTACTCCACAATAAATTGTATGAAACCAAATCGAAAGCCTTCGACAGGTCCAAAAAACAGGCATATACCGGAGTCTTTCTAGCGGTGTAATACTGGACAGTCTGCTTGAGACAGAAGATGGCACTTTCTGTGGAGAGACCTGGTTTAAAACCAAACTGAGCATCATGTGTCTGAATATGCTCACCCAATCTTCTATCAAGCAACCCATCCAGCACCTTAGCTATAATGGTAGCTAAGGATATAGGCCTGTAGTTGGACAAGTCGGAGGTATCCCCCGTCTTATTCTTTATTACAGGAACTACCACAGTAAACATAACATCTTCAGGCAGGTAACAGTGACTCACACAAAGATTAAACAATAAGGAGAGAACTCGAGGCAAGTGCACTCCAGCGTATTTTAAATGCTCGATGCTGAGCTCATCGTGACCAGGAGACTTACCTCTTGTCATTCCTCTGATTATAGAGTCTACCTCTCGCGCCGTAAATCTAACGGTTAAGTTACCTACGCTGCTCTCAGCATCGAACATCGCTAACTTACACTGACCCCCACCATCTGGCACCACTTTAAAGTGATTGCCAAAGGCATTTGCTATCTCGGTAGGATCAGACTTTCCTGCTACGCTCGCGGGGATGCTCAGCTTCGGATTCAGTCTATTGGTGTTTTTCCAAAACTCTTTAAAGTTGTTAGTGCGGTGATTTTGAGCGATTATATCTAATTTAATCTGACTCTCATTGTTCTGTATATACTTTACTTTAGCTTAAAAGTATCTTTTAGAGTCCCGCATTTTATTATAAATAAAACCATAACTAGGTCTGCCGTATTGTAACCAAGACCGATACCAAAACCGAGCCTCCCTACGTGCGTCACTTACATGTTTATTCCATCCAGGCTTACACTTATATTTCTTACGCTTCTGTTCATTATAGCTACCCTTAGCTGACTCTTTTAGCGACATACAATATCTTGGTACAAAGCAGATATTTTTAATTTGTGGTCTACATTACAACATTTTTTATCAGCACAGTCACGAAATTCTTCAGGAAAGTCTATTAGACGTAATCTAGCATTACAAGCTTCAGTATATTTTCGAACCTGGCTCTCATCTCTAACGCCCCACCTAACATTGCTATAAGATTTTACTGGGGTCACGAGTTTATGCAGACATTTAATTATATCGCACTCAATACAAAGGGGATAGTGATCTGACCAATAAACATCTTGGTTTAAGACCGACACATTAACAACAGATTGCCGAGCTGCCTTAGTTACAATGCAATGGTCTAACCACCGACGGCAGCCGTGAGCTTCACTGACATAGGTATAGGTATCGCTAGGTAAGAGATCAAGGTCAACACACGACCACAACTGGTCGTTACAAAAGTTTATAAGTTCATGCGAAAACTGCTCACCGGGATGTGCGTTGTTTTAATATCTTCTTGAAAATATAAGTGAGTACGGTGGATTATTATTACAAATTATCAGTTGTAATAAAAAATCAAATCTCTCTGTAAAACAAGCGTGTGAAACAAATAGAATTGAACAACAACAACAACACCACATCCAATAACTCAACAAAGAGTCATAAATCTGTCAAACATTAACCCGGAACAGAATTAATATCGCTCATTAGCCAAAATGCGTTTTATTCAACTAGTAATAAAACAGTAGGTACTATAGTCAAAATGTAAATCATTTTAATTTGCTCTCAAATTGTGGACGCATGATGATCCGCAAATTCACAACTACACCTACCTAAGGGCGCGATCACATTTAACGTCCGTTTTATTATTATTTTATTTTTTTATTGACGACCGCTTGGTGCAGTGGTCCGCATGTCGGACTTTTAAACCAAGGGTCGCGGGTTCGATTCCCGCACAGTACAAGCATAAGTGTGCATGAACATGTGTGTTTGTACTGGTCTGGGTGTTTTCTATGTATAATATGAATTTATTTACAAAAAAAAAAGTATTTAAGTATGTATATCCGTTATCTGGCTAGTACCCATAACACAAGCCTCGTAGCTTACTTTGGGACTAGAGAATTGGTGTGATTGTTGAGAAATATTTATTTATTTATTTTATTTAAACACCGTCTCAGAGTATTTTTTATTGAGAACCAAATAGTCAAAAGACAGTAGCCGTTTAAGATACACACACACACAAGATTTACTTTTGAATTATTTTTGTAGCTATAAATTACGAGTATTTCCTTTCAGCTTAAACTTGTTACCAAATTAATAAAAAATAAATAAATATACAACAACATCACATACATTAATCTTCTGAAATCTACTGGTCTTGTGCATCTCCCATTTCAGCCTACACACCACAATATTGGTACTAGAGACACTTGGCTTGATCATGTGCTCATATCATCTGAGCAATCTGTGCTCAAGCATGGTCAATTGCTGGCCCCCGGTTTTTCGCGACATGATTTATTATATCTTTCATACCGTATTCGACCTCCTAGAAGTAAGCCGCAGACGGTTCAAGTGCGAAGCTATACTCGTATAAATACAGTAAATCTGTTGAAAGACGCAGCTCTAATTGATTGGAACCCTGTGATGACTACGGCGACAGTTGACCTTAAAGTGGAACTGTTTTCTAAACTTATTATCAATCTCTTTGATAAACATGCACCCATGCATACAGTCCGCATAAGGCGACCGCCGGCTCCTTGGCTATCAAGGGGTATCCAAATAGCTATGTCTAGGCGCAATAAGGCTTTCCGTGTTTTCAAGAAGGACAGATCTGAAGAAAGCTGGGCAATGTACAAACATGCTCGTAACCGGTGCAACCAAATGGTAAGGTCAGCGAAACGTCGTCACATACACTCGGAAATCAGTAAATCTTCTCCGTCGAATATTTGGAAATTTCTTTCTACGCTCGGGGTTGGCAGATCTAAGTTTGACAATACCCATGTTCCCTTCGATCTTAATACCATTAACCACCACTTCACGAACGTTCCTATTCTGGACGCTGACACCAAAGCTCGTACTTTGGCATATTTATCTACTCTTTCTACTCCTGACATTCTCCCTTTTTCATTTAGCCCTGTCTCAGACACAGATATCCGTAAA
The DNA here is from genome assembly GCA_963921415.1 of Pyrausta despicata. NCBI lineage: Eukaryota > Metazoa > Arthropoda > Insecta > Lepidoptera > Crambidae > Pyrausta > Pyrausta despicata. The sequence goes on from OY992865.1 coordinate 733,517, forward strand.
GCCATTCTCGCAATTACATCAAAAGCGACCGGGGTGGACGGCATCAGTCGTCTTATGATAATAATACTTTTTATGATAATAATACTTTTATGTATTGATATTATATCTATATATTAAGTTAATTTATTTTTGCGTTATTAAACACTTCCTTTCTTATATAATTTTCACTGCACCCATTGCCTTCTTTCTGCATGACCTTGAGGTTGACTGGCAGAAAATGCTTTTAGCATTAAGTCCACCCTTTGTACATTTCTTGTGCAATAAAGTTTTAAATAATAAATAAATTAATCTCACTCCGTGGTAAGTAGCTAAAGCACTTGTGTTTCAGATATCAGAATCAATAATGGAATTACAAATAAACTTAAATAAAAACATATAACACCCAGACCAGTACAAACAGACATGTTCATGCACACTGCGCAAATGTTTGTACAGTTCGGGGATCAAACCCGCGACCACTTGGTTAATAGTCTACTTCTTGACCGTTACACCAAAGTGTTCGTCAGTTATACGCTCTTATGCTTAGTTATTTGATGTTAAGTCATTTTAGTTTGTTTTGTTGGTAGTGTCATCTCCAAACCTCAATGGTAGCCTCAGAAAACCAGCGCCATGGCTTGCTATGGCAATAATGCTAAATGAGGGCCAATTAGGTAAAACCTAAACTTTTAGTTTTAAGGTATACTTAGTCCTAGTCCTGTGTGAATTTTGAAGTGTAGGTACTAAGGTCAATAAACATTTTTTCTTTCTTTTTTTCTTTTACACGATCTTTTTTATCCATCACTACTGAAGATAGTATTCACACAGTATTTATGGAATCCTTCTTAATATAATACAGTTAGGGAATTCTTCAAGACCCGGCCCCTCTACGCAGTGACGTCAGATACCGTGACGTCAGCTAGTGGGGCGAGGAGTCACGCCACAACGGTCGGAACAGCGCTGGCTCCTTGGCTGGCTCTCACTTTGCCTCGAGCGCTCGGATACAACGGAAGTGCCTTCCAGTGCTTTTAATTATTTTGTTGTACCCTCGTGTTGATTGTAATCTTCGTAGTTGTAATAAATCCCTAAAATAAAAGTTTTTGCGTGTTCTTTTTAAAAAAAAACCGGTCAAGTGCGAGTTGGACTCGCGCACCGAGGGTTCCGTACAAACCTGTAGATAAGGAGTAGTAACTTTGAAATTTTCAAAATTGTCAAAAATATATTTTTTATATGATGAAACTGAAAATTTACGGTTTTCGTAATTTTTCCTACATCTGTACTATAAGACGTGACTTCGTAATAAATTTCAAGATTCTAAGTTTACGGGAAGTACCCTGTAGGTTTTGATTCCCGTGCGAGTTTCGAAAATTTGCGGATATTTGCGGCCTACATGGCTGTATCTTTTGATTGCGTTGGCTTATAAGGTTGATTTTTCTACAGCTTCCAGGGACAGTAGACCTAAGTATCATATAGAAATTTCAGTTTGATACCTCCATGCGTTCCTGAGAAAAACGGTCTTGACAGACGGACGGACGGACAACAGAGTGATCTTATAAGGGTTCCGTTTTTTTTCTTTTGATGTACGGAACCCTAAAACATTTTCACTTCTGATTTCTAAGAATACTGTATCATGTGTGAACTGGCGCATACAAATTCATATCTACGCTAATAACATATACGTTTAAACGGTGCTGTACAACGGACGTCATATCTGAACGCGCCCTAAGTGGAAACTAACAGAGTGCACCAATTACCTCTACTAAATTCCAATTAAATTAATTGGAATTTGTAGTTATCAGTTGTTACGTGTATAAGTACTCATTAGACGGTACTTGAGATTGGATTAGGAGTAAGTATTTCGGTTACAGACATTATGACAAATTTCCACTAAACGACGCCAGTGCAGGAACCAAAATACAACGAACTGTAACCACTTGAAAAAACTAGATATGGAAGTCGCAGGACGTACAATGCAACTCACAACGTGACACAGAAGATGCACCTGGAATCACAACACTGACACCAAGAAAACACTCGACGCGTTTCGCCACCACAAATAGGGCACAAGACCGAAATGTTGTGTTTCTAGGTAGATATAGTTAAACTTACTCGTTGGTGTAGTGGCAAAGTTTCTGCCTTACATCCGAGAGGTCCTGGGTTCGAATCCCAGGTCGAGCCACATTTTTTTCTGAGATTTTCTGTCATGAATTTCTCAATAACTGCTGAAGTTGGCGGTGTTACACTTCCGTGCCTCGGTGCGCACGTAAAGCCGTTGGTCTTGCGCCTGATCTCTCTCTGGTCATGTCGGATTGCCGTCTCACCGAACTTTGAGAGTGATGGAACAGTGAGTGCAGCTGTGTATTGCGCTCACACTTGTGCACTATAATATCTCCTGCGTAGTTGGCTGATCTCTGTTAAGATTGAAATCGGTCGAAATCGGCCAGGAGTACTATTATTAGTTAAACTTAAAAACGTGCAGTATAAACCTTCACTCCATTGTCCTACTTCTCCTAGGGGAGCGGAAATCCTCGTTATTTGTGGAGGAATAAACTTTGCACCGAGCCGAGCTTTCACTTTTTTCCACCGACAGTTTTTATCTCACAGAGTTCGCCTAGATATGTAGGTGAGCCTTAAAAAAATTAAAAAAAACAACCCATAGCTGTCTGCCGTGGTTTTAAAGTTGACCTGTGTTTTTTAAAAGGAAATTGGTAAACTAGCGGATTGGTCGATCCTAGTTTAAATGTTGTTTAGCAAGTCACTGCGGACTAATAGTTTAGTTAGTCAGGTTATGATTTAGCTTTGCAAGTATGTCAATAAGATGCCAACGCTTTGATCCTGGGCTATGGCTTAACCACAGAAAACATGGTTGCAAACAGATTTTTCATATTATATTTTTAAATCAAAACATAGACACTGCTTTTGTTCCCACACTTAGACATGGTCTCTTTAATTTTTGTCTGTTATTCAACATAAAGCATTTTGTCTTTGAAACTAATTGCCATGTAGTGATTTCTTTACGTATTGCTTGTTAATGTTGTGTATACATGTGTTTAGGTTGCAAGCTAGTTCGCTACTTGATTAACTAACTTAAGTTACATGCTTGATATACTGTTGATTGTTACCTGTAGTGTATGCCAATAAACTAAAATCAAATAAAATAAATTGAAATTTTATCTCCGTTAGTTATTTAAATAGTTATTAAAAAAATATATTTACACACCGCACATTAGGTGATTATCCACCCAATATGTCGAAATCCTGTAAGAACCATCGGGTGCCCACGATACAGGAATTTCCTAGTGTGGGGCCCACAGTTAATTGCTAAATGTATTGTTATAGGCATAACATGATTTGTATTGTGTAATAATTTATTCTATAGTATAATATCTTCTGTACCTACCTTATATATGTATAATAACAATAATCTTATTGGCAATAAAAATATTTGTATTTGTAATTAACCTTAAGCAAATCACAACCTAACAACCAAACCTAATTTTCCGCAATAGCAATTTAATACTAGCTCGTTCTACGCTGGTTAAGAATGTATTGTAATTAGATTACTAGACACTATCATCCCCTTACCCAGCAACATCATTTAATCGCCGCTGCCCCGATACCCGTACCAGCTCCGACTCCTGATCGATGAGGTAGGTATTAGCGATATCTGTACGGATCACTTGATCGTATCGGATGACTGATCGAATGCGGGTAAGTAGCTGTTATTAATCGCTGTTGGTGAAATCCTTCCGTTATTGCAAGAATAAGACTACAACCAGATTACTCTTCTAAAAAGTGTGAACAAAGATTCTTATTGATGATCAGATGATAGCCGTATGCCATTTTTAAAGTTTTTTGACGTGACAACGTCTTATAAATCGATGGAGCCGGCTGCACGCACCAAAAAACATGACGCATGAGATATTACCTAGCTCTGAGGCGTTCCATTTAAGGCTTGAAGTGCAAGCGAGAGCGCGGAACAAGCGACAAAGAGGCAACCTGACAAAGACGTTGACACGTTCAACTATCGTCAGTAAACCAACTTTACAGACAACCGATTTTTTTTTAATAATATTAGTTACAATATAGCCGGTAGTATATGCGCATCGAATGACCCCTCAATTGTTACAATATGATGAAGAATTCATACAAAACATATACAGACATAACCGTCGAAATTCGAACCCTCTTTTTTGCTTTGCCGTAGTGAAGTAAAAACACCAAGAGAAGAAAACGTCATCATCTAAATAGAAGGGCTGGTACATAAGTAGATTTGTAACTAAATTCTACATTTCATTCGGCATACCGCGGGTTAAAATATGCCAACTTTACAAACCAGCACCTAATAGATGTACTAATTATTCAGGGAATACATAGAAGACTCCTTTTTTCTAAAGACTTAAGTAATAATTATAATAGTCCTCCTGGCAGATTATGACCACGGCAGCCAATCACAACAGAGATCAGCCAACTACGCAGGAAATATTATAGTGCACAAGTGTGAGCGCAATACTCAATAAATAGGCACCTTCTGGGTAAGCTCGCTTCATCGTCGACATCTTCTTTACCTCCTAGAGGGAGAATGATGTCAAGAGCGAACCCATATTGATAAAAAAAAACTTAGGTGCACTATAAAATCAATAAAATCAATAAAATCAATTTATTTTTGTAATTAGGCTAACAAATTAGCACTTTTACACGTCCCAACATATAAATTGACCCTACCACCGCTTCGGGACAGTTTGGGCCAGTGCTGAGAAGAAGCGGCGCAAGAAACTCAGTCACTATTGTCATTGCCTCTTTTCAAAATTGATTTACAATAATTGTAATTGTTTGCATTTAAACATTTCCATATATCTTTGTCATTTATATAATCATCAATTTTATAATATCCTTTCGACATTAATACATCTTTTACAACTGTTTTAAATTTATCTAAAGGCAATGAAATTAAATTTTCAGGTAATTTATTAAAAAATATTACACATCTACCCATAAATGAGTGACCAACTTTATGAAGCCTAAAATGTGGAACGGCAAGCCTATTTTTTTGTCTTGTGTTGAAGTTATGCAAATCGCTATTTTTAGGAAATAAGTGTAAGTTTTTTCGAACGTAAATTAGGTTTTCGTAAATGTATTGCGAGTAAACTGTAAGTATTTTAACTTCTTTAAACAATTCTCTAAGTGTTTCATTTGATTTAAGTTTATAAATAGCCCGCACGGCTCGTTTCTGCAATACGAAAATTGTCTCTATATCTGCAGCTGAGCCCCATAGTAAGATGCCGTATGACATGATACTGTGAAAATAACTAAAATAAACTAGTCTTGCCGTTTCAACATCAGTCAGAAACCTTATCTTTCTTACAGCGTATGCAGCGGAGCTTAGTCTCTTTGATAAGGTCATGATATGAGGACCCCACTGGAGCTTATCATCTAAAGTAATTCCCAAAAAAGTTGCAGTATTTGAAGTAACTAGTTGTTCATCCTTAACAACAACCCTTGTTGGAACTTGTCGGACATTGGGCATTGTAAACTTAATGCATTTAGTTTTGGTCGCGTTAAGCAATAAATTGTTAACGGTGAACCAATGAAGTACTCGCGAGAGAGTACCATTTACATCGTCAAACAATTCTTTACCCCTTGGAGTTTTAAAAAGTAGTGAAGTATCATCAGCAAATAACACTATCTCACAAGCACCGTCGACAAAGTATGGAAGGTCATTAATATATATTAGAAACAGTAACGGTCCCAATATCGAACCCTGGGGCACACCCATAGTGAGAGGTGCTCCAGGAGACTCTGCTCCATTGATAGAAACCTTTTGTGTTCTCTCAGTGAGATATGAATTAAATAAGTTACATGCATTAGTTGATACACCATAATGGCGTAGTTTTCTCAACAGGGTCTCATGGTCAACACAATCAAACGCTTTAGAGAGGTCACAAAAGATTCCCACAGCATCATGCTTACTATCATAGGCATCAAATATATGTTTCAACAGAGCGACTCCAGCATCAGCAGTACTGCGACCCTTTGTAAAACCAAATTGTTTATTATGCAATAAATTGTTTGATGTGAAGTGAAATAGTAGCTGATTGAATATAATCTTTTCAAAAATTTTACTTAGAACCGGTAAGATTGATATCGGTCGAAAATTTGAGGGGTTATTTTTGTCACCAGATTTAAATAACGGTACTATTTTACTAAATTTCATTAAATTTGGGAATTTTCCTTCATCAATACATTTGTTAAAAATGATCGCTAAAAGAGGTGCTATGATTTCAATAATAGTTTTAATTATACATACGGATATTCCCCAAAGATCCTCGGTTTTTTTCATATTTATTTCATTGAATGCGTTCATAATTACATCGGTGCTTACGTATCTAAAGTATAGTGTTGAATCACACTCATCAATATTGGATTTGAGAATGGATTCAGACAGTTCTGCAGAAGAGTTAAGTTCTTTAGTAGTAGATGGTGCTATATTAGCAAAGTACTTTTCAAAAATATTAGCTACTTCTGCATCAGATTTAACTAGTTTACCTCCATCTTTTAATGAATATGAACGATCTTTTGTTTTATCTTTACCGGTTTCTTTGTTAATGATATTCCAGGTAGCTTTGGCTTTATTTTTTGAACCTGAAACTATCCTACGAAGATGATTCGTCTTTGCTTGGGCACAAACTTTTTTAAAGATTTTTGAATATTTTTTAACATATTCTATAATATGTGGGTCCTGAGAATGTTCTCTAATACTATACAGATCAAATAACTTGTTCCTGCTTTTATAAATACCTGGTGTAGCCCATTCATTAAACTTACTTGTAAACCGATTAGACTTAACCTTTTTTTTTGTGAAAATTGATGCAAATTCGCTTTTAATTAAGTTAAAAAGATCTTCATATAAGTTGTCTACGTTACTACTACTGTTTGGTATTAATGTTTTCACACCATCAAAAATCCTATCCTTAAATCTATTTATCCTGTTTGCAGTGACTGGTCTATAAACTATATCTACTACGCTCAAGGCCGGACCAGACGGAAATGTGACCTTTTGTCCTCTATGGTCGGAGCTTAGACATTGTAAAATAGATTTATTTGTTATTTTGACATCACAAAAAATATTATCTATGCAAGTAGCCGTTGTTGGAGTCACTCTGGTAGGTTCTTCAAAAACATTATTTAGGTTATACGATTCAAAGAGATTAAGAAATCTCATAGAAATTTGTGTTTTTTTTAATATGTCTATATTAAAATCACCGCACACTACTAAATTCTTTTTTGATTTTGATGCTTTTGATAAGACTTTATCCATAGTGTCTTCAAAAAGTTGGTAATTAGCGTCTGGCGGGCTATATACGCTTATGACAATATATTGATCTAGTTCAACACATGCAAGTTCAATAGTTCGCTCAATGGAGAGAGATACAATATCTTTTCGTTCTTTACAGTTAAATTGATTTTTCAATAGAATAAGTGACCCACCTCTAGTTGTAGTCTCCCTTGTGAACGAACTACCGACCTTATAATTGTTCAGGGAATACACAATCACTCACTGTTCCATCACTTTCAAAGTTCGTCGGAGACGGCAATCCGACATGACCGGAGAGACATCAGGCGCAGGACCAACGGCTTAACGTGCGCACCGAGCCACGGGGGTGAAACTTCCTGACTTCGAGCTGCTTTTGAGAAATTCGTGACAGAAAATCTCAGAAACTATTTTTGGCTCGACCTGGGGTTCGACCTCTCGGATGTAAGCAGAAACTTTGCCACTACACTAACGAGGCAGTCACAAATACATAAGTACTTACACATCGTCAACTGTCGTGACTTCGACTAAGTAAAAAACTCCCAAATCAATAGTACAATGCCTCATTCCAACAATTGAACCTAACAATTCATCCAGTTTTTTTGTCTTGAAACTCGAATAAACGTTGATGTTTATTATTTCCTCTCAATAATGGCTCTTCAAATGTTTTTTCCAGTATCATTTCGTTTTGACTTTATTTCACGTAATTAATATTTATTTAACAACTCGTGGTCCGCCCCGTGGCTTTGGTCGTGCAAATGTTGGGTTTTACGTCGAAAGAGCTCGATAGATGAAGTTTGAAGTAAATCTGACGTCAAACGAAATAGAAACTTTGCCGCCCCATTCTGCCCCCTCAAAGGGAGAATATTTAAACACCCTAAAACATGTTACTTTCTTTCTAGAACAAATACCTAAATATAAATTTTAAGCATTCAACTTATGAACTGAAGAGATGATTGAATATTTTTATTTTATTTTATTTATTCAAAGAACACAAACAGAGTACAACCCTTACAAAATGACAATTTTATGAACTAAGCTTAAACTAGATTGTAATCATAAAAGTGCTCCTAGCGTGTATAATATTATGATTTCAACGTAAATTACGTTACTATTTTACACTGGTGCAAATAAAAGATATATAAAATTTTGATACAAAGTTTTCACCCCTTTTTTACCCCCAGAAGGGGTAAATTTGCAAAAATCCTTTCACTCATACTACTTGAGGCAGCATGATATCATGCTTCCTCGAGTAGGTATTTCTAGTTCCTAAGTTGTGATGACCACTTTGGTCTAATAGTCAAGAAGTAGACTATTAACTAAGAGGTGAACATGTCTGTTTGTACTGGTCTGGGTGTTATATGTATTTATTTAAGTTTATTTGTAATACCACTGTTTATTCTGATATCTGTAACACAAGAGCTTTAGCTACTTACCACGGAGTCAGATCAATGTATGTGATGTTGTTGTATATTTAAAAAAAGACATTGTGGTAATTTACTAACTTACTCCCGAGTTCAGGCGTGCAATAATCAGTCAGTGAATAAATAAATAAATAATAAATAATTTTTTCTCAACAAACACACCAATTCTCTAGTCCCAAATTAAGCTACGAGGCTTGTGTTATGGGTACTAGACAACTGATAAACATACTTAAATACTTTTTTTTTTGTAAATAAATACATATTATACATAGAAAACACCCAGACCAGTACAAACACACATGTTCATGCACACATATGCTTGTACTGTGCGGGGATCGAACCCGCGACCCTTGGTTTAGAAGTCCGACCTGTGGACCACTACACCAAGCGGTCGTCTATAATATATAATAAGCGGCGGCGAATAAGTCAGTCACATTTATTTTTTATGTATACTTAGATATTAGCAGAGCTATTTGTGTACTGTTCTTGTCTATTTTTTTAAGTGCTGCCAAAAATAAGTGAATATTTACTAATTCTAGTCTTATTTATATATGGTCTCAGAAAAAGTGCTGTTAATTTTTAGAGTAACAAGCATTGTTCAGGTAAGTGATAAGTTTTTTCATATCTACGCTTACGATAAGACACGATAGTTAGTTCCTATTAAGAATGAAGAACTAACTCTCAATGACTTAAGTTTATGAATTATAATAGAAGCCTTAATCTTTATTTTATTAAATTCGATATAACTCGGGCACTCTTAAACACGGTATCTCATAAAACATCTTATTTATTTATTTATTTCAGGGATTACAAGCAAACATGTTACATGAGACGGCTTGAAGATAAACTTATGTAATATATAGAGGTATGGTAGGCGTGACTAATAGTCGCGTATTTTTATACGCGACTATTAGAAATATACAGGGTGTCCCAGGAAACCTGTACCAGCGAAGGTCTGGAGTTAGGGGACACTTATACCTCACGTTTGACATCTTTTTTTTCCAAAAATTGTTTTTTCTTGAGCTTGAAATCAAGTGCGAAATTTTAATCCTGCTAGTAGATAGAATTTGGGTGTTTTTTTATTCGTACAGGTGAGCAAATAGTTCCAGCCTTAATATTCATTAAAAAAAATAAAAGAAACACCATACAGAAATAATTTATTGTTTAATACCCCTGAAATTTGAATAAACAAAAAAAAAACATATCTCGAGAACTGTTAAATATCGCGGAACATACATTAGGGTCAAACGTTTGGTATTAGTGTCCCCCAAGTGTCCCCTAATCCCAAACCTTCGCTAGTACAGGTTTCCTGGGACACCCTGTATAGTATATTTCTTGCTCTCAAACCATTTTTACCATAACGTGTGATTCAACTGAGGATCACAAAAGGCTAAGTAGGCATCATATGGAACTGAATTACTCGTAACATTCACGTTACCCCATTCAAGCGTGTATGAATGGCGCAGGCGTCACATCGAGCACATTTGTATGGCACATTACTCCACAAACGGACATACTTTCAGAAAATGTACGTTTTATCGGTGCTAATGGATTTTCGCACCTCCGCACCGCTACAGCACAGCATAAGCTGAAGCAGTAACGAAATTTATTTATTTAAGCGTTATTGCACAACAAAACTATGTAAAATAGGTAGACCTAACGCCGTAGGGAATTCTCTACCAGTCATACTAAGTAATACCAGTCATACATGGGCTAAGCAGAAACGATTAGTGGGCGTTGCGACCAAATAAATAAAAGAGATAACACAAAAATAATAATACCTGTAATATGACACATGAGATTAAAATATAATATACAATAAATTGATAAAAAGCACATATATAAAAATACATATACGTAATGGTCAAAAAGTTGACTATTACCCAATAGGTCGGTTCGATCCCCTCACTGTACAAACATTTGTGTGAATGAACATTTCTGTGTCTGGGTGTTATATGTATTTATTTAAGTTTATTTGTAATACCACTGTTGGTTCTGATATCTGTAACACAAGTGCTTCAGCTACATGCCACAGAGTCAGATCAATGTATGTGATGTTGTTGTACATTTATTTACTTATTGCATTTGTACAGGTACACCTTGTGAGTTTCCGTACTGCTTATGTCTGGACTGTACCTTCGTACCGCAGTATGTACCGTTAGTAGTGTTTATACGCGCTCAGACGGTGGAATAATGCTGCTCGCTTTGTAAAAGTGATTTAAGCGAGGTCATGGAGGGCATACGTTACAATTTTTCAAATTTCTTCTACTGGTTAGCTTAAGGTATTCTAGAATCTAGATCTAGAAAACTTTTTGTATTTGTGAGCGAAAATCTAAAGCTGCTTTTTTGATCAGTAGTATCTACAATCCATACTTTTCTACCTCTACAAGTTGAAAATTGAACACAGTGCGAGTTAGGCGAAACTGTCACAAATTCTTGCAACAACATTCATCAGATCACATAAGAAGACTGCCCGAAAATTTTTCATGTCCGAATCTAACCTTTTTTTTTTTGAAACTCGAAATAGCTAGTTTTTTTTTTATATTAACCTCTCATGTCTTAGCAGTTGTCTATATTACCAAGTTTCAAAAGTATAGTTCTTCAGTTCTTAAGATTCGGAAAAATCTGGCTTTTACATATCAACAGACAGACATACATGACGAATTTAATAAGAGTTCCGTTGCCAAAAGGCAAATAACGAAACCCTGAACCCTAAAAATGGGCTAGTATAGTGACATTGCGATTAACAACACCAGGCTATTGCGATTTCGGAAATAATATTTTTCTAATACGTAAGTTTAACGCAACTCACCTACTCACGTTTTTGAAGGAAAAAAAGTATAGTCAGAGTGACAAGCCATTTCATTAAACGTGAAACAATTTGCGGGTAGAATGCTAGTAAACGGAAATTGCGTGAAGTTCCGCGGAAACTCGACTCATTGAGTCTCACCGAAAGAGAGTGGATGTGGGCGCTTTATCTTTATCACCTAACAGATAAGAAAACGCGATAGGATACCCTTTTTTACCCGACTACGGCAAGCAAAAAGGAGGGTTATGTTTTAGAATAGTATGTATCTTTGTACGTTCATCTGTGCTCTCATCATTTTTGAACCGTTTATCATAGTTTGACAAATGAGGTGTTTTAAGATGCGCCTATACTACCTGGTAGTTTAAGGCTAGGTTATGTTGCAATTAATTGCATGTGGCGCCCTCTAGGCCAAATTTAAATTCAAATTATTTATATTCAGATAACTTTAGATCCAATATTGTTAGTAACAATTGTTCTTACGTCTAGTATTAGTAAACATAATAAAGATATAATAATAAATAAATTCAATTCAAAATTTATTTATTTACATAATAAATTTGCTTCGACCTGGGATTATATTAAGTTATGAATAAAAAATTGTAACGTATTAGGTCCTGTTGCCGTATGCCACTTTCCCTTATGGCATTACTGCTAAAGTTTGTTTTGACCGAAGTGGCATACGACCACGGCTGTCATCTGAACATCAATGTCAATCTTGTTTCATACTTTAGAGTAGTCAGGTTTTAGTTTTGGAAGTTTTTTTTTTGGGCACAAACGAATATGGAAAAGTCGAAAATAACGGTTTTGAATTGAGTTGATTTTCTACCCAAAATGCAATCACACAATATCGGTTCTTATATTACAAATGTCATAAATGACTCTGTCTGTCTGTCGGTTATACTTTTACGCCCGAATAAACCGATTTAGGTGATTTTTAGGGTTCCGTACCTCAAAAGAAAAAAACGGAACCCTTATAAGATCACTTTGTTGTCCGTCCGTCCGTCTGTCAAGACCGTTTTTCTCAGAAACGCATGGAGGTATCAAACTGAAATTTCTATATGATACTTAGGTCTACTGTCCCTGGAAGCTGTAGAAAAATCAACCTTCTAGCCAACGCAATCAAAAGATACAGCCATTTAGGCCGCAAATTTCCGCAAATTTTCGGAACTCGCACGGGAATCAAAACCTACAGGGTACTGCTCGTAAACTTAGAATCTTGAAATTTAGTACGAAGTCACGTCTTATAGTACAGATATAGGAAAAATTACGAAAACCGTAAATTTTCAGTTTCATCATATAAAAAGAAATATTTTTGACAATTTTAAAAATTTCAAAGTTACTATATCCTACTTCCTACTACTATTATAAAGGCGAAAGTTTGTAAGTATGGATGTATGGATGTATGGATGTATGGATGTATGGATGTTTGTTACTCTTTCACGTAAAAACTACTGAATGGATTTGGTTGAAATTTGGCACAGGGGTAGATAATAGTCTGGAATAACACATAGGCTACTTTTTATCCCGGAAAAATATGCAGTTCCCGTGGGATACGAAAAATATTAGTCCACGCGGGCGGAGCCGCGGGCGAAAGCTAGTAAGAGTTATATACCTACAGGTTAGTACGGAGCCCTCGGTGCGCGAGTCCAACTCCCACTTGACCGTTTTTTTTTTAATCATAAATATTATGGACTTAGATTACTGTACCTATTACTAAACTAAGCCGCTTGCGGAGAGCAAGTAGTATATATTCACTTTTTTATTTAAATTAGAGCCTTTTCAATAAATAGCTCAATCAATTAATCTTTTCGATAGCATCTGTACGGTTTACTTTGCGGATTGAATGAGCAAACGTTTTAATTAGGTTACTTGTTAATTAGCCAAGTTGACCGAACTAGACCACGCCCTAAATACGCTCGAAGTCTAATTATATAATAACTCTTATACCTAATCCTATTTAATAGGATTAGGTATACGATTTAGGTATCGTGCATCAATCTATCGATATACAAATGTTATGATATCGTCATGCGTAATTATTATACTTGACTCAAAAGTTAATAAAGTTAATGATTGAAGTAAGTACATTTAGAATAATTTTAATTCAATTACAATTTAATTCCAAGCCTATTATGCAAAACAAATTGTCAGTTCATCAAACAAAAAATAAATCAACAAATGTCCGTCCATTATACATAAATAGGGAATCAGTCAAATGCATAAATCCTTAATCTGCGGTCAAATTTTAACAAAGTCACAAAGCATTAATGTCAATTTCTTGGGAAGAAGCTGTTATATATTTTTTTGAGGCCACCATTACTACAAAATTGCATAAATTCATCGACGCTATAAAAACATTTCTCAGCTAAGATTCTGAATATAATTCTTTTAAAAACAACAAATGGCAGAGTTTGGATTCGATCCGGAAGTAAGTTAAGCAACCTGACACACATGCTGTAACTATTTTTGCTAAAACTTTTGACGTTGTACTTGCTGATGGCATTGTCAATTTGTTTGGGTACATTGTATTCAAATTGCAGTCCTCTCGTTTTTTTGTAAAAAGATTGACGTTCTTCTTTGCAAACAATGAAGTTTCTAAGATATATGAGGATGGTAGCGCGAGTATATTCATTTGCTTAAAGAGAGATCTGGATGATTCCACCTGTCCAACGCCACAAATAGATCTTATACACTTCTTCTGCAAAATGAACACCCGATTAATGGTTGTTGAATTTCCCCACACAATCAGTCCGTACCTCAGCAGAGAACCCACATATCCAGATATGCCATTAGCGCTGTTTTTTGATTCGCCAATTGTGTTAGGCGGTATAGAGCATACACAAATCTATTAATCTTCTGGCATATCATGTCAATATGGTGATGCCAAGTCAGCCCCGAATCCATTACTATACCAAGGAAAGTCGTAGACGCGGTTTCTGCTATGACATCATTCCGATGGTGCACGGATAGTTGCTGTGGTTTAGCGTTTTTGTTGAAAAATTGAATGATTTTTTTTTCGTGTTTATAATTAAATTGTTTTGTCTCAGCCAATTACCTATTTTATATATCTCACTGTTAATTTCAATGTTGTAATTTTTATCAGGTTTTTTATGAATTGTTACAGATATATCATCTGCAAAGAGTGTGACCGGGTATTGCGTACATTTAGGGAGATTATTTATGTATATAATAAAAAGCAATGGGCCTAATATGCTACCTTGAGGAACACCTGTCGTATTTTTCCTATTTTCTGATCTATGTTTTACTTTTTTAACCTATCATTTAGTTTTGAAATTTCCACAAACTGAGTTCTCTCACTAAGATAACTTTGAAACCAATCATAGGCCAGTCCCCGCACTCCATACAACTCGAGCTTTGCAAGAAGGGTTTTGTGGTTGACAAAGTCAAACGCCTTGCTCATATCGAAAAATATAGTTGATACGGGTACCTTTCTGTCCATGAGTATGGATATGTTCTTAATGAGGGAATACAGGCAAGGGTTGTTGATCTCCCTTTACGAAAACCAAACTGTTCATCGCTAAGTATGTCGTTTCTTGTCAAAAATGAACTCAATCTCGTGTTCATAGCCTTTTCAAAAATTTTTGAGAGATTGGGAATGAGGGCAATCGGTCTATAGTTCCCCAAGTATGTCTCTCTCCACGCTTAAATAATGGTTTAACGACGGAGATCTTAAGCGAGCTAGGGAATTGACCCTTTAAAAAACTGCCATTTAAAAGATACACTAACAGTGGTGCCAGCTCGTTAGAATAGAATAGAATAGAATATGTTTATTTGCTTAAAACATGGTAAATTTGATAACAGAATTTCGACTTAGACCATCATGTTTTGCCATAGGCGGCATGCAAAAATTAAATATGTAAGTTAAAGTTAAACAATTAATTAATTTCATTTATACACTACACATTTTTACTATTTGAACATTTTAGATAACATTAATTCATGGTCTAATTATATAATACATTTCTATTTAATATACATACTCAATATAGTTTAGTAATATTTATTCATGTCACAATAACGATTATTATTATTATAAATTAATCATGTCAAAAATTCAGTCAGATTATAAAAACATTCTTGTTGCACACATTTATAACATTTAACATTTTGTTGGCACATTTTATAACATTTTTTATTTCTTCCTCGTCAACAGGGCTCAAAAATATAGACCCTGGTATCCTATTAATCAATTTGAGTTTATTAATGTAAGGTTGATGACTATTAGATACATTAGGGGTGTCTACGAAATGATTATTAAGAACGTTTGCTTTTTCTGTTGGATTATTTATTTTTTAACTTAATCGCACTATTATTTCGTAACCAAGTGAAATATTGAGAAACGGTTTTCACTAATGACTAATCCATCTCCCTGGCTAGAGAGTGGTAATAATTTAAACGTTAAACAATCACTTTTACTTGCTAATTTAATTTATGTTCGCGGAGTAAAGAAACAGTGGATAAAGTTAGGAATGAGCACATCCGAGGAACATTTAAAGTAGCAAAAATAGCCGATAAGCTTGCTGAGAACCGGCTTCGCTGGTACGGTCACGTTATGCGCCGTGATAAGGAACACATGACTAGAATGGTGATGGACATTGAGGAGCCCAAATGAGGACGCGGTAGACCCCCGACAACCTGGACTAGAACAGTACAAAAGGACATGAAGACGATGGGACTACACCCGGATATGACGCAATTAAGACCTGAATGGCGTTATAAGATTAGGAGGGCCGACCCCAAAAGACATGGGACATAGGCACGGAGAAAGAAGAAGAGTAAAGAAACAGCGGTCTTCCTTTTACGACTACCGCACGACGACGTTTTCTGGTATATCAACTTCGTCACAGTAAAAAAGAACTCCTGCCAATTTTGTACCAGATTTCATACAACATAAAGAACACTTATTACTTTTGCCTACTTAAAATATTTGCGTTACACCATATACCTATGTATAACTAGCTGACCCGGCAAACGTTGCTTTGCTATATAGAGGTAAATGTTAAGGGTGGACAACCCTTATCGCTAACGGATATAAAAAATAGATGTTGGCCGATTCTCAGACCTACTCAATATGTTTAAAAAAAAATCATGAGAATCGGTCAAGCCGTTTCTGAGGAGTACGGGAACGAACATTGTGACACGATAATTTTATACATACGAGTATAGAGATATAAAAATGAATCGCACATTGTGTTGGGACTTGCATATCTCAAGAACGCCTGGACCAATTTGGTCAATTCTTTTTTATGAATTTTCTTAAAGTACGGGGAATGTTATTACGAAGAAAAAAATTAAAAAAAGCTACGGGCAGGACAACGGCTGCGGGGTCCGCTAGTTTTAAATAAAAACCGACCAAGTGCGAGTTACACTCATACATGAAGGGTTCCGTAGTAGTAAGTTACATGAAAAATGAAAATGTTATTTATTTAAAAACACACTTATATGTATACAATATTAGATCTGCTCTCGTATAACGTTTCCATGTGCTACGAGAGTCAGGCTCCTCCTCAAAAGCTTAATAAAGCAATTTTATTTATTTATTTCATTTATGTATGTATACGTGCGTGCGTGCGTGTCTGTTTGTGTGTGTGTGTGTGTGTGTGTGTGTTTATTTGTGTGTGTACACAATATAAAATATTTGTATTTCTGACGTAATTTTTATTTTTGGTGTGCATTTTATGAGTTGGTCGCCTAAAACTTATTAGTTTTTAGATTAAACGGACGGATAGACATGGGCGAAACTATAAGGATTCCTAATTAACTACGGAACTTTAGAAAGAGGCCTAAGTGTAGTAGGTATCCAAGGATTTCTTATCTGATATCTGTTTTATTTATTTTTAATTGACGTCGTCCCCAAAAGAATGGTAAAAGATAAGATTAGCATGAAATTAGTAATTTAGTATTTTGCCCGAGGGCCACATAAAATGGCTGTTTGTTTTCAAAATTATTTATTATTTTTTCCTACTTATTAACGTTAAATACTTGAC
Organism: Pyrausta despicata; assembly: GCA_963921415.1. Classification (NCBI taxonomy): domain Eukaryota; kingdom Metazoa; phylum Arthropoda; class Insecta; order Lepidoptera; family Crambidae; genus Pyrausta; species Pyrausta despicata. The sequence goes on from OY992865.1 coordinate 751,046, forward strand.
CTAAAAATTAATCTAGCTTTGAAAATCAATTACCTTAGAATGGAATTTTGGTAATCCAAAACACTAATAAATTACTCGTATATTGATTAAACGTCTGGGTATTCTTTTCTAAGAATAAAAACTCTGAGCGAGAACTTCATGGTTTTCTTGTTACATTTAAAGTAAACTATCCATGGTGTCTCAGTCTCTCCCTTGTTAGGGTCATGGGGCAAAAGCAAACCAGTCCCAAATAAAAAATAAAAAAGTACCTGGTACTTTTCAGTTATACAATAATGTACTTCATGTGAGTAAGTAAGTAAAATTGTCATCATCATCATCATATCAGCCTGTTACAGTCCACTGCTTGACATAGGCCTCCCCCAAGGAGCGCCACAGCGCACGATCTCCTGCCCTTTGCATCCAGTCACTACCAGCTGCCTTTTTCAGGTCGTCTGTCCATCTAGCCGGGGGGCGTACCACACTGCATTTAAGTAAAATTGTAAAATTATTAAAGTAAAATTGTAAAAGTAAAAATGTAAAAGTAAATTTGAAAAATTTTAAAAATTCTATCACAATGTATAAAATCGGAACTATAATGTTAACCACGGAGGGAAAGAGCGAGTTATACAAGTGTCTCAGACTACTTACCGGGAAAACTCAGTAACATTGTGTAAAAATACTTTTGTAAAAGTATTTTTTAATATTAATATGTATTTATGAGGTGTAGTTAAAACGTGTTAGGGTGCATCACATAGTATCCATCATTCACTATTCGTCATATACTGTATGACGTGGCTACATCATACGAAAATCTTGTTTATTTTTACAAATTGGACACCGTGTGAATGCCCCTTGTGGAATGAAATTGAAATAAAAATAGGTAAAAAAACTTTTTAAGTTAAACGGTTTTATGTTAAACATACATTGCAATGTTTAAGATAAATGTACTAAAAACCAAAAAATAAATTACAAAACAAAATAAAATAGTCAGAAATAAAATAGATACAGTCGTGGGAATTATAAACATATGCATAGACTAGACTAAAATAAAACCGTGGGGCACGTCAATTGTCTACAAATTGTCGACTTATATGTGATAGAAGAATCGTTTAATTCGTCGTTAAAATAGGCAGTTGGCCCGCAGACGGTGAGGAAATTACTTACTATTTTCTTGCTCATGGAAATTCCAATAGTTATACACTCCATGTAAATAAAAGAGATGTTTCAACTAGTTTATCGTTGGACATTCACACTGCTGGCTGGCGAGGAACCGTTTCACTGCTCGTAGTTTGTCTATAATCGACAAAACATATGATAAAAGTACTACTCGCTCACCACTATGAAACCCTAAAACTCGCTTATAATCTAGCTTGCTAGCTTGTTTCCACATTCTAGCCCTACTTATCACACGTCCATCGTTGTCGGTTGAACAACTGCCTAATTATAGTGTAACATTACAAAACAAACATTTTAATCAACGATTGTAGACAATTGACGTGCCCCACGGTTTTATTTTAGTCTAGTCTATGCATATGTTTATAATTCCCACGACTGTATCTATTTTATTTCTGACTATTTTTATTTTGTTTTGTAATTTATTTTTTGGTTTTTAGTACATTTATCTTAAACATTGCAATGTATGTTTAACATAAAACCATTTAACTTAAAAAGTTTTTTTACCTATTTTTATTTTCTAGTTTTTAGTTTTTATTTATATTTTTTTTTACCATTTTGTTCCCACGAGTAATGGACATTTAAACGGTCGACCCCCCAGAGGTCCAATAAAGGGGCAAGGCTATGTACAACAAGATGCGCCTGAGTCTTGAGGGGAAAACGCTAACGACATATCATTTTTATCCACCCTAATGCCATACAGTTCTCGGCGCGTTTTAACCTTTCACCTTAACTTGGGTGGTGTACCGCTAACGACGTATCATTTTTAGCCACCCTAACGCCACACAGTCCTCAACACGATACAAAATCTTGACTTGGGTGGTGGATTCGGGCTGGATTAATCAGATACCTAAATTACTGATTCTATTTCTAAATTTAAATCTTATTATTTTACGCCATTTGGTGGCTGCGCCCATCTTAAATATTGAGGTTGTATAGTGCACTGTATTCTTCTTGTCAAGCCCTTTTATTTGATACCCATATTGGTGGGATTGATAAAAAATTGTTATCAGCCATTTGGTAGCGGCGGCCATCTTAGATTTCAATTTTGCATAGTAAATTGTATTCTACTTGTTGAGACCTTTCATTTGATACCCATGTTGATGGGATTGATAAAACCTAAGTTATCCGCCATTTTGTAGAGGCCGCCATCTTGGATTTTATTGTTATCAGCCATTAGGTAGCGGCGGCCATCTTAGATTTCAATTTTGCATAGTAAATTGTATTTATTCTACTTGTTGAGACCTTTCATTTGATACCCATGTTGATGGGATTGATAAAACCTAAGTTATCCGCCATTTTGTAGAGGCCGCCATCTTGGATTTTAATTTTATATAGTACATTGTATTATACTGGTTGAGCACTTTCATTTGATACCCATATTGATGGGATCGATAAAACCTACGTTATCCGCCATTTTGTAGCGGCCGCCATCTTGTTTTTCAATTTTTTATAGTATATTGCATTCTGCTTGTTGAGCCCTTTCATTTGATACCTATATTGATGGGATTGATAAAACCTACGTTATCCGCCATTTTGTAGAGGCCGCCATCTTGGATTTTAATTTTATATAGTACATTGTATTATACTGGTTGAGCACTTTCATTAGATACCCATATTGATGGGATCGATAAAACCTACGTTATCCGCCATTTTGTAGCGGCCGCCATCTTGTATTTCAATTTTTTATAGTATATTGTATTTTGCTTGTTGAGCCCTTTCATTTGATACCCATATTGATGGGATTGATAAAACCTACGTTATCCGCCATTTTGTAGCGGCCGCCATCTTGGGTTTATAATGATAATGAATAAACATAATTGTATTGTCACCAAAATCCAAAGTGTATACAAAATTTCAGATTAATCGGTTGACAGGGAGAGGGTGAAATTTGAATTACTAAATTTGACCCAAGAAAAATAAAACAAACGGGGTGAGCTAAATAAAACCGTTTAAAAATGGCGATTATTTCCCTTGATTTTCATTATCGCAAACGATTTGGTCTGCTTAATTGTGAGGGCCGAGGAGAAACCTTAAAAAACTACACAATTCCTATAACTAATTATAAACAACACAATAACTATAACTAATATCATGATATTATGTAGATTTTTGAAGGGATCAACAATGGGTTCTGATTCTCAAGATACCTACTTAAAACTCTTCTTAGTTTTGATCACTGAAGTATTGTTAAGTTCTCATAGATTTGACCACACCAACAAATTCTCTTACTCTGATTGCAAAAAGAATACCACGACAAGCAAAACAGCTGATAAGGTTCAACGACTGGTAGGATTTTGACCAGCCAAAGCTTAGAATCACCGTGACTGAATTATCTTTCGCAATCAAAAAACGCACTGAAATTTGTCTTGGTCTATCTGGAAACTACGATGCCACAAACAGCGAATATTCGGGAGCTACGATGCCACAAACAGAATATGGGTTATAACAGCTCTCTTTATCGTTGGTGGCTAAAAACACTCATTATGCATTTCGTCAGCGAACCCACACGTCAGCTGTCATGACAGTGGAGTTTGTCAGCGCAAATTACCGGTGAAATTAACGCGCAGCACCGGGACCCACTCAATTACCGGCAGAAATAACGCGATTACCGTTAAAACGATGTTTCATTCGTTATATCGGTACATTTTATGAGTGGTGGGATAGTTTACAGGTTTCGGATATAGTGTCAGATGACGATTTTTCAAGAATAACGGATGGTAAATAATTACTCTGGTTTGATTACATTACCGACAGAAATAACGCACCGTTAAAACGATGTTTTATTCGTTATATCGGTATTTTATGAGTGATGGGATAGTTTACAGGTTTCGGATATAAATTTGCATGCTGTTTGACACGGATAAATAGGTTTAAACACTATTTTAAGATAACCAACAAATCAAATGTTGATTGTACCCTATTAACGCAAATAAATATTTCTATTTCGGATGTAATGTCAGATGACGGTTTTTCAAGAAAAACGGATGGTAAGTAATTACTCTGGTTTGATTAGTTTTTAAAGTATAATTATAAGTTTGACCCCTATGACTGTTTTTGTTTGTGTGTGTCTGTCTGTGGTATTGTAGCTCCCGAAGGTATGAACCGATTTCAAAGTGTTTTTTTTTTTATTATTATTCGAAAGTTATTTTAGTCACGGTGGCTCTTAAATATAGTCATATTTGATCAGCCAGCCAAATTACGTCCAGCCCTTAGAGCTTACCAGCTTTTTTTCAACTTTTTTTGACGTGACAACGTCTTATAAATTGGTTTGCCGGGTGACACTTCAAGAAACTGCGTTACGCTCCGCTCACGTTCCGCGCTCATAATGAGAGCGAGTGAGAGGCACGCGTCCCTTCGACTCGGGCATGGTTAGCCCGCCTAAGAGCGAGTGAGACAGACATAAAAAGTGAAAGGCACGCGTCCCTTCCACTCGAGCACAGTTAACCCGCCTAAGAGCGAGAGAGACAGAGCGAGAGAGAGAGAGTGAGAGAGATAGGCATACACACCGGTTCATGTTATACGAATGAATATTCACATTAAAATTATTTTACCACTCAAAGTCGTTGTCACGTAAAACTTTCGCCCGTATACCGACTTTACAGGCAACCAATTTTTTATTGTACACCCACTGCCAAACGTTACACTAATCTCACCTTTTTTTTAACGGTTTTGCGCCAAATTTCCTTGTTCGATAGTTTTCAGTTCCGCTTACGGGACATCACTATTTAACGTGAAACATCTGCATATAGTTATTAAATAATGAGTACGTGAATCATGAAACGTCGAATTTAATTGCAGTTTCGTATATGTGTGCCGATTAAATAAGTGTTTTATCCTTTGTGAGTGAGCCCAGTGATGATTTACTATAAGGACGTATTGTTATATTGCGCGGGGCGATTAACAAAATTTAATCAGTGGCGCAAAGTAAATTAAATGTCCACATTGCAGTGAAAATATGTTAATTTTCATGCGACAGTGGATATCACGCTTGATTGTTAATTTATGTTGAAATTAAAATAAATAGGTACTGTGTATTAAAGTAAAACTGAAAATAATGTTAACTTACATGTTGACTTGAAAGTACCCGAATTCTATTAACAATTTTTGACGACCACTTTGGTGGAATGGTCAAGTTATTAGCCAAGAGGTCGCGAGTTCAATCCCCGCACTGTACAAACATTTGTGTGCATGAACATGTCTGTTTGTACTGGTCTGGGTGTTATATGTATTTGTCGGCATGACGGCGACGTCTTGGCTCTGGCGTTGCTCGGTGCACTGGTTGTACTAATCTTGCTTATTCTAGACGCTCTTGGATAATTAATTTAATATTAATTATTATCACTGATTATAAAACTGCCCTGGCGCAATTTATAATTAATAAAACTATCTTCACTTGTGGTAAAACCCTAGGTATTTGCCACAAGAGATAATTGGGTATTACAATTATTAGAATAAGGATTTAATCGTATCGAATGATTATAATCTAATATATTGAAATTAAAAGGCTTAATATCTTGAAATCCCAGACTTATTATTCAGCATGGTCGACCCACTTCCTACATATTTATTTTAAGTTTATTTGTAATACCACTGTTGATTCTGATATCTGTAACACAAGTGCTTAAGCTACTTACCACGGTATCAGATTAATGTATGTGATGTTGTTGTATATTTATTTATATTATGAAACATTCTATAAATATGAAAATCTGTCTGTTCAAGTCGATCAAACTTGGCTGTTTGAATAATCTTTTTTAATATCGATACTTATGGAAATTCTTATGGAAAAGTAACTTCACCATATGGCCAAAAAACCGAAAGGGTTAAATACCAGCAAGCCCGCCACTGACAAAATAGGTTATTGGCAAAGGCGTTATTCCATTTTTGAATACTGATGTCAGGTTACAAATTAAATGGAGATCATACATTAGCTGAAACAAATTTTCGTGTGCTAACATCAGCGTGACACTCATACGCTTACAATATCGAGTCAGCTATGATTTCACGGCGTGTCGAATCAATGACAACGGTCCATGCACTGGTCAGATTTCCAGCACGTCAAACTGTTTATTTTCGTTTTAAAATCGCCCTTAATACAACTAAATAAGATACCGCAGTGTTGACACTCATCGAGCTATTACCCAATAGAGTAGCAATACGAGCGAATACATTTTCAATATTATTTGATGAGTTACAAACTCTTGCCGCCAATTCGTGTTGCATGCGTTAGATGAAGTTCTGGAATCGTGGTCGATTTCACTTGGAAACTTATTGGTAATAAGTTACCATAGTCAAACATATTTTCGGGTCTTAGGTCATGAGACGCGCAGCTGTCTTTCGAGGCAGCACGCGATGGTAGAGAGGAGATATCGTCGATATTAGCAGGAGTCAGAAAGTGCCGCGAGGAAAAGCAATTTGCGTTTTACCCACTTGTTTAAATGCAGTTAGAGCTGCAAATCGCAATGTTTAAAGCGAGATCATGCCACCTTACCTCAACGTGACATTTATAGGCAAAAAAGACTGCCTAGTACAGGCAGTGTTTAAATAAAATCGAACCAACTTGAAACGTATGTCTCCTTTAATTATGTCAGTCTAGCCAAAAGGTATGTCTGGTAGAGAAATCACCCTGTTTTTTTAGTTGAGACGGTCGCACAAGAAGTGTTCAGAATATAGTGTAGAGTTAACTACAAGTCACGTTTGACATAAATAGGCTACTAAAGAACTAGGCAGCGATTAACGCTTGTTTAAATAATAACTTAACAACTTGAAACGTATGTCTTCTTTAATTGTCTGCCTAGCCCAAAGGTATGTCTGGTAGGAAATGTCTAAAGGGCTAGGGCGTTAAGTCCATCTTTTGTAAAAAGTTTTGCTGTGCAAAAAAACTTAAATAAATAAATCAGGCAGGCAGGGTCGGTTTCGCACACACTATCCGACTGCAATGTGCTTATTTTTGCTTTTCAAAATATGTAATATACTCGTAGTATCTATAAGGTACGATAAGGTAAGGCTTGATGTACTCATCCTAGCATGCGGCGAAATTACCTGCACTGTTTGCGATAACACCCGCCGCCGGAACCAGTGTTTGAAAGTTCATAAAAAGTACGTAAAGTGATTGGAGGTACGTTAGCACTCAACACATCCTTTAACTGTAGGGTGTGTTCAAGGATGTGTTGAGTGCTAACGACTTGAGAGTTGATAACTGTTTTATTAATGCTAATGAACATGTATTTATATTGAAATTAAAATATGTATACATGTAAAGATATGTTGTTGTGTGCCGTTGATGTAGAGTGCCGACGGTGCTCGTTGAGGGTCCAACGGTCAGTGCATGTATGTGGGTCGCTGACGCCGCTCCGAGGTTGGGCAATTTTCATGTACGATGCTATCTCGTACATATTGGCAACTCCAAAAGAAGAGCGAGAATTGTCGATGGAGCCAATGTACGGCGTGGCTCGTACAGGTGCCAACTACCCTATTCTCTATCGGATACAGCTCAGCCTAGCTGGCGGTGGGCCAGCCAGTTATCAATTACCTGCGCTGTTTGCGCTAACACCCGCCGGGTGCGCGCGCGACACCTAGCGGCCATGTTTGCGAGTTTGCCGACGCAGCGGTGTCTAGCTTTAAGGGTTTATTAGTCGACTAGGGCAGAGTCAGGGTTTCGATTTCAGCAGTCCTCTTACCTATTACCGAAATACACTAGTCATCAGAATACGTGACTTAAGTGTTTTTGCAATACCTATAATAATAATAATAACTCTCATGTACTATCTTTAGAAACGACAAAAAATCGTTCCTAACGAGCTCTAAGGTTGGGCGTAGGTACGCCCACAGGTTGTACCTATACCTTAGTAAATGACACACCAAAAACAAAGCGATGCTATCTTCATTTTCATATGCACTCTGTAACAACTTAATTAAGTTTATCTCCTCCAAATAGACCATATTAAAGTTCTCGTTAAAATTATATTACTAACTCATTTTCATTGGAAAAAAAAAGAAAATGACTCCGACAGAGTCGAGAAGTTGGCGGTGTTGCACCCCCGTGCCTAAGAAAGCACGTTAAGCCGTTGGTCCAGCGCCTGATTTCTCCCCGGTCATGTCAGATTGCCGTCTCACTGAACTTTGAGAGTGATAGAACCGTAAGTGCACCTGTGTATTGCGCTCACACTTGTGCACTATAATATCTCCTGCATAGTTGGCTGATCTCTGTTGAGATTTGCCGCCGTGGTCAAAATAGGCTACGAGGAAGTATTGTCATTTTCATTGTCATTTTCTAGTAAGTATTGTCATTTTCTCGAAATCAAGTAAAACTGCCCGTGTGCATTTCCCACATAATCATAGATAGTACACAGACAAGTTTTATAGTTCGGGTACCCGGATCTCTTACCACGTCTTGGTACAATCGCAACGGCTTAAAACGGCGATATCTAAGGGTTTCATTAGAACGGGCCTATTAGCGAGGCCTGTCGGACCGTCTGCCAGATTCCGGCAGATTGCGCCCGCCAATCGACTCAGCCCCCCCACTATCTGAGCTTTGGTCCGTAGCTTCGTATAAAGCCGCCCCTGTCACTCTTACCAGCTCGAACGTGCGAGCAAAAGCGATGGCTAGACTCGATAATACAATCGAAACGTTCGGAAGTAGGCTCTCAGAATTTAGTGTATTATCATGAAACAAATAAGAGGGAATTTTCCTTTGTAGGAAATTCTCCCTTTTCTAATCTTAAGTGGGCGTTTTTACGAGAAATTCTGTTCATCTCACTGTGCTACATTGTGCAAAAATCTCCAAATATTAACGTCTCTATTTGCAACATGATCATTTGAAATCGCAGAAGACCTTTAGAAAGTTTGATTTGGACTTGCAATACTAAGTTGCCATAAAGAGCAAATTATTATTATATAGTTATATCATATACACATAGTTTACTATTTTATAATTGTGATAGAATATATGTCGACGCACCAAAGCTTGACTCTACATTAATTTACATGTTGTCATTTGAATGCCAGCTGTTTGCGAAGTGTACAATTTGGACCGTTTATAGACAAATGTAATCCATCAATAGTACAATCATCATTGATCAAGGTACGTAAGTAATATTACAATAATTAACATAATTTAAAAAATGTATGTCATGTTTTTGAATTCAGTTTAAAAATATATTTCTAAAGTCCGTGTTTGATTTTTACAACAATTTGTACCCCCATCAAACGCGTCGGCTTAACTCCCAGTTAGCTTTACAATAGGCTTCCGGGCATATTTTGACTGAGCATAAGCTTAACTGGCATCAACGTGAGATTTGAACACGGTAGGACCACTTAAAACGAAATAAGTAAGTGCTTTCCGAGGCACCGGGATGTAACACCGCCGACTTCCCGACTCCGAGCTGTTATTGAGAAATTCATGACAGAAAATCTCAGAAACAATTTGACTCGACCTGGGATTCGAACCCAGGACCTCTCGGATTTAAGGCAGAAACTTTGCCACTACACCAACGAGGCATACAACGAAAACGAAATAAGTAACAGTCATCATCTCTCTCATCAGCCTATGTATGTCCCCCTGCTGGGCACAAGCCTCACCTTAACTATGAAGTGCAGTGCAGACAATTGGAGGGGTATTTGTAAGGTAAGTGACCAACCTTACTGTCAGACGTTTTTAGGGCCTCTGAACAAGCTTAACGACTAATATCCATATTAGACGGGAACAGCTTAACTTCCGAAGCAAGGCGACGCTTGTAAATAAACGTCAGTCATATTGTCAGAGTGGTCACCTACTTAATAAATATAATATAAAAATCGTGCAATGAAATAGATAAGATTTGAGCATGTTGAATCACAGTGGACATTCACGCAATTTTTGACTTAGCTTGTGGTACCTACTTTCACGATTAATGATTAGGTAAGAAGCAAGCTGTGAAATTTACATAAATAAAAATGAATTGCCGAAATGTATGTATCCCCATAACTCCAGACCAACTGCACCAAATTGTATGATTCTTTTTTTATGTGTTTCTTATTATTATTATCAGAACTAGGTGATGTAGTAACTTATTAAGTTCTTAGATATGTACTGTGTGTGCACACAAGGGTAGGTACATCATCTTGAGGCCTTGTCAAGCAGCAAGCGTGTCATGGCGTAACATTTTCTGGGCGTGCCCAAATTTATGCACGTTGGGTGCTAGTGCGGACCCAGCTGTTCCTGTTTTGACAAAGGCAAGCCTTTTTCAAATTTATGCCATTCCTGGTAGGTACTGTTGGGGTTTTATAAAAAATAGTGAGTTCTGTAATACTTAATCGGTTAAGGTCAAAGAACTTTATTTCTCATAAAAATTAACATAAATTCACACCTTGAGAACACTTCAAAGTTTGTAGGTATATAATAATGGCAGGCTTACAGACGAGCGCTCATTGTAATAAATTAAATAAAAATGTAAGAAAGAACATTGAAAACAAGTACTCAGTCAATGCACAGTATGTAGCGATCACAGATGTAGGAAACATTTCATCATCATCATTATCAGCCAAAGGACGTCCACTGCTGAACATAGGCCTTCCCCACAGGTTTCCACATCGACCGATCAAAAGTGGTCTGCAACCAGTGTGATCCTGCGATCTTTACAAGGTCGTTCGTCTATACTATCGGTGGACGTCCTACGCTTACGCGTAGCGTAGCGCGTTTTGTTCGAAGGGGCTCCAATCCAGAACTTTTCTGCTCCAACGGCCATCAGTTCTTCGCGCTATGTGCCACTTAAGCTTACTGATTCTCAAGGCTATGTCTGTTACCTTAGTTCTTCTAAGTATCTTCTCATTTCTGATTCGATCATCACCAGGAAACATTTCGTAATATTTAAATAAGAATTTTGATTCTAAGTCATTAAGACATAACCTAGTAACACCACTACTCGTAGTTGCACCGACACTGACACCACAACTTGCCACGACAGAAGCATTTGCGTCGCAACAGCTTTGCAAAACTATCCGCTCCGATTGTGACACAACAAAAGAGTCCGCAAGCGAAAAAACACAGCAAAACACCCTTTGATAAGAGTAATATAGAAGATAATTGACGTTGTAATAATAAATTAATTAATTCAACAACATCACATACATTGATCAGACTCCGTGGTAAGCAGCTAAAGCAGACATTTTGAGCAATCAACAGTGGTATTACAAATAAACTTAAATAAATACATATAACACCCAGACCAGTAGAAACAGACATGTTCATGCACACAAACGTTTGTCAAACCCGAGACCTCTTGGTTAATAGTCAACTTCTTACCATTACACCAATATGGTCGCAAACAAGCAAAAAAGAAATAATTCTTTGTGCTAAAAGGTGGCGAGCAAGCAAGGCAAAACGACACAGCTTCTAACGCGTTTACTTCTTTGGCACAAGAGGTAGACTTTACTGCGGAATCCTCTACCAGCCTATATACTTTGAGTTTTACTCGCATACTTTTTCAGCCCTTGTTCAAGCACCAGGTGGCATATCTCCCTACTTTATATTAATCAAGAAAAATCTGCTTGTTTCCATAGCGTTCAGCTATCACAAAGTTGGAAATGTACTTTTCTTTTGAATATTTTATTGCGAAATTCTCATTTTCGCTTGTATAAAACTGCATCTTCAAGTTCCGTTGGTTTTGTGCAGAAAAATAGTGCAGACTAACATCCTCTTTGTTGTCTAGGTGAAGAATGAGGGAGAGGAAAAATAATGAAATAATATTTTTATTCATTACTTGATATACATCATGTTTACACAGGGAGACAGGTAATACGATACATTCCTTGAGAATGCCTTGCGGCATCTTGTGTTACGGGCGATCTTGCAACAAAAAGGGTAGCCTAATATGCCGGTCTCTATAGATTAAGATGTTCAATGAATGTACCATTAACTAGGTAGGTAGGAATGCGTTCAACAACTTTAAATTAGCCAGTTACAGTCAGTTTGTATCGTTGAACGTTCTTATTACGTCTATTATTTTAATGTTAGGTACGCACGGCCGCACGTCAAGTTAATCACTGCGCTTTCTTATGCTGACGTAATGCAGGGTCATCTTGCAACTAAAATTAGTAGGATGATGTGGAGCCGTGTGTTCAGGTTCAATATATGAAGATACACATTCTGTCTATCTGTCGATCTTTTACAGGCTTTACTGCTAGTGTGGTCATGATCTACACCAGCTTATTCCGCCGGCCCCCTTTTACCATCGGACCACCAGACGTACCGTGGGATACCATCCGTACCGTGTCGATGATCCATTGATACGAACTAAGTGCTTCTCATCTTCTAGGTGAGCTCGCTCCATCGTAGACTCAGTCCTAGCTTTGTTCATCATCAATCTCAAACAAAAAATTCACTGGCCTTTGTTTTGACCTGGCCGTTCTTAAAAAAAACCTTTTCATCATCACGAAAACCACATTTCCGTATAACAGCGAGTGCCAGGTATTTGACCAGCGGCGGTACAAAAGGGCTTCTTATTTGGTTTCGGCCGAGGTGCGCGGACTGCGGTCTGCAAATACGCCGCCTGAAGTTATTATGCGCAGTTGGTAGAGATGGGATCGTGTCGGTATGGAAATAGGTAATAACTATTTAGAAGTTGAAATACTGCACCAAACGCACTGAAGGTCCTTTTATGGTCTACTGTCAGCCGGGGAACTTAGAGGAAAAATCAGTCAGGGATGGTCAGCGCCTCGCCATTTTATTAACACCTGCAGTTGTTAGCGTTGCTACGCAACCTCATTAGGCATGTTTCCACTCATCATTATCATCAAATTTAAGAGCTATGCTCTTGTCGGTGGAGTTTCTTGTTTCCACTATGAAAGAAATATTCAAAAACCTATAATCTGTAAATTGATTCATAATTTAAGATCACCTTTCATTAATATTTTTCTGCACCTCGTATTATTTGATTTTTAATTGAAATTCAATCGATAAATAGTCACTCAGTCGGCATTGCACGCGATGACGTCAAAGTGTGTTATTCCAATATAAACTCTATGAAGAAAAGCGTTTTGACAGTTGATAAAAAGTATGTCAACGATTGGTGGTGTCAACTACCCTATTCTTATTTTCAGAAACGAACACGATTTCGCAAGTCTTTTGGTTATGTGTCAATGTCATTTAGATACCTTCCTAGCGTTCTAATCATTTTTAATACTGGACATGCTCACACTAATTAGCAAGTGACATCGCTCTCACAAAGCCCAGGAGTCTGCGGCAGGAAACAGGCTGAGGGGGAAAGAAGGTATTAGGTCCTTACCTATGAAATTGGCGTTTTGTATGGGAGGAGCAAAAAGTCGAAATTTTTTTATATAGCATATTTATTTAATCAAAGTATGAGCCATTGTAATCTATGCACTTTTGCCATCTCATAGGTAGTTCATTGATCCCTTTACTAAAAAAACCATTCGAACGGGAATCAATAAAATCTTTGAAGGCGACTTGGACTGCCCCATCTGAGTTGAACTTTTTCCCTTGCAAGAAGTTATCCAAATTTCGAAAAAAATGGTAATCTGTTGGAGCAAGGTCCGGGGAGTACGGTGGATGCCTTAGAGATTCCAATTGAAGTTCTTCTAATTTGCTAGCCGTCTGTTGTGCAGTGTGTGGTCTAGCGTTGTCGTGAAGCAGCAGTGGCGTAGAGCGATTGACCAGCCTTGGTTGTTTAGCAACTAGCTTTTCCATCATGGTTTGCAATTGCTGACAATAGATATCTGCCGTAATCGTCTGGCCAGATTTGAGAAAACTGTAATGAACGACACCGGCGCTAGTCCACCAAACGCTTACAAGTAACTTTTTATTGGTCAATTTTCGCTTGGAGCAGGCTTTGGCTGGCTTGCCAGGGTCCAGCCATTGCGATGAGCGCTTCCGATTATCGTAGAGAATCCACTTTTCATCACAGGTAATGATTCGATTTAAAATCCCTTCGTTATTGTGCCGGTCAAGTAATGTAACGCAGCAGTTGACGCGCGTTTGCCGGTTTGCTTCACTCAATTCGTGAGGAACCCACCTTTCAAGTTTTTTAATCTTCCCAATTTGCTTCAAGTGGATTAAAACAGTTTTATCACTAACGCCAAAGCCTGCAGCTAACTCGGACGTGGTTTGCGATGGATCCGCTTCCACAATAGCCTTCAATTCTTCATTATCAACTTGGGTCTCCGGCCGTCCACGGGGCTTGTTTTGCAGGTCGAAATTTCCAGAACGAAAACGTTGGAACCAAAAACGCACTGTGTTTTCTTTTGCGACACAACCGCCATACACATCATTAACCCTTCGAGCCGTTTCCGCAGCACTGGTGCCACGGTGGAACTCGTACTCGTAAATAACGCGATATTTCAAATTTTTCATTTTGTAAATTGAGCGATGCAAACAGAAAAAAGATAAGTAAAAAAACAAATGAATGACGGTTTACGAAACACAACTACATGTGGAAATAGCTGTATAAATTTGAATTTCGAATTCCTAACCAAATAGGAAAAATTTGTGATCAAAGTGGCCAGTACGACAAAACGCCAATTTCATATGTAAGGACCTAATATTTATACTGCGACTGTTGGGCCTTAACAAAGGAGTTTCACTTCTTCGTAGTTGGCATATTCTTAGACACACTAACCGAGTGTCGTTCTGTGGGCAGGCTCTCCACAAGATGGAGGACTTGTGACTTGTGGAGGACGTGTGACCTGTCCACTTGTCTTCTATTCAATTTTCTTGTTTCGTTTCATCGATATGCATGCTTCCCAACACTAGTCGCGGTTCCAACGAGAAATAATTACAGCTAGAGATGACTTACGAGTAACATTTATAATTAATCAACTCTTTGTGCGGCTTAACCGTGCATGCTAATTAGTCTGTGTTTCGGTTCAATTCCTACACGGGTATAACACGTGTTGAGCGGAACAAAGTTTTGTTTAGGTGTATAAACAACTTATTTGCTTTATAAAGTTTTCGTTCAATGTAATATTACGAGTAAGTTAAAGCTAGTTTTGGCTTAAATCTTAAAATTAAAAATAAAATAGTAAAATTGTAAAACTGTTTTGATGTAGTTCATTAATTTGAAAGAAGTCACCTAATGTACAATAACACACTTGATCATATAATAGCAGAGAATGCCATAAGGCATTTACTCCGCCAATTGTACACTTTTAGTGCAATAAAATTTTAAAATGTAAATAATTACTGAAAAGGTCACAATTGATAGCAAACATAACTAGTTTCCAATTTCTTAGGTTTTTACTGCTGTTTTACAGAGCCATAAAACCATGTTAAAAAGTAGGTTACCCTATCCAGTACAATCAAAAACTTCAAAAGCTTCGTGATCTAGTTACTTGGAATCAGATTTCCAATTGAAATATTTTTTCGGTACTGATCGTAAGCCGGATCGGAGACATAACGCATTGAAATGAAAAAAAAAATCTACAATTTGACAGCTGGCAGGCCTCCTACAAGGTGGACCGACGACCTAGTGTGGAAAAAGCTAAAAAAGAGAATTATTTTGCTTTAAAGTTCCTTTAGTTAAATTTTGTGAGTGTTTTGTTTGTGTCAGTGTTGTGTTTTTTTTTTTAATTTATTTTAGAAAGTAGGTGGGATTAAGTTTCAGGTGCATCTTTTGTGTCACATTGTGAGTTGTATTGTAAGTTCTGCGTCTTCCAGCTCTATTTTTTTCAAGTGGTTACAATTGGATGTATTTGGGTTCCTGCGCTGACGTCGTTTAGTGGAAATTTAAAGCAAAATAACTCCCTTTTTCAGCTTTAGTCATGGATTTCTGCAAAGTAACGCCTGATTCCATCAACTAGATCTGGTGTAAGCCGCGGGAAGCCGCTGAACGCAAGAAGCACAGGACTGATACGAAGGGATGCCTATGCTCAGCAGTGCGCGTCGAACGGTTGATGTGAAGATGATGGTGGTCAGGTGAAATTGAAATTTTTAACAATGTGAAATTAAAACACTATTAAAGTAAAATGGCCTGCCACGGGCGGGACTCGTATCCGGACCTCTCGCAAGACGGGCGATTGCTCTCCCAATTGATTGGCTACTTAATTAGCTACAGCCTTAGAGGCACTTAAAGAAATTCGGACCGATGAGTGTCACGGCAGCTAAATTCGGAGAGCAATCGCCCGGCTTGCGAGAGATGCGGGTTCGAGTCACGCCTGTGGCAGTCCATTTTTCTTTAATTGTGTTTTAATTTCACACTGTAAAGAAATTTGCATTTAAATTTTTAGTAACCTTATCCAATAAAATATCAAAACATCATATAAAATATAAATATAAAATCGGTAGTTCGTTCACAAGGGAGACTACAACTAGAGGTGGGTCACTTATTCTGTTGAAAAATAAATTAAACTGTAAAGAACGAAAAGATATTGTATCTCTCTCCATTGAGCGAACTATTGAACTTGCATGTGTTGAACTAGATCAATATATTGTCATAAGCGTATATAGCCCGCCAGACGCTAATTACCAACTTTTTGAAGACACTATGCATAAAGTCTTATCAAAAGCATCAAAATCAAAAAGAATTTAGTAGTATGCGGTGATTTTAATATAGACATATTAAAAAAAAACACAAATTTCTATGAGATTTCTTAATCTCTTTGAATCGTATAACCTAAATAATGTTTTTGAAGAACCTACCAGAGTGACTCCAACAACGGCTACTTGCATAGATAATATTTTTTGTGATGTCAAAATAACAAATAAATCTATTTTACAATGTTTAAGCTCCGACCATAGAGGACAAAAGGTCACATTTCCTTCTGGTCCGGCCTTGAGCGTAGTAGATATAGTTTATAGACCAGTCACTGCAAACAGGATAAATAGATTTAAGGATAGGATTTTTGATGGTGTGAAAACATTAATTCCAAACAGTAGTAGTAACGTAGACAACTTATACGAAGATCTTTTTAACTTAATTAAAAGCGAATTCGCATCAAATTTTCACAAAAAAAAGGTTAAGTCTAATCGGTTTACAAGTAAGTTTAATGAATGGGCTACACCAGGTATTTATAAAAGCAGGAATAAGTTATATGATCTGTGTAGTATTAGAGAACATTCTCAGGACCCACATATTATAGAATATGTTAAAAAATATTCAAAAATCTTTAACAAAGTTTGTGCCCAAGCAAAGACGAATCATCTTCGTAGGATAGTTTCAGGTTCAAAAAATAAAGCCAAAGCTACCTGAAATATCATAAACAAAGAAACCGGTAAAGATAAAACAAAAGATCGTTCATATTCATTAAAAGACGGAGGTAAACTAGTTAAATCTGATGCAGAAGTAGCTAATATTTTTGAAAAGTTCTTTGCTAATATAGCACCATCTACTACTAAAGAACTTAACTCTTCTGCAGAACTGTCTGAATCCATTCTCAAATCCAATATTGATGAGTGTGATTCACCACTATACTTTAGATACGTAAGCACCGATGTAATTATGAACGCATTCAATGAAATAAATATGAAAAAAACCGAGGATCTGTGGGGAATATCCGTATGTATCATTAAAACTATTAAATGAATTCATAGCACCTCTTTTAGCGATCATTTTTAACAAATGTATTGATGAAGGAAAATTCCCAAATTTAATGAAATTTAGTAAAATAGTACCGTTATTTAAATCTGGTGACAAAAATAACCCCTCAAATTTTCGACCAATATCTATCTTACCGGTTCTAAGTAAAATTTTTGAAAAGATTATATTCAATCAGCTACTATTTCACTTCACATCAAACAATTTATTGCATAATAAACAATTTGGTTTTACAAAGGGTCGCAGTACTGCTGATGCTGGAGTCGCTCTGTTGAAACATATATTTGATGCCTATGATAGTAAGCATGATGCTGTGGGAATTTTTTGTGACCTCTCTAAAGCGTTTGATTGTGTTGACCATGAGACCCTGTTGAGAAAACTACGCCATTATGGTGTATCAACTGATGCATGTAACTTATTTAATTCATATCTCACTGAGAGAACACAAAAGGTTTCTATCAATGGAGCAGAGTCTCCTGGAGCACCTCTCACTATGGGTGTGCCCCAGGGTTCGATATTGGGACCGTTACTGTTTCTGATATATATTAATGACCTTTCATACTTTGTCGACGGTGCTTGTGAGATAGTGTTATTTGCTGATGATACTTCACTACTTTTTAAAACTCCAAGGGGTAAAGAATCGTTTGACGATGTAAATGGTACTCTCTTGCGAGTACTTCATTGGTTCACCGTTAACAATTTATTGCTTAACGCGACCAAAACTAAATGCATTAAGTTACAATGCCCAATGTCCGACAAGTTCCAACAAAGGTTGTTGTTAAGGATGAACAACTAGTTACTTCAAATACTGCAACTTTTTTGGGAATTACTTTAAATGATAAGCTCCAGTGTGGTCCTCATATCATGACCTTATCAAAGAGACTAAGCTCCGTTGCATACGCTGTAAGAAAGATAAGGTTTCTGACTGATGTTGAAACGGCAAGACTAGTTTATTTTAGTTATTTTCACAGTATCATGTCATACGGCATCTTACTATGGGGCTCAGCTGCAGATATAGAGACAATTTTCGTATTGCAGAAACGAGCCGTGCGGGCTATTTATAAACTTAAATCAAATGAAACACTTAGAGAATTGTTTAAAGAAGTTAAAATACTTACAGTTTACTCGCAATATATT
This sequence comes from Pyrausta despicata, assembly GCA_963921415.1. Lineage (NCBI taxonomy): Eukaryota > Metazoa > Arthropoda > Insecta > Lepidoptera > Crambidae > Pyrausta > Pyrausta despicata. Next base: position 769,864 of record OY992865.1, read on the forward strand.
TACGAAAACCTAATTTACGTTCAAAAAAACTTAAACTTATTTCCTAAAAATAGCGATTTGCATAACTTCAACACAAGACAAAAAAATAGGCTTGCCGTTCCACATTTTAGGCTTCATAAGGTTGGTCACTCATTTATGGGTAGATGTGTATCATTTTTTAATAAATTACCTGAAAATTTAATTTCATTGCCTTTAGATAAATTTAAAACAGTTGTTAAAGATATATTAATGTCGAAAGGATATTATAAAATTGATGATTATATAAATGACAAAGATATATGGAAATGTTTAAATGCAAACAATTACAATTATTGTAAATCAATTTTGAAAAGAGGCAATGACAATAGTGACTGAGTTTCTTGCGCCGCTTCTTCTCAGCACTGGCCCAAATTGTCCCGAAGCGGTGGTAGGGTTAATTTATATGTTGGGACGTGTAAAAGTGCTAGTTCTTAGCCTACTTACAGAAATAAATGAATTTTATTGAATTTATTTTATTGAATTTTCCAATAGTTACACTCCAACTAATTCAGCAAAGTTAAGTTACTAGAATAAGGATCCAAATCTTTAACACAAACGTGTTATCAAACCAAAAAGAGAGGTTGCCACCTCCTTACTAAATGCTTTAAAGCGTGTGGTGCACTTTACGACGTTTTCATACTTCTTTTTTTATAGTTGCCAATAATAGGATGTTTTTCACATACTACTGTACCAAGCACCCCACGGTTTCTGCTCTACTGTAATATATATTCCGTGTACTCAGAAATTATTTTATCTTTTTTAGTTATCAATAAAAGCGTGTTTTTTTAAGTTTTTTAAACTATTATTTATTTTTATTTTTTTAGTTAATAAGGATAATGGAAAACTGCTATCAAATTATTGCATTGTCATCGGTACTTAATACGTGTGCAAAGTTTCAAATTAATCCGATTTCTGGAAGTTGGTGAAAATTGAGCTCAAAAATTTTGTTACATACATACATACACCCCGATCTAATAAAAGCGTGTTAAAAATAGCTAGTTTTGTAGGACTTTGTTTGTAAAAATGTACTATGTAGTTTACATAATAAATAATAATTATAATGAATAATAATGCATAATGTTGTTTACTTTCAGCCTCATAAAGAATGAAAACTCAAGAACCAGAACATTCTCTATGTTTTGTATCTGAGGGTCAATGGACGCGACCGTGTTTGGTTTCAATAAAGTATTTATTTGGCAGTAGCGGACTTCGCAGTCGTTGCCTTGTCCTGCCCGTTGGTTTTTTTCTTCGTAAGAACCATTCCTGTACTCTCAGGAATATCATTAAAAAAATGGTCAAATTAGTCCAGTCTTGAGTTATGCGCTTACCAACACATTTTGCGATTTATTTTTATATGATTGAAGATGTCGCCATCTAGATTTAAATCGGTTTAGAAATAGTGACTTTGGTCAAAATAATTCTATAAGCCCCGCACTGCAAGACCTCAAGATACTGTCAGCTCATTTTGTGTAGATAGGAACTTAATATTTTTGAGTGATGGTAGTTTACAATTTTTTATCTAACTGTGATATGTCAGGTTAGAATAAAATGTTAATAAATCGCGAAAAATTCACTTTAAAAAGTGTATCATTTCCATAATTCTTATACTTTATGGCTACGTCCGCACAGGCAGGAGGTTTGCTTAGCGCCTAGAGCCTCGAGACTCGCCGTCTGGCTACTTGCTAGAATACACGGTGGCCGCACTGAAGGTGGCTTGCGTAGTGGGTCGCTTGGTGCGTTGGTCATTGTTTGAAGGCACGTTAGCGAAAATGCTTTGCGCCTCGCGCCAAAAAACCAACACGTTTGTTCACTTTGATACACGCTAAGCGACTAGTTAGGCGTCGAGCGCGCAATGCGGCCGTTTGCGAAGATTCTAAAACGTTCGTTTTACTAAGCTACTCGCTTAGTCCACTCGCTAGGCGCTAGGCGCTAAGCAAATCTGCCTGTGCGGACGTAGCCTATCAGTCATCAGTTGTCACCTAAATACTGAATCAATTATCGAATAAGTTCTAAATTGGGTAATTTTGACGACCGCTTGGTGCAGTGGTTCACATGTCGGACTTCTAAAACCAAGGGTCGCGGGTTCGATCCCTGCACAGTACAAGCATAAGTGTTCATGAACATGTGTGTTTGTAATGGTCTGGGTGTTTTCTACGTATAATATGTATTTATTTAAAAAAAGTATTTAAGTATGTTTATCCGTTGTCTAGTACCCATGATTGTTGTGAAATATTTATTGTTATTATTAATTATTATATCAAAAATTAATTAGGCCTCAGTTAAAAAGATAGAAATATAAAAAAAAAACAATTTGACAGCATGTTGGCAGATGTAGTAAGTCAAAAACTCATTTATTTGACGCATTCAGTCGTCAAACAGATCAGCTTAATCTTAACTTAAAGTATTATTTTGTTTCAGACAAAAAAAAGTATTAAAAAAAATAACACAAACTCGTAGAGTCCAAATACAAACTGGTCCAATTTCGTTTAACGACTCAATTATTGCTTGTCAATCAATGGACGAAAAAACGTTGCATTTTAAACTGCCGTTCAAAACTTTTCAAATTTTATTTTAAAAAAACCTATACGGGTCATCTCGAATGTATTTTTCATTTGATTAATGTATTTTCGATGTCCCAATTTGTTCGCACACAGTACAATGTTACAAAGTCATCAATTTGTCTCTTGTGATGTGTCACATATTTGACAGCGAGTCTTCCTGACGAAGATTGATTCGGTATATGTCACCAATATACTAAGGTCCCTCTACCCATTCGTAGTTCCAAAAAAACTCGAACAAAAATGCAAATTGTGACAGCTCTTGTGTATTTGGTCAACGTTTTTTCGTGTCCAGCATAAGCAGAGCCCTCTCACCCTTTAAATTCGATTGAAATTGATAAGTTATGTTCATAAATCCCAGTTCTATTATCATTGGTTTATTTAGAAGTGCTTTGATGACCTTTTTGCGTGTTGTGGCAAAAGTACCAGCTATTTAGATGATTGAGTTATTGTATCGTCAAAATGATGTGATAAACATAGATAGATGTATTTGCTAGAATGCCGTTGTTTGGGAATTGGATGGGAAAACCTACGTGAAAATCTTATTAGTAGATGATTTGTAATAAATATGCATCATTACGAATGATGTTATTCTTGTATTAAAGAAAGTTCTAAAAACTTCATCAGCTCAATTTTAAGCCTTTTTATGACACAAACAATTCTCTGTAAAACTATATTGGTCGTTATAAAATTATAAATATTTAGTTTTCTTTTTGTATTCCGAACAAATAGTATACCCCGGTGCTTCCTTGTTTATTATAACATTTACCTAATGGACTCAGCCATAGGGACATCTGTACTTTTTTTTTAAACAATCAATTCAAAAACCTATGAACGTTACAAAGTTCTTCTACATGTATGTATGTAATATAAATAAAAAATAATTTTAATGTGAATATTCATTCGTATAACATGAACCGGTGTGTATGCCTATCTCTCTCACTCTCTCTCTCTCGCTCTCTCTCTCTCGCTCTTAGGCGGGTTAACTGTGCTCGAGTGGAAGGGACGCGTGCCTTTCACTTAATATGTCTGTCTCACTCGCTCTTAGGCGGGCTAACCATGCCCGAGTCGAAGGGACGCGTGCCTCTCACTCGCTCTCAATGTGAGCGCGGAACGTGAGCGGAGCAGCGTAACGCAGTTTCTTGAAGTGTCACCCGGCAAACCAATTTATAAGACGTTGTCACGTCAATAAAATAAAACAAACAATATTTTAGCATCTATCCACATGCGATAAAGCATCGCTACAGATAAATGGCCGGCTTTTTCATAGCTTCAGCATCCCGACTGTATAAATTCTAAAGGTAACAAATGTGTAGATGTGGACCATTTGCTAGTGCAACAATGCTAAAAGTCGTAGTGTGTAATGAAATGCAATCTCCACAAATTTCGTGCTCTCGCAAAGACTTTAACTCAATTTGATCGAACCGCGTATCTTGAAAGGAAGCGAGGCATTCGAGGCATTGCGAAGGAAATCCGACATAGCCTAAGGGCCGTCGGTGTAGCTTTGATTAGTCCCTCTGTTTGATTGGCTCTCCAGGTGGGATCTAGCTAATAAGATTCCTACAGAACACCTGACATTCTGAACCGAAACTAGTCTAGAATTTTGTGTTTTCTCTATCATTTTACTTTATCTAAAACAAAAAATTTGTAGTTTTATTCATTTAAAATTTATTGCACAACAAAATGTTGTATAAGTGGTGGACTTAACGCCTCAGAGCAGTCTATACCAGTCATACATTTGGGCTAAGCAGAAATGAAACAAAGTTATAATGTTTCTCAGAGTTCCGAACCACGCAAAAAAAATCGGAATAAGTTAAGTAAAAAAATAAGCCATAAAAACAGCCGGTCAGCGTCGACGGCTGGACGAATTTTAACCAACCATAGCTAAGAACCATTGCAACCTGCATTGAAACTGTTTCATCCGTTCGGGAGCTACGATGCCACAATACAGGCAGACTGCCTCGTTGGTGTAGTGGCAAAGTTTCTGCCTTACTCCCGAGAGGTCCTTGGTTCGAATCCCAGGTCGAACCAAAAATTGTTTCTGAGACTTTCTGTCAAAAATTTCTCAAAAACAGCTCGCAGTCGGCATGTTGGCGGTGTTACACCCCCGTGCCTCGGAAAGAACGTTAAGCCGTTGGTCCTGCGCCTGATCTCTCTCCGGTCATGTCGGATTGCCGTCTCACCGAACTTTGAGAGTGATGGAACAGTGAGTGCACCTGTGTATTGCGCTCACACTTGTACACTATAACATCTCCTGCGTAGTAGGCTGATCTTTGTTGAGATTGGCCTCCGTGGTCGAAATTGGCCAGGAGGACTTTTATTATTACAGACAAACTCAAAAATACATGTAGCGTCAAACTCATAACAGCTCACTTTTCGTCGTGAGTTAAAAATAAACCAATGTCTTTTTTCTTACTGCGGATGTAATACCATCATCTTCCTCAAAACGTTGTACCACGTAAATCCTCTCTCGAACTTCCCTCTCAGAAGTTTCCGTTTATCAAAATTCCATCGCGTCAGCTGCACTACTCTCTAACTAAGCCGTAGTACGTAGTTTCGGATGTAACTATCCCTGTCACTCTTACAGACTTAACCATCCGAGCGAACGCGATGGCTAGACACAAATATACGTATGAAACGTCAGGGAGTACAATGATAGCGCCAGTGGTGCACACGTACCAGTGTTGGTTAGTTATAATTAATATTGAAAGAAATCAAGTTTTGTGTTTTCAACATCGTAACCATAGAGAATACAGACTTTTTGACAGACAGAATATTTTTTTTGTCTTCATAAAGCAAGAGAGTAGTGATAAAGTCAGTATTCCGGCATGATAGTGATAAAGTTTTTAATTGGGTATTCCGAAACTGGGTATAATAAGGTCTCTAAATTTTAAATTGATGTCAAAAGTACATTTTTATTTTTTGAATTCTCAAATTTTAAAATTATTTTTACATAGTCATATTATATATTATATTTTCACATAGCTTAATTTTGTATAATTTGGAGATAATTAAAAAAAAACATCTACAAAAGTAAAATTTTCAGAACTGTAGCGAAGTTAAGAAATAAATAACCTCTTTATTCCAAGCTTATTTACAATTTAAATTTAAGAACTCAAATAATTAAAATAAATACTTTTTCCATTACATTTGGTCTAGTTCACCTCTTTTCAGGGTTGCACTCTATCCAGGGACACCTGTATAACATAAGATGTTTCACTAATGTGAAGACTGAATGTTATAAAATAAAAGTCATACGACATGTTGAAATAAAGTTCAACATAGTTATTAGAATAGAGCGAGATGAAGCACTGCAGGAGCGACTGACGAAAATGTTAAACAACATTGTTATAGAACATTGTTATTCAAATGTTTACGTATTGTCACATGTTACAAAGCTAAAAAACAATGTCAGATATAGTTGACGTGTTATAAAACACAAGTTATACAAGATGTTACATGGTCTGTACGCCGTATCTTTGGACTTTTATAACGATTCTTGCTGCTACACATTATCCTTGAAGAAAAAGAGGGTTGTTTTAAGTTCGACCCCTGTCTGTTTGACTGTGTGTTTGTGTTTTAGTATGTGTCTATCTGTAGCATCGTAGTTCTCAAACGGATAGACCTATTTCAGTGCGTTTCTTTTTAATTATAATGATAATTTAATCACATTCGTTCTTAGTTATGGCCGATCAAAATCCGTCCATCCGTTCTAATTTACCAGCTATTTTCCTGACTCATTCGGGATTTTTTAACTGGAAAGTAAGACTGGTGCCGTCACCCCACAGCCTCTGGGCTTGCAAGTTGCGCCAAAGGGGCGAGTCATCCCCCATTCAGCCCTTGAAAGGGTTGTCGTGTAAGGGATTAATTGCAACTATCAGTTAACGGTGTATTCATGGGAAAATTAATTAGTGATAGCTAGCTGTCTGCGAGGAATTGATGTAGGTCTACGTTATTTTTAATTTAGTGAGGTATTTCGGCTTGATTCAAACAGAGGCCGTAGTTACTCCCTAACGCCGGCACCACATGTTGGGCGAACAGTTGGCAAGAAGGCGAAGGCGATTGGCTATTAGAAAAAGGCACCAACAAAGCACCAATCAAAATTGAGGGCAACGCTTTTTTCAAAGTCCACTCAATCGGTGATAGGTTTTTCAGCCAACGTTTAGTGCCATAGTAAGGTCTGGGGTAACATTTCTTTTGTATTTTCTGGTCTAGCCATCGCATTCGCACGCACGGTCAAGTTTGTAAGAGTTACCGGAATGGCCATTTGACGCAACAGATTTAGAGTCAGGAAGCTAGAGGGAAGCGCTTCCTATCGACCGGATGTTATGGTCGGGGGACCAAGGTCCAATAGACATCATCTGGATTTGTCTATCTATATATTTCTGGATCTCAATCTTATATGCCGCGGTTCATGTGCTGTACTAGGCTAACAGCGCCATCTAGTCTACGGGGCCGTATCAGCGCTTTCTATCATGCTGGCCAATCGAAGAGATTGCTACAAGCGATAAGACCGCTTAAAGTGTACATCTTTCTTCGTTAAACTTGTCTGTAATTTTGTTTTGTGTTGTACAATGAAGTGTTAATCTATCTATATATCTATCCCTTAGTTTTCCTTCAGCCAAAGTTTAGACTTTAGACCATGTTTAATTTAGAGGTACGATTCATCTTCACTCGTTCCTAATACTAATATTGCTACACACACGCACACACAGAACAAACTAAACAAACCGGAACCATAAGCCACACTCGCATCTCAAGGTATGCAAATACGCGGTAATATCTCATGGTTAGCGACTAGGCAGATAAATGGTTTCTACCAGTCATCTTCCTTTCAACACCGGCCCTAAAAGGGTTGCTGTGTCTCGTAGATAAATCGAAACTATATGTTAACATCCCAGATATTAGGGCAAATAAATAAGCCAGTGCATATTTTCAGTCTTTTTGCACTAGTATACTTTGGTGTAATGGTTAAGAAGTTGATTTGAGTTGTTGACCAAGAGATTGCAGGTTCAATCCCCGCACTGTACAAACATTTGCGTAAATAAACATGTTTGTTTGGACTACGAGTATATGGATTTATTTAAGTTTATTTGTAATACCACTGTTGATTCTGATTTCTGTAACACAAGTGCTCGACTTACCACGGAGTCAGATCGATGTATGTGATGTTGTTGTATAATATTATTATTATATTATACTTTGCTAGACCTATTACCATACTGCTTGTTGCTCAACAAAGGCGCTGCTTATCACAATAATTTTGTTCTCAAGCCTCTATGCGTCCCACTGCTGGGCACAGGTCTCACCTTAGCTATGAGGTGGTACGAGCCATACTCCACTACGCGGACCCGAGTGCTGATTGGTGAAGGGTATATGTGTAAGGTAAGTGACCAACCTTAATGTCAGATATCATAAGGCCATCTGTGGTCCTCTACAAGGCTCAGCGTATAATATCTATCGATATTAACCGATACCAACATCTTAACGTGCCTTTCGTAGCACGGAGATGCTTCAAAATAGTCATCACTTATATGGTCGGAATGGTCACACATCCCAGACACGACCGCGCCTAAGGTTTTTTTTTATCGTCAAGGAATTGCTGTTACCCATACACGCTAGCCGCGGGGGCAGCTGGGGGTTACGTAGGACTCTAGGCCTCAGAGAGAGAAGCCGCCTGCCCACTAAAAACCTGACGGTGCCCTCCGGTGCCATGTGAGTTGGGAACGTGGTGAGTCCACCGTAGGTCAATCATGTTCCTGAAATGTGAACGCTGCCAGTGAGCGGTTGCCTACGACTTGGCTGCTCTTGTCACGCTATTATCAAGTTGGCAGGAATTAATCAAAGGCCGCTCACACACGAGCTGTCTTCGCCCGCTAATTGCGGGGTCGTGTTTGTTTGTTTAATACTTAATTAGCAACCGCTAACGCACACTTGAGACCTTTTACACGTGGGTAATACCTTTGACTAACTATATTTTAGACGAAGATAAAGTATCCAAAAAAATATACGTGAATAAATATAAAGTTTTTTAAAGTTTCGTCGTTTTTTGGAATCACAGTTACAAAAGTCAGTGTCACAGTTAAAAAAGCATACACGCTAGTCTAGGGTGCGTAGACAATAGGTACAATTGCATACGTCACTAACAAACCGAGTGACATTTTAGTGTAAAATGTAGGAAATTTTAGTAAAATGTAGGGAATGTATGGGTATTTGCCTAAGTTGCCATAACAACTTCGTCGTTGACGTACGCAACTGTAACTTTTTTTTGGACCCCAGAACTGTTAGAATATATTTACTTAGACTGCGGTGGTATGGGCACGTAATGCGCCGCTAAGAAAGCAATATGACCCCTGGTGTTGTGATGGTATTACGAAAGGGAAAGAAAGGCCGGGTTCACCTACTAACTATTTGGACCCAAACTATTTCCACGGATATAAAGACGATGGGACTTAGTCCAAAAATGAAACAGAACCGCCAAGATTGGCGTAGGAATTAAAGGGGCGCCGACCCCATATTAAGGAAAAAAGCAGAGAGAAAAAGGAGATTGTCTGCTTAGACTCTATTTCAAGTATAAATGATCAAAGGTGAAAACATAGGCAGAGTTCAAACCGAGGTCTTGAAACTCGGAATGTTGCGGTGTTTATTTGCTTGTCGTTTCGCAAATATCTACGGGGGATGAAAATGTAAACAAAATGTCAGTGAATACCGTGAAAAGTCGGTGAACTTGGCGCTTAATATGTCTTACCGGATCTGGTTACATGATTTAAATAAACGTCTTATTAATACAACCTTTGAGAAAGCCAGAAATAGCTTTTCTGTTTTGATTCAGTTTAGCTTTTTTGAAAGCTTAGCAGTTTTTTGCCGAAAACTTGAATCTTAAAGGATGAATCGAAAATCGGAGGCCGTTATGAAGTAGGATTTTTTTTAATTCACACATATTAAGCAGTTTATTGCGTTAAAACATTGACAATGTACAAATCGATGTACCAAACTGAGTTTTTCGAAATTTTGTCATATGCATCTTAAACAGGCAAGCCATCTTAGAAGCATAAAGCTTCATAATCAATACGTCCACCTTGGTATAATGGTCAAGAAGTTGACTATCAACCAAGTGGTCTCGGGTTCGATCCCCGTACTGTACAAACATTTGTGTGTATGAACATGTCTGTTTCTACTGGTCTGGTGGGTGTTATATGTATTTATTTAAGTTTATTTGTAATACCTCTGTTTATTCGGATATCTGTAACACAAGTGTTTTAGTTACTCACCACAGAGTCACATAAATGTACATATGTGATGTTGTATATTTATTTTTAAAAATGGTATGGTCCTCTCTCACGCTCACGTCACAAGTCTTGCCTACACAGTTTAGATAATACGAGAAAAACATATTTTTTGATCCATAAAAAAGCTTCAGATATGCAACTCACTCATTCTCTATCAAAAATAATACCAAACACAAACAAAACAACGCATAACGTTCCTTATTTACAACAATCTTATCATAAGACATGAATAATATACGAATGAAATATCCAATCTCTTGTTATCAATATAGGATTTATGTTCTCGTGAGGTTATTTTCTCTATTATTGGAAGTTATTAGACATCGAGAGTTCGTAAATAATACTCTGGAACGATGTCATAATCGGCCGATACAAGGCGGGCATATGTTTGATGTATCTGCGATGGATATTAGTTCGAAGGGCTGGTGTACAACGTTATAATAATTAAAACATGACTTTTTTGACAGTCGAGCGAAAACATCCAGCAAAAATTCTATTATGGGGCTAGCTCAACTGTATCTGGTATATTTGATGTCATGAATTTCTCAAAATCAGCTCGGAGTCGGAAAGTTGGCGGTGTTACAAACCCGTGCCTAGGATAGCACGTTAAGCCGTTGATCCTGCGCCTGATCTCTCTCCGGTCATGTCGGATTGCCGTCTCACCGAACTTTGAGAGTGATAGAACAGTGAGTGCACCTGTGTATTGCGCTTACACTTGTGCACTATAGAATCTCCTGCGTAGTTGGCTGATCTCTATTGAGATAGGCCGCCGTGGTCAAAATCGACCAGGAGGACTATTATTATCTGGCCATATATACTTCATCTGTACCATTTTATAATACTTGAGCAATATTTGTATAACCTGTAGCGGTTATTCTAAGGTATTTTACGGGCAAAATAATCATATGATATCATATGATACCATAGAACAGGGAATTATTATATGTGCGACCTTAACCCTTTTGGATCGGCGCTTAAACTACAGAAAAATTTTCAATTATGAACTTGAATCTTAGGTAATTTGGCGCCGCAAATTACGAATATGCTATAATTTTCCAGATTTTCCGCCGCCATCTTGGAAAATTCACATGCCACCAGTTGTATCAAACTGGGCCCTTCAATTCCTACATACAATTGTGAGGGTTACAATTGTATCATACTGGGCCCTTCATTTCTAACGTAAGATCGTAAAATTTGTAGTGGAGCCTTAATAAGTTCAAACAAACACGTTTCATTTGTATACCAGTATTGGCCATATTAATATTGATTTGTAGTCAAAGCGTTTGTCAAAGTAAAATTGATTTGTAGTGTAAAATGAGCTCGACAGTAAAATAGCGCTCGAAATATTCGTATGGAGTTTTAATATCTCCTGGATTACGCACACGATCTTCTGGAAGAGGTTTGGTATTAAAGGGCTTCTACTGCTGTCCTGCTAGCATATTCAGAGGTATGCTATCGTCATCCCTCCTTTGCCTTCATCAGCAGAAGAGGAACATGAGTATTCAGGGATTTCTACTAAAAAAGTCCAAACCAACGTCATTGTTATCATCATCCTCGTCCCCAGAATCATTGAGTATGTCTGCGATAGCAGCATCATTCAAAACAAGAAACATTGCCTGGAAACTATTAAAAATGAGTAATCATTAGAAACTTAAAATACATAAGAGGTACTGTTGGGCCCACGTCGATACAATTGTTTCTCTAAAGTTCGTTAAGCCGTTACGATAAAGCATTTGCTTGCCAATAGTAACTTTTATCACAAAAACGTTCTATGTTTAACCATTTATGCAATAAATAACTCGTATATTACTACAACTACAAAATAAAACAATAGTAGGTGCTCACTTTCGCCAAGTCAGGGAGCGCAATCAGTCATGTACTGTACAGGTTGAATCCTGCTCGCCGAGTGAGCGTTGGACAAAATTTGTGTGCGAGGTGAAAGATCGCTTCCCGTACAATCGTACGATACTAAGCCCATCCACTGACAACGTAAAACTAGTGAGCTATACTCGACTAAGTGACCCGCACAATTGTATTAGAGCGGTCCGAAAGGGGTAGGTACTGTGGGAAACTTTAAAACATAGGACAAGGAATATCATCACCGTGTGGTATTGTAATTATAACCTGAAGGGACCAGCACAGTTGTCTCACTTATAAAGGTATTTCTGTCTCATGCACAGAGGATCTCTGTAATAGAGGTTAGGATAAATGTTGTGCCAGTTATAGAGGTGCACTTAGTAATAGGCTAAATGACACCACCAATCGTTAACATACTTTTTATTATCTGTCAAAACGATCTGCCTCCATAGATTTTGCATGGGTTAACATGAACGTGATGTCACGGTCATGTATCAGAAATCGGAGTTATTTGACCGAATATTTATTAAATTTTGTGTGTTTAAAAATTGGTTTCTACAGCTTTTTGGAAAAAACTGGTTGTATTAACTTCATAGGGGCTATGTTTTTTAATCGCAATGGTCTTGAAAATATTTTAGATAGGTGTCATCATGCTAATTAGTGTTAAAATGCAACGCAAAAGTTTAAAATCATGTAACTCCAATGATGTTGAAAACAATGTCCCAATTCATGAAAGTAACTTCATTTCATGTATCCCCGCCCCAAGCGGCAAATCGCGCATCCGCTGTGTCAACGCCCAGTCCTTCAGTAATACAGCATAATCCTCGCTAGAACGTGATAATACCACCCATGATAGTACATAGATGTACCCCATGTATATCTATGCACTATCGCAATAAAGTCTAAAGTGTAACAGCAGTATCGGAATATAGTTGCAATGCAAGATCGTTTAGTTAGGCTCGGATTCAGGGGTCCTACTTTGAATACTATCATTTCGAAACCCGGCAAAAAAAGAGGGATAATATAATATAATATGTAACAACATCACATACATTGATCTGACTCCGTGGTAAGCAGCTTAAGCACTCGTATTACGAAACACCCAGATACGTAATTATAACACCCAGACTTGTTCATGCACACAAATGTTTGTACAGTGCGGGGATCGAACCCGCGACCTCTTGGTTAATACTCCACTTCTTAACCATTACACCAAAGTGGTCGTCAAAGGTCAAGGGATGTTATAAGTTTGACCCGTATGTCTGTTTGTGTGTTGATCTGTTTTTGTGTATGTCTGTCTATGGTATCGTAGTTTCCGAACGGATGGACCGATTCCAAAGTGGTATTTTGTATACGAAAGATAAATTAATCACGATGGTTCTCCGTTATGGTTGGTCAAAATCGGTCTAGCCGTTAAAGCTCACTAGATGTATCCTTCCAGGGAGGTTCTTTTTTAACTTAAAAGTTAGTTTTTGATGATATTAGTTTATAATTGTACGAGCTAGCATCGTACATGGAAATTGCCCAACCTCGGAGCGGCGTCAGCGACATACAGCGGCTGACCGATGGACCCTCAACGAGCACCGTCGGCACTCTACACCGACGGCACACATCTACATATCTTTACTTGTTTACAATCAATTACTTTATTATAAATACATGTTCATTTACGTTAATAAAACAGATATCAACCATCAGTGTTAGAACGGCATACAACGGGTTTGTTTCTTACTACAACTTCCCTCTCAAGTCGTTAGCACTCAACACATCCCCTAGCTGTAGACACACCCTACAATAATAATGATGTAATTCATGCTAGAATGGCTGGCGATTAGTATATTGTTTCATGCTTAGTTTCACACTCAAACCTTACATAAGTAAATACCAAAGTTTAGGTAATCTTTATGTGAAAAAGTCACATAGTTCTATGAATAAAACCAGCGCTTACAGTTTATCAAAATGTGGCTGAAAGTATAGACTTATTATTAAGAACCCTTTTTTTATTAAATAAATTTTTCGCTTGCAAGTGAGAAGTTAAATGTTTTACGACGCTGAATTTTTGTACTTATATTAAAATTTAAAATCAACAGCCTTTTCTGTGAACTTGGTTGAATTTTTTTTGCTAACATCAAAATAGAAATGAGATAATATATCAAATCACAAACAGAGTAGAGCCCCCAAAATGGCCACCGCTGAAATGTTGTTGAATAAATTTGCAAGAGGCTTCGCGCAGCCCCGCGCGACTGATAGGCGGTCGACATTACTGACACAGTTCCCAATTGGAGCCTTTGTTTTTTACTAACGAATGGCGATCTGTTTTGCATCGAGCACACACATATGTGTCATATATATACTGACTGTTAAAATCCACGCTGTTTTAGTTCGAGCATTGGACTGGACTTCCAAAGGTCGGGGTATCGAATCCTCCCCGATGACCGGAGCCCCAAAGAAAAGTATTTTTGAAATCAAAAATAGCGTTGTGAACAAAATATACTTAACAAATAAAACAAGAGCCTGATTTTTTGCTTGTTAACAAAACTATGATAAGTTTTTTAAAAGAACTTATGATACCTCAAAAAACTAGGATACCTAATTTCCAACATGTTTCCTTGCTGCGAGGTACTGCACGAACGTATTACGCAGATATAACAGTGTATATTTTGATTAGATTGTGCGTGGGCGTACTTATATTAATGTAGATTACTACTTCATTGGTTAAGAGGTTCATAGGTTAGATTACCACTTTTTGTACAATTTTCAATAAACAATAAATCATAATAATCATAATCGTTTATTCCTTTGAACGAGCTGGTGGTGATGGTATTATAAAATATAACGCGGACTGTAGGTATTTGACATAGGTTCAATAAGAAAAGGTGTCGGTACACAGAGTCGGATAGACGCGGGTGTCGTACGCGCCGCTCGATGGTCAAGTGGTGGCGCTTCGCGGGGCGTCTTGACCGCCGCCCCCGTCGCCCCTCGCCGCGCCGCTCGCGCCCGATGCGTCATCATCTGCCCACGCGCATCGCGCGTGGACATCCTCCCGCCCCTTGGCCTCTTCAAAGGGAAGAGGACAAATGTTATTGAACCCCGTACGAGAGTTCCTCTCCTCGTCTTCAGCTCCGCCACCCTTGAGACGCCGTCCGGTCCTGGATAGGTGCCCACCACGCGCCCCAAAGCCCAAACTAGCGGTGGTAGCGCCTTGTCCCGTATGAGCACGAGTATCCCCTCAGTCAGCTGGCTGGAAGAAGTGGACCACTTGGTTTTCTGCTGTAGCAAGGAAACGTACTCATGAGAGAATCTTTGCCAAAAGTGCTGCCTGATGCATTCGATCCTCTTTTAGCGATCGAGGCAGCTGATGTTCTTCTCTGGAACCTGCGGACACGGCAAAGACGTAAGTGGTCGTCCAATTATAAAGTGGGAAGGAGTGAGAGCGGAGATGGTCAAGTGGTGGCGCTTCGCGGGGCGTCTTGACCGCCGCCCCCGTCGCCCCTCGCCGCGCCGCTCGCGCCCGATGCGTTATCATCTGCATAGGTACATACAGAAGTCGTGGGTTGTTTAGATGCAAACTCTATGTTTCACCTTTTCAGGTATATGAAGTATTTACATTTTAACAATAGTGTTTAGCATATTATTAATAGTAGGATAATACTTTACAATTGAAATTATTTGAATATATAAAAGGAATTAAAAATAACGTAAACACGATCCATTCGACTCAAGAATAAATATTTGCTTGGAGAGCGTCCAAGAAATGTAGGTACTAAGCGGAACCGTAACTTAAAATAATTTCACAAATTGCCGAAAACTTTTTCATGAAAGAAATCGCTTTTGGCAACGAGAAAATTCTCTTTGAAAAGTGTATGAAATAATAATTTGCCTTTTTTGTTGTAGCAGAAAAGTTTACAGAAATTCGTTAATGTAGCCATTAATCTGTGGGAAATCGGTGCTGTAAAACCAGTAAATTTTTGTCAATAATAATGTTGAATTAAGATCGTAATTAAGACATTATTCTTCATTCATCTACTTGCTTATCAATCAGAATAATGCTCGAAACGACTCACAGACGCGAACAAATATAATATAATGCCGATTTCAAGATTAACCAGTTAAATAATTAAAGCTGAGGCTATATCAAGCTTAAAAGGAGATACTGGTCACATCTATAGGGTAGGAGGGGTTCGATTCCCGCACAGTACAAGCATATGTGTGCATGAACACGTGTGTTTGTACTGGTCTCGGTGTTTTCTATGTATAATAATATGATTGATTGTGAAATATTTATTATTATTTATAATCTGATCTATGTAAAAGAAAAAAAATGTATTTTGGTATTTCTATTGAGACACGTATGTATAAGAAAGAAGGAGTGTTTGCGTCTGGGAACAAAACCGATATGTACGGAGTTCCCAATACCAATAAAGCATCAAATGAAATAATCCATCCGTAGAATCCCTTTACATGGCCAGAGATTTAAAGGCATCGGGTTATAGGCGTATTTCTTTGTGAACATCTGCTCCTTCCATCAAACGGCCTTCCATCTTTTTACCCACATTTTGAGCAATCTTTTCCCCTTACGCTTTTTATTACCTCATCTTGGGGTAAATTGTAAATGATGGCACATTCACCGTTATGAATTCTCAAAAAAACGGTTCGGTTTTTACGGGTTTTTGAAATTGCTGTTTTATTGGATTAACATCTATTGAACTTCCTACGAGTATGAGTCTTGCAAAATAACGTATTTCCTCAATTTTCTCCATAAAACACAGTTCATCATTACTTGCCATCTTACTTATCTTACTTACCATCAAATGAGATTGTGGCCGAATGTCTGTCTGTCACTTAGTAAAAAAAATATGTTCGGCATTTCGTATTTACATTTTTCTCAGATATTTATTTATTCGGTTTACGCGAACAGTAGACATTGAAATGATATTCTTTTTTCCGGATTATTTCGCGATTCATTTATTGATCTATCTACATTTTTTTCTCAGTTGTAGGTACTTTTTAGTAGGTAGATAAGTACCTTGACTAACGAGCTTTTAATATCTTTGAGACTCTCGCGCCCCTGGCGATTTGTTTCTGGTAATTTCAATATTTTTAATCCTATAAAACTTTGGACTTTAAAGTACTATAAGTTCTAACTAAATGTAAATGTTATTCAACATTTTGTCTTTGTAAACTAATTGTAGTGTTTTGTTTACGTATTGCCTGTAAATGCTGTGTATACACCTTTTAAGGTTGCAATCTAGTTCGCTACTTAAGTTAGTTACATGCTTAACACTGTTGATTGTTACCAGTTGTGTAAAAAAGATAAAAAAAACTATTTATTTCAGACATAGTCCATATGTGTTTATAGTAACAATAAATTTTAAAAGCTATGATAGTACATCAAATTAATAATACATTAAAAATTGAAATTTATATTATAAATTTTTGAGTCTTTGGCGATCTGGACGCAGGTCCAGTGCAGCATAATAGCACTGTTCACGTCCAGTCTCGCTGCAACCGTTTTTAGAAGGCTGTTGGCGCTGCCTCGGACTCGATGCATCAGCGATGCAATGCGCTTTCTAATGATAGCCGAAAGGCGAAAAAAAAAACCTAAAACTTATTACTCATGTGTAAAAGAAACACGTTATAATAACTATCTCCGTCGTTCTAAGTAGAAGTTCTTTCAAGCAATTTATAGGTTTTCCAAAGAATTGTGCCGCGTGCAACTTTAAGAACACCTGTACACGTATATCGGTCTCAAAGAGCGGAGTGAGGGAGCACAATTTGCGCTCAACTTCTTTTGCTAAGGCTAGTGTTGCCGAGATGTCGATGGATTGAATATCACGGGTTAGTCTTGAATATCGTCTGTAATTTTTATTTTTTCCTTTGCTTACCTTAACTAGTTGTATTTGACCTAACTAGGTGTTATAAAACTTACGTACCATAGATAAATTCTAATTGTAGTAAATTTCATTTCTGTAGCACTTATATAAAATCCTTTAAATAGTGGAATACTGTCTGTTTGTATCTGGAGTGTGGGCGTTAATAGCTGCAACACAGTTTTCTAAACTATAGCGGTTATTTTCGTGCACAATATTTAATGTTCATTAGTTTTTATTCCCAAATAAACTTAATAGCGACAGTTTATTTTGATACATCTCGTAAAAAATTCTTAATGAGAAATTATAAAAATGAACATCCACGCGACGTCCATTTGGTGTGGTTGTTACGAATTTTCGTCACAATTACGTCCTTTAAGGGGAAAAACTTCTTTTCGTTTAATTTGAATTTTTGGTAATGTGATGGTTTAAGAATGTCTAAGGACTGTAATTAGTGAAATATTTACAAGTTTACTCATTCGGGTTTGCCTGAGTTAGGAGAGGGTCCATATGTAACCATGCCCATTTAGAGGTAAAGATTAGTGATAACAATTGCATCTGTTTCTGTATTCTGACCGTTTAGGGGATTTTTTTTTGAAAAACAACAATTCGGTAGTTGACACCACCAATCGTTGACGTACTTTTTATCAACTGTCAAAACGCATTTCTTCATAGAGCTTGTATGGGAATAACACACTTTGACGTCATCGCGTGCAATGCCGACTGAGTGACTAATTATCATTTGAATTCCAATTAAAAATCAAATAATACGAACTGCAGAAAAATATTAGTGTAAAGGCATCTGAAATTATGAATTATTTTAGAGAAAATCAGTTTTTGAATATTTCTTTCATAGTGGAAACAAGCCTATTTATTACTAACTATTTAAAGGCCAAAGGCACCTCTTCCACTACTAGTTTCCACTGAAGATGATTTTTTTGCGGTACGATAAATAAGTATTATATTTTAATTAATGTTAATAATAGTCAAGCGCAGGACAGGGGGAGATGGCGACAGCTCACGAAGGTCCTTTGCACCACGGGGGTGCCATAGGACTCCAACAACAACAACAACAATGTTAATAACGGCTGATTAAACAGAACATCCTAAAAATATGTCATCTTAATAATAATAATATTAAATTGCTTCAACGAACACACCAATCACCTAGCCCCAAACTTAGCGTTAGCTTGTGCTATGGTAGCTAGGATGACGGATAGAAATACTTAAATACATGTATAAACATTCAATCATGACTCAGGAAAAATTGCTCGTGCTCATCACACAAACATTTGCCCCTAGCAGGATCCGAACCCGCGACAGCCGGTTTTGTAGTCTGGACCTCAGACCACTAGACCAAAGTCGTCAAATCTTCAGTGTAGGTACCTTACTCATAAGCAGATAATAAATTTTATTCATTCATTCATCGTTGTCATTTGATACTAAAGGGGCTATCAAATCGCAATATCTATTGGCTATCAATAATCGTCGATAGACTGTCGAAAGTAGGCTGTATCCACCGTCAACACTAGCAAAAGGTTTCACTCGCCGGCTAGTTGGAAAAAGTCTCATCTGAAGTGCTACGCTATGGCCTCTTGAGAGGAATTGAGAGCTTGTTACTTGCCTCTTTTAAGATAACTAACAATAATGATATAGTACTTATTGTTATTGATTGTTAGGCTTTCATATTTCGAGGCTATTTTGTTACCTGGATCCTCCATTAAAGTTGTTTTTATTTTATTTTTTGGGATAAGTTTGCTCTTGACCCAAGACTAAGCCACGATGGAGCGAGCTCATCTAGGAGGTGCCTGTTCACTCTAAATTTGAAAATTTCTAGGTTGTAATTCCAGGGAAACACTGACGCAAGTGGTGAGTTCCACTCTTTTGCATAATCTTATTGATGATTTCAATATATTATTTTCGAGAAAATAATAGTTTTTTGTAAGGCAGTTAAATTTTGTAGACATGTGTTTTTTTTTATTTAGTTTCATTTTAGTTTTTATTGCATTAAAAGAACATTATACAATTTTTATACCTTTTTTGCGACAGTTAAAACAGCTAAACACTTTTAGCGTTAAAAACGTTTACGTATATTTTTCAAAGGATAAACGTATAACCGCAATTGATATCCAACTTATGCTCAAGTAATTAAAAAATTGGTTTAATTTCTCAAAGACTCTCAAACCTCTTTATCGATTTCACCAGATGTGTCCATTTTAAATATAAACGTACGAAATTTCTCTAATATTTCCCAACGACTTAATAGCTTATTCCAATTCGTTTGTAGCCATTAATTGTTTCCGTTATGGCGTCGGCAAATCCACAATCAATTCAGATTTATAAAAATATTCTAAGCCGAGCGGATGGGCGGCAATTTCTCATTTCGATGGAACGAAGATGGCGAAGTAGGGCTGTGAGAAAATGATTAGCAAAAGTGTTTTTTTTTTTAATATTTTTTTAGGAAACACTTATAATATTACAACAAAATAGATAATTAAAATAAATAAATTTTAATTTAGATAAATAAAGTTTTAATTAAAATAACAAATAAACCAATGAAGTTTCGTCAGTTTAAATAACACATATTAATAATAAACCAATTAAAATTATGTTGAAAACATTAAAATATGTGAAACTACAAAATTATAATAAGAAACAACAATTACTTATTATTGCGGCAAGATGTAAATTATTATTTTTTATTATTAATTTTTTTTTTTTTTAACTTAACAAATATTGACGCATAAATATCAACTGGCTGAATATTATTATAGCTATGACAAGCACGAGGCAAAAAAGAGTTACCAGCATACTTAGTGATATAAAGTGGCACATGTGCCACTGTAACTCTTCCTCTTGTTTCGAGGTTAAAAATGCAACATGTTGCATTTTCAACCTCAGAAAAAAAAAATTGGTTGCCTGTAAAGTCGGTATACGGGCGAAAGTTTTACGTGACAACGACTTTGAGTGGTAAAATAATTTTAATGTGAATATTCATTCGTATAACATGAACCGGTGTGTATGCCTATCTCTCTCACTCTCTCTCTCTCTCGCTCTGTTTCCTTTCACTTTTTATGTCTGTCTCACTCGCTCTTAGGCGGGCTAACCATGCCCGAGTCGAAGGGACGCGTGCCTCTCACTCGCTCTCATTGTGAGCGCGGAACGTGAGCGGAGCGTAACACAGTTTCTTGAAGTGTCACCCGGCAAACCAATTTATAAGACGTTGTCACGTCAAAAGGATGGGTTCTAAAAGTTTGACCCCTATTTCTGTTTGTGTGTTATCTCCCGAACGAATGGACCGATTTTAAAGCCGTTTTTATTCGAAAGATATTTTTTTCTATATCACGGTGGTTCTTAGCTATGGCTGGTCAATATTCGTCGGAGCTCCGAATCCGGAATCCGTCGGAGCTCGCCAGCTGTTTCTGGCTAATGTCGGGGGTTTTTTAATTTTTAGTTTTGTTTCTCTGTTAATATTAGTTTGTATTTGTAGGAACGTCGGTTTATAATTAATTGCATACTAAAGTTTTATTTTGGGGTAAATGAGAACACAACTCATAAGTAGTTGTATTGTAAGTCTTACGACTTTCAGCTATAGTTGTTTAAGGAGGTTACAGTTTGACGTATTTTGGTTCCTGCGCTGGCGTCGTTTAGTTAGTAAATTTAAAGCAAAATAGTCCTCGTTTTCAGCTTTAATCATGGAAATTCGCAAGGTAAAGCCTGATTCCATAAACTACTCAGTTAATTAATGAACTGGTAATGGTAGATGATATTTACTTGGAACTCTTTAGACTGAAGGCATCCTGACGGCTTGGCTATTCAGCGTTAAACATTTCAGTTAACTCTTGAAAAAGATGTAGAGAACTACATCGGCGACGTAATAATAAAACGTCATGTCTTCTTCACATCATTGCAACAGGATAAACAGAAAGGTATATAATAATAGTAGTCGCCATAAGACCAATAACAAAAGCCCCTTTCGACGGTCAATCTCAACAGAGATCAGGCAAATACGCAGGAGATTTTAAAGTGCTCAATTGAGTGCGCAATACACTCCCCTTTTCTTCACTCTCAAAGTTCGTTGTGTCTGCAATCCAACCTGACCGGAGAGAGATCAGGCGCAGGACCAACGGCTTAAGGTGCGCACCGAGGCACGGGGGTGTTACATCGCCAAGTTTCCGACTCCGAGCTGTTTCTGAGAAATTTATGACAGAAAATCGCAGAAACAATTGTTGGCTTGACTTGCGATGTAAGTCAGAAAACTCGCCACCACACCAACGAAGCAGTCAAAGAAGATAAAATAAATAAAACCATCGGATGGCAGCCCTTAAGCTGAAAATGAAGTTGGCTGCAATTGGCCGCGGCTTCCTTCGAAACAAGGTTGGTTTTTACAAAAAACACCGCCGCAGGAAGCGGTGGAAGGAGGAAAAGCGTTTTATTGCGACGACTTGCTCGCTACTGCCTTGAATTATTCGTTTTGGAATAAACTTGCGGGACAGTATAGATGTATGATAAACAGTAAGGAAAGCAATGGAACGAATGCTTGAAATAACAAATATCTAGACGCAAGCCTCAAATGGGTTTGTGATGCACGCATTAGCATGTGAATCAACGCGACCGCGATTCGTGACTCACTTTGAAGGTAGCCTTCAAAGTGACGTGACGTCACGACTCGCTTTCTCGCGGTTCGATCCGAATACTTACCAACTAGCTTTAATAACCGTATAAAACCGGTTTCGTTGGAATAGTGGCGAGGTTCTGCCTTCCATCCGAGAGGTCCTGGGTTAGAATCCTAGGTCGAGCCAAAATTGTTTCTGAGATTTTCTGTCATGAATTTCGTCGGGAAGTTGGTGGTGTTACACCCCCGGGCCTAGGAAATCACGTTAAGCCGTTGGTCCTGCGCCTGATCTCTCTCCGGTCATGTCGGATTGCCGTCTCACCGAACTTTGAGAGTGACGGAACAGTGAGTGCACGTGTGTAATGCGCTCGCACTTAAGCACTATAATATCTACTGCGTAGTTGACTGATTTCTGTTGATATTGGCCGCCGTGGTCGGAATCAGCCAGGAGGGCTATTATCATTAAAACCGGTTTCAATAATTTATCTAACTTTGACTGAAAGTTAGAACTGTCAGTTTTAAAGAAACGGGCGTTACATCAGATGGCTTTTATTTTTAGAGTGAAAATGACAGTTTACTTTCTAAAAAGATCAGGTCGCCTTACTGCCGGTATTAAAATTCCATCTCAGTATATTTAAAACGGCCGTTAGGCGACCTGTGGGGTAAGCACGAACATTATCGTAACGTATTCGTGTCGTCCAAACGTCAAAAACTGACAGTTTCTCCATACAAATTGACTAGTTAACGATAGGTCAACGCTCCTAATACGTTACGATAGTTGTCGTGCTCAGCCCACTGTTGAGACGTGATTCTAAATGCTTATGTTATTTCGCGAATTCGTTCTTAGTTTCAGTTCTGCTTATATTTGTACTTTACTGTAAGCTTCTGGCGATTTGTGGCCGTTCTGTGGAAATAGACGATGTGCGGATTTGACTCACTTTGCATGTATAGATCGTTACATGGGTCTATGTAAATGGTCTTCTAAGAAAAACATGTTTCCAGAAAGAAGCTTGGCTGAAGGAGCTTATATTTTTTTAATGACGTATTCATGCTTGATTTCAAGGCACAGAACTATTGAATTGGTCGTATTCCACATTATTATTTTCGTCTCATTCTATCGTCAGTAAAATTGACAGAGGTTGAAATTAAAAACTCATCAACTTATTTGATTTTTTAATGCCATGTCGATAAGTAAGTACCAATTACCTGACCCAAAGCATCTTTTGAGTAACTTGTAACAAAATACATTTAAACAACGGCTTGGCTCAGACCTTTAACCTGGGAAAATTTTATTTAATCATATAACAATGCAATAACCCACATATGTCCGTGAAGGGTTCACAACTCCATTTTGAAAAACGTTTCGTCGAATTACAATTCATCGATGAAAACAAGTCTATTATTTGTTTGAACGATGCGTTATATACCTGGAAGACGTTACATCGATGGTTCATTACATCGAATTTGCATTTAGCATTGAATCAACCTTACCTTCAAATATATGATATTATATAAAAACTGTTATATATATATATATATATATATTGTAAAAAACAGAATCTTTCAGAATCAATCAATCACAAAACGTTAAAAGATTTCCTAAAACTGAAAAAGAGAATTACTTTGCTTTAAACTTCCACTAAACGACGCCAGCGCAGGAACCCAAATAGTTCTAAAACGTCGTTTAGTGGAAATTTAAAGCAAAGTAAAGTAGTTTTTCAGCTTTAGTCATGAATTTCCGGCAACGCCTGATTCCATCAATTATAAAATATTTTCTGACTAAAAATTGTTTCTAAGACATCAATGATGACTTTTTAAGTACCGTTTAGATGTTTTTATCTGTTTTCGGCTTATGCCATAAAATATATTAGTTGCATTAAGTTGTGATGTTTTATCCTTAAGCTTTAAATGTTAAGTTTGATTGGTTAATTTGGTTCGATTATATTCAATAGAGTTTTTCTTGACAATATAATTTAATTAAATGTTATTTTTAATTATTTAATAGAACTTAATTTTGATTTCTGTCTACGCAGTAGCCAGAATGGCGCGCGGGATGAAGGGCGAGGGGCGAGAGGAACGGCCGCGGCCCGGTCGCGCCGGCCGCCACACTTCTCAGCACGGCAGCGCCCATAACCAACGTTAACACGCATACCTAAATTTGTAATTTTGTCCTTTGCAAGTAAACCTAAACGTACAGACATTATCCTTTCTTGTTTTATTTCCAACAAGAAAATTGGCGACCGTGACAGGACTGGTTTGCAATAGTTGGAATAATTTGACGTAAAAACAAGTCACGCGAGATTCGATGGAATGAGCCAGCCATGTTGATGTGAATTTTTCTACTCGCCGCGACACGTGGACAACGGAGGAACCATCAGGCCAGTGCAATCCTTTTTCCTTTCTCTCATTCTTCCTATCTCAGTTTTTTGATTTGTGTGATAAGTGTTACCCAGCTATTAAGCAGACCGCCTAGGTATTTTTTTTATAAGCTTTTTTGCACTCACGGGTCGAGAATACATTTCCTTCCCGTACGCTTACCATCAAATTATTATCAAAACATAAATATCGCTTAATAAAGTGAGACATTGTGCACCGCTTCATACCTACCTGTTTCATGAGAATTATTTGCCGTTATTTCTCTCTAAAATTGCTAGATCATTCCATACCTAAGATACTCGTACATACCTACCAAATTATATTTACTTTATACAGGCACATTTATGTACTTAACTATAACTTTCTTTTAAAATAATTATTACATAGTTTGCTTAAAACACGTTTTACGCTTCAAGCTTAACGTAAACAGATTTCGTGTTAATCGTTAATTACGAACGGCTTAAAGTTGAGTTCGATTTAATTTCATAGCTAGTTAGCATAGCACCCCTAGTTAGCATAAAATAAAATTATTATTTTATAATTTTAAGACGTTTTTTCACCGCATTTCCAGGGTATCCCCGGTTATATTGCAAGTTCAAACGTGGTTATTCTGTGGCTATACTACGAAGGTTGACGAGTTGAGGAAGGAGCGCGGAGATCAACCGGGGCGCGGAGATCAACAAGGACTTGACGAATTTGTGTCTGGGTTTGATGCACAATTTTCTTAATTTGTTTGCTTGCTCCCACAAACTTCCCGTAAGTACTAAAATTTGTAATAACTAAATATTTATATTTTTGTGAAATTTTCTAAAAATGAATCCGGACACTGAAACAGATTCTAAACTAAAAGATTTTATTAGGCAGCGTGGTTCAATCAGAGGTCGGTTAACTGTATTTGAGAAATTTCTTTTGGAATTAAAGGAAGTTGACCCTAAAGACATAACTTCGACTCAAATTAACGAATTGAATCTGCGAGCTGAGAGAATGGAAGCGTTATTTGCCGAATTTGAAAGGTGTCAAGCTCAAATAGAATTATTTTGTCCAGTTTTAAATGATCAAATTGAGGAAAGAGAATTAACAGAGTCTAAATTTTATACAAACATTTCATTAGCTCAATCCTTGATCGAATTACATTCGTCTGGTAAAAAACAAAACAACACTATTTGTCATTCTTAGCAAAACGATAATTTGAACGTCAAATTACCGATAATAAAACTACCTACATTTGACGGTAATTATTTTATGTGGCTTGAATTCAGAGATACTTTTGAATCTTTAATCCATAATAATGAAACGGTTCCTGACATAAACAAATTCCACTATTTACGTTCTTCATTAGAAGGCAGTGCTGCTCTCATCATAAAGTCTATTGAATTCACATCACAGAATTATTTAATAGCTTGGGATTTGTTATGTCAGAGGTACAATAATAAGAAATTGCTGATCAACAACCACTTAAAGGCGTTGTTTAGGATAGAAAACATAAATAGAGAATCTCATAGATCAATCCGATATTTAATTGATATTGTCACAAAAAACTTAAGGGCCTTAACTACACTTGGTCAACCGGTTGATCAATGGGACACTCTCATCATCTTTATGATTTCTACCAAATTAGACCCAATCACTAGTGGAAAATGGGAGGAGTATAGAAACAACCTACCTGATTTGCCACCTTTGAGTAAATTTATTGACTTTCTTAGTAACAGAGCTGATATCCTTGAAACTATGCAAGCGAACAAGAGTGAGAAGGGTAATATTTACAATAATAATACTCACAAGGAATTGCAAACAAGGTCTGATCAAAAAAACCTAATACCTAACAATAGATTTTCAAAAACGTTTCTCACTTCTGGTTCCAAAGAGGGTTCTTTTTCATGTCCAATGTGTAAAAGGGGTCATCGAATAATTGATTGCGAAACTTTTAAGGCTTTGCCAATTGATAACCGAGTGAATGAAGTCTCTAAGTTGAAGCTTTGTTCTAATTGTCTTCGCAGAGGTCATGAAGTAACTAATTGTCGCTTAGGTCCTTGTAGGCTCTGTAGTCAAAAACATAATAATATGCTGCATAAGAATAAGCATAGTAATACTCACTCTCAGTTTAACAAAGGCGATTCATCACCGAATGCCGAAGTGATCACACCGCCTAAATCACTGTCAGTACAATACACAAACCAAGTTCTTCTTGGTACAGCATTAGTAAAAGTCATTAACCCTGTAAATAATCATACTTATGTTGCTCGCGCTCTGCTAGATGCAGGGAGCCAAACCTCATTCATGACTGAAGACCTGAAACATAAAATTGGATTAGTTAGTTGTGATCCCGATTCATTCATTATTTCGGGAATTAACAATGTTAAAGTTCGGATCTCAGATAGGTGTGACGTAACGATTAATTCATTATCAGATTCATTTACTACAAAGTTAAATTGCCTAATAGTTCCTGAAATCACTGGTCAGTTGCCTAATATGTCAGTGAATATAAACCAATTAAACTTACCACATAACATTCAGTTAGCAGATCCCCAATTTTGTACGCCTGCCGCTGTAGACATGCTGTTAGGTGCTGATGTATTCTTTGATTTATTATGTCCTGATAGAATATCACTGGGTCCTAATATGCCCACTCTTCAAAGTACAAATTTAGGCTGGATTGTTGCAGGCAAATTAAACATAAATAACAATCCACCGTCTCGTAATATTAATTGTAATTTTACCAAAGACATTAGTGAAAAACTTACCCAATTCTGGAATCTTGAAGAAATTCCCACCAGTTCCAAATGTCCATTGTCGGCTGATGATGAATACTGTGAGGAACATTTCAGTAAAAATACTAAACGCTTACCTAACGGTCGATTCTGCGTCAAAATGCCCCTTAGGGAATCACCTGAATCGTCACTGGGTGATTCTTACAAAATAGCTGCCAAACGATTTTACAATTTAGAAAAGAAATTATCTAAAAATTCATTACTTAGACAACAGTATTCTGACTTTATAAATGAGTATGAGGCGCTAGGTCATTTGACAAGAGTGAGTAGACCTCAATTTGGATACTATTTACCTCATCATGCTGTTATCCGGGACAGTAGTGAAACGACTAAGTTGAGAGTTGTTTTCGACGCCTCGGCCAAGACAACTACAAAGAAATCACTTAATGATATTCAGTATACAGGCCCAGTGGTGCAGGATAATTTGTTTGATATACTCGTTCGATTTCGTCAGCATAGATTTGTTCTTACTGGAGACATACAAAAATGTTACCGACAAATTATGCTAGATGAGTCACAACGTAATTTACAGCTTGTACTGTGGCGTGATGACGAATCAAAACCAATTGAAGTTTTACAGTTAAACACCGTAACATACGGCACCGCATCAGCCCCCTATTTGAGTACACGGTGTCTTTTGCAACTGTCCCTTGAGTGTCCCGATCCAATCATAGCCGAAATAATAAAAAGGGATTTATATATAGATGATTTGCTGACTGGTGCTGAATCGGTTGAAGATTTAGCTTATATACGTGATAAGGTCACTCAAGTACTAAATTCAGCGTGTTTTCCTTTACATAAATTCCGCACTAACTGTCCTAAGGCTTTTACAGATTCAACATCATCCGAAGGTCTCGATTTAACGAAACAATCCAGTGCGCTAGGCGTACAGTGGGCACCGGATACTGATACACTATCTTTTAGCATAAATATTGATCACAACGAAAAGGTTACTAAAAGAATTATTCTGTCCAACACTTGTAAGATTTTTGACCCATTAGGTCTAATAAGCCCTTGTACTGTTGTACTTAAAATCCTATTGCAAAACTTATGGCGTCTCAAATTAAACTGGGACGAACCAGTGCCTATTGAAATTAAAAGGAACTGGCTAAAGTTAATTAGTAATATAAATGCCTTGCATTCCGTTTCCGTACCCAGACATGTAATGTGTGCGAAACCAATCACACGTGAGCTGCATTGCTTCGTAGATGCATCTCAGGAAGCCTATGGGGCATGTGTGTATATGCGCACTACGGATGACTCAGACTGCACTACAGTTTGTCTTCTTTGTTCAAAGACTAAGGTGGCGCCGATTAAGCCTTTAACCATACCGCGTCTTGAATTATGCGCTGCGTTACTTGGTGCACGTTTGGTTGCCACGGTAAATAAAGCCCTTCGTTGTAGTATACATAAAACTACATTTTGGTCAGACTCAACTATAACGTTAGGTTGGATAAAATCACAACCTAAAATTCTTAAAACTTTTGTTTATAATCGCATTGATGAAATTCATGATCTGACTTCTAGAGATTCTTGGAGACATATACCTACAGACTTAAACCCAGCTGACTTAGCATCTAGAGGCGTAGACCCAAATCAACTTGTGCACTCACCCTTATGGTGGACGGGTCCAGAATTCTTAAAATTAGATGATTCAAACTGGCCTCGTTCTCCTAATACAGAAAATATAAATTTACCTGAAATAAAAGTTTTGCAATCAAATGTGGAAACTGAAAATTCATTCATCAACTTGGAAAGATATTCAAATATAAAAAAACTGACAAGAATATTTGCTTACATAAATAGATTTACTCATAATTGCCGTCATAAAGAAAATAGATTAAAGGGGTCTTTAAGTGAAAAGGAACTGTCGCAATCATTAAATTGTCTTATAAAAATAGCACAGTTAGAGTCATTTAATAAAGAAATTAATCTTATTAAAAATAAAAAGAAACTTACCTGTTCGAATTTGTTGCAGTATTCTCCATTCATAGACGAGAACGGCGTGCTGAGATTGGATGGTCGGCTGAATAATACAGAATTTAGCTTTGAAAGGAAGCATCCTGCTTTACTGCACGGAAAGCATCACTTAACGAAACTTTTAATGCAAGCCGAGCACCTCCGATTGCTGCACGCTGGCCCTCAACTTCTTCTGGCAAGCCTGAGGGAACGGTTTTGGCCTATTGGGGGGAGGACGTTGGCACGTAAAGTAGTAAAACAATGTATTATATGTACCCGTCATAGAGCCAAAACCATGGAGCCCCTGATGGGTCATCTGCCAGCTAGTCGGGTCACCCAAAGCTACCCATTTCAGATATGTGGTACTGATTTCGCGGGCCCTTTTCAAATTTCAAGTAAAGTAGGCCGAGGTAATCGTATTTCAAAATGTTATCTCTGTTTATTTATATGTTTTAGTACCAAGGCTGTACATTTAGAGACTGTAAGTGACCTGAGCACTAACGCATTCTTATCCAGTCTTCGCAGATTCATTTCGCGTAGAGGAAAACCTAAACAAATTTATTGCGATAATGGAACAAATTTTGTGGGGGCAGGTAATGAATTGGGCAGATCATTAGATGCAGGCATAAATTATATTTATAGTTTCACAGCCGAAGAAGGAATTGAATTCAAATACAATCCCCCCTACTCGCCAACCTTCGGAGGGCTCTGGGAAGCAGCCGTAAAGAGTGCAAAGTTTCATTTAAAACGCATATTAGGAAACGCTAGTTTAACTTTTGAGGAGTTGGGTACGCTTTTCTCACAAATCGAAGCTGTTCTCAACTCCCGACCCCTTACTCCTTTATCATGTAATCCCAACGACCTTTCTCCATTGACCCCAGGGCACTTCCTGATTGGGCGGCCTCTGACGTCGCTACCATCGCCTCCTGCTATTGAAGAAAGAAAAATAAGAAACAGATATCAGCTGATTGAGACGCTAAGAGAGAGTTTTTGGAGAAGATGGCATAATGAATACCTCTCAGAATTACAAAAGAGAACAAAATGGCAATCACCTTATGAAACTCTAAGAGAAGGCTCATTGGTCGTATTCAAAGATGACAACCTTCCCCCCATGAAATGGAAATTGGGACGAGTCCATCGCTTGTTTCCCGGCAAGGACGGAGTCAGCCGGGTTGCAGACTTCAAGACTACCAGAGGCATCGAACGACGTGCACTAAACAAGGTGTGCCCCCTCTTACATGACGAGCATATCTTGGACGCACCATCAACTCCTACGGATCCCCCTGCTTCTACTGTGGCCCCCCCAGGATGTCTACGCAGTAGCCAGAATGGCGCGCGGGATGAAGGGCGAGGGGCGAGAGGAACGGCCGCGGCCCGGTCGCGCCGGCCGCCACACTTCTCAGCACGGCAGCGCCCATAACCAACGTTAACACGCATACCTAAATTTGTAATTTTGTCCTTTGCAAGTAAACCTAAACGTACAGACATTATCCTTTCTTGTTTTATTTCCAACATTTCAAATTAAGTTGCTGCTAATTAATTAAACTAAGATGCTGTGCCCTAGCTGGGCGTCACTGTACTAGTTTACTCATAAAACTGTTACACCTTACTGTAACGTGGGCAATAAATATTATGATTATGGTAACCACCAGACCAATGAAGGTCACCGTATCAACTTACATGGCAGCAATGACCAAGACCGTGATTCCGAATATCTTATGAGGCGCACGACTAACTGAGCCCATGTCACAAAAGCCATTGTTCAGTAAGTAGATATAAGTAGATAGATATTTGTATATACGGACATACGGAGTCAGATCTGACTCCGTGGTAAGTAGCTAAAGCACTTGTGTTACAGATATCAGAATCAACAGAGGTATAACAAATAAACTTAAATAAATACATATAACACCCAGACCAGTACAAACAGACATGTTCATGCGCACAAATGTTTGTACAGTGCAGGAATCGAACCCGCGACCTCTTGGTTAAAAGTCAAAGTCAAAGTCAAACCATTACACCAAAGTGGTCGTCAAAAGTAAACTCTTTCGTTTTTGAGTCCATAACTATGTTTAACGAGGTCTTCGAGTGCCCTTAACTATCTGAGCGTCTCTAGCCGGCCTCCGTCAGTTTACGAGCTCATTTATGGGGTTTTGGTCACAGTGTATAAGAGAAAGCAATTTTTAAGATATTTATGTAATATCTGCTGCCCGCGATAAAAGCTATGGCTTTTATCGCGGGCTTTGAGCGCGGCGACCGAATCAATAAATTCATCATCATCATCTATATCAGCCAAAGGACGCTCACTGCTGAATATAGGCCTTCCCCACAGTTTTCCACATCGACCGATCACAAGCGGTCTGCATCCAGTGTGATCCTGCGATCTTTATGAGACCGTCTGTCCATCTTGGCGGTGGACATCCTACGGTGCGCTTTTGGTCGAAGGGTCTCCAATCCAGAACTTTTCTACCCCAACGGCCATCATTTCTTCGCGCTATGTGCCCTGAATCAAGAAAGTGCTATGAATCAAGAAATTCAGTAACGAATAAAACCTAACACATCGTCTAACAGTCGTTTCAGTTCGGCAGACTTCGGCACTGTGTTTGTGTGCGTGCGACTAGGCGTATGTGCTATTGCAAGACTACACGCATGTGTAGTCTTGCAATAGCTTAATTTGTCTTGTTTAAAAAAAGTAAGCCAGAGTAAGTAAGACGCGAAATTTATAAAATTGAAGTACTCCAGGCGTTTGCTATCTTGGGCGTATATGAAATAATGGTTTCTAACAGTACATATTTTAAATAAGTGTTCGCTGTAAGTTTTACGAGTAAGCAAATAGTAAGTTTGCGGGGCTTAAGATTTTGCTAAGTCCTGGTTGAGGTAAGAAGTATTTTCAGAAAAAATCTGTGGTTCGTGATTCAACTCGGTACATCTTGCGGCGCAGGCAAGAATGCCTTGCGTATTTTCCTATTTAAATTTATTATCCCAATATAACTTTAAGATTTTCATGCCATTAAAAATGGTTGATTAAGCGGATGTATAATTGCTGATTAACAACTATGACCATCTTCAGTGTACCTTAACCAAACGCAAATAAAGATTAATATATATTAAGCATATATCATTTAAAAAAAAAATAAAAAAAACTTTATTTACATAATCAAATACAACCGCAAAAAACAAGATGATGTAGTCTCCTATTAGGCATTACAGAATGCCCGTATCAGGAGGCCACGCGCTTCCATAACGGTAGAAATTACATAACTAATCTTAATGTGGGTACTATTTTAATTTAAAAGTGCTTAATCTTATTCAAAACAAATTATATAAAGAGTTTACATAAATGTGTGTATGTGTGTAGTGTGTGTGAGTACTGCCTTTTGACGTGGCAACGTCTTAAATTAGGTTGTGGCTCGGAGTCACTCATGAAAAAGTGTAACGCCTGCTCACGTCTGTTACGATGAGAGAGAGGCCCGCCGGACCGGCGAATGCCTTGCGTCTCTCTCCCACTCAAACATGATCGGTGTCACGTAAAATCTTCGCCCGTAAAACCGACTTTACAGGCAACCATTTTTTTTCATTCTTTCAATGATGCTTTCAAAATCGCTAATTCCTATCACATACACCCAACCCGTCAACCGTCGTAAAGTCTTCAATCACATTATCCGCCGCCGCGGCCACACTGTCCAATATGGCCGCGTTAGCTTTATGTGGTCCGATTTAATCTGCCGACGGAGGGTTATTCGGCCCTTTATGATCGGGTTATGTGTACCACTTAATTGGGGTTAAGCTTGAGTGGAACCCCATTTTTTGTGGTGATTATTGATTGATATCTGAGGGTTATGATCGGAGATAACTGGTGATTTAGTTTAGAAACAGTCTTGAATGCGTATGCGTATTGTACTCTAATCAATCTCATTTACATGTTTACTTGATGCAGAGATTTGTTATTTATTGTTGTGTTTTTCGTTTTTCTTGTAGCTGCTATGTAGTTAAAATCTTTTTTAGTAGATTAACTTTTTGATTATTGGGAATTTAAATATTCATAATGGTTCTCCTAAGGCACAAGCTCTGCCTAGTTTCGGGACCCCTGCAAAATTTCTTGCGTTGCAATCTTCAAATTGCACAATGCAATCTGCTTTAAGTTTACTTATTATAATTGTATTTTGTATTATATTATACTTGTGCAATAAAGAAATATTATTATTATTATTTTATTATTATTAAGTACATTGATATTGAAAAGGTTTTCATATAAACATTACACCTATCTTCGTCGTTGGTGCGGTGAGAGTGTACCTACTCGTGGGGGTTGATTAGTAAACCTGACCAAGCAATCAATTATATATTCTATTGATCTAATCTCGCCAAATTACAGTGACATTATTAAATGAAGAAAACCTTATCAAGTGTGACAAACTCATCAAACTTAAATAGCCAATGTCATTGCAGCAGGATTCTGTAGCAAAAAGTTTGTTTTAACCCATTAAATAAATAAATAAATATCACAACAAACACACCAATTGTCTAGTCCCAAATTAAGGTACGAGGCTTGTGTTATGGGTACTAGACTACTAGACAACGGATAAACTTACTTAAATACTTTTTTTTTTTAATAAATACATATTATACATAGAAAACACCCAGACCAGTACAAACACTCATGTTCATGCACACTTATGTTTGTACTGTGCGGGGTTCGAACCCGCGACCCTTGGTTTCAGAAGTCCGACATGTGGACCACTGCACCAAGCGGTCGTCGAACATTCGTCGAACCCATTACATCTCATTCGGCTGAATGCAGGTGTAAAACAATAGAAAAAAAAAAGATGTCTGTTAAATTCAACTTAGTCTGTTAAAACCATTATTTAATTTTGAATAACACTAAAACCATAAAACCATATTTAATTTTGAGGTGCTTGTGGCACAGTGGTTGCAGCGCTTTGGTAGTGATACCCAAAGTTAAGCAACCTGCGGCGCGGTCATGTTTGGGATGGGTGACTATTCTGATCATTTAAGTGACGTCTATTTACAAGCATCTCCGTGCTTCGGAAGGCACGTTAAGCTGTTGGTCCCGGTTAATATCGACAGATATTAGTCGTTAAGCCTGGTCAGACACCCTCGGCGGCTTAATAACATCTGACAGTAAGTTTGGTCACTTACCTTACAAACACCCCTCCACCAATCCGCACAGAGCCCGCGTGATGGAGTATGACTTTGACCACCTCTTAGTTAAGGTGAGGCCTGTGCCCAGCAGTGGGACGTATATAGGCTGATGAGAAAAAGAAGAAGAATAACACTAACAACAGGTTATCGGGTCTAAACGCGATCTATTTTAATGACGAGTAATTAGTGTTAAAATGTAACGCAAAAGTTTAAAACCATATAATTTTGAATAAGTATATAAAACGTCAGGTCCTCTGTGTTCCCATTACCTTTCCAACATCGTATTCAAAGCACAAACGAGCACAAAAGCAAGACGCAAAGTAAACATCGTCCGCCCATGACCCACACGCCTCCATAAATATCCCGCTCAGAGTCACTCTGTTGTTTTAAGCCTCTAAGCTGAGAGGGCTGAGTGACAGCCGAGTTCTACCCCGTGACGGACACCGTGTTATTTCGGAGTGAGTGGCCTTATTCTGGTAGGGTCACATTTCAGATCTAGATATAAGTCGATTGAGATTCGGCATTGTCATGCAAACTAAACGTATATAAAAATAGTTGTATATAGTATAGTATATACTGTACCAAGCACCCCAATCTTTTTACTCTACTGTAATAAAAATTCTTTGTACTCGGAAATTCTCTAACTATTTTTTAGTTAGCAGTAAGAGCGTGTTTTTGACGTGACAACGTCTTATAAATTGGTTTGCCGGGTGACACCTCAAGAAACTGCGTTACGCTGCTCCGCTCACGTTTCGCGCGAGAGTGACAGAGCGAGAGAGAGAGAGAGATAGGAATACACACCGGTTCATGTTATACGAATGAATATTCACATTAAAATTATTTTACCACTCAGAGTCGTTGTCACGTAAAACTTTCGCGCGTATACCGACTTTACAGGCAACCAATTTTTTTTTTAGTTTTTTAAAGTTTTATATATTTTTATTTTTTTAGTGGATAAGGATAATGGAAACTCTTATCAAATGTCATCGGTACTGTGCATGTAGGTACGTATGCAAAGTTTCAAATTATTTCGATTCCTGGAAGTTGGTGGTAATTGAGCTCAAAGATTTCGTTATATACATACATACATACAACCCGGGAACACACAGGGAAATATATGAAATTTAGCTTACATGAGTTGATTACTAACAAACAAACACCGGAACAGGTTAAAATAAATGAAATCTTGTAAAAATGTATGTCTTACAGTCTTTTGCAGATTTATATTTACTATAATACTAACTTTTACTATAATACTAACTTTTACCCAAGTGGTTGCAGCGCTTTGGTAGTGAGACCAAAAGTTAAGCAACCTAAGGCGCGGTCATGTTTGGGATGGGTGACCATTCTGACTATTAGAGTGACGTCTATTTACAAGCATCTCCGTGCTTCGGAAGGCACGTTAAGCGGTTGGTCCCGGTTAATATCGATAGATATTAGTCGTTAAGCCTAGTCAGAGGCCCTCGGGCGGCTTAATAACATCTGACAGTAAGGTTGGTCACTTACCTTACACACACCCCTCCACTAATCCGCACTGAGCCCGCGTGGTGGAGTATGGCTCGCACCACCTCATAGTTGAGGTGAGGCCTGTGTCCAGCAGTGGGACGTATATAGGCTGATGAGAACTTTTACCCGCGACTTCGTCCACATTAGGTAGTTGTTTTGGATGTGTCGTTTTCCCGTAATACCATTTTTTTCCAATTATAATTCAAACCTTTGGTAATTTAGGGATTAAAGCGATCAGATTCCCTCGAAAGTATTTTTTCCATGGGAATGCGTTGTTTTTCCGCGGTCAAAAGTAACTCATGTCCTTTCTTAAGTCTCAAACTATCTCCTTACCAAATTTAATTTAAATCTGTTCAGTAGTGAAGGCGTAAAAGCGATCGGCCCACTTAAATTTTCCCATTGGTATGCATCATCTTCCCGCGGTAAAAAGTAGCCTATGTCCTTTCTCGGGTATCAAAATATCTCCATACCAAATTTCATGAAATCGGTTCAGTAGTTTAGGTGTGGTTGAGTAAAATACATACAGACAGAGTAACTTTCTCATTTATTATATTAGTATGGATAAGTATATTGCAGTCACAAAGTGTGACAGTTGCGACTTGCTAACAAACGGCTGAGACTTGTAGAAAATGTTTATTTCGGTTCTTTCCCTAGTTCGTTCTCATTCATATTTTTGAAATGACTTATTTCTATTTGTTAAGTTTTTTTTTTCGTTCACAACGCTATTATTAATTTCAAAAAGACATAACACTGAAAAAATTCTTTTCGGCTCCGGTCATCGGGGAGGAATCGAACACCCGACCTTTGGAAGTCCGGTCCAATGCTCTGACCACTGAGCTACCGAGAACCTTAATGGAGTCGTTGAATTTTATTTGTTAAGTATTTTTTGCGTTCACAACGCTATTTTTAATTTCGAAAAGACAACACTTAAAAAATTCTTTTCGGCTCCGGTCATCGGGGAGAATGATGACCATCGGGTCATCATCCTGACCGGAGCCGAAAAGAATTTTTTAAGTGTTGTCTTTTCGTTGAATTTTGTAAGTGCTTTTTAACGCTTTGAGCCAGCGTATGTTTCATCAATGATTGTGGGAGGCACCCTCAAATCACCCAAGAGAAATATTTTACACATATTTAACAATCGGTTGAGATGAAACAGGCGAAAATTTTATTTGTTAAGTATTTTGTTAAGACTTATTTCTCAGAAATAAGCAAACAACCTTGGAAAAGGGATGCTATCCAGAATTAGCCCTCTCGCTGAGTGACAGCTGAGGGCCGGACACGGATGACTTGAACTTGTTCCCAACCGGGCTCTGTTTTGCATTCAAACATGTTTCAAAGTTATTTATTTACGGTGAAGTTTATTTTCAAGCGCTTTAGATTTAGGACAGATGGGATCATTATAAAAGCTGAAAAAGAAGATTATTTTGCTTTAAATTTCCACTAAACGACGCCAGCGCAGGAACCAAAATACATTCAACTGTAATCACCTGAAAAAGCTAGAGCTGAAAGTCGCAGGACTTACAATACCTACGACCTACAACGTGACACAGAAGATGCACCTGGAATCACAACACTGACACCAACAAAACACTCGACGCGTTTCGCCACTACACGCGGCATCCTCAGGAGATGTTGTCGCTTCGACAGACTACGAGCGTCTGGGATCATAACGACGACGGGTTTCTTCGCCTCAGTAGGGGCGGTTCGGGTTCGAGCCTTAGCTCCTTCCCCGGGCTTCTTCTCGCGAGCTTACTAGCCAACGGTGTTAGTTGCCGCTTGCGCGGCCGTCTTGCGACGACAGGTCTCGTCTAGCTACATCTTCTGCCAGAGCCGGCTGCACAGTCGCTGCGGGCTGCCCATCAGGTGAGACCCCGTTCGGGGAGGCCCGATGAGCAGGGCAAGCTGACTGCGGCTGACTCTGGCTGGGAAAGGGAAGAGAGTTAGGTTGTGTCACATCACTAGTCTAAGTTACGTTACATCCCTAATCCGCTATATTGTCGGTGTCTTTGACAGATGTCATTCGTCCTTACACATGGTTGTTAACCTCACGTTTTTGGTCTATAATATTAAATATACTGTGCCTGCAATCAAGCCTTTCATTTAATAGAACATGGTGTCAGAAGTGCGGACTGCGGAATCTCCAAAATAATAAGAAGGCAAGAAGAAATTAACAATAAATTTTCTACAAAATGTCGAAAGTGGAAAACGTGACGTCGCCGGCTGAAAATGTGCTTCCCACTCCAAATTTCAGTTCCGCATTGCCGAGGCTAAATATTTCGTCGGATATAATAAACAACAACGCCGAAGAATGGAAAAAATGGTGGCAGCAATTTGATTTATATTTGCTAGCCACATGTCTTGACAAAGTGGAAGAAAAACGCAAAATCGCCATTCTACTTCATTCCATGGGTCCAAAAGGTTTGGAAATCTTTAATTCATTTGATTTATTGATGGAAAGCGCTACACTCAAACAAGTAAAGCAAAAATTTGATAATTATTTCGAGCCGAGAAAAAACTTGACAATCATCAGGCATTCATTCTTCACTAGGAAACAAAAAATGTCAGAAAGCATTGATGAATTTATGACTGATCTTGAAAATATAAGCCTTAAGTGTGAATTTTCTACTTTAAGACAGTCATTGGTCAGAGACATTTTCATAGTGAACATGTGCTCAAGTTTGTCACACATTAGACAGCGGCTATTACAAGAACCTGATCTAACTTTGGAAAAAACAGTCGAAATATCCAAAACTATCATGATGGCACAACAGAATGCTGAAACAATGATGAAGGATGTGTCAAAAATCACTGAAGATGTTCTTCATGTCAGAAGTCGAAGAAGTCAAAAGTCAATGTCAAGTCAAAGTCAGTCGAGAAGATCATCCAGTGATGAGTCAAGAAGTCAGTCATTGAGTAGTCAATCGTCTAGTCGTCAGCAAGCGTCATGGTCAGCCCAGCATGGTACCTGTGGAAGGTGTGGACAGATACATCGTTCCAAGTGTCCAGCGGCAAACGTCAAATGCAGGTCATGTAATACTTTTGGTCATTATGCTAAAATGTGTTTTAAAAACAAAAATGTCAGGAATTTAGAGTCACAGTATGTGCATGATGAAAGCGCTCACTGCTCTGAAACATACTTTGTAGGTACAGTCAGTCAAAATTTAAATAAGAATATTGGTACAGTCAGTCAAATCAGTCCAAATTCAAATCAATTACAGAATGTTCATGATGAAAATGCTCACTGCTCTGAAAGTCAAAATTATAATAAAAATATTAGTCCAATTAGTCAACAATATTGTCAAAGTCAAAATGTGGAAAATTTGTCAGAACATTTTTTTATAGGCTCAGTCAACCAAAATAATAATAGTCAAAAATATTATTCAAATCGGTCATGGCATTTGGATATTATTGTCAATGGTCAGAATGTAGATTGTATTCTAGATTCTGGAGCTGATGTAAACATTATGTCTTTATCAACATTTAAAAAATTAAATTTGTCATTAGAAGGTCTGAAAAATAAAGTCAAAGTATCCGGTTTTGGGGGAACAAATATCCCTATCATTGGTCAATGTAATATACAATGTCAAATCAATAATTTGAAAGAGAGCATCATATTTATTGTTACAGATTTGAATTGTCCAACTGTTTTAGGTCTACCCACATGTGAAAAAATTGGAATTATAAAAAGAGTTTTTTCTTTAAATAAAAACAGTGATAGTTCAAAAATGCTAATGCAGTACAATGATGTTTTCCAGGGTCTTGGATGTCTGCCTCCTGTCTGTCATCTTAAACTTCTTCCGGATGCTGTTCCATGTGTCGACCCTCCAAGGAAAGTTCCGTTCGCTTTGCTCAAGGATCTTCGTGAGGAGTTAGATCGCATGGAGAAGATGAAGGTCATAGAAAAGGTCACTAAACCTACGTCATGGGTAAATTCTGTGGTCGTCACTGTCAAATCGTCAGGTCAGTTAAGAGTTTGTCTTGATCCAAGAAATCTTAATAAAAGTATAATGAGAGAATATTATCCATTAAAAAATATCGATGAAGTCAGATCTAAATTGAAAGGCGCTGCATACTTTTCTCATTTAGATGCATTTTCTGGTTTTTGGTCATTGAAACTAGATGAAGAGAGCTCTCAGCTCTGTACCTTTCAAACTCCATTTGGCAGATATAAATATTTAAGATTGCCTTTTGGTATTAATGCAGCAACAGAAATTTTCTATAGAGTCATAACAGATTTATTTGGTGACATAGAAGGTCTCTTAATTTTTGTCGATGATTTTCTAATATATGGAGAAACAGAAGAAATCCATAATGAAAGACTAAAAAAGGTATTAGACCGAGCCAGACAAGTGAATTTGAAATTAAATAAGTCAAAATGTAAATTTCTAGTCCCTGAAGTCTGCTTCTTAGGCTATGTATTTAGCAAAGAGGGTGTCAAAGTTGATATGGAAAAAGTAAAGGCAATTCAAAGCATGCCATCACCACAAAATGTCAAGGATTTACAGAGATTCTTAGGAATGGTCAATTATCTTAGTCCTTTTATTGAAAATTTGTCTGAAAAAACTCACATATTAAGAAACTTATTAAAAAATGATGTCATGTGGTCATGGGATGAAAATTGTGAAAAATGTTACAGTCATTTAAAAGAAGTCATTTCAAACACACCTGTATTAGCTCACTATGATACAAATTTACCACTTGTATTGTCACAGGAAAATTATGCACAAATTGAGAAGGAATTATTTGCCATTCAGTTTGGATGTAACAAGTTTCATCAATATGTCTATGGTCAAAAAGTGACAGTTAACACTGATCACAAGCCTTTAGTCTATTTATTTCAAAAACCATTGCATGATGTGCCAGCCAGATTACAGCGTATGATGTTAGCATTGCAAGTGTATGACTTAAATGTTGTGTACGTACCAGGTAAAGAAATGTATATTTCAGATACTTTGTCAAGAGCCGCTATGAGAGAACATTATATACCTGATTATGAGTCAGATATGCAATGTCATGTTAATTTGGTAAGGTCTAATCTAGCCATGAGTGATGAATATCGCACTAAACTCTGTCAAGCAACTAATTCTGATGAAACTTTAAAATTGTTAAAACAATATTATTATGAAGGTTGGCCAAATAGCAAAGAAAAAGTCCATTCTATGTTAAAGCCTTTTTGGAATTTTCAGAATGAAATACATGTCATTAATGATTTGCTATTTAAAGGAAATAAACTAATAGTCCCACAGTCAATGCAAAAAGAAATGTTAAATAAATTACATGAAGGTCATCAGGGAATTAACAAAAGTTTAAATTTGGCTAGAGAAATGTTATATTGGCCAAACATGAGTGCTGATTTAAAGAATTTAATAGAACAATGTTTAATATGTGCAAAGTACAGACCAGCCAATCCAAAAGAACCCTTACAAAACTATGAGATAACTAAGTTTCCATGGCAAAGAGTAGGCATTGATTTAATGTATTTTGATAATTTAACATATCTCGTTGTCACTGACTATTACTCAAAATATATAGAAATTGCCCTGTTAAACAATAATAGCACAGCCAAAAATGTAGTTATCCACTTGAAGTCAATTTTTGCCCGACATGGGATACCAATGTCTTTGGTCTCAGATGGGGGACCGCCATTTCAATCAGCTGAATTCAAATCTTTTATGTGTGATTGGGATATTGAG
Source organism: Pyrausta despicata (assembly GCA_963921415.1). Classification (NCBI taxonomy): domain Eukaryota; kingdom Metazoa; phylum Arthropoda; class Insecta; order Lepidoptera; family Crambidae; genus Pyrausta; species Pyrausta despicata. The sequence continues at coordinate 811,536 of OY992865.1, forward strand.
CATATTGTAACCAGTCCTTATCATTCACAGTCAAATGGGCAAGCTGAAAGTTCAGTCAAAATTATTAAGAATATGTTGAAAAAGTGTAAAGAAGATAACACTGATCCATATATTGCACTTTTGCATTACAGAAATACGCCAAAAAATAATTTGCCATCACCAGCTCAGTTGCTGATGTCTAGAAATTTAAGAATAAATATTCCTGTGATGCAAAACAAATTAAGACCAAAAGTGGTCACCTTTTCAGATTATAAGAAGGGTATGGAAAAATGTAATGAACAAAATGCTAAACATTATAATACTAATAAGAAAGAATTACCTTTACTAAAACCTGGTGATCATGTGTACTATAAGAAAACGCCTAGTTCTAGTTGGTTACCCGCCATTGTCAAAAGAAGGTTGAAATGTCAAAAATCTTATATAATTGAGGATGCAAATGGGGTAACTTATAGAAGAAATAGAGTGCACCTAAGGTTTAGATGTAATGATAGTTGTCATAAGTATGATATGACCATGCCCATGCGATCTGACCACCCACAGGTCCTTGAAGAGCAGCCGGAGGTTTGCGAGGACAGACAGGTGGAAGAGCCATCATGTAACAAATATTATGTAACCAGATCTGGGAGGACTGTCAAACCCAATTCATATTATGTAAATTATATTTAATACTTGTTTAATTACAAATAAGATACATTAGCTTGAAAAGGGGGATGTCACATCACTAGTCTAAGTTACGTTACATCCCTAATCCGCTATATTGTCGGTGTCTTTGACAGATGTCATTCGTCCTTACACATGGTTGTTAACCTCACGTTTTTGGTCTATAATATTAAATATACTGTGCCTGCAATCAAGCCTTTCATTTAATAGAACAGGTTGGTGAGGTTGGGATTGGTGAGTGGATAGGTCCCCCCTGTCGGATCTCCACCTTGTCGTGGTGGGGGGGCTCAGTAACCGTGGCTTTGCCACCCACGGTGAAGCTAAGCGGGATCCCGGGAGGGGACGCTCCACGTGGGCTTGGGGAGGCCTGCGCAGGATGCGTCCGGGAGTGCGGGTGTGGGGGACGGTTTTGGCTGTCCCTCGCAGTCGGGTGCGGTCGCGGGAGGAGAGACGTCTCGGTGTGTCGTTGCCGTGCGGCCTATCTCCCGCGACCAAACGGGGGCGCGCCGTTTGATGGCGCTGCGGTGGGGCCGCAGAGGAAGAGGAGATGCGGTGTGTCGTTGCCGTCCTCCCTATCCTCTGCGGCCGTGTGGGAGTTGGTTTTGGTGGCGGAGCCCAACACCTTGCTCCGCCGCCAAGGAGTTTGTGGCCCTCGGGCTATCCGCCGGGGTGCCGTGGTGAATGCTCACGCGACCCCATGGCGCCCCACAATGGCGGAGTGGCGGAATGCGCTGTGGTTTTAGTGGGTATTACGGCCTTGCACACCAGCCGTTGAGTCCCACATACCCCCCTGCAGATGTGTGGGGGGCATGCGTAAAAGCATTTCCACAGCGAAAAAAAAAAAAAAAAAAAAAAAAAAAAAAAAAATGGTGAGTGGATAGGTGGGAGGGTGGATTGAGGGAGCAGACCTGTCCTGGGGTTGGCCTTTTGCTCGCCTGAGTTACCGTGGGCATGGGGGCTATATTGTGTAGCCCGGGATGCGGCCCGTGGTCCGCTCTTTCGTACATCCTTCGGGATGTGCGGACCACAAATTCCTTCAGGTCCTCCATCTTGAGGTCCCTGTGGATTACAGCGTTCTTAACATAGCGCCCGGCCCCCGTTATAATTCGGAGCGCTATGTTTTGCTGGGTTTGGAGCTTCGTACGGTGGGTTGCGCTGATCATTGCGTACCAGGCTGGGGCCGCGTATGTTAGCCTGGAGCGCACGTACGTTTTATAAATGCCCACCTTTGTTCTGGTGGGCAGGCGGGACTGAAATACGGGGCGCAGTCTTGCGCGCGCCCCGCGGCTGGAGTTGACCAGGTGCTTGACCTGGTCTTTGAGGCGCTGGTCCAAGTGGCAGCCTAGGTACTTGGTACTCGGCTGCCACTTAATGTTCTGTCCGTTGAGGACTAGCTCGGGCAACTTCCTGCATTTGGGGCCCGTGTAGATGGCGGCGGTTTTACCCACGTTAACCGCTATCCGCCATCTCTCCAGCCAGTCCGGCAGTAGGTCGAGCTGCTTCTGCATCCTTTTCCGTGGTGAAAAATGCGCTGTCGTCCGCGAACAGCGCCAGCTCGACCTTGGGTTCCCACTCATGAAGCTGATCGTTGATGGTGGGAACGTCGTTGGTGTAGGCAGCGTACAGGGTCGGTGAAAGGCAGCTGCCTTGGGGGACCCCTGCATCGATGGGGCCCTCTGCGGACGTAGCGTCCTCCACAGCGACCTGGAAGGAGCGTCCTCGGAGGAAGGACGCTATCAGGTGGGCTAGGGCTGGGGGCAGGGCGGTCGTGGAGAGCTTGAAGATGAGACCGGGGTGCCAAACCCGGTCAAAGGCTTTCTCCACGTCTAAAAAGACCGCCACCGAGGCTTTCTTATTGTTGAGGCCCTCGGCTAGGTCGTGGATCACTCGGGCCAGCTGGAGCGTGGTGGAGTGCCTGCTGCGGAAGCCGAACTGCTCGTCCCTCGGGACAAGGAAGGGGTGCAGTCGGCGCAGCAGGGCTCGCTCAAACAGCTTGGCGGCGTGATCCAACAGGGTAATGGGCCTGTAGCTCTCTGGGCGGCGGCGGTCTTTCCCCGGTTTGGGGATCATCACCACCCGCCCTTTCTTCCATGGCGTGGGGAAGTGGTTCTTCCTGAGGGCGGCGTTGAAGATGCGGGTCAACGCCGCTATTCCCCTCCTGGGTAGCTCCGCCAGGGCTGCGGGTGGAAGGCCGTCGGGGCCCGGCGCCTTCTTCCTGTTGAGCCGGGCGGCAATCTTCTTCACCTCCGATGGGGAGATGAAGGTGTCGCCCGGGAGTGGAGGTGGGGTGGTGGCCAGGAATTCCTCCACTCTCTGGACCACGTCTGCGTGGTGGTGGAGGGCTCTGGGGGCTGGCGGGTGGGGCCTGAATTGGACGGTCAGGTGCTCAGCCAGGATTCGGGCTCTGTCCTGGGCCGCGAATCTCCTCTGACCGTCTGCGTCCAGGAGGGGACATGTGTGGGACTTCTCCCCGGTGAGGGCTTTGTTGAGGCGGTGCAGTGTGGGCAGGTGTTCTCCTGCCCTGTCGATGAGGTCGTCCCACTCACGACCTTGCCACGTTCTCACCGCCTCGGTCACCTTGGCCGTCATGGCATTTAGGTCCGCCTTGACCCTTGGGCATCTGGTTTGGCACCATAATTTCTTGAGGGCTTTCTTCCGTTGAAGTTGTGCCCTCAAGAAAAGCGGGAGCTGGGAGCGTTTCTGGGAGGGCGGCGGTACCTTCTCGGTATGAGCCGCCTTCGCTTCACTGGGATCATAATAGTACCTGTTCAGGTAAATATATTTAGTATTTAAATGCTTATTTACGAATGCCTTTTTTTAAGCTACTGCATAGCTTTTATCGCGGGCTTTGAACGCGGCGACCGAATCAAGAAATTCCGTAATGAAAAATCCTAACACATCGTCTAACGTCGTTTCAGTTCGGCAGATTTCGGCACTGTGTTTGTGTGCGTGCGACTAGGCGTATGCATGTAGTCTTGCAATAGCGTTACCGCGGCAGTCCCTGAGTGCAACACGTATTTTTTTAACTTAAATCTTTTAACCCTTATTATAATTTTTGTGTTATCAAGCTGACGATTCAAACACCGCTCCAAATTAACAGTTCAACCTGACATGGTGAATTGTTGAGAAGGCTAAGGCTTACACAAATTTCAATTGATAATGGTCATAGTGAAAAAAAGTCAATCAAATGACGATTTGCTACTAAAAGTGGAAGCTCTAATAGCAAAGTAACTACATAATGCCCGTGTAGAACTCATGTGTTTTACAAAAGTATAATTTTTTTATTTTATCATATGTATATATTTTTATTGTATAGTTAATTTTAATTAGTTAGTGTTAGCGTTTATTTTTTTAATTAATTATCAGTTTGTAACTTTTAATAATGTATAAAGAAAACTAATTTCATTTAAAGAAACTGTAGCTCTGAACAGCTTTAGTATTATCTATAACAATTTTTCAATAAATCTGTTATTTGTTATACTTTTTCATAGGCGTAATACAGCAAAGAAAATCATTCTTACTTACAGGATTTTTTAAAACCACTAATTAAAAAAGAAGATTTTCGTTACCTTTGTTCTAAATGAAAAAAAATGTAAAGACAAAAAGTATGTCCCTTATCAAAGTAAATTACTGTCCCTTATCCCTTATTAAAGTGAATTCTGTCGGTTACTAGACATGCCTTGCGGTTATTTGAGACATTATAACCCCAAGCAAGTACATCTCAGGTAGGGACCTGTCTACCTACACACAAAATTATTCAACTGATGGAGGAAAGTGACACAAGATAGATAGATTAACACTTTATAGTTTTTTTTTCTAAGGGGGATAACAAACAGTTACACATTACACATTAGTAACAATATTATTTATTATTTTATTTGTATAGTTTTTTTTAATTCTTTATAACTTTAAAGTAATAAATAAATCGTGGTGTACTATCATATTATGTATGCTTACAAAGTTATTATATTTTATGCAAACTCTAAAGTACTTCTATAAACCAATTCCTTTGTTTTGTAAATTGTACAACACAAAACAAAAATTACAGAAAAGTTCCACAAATAAATATGTACAATTTAGGCGGTATTATCGCTACAGTGTAAAAAGCCTTTTCACTAAGCCAGTTGTATATTTCTCTTTTCAATTTTCAAATTAGGGAAACACCGAAAGTGAAGTATAGTGATTTGTAAGTTGTACCGTAACATAAATATTTTAATAAGTGTCTGCGACATAGTATCAAGTTAATGTTAAGTAAGCAAATATGTTTTATTGTGTTTTGCAATTATGTACAAGATTTTAATTAATTCAATAAATATTCGACATTCAAGCTATACACATGTCTTTCTCTTGACACATCCTCATCACCTACCTTCAAACACACTTCATGGCGACCCTGCCTCAGAACTTCACGGAAATTAGAAGAATGAAGAAAAGAAATCACTAAAAATATGGAAAACAAGAACATTGAAGACTATAATTAAAGACAAAGCAAGACGTTAAAATCTACACAAAGGATCAGGATCAAGGTACCTATTATCAAGAATTTCTTCATCATCGAGTATGGGAAAACAGCAAAGCAAAGAACAAGTAGTCATCGCCCAGACTGCCAGCGGTGATGCGAAAACAGAAAAATCTACGGGCATGAACCTTGGCGAAATACTGGTGGTCGTAGTACTGCTCATTCTGGTACTCGCACTAGCGTATTTCCTCTACAAAAAGTGCCGTCAACAAGCTATCAGAGCCTTACGTCGTGAGTTGACCCGTTTCAATTTGGCAAGCAACGCCACGTCAACCTTGGAGCTAACGGCAACACCATAAGAAGAAATTGAAGGAGCGGAGTCCAGGGATATCCCGGCCCACGGAGTCCAGAGTATAGCCCGGCCCACCCATCATTACAGTCGACGTGCACCTTCGTGTCTTCGAACATCAGCCTACAGCGTGCAGCCGCAGCGAGCCCTGTCTTCTTCCGATGACGACGTCAAGCCACCCCTACGATGACTAAGAAGTTCGTCGCGAATCGCACTCTAACGTTTATTATGTAAGTTTATTTTGCTTGGCTTTAGTTGTAATGATTAGTTAACTTTGTGCTTATTTTATAATTATTATGACAGATGAATTAATTAATTTGCGCGATTCTTTAAAGTATTACAAAGAGTATTTAACTAAACTTGGTCCCGAAAAAAGAAAATCGGACCTAGCATTTAAAAAGTTATCGATAGCAAAGACAGAATACAGTAAATTGGGGATTATTTTGTCTCATGTGTGTGGACAGGTAGAAACGTCAGAGATAAGTTCACAAGACGCTGTTTTAGTTAACCAGTTAGTAGAAGAAATTAATAATTTATACTCTCAAATTGTCTCATTGGTCCGTGTAGAGGACTTAACAACCACAAAAATGGCTACTGAACTACCTTCTTTTGATATTAAAACTGCCATATCACTCTTACCAGTTATGACTGGACAGGATACAGTTACTAAACAATTAATAGATGGCATTGAACTATACAGTACTTTGATTAAAACAGAATCGCAGGTGCAGTTAGTAACGTTTGTCCTGAAAACTAGATTGTCTGAAAGTGCCAAATTACGTCTAAACACTAGTTACGATAATGTTTTCAATCTGATTAAAGATATGAAAGCTAAATTGTTACCAAAACTTTCGTCAGTCGCTATTCAGAGCCAATTGCAACGCTCACAGCAAGGCCGTAGGTCGATCGAGTCATTCGGTAGAGAGCTGGAAAATTTATTTGTACAGCTAACATTGGCACAAGCCGACGGTGATGACAGTAAGTTTCAAATTTTACGTCCACTCAATGAAAAAATTGCGATTAAAAGATTTTCGGACGGATTGTCAGACCCTCGACTTAGTACCATTATTGCATCTCGTCAGTTTTCGTCCCTTTCCGAAGCTATTACTACTGCTATAGATGAAAACTCTATGACAACACCAGAGCACGAGGTCATGAAAGTTAGGTATTTCCATAATTCTAATCGAGGAAATCGTGGAAACCATCGATATCCTAATCAATCAAATCGACCAAATAATTATCGAATGAACAGTCATTCCACAAACTTTTTTTCGCGAAACAACAACTTAAATAATTCGCAGTTTCGCAATAATAATGTATCTAACAATAATAATTTCAACCGATCAAATAACTGGCGACAACAATTCTGCAATTACAACAGGCGGAATACGTCTGGTAACATGAACCGAGATACAAACATGCGCGCCCGCTTTGATGCGCCGGCGGCTGGAAATCGATCACAGGCCGCGCCGCGTGTTCATGTAATTCAGCAGTTTTCGGACGGAAATGAACATGAAACCGTTTCCAATAACAACCAGTTTTTTCGTGAATAATGAAGACAGTAATTTTATTTTAAGCTATAATAATAATAGCGTAATTTCACGTTTTATAGAAAGAGATATAGAAGTTAAATTACTAGTAGATACTGGCGCCAGTCTTTGTGTAATTAAGTATGATTTAGTTAGGAATTATCCGGATATATTAAGTCAAATAGTTAGAGATAGAATTACCATAAGAGGTATAACAGGGAATTTAGTTTCAATAGGATACGTATATCTAGATTTGTATTTTAATAACAATGTGTTTACTCAAAAATTTTATATTTTTGAAAATATTTCATGTTCAGCAGATGGTATCTTAGGCCAAGATTTTTTCTCAAAGTATAACGCTATTGTAAACTATCAAGATTGCACTCTAACCTTATCAAATAAAGGGTGTTTAATCACGACCGAAATAGTCGGTAACAACAAGTATGTACATTCAATTCCGCCACGATGCGAGGTTATTAAGTCGCGCGCGCGCATCCCTTAGCGGCGGGCGTGTATACTATCGGTCGCGATTCCGGAACTATCTCGCAAAATGTCGTGTACAGTGAAATGTAATAGCTGTAACATTGTGATAGACGAACTATTATCTTATATACAAAATAAGATATCGATTGCGGACGAGGACAGTCTAGTGAGAATTTGTGTGTCGTCTTTCTCCAATGAACAAATACAAAAATCAAACAAGTTACTGTTTGATTCAGTGTCTGTGGATTTACGGAGAACAATACGTAAAGGAAAGGGAAAGGAGAATCGTTCCCTGCTTGACATCATCAGCTTCTTCAAGGCAGCAGACCCTGATGTACTACCGGTATTCGTAGCTCGAGATTTACACAAATTACCCCCTATAACATTTGATCATCTCGACGTCTCGAAGTTGTTAAAAGATCTGGTGTTATTACAAAATGATGTAAATATCATCAAATCATCATATGTGACGACTGAGGAATTGAATAAAATCAAAGAAGAATGTTTAAGCCGTAAACACATGACCATATCATCCTCGCCTCCTTTCTCTGCCGCAAAAATAAATATGAAAAGAGGCGCGTATCGGGATAGTGGGCCGGTGGGCCTATCGCTTATGGAGGAGTCACTTATAAGTGATCAGGGAGACAAGTCGACAATAGGAAAAACATCCGAAAGTGAAATTAACTTACGCTATAGAAGCATCATTGATAATAATCGGAATTCTGAGGGTGACTATGTAGCCAGTGGACTGGATATTCAAACGGCCGGCGTCGGTGTTAAGGAGCCAATCAGCATCGGTGACGACAAACGACCAGCTGAGCGCAATGAGTCATTGTTGAAGTCCGTTATCGCAAACAACGAGCCGAGCGAATTGAGAAGCGGTAACAACGCAATGAATAATGGGTCGTATGCACAGGTTTTACAGACGACAAATGAATGGACTGTTATCAAAAAGAAGGGACGCCGTACGAGAAATGTATTTGAAGGGAAAACAGGCACAGTGGCCGTGGATTCACATGAGAAGTTTCGAGCAGCTGAAAGAAAATTGCCTATGTTCATAACAAATGTCGATAAAAATACTTTAGAGACTGACATTGTTGATTACATACGAAGAAAAACGCTAGAAACGGTTCAGCTTGAAAAAATATCGATAAGACGGCAATGTGAATATAATGCATTTAAATTTTTCGTGTCACAGTGTAAAATCCCTCTTTTTATGAATGAAACAATATGGCCTAAGGGCATTGTGTTCAGACGATTTGTTAATATAAAAAACAAACGTAATTTAGTAAATACCAATACGGTTAATCGGTCAGAAAACAAACACGAATGAGTGAGAACCTATATTCATTTGTTACATTTAATTGTAAGAACATTAAACGGTCGATAGATGATATACGTGACCTCTGTAAGACAGCTGATGTGATAGCCTTACAGGAAACGTGGTTGTTACCGGATGAGTTACCGTTGCTAAACAGTGTATGTCAAGATTTTAGCTGCACAGGCGAGTCGGCGATAGACACATCCTCGAGCCTTCTGAGGGGCAGACCTTATGGAGGCGTAGCACTAATGTGGAGACATTGTGTTTTTCAAAATGTCAGTGTTATTCAGTGCGACAACCCTCGAGTGTGTGCGATAAAAATAACGTTAAAAGACAAAGCTTTGCTAGTGTTCAGTGTTTACATGCCTACGGATGCAGTGATAAACCTAACGGAGTTTACGGATGTACTTAGCGTGGTGAGTGCAGTTATAGATAGCTGTAGTGTAGACTGTGCTTACATCCTAGGAGACTTTAATGCGCACCCGGCGGAGCTATTTTATAATGAGTTAACAAACTTTTGTCTAGACCGGAAATGGCGTTGCGTAGACGTAGAAATACTAGGTTTACCGTCGATGACGTATACGTTTCTAAGTGAAGCGCACGGGTCCAAGAGGTGGCTCGATCATTGTATCACAACAGAAGCAGCGGCTCACTCTGTGCAGAGAGCCTATGTTAGACATGACATTTTTTGGTCGGATCACTATCCCTTAGTTATGGAATGCTGCCTAGATGTTATATTACCGAAGAAGTCAAGTAGACCGATGGCAATTGATAATATGTTTTTATGGGGAGATAGAACACCCCTCGAAATAGACTGGTATAGAAAAGAATGTCATAGTAGGTTAAGTTTAATTGATTTTCCATGTGAACTTCAAAATTGTTGTGATGGTGTATGTAGTGATTCCACTCATAAGCTTGTTATTGATAGGTTGTACGATGACATTGTAAACGCCTTACGTGAATCTTCTGTATCAAGCCGTGTAAATAAGAGACGTGTAGGGAGAGTAGTGGTGGGATGGAACAAGTTTGTAGCTGAAGTTCACGAGGAGGCCAGGCTGAAGTATCGTCTTTGGGAGTGGCATGGCAAACCCAACGTAGGCTCAGTATATAAAGACATGTGTGATGCTAGGCGTCGCTTTAAATCACGTCTTAAATGGTGTCAAAATCACGAGACGCAAATAAAGATGGACAAGCTTGCCTCGCACCACGCCAAAAATGATTTTAGATCTTTTTGGAAACACACAAATAAATTACAGAGTAAGCCCGGTCTCCCCGTCAGTGTGGCTGGCAAAACGGAGCCCGCGGAAATCGCCAACATGTTTAAAGATCATTTTACTGTCAAATCCCCCTTGGGACCTTCCCACCATTATTTGCAAGGTACTGAGTCTGGCATGAAAAGGGAAACCCTAATTACTATAAATGAAATTGCTCATACAATAAAGTCCATGTCTAGAGGGAAGTCTCCTGGCCATGACGGACTCAGTATAGAGCATCTTAGGTTTGCTGGCCCGCATTTGCCTAGACTGTTGTTTATGCTTTACAACTTTAGCCTGGGACACGGACACCTGCCGGGCAGAATGCTGCAGACTGTGGTGGTGCCTATAGTGAAAAATAAAACTGGTGATCTATCTGACAAGGCTAACTATAGGCCCATTTCTTTGGCTACTATAGTATCTAAAGTATTGGATAGCGTGCTTAATGCACAGCTCAATAAATATATCAAACATCACGATAACCAATTTGGGTTTCGACAGGGCCTGTCCACTGAGGTAGCTGTGCTGTGTGTTAAGCATGCTGTTACTTATTATACTAAGCGTAAAACACCAGTGGTAGCTTGTTTCCTTGACCTCTCTAAGGCATTTGACCTGGTTTCCTACGATTTACTATGGCGAAAGCTAGAAAATACTCAAATGCCGAAAGATATTTTGAACATCCTTAAATATTGGTATGGAAGCCAGGTCAACAATGTGCGATGGGACGGGTGTATGTCTGAAGCATACAGATTGGAGTGCGGGGTGAGGCAGGGGGGGTTGACCTCGCCATCGCTCTTCAACCTGTATGTAAACGAGCTAATAGACGAGCTCAGCAGCACTAGAGTTGGTTGTTACGTAGATGGCGTGTGCGTTAATAATATAAGCTACGCGGATGATATGGTGCTGCTGAGCGCATCCATATGTGGAATGAGAAAGCTCATTGCAATATGTGAGGCCTACGCAAAATCTCATGGACTAGCATATAATGTGTTGAAGAGCCAGGTCATGATCTTTGGGGAAGGACAAAAGCGCCCGTATGTATTTCCAGACGTATTTTTAAATGGCTGTGCGTTACAACGGGTGACCAAATTTAAATATTTAGGCCATGTCTTGACACCCGACCTCAGGGATGATGATGATGTTGAGCGGGAACGCAGAGCGCTTGCGGTAAGGGCGAACATGTTGGCTCGTAGGTTCTCACGTTGTTCATTAAACGTAAAAACTACGCTCTTCCGGGCGTATTGTACTACTTTTTACACGTGTAGCCTATGGGCTAATTGTTCGCGCTCGTCGTATAGCGCTCTGCGGGTCCAGTTCAACAACGCTTTCAGGATCCTGATGGGTCTGCCCAGGTACTGTAGCGCATCAGGGATGTTTGCAAAAGCGAGGGTAGACTGTTTTTACGCAACCATGCGGAAACGGTGTGGCTCCCTTGTGCGCAGGGTGAGGAGCAGCCCCAACATGATCCTGGCTATGATAGCGAGCAGACTGGACTGTCGAATTTTGAATTATTGCTGCACAACCTCGGCAGGAGTTGTGCAGAAGTAAATAATTATAAATTAATGAATTATGAATTACTAACATAGGATAAGTGTATTGTTACTAACAAAAATGAGTCAAATGGTCACTTGAATAAATGAATTTTATTATTATTATTAAGTACATACCTACTAACTACTGTAGTGATTGTGTAGTGTTAGCCAACGAAATACCTTCTCATCCAGGAGTATTCGTAGCAGGAATAATTTCTAGACCTAGCAATGGTCATGTCGCGGTACGTATTTTAAATACAACAGATGAAGAAAGAGTTATAGATTTTTCTTATTTGGAAATTCACAGTTTAAACTTATTTGAAATGTGTAACTTTAGTGAGAATCAAGTATCTGTTAAACGAGTTAAAACCTTGTTTGACTTACTCGACTTAAGCTCTTACTTAAATAAAGAGGAACAAATAAACATTGAAAACATATGTGCTAAATATGCGGATGTTTTTCAGTTACCAGGAGATAAGTTGTCAGTTACCAACCTAATGGAACATTCTATTAAATTAAAGGATAATACCACTCCTATTTATAGAAAACCTTATAGAATACCGCATGCTTTAAAGCCAGAAATTCAAAAACAAATTAAGGAAATGTTAGACAATGACATCATTGAAGAGACGACATCTGAATGGTCCAGCCCAGTCCTTTTAGTTCCGAAAAAATCTGACAAAAATGGTGAGAAAAAATGGAGACTAGTGATTGATTATAGACAACTAAACAATGTTATTCAAGACGACAAATTTCCATTACCGAATATAACTGAAATCTTAGATTCACTTTCAGGTAGTATTTATTTTTCGAAATTAGACTTATCGCAATCTTACTATCAATTATCATTAGATGAAAATAGTAGGAAATACACAGCTTTTCAGGTCGATAAAATGTATCAACTTTCATTAAATAAACATTCACGTAATATGACAGCTTTTACAACAGATAAGACGTATCAAATGAAAAGATGTCTTAAGGGATTGAAAACCAGTCCTAGCGTATTTTCACGGCTTATGACAATAGCAATGTCAGGGATAAACTATAAGCAGGCATTCGTTTATTTAGACGACTGTATTGTTATAGGAAATTCTCTTACAAATCATAACAAGAATTTGATTAGTGTTTTGGAACGATTTCGTAAAGTAAATTTAAAACTTAACCCACTAAAATGCGAATTTTTACGTAAAGAAATAATGTATTTAGGCCACAAAATAACCTCCAACGGTATATATCCTGATCCATCAAAAACTGAAGTTATAAAAAACTACCCTGTACCCTTAAATACAGATGACGTAAAAAGATTTGTTGCGTTCGCAAATTACTACAGGAGATTTATCCCACGTTTCGCTTGTATAGTACATCCACTAAACAGTCTTTGTAAGAAAAATACACCATTTATTTGGTCACCCGATTGTGAAACAGCTTTTCAGAGATTAAAACAGGCGCTCATTAAGCCACCTATATTACAATACCCAGATTTTTCTGACAATAACACATTCGTATTACAAACTGACGCATCAAAACAAGGATTAGGCGCAGTTTTATCAAATAAAAATGGAACAGTAATTTCTTACGCTAGCCGTAGCCTTAAGCCCGCAGAAATTAGATACCCTATCATCGAATTAGAGTTACTAGCGATCGTATGGGCTATTAAACGTTTTAGACCTTATTTATATGGCAAACAGTTTAAAATCTTAACCGACCATAAACCACTTATTTATTTGTTCAGTATGACTGATCCATCTAGCCGATTAACAAAGTTTCGTTTATATTTGGAAGAATATGATTTCATTATTGAACACGTCTCGGGAAAGGATAATGCAGCTGCAGACGCATTAAGCCGTTTACCGATTTCGTGTACAGCATTAAAGCAACTAAATGAAAAAGTTGTATCGGTCATTACAAGAGCACAACAGCGAAAACTTGACAAAGCATTAGAAACTAATAACAGTACGGATGTGACAAACCAGGATTCTGTAATCTTAAGGCCTGATCAACCTAAAGTTGTAGAAATTCTGAAAAAACCTTCTGAAGGAATAGAACTTGTTATATGTAAGTCACATAACGATTTAAGTTTGAATAAATGTAAAACTGATGATGTTATTTATAGCCATTCAGGCAATTGTATTTTTGTGCCCTCAAGAAATCTTATTTACCTATTATCTCGATCGTCATCTACTTTAAAAGTGCTGATGAGAGAAATAGAGTCATTGTGTAAACAATTTAAAATCGAGGAGCTTTTTGTTGTAAAAAATAAAGTCAATGAACAATATATAGAATTATTATTAAAGGAAATGAAAAGTAATGGGACACCACGCATTCTTGTGATTAAAGATGTCATCCGTGTCACCAATAAAGACGATAAAACTTTAATTCTAAATGACTTTCACCTGCTACCCACGAGCGGTCACGCAGGAATAAATAGAATGATTAATAATATTAAGAAATATTATTTTTGGCCAGGTTTAACTAGTGACGTCACGAACTTTGTAAAGAAATGTAAACAATGTCAAATGAATAAGTTTACGAATAAACAAGTTAAGGAGCCTATGGTCATTACGACAACGGCTAATAGTGCATTTGAAGTAGTTAGTTTAGATTTAGTAGGACCTCTAGATGTAGATAATTATGATTTTAAGTATGCATTGACACTTCAATGTAATTTATCAAAATTCGTCGAAGCTTACCCATTACGACGAAAAGACGCAGAAAGTGTAGCTAAGTGTTTTGTAGAAAATTTTATTTTAAGGTTTGGCTTGCCACGCTCTATTTTAACGGATCAAGGAACTGAATTCACTTCATCAATAATGACCAATATTTGCAAATTACTAAAAAATAATAAACTTCAATCAACTGCATACCATCACGAAACAATAGGTGCGTTAGAAAACACTCATAAAAATTTAGGAGCTTTTCTCAGAATTCAATGCGATTCCAACAAACAAGATTGGAGTTCATGGTTACCCTACTGGTGTTTTGCTTTTAATACGACCGTCCACACTGAAACAAAATACACCCCATATGAATTGGTATTTGGAAAATTATGTACATTACCAAGTAACTTTAACGCACCGATTGAACCATTGTATAACTATGACGATTACCCATTACAAATGAAATACCGCTTACAAAAAGCACAATCTGAAGCCAAGGAAAATCTTTTAGTAAGTAAGCAAACTAGAAAAGTGAATTATGATAAGAATTGTAACTCTGTTAATTATAAGCAAGGAGATCTAATATTGTTAAAGAATCAAGTAGGAAATAAGCTCGATAACGTTTATAGTGGTCCATATGTTGTAATCAAGGACATTTCACCTAATGTAGTAATTTTGAAAAATGGTAAAGAATTTGTAACACATAAAAATAATACTAAAATGTTTTACACTTGAACAATGTATTATGAAAAAAAATTGTATGTTTCTTTTTTTTTCTCCCGAAATGCGGGGGTGTGTAGTGAACTTTTCGGCGGAGGTGAAGTATAGTGATTTGTAAGTTGTACCGTAACATAAATATTTTAATAAGTGTCTGCGACATAGTATCAAGTTAATGTTAAGTAAGCAAATATGTTTTATTGTGTTTTGCAATTATGTACAAGATTTTAATTAATTCAATAAATATTCGACATTCAAGCTATACACATGTCTTTCTCTTGACACATCCTCATCACCTACCTTCAAACACACTTCAAAAGTATGACAGCAACCAAAAAATTTCCTGGAATAAGTTTTTTTTGCTTGTTACAAGGTTATTGGGAATTAGGAAGTCCTTTGAATCTCCTGACCACGTCAAGCAGTTACTGTTAAACTTTTTACCAATTTGAATGCAACATGAGCATTTCCTTCGTGGACACATTAATTATAGATTACATGAAAATCTTGGTGATTTCAACAAGGAGCAGGGAGAACGCTTCCGTCAAGATTTTGGACTGTGGAAGAGCGCTATCAAGGCTGCTGGAGTAAAAGTATAATGGCTGACTAAGCTTGAGTGTCGAGAATAGTAGTCTTCTTCTTCTTAGTGTGTCGATGGAACACGAGGAATTACACCGTGGCAGAATTTAGCCACTTTTATCGCGGATCGGCTGCAGTTCATTAAATCCGCTGGCGTGCAGGTGTTGGGGCACGCCGGGCACGATGTTAAGTGTGCCATAGTTTGCATTGCACCCCAAACACAGTCCACATCGGAGCTTGTCGAAAATCCCCACCTGGCCATGTTCTCCTTACTTCGACCAACCTGAGTCCGAAGCCTGTTTAAGGACATCCAGATCGGCCATGGTAGATCATGTCCAGGCGGGAGATTATCGGGAGAATGTAGTAAAATTACAACACATTCAAGAAAGTAACATAAATAAAAAAAAAAAAAAAAAAAAAAAACATTTATTTTTCAGACAACACGATCCAGATTGTTAGTAACAATATCTTATCTCCTATGTTAGTACAATTCAGAAAATGTAGTATTTGGCAACAGACTTTATACGAGAAATTAGTTTGCCAATTAGTGGACAGTCCCCACGATTGGCTATAGCGTTCAGAACACTATTGCGGCTGCCGCGAACCCGTTTGAGCAAAGAACCAGCTTTTTTGCGCAGTATTGTCGGGAAACTGTCGACCTGTCGACCATAACATTAAGTTTTGTTCTTTATAGATAACTAGCTGACCCGGCAAACGCTGTTATGCCATATACATTATTATCACTAAGGTGTATGAAAAATAGATGTTGGCCGATTCTCAGACCTACTCAATATGCTCACAAAATTTCATGAGAATCGGTCAAGCCGTTTCGGAGGAGTATGGCAACGAAATCTGTGACACGAGAATTTTATATATTAGATTATATATTTTATTAGTTTGCGAAATATCGTGTTTTTATAATAAAAATATAGAAATCCATTTATATCACAAAAAGTAGAGCTGCGAGGTAAAATCTGAGTACAAAGCTTCACTAAAACATTTCATTCATCCGAAATGCTTTTGTGCAGTGTTATCAAACTAGCGGAGCCCGCAACTTTGTCCTGCCCGTTGTTTTTTTTTTAATTTTCTTCTTCGTAAAAACCATCCCCGTACTTTAAGGAATATCATAAAAAAAGAATTGGCCAAACCGGTCCAGGCGCTCTTGAGTTATGCGCTTACCAACACATTTCGCTCCATCATCGACTATGATTTATTTAATCATAGCTTTATCTACAGCCCCTTGTTCGTGTTAACACATCGAACACGCTTCGTTTACATCATAGCATCCTCTTTCGGCGCTGCTCGTTATCACTCGTGCAATCGGCAAACGCCAATTAAAATCTCTCACTTGACTCTCTGTGACGTGAGTTCGGGGGTGTTTTTGCTAACTGTCCGTCGCTGCCGGGTTGGCTTACAAAAGGCTGGCTGAATAAAAAGCGAGGTCTGTTGACCGGGACCCGAGCGGGATGCTACCAACGCAGCGTTTTCGCTTGGGAATTTTTCAGTTAAAATTAAGATACTCAAAAATGTTTTGACGACCACTTTGGTGTAATGGTTAAGAAGTTGACTACTAAGCAAGAGGTCGCGGGTTCGATCCCCGCACTGTACAAACATTTATGTGCATGAACATGTCTGTTTGTACTGGGTGTGATATGTATTTATTTAAGTTTATTTGCAATACCACTGTTGATTCTGATTTCTGTAACACAAGTGCTTAAGCTACTTACCACGAAGTCAGATCAATGTATGTGATGTTGTTGTATTTTATAATATTATTATTATTATTATTGGTGGTGTCACACACCACAGAAACAAATGGAACACTAATAAATTATTATTATCTTATAACTTAACTGATTGATATTTCATTGGTAAATACACAACATGACTTGCAATTATGTTTTATTGCATACCTACTGAAACCATTGGTCAAACTATCCAAAGAAAGATTACTTTGTAAAGGTGAACCAGGTTATTTTTCTGTTATGATCCCCGCAATAAATATGCAATGAATGGCGTTATCAGAATCGTATATAAGATAAGTCTACTTAGTCGTATATTCATTGCTTAGTTAAACTGGGAGAGAATATTAATTGGTTTGAATTCGCAATATGTCTTATGCAAATTCCTACCTGATCGAAAATCTACTGATCGATTTATTTCAACAATCATTTTTCACCTAAATACTTTTTTTTTTAATCTATTCTAATAACCCATCTCTGACGATCACAAACAGGTCGAACTAATCTCCTTATGATACGTTCGCTCATCATTTATTCCTCTTACCCAATCAGCGGGTGCCAAAGCGGGATTACCCCGTCGGACTTATCAATCCCTTACTCTCCAAGTCGTCGTCCGTAGTTTTGAATGTAGCCATCTGTATCGCTCGTACAAGTTTTTACGTGCGAGCGAATGTGATGGCTAGAAACGAAAATACAGACGAATCATTTGCGGGTAGAGCTTCAGGGCTTATGCAAGGACCCGATCCAAACTCGTATTTACATTACAAGTGTAGCTTGTTTTTGCGCTCGCGTCGTACGCAAATAGTATGGTAAAACGGGCGAAGGGTTAAGAGGGGATAAGCCCCCGAAATGGACTGATAGGTGTAAAAAATTTTGTGACACAATATCGAGAGGGACAAAGAGCTTGTTTTCAAATCGAAATTTGGTGAGTTGGGTTTTAAAGCTTTAATATGAATAAGCGAATCAAACTTCTAAAGTTCTAAAGTTTGACTATAGATTGGAGCTTATTTAAACTAAAATAATATTAATGTTATACAACAACATCACATACATTGATCTGACTCCGTGGTTAAGTAGCCTAAGCACTTATGTTACAGAAATCATAATCAACAGTGGTGTTACAAATAGACTAAAATAAATACATATAACACCCAAACCAGTACAAACAGACATGTTCATGCACACAAATGTTTGTACAGTGCGGGGATCGAACCCTCGACCTCTTGGTTAATAGACAAGTTCTTAACCATTACATTAAAATAGCAAGTGACTTTACTTCTTAAGGTCTTTACTATTTTACAACATTCAACATCTCATATGTTGAACATACGACTTCTAACTCAATTGTAAACAAATTATCAGTCATACAGATTTGGTCTAAAAGATTATAGAAGCATAATATGTTGCTATTTGATTGACATGGCCTTCAGAAACGCCTGCTCTTTGAAAACTTCTGAAAATACAAAGCTGTTATGTTTCTTAATTTTGAAAAGACAACGCTTAAAAAATTCTTTTCGCTCCGGTCATCGGGGAGGAACTGAACCCCCGACACACCGACAGGGAAGACACCCTCAAATCACCCGAGAGAAATATTTTTAAAAATTCTTTTCGGCTCCCACAGTCATTGATGAAACATACGCTGGCTCAAAGCGTTAAAAAGCACTTACAAAATTCAACGACTTTTAAGGTTCTCGGTAGCTCAGTGGTCAGAGCATTGGGCCGGACTTCCAAAGGTCGGGGGTTCGATTCCTCCCCGATGACCGGAGCCGAAAAGAATTTTTTAAGTGTTGTCTTTTCAAAATTAAAAAAATAGCGTTGTAAACGCGAAAAAATGCTTAACAAATAAAAGTTGTTATGTTTCACTCTCAAAAGTTTGTCTCCGGAACCGACCGCGTCGTGGCCGTCGAGAAAATTATTTTCTCTTTTTTCTGTTTGCACGCTTTGAATGAACCTTATCTCTCTTTCAAATTCAGAACAAAAACTCGTGTTCTTTGTTTAATCTATCTGTGATCATGTCTTGTCATTATTTATTTATTTATTAATTACATTTGCATACTAGGTTGGATAGTTTTAATGCTTAAAAACGAGCTTATTAACCTAGTTACCAAGAAGGTGTGGCAAGTTTGAGGGTAGGTTAAATAGGTGTACATTCAAAATAAATATAAAAAGTGAGATCAAATATTATTAAAATTATTATTTATTATTGGCTGGTTTGAACTTTATATTTACTTATAAGTATATTGCTTGAAACTTACATAGTCACTTAACTTTATACTCGTACTATCTACTTAACCGAAAGTTAATAACTATAAAATATTTAGTATTTGTAGGTACATATTTTTTGTCAGTTTCTTACTAAAAGCTATTTATATTGACAACCTTTTGTATGAAACTAACAGTTTAAGGCAGGATATAATTAACCTCTTTATATAAAATTCTTGTATTACAATGTTCGGTCCCGTACTCCTCCGAAACGGCTCGATGATTCTTATGAAATTTTGTGAGCATATTGAGTAGGTCTGAGTATCGGCCAACATCTATTATTATTATCCCTTAGTGATAAGGGTTGTCCAAAATAATTTATATGGCAAAACAACGTTTGCCGAGTCAGCGAGTATATGAATAAAATTGATAACGGCCATAATTTTCATTTTTATTAATTGTATGTGGTCCTTAGAAGACTGAATAAATAAATAAATTATTATTATAAGAAAAGTAAGTCGTAAATGAGTACCTATAGTTGAATGGGGTCATCCGTCATTCTATTGTTATAGGACCGTAGAATTGCCTCGTTGGTGTAGTGGCAAAGTTTCTGCCTTACATCCGAGAGGTCCTGGGTTCGAATCCCACGTCGAGCCAATTTGTTTTTGAGATTTTCTGTCATGAATTCCTCAAAAACAGCTCGGAGTCGGGAAGTTGGCGGTGATACACCCCCGTGCATCGGAAGCACGTTAAGCCGTTGGTCCTGCGCCTGATCTCTTTCCGGTCATGTTGGATTGCAGTCTCACTGAACTTTGAGAGTGATGGAACAGTAAGTGCACCTGTGTATTGCGCTCACACTTGTGCACTGTAACATCTCTTGCGTAGTTGGGATCTATCATTATAGGACCCGTTAATTTAAGAGTATAAAAGGCTCAACCAATCATTAAAACAGTTCTAAGGCTCTTTACCGTAACAGCTCCCATATTTTTTCTTTGTTAGTTCTGACGTAAAGCAGTCATAATCTATGAAAATTGATTTTTTTTTAGTTAGATGTTGCTATATACTTACCTTTAAAGGACCACTACATTTTATGCTAGGAGAACTAACGACATTTTTAAACAATTACCATGTTAAACATTCTAGAACTTTGTTCTTTGTACATTTATGAAACGATGTTAAAGTGGTATTGAGTAAATACACTATGAGAATATTTAACTTCAGACTAGTTACTTTTCTCTAAAAGTATAACAGTAACAAAAGCAATCTCACGTTGAATAATTTAGTTACACAAAAAACTCTTTGTTATTTCAGTAAAGTATAAAAACTAAAGGATGAACTTACTTTTTCATAATAAATATAAATATACAACAACATTACATACATTGATCTGACTCCGTGGTATGTAGCTTAAGCACTTGTGTTACAGATATCAGAATCAACGGTGGTATTACAAAAAAACTTAAATAAATACATATGACACCCAGACCAGTACAAACAGACATGTTCATGCACACAAATGTTAGTACAGTGCGGGGATCGACCCTGCGACCTCTTGGTTAATAGTCATTTTTTTAAACATTACACCAAAGTGGTCGTCAAAGTTAAAGTTAGCTACGTAATATTTCCGTCTCTGAAGGCCCACTATGAAAAACGAAGTATGTTCGTCAAAACAAAACGTTATCAGACTACAGCTCATCACGGTACCAATTTCTATGCGTTATACCTTGACGTGCATCAAATGTAATAGTACTCCTGGCCTTGATTTCGACCACAGCGACTAATCTCAACAGAGATCAGCCAACTACGCAGGAGATATTATAGTGCAAAAGTGTGAGCGCAATACACAGCTGCACTCACTGTTCCATCACTTTCAAAGTTCGGTGAGACGACAATCCGACATGATGTCATGTGTACTTGTGTCATAAAATGAAAAAACGATAAACGTTTTAACGGGTTTCCAGTTTCGTAGTCTTAGAATTCTACTTTTTTTAAACGTAAGCTATTCTGATTTTTACTATTAATAATAATTGGGTTCACTTCTCAATTTCGAAATACTTTTCTTCGAATTACAATTCATTGATAACAACAAGTCGATTATTTGTTTGAACGATACGTCATCGAATTCGATGAATGAACGATCGATGTTACGTCTTTCAGCTATATAACGCATCGTTCAAACAAATAATCGACTTGTTGTCATCAATCTAATATATATATAATATATATTTCACAACAATCACACCAATTCTCTAGTCCCAAAGTAAGCTACGAGGCTTGTGGTATGGGTCCTAGACAACGGATAAACATACTTAAATACTTTTTTTTTGTAAATAAATACATATTATACATAGAAAACACCCAGACCAGTACAAACACACATGTTCATGCACACTTATGCTTGTACTGTGCGGGGATCGAACCCGCGACCCTCGGTTTTAGAAGTCCGACACTTGGACCACTGCACCACGCGGTCGTCAATCAATGAATTGTAACTCGACGAAACGTTGTAGTGAACCCATAATAGTTCACCCTTACACATACAGGTATCAAGTTCTTACATATTTCTCACAAAGCCATACTTTCTAGTAAAACGTATTTCCACCTTGGACTAGGATCCAATAAATCAAGGATAGTGTTATCCCATTCTGTAAATGTGCGGGGGCGTCCGCCGGAACTATTATGAATATGCAACCGATAGGATCCTTTATTTATAACCCAACCCGTCTGGAAATGGGAAATTTGTGAAAAAGATTTTATCCTTCCTCATATGTACTGTGGGAAACTCATAAAGTTCTGCGAAAATAAAAATGATTGCTCAATAGATATAAATGTTTTTTTTTTAATCTTTTAAAAGTATGTAAGTTAAGGAGAATTCCTTTACCCTCAATTTCTCGTTTATCTCTTCGTAGATATCTTAAGATTGATATTATGATTGGTAGATTGCGTTTTCTTAATGCCAAGTTATAGATTTTGGATTGGTGTATACTAATAATATTAATAAATATACGACAACACCACATACATTGATCTGACTCCGTGGTAAGTAGCTAAAGCACTGTACTTGTAGTTACAGAAACCGAAATAAATACATACTCGTATAACACCATGACCAGTACAAACAGACATGTTCATGCAGTATTTGTACAGTGCGGGAATCGAACCCGCAACCTCTTGGTTGATAGTCAACTTTTTGACCATTACACCAATGCGGTCGTCAATACAAAGTTTCATGCGTCTAAACCAAATTTTGAAACACTTTTTTCAGTCCGCTGCAGGCACTTCATTTACACTCTGCTCAAACGGTGATAGCGCATCTTCCGGCAACTAAAATTTTATTCCTTTAAACATTTTTTTTAATTTATGAGAATAAAAAGAAATTACACGGTGCTGAAGCAGGGCTGTTAGGAGTGGCCTCCTTTTGCGAGACAGTGATGTCCCAGAAGGAGGCGGCGGAGCGGGAGAGGGAGGACGATCCCCAAGCGCCCCCGCTCCGCAGACGGAGGAGGGGCAGGATGCGGCGGTTGTATGACCGCTCTCTTGCCCCTCAAGTTTGCGTGCAGGTTAGTGGCACGGGGGTGCCCCGGCCTGCATCGCACACGCCACCGCCGTTGGGAGGGAATAGTGCCGTATCCCCGGCTATTCCCCCTGTCTCCCCGCAAGAGGGGCGCGCTGGGCCCGCCGTGTAGGCGGCCATGCTGTCGGAGGTCGTCATGGACGTTAAGGATCAGCCAGCACCCATGTCACCTCCTAGACAAGGAAGGGATACCGCAGGTTTTTTGGTGGGTAGTCCCCGCTCCGTTTTTTCCCGGAGCGGAGCCGTGCCCTTTTCAGGACGCTGGGAGTCCCACACACGGCTGAGAACGACGGCCTCGGCTATGGCTCTTAAAAGGGTTTTCCTGCGAGAAAAAAAAGGCTGTTAGGAGTGTGTCCCAAAAGTTTAACCGGCGTGCTATTCAGGAAATCCATTGTTTTGAGCGCGGTGTGCGCAGGCGCATTGTCGTGGTGAAGCAGTAGCCCGCGGAGCCCTGTGTTTGGCCGCTTGTTTCTCAAAACAGAGAAAACTTCTAGCAAGCATTTGGTAGTATACCACTTCTTTCTTCATGACCCAAAGTGAAACGACGGCGATAAAATTCGTTATTCGTTAACAACGTTGCCTCGTTGGTGTAGTGGCAAAATTTCTGCCTAACATCCGAAAGGTCCTGGGTACGAATCCCAGGTCGAGCCAAAATTGTTTCTGAGATTTTCTGTCTTGAATTTTTCAAAAACAGCTCTGAGTCGGGAAGTTGGCGGTGTTACACCCCCGTGCCTCGGAAAGTACGTTAAGCCGTTAGTCCTGCGCCTGATCTCTCTGCGGTCATGTCGGATTGCCGTCTCACCGAACTTTGAGAGTGATGGAACAGTGAGTGCACCTGTGTATTGCGCTCACACTTGTGCTCTATAATATCTCCTGCGTAGTTGGCTGATCTCTGTTGAGATTGGCCGCCGTGTTCGAAATCGGCCAGGAGGACTATTATTATTATTATTCGTTCACAACGATAAACAGTAGCTTTGGAAGGACTCTCATCGCTAAATGTCATTCTAAGTCTATCGTACGATTCATCCGGTTTCAGGCAACATTTAAAATCATGGCGCGAAAATGTTCCCGGCGTAGATCCATTTTATTAGTCAAACATGATAATTTGAAATGGCTCTTAAAAAAAGTGGAAAAAAGTTTAAAAATTGGAATGAATGTTTAAACTAAAAATGGATCATATTTTGTATGTCATACAGAAAAACTTTTATTCGAAAAACTTTGTGAGTGGCCTGGTAAAGAATGATATTTCATTCTTTTCTCTTGTAAATACAGACGGCGCAACATCAAGCTACACATTTTTGTTGAAAATTTTGGTTCACCCTGATGACGTAAGTATAAGATGCCACAGTTTATTTATTTATTTATTGGGACTACAACAGCACTACAGCTTAAGAAACTACATGAGATAATAACTTAATTAACCAATCTGGGGGCACGGCCGTGCCCCCACCAAGTCGAGCAAAAAAGCGTCACGGCCGTACCATCCTTTTCTCGAAGCAATTCAGATACAGTTGACTATAACAATAATTAAAAGTGTGTATACCTAATTTTACATTTTTTTTTTCAATTTATTTATCATATAAAAGACACTACATAAATAACATGAAAATAATAGTGAAAATAAAGATAGCAACTAAAACCATTAAGGTTTGTATTTGCGCTATCGGAGCTTATAATTTACAAATAGTACAATAAATTACTCTGAAGCGAAACTACTACTTATCTTTCTATTACATATTCAAACAATAGGTACAATTCAAAACAATATTAATAACAAAAAATAATTTTAGGCTACAACGTTCCGAGAAAATATTCTTTGAACTTAATTTTAATGTTTTTCTGTGTGACATTCACTAGCTTAGTAGGAGGAATGTTATTGATAAGTCTGGGTATGAGGTATCCAGTTGTTCGCTCGCCGTACGCATTGTTTGCGCGCGGCGTGCAAAGCCGGTTAGCAGACGTTGCTCGAGTGCATACAGGGTGGCTAATAGGGACTTTTAACGATTCATTAAAGAAATTTTCCTTTAGCAAACTGTATTGCACCTGCAAATGTATTGGCAATGTTTTACAGTATTTGAAGAGAGCACCGGTATTGTCTTGACATTTACTCCTAATTTTGTTGGAAACTATGGTTTTGAGAATTCTTACTTGTAGGTTGTGGATTTGGTCAAAATATATATGAGTATGTATCTACCTAAATTTACAGATTACTCCGGAGCTGTTGGTGAGCCGCCTGGGGCCGATGCGCCACTGAATGACACATTTTCTTACAATTTGAAAGGTACTTAAAGTACAGTGTATAACTCATTCGCGAACTCTATACTGCTAAAGTAGTGGTAACCATACAACTTCTTTGTGTCAAGCATGGTGTCCACGAAAGACTTGACTTGTGGCCGCCACAAACACATCCTCTCTCTTCCTTTTTCCAAACCACTGCGGATAAGCAATAAGGAATGGAACCTGGAGGCCTCAGTCATGGGTGTTTATAAATGTATATACAATTTAATTAGCTTCAACTGCAAAAGTGTAAGGCGCTCAGTGGATTGTGTCAGGCAATTGTGTCGCACTGCAGATATAATTGCTTTACAGGAGACCTGGTTACTACCTAACGACATTCAGTTCCTAAGCGGAATTGACAACGAGTTTGGCTTCACCGGGACGTCGGCAGTGGATACCTCGGCCGGAATGCTGAAGGGTCGGCCCTACGGTGGTGTTGCGCTCCTCTGGAGAAAAAGTGTTTTTTAGTGACGTGTCGGTAGTGCAATGTGACAATCCGCGAGTGTGTGCTATCAAGATAAATATGGACCTAAGATCGTTTATGATTTTAAATGTGTACATGCCCACGGATTCTAATGAAAACCTCTCCGAATTTACGGACTGCCTTAGTCTGGTAAGCGCTATTATTAATAATCATAATGTCGAATCTGCCTACATACTTGGAGACTTCAACGCGCATCCTGGTCAGCAATTTTATAATGAGTTGGATTGCTTTTGTAATGAATTGGAGTGGGTGTGTGCTGACGTTCAGTTGTTAGGTTTAGACTCTGATACTTTTACATTTTTAAGTGAAGCGAATAGTTCGAGACGCTGGCTTGACCATTGTGTGGTCACTAGTTCCGCTATGGAGACCATTATTAAAACCTTTGTTATGTATGATGTGGTGTGGTCCGACCACTTTCCCCTTGTGATTCAATGTAAGCTAGCTAACGTTAAACCTAAATTCCATGACACAGAGATAAACCAGCAATGTAGTAGAATACGATGGGGCGAAAGAAAACCTAAACAAATTAATATGTATACCACAATTTGTAATGACAATTTAAAATTAATTGACTTCCCCAATGAATTAAGTTTATGTTATGACCATGTTTGTAATAATATTGATCATAGAAAAATCATTGACAAAATGTATAATGACATTGTTTATGCATTATACCAAGCAGCTTGTGAGACTTATGATATGAAAACTTTCAGAACAAAGAAACCGGTTTTAGGTTGGAACAGGTATGTGAGTGAGGCGCACAGGGAGGCCAGGAAAAAGTTTAAAATATGGTTGTGGTATGGTAAGCCGCGAGAGGGCCAGGTTTGGAGTGAGATGCAGACGAGTCGTAGAATTTTTAAATCTCGCTTGCGCTGGTGTCAGAATAATAGTGAAAAAAAATTAAAATGAATATCTTAGCGTCGCATCATTCCAGGCAGGACTTTCGCGGTTTCTGGAAAGCCACCAACCGGCTCAATAGCAGGCCGGGCTTACCTGTGAGCGTTAACGGAGTCAGTGACTTGAAGGGGATAGCTGAGACTTTTAGAGAGCACTTCACAGTAAGGTCACCTTTGGGGCCATCACAGTCCGAGAGCAATGCGCCTTGTAATGGCGTGAAGATTCGCACTAGATTTACGGCAAAAGAAGTAAGGCATGTTATAAATTCTATGTCACGTGGCAAGTCCCCGGGCCACGACGACCTAAGCATAGAACATCTTAAGTGTGGGGGTCCTCATTTACCCAGAGTGTTGGCGATGTTTTATTCTTTGTGTTTGGGTCATTCGTACTTGCCAGCACAGATGATGAAGACTGTGGTGGTGCCAATAGTAAAGAACAAAACTGGTGACATCAGTGATAAGAACAACTACAGGCCTATCTCTTTAGCTACGATTATCGCGAAGGTGCTTGATGGTTTGCTTAACACCCAGCTTGACAAATATCTAAATATACACGACAACCAGTTTGGTTTTAAGTCAGGTCTTTCTACTGAAACAGCTGTGTTGTGTTTGAAGCAAACCGTCAGGTATTACACCGATAAGAAAACACCAGTTTTTTCATGTTTTCTCGACCTATCGAAAGCATTTGACTTGGTCAGCTATGACATCCTGTGGAAAAAACTCCATCAGACTTCAATGCCCGATGAACTGATACGCGTGCTCAAGTATTGGTACCAGGAGCAGGTTAATGTTATTCGGTGGTCGGGGTCCTATTCTGACCCGTACAGGCTGGAGTGCGGGGTGCGGCAAGGGGGGCTGACCTCGCCTAAGCTCTTCAACCTCTATATGAATGCGCTCATTGAGGAGCTCAGCAGCACGCATGTCGGCTGCCATATTGGAGGTGTTTGCCTTAACAATATCAGTTATGCTGACGACATGGTGCTGCTGAGTGCCTCAGTGTGCGGTTTGACCAGGCTGCTTGGTATATGCGAAAAATACGCCGAAGAACACGGCTTAGTGTATAATGAAAAGAAAAACGAATGCATGGTCTTTCAGGCCCGAGGCAGATGTCTAAATAATGTTCCTCAAATCAAACTGAAAGGCTGTCCCTTAAAAAGAGTCGATAGATTTAAATACCTTGGGCATCTTGTCACCTCGGACCTGAAAGACGATGCAGACATAGAGAGAGAGCGTAGGGCCTTGTCTGTGCGTGCTAATATGATTGCCCGCAGATTTGCTCGTTGTTCGAGGGGCGTCAAAATCACTTTGTTTAGAGCGTTTTGTACGTCCTTTTACACGAGCAGTCTGTGGGTGAGCTATACGCAGAAACAGTACAATGCCCTACGTATCCAGTACAACAATGCTTTCAGGGCGCTGTTGGGGCTGCCCCGCTTCTGTAGCGCGTCAGGGATGTTCGCCGAGGCCCGAGTGGATTGCTTTTATGCAACAATGCGCAAAAGGTGCACATCCCTGGTGCGCAGGGTGAGGGCCAGTCGCAATAGCGTGCTGAAGGCATTCGCAGAGCGATTTGACTGTGTTTACCTGAACCATTGTGATATGGTTCACGTGACCTCAGTAAATTATTACTTCTGATTATTATTTGATTATTATTTTTAATTCATATTATTTTAACTAATTTAATACCATTGTAATTGTATGATCCTTTTGGTGATTGAAATAAATGACATTATTATTATTATTAAGTATTTCCATCCGTTATTCTAGCAACCACAGAACAAGCTAACGCTTAGCTTGGGGCTAGGTAATTGGTGTGTTCGTTGAAACAAAGAAAATAAAAATTCGTATCAAGAGGAATAAAGGATTAACCTACACATTGTGCAACTTAAAAAAAAAGTACACAAAAATTTAAAAAGTGCAATTTAAAAAAAAATGTTCATAACTCCGTCGACTGCTGTTGTTTTTTTAAACAAGTAAAAAACAAAATTACCCCTTAATGAAACGTAGCCTACACCGTCCATTCCATTAACTGGTGAAGGCGTTTAATTTACATAAATTCTGGCTAATTACAGTCTTAATCATCCTTATTTTAACAGCCTTTTAATATCCTTTTATTTATCTCCCTCAAACAAAACTAATCTCAAACGCAAAATCTCCGCGGAAAAACCGAAAAATTCCAACGAAAGAGTTTTACTTAGCGGATCCCAAGTTATAAACCGCCCTTATTTATCTTGGTTAATTGCACGTCCACAATCGCAGCGTGTAAACAGACCCGGAATTACTTTTTGACATTGCAAAAGTTTTCCGCAATTTTGTGGTCAGTTGGAATAATATTCATTTCGGCTAGGACTGTGTTAAAGTGGATATTTATTTTTAATCATAACTCTATTTTAATTTTTAGTGATTATTACACTGTTACAATAACGTTTTTTTTTATTTAGTTACCTTAGACACGGTAATATTTTATATACAGTATTCCAACTTTATATAAACGGACGACGCGCGAGCTATACGTACGCGCTCGGATCTCGGCATGCGCTCGGCATGCTACAGTCGCGAGTGCGCGCAGTGACGAACGGACGGTGTGCTGGTTTTAATCAGTAACCGCCCGAATTTTAACTCAAAATAAGTGCAAGTAGCTATTTAACATGACAAGTAGACTATATTGTGCTGTTTTTGGATTGCGGATTTTTTATACACTCAAATATAATAATAAAGCATTTCGTTCATACGAGTATAATATTAGTAATACAATCTATGTGCAAATATTTTTCGTTCGCAAATTTATTAGACCGATTTGTTATAAAGTCACATACATAATCATGGTTTTTAATTAAATCTATCAATCAATAAACAACTTGCATTTTAATTGAACACTTTCTATTCAATTCACAAAGTATTTTATGTAATCATGTAAATATTTTATATTGTTACTAAGTATCTGTGCTTATAAATAAAAAGTAACAAATTTACAATCTCAAAACCAGATAGAAACTCAAAGTAGGCAGATGCAATTAAAACGCTGTAGGTAGGTAGGCGACAGCGACATGCTTACGTACCGCGCGGTGGTAGGTACTTATTTTATGGACACGGCCGAGTTGGAATACTGTATGGATAATATTACCATGCCTTAGTAACCAGACCTAAAGACTTGTACCACACTGAATGACAATAAAATAACTTGATTTCAACTTATTTTTCATCAGGTTAAAAACTTTTTTCAAGCCAGGACAACCAGTACAAGGCTTTTATATAAATTTGCTTATATTTTCTTAGGATTACTACATGATATTTGAAATTAAAACACATTTAAAGAAAAAACGGACTGCCACAGGCGAGACTCGAATCCGCATCTCTCGCCAGCCGGGCAATGACCGTGACCCTTAATCATCGGTCCGAATTTCTTTAAGTACTCCTTAGGCTGCAGCCAGCCATGATTCATCAATGTTGTGGTAATATACTTACAACATCCGAATGAAACACCTTTACAGCTGTTTAACAATCGGTTAAGATGA
Source organism: Pyrausta despicata (assembly GCA_963921415.1). Classification (NCBI taxonomy): domain Eukaryota; kingdom Metazoa; phylum Arthropoda; class Insecta; order Lepidoptera; family Crambidae; genus Pyrausta; species Pyrausta despicata. The sequence goes on from OY992865.1 coordinate 841,759, forward strand.
ATCAGCTTATTTATTAAGTTTCTATAAGCTTAGCATTAACAATGCAAATTTCTTTACAATATGTAATTAAAACACATTTAAACAAAAACGGACTGCCATAATCGGGACTCGAACCCGCACCTCTTGCAAGCCGGGCAATTTTTCTATCGTCTCTATCCATACATGGTATAAATTTACCTTAAATTAATTTTTTTTTATTATTAGGATTACTTGACACCGTGGAATAGAAACACACTCCATATGTAATTTTTCCCTTTTTAATCAGTAACATTCATTCAACGCATCAATCTTACACTGCTTGAATTTTACTAAAAATTGTAACTCGTATTGGACCTTCTCCCTTGGAATGAAAGGTGTTCCAATAATACGAGTATTTCCCTTTGCATCCACTCCAGCAAGGAAGCAACATTCACAAAACATTCAATAACGTATGAAATCACAATGAATGAATGTTCAATGGGAAACGTTTTCCAACGTCAGGGTATAAACGTACTGGGGGCTCTGCGTAAAACGTGCTTCTCTTTGTCGAAACATTCTTTCGATCCCCGCACAGTACAAGCATATGTGTGCATGAACATGTGTGTTTGTACTGGTCTGGGTGTTTTCTATGTATAATATGTATTTACGCACAAAAAAAAGTTTTTAATTTTGTTTATCCGTTGTCTAGTACCCATAACACACGCCTCGTAGCTTAATTTGGGACTAGAGAATTGGTGTGATTGTTGTGAAATATTTATTTATTTCTTCTTAGAAAATGCGGATGGCAAAATATTTGGAGGAACGGAATGAGTAATATCATGAAATAAACGAAATCACGTAATCTCTTTCATCACGAGTCATGGCTTTAAGCAATATCTGTTTTTGATAAATATTCGTCTACAAAGGTAAGTAGATACATGGGCTGTACTTACCAGATACTAATATTATTTTGGTATGATCTATACAATTGTATCACTACAAAATTATTAAGGATATTTCTGAATGAACCACCATTATGAATTAAGCATAATTTGTACGAAAATTTTGCAACTTATTGTATCAAGTACATAAAATTAAGGAGTAAAATAACATGTTTTAATGAGAACTATAATTTATGTAACTTAACTTTTAAAGGCGTCTATACCTAGCCTAACAAAGTTTTTCAACCACCTGTTTACTGTATGACTATATATTTACCTCTATAAGTTGTGCACTGTAATTTTAATATTTCTGATAATAAAAAACTTTAAAAAAACTATGGAGAGCTTTCGTGGCAAAAGTGATCGTCACTGGTGAACACCCTCTTCATTAAATTGCATTTAGATATGAATTTGTACTTTTCTAACAATATTAAAGTCATTCGTTTACTAAAAATAATAATTATGGATCTATGGTCTGAAATAAAGTCTGATTTTTTTATTCAAACGATAAATTTAATAGTTAAATAAGTTTAGTTCTTAGCTATAGTTGGTCAAAATTCATCCAGCCGTGGAAGCTTAAGTACCATCAGTTTTCTTGGCTCATTTAAGGGGTTTTTTTACATGAAACGAAAAGATTGCAGCTCCTTGATTATTCAGTGATTCATTTCAGACATTCACCCAAAATGAGTGGCTCCACAAAATGCGTTTCCGTCGCGTACTTACCACGTTACGTTGTATTATCTTATCGGCGACAACGTGACGTTTTCCGGTACCGGCGACGTATTGTTTTCAGTAACACTGAAATGAAAATAGAATATAATGAATGAAAATATATCGATAAAAAAGAAACCGTTATCTCTTGAATATTTATTATAGAAGGTTTGAAACAGCCGTTTGGTTATTAACATTTCAAGCGGCTATGTCAGGCTTATGTAGCTTGAACTGTAGCTATACTTATAGCTGTGTTGTTTTATGAGTAAGTAGAATATGTCCCTTTCAGCACAGATTGATACGATCGTGCTTTTAACTAATTTTGTAAATCTGAAAAAAAAAATAGTTGAACAGTATTACCGCGCTAAACAACAAAAAAATTTTAACTTTTTTTTATTTTAGAAAACGAAAAAAATGTGTTCATGCTGAATGGGGTATCACATAATCCTTCATATTATGTATTAAGCATATGCGGTGTAAAAATTAACCTGAGATTCCTTTATTGGTATGATCGAAAGTATTTCTAAGATGCAACGAATATAAAACCCCACTAAAGATGTCGATAAAGTATTTTACACTTCCTTAATTCGTCTAACTCACAAACACAATTTATCTTTAATTTTAAGATTTTTTCCTTTTCTCATCTTCATAAATAAAATAAAAATATGCTTATTTTCAGACAATTAATTCGGTTAATATTTTTTCAAGACTATGTAACATACTGATGATGAATATAAGAGAATAGAATAGAATATAGGAATGCTTATGTGATAGATGCACCAACCTGCATGCCTAATTACATGCAGATTGGTGAATCTCTTCCACGCAGCAGAGTCCATTCTGTCTGTGTTCTGTCCATTCTGAAATTATTTTTAGGACCCTGTTAGTGAGGTTATCTTACTACGCGTGATGGCAAAGAAATCGTCGATGTTAGCTAGTGAAAACATACCTGATGCATAGTAAAAACACGGAAGCCCCAACAAGGCCCTAAGAAGGTTTTATATTGCACTTTGAGGGTACTATATTTCCTATGCGTAAGGCGCTGTCCTAATAGAACGCGAATGCGCGATGCGAGCGATGCGACCATCGCGTAGTAACCATCCACGCTCAAAGCATCCAAATGGCCGTATTTGTATGGCTTCTAAAACTACAACGCGAACTAATATTTTGTCCCCATCCAATATTGGAGTAGATGAATTTGTGATAGGACGCTGGAGAAAAACACTCTGCGAAATGGAACGCTATTTTGCTATTTTTGGTCGAATTATTATTATTGGTTGGTTCGTATAATGCAAATACTTTTGTGTGCACTATTGATAACTTCCGTGGTGCAGTGGCGTGTGCACCGGTTTTATGGTGCCACCATCTTTGATGTCCTGGATTTGATCTCCGTACAAGACACAAAGTAGAAGATTAGAAGTAGAATGTTGATTATATTCTATGTACGGGGCTTACACCCATATGCAGAGTCGGTTCCTCGAGATTTCCTCCACTCGACTCAACCTCAAGGATAAAATCGGTATGCAGAACTAAAAACACTATCCTCGACTTGAGCAAATTCCTCAGTCGAGTCGAGTAATGAACCGTCAAACTCAAGGTTCGTCGCGATCTACCTTGAAGTCTTCTCAAAGCTTGTTAACAGTGCTTTTCACGTCATTCCTGAAATTATTTCATATTTTACTAGCATATTGAATAATTTCCATGATTTTGTGGACTACGTTCATAATGACTTGTACCAATATAGTCCTATAAAGCGGTATTTAAGGGATGCAGGAAATCCGTTGGAATATTATGATGGTGTGGAATTCCGATGAAGATTTCGTTTTAGTAAAGATACAATAGTGAATATCCTCTTGCCACTTATGAATTTAACAGAGAGTGCTAATAACAGAGGTCTTCCAATACCGCCTCTGTTGCAGCTTCTCATAGCGGTGAGATTTAATGCCACTGGGAACTTTCAGGTGAGTATTTACATATGCTAGGTACAACTTTATTAATTAACTTAGGTATTGTAATACAAATATATGTTATGCTACCTACTACTAATCTATTTTTATCACAATGGAACAATTTATACACTGCTCAACAAAGTCTAGGGAACAAGCCAACTATATGACTTTATTTGTAAAATCTTCTTTAAAAAAGTACTGATCTCTTTGAGGTAAACAGGTAGGCTGAATGTTTATCAAACGTTGTTCGAATTTAAAAAAAAAAATTAGAAACAAAAGAATTTTCGTAAAAGGCGGGAATCTTTCACTTTGATTGCTGTGTAGTGATACTGTATGAGAATTTTAAAGATAAAAATTTGTTTTATTGTTTTATGATTTTATTGAAAAACAAAATTAACTGTTGTTATTCGTAAGTTTTGCGACTACGGCCATTATGTCACGACGTCATTTAACGCGGGAAGAAATGATTCGAGCTGTAGGAATGTTGGAAGCTGGGCTACCCCAACGCGAAGTTTCAGCTGCTCTGAATTCTCACGCGAGCGTTATCTGCAGACTGTGGGCACGTTACAGACTTACTGGCGATGTAGCCGAAAGGCACAGAGGCAGGTATAGGGTTACTACGGAAAGGCAAGACCGTTTTTTGCAAAATGTCGCAAGGAGGCAACCCACCATTACGGTAAACACTGATTTTTCACGGGTTTTACGCAACACAAACACTTTTAAAAGGTAAAACTTAGTATTTACCTTCCCGACGTTTCGATCTGGTTGCACAGATCATGGTCCCGGGCGAACTGGAGGCTGGCGGCGTCGTCTACTCGGGCGCGTCGAGTTTTCTTCTTCCACCCGCATTTGTTGGATATTTATATCTGCAGTACAGTCAGTCCGACAAACTACACTAACAATGTCCGGGTTTCTTTGAGACGGCCTAAAACGCGGTTTAAATTTTGTAATCACTGGATTCCATGCAGATGACAAGTTGAATCCATCATCACGATTGAAATTTTTGTGCTTTTTTATTTCAATAGCTTCACGTACTAATCTGGTATGATAATGACGATCAGCTGAGAGGATTTTTGGGTCATGAAGTTCCATCCAGTGATTAACCATTACGGCTCGTCAGTTGGTAGAAGACCTCCAGTCGCAGCACCAGGTTGCTATCAGTGACCAGACTGCTCGGAGGAGACTCCATGAAGCTAATCTTCGTGCTCGCAGACCACTAAGAGTGCCCGCGCTGCGTCATGGAAATCGAGGACGTCGATTATTGTGGGCACGTGAACATTTGCAGTGGACCGTAGATCAGTGGGCACATGTACTGTTCTCCGATGAATCTCGCTTCGGATTTCATCCAGATTCAAGAAGAGTGCGTGTTTGGCGGATTCCTGGTCGGCAGAGTCGGCTTCAAAACCCACAGGAGGTGCATCCCTACCAAGGTGGCACAATCATGGTGTGGGCTGGAATCCACTTGGGTGGACGGACGGATCTCGTTTTGATCAGGGGAAATTTAAATGCAGAGCGATACTGCGAACAGGTAGTCCAATCCGTGGTTATCCCGCACCGACAAAATCTGGGCGCAGATTTTATTTTTATGCAAGATAATGCACGACCACATACTGCGAGTCAGGTGATGGATGTGTTCCGCGAGTACAACATCGAAGTGCTGGAGTGGCCTGCTCAGTCCGCGGACCTCAATCCCATTGAACACGCGTGGGATTTACTAAAGAGAAGGGCTTTTAGAAATCTCCCTCAAAATTTTAACACAGCAGATGAACTTTTTTCACATCTCTCCAGAGAATGGAGTCTTCTTCCACAAGAGACAATCGATAGTCTCAAAATCAGTATGCCACGACGATGTCAAGCTGTTGTTAATGCCTTAGGGGGTCCAACTGATTATTAAAAAAGTCCCCGCATATTTGTTCTTAACTGTAATGTTTTAATTTTTAAGAAATTTTATTAAATTAAATTTCTTTGTTTAGTTCTGTAATACACTTTCTTTGTTTTTCATTAAAATTACCTCGTAATTCAAAAACTGAATCCTTTATTTATATACGCTACTAATTAAGCATTAAATTGCGCATCGATTGGTATATAAACTTTAAAACAAAAATATATAAAAATAAAAATATTCCCTATCAACCTCCTGTTCCCTAGACTTTGTTGAGCAGTGTATGTCGTATTCGTTTAGGTGGTTTAGTGCCACTTTTAAAAACCATACATTCTGATTTTAGAGTATTGTACACTAGGCCATGGCACTTGGCATAGACTTCACATCAGGCCAACATTTTCCTCAAGCCACTTTTTCATGCCTGGCTGATGGCAGATGGTTCAAGACGAATAAAATAAATAAAATCAATTCATTAAGGTGAACTCACAAGGATCGCTTTTACACGTCCCAACATATAAATGAACCCTACCACCGCTTCGAAACAATTTGGGCCAGTGCTGAGATAAGCGGCGCAACAAACTCAGTCACTATTGTCACTGCCTCTTTTCAAATTTGATCTTATATATAAAAATGAATTGCTGTTCGTTAGTCTCGCTAAAACTCGAGAACGGCTGAACCGATTTGAATAATTTTGGTCTTGAAATATTCACGGCAGTCCAGGGAAAGTTTAAAAGATCAGAAATTTTTTAAAAAAGCAACGGGCAGGACAACGTCGGCCTGGTCCACTAGTTTACAATAATTGTAATTATTTATATATTTGTCATGTATATAATCATCAATTTATAATATCCTATCGACATTCATACATCTTTTACAACTGTTTTTAATTTATCTATAGGCAATGAATCAAATCTTCAGGTAATTTATTAAAAATGATATACATCTACCCATAAATGAGTGACCAACTTTATAAATGTATGAGTTTGGTTTTGTAGGACCTCTGACTAAATAATAATAATAGTCCTCCTGGCCGATTTCACCCACGGCGGCCAATCTCAATCGAGATCAGCCAACTACGCAGGAGATATTATAGTGTGAGCGCAATACATAGTTGCACTTACTGTTCCGTCACTCTCAAAGTTCGGTGAGACGGCAATCCGACATGACCGGAGAGAGATCAGGCGCAGGACCAACGGCTTAACGTGCTTTCCGAGGCACGGGGGTGTAACACCGCCAACTTCCCGACTCTGTCTCTCTGACTCTGTGTGACTAAATACGTAAGGCTCGCAATATTCGCTTATCACGTAATCTCCCATCCCGCTTTATCCGGCAGTAAAAAATGAAACGGCGAGTTCTTTGTTACCACAGATATATTTTTTTTTAATACTTTGCTTTAGCTTTTTTTTGCTATTACGGCATTTTTTACGCAGCGTGTAACAACCTTTTTACGATGAGTACAGAACCAGTAAAATTATTTATTAGGGGTAACTTTTATTGAATGTTGACGCCGTAAAAAATTTGGTCAATATTAATCCCAGTAGACTGTTAAGAAGAGTTTTTCATTCATGTATTTGAATTTTGTTAGTCTGTTCAATGTTTTTAAGAAAACGAAAAAGACTCAGTCGAAGGTTTAAATTAGCTTTTGATAAGTGTAAAAAAGAAATTTATAACTTGTCCTAATTAATAGTAATGTTGATTCTATGACATTATTTCATCTTTTTTACAATTTTATAGTTTCGAATATTTAAACCTTGTGTATGTATTATTTAAGCTGAGGAAACTTAATTGGATTATGTGTTAAATTAATTGCCTATTTTGTTATGTATTGTTAAAACTGTATGTTTCCCAAAGTTTAATAATAAAACAATAGAAATAAATAATCTTTTAAAAACTTTTTATAAGGCTTTCTACAAAAGAACTAGGTAGCTAAGAACTCTTGTTTAAATAACATCACATTGACCGTATTATTTAGACAGGCGTTCAATACCGCCGAGTTCTTTTGTAGTAAACCTACATATTTCCCTTTCTCGTACAAGACTTCATATTCTACTGGTAAACAAAAAAAAAATATATCGACTTGGTATACTGGACTGGTTGACTGGACTAAGCTATAGACGATTGTTTCTCTTTTACACTGAAACGGCTGAGCCGATTTTGATGAATTTCACACATAGAGGCTGTTTTTTGTTGCGGTTATTTATTCACAGGGGAATCGCAGACAGACATGCGAATAGGTACTTCCATCAAAATGAAACATATCAAGTGTTTTGACGCCAACTTTGGTGTAATGGTGAGGAAGTTGACTATTAACCAAGAGGTCGCGGGTTCGATCCCCGCGCTGTACAAACATTTGTGTGCATGAACATGTCTGTTTGTACTGGTCTGGGTGCTCTATGTATTTATTTAAGTTTATTTGTAATACTACTATTGATTCTGATAACTGTAACACAAGTGAATAAGCTACTTACCACGGAGTCAGATCAATGTATGTGATGTTCACAACAAATTTTTCTTGTTGAAATTATCAGACAATGATAATACGTGTACATGTAGATGCTTTTTGTAAATAACCCGTAGGTTGTCTGGAAGATATCTTTACCGCCTAAATTATACACCCTTCTGTTAATGTTGTTTTTCATTTTATTTTTTGCGATGTGTAATAAGCACAAGTGCTTAAGCTACTTACCAAGGAGTCAGATCAATGTATGTGATGTTGTTGTTTATTTATTTATTTATTATTATACCTACATGGTCAATAACTCCTTTTGCTCTTTACTATTTATTCCAGCAGTACCCTCCAAGCAGTTAACAATCTTATCGCTACTGTTTCACGTTTATATCTAAAACAATCTACATTTCTGCCTCGAAGGCGAACAATGACAGACGCGAGCGGACAGAAAGCGAGCGAATCTGTCTTTGTGATTTTCCATTACAGCCCAAGCGGGCTTGTTCCTCTGATAAAAATATGAAAAGTTACATTTTCGTCAAGGTCGGGATGTTGGGCCACGAAACGAGTGAAGTTTTTTTTAATTTTATTTTCTTTATTAAGGAAACAACAGCTATATAATAGTTTGTGTAGGGTAAGTATTACAGGAATAGCACACTAGCATTGAACGTTTCTTCTGTTAAGTGTTACATGTTATGTCAAATAGACAATGCGAAAGAAAAGGTAATACCTAAAAACAGTAACACAGACAGGAACGGACAACAGCACGTCAGGGTAAATACTGCAGTATATTATATACTTGTAATCTTATTACTATACAATCGATTTTAAGAGAAGACGAAATCGTGTCATCGTGTCAACTTCTCATTAAAGATATGTATGAACCTTGAGTTGTATTTGCTTGTTGCTCTGACAATAAAACAATTTCACGGTAGTTAGTCCTACAAATGGGTACAACCAAAGTGCTCTTATGTCGAGTTCGTGATTCAATACATATAAAAGGAAGTTTGCCTAATAAGTTTCCGCTTTTGATATGATATTGAATTATTATTGTTAATTATTTAGGCTGGAAAACTAGATTGACTATTTGATCATCTGTGGTATAAACAAGGTAGGGTAATTTACACAGGTAGGCAGACATGCAGCATTTCAAACTTCAAACTTATGGCGATATCACCCTTATCACGAATGCATAAGATGTCGCAGTGCTTATAATTTATTTACCTTGTGTGTACGATGTAGATTTATTTTAAACGATGTCAGGTTGTAATTCTAGGTGCATCTTCTACTCGTATGTCACGTTGTGAGTTGTATTGTAAGTCCTGCGACTTACAGCTCTTGTTTTTAGGGTTCCGTACCTCAAAAGAAAAAAGAGAGACCTTTTAAAATCACTTATTTGTCCGTCCGTCCGTCCGTCCGTCCGTCTGTCAAGACCGTTTTTCTTAGGAACGTGTGGAGGTATCAAACTGAAATCTGAATCTATATGATACTTAGGTCTACTGTCCACTCCCTGGAAGCTGTAGAAAAATCAACCTTCTAAGCCAACGCAATCAAAAGATACAGCCATTTAGGCCGCAAATTTCCGCAAATTTTCGAAACTCGCACGGGAATCAAAACCTACAGGGTACTTCCCGTAAACTTAGAATCTTGAAATTTAGTACGAAGTCACGTCTTATAGTACAGATATAGGAAAAATTACGAAAACCGTAAATTTTCAGTTTCATCATATAAAAAAAATATTTTTGACAATTTTGAAAATTTAAAAGTTACTATTCTTTATCTCATGAACGCGTTGAGATATTAAATTAAAATTTATATTAAATACTTAAGTCTATAATACCCGTGATGGGTGAACTTTTACATATATACCTACAGGTTTATACGGAACCCTCGGTGCGCGAGTCCAACTCGCACTTGACCCGTTTTTTTGAAGTGATTACAGTTTGATGTATTTGGGTTCCTGTGCAGCTTTTTCAGCTTTAGTCATGGATATCCGCAAAGTAACGCCTGATTCTATCAAGTAGATTTATTTCCTTAAATTGATCCGCTGATTTCGTGGCCCGCTAGCCGGGCGATAGCAGATCGAGCGGAAAGCATAAATTTGTCGGCCGATAGGAAGCGGCTCCGCTCGCCCAAGCACTGTATCTTTCCGACTACTCAAGATATGAGTAGGTTACATAGCATTACTACCCCTTTTTATAACATTGTATTAAGTAATTTATATAACAGTATTATAATTTTTGTTGCCTTGTACTTGTCATAGCTATAATAATAATTTTCAGTCAGTTTTCATTTTTGCGTCAATCTTTGTTAAGTCTAAATGAATCGGCCAGCATCTATTTTCCATACCCCTTAGAGATAAGGGTAGTCCATCCTTAACATTATATAGCAAAACAACGTTTGCCGGGCCAGCTAGTCTTTTTATAATTTTATAGTTGCACATATTTTAACCTTTTCTTCAAAGTTTTAATTAGTTTACTCCATGTTTTATTTAAGCTGAGGAAACTCATTTGGTTTTTGTGTTATTTTAATAACCTATTTCGTTATGTAATGTCAAAACTGTATGTTTCCCAAAAAATAATAAAATAAAGGCGCTTTACGTATCTGTCCCTATGTATGTATAGTTTCACTTTGAACCAGGAAGCTACATTGATCCACCGCCATAACTCGAAACCACGACGTTGCCAAACCATGATTATATGAGTAAAAAAAAGGCATTTATATAACATAAATACACACAAATCTGACATCTACACAATGTCAACTGAAAAATCGATGTGATGAACAGGGCTTTATCAAAGTGGGAGGGAAGAAGAAAAATCCCGCCAGCCGTAGCAATCACGGCACCGCACCGACTGGACCCGAACAGGGTCCCGACCCACCATCTAGCGACCTTCATGAAGGAGGACTTCCGGCCGCAGGGAGTCGTGTACCCTAAATTCAGGGGACCCCTACTTGCTGACTTCACCGCGCGTGCCGTATCAATTCGCTGATGCGCGTGTTTGTGCATGTGATCTAGGTAATGTTTTAATTTATCATTTATGTTTTATAAAAATATGTATAGACTTTAAGGTATTTATAATATGGGCCATAATTATATTTTGATTCGTTGCCTGAAATAAACGTTATTATTATTGTTATTATTATTAATGCATCAGTCTTACCCAACAGTTTGCTTAGCGATCGCATGCGGAGTGTCTGAGTAAGAAAAGTTTGAAAACCTACTCAAAAAGTAAGTATTTTTCTGTAAATTTCATTGATATTTTACTGATTTCCTTAAAATACTATTGTATTTTTAACGTTTAAACTGTGTTGTACAATTATCCAGTAAGAGCACCATTATTCGTATCTTTACGAAATTGGTATGTCAAAATTTATTGTTTGGGCCACAATACTGCTGGCAGTGGTTCTCTTTCTGAATCCGTCGGAGGGTATAAACCTTATAAGTCTATGGTCCCATGAACAGAGTAATGCGCGCGTTCAGTAATTAGTGCAATAGGGCTCGCGTCCATTGTAGATGCTCGTTTCCACGGATAATACATACTGTGCCATTGTCAGGATTGGATCCTCACAAATTACACCCGCCTGTTAAATTGCGACCATCAACGTGGTTTAGTGTGTGTAACTAAAATATATGGAACATCACATGTGTAGTGGTAGAGAATTCATCACCTTCATTGTAATTACTTAGATACAAGACGTTTACTGTCAAGCTCAACTTTTACTAGATTGTCAGTCTTAATTTTTTATTATTGAAGTGAAAACTTCTTTAGCGGCGTTGAGCACTTTTGTGGCATGGGTAGAAACTGTGAAACTCGCGTCAGGTCACGTGATGCTGATCGAAAAACCGTAAGACGGTTCAAATAAATTTTTTTGAAGTGAAAACTTCTTTAGCGGCGTTGAGCACTTTTGTGGCATGGGTAGAAACTGTGAAACTCGCGTCAGGTCACGTGATGCTGATCGAAAAACCGTAAGACGGTTGTTAAGTTTTCACTTCTGCCGGCACTCCCGGAGTGTTTTATTAATATGGGTTCGCTTTTGACATCATTCTCCCTCTAAGAGGTAAAGAAGATGTCGACGATGTAGCGAGCTTACCTAGAAGGTGCCTATTGACTTTCGCTTTGAATGAACTCAAGTTATAAGAAAGAGGGAACACCGTCGGCGGAAGTGCATTCCATTCCTTGGCTGTGCTCATTATGAAGGTTGAAGCGAAGCGCTTAGTGCGTATAGTTGGTATATGAACCAAGTATGGATGGTAACCCGCCGTACGTCTGAGCACACTCCCCAAAGTAGAGTCTGTAGAAAACCGACAAGCAGGCAACTTTACGGCGGTGGTCTAGACTATCAAGCTGGTGGTGTTTTATTGAGGCTTAAACGTTTCTATGAAAAATCGTTACCACAAGTGCTGGAAGATTCAAACTTTGTAGACATACGAATTTTATAAGACTTAAGTTTCGAAAAATCTTGGGGTTCATAGTTTGCGCAGACGAAGTCGCAGAAGACCGGTAGTTTGAGATTATAAGATTAGAGATAGAGCACACATGCGGCGTTCTTTCGGGGCGACTAGAAACTCTCAGCGATTTAGTCGCAGCGAATACGTGCGCTGACTCTGACTTATATTCGAGGTTGTGTGGAAGGCCACAAAGACTGTGATTTGGAACCTAAATTTTTGGGTACTTATCTACGGACGGAATGAGACTAACTACGAATGACTCACTACCAGGCAAATAAATTCACATCTTGTGTGGTCCGAGGGGATTTATAAGTTTTTGTTAGGAGTTGTAAACTTTTATCATCAAATTAATTTTTGTATGGCTTAGTTTCTTTTTATTAAATAGACGACTTCAAAAGGAATACCTAAACTAAACCTAAACATTTCTTTGACCGTAAAAGGTCCACAAAGTCATTTAACAGACGAAATATAAATGAACCCTCGGTAAGGCTACGGTGTCGTCAACTGCCGCTTATTGCAACATATCAGTTATTTTCCCTAAATGTGCATCTACTGTTTAGCATGTCTCCACTGTGACAAACTGTCATCAAAGTTGAGAACTTAAATAACCCTGACGTAAAATGCACGCACGGTCACTCTAAGATGAATAACAGGGATGGCAATATTCAAAACTTCAGACCTTGAAGTGCAGAGTTTGGTTATCTATGGACACGCAAAAATATTTTGCCTACAAATAAATGAGTTAGGGTTTCGTCCTTGGTTAACGTTTTATATTCTGACATGAATCATTTTAAGTAAATTTACACTTACTGCCGCACTCAGAGTCGTTTAATGGTAACTTAAACCGTCCCTTAATATAGATTTAAGAAATGTACCTGTTACAGTCAGTCCTAAGAGATCATTAAGTTTAAGTAGAGTCAGACCTTTACTTAACTATTTGATTATTGATTTTGACATTTAAGTTTTAAGGTTATTATGTCATTTTTCACGGTAATAACTAGCGAATCAGTCGCATTGTTTATAAATAAATAGTAATGATTGATTTAAGTGTCTTTATTGAATTTGTTGAATTTAAAATGGAGTATAGAGCGGCGAGCAGTCCAAGGGCTTTCCAACATCTTGCGTATAATAAAGAATAAAGAAATTTATTTCAGTTCAAAAACTTATTAAATATACATATTGATACACTGTTATAGATAACTTATTCGAACTTAAAATAAGCACATGAACTAAACGTAAGCACCACATCTCGAAAGAATCTGTTCTTAATCTTAAACTTGCTTTTAAAATCCATGTCACAGACTGATATGGAGAAAACTAAGGTACGGTTGAGATTCACTTTTGTGCTATGGTAGATGTTGCGGTTTATGAATATTTACGTTTTATTTTTGTGTTATATAGGTATATATATGACTATCTGTATTTGACATGATCCATATTGGTCGTATTTATTTTAGTAAGCAATATTGCCTACAGACGAGCAATGATCTAATTTTGTTTGATACCTAGTTTCTATTTCAAAATTACTTTTTGCCCGCCAGCGGGTATTTGGTGCTCATGGGATTAACATGTGAATATAATTTTGAAGAACGCATCGCCTGAAAGGCTTCAGGGCCGCCTGCCAATGAGTGGTCGGCTGCACTTGCAACTGAAAGCCAAAGACGTCGGCGTGCACTGACTGCGTGAAATTAACGCTGCGGTTCTTTTTTTAATCAATAACTTGTGGACGCCCATGACTTCGTTCGCCCAAATTTTGGATATCCATACATAGTTTGATCCAAGACCTTCAGTTTTTTATTATCTTTAGAAAGTGCTCATTACTTTGATCAACTTCTCCTGAGGCGTTGATTTATACCTCTCACGGTTTAGCTGGGTCGCTAGTTGTGCACATCGGAGACTCCAGATCTTCGATTTTGATATGTGCGTGGAAAGTGATTGTCATGTTGAGCAACTTGTCCTATAGCGCCATATTTATACCTCTTACGATTAAGTTGGGCAGCTAAGGTTCCACATCAGGTATTCAGTCCTACCAAATAAAATATAGCCTTTATGTTAGCGAAGAGTAATACCTGTAGAACAAAAAAATATATTCAAATCCGTCTAGTAGTGTTTGCGTGATAAGCTAACAACATACAGTTTGACTGTATGACAGACAAAAATTTCAAAAACACATATTTATCTCCTTTTCCACAATATTTCAGCTCAGTCGGACAGAAGTGGATGAAAATTAGCTTGCAAGATTTGATTAAAGGTAAACATCGGGACGCACGTTAAACTATATTGAGGCATGTCAATTGTATAACAGATCGATATCAGTAACCGACCGGGACATTTCCAAAACCAGCACCTAATGTGACGACAGCTTTTGGTCAAATTCAAATTCAAATCATTTATTGCATGTCACATTAATCTTTATTGTCTAGTAGTCTGAGGTCCAGACTACAAAACCGGCTGTCGTGGGTTCGAATAAGGGGCAAATGTTTGTGTGATGATCACGAGCATTTTTACCTGGGTCATGGGTGTTTACAAATGTATTTAAGTATTTCTATCCGTTATTCTAGCCACCATAGAACATGCTAACGCTTAGTTTGGGGTTAGGTAATTAGTGTGTTCATTGAAAAAAAAAATGTGTTTGATAGAGGGCAGAAAACGCAGCATTTTCGCCGCCCAGTGCGTACACCGGGTTATTAGGAGTCGGTTCACGAGAGCCTTTACTTAACGCTAACTCGGTTAAACTCGGCTTCTTAGCGCGAGTGGCGCTTGTGTCGTTTACCCCTTCACTGGCGCTGGAATTGTTCGAAGAAAATAAGCTTTTCGATGGTTAATTTTGAAAAAAAAAAAATCAAGGCATATGGAATCAAGAAAGTTGTGTGCGGTTATCGCTCGCCGTTCTTAATGGAAGTTTTCTGGTTATATAGGTACCAGGAGGTTATTTAAAACCAGAGCCGTGTAATATTTGAAAGTGTTGTATTCCTAAATAAAATAACTTATCTACCATAATTTATATTTGTTTCTTCGGTTTACGCGAACAGTAGACATTGAATTGTTACCTTACCTTAGTCTACCTTTGACAACGGACGCTGAAAACCGAAACGTCAGTTTAAGCAAAAATATAAATAAATCTCGAAATAATCCGTAAAAGTGTTTCATTAGGTTAAATGTACCATAATTTATGTTAAATGCTTATTTCATGAACGAGAAAATATTTTTATACAGAATATTAATCAAATCATTCATTTTTTTGTTGCATTATCAAAAGAATGCCCTATTGCGTAATGAGGTACACAGTTGTTCTCATTGAATTAAAAACAAAGTCAGCTCATAATTATTTTTTACTTTTTATAAACGGTCAAAAGAAGTTTCCCAAAAACGCAAACTTAATTTTCTGCACTGGAACACATCTAAATTGAAATAACAGTGGCACAGCTCATAGAAATCAGCCAAAACACGAATATTGTTTAACCATAATTAGACATAATTATCCATGGAAAGGATCCAACCCACTAATACATAGTTTTGAAATATCCAAGTTTTTAGCTTGGAGCTGGATTCTTGAATTAACTTATCCAAGTGGTTTGGATTTTTGGAGATGTTAAATTATGAATTTTATCATTATAATAATTAATTGAATCAAACAGCTTGCTAGCTTGGATACATTAGCTTAGTTTGTTAGTAACAAATGAACAAGAAGCATCTTCATATGAGTGGCTTGACAATTTGCTACAGCTATTTTCGTAACGGGTAAGTACATGTTATTAGAGCCACTATGGAATCGACAACTCTTCTCAAAGTCGTTTTGAGAAGAGTTGTCGGTTGGACCCTTTCCATCGAAATACTTCTTATTTCAGTTACATTGTCGTTAATATTACTCAGACACCTTATTCAATGGACTTTTGCCGTTGTATTATTGAAAAGGTATCATTTCTTCTTTAAATTGCATCATTAATTATTTTTCATTTCGAATAAAATCGTCGTTTTATGACGTACTAGTTAATCAACCATGCATAGGTTAGCAAGCATTGTTTTGAATCTTAGTCAATTTTAAGAGTGTGAATATTATTAATTAGCTTAAAAAATTATTACGATCCTGCGCTGGCGTCGTTTAGTGGAAATTTAAAGTATATTGTTTTGTTGTTTGCCTATATAATAACGTTTGTCGTCAGCCGACGTGACAATAGCATGGCGTTGCCTTAGCGTTTTAAAACATATGTGAACCAAAGCTGACGAGGTGTGATGCTGGCATTAGTGGGACGTGGCTGCTTGAGTATCCCAGCTGTGTTGCAAAACCTTCATTTGTTTTATGATTGTGTTTACATGTATTTGCTCACCATTTTAGGCTGTGATTTTGGTTTGTATCTTGTATGTGCTTTTGATTATTTTAATTTGCGACAAAATTCGACCTGAGTGCATGCTATTCGAGATGTGAAGTGAACGTGTTTATGTAGATGACAGTACGTCAAGATATAAAATGGATACAAAATGGGAAGCCTTATGTGTTCTTACTTTGTTTATGCAACTGCATTTCAGCTTGCAATTTCTTGTGATAACTTTGTTTCGTCCATTGTATAATTTTGAATAGTGAAATTTAAACATGACTGCCTCGTTTGTGTAGTGGCAAAGTTTCCTCCTTAAAAGCCTTACATCCGAGAGGTACTGGGTTCGGATCCCAGGTCGAGCCAAAATTGTTTCTGAGATTTTCTGTCATGAATTTCTCAAAAACTGCTCGGAGTCAGGGAAGTTGGCGGTTTTACACCCCAGTGGTTGCCGTTTGACTCTGTTGGTCCTGTCATGTCGGATTGCCGTCTCACCGAACTTTGAGAGTGATGGAACAGTGAGTGCACCTGTGTATTGCGCTCACACTTGTGCACTATAACATCTCCTGCGTAGTTGGCTGATCTCTATTGAGATTGACCGCTGTGGTCGAAATCGGCCAGGAGAACTATTAATGAATCTTTGATATAAACATTTAAATAACAAAGTATGGTTTGATATCTATTAAATAACAATAGCGATGGCTAATTTATTAACTAACGCCCGGTTTCTATTCTATCTACCTTTGACGGAAAATAAAGATAACTGTCAGTTTTATAGAAAAGGCTGTACCCTCTGATAGCAATTCGATTCGGTGCAAGAATTTTTAAATCACAAAGATTAAAAATCAATGACATTTGAAATAGTTTATCGGAATGTATGATTATAATTAATCTCCTAATTATAATAATAAAAATTATAATATTTCAATAATAATTGTAGACAATAATAAATACAGTATTTGGACATAACATAAAGAACAAAGAACATCAAGTTTGCAAGAACTCTTTATTGCTTTGGACATAACTGGCTGGATAGGCGCTTATTTACTACTATGTCATCTTCTGTACACCCTATACAACCGCAAACAAATAATATTTCATTTCATTTCATTTAGTATGAAATTTGCGTTTAGTATGAAATTTACAGTTATCCGGCTGTAAGGTAACAGCAGTTTTTATTTACATTTAGGTACAAAGCAAAAACATAACACATACAGGGTGTAAAAAACCTTACCGAAGCCGTCAACCACGCTTTCAGTACATCAAACCAAATCGTATGAAAAATAAATTTTAGCTGGGAAACAAATTTTATTTTTTGACATCAAAAAAAAAATCTTACCCGCAATGTACAGCGCGCACGCGAAAAAGTGACCGCGGGGCGTGTTGCGGAGTGTGCCATTTAGAGCGTTTTTATGATAGAACTAGTGAAAATTTGTATCATGTTTCTTTAGAAAAAAGTTAAATTACAACGGACAGAAGACATTTCTGTAAAAATCATCAATTTTTTTTTAACTTCTAACCATCAATACCTCAGTAACCGTTAACTTCCCAGGTATGGTGTAAAGGAAAAAAATGATCGTAACAATCGGTTGAGTATGTGGTATTCGGCTTCGTTAAGGTTTTTTTACACCCTGTATTTACAGCTAGTAGAGGCATACGAGCTCCCGGCATTATTCGTTTTCGACTTAATCTCTGTCTCGTCGGACTTAGCTCTGGATTCAAGTACACATCTATTTCGCCCAAAAGGCATTTTTTCGTACTTCCGTGATCAATAACTTAACCACATCTTTTTTTATGGTCAGGGAAATGATGATACGCATAGTGCCGGCCGCGCAGGCAGCTAGAGGTAATGTGGGACTCCAGGCCTCGAGAGAGAGCCTACCCACAAAAAACCTGATGTGCCCTCCGGTGCCATGTGAGTCCGGGACGTGGCGGGTTCACCGTAGGCCGAGAGGCCATAGGCATTCACCGCAATTCCCGGGACTCGACCGACTCACTTTGCAGCGAGCCCCTAACGGTTGCGACGAGGGAGAAACTCGACCCCGTCGCAGTTTGACTACATTTCTATCAACCACTGCCAAGCCCCCTGTACGCACTACAAAACATTATCCCTCCTTCTTTGTAATTAAATGAAGTAGAAAAAATGTGCTACTGTATATTTTATTTCAATTCATTTATTAACATTTGCATACTAGGTGTATTTACATTATATAGATGGTAGTTATAATGCTTAAAAACGAACTTATTGACCTAGTTACCAGGAAGTTTTGGCAAGTTTAAGGGCATTTACAAGTTTAAGTGCAAGGGTTTACATTTTAAAAAATTGCGCAACAAACTTGCCACGATGCCACGTCATACTCAACAATTTGGATGAAATCAGCAGATTTTGGACTATTGAAGATATTACTGAAAACTCTCAGATGTCTGCCGAAGATCTTAGCTGCATACAACACTATCAAAACACTACAAAACGACCAGAGGATGGTCGTTATGTCGTACGACTGCCCTTACACCCTGACATTTACGAAAAAATTGGAGAATCGAGATACAAGGCTGCAGCACAATTTCGCCAGCTAGAAAAGAAATTCAGAAAATCCGAAAACATAGAGAAAGGTTACAAACTATTTATAAAAGAATACGAAGATCTGAATCACATGCGAGCTTGTGATAGCAACACGAAACCGATCTATTATTTACCGCATCACTGTGTGCAACGCGCCGATTCATCAACAACGGCCCTGAGTGTTGTATTTAACGCATCTGCCAAAACAACTTCGGGTGAAAGTTTAAACGATTTAATGTACCCTGGACCAAACTTACAAACAGACCTCCAATCAATCATTTTAAAATGGAGACTCTACAAGATTGCACTTACCGCTGACATAGAGAAAATGTTTCGGCAAGTTTTAGTAAACGAGGAAGATCAAAAGTTTCAAAAAATCTTATGGAGAGAGTCATCCGATCAGATCATTATAGAGTACGCGCTAACAACTGTTACCTATGGCACGAAAGCGGCTCCGTTTTTAGCTATGATGACGCTGAAACAACTTGTAAATGATGAAAGAAACCGCTTCCCTGAAGCAGCAGCCATCATAGAAACATCGTTCTATATGGACGACCTACTTTACACTTTTGATGACCTTGAAACGGCAACGCGCATCAAAAACGACCTGAAAAAACTACTTATCCGGTGGGTTCAACTTACGAAAATAGTCATCAAGCAACCTTCAACTATTAGATGACAACCCTACAAACGACAAACAAGAAGCATATCATTTTCGACATCAAGAGTCAACAAAAACATTGGGCCTGAGATGGAATCCTAAAGATGACAACTTTACCTTTCAAATAACGATTGACACGAATTCAACAAAACAAGTCACAAAACGGCTTTTACTATCGGAAATTTTCGATCCTTTGGGCTGGTTATGTCCTGTAACAACTAAACTAAAACTTATTTTTCAACAAGTATGGCGAGAAAACTTACATTGTGACGATGAAATAACTGAAAACATCAAAATGGAATGGGCGAATATCAAATCTCAACTAAAACTAAAAACAAATTCAAACAAACGTTACAACAAAACGCTAGAGATCTGACGTCATCGACGATATACTTACACGGAACAGCTGCCTGGGTCGAGTGACACGTGTCGTCGCATGGATACTAAGAACGGTATCGCGTGACAAACACCGCCCGCAGTACCTAACTATACCGGAACTTACAAAAGCAAGAAATATTATCATCAAACACATACAACTTACCTCATTTGAAGACGAAATTTCAAAACTGGAACAAAAAAAAGAATTGGATAGAAAAAGCAACATCTTACCCTTGAACCCTTATTTGGACGAAGAGGGACTTCTCCGAGTGGGAGGTCGCATAAGCAACGCCAACATCCATGAAGACCAAAAACACCCTATTATTATTCCGCACAAAGGACACTTCACCGATCTTTTAATCGATCAAGCCCACAAGATCACATTTCATGGAGCAGCTCGCCTTACGACTGCAAACATAAGAAAACAGTATTGGATTGTCGGCGGCATTAGGGCTGTCAAACAATGACTACGTCACTGCGTAATTTGTCGAAAACAAAATCCAACAAAACAACAACAGCTGATGGGTGATCTCCCTGCTGCACGATGCAATCCTACAAGACCGTTTCATCACACCGGAGTTGATTACACCGGATAGTAAGGCGAGGCGTAAAAACAACAAGAGGTTACATAGCTGTCTTCGTATGTATGGTGACGAATGCAGTGCACTTGGAATTGGTGTCGGATCTAAGCTCATCATCATTTCTATCAGCCATGAAGAGGTTTGCAGCCCGACGAGGAAGCCCGCAACACATGTACAGTGATAACGGCACGAACTTCGTCGGAGCCAACAACATACTACAGCAAGAATACTTCAATCTGAGAGAACTGCTTGATCCTCAATTCTTCTCAGTTATAACAGACATGCAAATAGAATGGCATTTTAATGCCCCATCGTGGCCAAGCGCTGGAGGACTCTGGGAGGCTGCAGTCAAGAGGCTTAAGTACCAACTCCGCCGCGTCATTGGTGAACAAAAACTCACAAATGAAGAACACTCAACCCTACTAGCTCAACTCGAAGCCTGCCTGAACAGCCGACCACTGTTACCACTCAACGAAGATCCGAACGATTTTAACTACTAACACCATCACATTTCCTTTCAACACTATCCGACACTAACTATTATTGAAACTGAAACGGATAAACGCACACGTTGGCAAATGGCAACTTATACAAAAAATCTACAAGGATATCTGGAAATGGTGGCAGGCGGAGTATTTATCTCAGCTGTCACCATGTAGCAAGTGGCGTCAAACACAAGAGAATATGAAAATCGATGACGTTGTCATTATTCACGATGCTAATTTGCCGCCTGGGAAGTGGGCCTTGGGAAAGGTGATCGAGTTACATCCAGGAAAGGACGGCCATGTTCGAGTGGTCACCATCAAAACAAAAAACGGAACAATGAAACGGCCCATTACAAAACTATCGAAACTACCTGTATCAAAACCTGAAAACAAAGAAAAACCTATTTTATCAACAAACAAAACACAGAGCAATGAAGAACAACAGAACGAACAAAACAACAAAACAAAAACCAAGAAAACATGTAACTTCATCAAGAGATCATTCAATTTGATATGGACAATTCTATCACTATTGACAATTATAACACCGGCTCGATGCAACTACAGCCTTACTTACCTGAATGGTAACCAGAGTCTCTACTTTGACAAGGTCACGGACATGCACCTTATGCGCGACGAATGGAAATTGATTGTATTTTACGACATGGATCCCTATTGGCATGGAATACAGACATTCAAACACTATATCACAAACTTACAAAGCATGTGCGCCTCGTCCGTGAATCGTAACCAATGTGACGTCATCCTGCTGCAGCTACGTCACGCTTACACCGAACTGAACTACAACAATGATATGCTGCTTAGTCAACCAAATACAAACTCGAGAAGGCGCCGTAGAGGGCTTATCAACGGCATTGGCTCAATAGCGAACAGTTTGTTTGGTTTACTTGATCAAGAATTTGCTGAAAAGTACGAAGCAGACATAAAAACTATAAAATCAAACGAGAAGAACCTTGTCCAGCTTTGGAAAAATCAAACCTCTCTTATAGAAGCCGAAAACAACTTATTAAAGCGAGTAGAGCAAACCATCGATCGACAACATAAAATGTACAACCAACACCTCGTGAAACTAGATAAGGCTGTGAACACAGTGGCAACTGAAGTGAAGACGGTACAAAAACTTAACGATTTTACACTCACATCGATCATCGCTAACAACATTCTGGAGAATTTAAAGGGACTTCAGGATACACTTCTGGACACAATCACGGAAATTCATTACGGAAAGTTTGACATTCATCTGTTGAGTCCGCAACAGTTAGCTAAAGAGCTGAACACAATATCAGGACATCTTTCGAGCGATTTAACCTTGCCGATCGACAACATACAAACTGATTTGAGAACACTTTACCATTTGCTGAAAGTTAAAGCTAGAATGACGAAAATCTACTTCATCTTCGAAATCAGAATTCCCCTCATATCCCGTGATAACTACGAAATCAACAATTTGATTGTTATTCCTCAAGAAACTGAAGAATATGTTACGAAAATAAGACCGTTCGCTGTACATATCGCCATCAACTTAAAGAAAGACGTATACATACCTTTAACGGAATTGGAACTACGATCCTGCACACCATACAATCAAAGAACTCTGATGTGTCCGTTACAACAACCAGTTTATCGCCTGAGGTCAGATGAAAATCTTTGCATCAAGATAAAAGACACTAACCTATGTGAAACTACGCATACAAAATGTGCGAACATGTGGACGCAGCTTAATAAAATAAATACGTACTTATTTTTCTGCTGTGGACAACAAACAATACGAATCATATGCGAGAGTCAGGTGGCAGCCGAGCGCGTCAGCAAGGCCGGCGTTATCGCGCTCGGGGAAGGCTGCGTCATCAAGGGCGAAACCTTCACGATATATTCGCATACACAGCAGTCTAACACTATGTTAGTACAGTCACCTGTTCTCAAGGTTGACATACATCCGATCGACAACCTCTTTAATACTAGTATTCCACTAGTCCCACACACAAAAATAAATGGTTCAGAATATGGAAGTTTTGCAAAGGACTTTACCTTTGTTGACAAACAGATTCAACAAATGAAAAGCAAGGAAGACAATGAAATAATAACTGATACAGACAGCCTAACCATACATGACGTACACCAGTACATAGTATTGTACATACTGGCCGGCGCGATACTGATCGCAGCGGGCACCTACTCGTACATTTGGCGACGCGGCCGAGCGCGTTGCGCGGCGAGTATCTCTTCAACTGTAAGCCGTAGTCACCCACCTGCAGAGCCGATCCAACTGACGCGACGCCTGCACGGGTCTACCAACCAAGTGCACACCAATAACGAGACAGCTGTAAGAAGAGAATCGGTTGCGGGCCCGGCACCACTCTACGGCCGCATACACAAGTCGACGTCACCATCATCAGAAAAATATTCAGTGACAGTGATAGTGCTTAGTGTAATACGTGTCGTGTGAAATAAATTAAGTAACTTTTACTTTAAGAGAAATAACTTGTAACTTACACATATTTTGTATGAATTTTATATTCTTTGCTTTTTTGTATTGCTTTAACTAATCTTTCTCGCCTTGGGAGCATGTACGGTTTACCTAAAACCGCACAATCAGGTCAAATCCACGCGTGCATTTTTGCAATTCGGCATTTTGCGCGACAGTGTGTTTACTTGTACATATTAGCCAGTTAAGCGCGAGCTTCCAACAAACAAACAACTAAACTATGTGAACATCTAATATATAAAATTCTCGTGTCAGTTTTCGTTGCCATACTCCTCCGAAACGGCTTGACCGATTCTCATGAAATTTTGTGAGCATATTGAGTAGGTCTGAGAATCGGCCAACATCTATTTTTCATACATCTTAGTGATAATAATTTATATGGCATAACAACGTTTGCCGGGTCAGCTAGTAAATAATAAACTTTAACTTAAAACGACGTCGTTTAACTCAAAACACAACTAACTGACTTTCTAAGGTGTAGGGTACTCCTACAGAGATCAAGTATTATTAAAAGCTAATGTAAGTAAAGTCTTTGCTAAAAATATAGAGCAAAAGTATACCCACTTTTGTTGTAAGTTAACTGACTGCGAGAGTGCTATGCTTTCTCGCTTGCTTCTTCTTAGCATAATTACATTTCTCGTTTCCTCCATGATTATCTCTCAAACATTTATTGCAAGAACGTGGGTACGTTACTTCACATCTTCCATTTAATTTTAATCAAACCCTGTTTCCTACTTTTTCCTCGTCAATGAAAACACCCGATCAAAGGGCCTTTGCCCGTTAATTTATCACTATTTGGATCTGCTAATGACCAAGACGGATCGCCCGATGAATCAAACCAGTGACAGCCGGACGGAGCCGGTTGTAAATCACACGCACCAGTGGATACCTAAGTGAGTTATTTACAAGTCAACTTGCCTAAGGCGCGTCGCTCATTGGTTGTGGGTCCACATAGCAAGCCTAGCGCGGTGGTGATGGCCAGCGCGGAAATATCAAACATGAAAGACATGTATTGCGTCCACACTGAAGTGACTGAGGCGGGAACCTAACGCCAGAGGTACAATTTACGTGCTCGCTTACCGTGCCCTCGGCCGCCCCAGCATTCAGTGTGGATTTACTAAGTTGGAAAGAGGTCGGCGCTGGTGGCACGTCGAATGCGGGAGTTATTTACAAGTCAACTTGCCTAAGGCGCGTGGGTGTGGGTCCACACAGCGAGCCTAGCGCAGTGGCGGCGGCGGACGCGGAAATATCAAACATGAAACGTGGTATTGCGTCCACACTGAAGTGACTAAGGCGGGAACCTAACGCCATAGGTACAATTTACGTGCTCGCTTGCCGCGCTCTCAGCCGCCCCAGCATTCAGTGTGGATACATACCTACTAAGTTAGAAAGAGGTCTCGGTTGGTGGTGCGTCAAATGTGGGCCAAAGAGCAGGTTATATTCTGCACCCGCCTCTCCTCCTCACCGCCTCGCCTGTGCCGCAATTCCAGCATACTCGTATTATCGTATAGACTGCTTCGTTGGTATAGTGGCAAAGTTTCTGCCTTACATCCGAGAGGTTTGAATCCCAGGTCGAGCCAAAATTGTTTATAGAATTTCTTTCATGAATTTCTCAAAAACAGCTTGGAGTCGGGAAGTTGGCGGTGTTACACCCCCGTGCCTCGGAAAGCACTTTAAGCCGTTGGTCCTGCGCCTGATCTCTCTGCGGTCATGTCGGATTGCCGTCTCACCGAACTTTGAGATTTTTTGGAACGGACTTTGATGGAACAGTAATTGCACCTGTGTATTGCGCTCACACTTGCGCACTAAAATATCTCCTGCGCAGTTGGCTAATCTCTGTTGAGATTGGCCGCCGTAGTCGAAATCGGCCAGAAAGACTATTAATATTCTGCACCGGTGCAGTCTGCACTGCTTCCAGTATACTCAAGAAAAATTTCAAACAAAATATTAGATCCACCGACGCATCTATACCAAATGTTACCAATACTTACTTAGGTACTCCAGCGATTGAGTTATCCCTTCGCTAGGTGATTACAGTTGGATGTATTTTGGTTCCTGCGCTGGCGTCGTTTAGTGGAAATTTAAAGCAAAATAATTCTCTTTTTCAGCTTGAGTTATCCCTATTTATTATTAAGGCCTAGAACACATTTGCGGTAAACTGTGACCACGACTTGTGACATTCAGCGATTTGGCCCAGATTATTGGTTATCTCGCCGTCAGTCGCGATTCGCAGCGATAATATGACACAGGTGTGTGCCGTGGCAGTATGTACTTCCTATTACTATCTCATTTAGCGAGATAGCTTGAGAATATATCTTGCTATCCATTACATTTTACACCATTTCCACCCAACGGAATTTTCTCGTAGCATTTCCTCAAGGCTTTCCAAGTGAAAATTGAATATCCTCCGTAATATCAGTATTCAAACTCCATATTGAAATGGCGTGGTAAGTCAATGTCTGCAATGTTTCTCTTGCATTTGACTTGCATCTGGGTATGCAATCGTAGGAAATGTAGGTACGGGGCTCAAGTGACTGGTTCTGGAAGCGATCGACTTTTGGCGCAACTGATTTGGAAAAGGGAAGCGCTTCCTACCGACCGGGTGATATGGTCGGGGACCAAGGTCCGATAGACATCATTTTGATTTGTCTATCTATATTATTCTGGATCGAAATCTTATATACCGCGGTTCATGTACTAGGCCGGTACTATTTGGCCGGTACTAGGCTAACAGCGCCATCTAGCCTTATGGAGCCGTATCAACTCTCGCTGTTGTGCTTGCCGTTAGGCATGCACTTGTGATGGCGAATGGCAGAGGTCGCCACAGACTTTTGCTATAATGGGATGAGAATCGAAGGATGAAATTGATTCCTGACAGAGTCCCATGTATAATGTAGGTGATCGACCATTACTGATTATTCCACACTTTTATGATTTTAAAACATTCGCGTTGCATTCAAACACTAAAAAGACACAAAGTGATACCGTCAGTGTTGTTTGTCGCGGTGACTGTACTAACATTATTAATAATGAAAATGGGAGGGAAGACCTGGAAACTGCGGCCGCCCCGAGCAGACGACGCCGCACGCCACCAGTCAGCTCGTGACCACGGCTGTGTGCAATCCAGCCGAAACGTAGAGCAGTGAGTACCTAATACTCATTAAAATATATCGCATTTAGACCCGATAACAAGTGATTCAACAATTTTGTTTACTATCAATGTTATTTTAGTTTTACTATCAGATATTTTTGCAGGCTTTAAGTAATTTTGCGTGAAACGCATACATGACTAACGGCTGATTTTAATATTATATCTAAGTACTTACCATTGCCTGGAAGATTGATAATTCAGTTTTATTCACAGTTTCTAAGAGTTCTATGCAACTGACAAGTATTTTACTTCATTATACGAGTATGACGTGTATTCAGTAGATTCAGAAATACAGTAGAATCCCGATTATCTTAATACCGATTATCCGAATCCGGACATGCGTCACGGCTGAAATTTTATAACGCGCAACAAGACAGACATAACAACATATTATAATCTCATTCATTATATTGAAACCACATATAAATTGTTTTTATATCGTTTTGTCTAAACGATATAAAAACAATTTATTACTATTATAACTATATTGTTTTGTACGTAGGTACATATGTATAACTCATTACGTAATACACTCTTTTGCAAAAAAAACGGGCACCTAAGGAAATTTACGTTCTAAGGTCGATTTGAGTTAGTTAAATGAAATTTATTTCTTTGACGTAGTCTGTATACTTATAATCGTGTAAATTAATGCGCGTGAGGTGAGTTCGGGCAACTAAAAGAAAAAAAAACGATGGATTCTTTAAAACCGATGTTCACGCCCAAACAATAAGAAGTGGTCGGCAATAAAGATAAGATTTTTTTTTACTTTTTTTAATTAAATAAAGTTACAAATGTAAAAACCTAATACCGAATGTGACCTCCTCTTGCCAAAATCACAGCTTGAATCCTTCTGGGCATGCTTTCCACGATGTTTTTAATAACGTTTTGAGGAATTCGTTCCCAGTCTTCTGCAATGACTCTTTTTATCTCCCTGATGTTTTGTGGAGCAGGTTGCACTGATCTTACACGTCTCTTTAGAACATCCCAGACATGCTCAATTGGATTGAGGTCAGGACTTCGAGCTGGCCAATCTAAACGACGGATCCCAACTTCTTGCATGTACGCTTCCACGTCGCCAGAACGGTGCGAGCGAGCATTGTCGTCCATAAAAATGGAATCTTCCCCAAGTGCAGTCAATGTGGGTTGTGCATATGGAATTAGGACTTCCATTATGTACCGATGTGCATTTAATGTTCCATTTTCTATGAAAACTAACTCCGTACGCTCCGTCGAATTAATTGCTGCCCAAAACATAACGGAGCCTCCGCCATAAGGAGTGATTTCTTCGAAACACACTTCCGCATAGCGATACAGGACTCACCAAAAAGCGGTCATCTCTTGGTTCTGTGCATCGTTTTCTTCCCGAACCGGGTCTTCTTTTGACCGAACCGGTCTCTTGATACCGTTGCCAAGTCCTCTGGACAGTTGAACGACTCACATTTAGCCGCTGAGACACGTAAGTTTGCGAACAACCTTCTTCAAGTAGGGCTATAATTTTACCGGCCCTTATCGCTTTATCACTCATATCAAAAAGTGGTATTTAATGTAAAAATAAAGATTAAATTGTTTAATTTGCAGAAAATGTCCAAAAAGTTTTAAAATATCGTAATCAGTTAAAAATCGTTTCAGCAATTCGCGCCATTAGTAAAGCAATTTTAGAATAATCCACAATAATCATTATTTTTCTTTTATTAATTTCAAATTTTAAATTTGGAACGTAAAGAATCATGCCAGGATGCTTCAAATAACATGCCAATACATCGTCAAATTAATAAAACCTATTTCTTGTTCTTCTTCATTAAAGTAGAGGAAAAAATCTAAAGTGCCCGTTTTTTTTGCAAAAGAGTTTATAACATTTAAACAAATATTTTGCTTGATTTGACTACGAAATCGATTATCCTAATCATCACTGGTTTTAATTGATTCAGATAATCGGGATTCTACTGTAATGCAAAATTACTTATTAATTATTTGAAATTACTTGTTCTTGTTACTTATTTTTCGTTTGGCCCCCATTTTTGATCTTATATCAGTTTCTACTTTTTTTTAGTTCCGTGTATGTGATGCCCTAAATCAATAAACGTTTTCGTTATTTCTTTCAAATAATTAATCACTGAAATAAGTGTTTTCTGCAGCTTCACAAGCATTATTAGCTATAGATTCCTACCAACCGTCAGTCACACACGGCACAGAGTAACTTACCTTTAGGTAATACATCCTTTTGCCAAACTCCTTATCATCATCCCCCTTTTAACATCGGACCACCAGACGTACCGCGGGATACCATCCGTACCATGTCGATGTTCCACTGTTACGAACCAAGCGCGTCTCATCTACATTCCTGATGCGCACTGCAAAAGAGTGGAACTCACTACCTGCGTCAGTGTTTCCCTGCAATTACAACCTAGAAATCTTCAAAGCTAGAGTGAACAGGCATCTTCTAGGTGAGCTCGCTCCATCGTAGACTCAGTCTTTGCCTCGTTGGGCTTAGTCTTGGGTCAAGAGCAAACCTATCCCAAATAAATTAATAAATCACCAAAAAATAACCGATTATCATTCGAGCGATTATGAAATAGTACTCGACAAATCCGAGCCGGTCCGCTCGTGAAACCCCGGGACTCAGCCGTAAGAATGGACGTTTTAAGACCCACCTCGCTGCCAGTCGGAATGTATTAAAAATGGAGATACTGCCGTATTTGCTCGGCTATCAACAAAATGTTGTAGCACAGCTTCCTGGCTTTCCTTTTAACAACCGTAAGGATCTGGCCACAACTGTGACTTTCCGTCGCCGCAACTCGTCTCTGAGAGCGTGTCAAGTCAATCAATCCGTGACAGTTGCGAGTCGTTGCGACAGTATACGTCAGATGTGTCTTGAGCTTAATGGTTTATCAGTTTTTTATATTTATTTGTGAATGTCGCAGGATTTTAAAATAAATTATGTGCTTTATTTGAACAGAGACAAAGCATAATGGTTTCATAGTTTGGCGTGATCAGTAATATTGTGATGTTGTTTTCCTCTCAATCGCAGGGCTGCTAGTCGTTATTTTGTTCTACTTTTTGAAATACTAATGCAGTCATTGAACGCTAAGCAACATGAGAACAGGGCTCCATAAATCTTACATTCTTAAACTAAATATTCTATAAAACACAAATGTGGCTGACTGACTGAGTAACATAGTGATCTATCAACGCACAGCCACCACTTGGCGGATCTGGCTGAAATTTGGCATGCAAGTATCTACTATAATGTATGCAGGTATAGATTAGGTATAGATTTCCCGAAACTCCCACGGGAACGGAAAATATACGCAGACGAAGTTGCGGGCGACGGCTAGTTTTTAATAAAGGATGGAATACACAAGTAAGAAATTAAATTTCTTTATTTGCTCATAAAGCAATAAGGTATTTATATTCATTTTAAATGTTCAGTTGCCTTACTAGAAACTGTTCAAGACCTCTTCAGAGTTACATTGCACAGTCGTTAGCGAAATTCGCTATCGATTTTAGTTGTTAAATGTATGAAACCATGAAAGTCGTCACATGATTTAGCGAAGATGAATGTTAATTTGACGCATGCAACGAAGTCGATAGTCAGATTTTCATTATAAGCAGCGTAACTTTGTCAAGGGCAACTAAAGTCCTGGATAGGATACTGACAACATTTAAATAAAATTTGTGAAGCTTTTAAACAAAATAACACATTCATAATGAGATTAATTCTCGTACAATATCTGATCTATATTAATCAGTAACAGCAATACTTAATTAATTTGGACGACAATTAGTTACTGGACAATTTGGTAGAATAATCTGAATTTTAACAATTTGCCTTTATATATTTTTTTTTAATTTTAAACGTTTGTTTAACAATCAATAGTATAATTTCAGGCATGACGTATAAGTAATACTTGTGAATATGTCTTAAAGACACATTTTAGTAAATCTATTAACTTATTATTATATCTTAATATTAAGCATTTAAGCATATATTATAAGCTGCAATATTAGTGAGTACATTACTCTTAAGAAGAATATTATTGTAAAATTAAAACACGCTTAAAGAAAACACCGACAGCCACGGGCGGGACCGAACCCGCGCCTTTCGCAAGCCGGGCGATTGCTCTGCCAATTGAGCTACCATGACACTCATGGGTCCGCATTTTTACTAAGTGCTCTTTAGGCTGCAGCCAACCGTTATTAAATTTTCTTTAAGTGCGTTTTAATTTCAAATTGTAAAGAAATTTGCATTGTTTATGCTTATAATATAGAAACTTAATAAGATACTGTGTTAAGGATTTCATTATTTTTTTTCCACCCATGACAATGCAGTACCAGATAACAAATTTATAAATATCAAAGTTAAGTATATTAAATTTTCACAATTGTGAGTAAATTTTGTTCTACAATTTTGAGCGTAAACATAACTATTCTAAATTTCAATATATTTTTTATTTGGCACGTAATTACTTCTGTTTAAATTCACAATTGTTAATTGTACATATGTTGTAGAATATAATACTTCTTTGTTTACACTATGTAACGATAGATATAATAATAATTAATCGATATCACATATGTAAATACACATATCAGTAGCCCTAATTAAATTGAGTTTCCCACTTACAAGTAATTGATTATTTTCTCACGTAAAGTTTTAGCAATACTTTATCAAGACTTTGGCGACATCAGTTTGTCTAATTTAGGTAAGGTATTGTAAAAAATATTAAGCAGATTACCACTTTCTTAATTATTTCAGAGCTGGAGCGCAAGGCGAACTTTAAACAAGCAATCATTTAATATGCAATTCAAACGCAGTCATGTAATTGACGTATTTGGAGCGCTGAGTGAAAGATTTTAGTTTCGCGGATTGCCAAATTATCAAAAAATAATAATAATAAATAGTCGCCCTAGTCGATAACGACCACAGCGGCCAATCTCAACAAAGATCAGCCAACTACGCAGGAGATATAATATAGTGCACAAGTGTGAGCGCAATACACATGTGAACTTTCTGTTCCTTCATTCTTAAAGTTCAGTGAGATGGCAATCCGACATGACCGGAGAGAGATCAGGCGCAGGACTAACGGCTTAACGTGCGCACCGAGGATCGGGAATGAAACACCGCCAACTTCCCGACTCCGAGCCGTTTCTGAGTAATTCATGACAGAAAATCTCAGAAACAATTTTTGGCTCGACCAGGACCTCTCAGATGCAAGGCAGCAATTTCGCCACTACACCAACGATTCAGTCAATCGAACAATACCGGTCTCTCAAAACATACACTCTGTGTGCCTCTGCTCTTCGTTGTGGGGGACGCATGACGCAAAACAGTAAACTAGCATAAACAAAACGGAAAATAATCACTCTTACTTGGTTCTTTCACGAATGACTTATAACATTATCATCTCATGATAAATGCCACGGGCCACCGTCTGGCAAATATTAGCATTTCATCCTTCAAAACTTTTTGAGATTAGGAAATTTTGTTGAATCTTGGTGCGTTCCTTGAGGTCAACGTACGACTTTCAAACCGTGTTCAGGGCTACTCCCATCTTCTATATTTGATATTCCTTATAATTCCAGTTCCAGGTTTTATTAACGCTGTTGTCGTGTATGTAGTTCGAAGATTTGATCGATTCTTCTGGCTGAAAACGAGTAGAAAAATTAATCATGTAATGCTTACAGAATTAAAATTGAAGTCCCAAAAAATGAACAAGGCGGTTAAGGGAGCCTGTCCACCGATGCGGAGCGTGGTTCCACTAAAAAGGACAGGCAACCTGAGACTTGTAAACAAAAAACTTCATGTTTGTCTTTAGGATAGAGGTCTTTTAATTTTGAATTGTATTTATTTGTTATTTTATATTTATTTATTAAGTAACAGCAACAAAATACAAATCAAGACTTAATCTAGGCTACACTGGTATAGAATATTACGTTCAATTTGCATTCCGATTAGATTTTTAATTGAAGCAGTAGGTAATATTAAACGAGCCCTGTAAATTAGAATATTCTTTGACTCTTTTAACTATCCAACAGCTTACAAAGAATACAGCTTGCTGAGTGACATGAATAAATACATACTCACTGATGCTTCAAGTGTAGGGTAACGGAGGAGGACCACTATATTGTGTATGAAGTAGTATTTGGTAAACTCTTTCTAATATGCTGTGCAATATTTCTGGAGACAGGAACTAGGCAGTTACTCGGCTCCGCAGTAAAGACCCTTGATCGCTGCTGATTTCCTCTTTTGTGAGAATCTTGGAGGGAAATAATGCCTCTTATTTAGTGTTTAGCAACAAGCTAAACTTGAAAGACCTGTGGGTCCAGCGGTTGCGGCTTTTACTTACTTGAAAAAAATAGCTCCCTTCATACTTCAAGGGCTCAATATGTAACCTACGAGCAATTAAAGTTTTTTACCTTGTAACGGGTAGCCGGCACATCCTTAAACATGTCGTCAGGGAGCTCGATCTGCGGCACCTGCGGGTCCAACTGCAGCGGCCTCTACTCGTCTGAGAGCCCGTTGTCGGGTGACGCGGGGCCCTGCAGCTGATTCGCGTAGCCCTCCGGTCCAGCATACATGCCTTTTGACTTGATTACTGAAGTCCGTGGTTACGAACATAAGTAAATAAGACCTATTTACTCGTGCTAGCTCGACCATTTTATTTAAATTCATTGATAATCTCGAAGCGTTAGGAGGTTTCTTGTATGCTGTAAATTGTTTCTGGGCCCGCACAATCAGGAACCAAGCTTTACTCGTAACTGCATTAAAGACACTAAGTCGCTGCTAATTTCTTTTTAAGTGTAAATCTTGGAAGCAAATAATTCCCCTTACTTTGTGACTCGCAACTAGTTCATTGTGAAAGACCTGTAGGTCCAGCTGTTGGGACTTGTACTCGTCCTTGAATTAATTGGCTGCCTTCATTTGTGTGTTTACAATTTGTGTAGGACATTGAACCGATTTTTTTTCAAAAACAACGATTTTATGGCGAATTGGCAATGATCAGTCACTATGTCGATCCATAAATTACCTACTTACACCTCAAGGATTAGAAATCCTTCAAACGCTCAATATGGTCCCTACAAACAAATAAGGTATTTTACCTAATAACTTGCAGCCGGCACATCCTTAAACATGTCGTCATCCTTAAACATGTATTCAGGGAGCTCGATCTGCGGCACCTGCGGGTCCAGCTGCAGCGGCTCGTACTCGTCCGAGAGCCCGCTGTCGGGCGACGCGGGGCCCTGCAGCCTGTTCGTGTAGCCCTTCGGTCCAGCATACATGCCTTTTTACGAACATAAGTGGTCTTACTCATTCGTGCTAGCTCGACCATATAAATTGAATTTAGAGATAATCTCGAAGCTTTGGGAGGTTTCTTGTATGCTGTACAATGTTTCTGGGCCCGAACCATCAGGAATCAAGCAGTTACTCGTAACTGCGGTAAAGACACTAAGTAGCTGCTATTTTTTTCTTATTTGGTGGCAAATAATGCCTCTTACTTTATGACTCGCAACTAGTTCATTGTGAATGACCTGTAGGTCTAGCCGTTGGGGCTTGTATTCGTTCTTGAATTAAATGGCTGCCTTCATACTCCAAGCGCTCAATATGGAACCTACGAGCAAATATATTATTTTACCTTGTAACTGGCAGCCGGCACATCCTTAAACATGTCGTCAGGGAGCTCGATCTGCGGCACCTGCGGGTCCAGCTGCAGCGGCTCGTACTCGTCCGAGAGCCCGCTGTCGGGCGACGCGGGGCCCTGCAGCCTGTTCACGTAGCCCTTCGGTCCGGCCCTGGTCTTGCGCACGCAGTAGTCCCCCGTGAAGGGGTTCTGGTACGCTACTACGGTTCTGGGGGTGAATAGGAGAAAATAAATAAATATTTCACAACACTTACACCAATTCTCTAGTCCCAAATTAAGCTACGAGGCTTGTGTTATGGGTACTAGACAACCGATAAACATACATACTTAAATACTTTTTTTTGTAAATAAATACATATTATACCAGTAAAAACACACATGTTCATGCACACTTACGCTTGTACTGTGCGGGGATCGAACCCACGACCATTAGTTTTAGAAGTCAGACCTGTGGACCACTGCACCAAGCGGTCGTCTGAGAAATCGTCTGAAAATGTGAGTGTTTGGTAGGTATCTTTGGTATTTCCATGGTGTATCCATTCCTGTATGAGCC
Organism: Pyrausta despicata; assembly: GCA_963921415.1. Lineage (NCBI taxonomy): Eukaryota > Metazoa > Arthropoda > Insecta > Lepidoptera > Crambidae > Pyrausta > Pyrausta despicata. Next base: position 876,930 of record OY992865.1, read on the forward strand.
GAGTATAAGCATAAATTTGTCATTTAACCTTCACGTTGTATTCAAAGATTGTAATCTGCAAACCTTACTTTAAAGCAGTAGTTCCCAAAGTGGGCTATCCCACTTGACGAGGGTCCACGACAGCTTGACCCAAAAAAGGTCAGTCCACTATTTGGCTTCTAGAAGCCTTAAATTTTACATCCTGCAATGTTTGCTTCACTGTTACAATGAGTGAACACTTACATAAGTAAATGGGCCAGCAATGGAGCAGTTAGGACAAAGGAAAACAAATTTCACCGCCAGGACACACACGCAACTTTCTGTCTCCGCGACCCGCGACAAACGGCGTGTGTCAACCAATCGCAGCTAAATTGCTATAGTCGTGAGTCGCGGCGACGGAATGCTCTAGTGTGCCCTGACCCATACCTCAGTTCTTCAGTGCTCACGCCTTCCTTTTTATGAGAGAAGAGGACGTTTGTCGGCTTCAACAGGACTTCAATCTGTTGGGAAAAAGTGAATGTCGATATTGGGGTGTTGAGTCCCTTATAGGGGGTCAATATGAGTGTCCTAGCTGGCTAGTGTAAGGGTGGAAATGATAGATGCATTGGCTGTTTCCGGCATTTATTTTTAAGGGTTGAGGTGTGCGTTTAGGACGCCTCCGCACACGGGACTAAGTTAGTTCGGCACGTCAACGGTCGCAGCGGTTGTTATCGTATTACATAGTGTAAGTGACTGCCTCGTTGGTGTTCGGTCCTGGGTTCGAATCCCAGGTCGAGCCAAAATTGTTTCTGAGATTTTCTGTCATGAATTTCTCAAAAACAGCTCGGAGTCGGGAAATTGGCGGTGTTACACCCCCGTGCCTCGGAAAGCACGTTAAGCCGTTGATCCTGCGCCTGATCTCTCTCCGGTCATGTGGGATTGCCGTCTCACCGAACTTTGATAGTGATGGAACAGTGAGTGTTCGATATTGGGACCCTTACTGTTTCTGATATATATTAATGACCTTCCATACTTTGTCGACGGTGCTTGTGAGATAGTGTTATTTGCTGATGATACTTCACTACTTTTTAAAACTCCAAGGGGTAAAGAATCGTTTGACGATGTAAATGGTACTCTCTCGCGAGTACTTCATTGGTTCACCGTTAACAATTTATTGCTTAACGCGACCAAAACTAAATGCATTAAGTTTACAATGCCCAATGTCCGACAAGTTCCAACAAGGGTTGTTGTTAAGGATGAACAACTAGTTACTTCAAATACTGCAACTTTTTTGGGAATTACTTTAGATGATAAGCTCCAGTGGGGTCCTCATATCATGACCTTATCAAAGAGACTAAGCTCCGCTGCATACGCTGTAAGAAAGATAAGGTTTCTGACTGATGTTGAAACGGCAAGACTAGTTTATTTTAGTTATTTTCACAGTATCATGTCATACGGCATCTTACTATGGGGCTCAGCTGCAGATATAGAGTCAATTTTCGTATTGCAGAAACGAGCCGTGCGGGCTATTTATAAACTTAAATCAAATGAAACACTTAGAGAATTGTTTAAAGAAGTTAAAATACTTACAGTTTACTCGCAATATATTTACGAAAACCTAATTTACGTTCGAAAAAACTTACACTTATTTCCTAAAAATAGCGATTTGCATAACTTCAACACAAGACAAAAAAATAGGCTTGCCGTTCCACATTTTAGGCTTCATAAGGTTGGTCACTCATTTATGGGTAGATGTGTATCATTTTTTAATAAATTACCTGAAAATTTAATTTCATTGCCTTTAGATAAATTTAAAACAGTTGTTAAAGATGTATTAATGTCGAAAGGATATTATAAAATTGATGATTATATAAATGACAAAGATATATGGAAATGTTTAAATGCAAATAATTACAATTATTGTAAATCAATTTTGAAAAGAGGCAATGACAATAGTGACTGAGTTTCTTGCGCCGCTTCTTCTCAGCACTGGCCCAAATTGTCCCGAAGCGGTGGTAGGGTTAATTTATATGTTGGGACGTGTAAAAGTGCTAGTTCTTAGCCTAGTTACAGAAATAAATGAATTTTATTGAATTTTTAATTTTTATTTAGTGTACCTGTGTATTCCGCTCACACTTGTGCACTACAATATGTCCTGCGTAGTTGGCTGATCTCTGATGAGATTGGCCGCCGTGGTCGAAATCGGCTAGGAGGACTATTATTATTTTACATAGTGTAAGTTACAGTTATGTATGTGTGTGCTACGTCAGCAGTACCTAAAAGAGCATTATATTATAATAAATTACTCAGGCACGTGCTATTTTGCAGTACGTGAAACAAATTACAATTTTTAATTGTTTTCAGGCAACGGCCCGGAACCATAAAAGAGAAATAAAATTGCGTTCTAGCTCAAAATAGACGCGCGAATGTGAACTTTTGAGCAAACCAATTAGCTCGGGCTTAATTAAGGGTCTTCACAGACACAGCGTTTTAAACGGCCTTTTTATGCGAAAGGCCACCTGCCACCTGCCACCTGCGTTTCATTTTCGAAATAAAAATTAGAACATGATTTTACATTCTTAATTTTAAGTTTGGTGCAATAGCACCAAACTTATCTAAATATAGACATAATGCAAATAAAGGTTGAAGAGGCTTTTGAGAATTTGAGTCGGTTAATCAGTGTTAGTCACGTACACTATTGTTAAGCTCCACCAAAGTATTAGTAACAAATTTCGTTATCACCCAGACCCTATTTTTTTTTTAATATACAACAATATCACATAAATTGATCTGACTCCTACTCGTAGGTAAGTAGCTTAAGCACTTGTGTTACAGATATCAGAACCAATAGTGGTATTACAAATAAACTTAAATAAATACATATAACACCCAGACCAGTACAAACAGACATGTTCATGCACACAAATGTTTGTACAGTGCGGGAATCGAAACCCCGACCTCTTGGTTAGTAGTCAACTTCTTGACCATTACACCAAAGTGGTCGTCGAATACATACAAAAAAGTATTTTGATGCATTTTCAAATCATCTTGAAAAAAAAAGAAATGAAAAAACTATAAGTATTTTAATCAAAACGCGTTTTAAATATCGCCTCATCCGTAATCAGCCTTGATGTCAGCCTTTAGTAGTACAACAATAAAAGGGTTCTGAGGAAATTAAGGAAATTGTTTGATGTTCATTAGGCAGGCCTCGAATACAGGTAAAGGGATTGTCGTCGTGATTACCAATTTAACTTTGAACTTTAAATAGGCAGGTATTATTATAAAGCCTTCGGCTTATTACAAAACTAGGGTAGTTCAAACAATTCGTAGCGTCATAGCACCGTAGCACCGTAGCACTGTAGCACCGTAGCACCGTAGCCCCGTAGCACGTATATTTAATCGTAGCAAGGCTGTAGTCGGTAGCGCAAGTACTTTTTCTAGCTATATGACGACCACTTACCAAACTGACACCACGGTTTAATTGTCAAGAAATCGACTGTTAACTAAGAGGTCGCGGGTTCGATCCCCGCACTGTACAAAGATTTGTGTGCATGAACATGTCTGTTTGTACTGTTCTATTTTTTATATATATTTATTTAAGTTTATTTGTAATACTACAGTTGATTCTGATATCTGTAACATAAGTGCTTAAGCACCTTACCACGGAGTAGATCAATTAATGTGATGTTGTTTTATATTTATATTTATATCTAGATATCTAGATACTACACCGCTAAACAAAGTTATAATTTCATAGTCGACGACGAAATTCGTAATCGCTTTCATTTGCTACGTGTATCAAACTGAAATTCGCTAAAGAGAAGTCATGTGACTTATTCCAGACAATTTTTACCGAAGATAGAAAAGAGTGATGTTATAAGTTCAACTCCTACTCTGTTTGTGTGTGTTTTTCTGTCTGTGGCGTCGCACCGCCCGAACGGATGAGCCGATTTCAGTGTGGCTTTTTTATTCGGATGATAATTGTATCACGGTAGTGCTTAGCTATGGCTGGTCATAATACGGTAGTTGACACCACCAATCGTTGACGTACTTTTTATCAACTGTCAAAACGCTTCTCTTCATAGAGTTTGTATGGGTCACCGCGTGCAATGCCGACTGAGTGACTAATTATCATTTGAATTCCAATTAAAAATCAAATAATACGAACTGCAGAAAAATATTAGTGTAAAGGCATCTGAAATTATGAATTATTTTAGAGAAAATCAGTTTTTGAATATTTCTTTCATAGTGGAAACAAGCCTATTCGTGTAGCCGTTGAAGCTTACCATCTATTTCCATGACACGTGTCGAGGGTATTTAAAATTTTAAATATAAGTTTTTTTCATACTTGCATTACCCAAACAAATGCGACCGAGATTTTCGTCATCCTATGTAATGTAATTATCTCTAAGAATGGTGGTATCTGGTGTTGTATTAAAAGAAGTACATACAACCTAATTTGTAATTATAGAACTGTTTGTGTCAATTCTTACCTGTCCATTTTGTTGTAAGTTATAAACTCTGTAGAAGCAATAACCGCATGTGAAAAACGTTAGGAATAACTGAAACAATGGAAAAGATAAAATATAAAAATGTTATATAATTAATGTTATAATTTAATTCAATTGAAAAATTTATGCAACAAACAAATTTTTTAAAGAGAAAGAAGAATTAGTGGGGCATAGTCAATGCGTGATATACTCCAAATGATGTAATCATTGTAACATAAGGCATAATTAATGATATTTTATTTGACTTTTATCAAAATCGTCATTTTATAATTCATAATAAATAAATTTTATAAATTTGCATGCTGTTATACTATAGTTAGATGACCAACAAATCAAATGTCAATTGTACCCTATTTACGCAAATAAATATTTATTTTTCTTATTATTATAAGAAATAGATTAAGTAAAGAAAATTATTTGAATTCATTTTTTGAAGTACATCAACAGCACTATGCACAAAACAATCACTTAAAATTAGATACGGTTTTATTCTTGTAAATATCCCAATTAAAGATATACGTAACATTTGCCAACATACTTAGATACAATGGGAAAGAAGTGTGGCTGCCCGTTTATACAAAAATATTTATTATATAGTATAGTTTATTTGGATTGGATTAGTATTTGACGATAATATGATCAATTAACATAGGCTAATAATTTTAATTACTTTTATTCTATGGAAAAGTGGTTATAATGGCTAAAATATAAATGTTTGGTGTATACTATCACGGAATTTTTTGTAGGCATTATTGAGTTCTACGACTTTTCTATAGAAGTGAACCATACATATCGAACCATTTAGGCAGCGTTTGCGAGAACCGTTAACGTACGGCAGTTTTTTCGTCGACTTACTCCACATTTTTCACTACCACGAAAAATCCTATCTATTTTCCGGGATAAAATATAGCCTATACGAATTTGAAAGAACCCCTCTAAGTAATGGTAAAATAAATTTTGAAATCGGTCCAGTAGTTTTTGAGACTATTCAATACAAACATACAAAAATACAAAGGTTTCCTCTTTATAATATTAGTATAGATAATATGGAAATGTTCGAATATAAACAAATATTGTAAATCAAATTTGAAAAGAGGCAATGCTCAGCACTGGCGGAAATTGTCCCGAAGCGGTTGAACGGTTAATTTATATGTTAGGACGTGTGAAGGTGCTCTTTGTGAGTTTATGTACAAAAAAATAAATATTATCATTCAATTATCATTATTAATTATATAAAAAAATGTTGAAGAAGTTTCGAACATCTTCGTGATTCGAAAGGCACCTTAAGCTGTTGGACCCGGTTGATATCGATAGATATTACAAGTAGTTTTTAAGCCTTGTCAGAAATGGTAAAACTTAGCCAAACACTGATGGATGACATTCCATTATAAAATGCACATTGATGTTTTTTCTCCCTCAAACGTATTCTTTCTGCTAACGTGTTGTCACGGAATTCACCTGTATAAATAATATATACTACATGCATATATTACGTTTTACAGATACATCTAAAAGAGTTATTTTCTCAATCTGCCTCGTGCTCAGTGGTGCAGTATTGCAGAGTTTGTCTTCATTCTGTTGACGTATCGTGTTCCTAAGTGCGGTGCTGCAATTTTATTGCTTAGATTTCATAATTCGTGCAGCGGAATGTTAATATACTTTTGTGTTGAATAATTAAATAAATATCTTCTCGAAAGTTGAAATACTCAGAGTTACGAAACTTTAAGCTAAAATATGTTGTTTCTATCTTGCATTACTAAGCGCCAAGGATTTGGGTTACATGTTTGCTATCAAATGGTGTGAAATTTCCTAATAAACGAATCCAGAGGTCTATTATGTGTCTTTGTTTACAAACTTTTTGTAAATAAATCTCTCATCAGCCTATATACGTCCCACTGCTGGGCACAGGCCTCACCTCAACTATGAGGTGGTCTGAGCCATACTCCACCACGCGGGCTCAGTGCCGATTGGTGGAGGGGTATTTGTAAGGTAAGTGACCAACCTTACTGTCAGATGTTATTAAGCCGCCCGAGGGCCTCTGACCAGGCTTAACGACTAATATCTATCGATATTAACCGGGACCAACAGCTTAACGTGCCTTCCGAAGCACAGAGATGCTTGTAAATAGACGTCACTTAAATGGTCAGAATGGTCACCCATCCCAAACATGACCGCGCCCGAGGTTGCTTAACTTTAAGTATCACTACCAAAGCGCTGCAACCACTGCGCCACAAGCACCTCAATACAAACCTCTGTAAATAAATAGCTACTTGAGAAGCTTTAATCGGCAAGAGCTTGGTATGTACTACGTGATTATTTTATTTCGTTAGGTACTGTAGAAAAACCCATTTGCACAATCAAATCACCTCAACGAGTCACACAATAGGCGAGGAATGTAGAAAATGGAGGGGAGGGGTACCTTTGAACAGGGGCAGCTTTGAGCAATTGAGTTTATGGAGCTATTTTAGAATCCAAATTTTGTGGTGATTTTTTGGGTACAGGCAACACAAACCTGTCAGCCGTCAAGCACAAACCTTCACAACTGTCAGCTATCACTACTGACATTTGACAGCCTGTCATTGCGTTATGAGGAGTTTACAAATTTTCGAGAGCAAATAATGAGTTTTGTCAACTAAGCGCGTAAGAAACTTTGTCATCTAATTCAAGGTACCTCTAAAGAGCGTTTGTTTCCTTGAACTGTTCAAATAAGGCCCGGAACTTATTGTAAGTAAAAGTAATGTCCATCCTGTTTATCATTTCACTAAGCTAGTACTTTGTAATTACTTACTTAATACTTGCTGTAATGTTTATCTCCATCGTTAGAAACCTTAAAATTTTGAAACTAAGCATTGTGAAAAAGTAGAAAGATTCAAAACGAGATAACCTGAAGTTATGACGGAAAGTGTTTTGAAGTATCCCCCTCTCCCTTAGATATAGCTATTTGATTAAACCACCGGTTAATCATATGCATTGAAGTCTCAGTTTGCCACTTGATCAATTTTTTTAAAGAAAACAAGTAACTATTTCTATACTGAAATTTAAAAAATCACGAAATCTTTCTTAAACCACGAGTAAACAATGACGCAAACTTTTGGTTGACACATCGCAAAGACTGCAAGTTAAATATTAGTGCAGGAAAACTGACAAATAACTTACCAGAACCGCCAACAGCACATAATCTATGTACACTATCATAGTAACGCCTAGCATTGCACAAAAATATCACCCAAACATTATTAAATGAAATACACGCAAAATTCGGAAAGCTACTAAATTCGTATGTTGTTTTGGTTTTTCAAAAATCAACTGTTAATCATTGGTTAGTCAAATAATTTTGTTAAATAACCATTGGTCGTTAATAAACAAAGGCTTCTCCGATTGGTGGAAATTGAGAGGAAAACTCTAGGGGAGCCAATGGGGTTGGAATGGAAACCGAGGATAGAACGTCTGCAGTGATCGGGCAAACATTATGGTAAGTTTGAGGGATGGTTTTCTGCCTACACCCGTAAATAGTGACTAATAATGTGACTGATTGAAAATGTAACTTTTGTTTTATATTACAAAAGTGTACATAAATAATAACATCAAAATACCTATCATAAAATTCACAACCTTTCACGTTGCAAACTCAAAAAAAGTTCTTACCATAGACATTTTTCATTTTTTTTCTGAGAAACTGTGTTTAATTTTTTTTTTCTATTTTCGGTTATCAAGATATTTGGCTACAATATCACTTGATGGTAAGTGTCGCTGTGGTCGGGGATGAATCAAGTCTGTCTAGAAACAATTTTTTTTAAAGATCCAAGCTTTATTCCACACACGCACGCGTGTGTGCGGCAGCGAATTTCGCTCAGGTTCCAAATTTTTCACTTATTTCCATTGTGGCGAAGCCACTTGAGGCTAAATCCTCTTTGGACGTAGTGTAAATACTTTGACAAGGACCGCTAAAGAAGATTATTGTAACAACTGTCAGTGTACATTTTTTATCTGTCTCGACCAACCCTGTTTCTCAGTCGCGATATTCCATAATTAGTGTACAATAATTTACCAGAGGTGCTTGTGGCGCAGTGGTTGCAGCGCTTTGGTAGTGATACTTAAAGTTAAGCAACCTCGGGCGCGGTCATGTTTGGGATGGGTGACCAATCTGACCATTTAAGTGACGTCTATTTACAAGCATCTCCGTGCTTCGGAAGGCACGTTAAGCTGTTGGTCCCGGTTAATATCGATAGATATTAGTCGTTAAGCCTGGTCAGAGGCCCTCGGGCGGCTTAACAACATCTGACAGTAAGGTTGGTCACTTACCTTACATATACCCCTCTACCAATCCGCACTGAGCCCGCGTGGTGGAGTATGGCTCGGACCACCTCATAGTTGAGGTGAGGCCGGTGCCCAGCAGTGGGACGTATATAGGCTGATGAGAGAGATGAGAGAATTTACCATTACTTTCCTCTTGTAAAGAGGCATCCACTGTAAATAAACTGTACATATCGTTTGTTCATAGCCTGAAGCAGTTTTTCTAAACCGTCAGCCAGCAACGTGCCCACACCATAATCATCTATATTTATATTTATTTATTAAGGTACAGCAACAAAATACAAATCAAGACTTAATCTAAGCTACACTGGTACGAGTATAGAATATCACGTTCAATTTGCATTCCGATTAGAGCTGAACACAACGTTTTCTTTGTTAGTTAGTTTTCTTTCTTACTTAGTAATATATAATAAAATAAAATAATAAATATTTCTCAACAATCACACCAATTCTCTAGTCCCAAAGTAAGCTACGAGGCTTGTGTTATGGGTACTAGACAACGGATAAACATACTTAAATACTTTTTTTTGTAAATAAATACATATTATACATAGAAAACACCCAGACCAGTACAAACACACATGTTCATGCACACTTATGCTTGTACTGTGCGGGAATTGTACTGTGTGTGTGTGAACTTTTTTGGGATACAATCTAGAACTTATAATTTGCATTATGACTTATTTAATAATGTGAAGTTTGTATGCTGTTTGTGTTTTTGTTTAAATAAAATAAAATAAAATAAATCGAACCCGCGACCCTTGGTTTAGAAGTCCGACATGCGGACCATATATAATAAACGGTATACAGATCTATAAATTTCAGAAAAAAGATCTAGTTCCCTACTAATAGTATTATACAATGCACATTCGGTATATTGGATTGTTAAACGTTACATTATTTCGACATACTGGAAGATCAAAAACTTGCTGCTTTCTCCTACTACCACTTGTCTTATTTATTTATTGTTACTTTCAGCGCTTTACTCACTATTCTACCTATTGTCCCCTCTTAATTTCTCCCCATTCTCTGCCATCGTCCGCCGCGTTGGCGCCAGATCCGTCGCGACTCGCGTCTCCACCAAATCCGACCTATTTGGCTCCCCGATAAAATCATTACCCTAAATTTGGGGTAAAAGGTTCACTATAGGCGAGCTAATTTAATTTCACCGTTATTTTAAAGGTTAAAGTGTGATAAAATAAAAAGGTCAAGCTCTTAAAACGTCATGAAACGAGAAAGCTTTTTGTTTCTATAAAAAAATTAAATGAGCATCACATTGAATCGTGAAAGAGCGTAGGTAATAAAATTCTCTAAAAGCTTTTTTGAGCTTTCCTTTTAATTTTATTTAAGCAGCATTTTGTCATATTATGTCTATGGCCGAGGTCTGATGTACTAAGGACCTAATCCTGCTAATCTATCGAAACAAAATGTTATTTTAATTGCCTGATTTTGACATTTCGTCTATACTAGGACTAAAAACAGGTAAATCTATTACGAATAATAAGCGAAATCAGGCCCCAGTTACGACATAAGGCTGTTTATGTTTGTAGGTTAAAAATAGGTTGCCAACAGAAAGTGGTTTCCATGATAAGGATCACAATTGCTTGCACTCATTTAAGTCACTATTTCTAAATATCTATTTCATAATTTTGATTCACCAGAGATTTTTGTTTTTTAACGCGAAACAAACATCGGATTCTTTATAAATAGGTGTACCTATCGGATATTTATCCAACTATAAGTACCGTATTTATATGCTGGACTGCCTTGTTGGTGTAGTGGCAAAGTTTCTGCCTTACATCCGAGAGGTCCTGGGTTCGAATCCCAGGTCGAGCCAAAATAGTTTCTGAGATTTTGGCGGTGTTACACCCCCGTGCCTCGGTGCGCACGTTAAGCCGTTGGTCCTGCGCCTGATCTCTCTCCGGTCATGTCGGATTGCCGTCTCACCGAACTTTGAGAGTGATGGAACAGTGGGTGCACCTGTGTATTGCGCTCACACTTGTGCACTATAATATCTCCTGGATAGTTGGCTGATCTCTGTTGAGATTGGCCGCCGTGGTCGAAATCGGCCAGGAGGACTATATTTATATGCTGCAATTTTTTAATATAATAGTTTTTTCTGGCTATTGCATAGGGTTTAAATGCTTTAAATACATTACAGTTATTTACATTGTGTTACGAGCATACAACTCAGCTCTTTTAAATCAGTTTTAGAAGTTTACATGAAAATGGTGTAAAAATTAGATGTACAGCGCCAGCACATCAGGCTACCCGTTTTTGTTGCAAAATCGCCCGTATCACAAGCGCATAAGATACCGTACTGTTTACCGTAACGTGCTGGCTCTGTACATCCTCGGTATTTTTTGACGTGACAACGTCTTATAAATTGGTTTGCCGGGTGACACTTCAAGAAACTGCGTTACGCTCCGCTCACGTTCCACGCTCACAATGAGAGCGAGTGAGGGGCACGCGTCCCTTCGACTCGGGCATGGTTAGCCCGCCTAAGAGCGAGTGTGACAGACATAAAAAGTGAAAGGCACGCGTCCTTTCCACTCGAGCACAGTTAACCCGCCTAAGAGCGAGAGAGACAGAGCGAGAGAGAGAGTGAGAGAGATAGGCATACACACCGGTTCATGTTATCCGAATGAATATTCACATTAAAATTATTTTACCACTCAAAGTCGTTGTCACGTAAAACTTTCGCCCGTATACCGACTTTACAGGCAACCAATTTTTTTGATATAATTTTAAATTGAAAAATAAAACATAGTTTTTGCATTGTGAAAAAAGGTAGGTTCACTCCGCACGTCATATTTGTAGAAATAACACTTACCTTGGACACAATAGTGATAAATACACCTCCAATGGTTGACATACTTTTCATCGTGCGTGAAACGGTGCCATCTTCATCAGATTTTGTATGGGCAAACTAAGTTAAGACATCATTTTTGCGTGTCACAAATCGGAGCTAATTCATTGAACATTTATTGAATTTCATTTATTTAAAAAACATTTTTGCCATGTTCACCTGTAGTCTTACATATCTACACTAATATTATAAAGCTGGAGAGTTTGTTTGTTTGTTTGTTTGTTTGTTTGAACGCGCTAATCTCAGGAACTGCTGGTTCGAATTGAAAAAATCTTTTTGTGTTGAATAGACCATTTATTGAGGAAGGCTATAGGCTATATAACATCACGCTGCAACTATTAGGAGCGAAGAAATCATGGAAAATGTGGAAAAAACGGGGAAAATTATTCATCCTTGAGGGCTTCCGTTGCGAACGCTGCGAAAACGGTTCAAGATACCAAAAATATTTGTATGAAAGAATTATTCCTCTTAAAATGATCTAAAAAAATGTCTGCGACAGTGTATGTCTGTCTTTTAAGATCAAGTCACTAGAACCGTTTTTGTGGTAATGAAATTTGGCCAAAATTAAAGCATTATTTGTTAAGAGTTGTATCAACGTAATAATATTAATCTTTATCCAAATAAATGTGTTGTTGATTAAGAGTATTTAATTGTGAACAAAATTGTCATTGACATCACTTAATTTCAATGAATATCTTAGAAGATATTACAATTTTAAAATATAAAATTCACCCGCGCCGCATGATATGCAAAACATGACGCTGCAAGGAAGAGAGGCGTTACTTGCGAGCGACGCGGAGAGGGGGGTATAGCTCTACGAGTTACCATGATGAACCAAAATAAGATTTAATTAATGACCAGTTGCGTCATATCTTCACGTCAACCCTGCCGCAGTGCCTAAAAGCCGGTTGTTTAACCAATGCGTCTTAACTGTCTTAACCCACGGAGCCGAAACGTGTAACATGACAGTCAAGCTGGCTCACCGACTACACGTCACTCAGCGTGCTATGGAATGGTCTAGGTTGGGGATCTCATTAAGGGATAAGATCCGGAACGAGGTCATACGACATAAGACTAAGGTAACATATGTTGTCCATAAATATAGCAAGCTAAAGTGACAGTGCGCTGGCCATGTCTGTCGCAGAACCGACGAGAGGTGGAGCAGGAAGATTCTTGAATGGAGACCACTCTTAGGTAAACGAAGTGTGGGACGCCCCCCGGCTAGATGGACAGACGACCTGAAGAAGGCAGCTGGTAGTGACTGGATGCAAAGAGCGGGAGATCGGGCGCTGTGGCGGTCCTTGGGGAAGGCCTATGTCCAGCAGTGGACTGTAACAGGCTGATACGATGAATGACCAGGTGACCGCGTTTAATAATCTGGGACGAATGTTCCATGATCCATAGAGCTCATGTAGAGGGTCTAGATAGGACTCTTAGAGATATAAGAAGCTGTGATAAAATCATCATCATAAAATTACTGTTATGTTTGCGGGAGACTTTCGAATAACTGTACCAGTAATAGTAAGGGGAACAAGGACAGACATTGTAAAGTCTTGCCTTAAAAATACCCCAATATGGAAGTTTGTGAACATCTCAAAATTAACTACAAATATGAGAGCACATTTCGGGGGAGGTAGAAATAATCCTCCAGGCCGATTATATACCACGGCGGCCAATCTCAACAGAAATCAGCCAACTACGCAGGAGATATTATAGTGCACAAGTGTGAGCACAATACACAAGTGCACTCTCAAACTGCACTGTTCCATCACTCTCAAAGTTCGGTGAGACGGCAATCCGACATGACCGGAGAGAGATCAGGCGCGTGACCAACGGCTTAACGTGCGAACCGAGGCACGGGGGTGTAACACCGCCAACTTCTTGACTCCGAGCTGTTTTTGAGAGATTCATGACATAAAATCTCAGAAACAATTTTGGCTCGACCTGGGATTCGAACCCAGGACCTCTTGGATGTTAGGCAGAAACTTTGCCACTACACCAATGAGGCAGTGGTAGGGGGGTTGTATAACTTTTCCTTCAAAGTTACTTTTAATGGGAGACGGGAAAGCACTTTGAAAATAAAATTGCAATTGATCGAGATTAAGGATTAAGAGTGAGTAACATTAAGGACTTTATATCGAGAGTTCACCCTGAAATAAGCAAAATAGAAAAAAAAAGATCATCAATGGATGTGTCAAAGTGCAATATTGGGAGTGAGAAACTGTAGCGTAGACGAAATTAAAAAATAATTATTTGAACACAAGTGGCCTTCCCCCATTATTCCCTCAAGTTAAAAATAATTACTTAATAATAACCAATAATTTTACTTAGAAATCTTAAACCACCGGGACCCGACTTCAAATCTAATTTCTTCGTAATATGTAACGTGATGGTTGCAATAGTTTAGACTGGTTTAGCAGTTGGTCAAACAGTACTTATACCTCGCACCTCAATGATTCCAAATTATTTACCTTTTAATTTTAAAAGAATTCTATTTCCTTTTATGCTATCTTTCACCGTTACAATTAATAAATCACAGAGGCAAACATTTTAACACATAGGAATTAATTAACGTCAAGACTGCTTTTCACACATATGTCGCGTTGTTAAGATCAGACCTACAAACGCGTTGCGGACAAAACTAATATGTTCTTCTGACACAAGAAAATAAAACTAGAAAAATAATTAACGCAGAAGTACTTAAAGCTAATTATGTTCTGTTAAAAACTTAAAAAATAAATTGTCTAAAGTAATAACAAAAAAAACATTTGCAAAAAGAAAATGATGCCCAAAATAAATATTCCACGCGGACGAAGTCGCGGGCACAGCTAGTTTTTTTATATATTTATTGGACAACACAACAGATTACATCCTGGCATGACTTAAAGCTGTAACTAAGAATTTGCAGTACTTAGGTGATATTATGCTTATTTTTAAATATACCATCTCTACTTCAGGCTTATCGTGTAGATCTTAATAAGTTCTTAGAACCTCATAATTAGAAGGCTGGTCTCTCCTTATCTACGCCTAAACGTACAACTTCACCTGAGCATATCCCGGCTCTATTAATTAGAAACTTAACCAACGCGGCAGCAATGCTGATACGGCCACGGCAGCAATACTGTAATACTGATACACAGATCAATTAAAGATAACCGCACCTTGAGGCAGTACGTAATGTTTACGATCGGAGTTTGTTAGTTGTTCTTAATGTTTGTAGTGAGATAGTTTGACTGCCTCGTTAGTCAAAGTTTCTGCCTTACATCCGAGAGGTCCTGGGATTAAATCCCAGATCGATCCAAATTAGTTTTCTTAAAAACAGCTCGGAGTCGGGAAGTTGGCGGTGTTACATCCCCGTGCCTCGGAAAGCACGTTAACCGTTGGTCCTGCGCCTGATCTCTCCCCGGTCATGCCGGATTGCCGTCTCACCGAACTTTGAGAGTGATGGAATAGTGAGTGCACCTGTGTATTGCGCTCACACTTGTGCACTATAATATCTCCTGCGAAGTTGGCTGATCTCTGTTAAGATTGGCCGCCATGGTCGAAATCGGCCAGAAGGGTTAATGGGATATTGGCGTTTGTATAAAGTGGGCTTAACAAGGGCTGTATCGATTAAGATTAGAAACCATTTCAAAGCAGTAGTTACTTACCTGTAGCAAGTTTTTATCTTAAGCGCAATGCACAAGTTGTTATTTGCTACGTTACATTTGAAGACGATTTTTGTGTTCCAATTATGATTAAGCGCTGTATAATTTCCCTCGTATTTACCAGTGGGGTGAGCACGAACTACTATCTTTACGTATTCGTAGCGTTTACCTTTCGTTAACTTGCCAATTTTTATGGACAAAATGTCAGTTTTTGACGTTTGGACGACACGAATACGTTACGATAATGTTCGTGCTCACCCCACTGGCAAAATTATCACCATATTTGAGTAAACGTATCTATGAACACCTTATTTGTACAGTCACCTTGCACATTAGAACAGTACTCATTGGAAATTCGCTGCTATAACCACGGCGTTGGATACTTAGTCCGAATCTGTTCAGACGTGCAGTGGACGTCTGTAAAAACCAACATTATTTTCCTTCAAACGTAAGAACAAGGGTTGTACAAATTTCCATATCAAACATGTACGAGTAAGACCTCAAGCTTGGAAGTTTTCCAGATTACAAACTACCCTCGTGAACCCTTCAAACATACAAAGGGTCTAAGTTTTAGTTTCCACCTATTGTTTCTTGGTTCGTGACACAGTGGTTAGCTGTACGGTTGGCTTGCAATATTTAGGTAATATGCAATTTCATAGAAATGTTACGAAAAAGTTGTAACAAAGAGTTACTACAAAAAAAAACGAATTTTTGCGAAGGCAACTGGAATTGGAAGGACGACGCTTGGTGCAGTGGTCCGCATGTCGGACTTCTAAACCAAGGGTCGCGGGTTCGATTCCCGCACAGTACAAGCATAAGTGTGCATGAACATGTGTGTTTGTACTGGTCTGGGTGTTTTCTATTTATAATATGTATTTATTTACAAAAAAAAAGTATTTAAGTATGTATATCCGTTATCTAGTACCCATAACACAAGCCTCGTAGCTTACTTTGGGACTAGAGAATTGGTGTGCTTGTTGAGAAATATTTATTTATATTTATTGCTTATTGGCTAAGTTATGTAATGATATAAATCACACAACAGAAATAATATGAAACCATGTGCGAAGAATCATTTTAATCTGGCTCAATATTAGGAGCAAATGGGGTCCAAAGTTAACCCGTAATTTATTTTCAAAAGAACAGTATATGGTGTTCTGAAAGTACCTAGTCATTCGATCAATGTGGGTAAAATGGGTACAATTTTACCGCAATTTTAACCATATAACATTGACGGGAACAAACAGGGCAACAAGGCACGAAACGTCTCTACTTATTTACTTATTTATATTTACTTATTTTATTAAGCATTTATGACATAACATTTTAGCCTTAACACATGAAAAAATATCTGTGAACTTAGGCGCAAAATGGATCTGAAGTCAGCTCACCTTACGCATTTTCTCGTTTATGGTCTAATGTTACTATCATAAGAAGCTGACTCAGTCGTTATTCAGGCAAGACTTCAGACCTCATAATCACTACACCGTAAATGTTCAACGATGGCTAACTTTGAATCGCTTTTGCTAATAAATTACTTCGTAGAATTGGGTTACGTTACTCAAGTTAATAGAAAAATCTCTGGTACACTCTTTTAGTCACTATGTTTCTCTTCGGTTGTTTAGCACTTCCTTAATTCTCGTTGAAGTATTGCATTGTTTATTTTAAGCAAAAGTCGGTTTTTGGGTTTTAAAGCATTGCGATGAAACTATAAGCTCTACTGACGGTATTTTGGACTTAATTAAAAGCTTATGAAATATCATTTAATGTCAAAAGCTAAGTAAGCGCTTTCCGATACCGAGGTTGAAATAAAAACCAGTCATAAAATAACAATTAAATGATAAAAGTGCTGAATTTTGACACAGATGTTTCGTGGCGACTTCTGCATCTGCGGTTTTGATACTAAATAGAAGAAAATTTAAATTTATTTTTAACCCATTACGCATGCGTGACGTTAGTCGCATAGTTAGTACTTGATATAGACAAAAATCCGAACTCCAAAGAAACAAAAATACAAATTTCTGTTGCTTTAAAATTAACACAGGTAACTTGAATATACTATATTACTGATAGTGGTTGCTTCAATTTATAGTAAACTAAGAATGAACAGCGTTTTTACTAACTTATTGTGGCAAATTTTCTGAATGTATTTTTGGTGTGTATCTACTACAGGTGCGTTGGTTGGGTACATAATGCCCGATCAAACATACCTTCGGGAGTTCAGCAGGTTTCGAGTTATTTAACGGTATATATTATATCGTTAGGAAACTCTTTTAACAGTTAATACATTTTTAATTTTATTTTCGTCTTTAACCTATGTTGTAGTTCCAAATATTAAAACTTAAACGTAACTTATACCTCAACATAGATGTTTAAAATTAAATACCCTACTTAGTTTCAAGCGTTATATTTTAGACGTGCGCTGTAGAGAGCGACCCACAAAATGATGCTCGCGAGCAAATTGCTGGTACCCACATTTTACAGATTGCCTCGTTGGTGTAGTGGCAAAGTTTCTGCCTTACATCGAGATGTCCTGGGTTCGAATCCCAGGTCGATTCGAATTGTTTCTGAGATTTTCTGTCAAGAATTTCTCAAAAACAAATTTGATTCCATTTAATTTTACGTACATAACGCACACAATTGCAAAAAGGCGATCCACTGAAAGCCAGTGTTCGTATGCATACCCAGGTACCAATACCTACTCGCCATATCATGGAAATTGGCCCGTGCTAACTCGACAATTACACAAAGATTGTTTGCAGAATTATTGGATAGCATGGCGCAGACACCGTTCACATGACGACCACAGTGCAAATACGAGCAGAGATTTTATTAGGTCCACTGAACTCAAATACGTAGTCAAGTTTGAGGAGCAATCGAGATGTCACTTTTTGATGTTGTCATCCTAATGAAATTATTAGGATTAATTAGAAACGTGGGTCTTAAGTTCTATTTTTATGATCAATGAATAATATAATATACTAGTGACCGCCCGCGACTTCGTCCGCGTGGAAAGCCTTTATCTTAAAAATTCTTTATGAATTGTAGCCTATATGTTATTCTGATGTATAAGCTATATTGTGGTAAAGTTTCATTCAAATCCATTCAGTAGTTTTTACGTGAAAGAGTAACAAACATCCATACATCCATACATCCATACATCCATACTTACAAACTTTCGCCTTTATAATAGTAGTAGGATTATGTATGTATATATATATATATATATATATATATATATATAATGTAACATTTAATTATTAGTTATTTGTGCATCTCCAAATCTCTTTTACAAGAAATTCTGTATAAAATTGAGGGACAAATTTGAATCAATTTCAATCCTATATGTAGAAATAACAAATAGTTTAAGTTTTTTATATCTTATTTAAATACCGTGGTTAAATAACGAACGTTATAACATGTTTCTTAAGTTACAACCCTAATTATGTAAAATATGTGCGCAAGATTGTTTACCGTTTAATTAAGAAACAAGAACCAGCCAGTTTTCCGTTATATAATCCTACATATTATATATAAAGCTTTAGCATCGACACGCTAAACAGTCTCTATGTCATCTTAGTCTATTGAACCCCGTTCGGCCGAAACCTGTTCGCGTGCCAGTAGAATGTTCGCGAATGTCTGCGATCTTCAGTTTATCGGCTATGGCTACTTCCAAAAAACTTGCACTGTGTCCCGGCGGTCTTATTGGCGCAAACAGGGCACAGAGTGGCCGCCGTGTTGATTGCCTCACCATTGTCCAAGGGGACCGTGGACCGGCCTCCGGAGCCTGGATGAGACTCCGTAATGATTCAGTCGTTGAACCCTTTCATTTTACTGTGAGATTACTCTTCATAATAAATGTTAAACATGAATAAAATGTGATTAAGACTTGAGTTACTCTAATCATGACTAAACGTAGCAAAATTAAATGTTAAAATTTCGATAAATTTTGACTATGATGTTATTTTTTTTGTTGAAATTAGATGAAATAAAGAATTAAATATGACAAATAAATAACCATATACAGCCGTGTTATTAACTAACGGTATTTTCAAGCATAAACTCTAACTCAAGTTATCCAGGATAAAATATAAGTTAAGATGAAGTATGGACAATTTATTACTTACGCTTAGCTTATTTGTAGGCATGCGAAAAAAATCACAGACAATTTATCGTCTTTATCAATATAAATAACTTTTATTTTTTGCTCATTGCTTGTTACAAGGGACAATTTCAGCCGAAATAACAAAATGAGTTATTTATTATGCTATTTTCTTGTCCCTTCCGTGTTCTATATATCAAATGGTTTATCGGAGCGTGCAGTCTGCCTGTCCTTTAATCAACGGTCACGCTGTGACGGTTATTATTCATACAAACCCATAGAGCATGGTTGCGAATGGTTTTTGACGATTACAGTCATGTTGCTCTTTTACTAGCAGCAGTTTTTACACTTTCATTTCGTAGTATTAGAATCAATAAATACTACCAAGTGGTTCTTTGCTGGTAGTCTATGCTTGTAATAATCTAATAAGGTAGCTTAGAGGCTAACTAAATACTTCTAGATATCTTGTCTACTAGATGACTGCCTCGTTGGTATAGTGGCAAAATTTCTGCCTTACATCCGAGCGGTCCTGGGTTCGAATTCCAGGTCGAGCCAAAATTGTTTCTGAGATTTTCTGTCATGAATTGCCTCGGAAAGCACGTTAAGCCGTTGGTCTTGAGCCTGATCTCTCTCCGGTCATGTCGGATTACCGTCTCACCGAAATTTGAGAGTGATGGAACAGTGAGTGCACCTGTGTATTGCGCTCACACTTGTGCACTATAAAATCTCCTGCGTAGTTGGCTGATCTCTGTTGAGATTGGCCGCCGTGGTCGAAATCAGCCAGGAGGACTATTATTACTTCTAGATGTATCAAAGGTCTCACTCTATGGCGTGGCCATTAAGCATAATGAATTCCGAAGGATGTTTATATAAGTCTTAAGAGACATGTCACAAAATGTTGACAACTAAGCAGTTTTTGCCAAAAACTTGAGTCCCAAAGAATAAATCTAAAACTTGAGGTCGCTACGAAGTAGGAATTACTAAGTTTTTTATTTATTGATTCGTAGCGGCTATCGATTCTATGAAATTCAAGTTTTTGGCAAAAAACTGCTTTGCTGTCAAGATTCTGTGACCCTTAATTTATAGCACGTCATTTACCAACGGTCACTGGATAAACTGAACGTAAAAAAAACAGTGGAAATTTAAAGGAAAAAAAATCTCTTTTGCAGCTTTTGTCATGGATTTCCGCAAAGTAATGCCTGATTGTATAAAAAAAAAACATTCAGCTACTCATTATTTACCTTACCATTTTTTTTTATTAAACAGCCTTAAAACAATTTGACCAAAACACCCAATTTCGAAAATTGGCTCAACCAACTAACATCGGTCCACAAAAACTAACAAGAGAATAAAAATTAATCCATCCAAACTGCCTTTTTGGCTAAACTCCAAGCTTGTATATTTTAAACGCGGGTTCCAGGAGGCAACAGAGATTTATTGGTTTAAAGTTGAAGTTTACAGTATTGTGATTTATGAGACTACTTTTTGATACAAACAAAATAGTCCAGGATGTGACAGTACCAAAATGGCATTCAAATTCAATATAGTACGGAAATTTATTTCGTCTTATAATTCGATGGAGCCGGCTGCACGCACCAAAAAGCGTGACGCATGCGGCGTTGCCGC
Source organism: Pyrausta despicata (assembly GCA_963921415.1). NCBI lineage: Eukaryota > Metazoa > Arthropoda > Insecta > Lepidoptera > Crambidae > Pyrausta > Pyrausta despicata. Next base: position 897,957 of record OY992865.1, read on the forward strand.
GCTCTGAGACGTTCCATACAACGATTGAAGTGCAAGCGAGAGCGCGGAACGAGCGACAAAGAGGCAACGTGATAAAGATGCTGTCACGTTCAAATATCGTCAGTAAACCGACTTTACAGAAAACCGTTTTTTATTATTTTAGATAAATGCTGATTTAGTCATCAACCTTTCCTAACCTATATTTATATTGATGTATTATATTACTTACCTAGCGTGTAAATATTTTGTCGTTTATGTTATTGTTTACTAGTTATTACCCAAAAGAAATATAAGCTCTATAGTTGATGGAATCAGGCGTTACTTTGCGGAAATCCATGACTAAAGCTGAAAAAGATGATTATTTTGCTTTAAATTTCCACTAGACGACGCCAGCGCAGGAACCAAAATACATCCAACTGTAATCACCTGAAAAAGGTAGAGCTGGAAGTCGCAGGACTTACAATACCTACAAATCACAACGTGACACAGAAGATGTACCTGGAATCACAACTACGTCTACGACTACGTCGCTCGTAGTCTTTCGAAGCGACAACATCTCCTGAGGATGCCACGTGTAGTGGCGAAACGCGTCGAGTGTTTTGTTGGTGTCAGTGTTGTGATTCTAGGTTCATCTTCTGTGTCACGTTGTGATTTGTAGGTATTGTAAGTCCTGTGACTTCCAGCTCTACCTTTTCAGGTGATTACAGTTGGATGTATTTTGGTGCCTGCGCTGGCGCCAACTAGTGGAAATTTAAAGCAAAATAATCATCTTTTTCGGCTTTAATATAAGCTCTTTCTAGCCTGAGATACTGGTTCAACCTAGTTCAAGAAAGTCTTCTATCTCGGTTTAATTTTAAGCTGTAATGTATAAACTTTTGTTCATTAAAACTGAGTAAATGATTTATTATTATTATTTGTTAAACTTACTAAATGATTCTAGTAGCACGTAAAGATATAGTACGGTAGGTATCTATTTCTTTATTCGGTCGTGTGGTAAATAAATGCCTTGAGTTAAAGTTATTTCTTTAAAAACATATACATTTTGTGTTAATAATTACAAATATCTCTTAACAGTATAAGCTAAAGTTCCCTCGTATCCATATTCAATTAATTATCAGCATTGAGAAAAAGTTTTGTAATAAGCCAAAGTATTTACTGTAACCGTACAAAAAATAAATTTTCATTTGTATCAATATTTTTATTACAATGTTACCCTTTCGTTTCAGCGCATCCTGGTCTATTATTTTATTCAATTTGTAACAGGTTTCGCAAACAATTCGTATGAGTTCAAATAAAAAATACCTTTGATAGGAATTTATTCTCATGGTTTTGATCAGACCAGTAAGATACCTGCAGTTTGTATTTGAATTTTCGTTCAAAAATATAGCCTCGAATTCAATTGAATTTGGTCAAAAACTAACGTCATGAAAGGAGACAGATTTAACTAATACTTTTTATCGCATGTTAACCATTAATAAGTTATAATGTAATTATTATATTACCGTATCACCTATTTTAGATTCATGTGTGTATGACTCAATATATATTTTTTATTATATTTATAATTTTTTTATTTGTTATTATAAGGAAATCACTGTTTTTTTTTCATATATACAAAAAAAATATGTACCTTTTATTTTCACCAATGTAAAATAATAATTTACTTTAAAATCATAATATTATACACACTAGGAGCACTTTTAGGATTACAATCTAGTTTAAGCTTAGTTCATAAAATTGTGATTTTGTAAGGGTTGTACACTGTTTGTGCTCTTTGAATAATAAAAACATAATAAATAAATAAATATCTACGTTGGAATCGAAAAATTGGAGTGCCTAATTGCTCAATTGGATTTCCAATACAGTTTGTAAGTTTTCCTTTTGTTCACCCCGCCATTGTCCATCAGCCAAGCGACCTGAACTTTAATTGAGCCAATTAACACTGGATCTTGTTTACTAATATCAGGTATCGGCTCGTTAGGCCTTAGGCTGAGTGCACACGTGCAACTTAAAGCAGCAATAGTAGTTGCCCTAACTTTACAAACTCTAGGTACTACCTAGTAGTAGTCCTCCTGGCCGATTTCGACCACGATCGCCAATCTCAACAGAGATCAGCCAACAACGCATGAGATATTATAGAGCACAAGTGTGAGCGCAATACACATGTGCACTCATTGTTCCAAGTTCTAAAAGTTCGGTGAGACAGCAATCCGACATGACCGTAGAGAGATCAGGCGCAGGACCAATGGCTTAACGTGCTTTCCGGGGCACGAAAAGTTCAAAACAGCTGTTAACAAACTCTTAAATAACCACTTATATACTTGATCATTTACTTACATTGTTATTCTTGAAATTGTTATTGCTAGTATCTTATCAATAATTCATCTGTTATTATTAATGTATTATTCCGTATTCCAAATTATTGATTTATTTTTCTTTTATTGTTTTTAATTATTAATATTCTGAATACAATATCATGTAATAATCTAATCTTACTCAAAATATGTGAACTCGATTTGCATGCTGAGTACACTTGCTTTGGAGCTGCAGTCAAATCTGTATGTGTAACTATTTTTATGTTAATTGTTATGATTATGTCTCTGTTATGTGTACCTATCAAAATAAATAAAATAAATAACGGGGTTGTAACACCGCCAACTTCCCGACTCCAAGCAGATTTTGAGAAATTCATGACAGAAATTCTCAGAAACAATTTTGGCTCGACCTGGGATTCGAACCCAGGACCTCTCGAATGTAAGGCAGAAACTTTGCCACTACACCAACGAGGTACTATCTACCGCAACATTGACTGACGAATCATTGCTGGCTAACAGCCTAAAGAGCACTTGAAGGAATTGGGACCGATGAGTAACTTTCACATAATTAAAAAAACGCTGGAATTCAATCAATTTTTTCGGAGTCAAAAATTCCCATCGTGTGCGCCATACTTTATGCCATTTGTTTGGCTTTGATTGGAAACTGCTCGGGGCGGTGACATCAAAGTTTAGATAAACTGTGTTTTGCAAACCTAATTGCGTAAATACAAATAGGAATAGAAATCTGTATTGGAATAGATCACTGATTGAAAACTCGGTCGAAGTTCCTACGAATCGCTAAACATGTTAACACAATTTTTAACCTAACATTTTTTTAAAACAACAACGTTTTTTTAAAAATTGTCTGCATGATTAGTTAATCAAAGTGAGTTTTGTGGTCAAATTCTCAAAAGGCATGGCTATGACTTAATTGTGTCATGTCGGACTTATCTGTTATTTTTTTAAGGAATTTATCAACAATACCTTTAAGAGAAAGTAAATGAGATACACGAAATAAATACCTTCTAGCATCAAGATTAATTTCCATAATTCTGATAAAAAATCTTCCGTAGCTCTAGAGAGCTACAGTTTTGGCTTTGTATAGCTTCAAACAGTTTTTCCTCAGTTGGAAACATGGTGACAATATACCTTACGGAAATAATAATAATAGTCTTCCTGGCCGATTTCGACCACGGCAGCCAATCTCAACAGAGATCAAAAAACTACGCAGGAGATATTATAGTGCACAAGTGTGAGCGCAATACACAGGTGCAATAACTGTTCCATCACTCTCAAAGTTCGGTGAGATGGCAATCCGACATGACCGGAGAGAGATCAGGCGCAGGACCAGCGGCCAACGTGCTTTCCGAGGCACGGGGGTGTAAAACCGCCAACTTCCCGACTCCGAGCTGTTATTGAGAATTTCATGACAGAAAATCTCAGAAACAATTTTGGCTCGACCTGGGATTCGAACCCCGAACTTTGCCACTACACCAACGCGGCAGTAACGGAAATAAGTACTTAACTAATAAGATCCTTTTTGTTGATCTATATTAACGGTAAGAATAATTAAAACCATAACCTCAAATTGACACACCGAACAACACGTCAACGACCTTGCGTGTAACATAAACATTTTTAAATAAGTTTTATTATATTTTTATATATGTTAGTTTATAAGGTATATATTCTATGGGCCTGTATTTAATTGTAAATCTGTTGCCTGATGCAAATAAATAAATAAATAAATAAATAAAATAAAAAAATTAACCAATTTGCACACTTATCACGTTCTCACTCCCACAAACTTACCCGCCAATCTCCCACATCCTTCAAGACGCCTAATCGTTTACACAGGAATCACTCATCCCGACACAATAGGAAACTATTCCATGAAACAGCATCGATTGTATCAACAAACTCCCATAAAGTTGGGAGCTGGGAAACTGCAATTTGAAGCGAGTTGGTTAATTGAAGGAGTTGTTGGACAAGCTGATATTGTTCATTTTAATAGGCGGTGCGAATGTGTAGTCGGTTTAGTTTTGGGTGCACTGACCTCTGTTAGTGGACCGATGAAATATTAAAAAAGATTGTTGTTTTAGTGTGTAGGAAACTATGCGTTTGTCAAAGGATAAAGAGGTGTCAGAGACAGTTTCAAGGAAGAAATGGTCCTGAGTATCTTAGTAAGTTAGGTCTGTGATAGTGTTGCCAAAATTACCCCAGCTAAACTTAGTATTATATTTCATTGTTGTTTTCTTATCTTAGTTGATTGTTATTTTCGTCAACTTTCCAGTATTAGGCTATGGCAGCCTCTGGGCTATTATCTTTTATTCTTTTGTTATATGTAAATTAGGTTTGTAGTAGTTTTGCTAAATTTACCCCAGTTAAACTAAGTATTATTTTTCAAACTTGTCATTTTCGCAAACATGCCAATATAAGGCTTTGGCAGCCTCTTTGCTATAATCTTCTATTAGTCTATTGATACCTACAAATCCAGTGCTAATAATAATTATAGTCCTCCTGGCCGATTTCAACCACGGCGGCCAATCTCAACAGAGATCATCCAACTACCCAGGAGATATTATAGTGCACAAGTGTGAGCGCAATACACAGGTGCACCCACTGTTCCATCACTCTCAAAGTTCAGTGAGACAGCAATCCGACATGACCGGAGAGAGATAAGGCGCAGGACCAACGGCTTAACGTGCGCACCGAGGCACGGGGTTGTTACAGCGCCAACTTCCCGACTCCCCACTGAAAAGTCCATGACAGAAAATCTCTGAAACAATTTTGGCTCGACCTGGGATTTGAACCCAGGACCTCTCGGGTGTAAGGCAGAAACTTTGCCACTACACCAACGAGGCATTTGGTGCTAAGTACTGAGGACACAAAGAGCTGTGAATTACAGTTCTGTCAATTACAGTTCTGCCAATTACAGTTTATGTAAACTCGATAATAATCTGGCAGCTATTCAAGGCTTCTCAATGAGGCACAGGCACGAACGTACATATCCCTGACAGATATTGGTCTTAATTACATACCTGAAAGATCGTTACAACCTCAAACATCGTTACTTTCGTAATTGACTTCACCATAAAAGAAATTCAAAATCACACCGCGTAAAACATCGCCTCACATCTACATTTAATTGTACGTGAAACGTAATATTCGTTCCGGTAACTTAACCTCCGTTACTCGTAACCACTCGTTAACGTTATAACGGAATGTCGTTATCGTTAGACTCGTTTTTATTGTCGTCATCCCCTGTGATGCTTTGAATGCTTTGTGCTACAAATTAGACTCGACTAACAATATAGCAACCCAATATTTCAAAGGTGACTCGTTTTTAATAATGTTTCGGTCGTGTGAATTGGAATGACATGAAGGTTGTTTGTTTTGTTAAAATATGATTGTACTTAAATGGATTAGAAACATAACAATTTTATTGTACAACAAAATACAAGCAACAATTTTACATACATTTGATACAACATAGGCGGTTTTTTTTTTATCAATATGGGTTCGCTCTTGACATCATTCTCCCTCTAGGAGGTAAAGAAGATGTGGACGATGTAGCGAGTTTACCCAGAAGGTGCCTATTTATTTTCGCTTTGAATGAGCTCAAGTTATAAGAAAGAGGGAACACCGTCGGCGGAAGCGCATTCCATTCCTTGGCTGTGCGCATTATGAAGGATGAAGCGAAGCGCTTAGTGCGTATAGTAGGTATATCAACCAAGTATGGATGGTAACCAGCCGTACGTCTGGTGGCTCTCTGGTAGAATGGACTTGGTGGAATGAGCATATGGAGCTCATGAGCACACTCCCCGAAGTAGAGTCTGTAGAAAAACGACAAACAGGCAACTTTACGGCGGTGGTCTAGACTATGAAGCTTAGTCTCCACCAGCTTCCTGTCACCAATCAGCCTCCTGGCTCGACGCTCCACGGAGTCCAGAGCGGCTAGTTGGTATTTAGCTGAGCCATCCCACAGGTGAGAGCAGTACTCCATGCAGGAGCGAACTTGTGCTTTGTACAAGGTTAAAAGCTGTTCAGGGGAGAAGTACCGCTTCACTTTTTTGAGGATGCCCAGCTTCTTTGCCGCAGTCTGAGCTTTGGACTCAATGGCACCGCCGAAGTTCAGATTAACTGACAACACCATACCAAGAAGCTCGAGATGGTCGGTTATGGGTACAGACACACTTCTGAAAGTAGGAGTCCAGTTGAACGGACTCTTTTTTGCTGTGAAGAGACATGCCTGGGTTCTGGCAGCATTGAACGTTACCAGATTGTTGTCTCCCCATTGGGAGACACGTCGTAGAATCTCATCCGTTCGTTTCACCAAATTCTCCCGTAGAGACTGGGTTTCTTCTTGTTTAGCTCCAGTACTGGACACGTACCTCTCCATGACAGTACTGTCATCTGCGTACCCAACAATGTCAGGACAGAGCAAGTCATTGATGTGCAGCAGGAAAAGAGTCGCGGAGAGGACAGACCCCTGAGGAACTCCGGCATTGATAGCCATTGGGTCTGAAGAGCAGCCATCAATGACTACTGTAATTGACCTCTCGCTCAGGAAGTCGGAGATCCAAGTGCTGAAACCATCAGGGATACCGTACACAGGAAGCTTGCTGAAAAGGCTACCGTGCCAGACTCGATCAAAAGCTTTTGAGATATCTAAAGACACAGCCAAGGCTTCGCCGTGTTTCTCAATAGCTTCGCCCCAGTAGTGCGTGAGGTAGACTAGAAGATATACGGACATATCGCTAAGAGCGATAACTTCCAGACATCCTTTGGCTAAAGGAATAATAAGGGTATATTACTTTCTTTGTTACTTGAATTAACCGGAGCCGAAAAGAATTTTTTAAGTGTTATGTCTTTTCCAAATCACAAGCAGCGTTGTGAACGCAATAAATACTTGACAAATAAAATACTTGAAATTCAATTCAATTACTTTAAACATAATTTATTGTAAACATAGTTCATTCCTTCTACAAAACAAATGTATCTGATGTAAATGATAGCTAGTTACATAATTAAATACATAGCTTGAAGAAACTTCGTTACTGTTAAAACTAACTAAGTAAATAATGAAAAAGATTGAATGATGGATAGATATCCTATCCTATTCAAGGCACAAACACAACAAAGCATTTTCTATGGCTAACAGTTTTTAATTCATTTGATATTTTCAATCTTTATTTCCATGTGATTATAGTTAGATACTTTGTTCAATTCCCTGATTGAAATACTAGTATATACCTATAAGAGTACAACATACGTTTTCCGCTAGCTATCTTGCTTAGCATGAAATACTCAAAAAAGAAACAAAAGAGCTTCCGATAAACGGCGTGCCATTTAAATTTCGAATAATTAAAATTCATTTGTTCGGAAGGCTTTCAGGAAAATTAAACTTTCAAGATCGCAATCTTTGTTTTGGCATCGAAAATATTAAATTTTCACTAGGAAATTCTTCGTTAAGGTAAATGGGGGATTTAATTTAATATGCTGTATAGAAGTGAAACAAGCCTCAGCAAGCAAATGTCTACGGCTGGTTTTATAATTAGCTTTATATTACAAGTAATTGATATTTATCTCAGATGAGACCTAACCAAATAGTCCGAACAACGGTTGGCCTAGGTAATTTTTTTACAACCAGCGTCATAGGCACCGAAGGAGGAATTTCCTTTTCCACTTGCCGCTTCCTAGGCCCCGGGATTCAGACACGGGAGTGTCTATCGTCTGCTAAATGCCTGTGGCCTCTTATCCTACGGTGAACCCACCACGGCCCCGACTCAAAAGGCACCGGAGGGCACCGTCAGGTTTTTAGTGGGTAGGCGGGTTCTCTGCGAGGTCTGGAGTCCCACATATCCCTCAGCAAGCGCCGCAGCTGGTAGGTATGCGTAACAGCATTTCCCTGACGATAAAAAAAGATTTTTTTTACAACCAGCGTCTCGGGCACCGGAGGAGGAACTTCCTTCTCCACTTGCCCCTTCCTGGGCCCCGGGCTTCAGACACGGGGGTGTCGGTCGTCCGCTAAATGCCTGTGGCCTCTCGACCCCCGGTGTACCCGCCACGCCGCTGACTCACATGGCACCGGAGGGCACCGTCCGGTTTTTAGTGGGTAGGCGGGTTCTCTCTCTGAGGCCTGGAGTCCCACATAACCCCCAACTGCCCCCGCGGCTAGTGAGTATGCGTAGCAGCATTTCTCTGATAAAAAAGGTATTTTTACAAAAACTCGTTTAAGATAGGATAGCTACTTTGACGTGAACGTACGACAAGCAGGGTCAAGCAGAGGGGTTTTGGGACCTAGGACTGCTAATGGGTGTAGATAGATCTAGGTTATCCGCTTTCATATAGATGATTACTTATAGTTAGGAGCTCGGTATAAGTCGTGACAGCAGATGGATAGCATGTTACAAGACTCATTTCTAAAAAAATAATAAATATTTCACAACAATCACACCAATTCTCTAGTCACAAATTAAGCTACCTACGAGGTTTGTGTTAAGGGTACTATAGACAACGGATAAACATACTTAAATAAATACATATTATACAGAAAACACAAATAAAGTTTTTTATTTTATTTATGATAGCAACTACACTCAAGAGATAAGTTCCACGGATATAATTTCGAGCTAAAGTGATCTTTTGCAGCTAGAAGTATAACTTGAAGCCAAGGATCTCTTAATTAAAAGGTTCATGGAGCTCTATGATATCCCCGAGGCGGGAAACCAATCGCATCGTTAGAGCGCTGTTTTAATTTTACTGGTCTGTCATTAAATTTAATAAGATTAATTTAATGACAGACCAGTAAAATTATTAAATATATATACGAGTATTATAATAATCGCACTACTATATTATTACAGTAATATATTTAGGGTGCTATAAATGTCAAAAGGAACTTAATTTTACATTTCTGTTACTTCCTAGGTTTACATTACCAAATCACCTAGTGAAAATATTTTTTAATTGCAATACATTGGTTATTTAAATCTTAACTTACGAAGACTCTACTCGTAAACTATTCCATAGGTGGATATTGTTTTGGTGAAATTTTTTACCTATTACAGGTAAATCGCTTCGTAAACTTCCATCGTTATGTGTCAAATTTCGTGAGTGAAACTAAAGGCAGATTTATAAATAAAATACCTACTTCTTACCCATTACTATTATTCCCGTTTGACGACCACTTTGGTGTGATGGTCAAGAAGTTGAGTAATAACCAAGAGGTCTCCGTTTCGATCCCCGCACTGTACTAACATTTGTGTGCATGAACATGTCTGTTTGTACTGGTCTGGGTGTTATATGTATTTATTAAAGTTTATTTGTAATACCTGTGTATTCTGATATCTGTAACATTAGTGCATTAGCTACTTACAATAACAACAACTATAGTCAGATCAATGTATGTGATTGAAGAAATAGAAGATAATTGGTGTGATTGTTGTGAAATAAAAAGAAAGAAAAAGAAAGATGTTGTTGTATATGTTTATTTATGTTTATTATCTTCCAAACCATCGTCCAAAGTAAACAATCCATTGAAACTACAGAAGAAGCAAAACACCACAAATCTCTTCCAGCCATTATGTCCTTAGCATTTAAAGTTTTAAGTGCCATTTGTGGGGGCTTAAGCGTTTAACTCAACCTTAAGCCGCGGTTGTTATTCTTAAACAGGAACTATGTTAGTTTGAGAGTATTAGGTTCGTTTTCCACTTAGAAGTAGAGTGGAAGCCGTGTTCTGTCATGTTAATTCCGGGCTGATTTGAAACGGATATTTTATATGGTCTTTCAAAATAAATAAATTGTTTCAACGAACACACCAATTACCTAGCCCCAAACTAAGCGTTAGCTTGTGCTATGGTGACTAGGATAACGGATAAAAATACTTAAACACATTTATAAACACCCATGACTCAGGTACAAATGCTCGTGCTCATCACACTAACATTTGCCCCTAGCAGGATTCAAACCCGCGACAGCCGGTTTTAGAGTCTGGACCTCAGACCACTAGACCAAAGCTGTTGTTAAAATTACAAGTTAAAGTATCTAGGTTACCAAGTATGGTCGCGGTCTGAAGGTGTTATACTTCTATCACTAAAGGCCAAAATGCTTGTCCAAAAAGGTAACAAGTCACTTGTTTACCTTTCAAAATTAATTAATTAATTTGAGTCATTGAGAATAAAAAGAAAGTTTTTGGTCACTTTTTGGTAATAGAACCATTTTATTTACCCCTTAAAATTACCCTTATGTGTCAATCAACCTAATGGTCAATCAAATTATTATGAAATAGACATTTAGAACTTGTTACTTAAATGTGTGCAAGCAATTATGATCGTTAAGGTGGTGACCACATTCTGTTGGCGACCGTACAATGGACAGCATATCAATCTATTATTCATTGTGGCAAAATCAGCCTTATAATCAGAGCCTTAGTGCCACAGTGTTTATCTAGACGTGTTGTTGCTGTACTTGTTTAAAAAATAAGACGTTGGTCTACGATTGCTTCGCTTTCGTCCAATGCGAAGTGTGAATTTTTCTTAATATATTTTTGAGCTCTGAACCTTTTCGGAATGCCTACCATTCTTTAAAGAAATAATATTATCTCCTCTGATGGCTGATGGGCCTTATAAGGGATGGGAGAAGTGTTTTGTCTGGTCTCTTGAAATTACTGCATGCAGTCTGCAATCGATAGGTACGTTTGCTTTAATTAAGTCCTATTTTTTTATTATATGAATAACCTGACATTTGGCCCCGTTCTCACCTGATGGTAAGCGACGATGCGACCGAAGATGGATCATGTCTGGCTATTAACAGCCTATTCACTCTTTTCTTGAAAGCATCCAAATCATAATGTTCCGGAAATATTTTAGGCGGCAGCGAATTCCATTCCCTTGTCGCACGCATAAGGAACGCAGATGCAAAATATTATTTATTTAATGCAAAAATAGCTTAAACTCTCTTTTGCACGATTTTTTTTTCTTTCTTATACTCACCTATGTACACTTGATTATGTTAGAGCTTAGAAACGAAATATCCTTATCTGAAATTATTGTGGACATAATAAAAACATGTAACCATTCGTCTTTCTAACAAATTTTAAAAGATGTGAATAATAAATTTGCACGAGAGCATAGGAAATCTAAATCACCAAGAATGAGTTCCGTCCGAGTAAGTAATAGCACAGGCGGTTACTCACCACGTGAACACTTTACTCACTGAAGAATTGCTGCAACTTGGATATTTTCAGCAGAATAGGAATTTGTGTAAGCGCATACTTACACCTTGTGGGACGTTTTCTCGTGCAAATTCTTATAAAGTTTGCTTACATTGTCATGTGCTACGAAGAGTCATTCTTAGTATGGATTTTGAAGCTAGCTAGTGTTAAAATGAGAGTCGGTGTGTATTTAATCTAATGCATCGGCGTGAAAGTAAATTCACGAGACTTAGGTACATTTAATTACTCTTACTTACTCTGACTGACTGTAACATTGACTTACTCTGACTGACTGTAACACTGACTTACTCCGACTGACTGTAACACTGACTTACTCTGACTGACTGTAACACTGACTTACTCTGACTGACTGTAACCCTGACTTACTCTGACTGACTGTAACACTGACTTACTCTGACTGACTGTAACCCTGACTTACTCTGACTGACTGTAACACTGACTTACTCTGACTGACTCTCACATGGACTTTTACTTTGACTGACTCCTAAACTGACTGACACTGACCGGCACTAGGCCCGTACTCCACCAAAGCGAAGACGAGTCGAGTGAAGAAGAGATGTTTTAACCTATAGAATTTTGTTATTTACACATCTCGTCTCCGTTCAACTCCAGTGGAGATCGCTAAGCGGAGATGAATTAAATTCGTATGGCACCATGGAAGCGAAGAAGTGAACTTTGTCTAAATGACGCGCAGCGGAGACGAGAAGATGATGTGCACTGTATGCAATGTGATACACCCGAACTGACTGCCTTGTTGGTGTAGTGGCAAAGTTCCTGCCTTACATCCGAGAGGTCCTGGGTTCGAATCCCAGGATGAGCCAAAATTGTTTTTAACATTTTCTGTCATGAATTTCTCAAAAACAGCTTGAAGTCAAGAAGTTGGCGGTGTTACACCCGTGTCGCACGTTAAGCCGTTGTTCCTGCGCCTGATCTCTCCCCGGTCATGTCGGATTGCCGTCTCACCGAACTTTGAGAGTGACGGAACAGTGAGTGCACCTGTGTATTGCGCTCACACTTGTGCACTATAATATCTTCTGCGTAGTTGGCTGATCTCTGTTGAGATTGGTCGCCGCGATCGTAATCGGCCAGGAGGACTATATACTACACCCGAACTGAAATATTTTATCGTCTCCGCTTTGAACTTCTCTGCACGTCTACACTTTGGTGTGGTCTGGGCCTTACACTGACCGTTTCTGACACTGACTTTCGTCAGCATGAGATTCCCACTGTGACTCGCATATTGATTCGCACTCTGACTGAAAAGGATTGGGGAAAGGGAGTTGACAGAAATCTAAACATTTTATCATAAGTCTTTTTATTTAATTTAAGATCCATATTCACTCTCTCGTATACAAAATGATTAGCTAGTAGGTACTTATCATGTAAATTAATTAAATTATATCTAATTTATTTACAATAACAATGTCTTTGCTTGTTATCTTCGAAACACCATATACAAGAGCTTTGTGTATGTGTTTCATCATCTCGTATTTCGATACGGACTGCACACTACCAATCGCAAGTGATACCAGATCCTTGAATCACACTGGAGCCTGCAGCCGTGCCATATAAACCGGCGCGGAGTGAAGCTGTCTAGCGGAGAAACGGAGAAATATTTACCCATAGGATTGCACAAAATCCTCGCTCCGATTTAGTGGACATGGAGTTGCGTACTTGCATTAAACATTCATACAAAAACGGTATGCCGAGCGGGGCAACAAAGCGAAACAGCTGAGCGGGGCAACAAAGCGGAACAGCTGGGCGGGGTGGCGCAGCTCGAAATTACTCGTCACGTATTCGCGGCCGCTCCGCACACTGAAAAATATTGCCAGGACCTCCGCTCACACCACACAGCTGCCTTGCTTCGCTATAGTGGATAAAGGCAGTTCTCAGCCATACCACGGTTCTCCGCTTTGCATCTTCGCTCCGCGTCGATAAACAGGCACTGCGCCACTTTGGGTTGTGATCACAATGTAGCCTGCGGTTGCAGTCTGCGTTCCGTCCTTGAAATTCCATATTTAATCGTCCGTTGCTACTTAGTCTACACACACCATTTAAACCATCTGTCACAACGAAGTTTTCGACGTGTCACCTCTTGCAGCGGCAGATGCGTTTGAGTGCGCGCTTGATCGCCGCAAAATAATGGATCACCTGCTCCTGAAACAGTTTACAAGTGTATTTAGTTACTAAAATAAATAAATATATTACGACATCACATACATTGATCCGACTGCGTGGTAAGTAACTTAAGCACTTGTGTACAGGTATCAGAATCAACAGTGGTATTACAAATACACTTAAACAAATACATATAACACCCAGACCAGTACAAACAGACATGTTCCATGTACACAATTTTTTATACAGTGCAGGGATCAAACCCGCGACTCTTGGTTAATAGTCAACTTATTGACCATTGCACCAAATTAGTCGGCAAAATACTATGCTTGGCGAGTAATAGTTTTGACGGGAAACTTTATGTACACTGAAGAACGAGCGATTAAACTTTTAAAAGTTTGCTTTACGTCTTTTGTATGATGTATTTTATACGAACACTAGCGTACCTCCCCAGTTGCGGCAATATAAGTATGACCAAACGTTACACAGCTCTGTTTATTGAGGCAATAATCTTCAAACTCGGTCTTTAGCCTGATCAACCAAAGCAAATAAACATGCAATCTTTCTTCTATACTGGTTGGCGACGACAATACGACACTTGTATTTCTGTCTGTTACGTGAAACGTAACAGACTACTGAACAGATTTGGATGAAATTTGATACACATACAGAATGTTTACAACCATGTATGTGTCCTAAATTTCATCCATATTTTAGGCTTGAGAGCGTAACAGACAGAAATTCAATTGTCGTATTGTGGTCGCCAACCTGTATAATTAATAATTGGGTAAGTAAAGTTAAGGGGACAGAACTTGTTACAACCGTTACCTAATGTTAATTTGACCCACATGAAATCTATAATTATTAAAGGAGTTACTAGCATCACTTTTAAAGTCAAAGATTGCATTGATATCATGCCCGCATGAGACAATCACGAAATCTCCGGACGTGCAACGTAAATCCGTCATCTCCAACTTAACAAAATAGTTCTGGATTCTTACCTGCATCAGGTTGAAGGTCATGGCCACCAGAGCCATGCCCAGCATCAGGTACATCGAGCACACGATGAAAGACGTCTCTATGCGCGCCGTGTATATCCGTTCGCCCGGCACAAAGTCCCCAAAGCCGATACTGGAAATGATACGGTTGCTTGAGAGACGGTGATACTTGGCAACTATCAAAGAGTCAGAGTTGAAATAGTAGCTTTTGATATAGTTGATGGAATCAGGCGTTACTTTGCGGAAATTCATGACTAAGGCTGAAAAAGAGGATTATTTTGCTTTAAATTTAGTGGACTAAACGACGCCAGCGCAGGACCCAAAATACATCCAACTGTAATCACCTGAAAAAGGTAGAAAGTAGTGGCGAAACGCGTCGAGTGTTTGTTTGTGTCAGTGTTGTGATTCCGGGTGCATCTTCTGTGTCACGTTGTAAGTTGTAGATATTGTAAGTCCTGCTACTTTCAGTTCTAGCTTTTTCAGGTGATTACAATTGGATATATTTTGGTTCCTGCGCTGGCGTCGTTTAGTGGAAATTTAAAGCAAAATAATCCTCTTTTTCAACTATAGTAGCTTTTCTTAAAAATCTATCACTTTCGGTCTTTTTAACTGTCAAGGTGAAAGGAAGTGGAAATAAAAACCACGTTTCGTATATCAATTTAAAACACAAAAATATAATAATAAGGATCGCCATAAAATCTTCAATAACAGATTCCTAACCATCAACTCTCCGTCACACAGTTAGTAAAAGCATTCTCGAAAAATCAATTTACCTGCTAAGTGATATGAAACAGAAGTAAGCTCCATCCAATGTCCCCCATTTCTCCCAGTTCCCAAATATCATTGAGCCGAACATTACATAACTGTAAAATAATAAAAAATGACTTTTTTTGTAATATAAGTCTTAGATCACCCTAATAAGAATATTGTCAATATATCACTCACCCAACCAAAATGAATATACACACACTGATCGGCACGGTAATGGCTTGCGCGTCGAACGTGACGTACGTGAACTCGCTGGTCTCCGAATCTTCGAGGGCCGGGTCTGACCACCCCCGGGCTGGGTCTATCCACCCACGGGCTGGGTCATGCCATCCCCGGGCTGGGTCAGACCAAACTCGGGCCGGGTCTGACCAACCGCGGGCTCTAGGGTCAAACCGTTCTGGTCTACCGTAGGGCTGAGGCTGCGAGGGGCTACGAAGGTAGTCTGGTCTTCTGTAGGGAGCATCCTTGGCTCGCATGCGACTCCTGAAGAGGCAGAGGAGCCGTATAGGCACGAATAAGATTTTTTATAGATAAAGAACTCAGTCATATCTCAGGTCATGTGAGAGGCGATTCTGCGTGCATTTGTTAGCGTCTCCACTACCTTACAAACTTGAATACTACTATGATTTTTTCCAAATGAAATATGTTATTTGTCAATCTAATTGTAAGATAATTAAAGAAAACTTGCTGCTTCTTAGTTACCTAGGATCATGATAACCACGAGGATATCTCTCAGGATGCGGATGGAAGTCAGCTTCAGAATCGGATTGCCTCCCCCGCCAGTGGGCCGGTTGTTCTATGCTCTCAGGGTCACTTATCTCTGCCACCTGGAAATAACTGGCATCAGCAAATCCATCGTCTGTCCTGAACGAAAGTTAAGTCACGACGTCATATTGTGTCAAAATCGCACGCGCAGCCCAAAACATCTTTTGACAACAGCGAATTATTTGCCGAAATCTCCAGTGACTTACAGACTGGCATGTATTGTACTGTAAATTACTTTTAACAGGTGTCATTCATGACAGCTACAAGATATTTATTTTTATTTATTTAAGCTTTATTACACAACGAAACTATGTAAAAAAGGTGGTCTTAAAGCCGTAGGGTATTCTCTACCAGTCATACCTTTGGGGTAAGCAGAAATGATTAGTGAGCGGTGCGACAATTAAATAAAAGAGAAAACACAAAAATAATACCAATATTATGAAACATGAAATTGTATATAAAATATACAATAAATTTAAATAAGAATATATATTTATTAGACAAATCGAATACGAATTTCAAATTTCGACTGATCAGCATTACACGTTGCGTCCGAGTGGCGATCGATCGAATAGAAGTTAATTCACTTCGTGCGACACTTCGTCGAGTGTAAACTTCTCTCGTTGTAAAAAAACATCGCCCACACTATTAGGGACATAAAAACCAGCTCAATTGACATTCCATAGACCATATTTTTTATGTAGTATCAACTTTAATTCACCCTAAATTCAATTAATAATAATAGTCCTCCTGGCCGATTTCGACCGCGGCGGCAAATCTCAACAGAGATCAGCCAACTACGCAGGAGAGATTATAGTGCACAAGTGTGAGCGCAATACACAGGTGCACTCACTGTTGCATCACTCTAAAAGTTCGGTGAGACGGCAATCCGACATGACCGGAGAGAAATCAGGCGCAGAACCAACGGCTTAACGTGCTTTTTGAGGCACGGGGTTGTAACACCTCCAACTTCCCTTCTCCCGTAAGGCAGAGACGTTGCCACTACACCAACGAGGCAGTCTAAATTCAATTAGTGAGTGTACTAAGAAGCTTAATGGGGGTTTCCTTTGAAAACAATAAGCATCTCGAACCTGCAAAAATTTGCTTGTTTACCTGCGATCGTAATCTCGCCACCCGCCTCCTGGTGAATCCAGGACACCCTCGGCAGAGGCACACCAGGGCATAAAGACATTTGAACCAGCGAGCCAGTAACTCTCCTGAAAGAAACATTGCGTTATTGTAAATCAGTATTGCTTTCTCGTAACTTAGAATAAGTTCAACTTACCCACATTGCTGAGGTACAGGAGAAATAAAGGCATTCCCAGAAGAGCGTAGAGGATGGTGGTGACTTTGCCCCAGCCAGTTCTTGGAGATAAATGACCATAACCTGTGAATGAATAATATTGTATTATAAAAAGTAGTCACTTTAATAGACTAACGCTGCTCCCTATCTTATTGCGCAAACTTATTAATTTCGGAAACTATTAAATGATCTACCTACACTTACATATTCATGATAAAGAAAAGCTGAGGAATAGTTAAAAAATCATTGCTTTTAACGCTTAGTTTACCGTTAATAGGTTCCCAAAATTCAAATAATAATAATTGCTTCCATGTTCTATTTTTATAGTTTTTCTTATTAAGTGCTGTCCCATTTATTTGTTAGGTTTAAAGATTATTTATTTCTCAAAGAAGACATTGAAATCACTTAAATGAGAAAAAATATAAAATAAAAGTAATCATGCATTTTCGATAATATTCGCGTCGATCTAAGCTAGATCGTTACACTAGTAATAATAAATTTTAGTTATAATATCAAACGAAAGAAAAACAAAGACAACAATAACAAAAAAAAACAATAACATGAAAACACTTATTCATTCTAACACTTCTAAGACATATTCGGCAAGTTTCGCTTTGAAAGCATTCATCGAGTCAACATTTTTTAATTCTGTAGGTAGTTTGTTAAACAGCTGTGCTCCTTCAAATGTTAACATGCAAATGTTATTTGTTGAAGGTAAGAAACTCAATTTTATTATTTATTATTAATAATAATATATTGTCCCAACGAACACACCAATTACCTAGCCCCAAACTAAGCGTTAGCTTGTGCTATGGTAAATGGGCAATGAGTTGTCTATGACAAATAGCTACAAAAGTCACAAGCGCTAAAACTTTGTCGTGCATTACGAGTAATATAAAGCAATTGAACTCCCTATCAATTAACTCCTAACACATAGAAACGTCAAAGTTCGCGAGCTACGGATAAAGTGAAAAGACCCAAGTTCTCGTCCCAGACACACGGACTAATGACTCTTAGGACTCTACGTAAAGGAATTTGAATACTTTCCAAGAAGAAAGTAGCTTTAAGAGTGCACACTGTTGGGGAGCTGTTACGTGGAAGTTATTTGTCGTGAGCCTTTGTGAGCGTAGTTTGAAAGTGGGTGAGCCCATTTTGCAACTGCACTCATACCTTAGTAACGACTACGGCAACAAATTTGTACGGCAAAAAACTGTAAAGTGACTAACTTTATATTATGGTGTGTGCAGATCGGCGGTGATAAATATTTTATTTATTGGAGAACACGACAGATTACATCAATTCTTAATCAAGGAGAACATAGTTATCTGTTCAGCACAAGAAAATAATCCTATAACGTATTTTCACTGCATAACGTAAATGAAAAGGAGAAATATGTGTTTCTCCTTTTACAGGATAAATTTATATATTGTTGTTTAATGATTAATATATTAATTTAAACATGAATCAAACCCAACAAGACTAACATTAAAATGTTTTAAGCATTACGATGTACGAGTACAATATAGTAACATATTTTATATTAAAATTTCTAAACATACATAAACCCATTCGCTGCAACTTCGCAGACACAATTGATGAAAATCTATTGTTATTTTGTTGTTGGGGCATGGGACGTGTTAGTGAATAATCGTTTTAAAAAAAATTCAACAAAAACACAAAATAACTGGTGCAGTTCTTCTTCTTCAAAAGATACGCCAGTATCATATATTTTGAAGACCAGAACTCAGCCATGAAGCATTGTAAGTGGTCGTGTCGAGGTCTTCGCATGTACAGCGGTGCTGGGGGGCAAACGGCAGGATGACAAATGTGCCATTGTTAGTGGGAAAATACCGCACAGATATTTGCGCTCCACTTTTGCATGTTTTCCTTTCATGTAAGCATTTGACAGCCGAGTTACTAGTCATAATAGAAATATCATTTTTTGGGAGTCATCGTTGACCACAATGGCGCTCAATTTGTGCACAGTTACGTAGGACGCGTTAGAAACCATCATGCAATTTTTAGGGGATCTCAATTAAAATTCGGTATACCTCGGTGTATACTGGTTGGACCAGCCGACAAATAAGTGATAATGGCGCGACTTATCTGTGGCAAAGGGCACGCTTGCTGCATACTGTTTAGAGGACCAATTTCGTGTAATGGTTAAGAAGGTAAATAAGACCGAAGGTTCGATCCCCGCATTGTACAAATGTTTGGGTCCACATGGGATGATGGGTAGGGTGTGTTGTATAGCTTTTACCCGCGACTTCGCCGCAAAAAGTAGTTTTTTTGGAATGCGTTGTTTTCCCGTTATACCAATTTTATCCAGATATAATTCAAATCTTTGGTAATTTAGGACTAAAAGCGATGAGATTCCCTGGAAAGTAAGTCTTAAACTATGCTTACCAAATTTCATTTAAATCTGTTTAATAATTTAGGCCTAAAAGCGATCGGCGAACCTGAATTTTCCCATAGGAATGCGTCTTTTCCCCGTGGTGAAAAGTAGCCTATGTCCTTTCTCGGGTATCAAAATATATCCATACGAAATTTCATGCAAATCATTTGAATAATTTAGGCGTGATTGAGTTACAAACAGACAGACAGAGTTACTTTCGCGTTTATAATATTAGTATAAATTACTGATTCCTTGACCCGCGACGTTCAAACATGGAGGCGAGGCGATTGATTGATACGCTGTTAGTCGCAGTGACAGAAAGACACATAATGTGCCCTGGCGGTTACCGATGGTGGTGATGACGGTGAGTGAGTAAAGGAAAGCCGAGGAGAAGCTCCACTGCCGAGACGAGCGGCCGCCGTCCCAGCCTTTCTTCACAGCACGAACTACTTTCCGCTCGTACTTGTGGATCTCAAAGCCAAGCCTGCAATCAAAGTTTTGTTTATAATATCTACAATAATGCCTAAGTTGCTAACATTTACATATTTATCTATACATATAATAAGACTGTAAAAGATCGATTTCTGTACATTGAAGATTTTTATGAAAAATTGTTACAGGGGGTCTTAATTACCGTAATAGAAGCCAAAACAACAATTTTTAAAAATTTTGTCTGTCTGTCTGTCTGTCTGTTTGTCCGGGCTAATCTCAGAATCTACTGGACCGATTTTGACGGGACTTTTTTTATTTGACTCAGAATCACCTGGAGAGTAAACTGGGATATAAATAATCACGCCGATGAACTTAGGGGGCAGGCAGGAAATTGAATCTCAGAATCTACTAAACCGATTTTAATGGGACTTTTTTTTATTTGACTCAACATTACTTGGAAGGTAAAGAAGGATAGAAATAATATTACATATAATTAATTCTGCCCCCAAAGGGATAAAATAGGGGTTGCGAATTTGTATGAAGCCCGGTCGCAAAAAACTAACATCCACGCGGACGAAGTCGCGGGCGGCCGCTAGTTAATAATAATAATAGTCCTCCTGGCCGATTTCGACCACGGCGGCGGAGATATTATAGTACACAAGTGTGAGCGCAATACACAGGTGCACTCACTGTTCCATCACTCTCAAAGTTTGGTGATGTGGCAATCCGACATAACCGGAGAGAGGTCAGGCGCCTGACCAACGGTTTAACGTGCGCACCGAAGCACGGGGGTGTAACACCGCCAACTTCCCGACTCCGAGCTGTTTTTGAGAAATTCATGACAGAAAATGTCAGAAACAATTTTGGCTCGACCTGGGATTCGAACCCAGGACCTCTCGGATGTAAGGCAGAAACTTTGCAACTACACCAACGAGGCAGTCATCATGAATTTATAATGAATTTATAAGCAATGCACATTAAAATTTGCACAAAAAGTGGACTTGACGCCATGAGTCATTCTTTACCTGTCGTTCTTTTGGGCTAAGCAGAATTGAAATCCTGGCGGTGCAATAACATTAGCAAGCAATTCATTAACGCGACGACCACTTTGGTTTTATGGTCAAGGAGTTAACTATTAACCAAGAGGTCGCGGGTTCGATTTTCGCACTGTACTAACATTTGTGTGCATGAGCATGTCTGTTTGTACTGGTCTGGGTGTTATCTGTATTTATTTATACATATTTTGATATTTGTAACACAAGTGGTAAGTAGTTTGACTACTTACCACGGAGTCAGATCAATGTATGTGACGTTGTTGTACATTTATTTTATATGTATTTGTTAAGGAACTTCTGATGTGTACGCACAGGATTTCAGAACAGTCTAGCATCATTTGGAATATCAACAGCAATACATGGCTTCATAAAGGCCGACAAACAAACACGGACCACAGCTACCCCAAAATTTTTGGCAGCCTTTCTATCCACTACGGAATTCTACGATTGTTTTAATAAAGGTTTTTGACACATAAATAATTCAATGTATTTTCGCAACAATTTGGAAAGCAATCGACTAAACGAAATTGTTTCAACAACATTGCTATGTTAGCACACAATTCCAATTGAACACTGAAATATTTATGAAATTTGGTGAGCTCGAAATATTAATAGGATGTTCAAACTGAAATAGAAACTCATTGACAGAATCAATCATTTCATCTGAAATGAAAGAGATAACTGTCACAATACGGTAGTTGACACCACCAATCGTTGACGTACTTTTTATCAACTGTCAAAACGCTTTTCTTCATAGAGCTTGTATGGGAATAACACACTTTGACGTCACCGCGTGCAATGCCGACTGAGTGACTAATTATCATTTGAATTCCAATTAAAAATCAAATAATACGAACTGCAGAAAAATATTAGTGTAAAGGCATCTGAAATTATGAATTATTTTAGAGAAAATCAGTTTTTTAATATTTCTTTCATAGTGGAAACAAGCCTATTCCCAAATTTAGCTACAAGACTTGTGTTATGGGTGCTAGACAACGGATAAAACATACTTAAATGCTTTTTTTGTGTAAATAAATACATATTATACATAGAAAACACCCAGACCAGTACAAACACACATGTTCATGCACACTTATGCTTGTACTGTGCGGGGATCGAACCCGCGACCCTTGGTTTTAGAAGTCCGACCTGCGGATCACTGCACCAAGGGGTCGTCTAAGAATAAGAGAGATCGCTCCGTTTTGCATGAATATGTATTGATGCGTAAAATATGGATTCCGTCATAAATCGATTATCACACAGCACTGCGCTCCACAACGAATTCTTGCGCAATACAAATAGCATCGCGGTGACGCGTTGTCAGTGTGTTGTGGTGTGCGTTTTTGCACTTGCAGCTACTTGCGTACAAAGTACATTAATTTGGTGATGATCAGTCCAAACGTTGCACTAAATACGATAATGGAATGCGCGTGGCTCCTGTTACGGCGCCATTTACAGGTTGTGTGTAAGGAGAGGAATGATAACGCCAAAGATGAATAAAGACTGTTTTATTGATTAATTTTTTTCGTTTATATACCTAAGACTATAATATATCCATTACAATAAATCTATCGTCCCGCGGACCGCGATGGTAGTACGATGCAGTGTGATAACCGCCCTCGCATAATGCTTATTTTTTAAACGGAAATGTACGAGTATATAGCTTAAGCACAGTAGCCATAATTCTATACCAAATCATACTTTGGGGCAACTCGTGCCATGTACAACGGGTACTTATAGCCCAAAAACAGTGTATTCGGGCAATCTGCAGCGTAAATGTTATGACATCTTGCAGACCACTTTTTAAGGAACTGAAATTGCTAACAGTTCCATGTTTATATATATATATGAGCTATGCATGTTTGTAAAAACTAACTCTAACCTATTCCAAACTACACGAGATGTTTGTAACTTTAATTTAAGACGACCTCATAAATTAAACCTTCCTCTTGTCGTATATAGTAATAGTGTATACTGTATGGCTATTAAAGTGTATAATAGACTGGACGAAAAAATGAAATCTTTGCCCTTAAACATCTTTAAAAAAAAATTGAAATCATGGTTGACTGATAATGGTTTTTACTCCATAGACGAATATTTTGACTCTTTTATGTTTAAGTAGTGTAACTCACATAAATATATTTTGTAATGTAATACTTATTAATTTTATAATAATTTAATTGAAATTCGATGACATTATCTCGGAATAGACAAGGTTAATGATTTTAGTTTTTATGTATTGTTATATTATTACATTCTGACATTGTGTGATAATGGTTAATAATTTTATTGTGATTTCTTTGACATTTCTCTCGAAAATGTGACTTTGCACGGTTAAAAACTATAATTATGTATCAATATTCATTAATATCAATATTGTTAATTTTAATAATGTTATACCTTGAAGCGATTTGCATGCCAGTTATGGTGAATTGTGCGAACACACATATTGTTTAACATCTCCTGTAACCACTTTTCAAGCAAATAAATGAATTTGATTTGATTTGAATCAATATACGAGTATTAGAGTGTACTGTACATTGTCTTGATTGCATAGTTTCTTGTGCATCGACGGAATCACAAAAGGAACAATGCATGCAGTCTGATTTCAATACAATTCAATTGTTTCGCTTGATTCGCTCACGGAATTAATGTTCTGCTAAGTTATGTTCGAGTGCAAGCTATGGACTTGATTGAAGCACAAATTGTTAAACCTGTGCAGCGAATACTTGATTTGGAGTTCGATTCTGCCCTCCTATTCTCTCAGCCACTGTCCTTAATTTCGTTTGCAGCTATCCTTGTCACTCTTACTAGCTTAATTGTACTTACAAACGCGATGGCTAGACCCGAAAATACGCACGTTACTTTAGGGAGTACCTACGTCCTCTGAATACAAACTACCGAGAAGTGCTTTATGTTCTGTCGTTAAGTGGTAATACAGGTACTACATTGCTACACGATATCAGTGCGCAGAATTCAGTAATGTCTCGTCTGAATATTTAGCATGAAAATATTGTCCACGTCGTCCACGTCTGTTTATTTTGTTTTGTTTTCATGTATGTATGCAAAAATTTAAAAATTTAATCAGGTGAAGTCGAAAGCCTTTCGGCTATCATTAGAAAGCGCATTGCATCGCTGATGCATCGAGTCCGGGGCAGCGCCCACAGCCTTCTAAAAACGGTCGCAGCGAGACTGGACGTGGACAGTGTCATTATGCAGCACTGGACCCGCGTCCAAATCGCCAAAGACACTAAAATTTATTATTAATATTTCAATTCATAATGTATTTTAACTTAATGTACTAACATAGCTTATCACTTATTTGGACTTTGTCTGAAATCAATAGTGTTTTTTATTATTAGATGATTAAGACAAAAAACAAAAAGACGTGTTTCGACATTTTTATGAAGAGTGAATTTCTGTTGATAATTTGCAAGAATAATGCAGACTTGAGCTGAGATCCGTTCTCTGTATGAAAGGGCAAAGACGTATAGTGTTCTATATACTGATGTGCGTGAATCGTGGACTTTGGACAGAATGCCTGTACACCGCTTAAAGCCGGGTTCATCAGCTGGGCAATACATTCAGTGGATTTTCAAGGTCGTACTGATATCGTAGTAATGCGCTACTACGAAAATGGCTACGGCGTAGCACTGTAGCAACAAACGTGAGTCAGCCACATTCGTAGTTCGTAGCGATAAGTCACATAGTACATATAGTTACGTAGTTTTGTAGCATTACATATAGGTGCCCCTTGTCACGAGTGTCATTTCTACGACTTTAAGTGACAAAATATTACTACTGCAGTAAATAGTGCCCTAAAGTTAACCATTAATTACATACCTTTCCCTCAACTCAGTTTCGTTGAATAGGTTTAATGTCAGCGTGACGTTCCACAGGTACTGCGCTGTGTTGTCTCGCTCCACCGTCATGTTGTGCTCTCGCTCCATCTCGCCGCCACCCTCGATGGCTTGGAACATGAAGGCTCCTGAAACAAAATGAGTTGTTAATATGTAAAACTGTGTTGGAAATATATTATAAACTCAGACTTAACTATGAAATCAAAAAACGAAAAAAATAGGAAAAACGACAGACAATTACAAATGCTGGCAACATGATAAAAAGCGTCCCAGACCAGGCAAAATATTTTTTTTAACTTTTATCTACACAGTTGTGCAGATCTTCAGTGACACCATGGCCGAGGTACTTTAATGTGCTAAGCTGTTTTAAAATAAAAACAAAAATAAAAATTATATATTATAAAAATCTTTTATTTCTCACCAATTTGTCAGTAACAATATATGCACTTAAAAACTATGTTAGTAAGGTGAGCGTAGTACGAGAAACAATATATATGACTTGGTTCACCTTTTTGCACATTTAGTAACATGCAAAGCAGTGAACCTGTTGAGAACAACAGGGTCCATTCTATCCTCAATCTTTAAATGCATACCACAGAGTTTTATGTGGGGAACCGATGAATAAGTTTTGGTGCCAGCTTAAAAAACCATGAACTGACTTTTGGACACTTTAGATTTAAGTCAGTGAGCTTTCGCATTTTTTTGACCTAAGTTCAACAGTCTACGCATAGCTCCAATCGATGGGGTCAGCAGCACCATATCATCAGCGTAACTTATATTATTAATACATACGCTGACAATATGACAACAGACCTTGGAACTGCTGAGCTCACCGTTTCAGAGCAGTACTCAATTTTAGGTTGAAAACAGCCTCATTTTAAAGTTTGGTGCATTTTTTATTTTTCTTGAAATTTTCAAGTGCTCAAATTAAAGAACATACATCAATGTCTAAAATATTTTTTTTCTGAAACATTATGTCAACTCATTTTGGAATTTTAGGTCCTCAAAGCTTCACCACTCACCTTAAAGCCTATAGTTACGTGTGTCAGATCAGATCGTATGAACTCTCAAAGCAAGTAAATAAATTAGATCCCATCAATTAGTTTTGTTAAAATCATAATAATCATAATCATAATCATTTATTCCTTCATAAACATAGGTACATACAGAGGTCGTGGGTTGTTTAAATGCGAGCTCTATGTTTCACCTTTTCAGGTATATGAAGTATTTACATTTTAACAATAGTATTTAGCATAATAATAATAGTAGGACAATATTTTATAATTGAAATTATATGTTCATAGGTATATGTACTCGTATGTATACATATGTAAGTATACATAGGTATATGAGAATTTACATTTTAACAATAGTATTTTTGCATTTTAATAAAAGAAGAACATTATTTTTCTATTGATTAATTATATACATTTAATAAACTAAACTTACTTAATTTTAAAGCTGCCAAATGTCAATTAATGGTTTCGGACGTTATCTAATTAAAACTGCAACAAACTTTTATTTTATTGCTGAATAAAATGCGTGAATTGTTGTCAATGAATCTAATTAATAATTAATAGAATATTAAAAACGCTGCGTATTTCTAGAACACTTTGGTGTACTCGTAATGGTTAAGAAGTTGACTATTAACTTAAGAGGTCGCGGGTTCGATCCCCGTGCTGTACAAACATTTGTTTGCATAAAAATGTCTGTTTGTACTGGTCTGGGTGTTATATGTATTTATTTATGTTTGTATATTCATTTAAAAAATCTTTCAGTGGAAAATGTTTAATAATCTTAATAAAAATTTGATCACATAATTTTCAGTCTATAATAAAATTGTGCATTGTCATCGTAACTAAAAAAAATTGGTTGCCTGTAAAGTCGGTATACGCGCGAAAGTTTTACGTGACAACGACTCTGAGTGGTAAAATAATTTTAATGTGAATATTCATTCGTATAACATGAACCGGTGTGTATGCCTATCTCTCACTCTCTCTCTCTCTCGCTCTGTCTCTCTCGCGCGAAACGTGAGCGGAGCAGCGTAACGCAGTTTCTTGAGGTGTCACCCGGCAAACCAATTTATAAGACGTTGTCACGTCAAAAATTAGTGAAATTAAGCTTGCTTGATAACAGACAACAAAGGAACAACCAGTACAGGTGAAACAAAGCAACATCTTGTAATATCGGTCACTTCATTCTGAGAGACGTGACCAAGCCCTATTTAGGTTGTAGTCATCCGTACTTTTTAATATTTGTGATAAAAATAATAGAATATAATAATAATAGTCCTCCTGGCCGGTTTCGGCCACGGCGGCCAATTTCAACAGAGATCAGCCAACTGCGCAGGAGATAATATACTCGTAGTGCACAAGTGTGAGCGCAATACACAGGTGCACTCACTGTTCCATCACTTTCAAAGTTCGGTGAGATGGCAATCCGACATTACAGGAGAGAGATCAGGCGCAGGACCAACGGCTTCTTTCCGAGGCACAGGGGTGTAACACCGCCAACTTCCCGACTCCGAGCTGTTTTTGAGAAATTCATGACAGAAAATCTCAGGAACAATTTTGGCTCGACCCGGGATTCGAATTCAGGACCTCTCGGATGTAAGGCAGAAACTTTGCCACTACACCAACGAGGCAGTCGATCAAAATACTTACAAAAGAAAAACTAAAGCCATTTCATTACCTTCACTTTGCGGAACTCAATCAGCGACCGAGCACAATTAATCAATGACAAAACTAAGGCGTAATTACCGGCGCTCGTGCGATCGTTAATTTATTATGAAAATGAGAGACGGGGAATTTTTTGCTTAAGGCTGTTTGAACACGAACGACTGTAATATTATGTTATGCAAATATTTGTCGATTCTTCCCCTATTGTTTGCTAGTTATTTCAATTATGGCAGTAAGAAGATATTGCCAATCCATTGCCAAGCATCGATGTCTAGCATCGTTGTACACGAGAGGGAGGTCCGAAGAGTCCTGAGTAGCCTGGATGTGAATAAGGCCAGTGGTCCTGATGGCATCCCAGCGAGAGTGCTGAAGTGTTGTGCGCCCGAGCTTTCTTCTGTGCTGACTCGCTTGTTTCGCCTCTCTCTACTGAAACCAGTGTGCAACCAGTGCAAGGGAGATCGTGCTGACCCTGCGAACTATCGACCGATCGCCATTACCTCCTTACTATGTAAGGTACTGGAGAGAGTCATAAACAAGAAGCTGCTGACATACCTCGAAGACAATGATCTTCTCAGTGACCATCAGTATACGCTTCAATGAAAAGCTGAAAACTCTTGATATTTTTTAATGACGAGAAACTATTGTTAATTTATAGCAGCTTACCCAAAGAGCTGAAAATTTTATCATTTTTATTTCAACTTATTATAATATTAGTTGACCCAGCAGACGTTGTCCTGCCCGTAGCTTTTATAAAAGTTTCTGATCGTTTAAACCTTCCCTGGACTTCTACGAATATTTCCAGACTAAACTTATTCAAATCGGTTCAGCCATTCACTAGTTTTAGCGAGACTAACGAACAGCAATTTATTTTTATATATAAGACTATTGAACCCGCACACGTTGTCCTGCCCGTTGTTTTTTTTTAAGTTTCATCGTTTAAACCTTTTCTGGACTTTCGCAAATATTTTGAGACCAATATTATTCAAATCGGTTCAGCCGTTCTCGAGATTTAGCGAGACTGACGAACAGCAATAAATTTTCATATAAAAGAGATAAGCAATCGGCCCACCTGAATTTTCCCATGGGAATGCGTCATTTTCCCGCGGTAGAAAGTAGCCTATGTCTTTTCTCGGGTATGACAATATCTCCGTACCAAATTTCATGCAAAATTTTATCAGTAGTTTAGGCGTGATTGAGTAACAGACAGACAGAGTAACTTTCGCATTTATAAAAAAAAAAAACTTTATTTATCGACTAGGTAACAAAAATATGTTCAGTTGCTGGGACCGACCTAGTAAGTAAAAAATATACTTGTGTATCCGTTCGTTTCACCAAATTCTCCCGAAGAGACTGGGTTTCCTCTAGTTTAGCTCCAGCACTGGACACGTACCTCTCCATGACAGTACTGTCATCTGCGTACCTAACAATGTCAGGACAGAGCAAGTCATTGATGTGCAGCAGGAAAAGAGTCGCGGAGAGAACAGACCCCTGAGGAACTCCGGCATTGATAGCCATTGGGTCTGAAGAGCAGCCATCAATGACTACTCTAATTGACGGTTCGCTCAGGAAGTCGGAGATCCAAGTGCTGAAACCATCAGATTTGTGGTGTATGTGTGTGTGTGTGTGTGTGTGTGTGTTTTTGTGTATGTGTGTGTGTGCACGCAGGCACGCGTAAGTGTTTAGTAGCCCTACGATTTTAGATCTTGGGATCGGTGATGATAAACCGCATACTCAACAACTTACAAAGAATTTTGACTGAATTTTTTGTTGTTGTATATTAATATTTGTATTATAGTTAATATTTAGTCTTTTCTACTGGCACTGTTATTCGAAAGCATCTGAAACAAATAGCCAAAGATGTATTTGTTCGCGCTCGGTTACCCTTAACGTTGCCAGCACGACATAAATTACTGGGAATTATAACGTCCTTAGAAAACATGACTTTAAAGTCGCCTCGATCTTTGATGTCACCGGTAAGGACCGGCGCACACTTTGAAGTGATTTTCCTTCCCTGTCTAAATGTTTGATTTAGTGTAAAAGATTAAATAGAGTCTTGATTGTTCTTGAGCCAAGATTGAAATCAACAGACAAAAAGTTACGCAATAAATAACATTATTTATGGCGATCTCTTATCTCAACTACTACTCGTATTTTGTAATAAATTGTAAGCCTACAAGAGTAAACTGGATATTCAAAAATATAATTATACCTAGGCCGACACGGTATGAACAGAAAGACTGAACAAAAAATGTTTTCAGAGTCTATAATACGGTATAAACAGGTCTTTCAGTCGCATCGTGAGAGAGGTTACAAGTCTTCTAACCGATTGTCGTATGTTTTCCAGGTCTATGTGTGCAACTCACCAGACATTGTGTAGGTAACTCACCTGCGATGGTGTATGCAACTCACCTGCGATGGTGTATGCAACTCACCTGCGATGGTGTATGCAACTCACCTGCGATGGTGTATGCAACTCACCTGCGGTGGAGTAGGCGACTCACCGGAGATGGTGTAGGCGACTCACCGGCGATGGTATATGCAACTCACCGGCGATGGTGAAGGCAACTCACCGGCGATGGTATAGGCGACGACGAGTACGACGACCCCCACGTTGCTGAACAGGAATGCCAGCAGGCGGCGCGCGTAGTCGCGCGCGCGGGCGGCGAACCGGCGCCGGCGCCCGTGCCGCCCCATCGCGCGCTCATCCCGCAGCGACCACCCGCCGGCGCGTGCGCGTGCGCATGACGGGTTATAAGCAGTTCATTGTGAGCGGGATGAGGCTGGAACAAGACAAATGTGTTATTAAGGCAAGCGTCCACAGATTGGTAATAGAAATATTAATAGTAATAGTCCTCCTAGCCGATTTCGACCCCAGCGGCAAATGTAGATTTAAGTAGAAAAATAATCATACTCTGTCTGACTCGCCGAACTGTTGTTCTGTTTGTAATATAGTAGAAGATGTACAACACTTGCTATCGGAATGTGTTAAAAATCAAAGAGAGCGCCGATCCTTGATGAGTCAACTAAATATCTCAACATCTGATGTTGGGATCTTTCAAACTATTTTAGCACAACCTGCATCAGACGCTGCGAAACTTGTATGCAATATGGTTTTTGTGACTCATCAATGATGAATAGTTATTTAAGAAATCTCTTTTGTGTATATTTTGTGAGGTTTTGATGGGGCTGACGTACTTTTATGTAAAAGTCCCTTAATAAATAAATAATAAAAAAACTTAATTATAAATAACTTAAACCCAAAAAATAGTAAGTCTTGTGCGACTGTTGGGGTATTTGAATCATTGCTAAAGGAACCAATAACACGTTAAGAAACCTATATTTTTAATATCTTACCTAGCAACTACAAGTTTTCTTAACCCAACTTAATCTAGTTAGTACTCAATGTCAGTTATTTACCGAATGTATTTCATGTCGTATCAAAAAAAAATATATCTACCACATTTTTATACATTTATATATTGACCAAGCAGACGCGTATCAAAATAATCAGCGGAGCACACACAATACTATTTTGATTCGTAGATAAATAACATAAATCAACTCACTAACGATAGGAGCAAACATACAAACAACTATCGGTAAACATTGACTTCCTTATAAATATTCCCTGTCCTGTCCGTCCATCGAGTTTCCGTCCACGCCAATCCGGGACAGCTGTCCGGTCTCCGGACGCAATTAACGCCGTCGAAACAATAATTAACAAATACTAATCAAAGAGCTAACAGACAAACTGACATTTCTATATTTAGACGCTTCGAGATCGAGTGGTGCGGGGCGCAGTGCAAGCGAGTTGTGAAAGTGTTAGTAAGATATAGTTGATGGAATCAGGCGTTACTTTGCGGAAATTCATGACTAAAGCTGAAAAAGAGGATTATTTTGCTTTAAATTTCCACTAAACTACGCCAGTGCAGGAACCAAAATACATCCAACTGTAATCACCTGAAAAAGATAGAACTGGAAGCTGCAGGACTTACAATACCTCCAACTCACAACGTGACACAGAAGATGCACCTGGAATCACAACACTGACACCAACAAAAACCTCGACGCGTTTCGCCACTACACGTGGCATCCTCAGGAGATGTTGTCGCTTCGATAATCCTTTTTTTCAGCTTTGTTAGTAAGATTGCGGGGAATTGCGGTGAATGCCTGTGGCCTCTCGGCCTACGGTAAACCCGCCACGTCTCCGACTCACATGGCACCGGAAGGCACCGTCAGGTTTTTGGTGGGTAGGCGAGTTCTCTTACTGAAGCCTAGAGTCCCATATAACCCCCAGCTGCCCCCGTGGCTGGTGGGTATGCGTAACAGCATTTCCTTGACGTTAAAAAAAAGTGCTGGTAAGATACGTTTTAGATGATGGTGGTATGGTATGGTGACGTGGTATCGAACGTGAACGGGCAATAAGTGATTACGGGATGTGCGTGTGTGTGACTACGCCCCTCTGAAAAATCTGGCAATTCTTGGCAAATCTGAGAATCTGAACAATCTCACAACGCGCAGCGTTATCAGAACGAGTTCGGAGCTTTACATGTGCCTTTAGAAGTAGGTCTACTTTTTTTACGTATTCATTGCATTTTATTTGTTTCAAATAGACTTTTTCAAACTCCATGTCAATTAATCGCGGTGATATCTTTATCCACGCAAAAGCCTATCACGTATATAACGAGTGCAAATAATGCAAAACATGCGTGGTAAAACATTAATCTTTTATACGTAGATGATTAGGATAAGTAGGTAGCGCCGAAACTTGACATGTGTATGTATACTTAGTCAACACAAAGTATAATTTAATGAAATTTAGTAAAATAGTACCGTTATTTAAATCTGGTGACAAAAATAACCCCTCAAATTTTCGACCAATATCTATCTTACCGGTTCTAAGTAAAATTTTTGAAAAGATTATATTCAATCAGCTACTATTTCACTTCACATCAAACAATTTATTGCATAATAAACAATTTGGTTTTACAAAGGGTCGCAGTACTGCTGATCCTGGAGTCGCTCTGTTGAAACATATATTTGATGCCTATGATAGTAAGCATGATGCTGTGGGAATTTTTTGTGACCTCTCTAAAGCGTTTGATTGTGTTGACCATGAGACCCTGTTGAGAAAACTACGCCATTATGGTGTATATATAGGGTTTGATATTGGGACCGTTACTGTTTCTGATATAATTAATGACCTTCCATACTTTGTAGACGGTGCTTGTGAGATAGTGTTATTTGCTGATGATACTTCACTACTTTTTAAAACTCCAAGGGGTAAAGAATCGTTTGACGATGTAAATGGTACTCTCTCGCGAGTACTTCATTGGTTCACCGTTAACAATTTATTGCTTAACGCGACCAAAACTAAATGCATTAAGTTTACAATGCCCAATGTCCGACAAGTTCCAACAAAGGTTGTTGTTAAGGATGGACAACTAGTTACTTCAAATACTGCAACTTTTTTGGGAATTACTTTTGATGATAAGCTCTAGTGGGGTCCTCATATCATGACCTTATCAAAGAGACTAAGCTCCGCTGCATACGCTGTAAGAAAGATAAGGTTTCTGACTGATGTTGAAACGGCAAGACTAGTTTATTTTAGTTATTTTCACAGTATCATGTCATACGGCATCTTACTATGGGGCTCAGCTGCAGATATAGAGACAATTTTCGTATTGCAGAAACGAGCCGTGCGGGCTATTTATAAACTTAAATCAAATGAAACACTTAGAGAATTGTTTACAGAAGTTAAAATACTTACAGTTTACTCGCAATACATTTACGAAAACCTAATTTACGTTCGAAAAAACTTACACTTATTTCCTAAAAATAGCGATTTGCATAACTTCAACACAAGACAAAAAAATAGGCTTGCCGTTCCACATTTTAGGCTTCATAAGGTTGGTCACTCATTTATGGGTAGATGTGTATCATTTTTAATAAATTACCTGAAAATTTAATTTCATTGCCTTTAGATAAATTTAAAACAGTTGTTAAAGATGTATTAATGTCGAAAGGATATTATAAAATTGATGATTATATAAATGACAAAGATATATGGAAATGTTTAAATGCAAACAATTACAATTATTGTAAATCAATTTTGAAAAGAGGCAATGACAATAGTGACTGAGTTTCTTGCGCCGCTTCTTCTCAGCACTGGCCCAAATTGTCCCGAAGCGGTGGTAGGGTTAATTTATATGTTGGGACGTGTAAAAGTGCTAGTTCTTAGCCTACTTACAGAAATAAATGAATTCTATGAAAAAAAATTATATAACCATTTATTTGTTACTCGATTGAAGTTTATAAAATAATAAAACAAATTAGTTTGTTTGTCTTATCTCAACACTAAAAACCAAAAAGACACATTTCAATAAGTAGAAATAAGTCATAATCAATCAGTCAACATCTTGGATATATTTTCCGCCACAGCAGAACCCACACCCGACCTCTCGCAACACAAAGAGGCAAAATGACAAAGACAAATGAAGGGTCTTGAATTCTGTTTGGCTGTCGCGTGTGTCCTCACGAGCTGCTGACTGACGCGGAGAGCTTGGCTTTGCACAGCTAGTGCTGATCAGCAATTACATTTCTTTTTTCATCATATCATATCAGCATCATAGGCCTTTTCTTAACATCAGGGCAATGCTGTTAGGCATACCTACCAGCCGTGGGGGCAGCTGGGGGTTATGTGGGACTCCACGCCTCAAAGAGAGAACCCGCCTACTCACTTAAAACCGGTCGGTGCTTAAATAAATAAATAAATAAATTTATTTACTATATACGAAACGGCTTTATTTTTTAAATGTAAAATCTGTCCGATGTAATTCGTTGTCTTAGGGACGTAATGCGACAAGGGCGACGCGACGCGACAAATACTTCAAATGACTTGCGTCAATGTCGTCGTCCCTTAGGTAGGACAAAAGGTAAGTCTAAAACGCGTTTGGACGTCTGAATAAAACTTAGCAATCCCCAAAAGACTGTTACACACGCGTCCAATCTTTTCAATCCAAATTGTCCTGCGTCAGTGTTTCCCTGCAATTACAACCTAGGAATCTTCAAAGCTAGAGTGAACAGGCATCTTCTAGATGCTCGCTCCATCGTAGACTCAGTCTTTGACTCAGTGGGCTTAGTCTTGGGTCAAGAGCAAACCTATTCTAAACAAATAAATAAAAAGTCCAATCCAAAATGTTTTTTTTTTATATTGAACTATCCAGATATTTGACCACAATCTCACCTGATAGTAAGTGCCAATGTTTTCAGCTTAATGAAATCCTATGCAAGTTGATGGCTGGAGATGAAGAGGCCGACCAAGGCAAAGGTGTGTAGACTGTGTAAAAGATATGATTGCGAAATTAGTAGGCTTGTGAATATGGCCTACGAGACTTGATTCCGAGACCGGAGAACCTGGTTTTTCTAAACACCACTCGAGCACGGGGTTCGTCGAAAATGTTAATGTTTTTTCTGATCAAATTGGGCTGTGTCCTGCTCTTCAGCCTCGGTGTAGGTTGAAAAGCGTATTGATACAATACGAGACGTCTGCAATTCTCGGCGGATGCTCAAATACGGGCTGCTCTTGAATCCATTCCACATTATAATGAAAAAGGATTATCGCGAACAATAATGGACTTTCAGACAATTCAAAGTGTGAATGATTTAAGAATTTCTAGTGCCAAAGCTGACATTCAGTAGTGTACCTATTGTTTGTAAGATGTAGGTAGGTAATGACGACTTTAAATTCACAAAGGATAATTAGTTAAATTTGTTTTAACCCCTTACGGAAAAGAGGGTTATTTAAGTTTGACTCCTCTGTATGTTTGTGTGTTGTGTGTGTGTATCTGTAGCATCGTAGTTCCCGAACGGATGGACAGATTTCAAAGTGGTTTTTTATTCAAAAGATACTTTAATTCCAGTCGTTCTTAGCTATAATTGGTCAAAATTCATCTAGCAGTTGAAACTCACCAGATGTTTTTGTGACTCTTTCTGGGGTTTTTTTAATTTAATTAATGAGATATTTATTTTTTTATTTATTGGACAACACAACAGATTGCATCATGGCATGACTTAGAGCAGTAACTGAAAACTATAGAGTTACCCAAGATATGGATTATATAGTAGTTAAGCGTGCTATCATGGCATGTTAAAAGTGAGAAACAATAGGTTTTTTGGTATAAAAAGTTACTTGAACTAACATCACGCAAATAGACGGATCATAACAAATAAAATCTGGAAAAACTAATCAGTGAGGGAGATTACTTTGAGGATATCTTTCAAACAAATATCAATCGCTTCCGATGTTCCACGTCTTCTTCTTCTCGCTAGACCTGTTCCAATTTACTTGAGGTCGGTTTTTCTCGCCGTCTGTGCACCGTCTTGGTGGTGCTATGCTACTTTCAGATATTTTTTTGTTCTTCGTAAACCAGGTAGTCGGCCCCAAAAGCGATTTGGTGCTGTAAGTCAAGGGCATGCTTCACCGTGTGGTACTCCGCACGTCTCTTGTCCATATCATCCCAAGCGTCTCTCCTTGACTTTTTTGGAAATTAGGGCAACTCCATCACTACCTCTGATGTACTCGTTTCGGATTTTATCCAGTACCCTAAAAATTGTTTTTTTTTATGTCTAAAATTATCTCATTTTAAATGAAGTGCAAATTTCGTATGAATATAAAGATCTTTAAACCTAACCTAAACCTACTGTGATGT
The DNA here is from genome assembly GCA_963921415.1 of Pyrausta despicata. NCBI lineage: Eukaryota > Metazoa > Arthropoda > Insecta > Lepidoptera > Crambidae > Pyrausta > Pyrausta despicata. Next base: position 934,572 of record OY992865.1, read on the forward strand.
GACGTTCGCTGACCAGCGCAGCATACCCATTTCTGTCGTGTGATTTCCGATATTTTAATATAAAAAATAAAAAAATAACTACACCAGAGCTTAAAATTACGCTTAATCTGAACGAAGTCACAGTTATAAATAAGTCGAAAGCCATTCCCGCTACATTTTAATACTTTAAAATTGTAAATAAATATTTTTATCAACTAAATTAGACCAAGGAAGTCTTCAATCTTCTGCGACAGTCATTTTAATAATTCTTTAGTATTAATGTGAATGCATAAATATTGTAAAAAGTTGTATCGCGAGTTGGTGAGTCCAAACTGAAATATACTATTTCTTTCAAACTTTTTAATTTTACTTATACTAATAAAGTGACAGTCTGTAAATATGTATGTTTGTTTTTTGGACGATTACTTCTATCATCGAACGCGGTTACATTAAGTCATTTTAAAAACAATTTTATAACATTAATAATGATAATAAATAATTTATTTCTATTATAACTTATTACTAATTACATGGCATGGTTGATTGAGGTCTCCATTTAAGCAAGTTATGCCTGTGTTTGGACCGTCGCTCTCCCTTATCTACATACACATAACAACAATATTAAAAGAAATTTAATAAAACAAAGTCAGTAGTTACTCTTGTGGAAAAGACCGATAGCTTCACAAGAATAATCTTTTAAAAGAAGGCCTAAACCTACATATTTATCTCTATCTATATTCTAAGTGTATGTGTGTGTGCGTGTGTGTAGGTGGGTGTGTGTATGTGCGTGTGTTATTGCATTGCAATAAACCTTGGAATAATGTAATTAGTTAAACTCACTGATCAGACCTATGCGCCGCCTCGTTTCGACTTTGTTTTTGACTAGTTGAGCGTACAACACACCAAAGCTGCCGACCATAATGTCGGCCACTTTTCTCGGCGGCCCAGGTTGCGTCACTTAATCGCCGCCACCGACATGGTGGTAAAATTACGTCGGCGACTCGACATCAGCAACTTATTTGGCTGGTAGCTTTCGATTGCCGTGTGTCGAAGGAGTCGTGTCATATAATTTACACACACTTTCACACACACACACACTTTTTCAATCATTAACGATCATAAGAGATAGAAAAGGGAAACGCTCATACTTAACGCTAGCCAATCCGAATGCTTGCATCGTCATGAGACGTTTACGTGGGACGTGTAAAAGTGCCCCCTGTAGATCTTTTGCAGATAAATGACTTTATTCAGTACAAAGTCTACAGCTTTCACCATAAGCTACAGAGAAGAGCTTCACACTGAAAGCCAAACATCTAAAAGATATCTGTAGACTGTAGAGTCACACGATGTTTGCATTGCTTCCCGGCCGGTGAAGCCCAGCTGTTGGCTCAGCACTGTCGCTTGGTTCAACAACTTTGCCGCCACTGGCACTGTTCATTGTGTTTTGTGGTTCAAATGTGTGTGCGAAAGGATTTACTGCAAAATCGTCCTTGCCTAGTGACTTGTGTGATTCTGCTACTTTGTCTCAGTAAATCCGGTGAATGTTGCGTAATTTTACAAACAGACAAAAACACACGTCAACAATGTCTAAGACTCACTTACATTTTTAATCACTTTCTCTATAAACAGTAAAATTTAAGGCTGACAATGTTATACCATTTTTAGCGTTATTAGGATATTTAAAAATTGAAATTAAATTTGTAACTCATGAACAAAAATACAAAATTTTCTAAGGAAAAAAATATATATATGACAAATGAAAATCTTACTTGAGGATTTTTTACTTTAATTAGGAAAACCATTAAAACATTGAAGTCTGAAAGCTGCTGAACAACTGCAGGCATTTAAGTGGCCTGGACCATCCCTTGTGTCCTTGTCTCCTTAGTGTGCGTTTGGTGCGAGAGTTTCGCTTCTACGTAGTTAATATATATTCTTATGATTTAACATTATAGAGAAGTAGATTTATCAACTGATGTTGTCCAAAAATGTAGCAAGCTAAAGTGCAGTGGGCTGGCCATGTCTGTCGCAGAACCGACGAGAGGTGGAGCAGGAAGGTTCTCGAATGGAGACCACGCTTAGGTAAACCTAGTGTGGGACGCCCCCCGGCTACATGGACAGACGACCTGAAGAAGGCAGCTGGTAGTGACTGAATGCAAAGGGCGGGAGATCGTGCGCTGTGGCGCTCCTTGGGGGAGGCCCATATCCAGCAGTGGACTGTTACAGGCTGATATGATGAAGGTTTATCAACAGGGAACAACGTGACTGGATTGCTTAGTCCGGTTTCAAATGAATTGCCCAAAATGAAAGAACACTAAATTGTAAATTAATAACAGTTTCTTGGTCACTTGTTATTTAATTAGATTGTGGAGTTTGTAAGACTAATTTCCTTGATCGTAAAAGTTGTTACATATTGCTCGTTTTTTGGGAAGAAACCAAGATTACATTTTGGCTAGCTTATGATAAATATAATTAGAGATGGGCCGAGTAGTGGTTTAACCGAGTACCAAGTATTACTCGGTTTAATGCTTGCCTTTGTGCTTGCCATACCGAGTACTCGGTACTCGATCGGGTAACTCGGTTTAATTTTAAGCGCACTTGTATTTTGCACTTGACTTATTTTCCAATACGTACTTACAGTGAGGACGTGATTAATAAATCATGATTTTACTAATAAACATACTATGTATTTGTTTTTATGCTATATCCCTTGAACTTCACACAGTATGTCTAATATAGGTTGGCCACATGGGCGTACCTAGGGGGGGGGCAGGGGAGGGCAGCTGCCCCCCCCCCCCCTGGAATATCGTATACCTTTCTAATCTCTATTGTTATTGATTAAAATTTTTACTTTGCAGTAAAATATATTTACATTTTTTTGAAAAAATAACAGTACTTTCGTCAATTCCCTTAGGTTAAATAGCCGACCCCGATTGAAGTACAATATATTTATATGCATCAACTTTTGAAAACCGCGCGGCGCGCCCATTTGACTTGGTTTCTATAAAGCATTTGCAGGATAACTTGTGGGTGTTTTCCTTATAAATATTGTAGTCGTCTTCGTGTGGTGTGTAAGGCAAAACAAGCGCGCGGGACCTGGCTTAAAAAAATGATTTTCCCTCCCCTAGCCCAGAACCTGGGTACGCCCATGGTTGGCCATCCGCAGCGGCCTGGCTGTAATGTAATTAACCAATAGGAATCGGCATGCGCCAGATTATCCGCTTGTTCATTGACTTTAGTTTGTGTTCATTCAGGTACTTTAGTTCCTCTAGTTGACCACTCGCAAACTTGTTTAATAAATTTACTTACTCATAATTTACTTAACCGAGTACTCGTCACTTGAACCGAGTTATTCGGCCGAGTACGAGTATAATAAAAACGACCGAGTACCGAGTAGTAACCGAGTAGGTACTCGGCCCATCTCTAGTTATAATAATGGCGAGTCATGCATGAGAGTCAAACTCGAAATCCAAACTCGTATAAACATAACGAATACAATATTTAGACGCTCACGAATGCCAACACAAACTATATCAAAATCTGTATCAGTTATTTCACCTAAAGAGTTCAATCCATGCAAACAGAGTCACTTGTTTTATTCATGAAATTTTTATTTTATAGACGTGACAACGTCTTATAAATTGGTTTGCCGGGTGACACCTCAAGAAACTGCGTTACGCTGCTCCGCTCACGTTTCGCGCGAGAGAGACAGAGCGAGAGAGAGAGAGAGAGAGAGATAGGCATACACACCGGTTCATGTTATACGAATGAATATTCACATTAAAATTATTTTACCACTCAGAGTCGTTGTCACGTAAAACTTTCGCGCGTATACCGACTTTACAGGCAACCAATTTTTTTATATAGAACGAAACATTTGGAACACGCGATATGTCTGAACGAATGAACTTAAAATATCCTCATTGCCGAAATTGCCGAAGACAATGACAAATCGCCTCATTAATTTGAACGTGGACATTTTGTCAATCACATTAGTGCGTCTTCAAAATCATTTTTCATAAATAACGTAAAGTAGGTTATACTCGTATTTATACTAGTAAGCTTTTACCCGCGACTTCGTCCGCGTAACGTAGTTTTTTCTGGTATTTGTTGTTTTCCCGTAATACCAATTTATTCCAAATATAATTCAAATATTTAGTAATTTTGGGAGTGAAATCGATCAGATTGCCCGGAAAGTATTGTTTCCCATGGGAATGCGTTGTTTTGCTGCAGTCAAGAGTAACTCATGTCCTTTCCTAAGTCTCAAACTATCTCCTTACCAAATTTCATGTAAATCTGTTCAGTAGTCAAGGCTTAAAGCGATCGGCCCACTTGAATTTCCAATTGGATAGTGTTATTTTCCCGCGGTAAAAAGTAGCCTATGTCCTTTCTCGGGTATCAAAACATTTCCATACCAAATTTCAGGCAAATTGGTTCAGTAGTTTAGGCGTGATTGGGTAACAGACAGACAGACAGAGTTATTTCGCATTCAAAATATCAGTAATATGGATTACACAAACTGAAGTTGTTTTGGTATCAAAAACTAATTGTAAGTACCTAGGTAGTTTGGTTTTCGCTGGCTGCTAACCTAATAAATATGTGGTCATTTAATTTTGTTCACATTTTTATTGCTTAAATATGTTTCTAATTCAATGTAACCAGTTCGAAAACACCTCAATACGAGTAATTTAGAGTCCAAACCGCCTGACCACAAGGTCCAAAATAACGAAAGATTTACGCAATGAAATTCGTTTAGCGAAGTATTCTAGCCAGTAATGAATGGAACTATCAATTAAGCTTGGCCTATAATTTAGCCGGTTCCTAAATAATGTAACTGAAATTAACTCTTGCCATAAATCGGGCTAGCATTTGACTAGTGTTGTTGAATGATCGATAGTTTTTGATAAATGAAGTGATCATAGATGTAGTAAATGTTACATGAATTCATTAGAAAGCATTCATAAAGCTAAGTATTGCCGCTTAGATATACATTGATATAGACATAGATAGATTATACAACTTTAGGAAAATTTATTGTTATGTAATTTTATTTATGTGTGGTGTGCAATAAAGAATAATTTATCTATATGTCTATAGATAACGCAACGAGCTGAGTACAAGTAAAGAAAATGTCAGCTATAAGTATTCAACAGATCTCTGTGATTTGCTTTCAAACGTAACAGTAGGTATATCAGTATCTTTAGGCACAAGAGGAAGATATCGGCAACCATTTAACCCATTACTGTATCGCTACGCTTACGCATATAATAATAATAGTCCTCCTGGCCAATTTCAACCCCGGCGGCCAATCTCAACAGAGATCAGTCAAATATGCAGGAGATATTATAGTGCACAAGTGTGAGCGCAATACACAGGTGCACTCACTGTTCCATCACTCTCAAAGTTCGGTGAGACGGCAATCCGACATGACCGGAGAGAAATCAGGCGCTGGACCACAGATGACCTCCGCGCAGGACCAACGGCTTAACGTGCTTTCCGAGGCACGGGGGTGTAACACCGCCAACTTCCCGACTCCGACCTGTTTTTGAGAAATCATTTTGACTCGACCTGGTATTCGAACCCAGGACCTCTTGGATGTGAGGCAGAAACTTTGCCACTACACCAACGAGGCAGTCGTCTGACTGCTATATACAATATAGACGCATTCATAGTATAAGTAGGTCATCTTCACGACCACTATCGTGTAATGGTTAAGACTATTAACCAAGAGGTCGCGGGTTCGATCCCCGCACTGTACAAACATTTGTGTTCATGAACATGTCTGTTTGTACTGGTCTGGGTGTTATATGTATTTATTTAAGTATATTTGTAATACCACTGTTGATTCCGATTACTGTAACACAAGTGCTTAAGCTACTTACCACAGAGTCAGATCAATGTATGTGATGTTTTTGTATATTATTATAAAACTGTTACCTTCGATAGTTCAAACATCGATAGAATTGACTGACATCACTATTTCCAACTAACAAAGCTACATTCGGCAGTCGGACGAATTCCAGAGTTCCAGACTCGTCGAAACAAGTGCGAAGTGGATAGCTACCACTGCCACAGATTACTAAATAGTTACTACGCCACTGCCATGGAAGTGCTGAGAGGCACATAAAATACTATAGCTCAATTTACGTATTCAAAATATAGGGCAATGGGATATCCAAGGTAAATAAGGTGTTTACCACCGTGTGTCAATACATAGAATCCAGATCTGTTTGTGGAGTAATGTAAATAAACTGTGTTGTTGCTTAATATCAGTTAATACGCCTGATTGGAAATTTCGTGTTGTTGAAGACACAATTATGTTCTTGTCTCATCTGTGCAAAGATAGAGTTACATTATCAAATCAAAATGTTTTTTTAAGACAAACAGTACAATAAAAAAAATCAGGAATTATATTTACATAATTTCAATCTCAGGTTTTTTGTTTTGTACCTAAGATAACCAACACGGCTTGAGTGACACCTAAAACTGAAAACTCGTATTATTCATGTATTTTTTTTAACACTTCGGCACAAACTGGTGTACAATGGTGGACTTAATGCTGGATGCATTCTCAACCATAGGTCTAAGCAGAATAAATACAGGCGGTGCACATAAAAAGAATAAATAGTAAACGAAAAGCTAATAAGAAGTATGTATAGGTGTCAAAGCTTACTAAAATGGTTACCCTGCCATTGGCCCTAGTACAGCCATAAATTTCAGTAAACATTTAGTGCAAGGATTTCATTAAATAGCCTATATACGTCTCACTGCTGGGTGTGCCCAGGCCTTACCTTAATATGAGGTGGTACGAGTCATACACCATCACGCGGGCTTAGCGCGGATTGGTGGAGGGGTTGTTTGTGAGATAACTGACCAACCTTATTGTCAGATGTCATTAAGCCGCCTGAGGTCCTCTGAACACGCTTAACGACTAAAACCTTGGATAGATTTAAGTTTATTACCCTCGGGACTGACTGCCTCGTTGATTTAGTGGAAAAGTTTCTGCCTTACATTCGTTCGAATCCCAAGTCGAGACAAAATTGTTTCTGAGATTTTCTATCATGAATTTCTCAAAAACAGCTCGGAGTCGGGAAGTTGGCGGTGTAACACCCCCGTGCCTTGGGAAGCACGTTAATCCGTTGGTCCTGCGCCTGATCTCTCTCCGGTCGTGTCGGATTGCCGTCTCACCGAACTTTGAGAGTGATGGAACAGTGAGTGCACCTGTATATTGCGCTTACACTTGTGCACTATAATATATCCTGCATAGTTGGCTGATCTCCGTTAAGATTGGCTACCGTGGTCGAAATCGGCCAGGAGGACTATTGGACTATTATATCCCGGGACCACGTAGACCTCTTATTTGTCAGCCATCAATCCGTCGACCCCCAAACGGTGTGGTTACTCTTTTACGGCGGCACTAACGTTATTTTCAGTTTACGCGACCGCGGCCCTACGGCCTACGGGTGACGTTTGAAAATAGCTTTATCGTCGCACACCTGCTTACTAGTCGACTGATTTGCTCAACCAGCGGCCTCATTTTGCTTATTAATCGTAATTGAATCGCCTGTTTTTGACAGTTCTAGTATAGACCAAACGTCTAAATTGGGAAAATCAATTAGGATTTTGTTACGATATTTGTTAGCGGAAATAGGCCCCTGCACATATGCTAAGTTGTTTTTTTTTTTAAATAATATACAACAACATCACATACATTAATCTGACTCTGTGGTAAGTAGCTTAAGCACTTGTGTTACAGAAATCAGAATTAACAGTGGTATTATAAATAAACTTTAAAAAATACATATCACACCCAGACCAGTACAAACAGACATATTCATGCACAAAAATGTTTGTACAGTGCGGGGATCAAATCCGCGACCTCTTGGTTAATAGTCAACTTCTTAACCCATTACACCAAATTGATTGTCAAAGGTTTGGTGAGGGGTAAGGGGTAAAGGTTTGGTAGTATCTTACGAGTAGTAATTGTCTGTTGGGTAATTTGGTAGTGCAGTGGATGGTAGTGTAGGATACGCCATTAGGTCAAAGGTTTAAATTCTACTGACTAACATATTTACGCTTAGTCAAATTACTAGATTTAGAAATTTGTGCTCTGGCTTTTCTGAAACTGTACCTAAGTGAACTCTCTGGAAGGATAGTGCAAAGAGAATAAAGTTTTTTTGACGTGACAACGTCTTATAATTCGATGGAGCCGGCTGCACGCACCAAAAAATATGACGCATGCGATGTTACCTCGCTCTGAGGCGTTCCATTCAAGGCTTGAAGTGCAAGCGAGAGGGCGGAACGAGCGAGAAAGAGGCAACGTGACAAAGACGTTGTCACGTTCAACTATCGTCAGTAAACCGACTGTACAGACAGCTGATTTTTTATTCAAAACTAGCGGCCCACCTGCGACTTCGTCCGCGCAATCGTTGGATTTTAGCTCCTTTCTGTTTTATCCCTACGGAACATTTAACCGGGATTAAAAGTATCCTATTACCCAATGCAATATCTGTATGTCAAATTTTATACCCTATATACCAAATTTGCATCAAAATCCGTTCAATAGTTTCGGCGTGATTGACGGACAAACATCCAAACAAAGATCTTTCGCATTTACAATATACGAGTAGTGTGATTAATTTTGAGGGAGTTAAACAAAGAATATCATGTGGTCAAAGTGTATTTTCTGGCGAATTCAGTATAATCCTGAAAAAAACTTTGTTTTGCTGAATGTTGTAATGTTAAAATTGAAATGTCAGACGTTATCTTTCATTCTACTGCTCATTAATCAGTTTTAGTTGTAAACTTGTGCTAAATATTTATTGTGAAATAAATCACTGGACAAGAAACGTAATCAATTACGACTGTAACGGGGTCCTACCTTGGTAGTGTGGTTTTATTTACTTTCAATGTACAAAAATAAGAAAAATCACGCCATTTTTTACGATCGATAAAATATCTGTAAAAGAGGCATGCTTTGGCAATTGAGCATAGGTTGCCGACGATAACGAAAATTCTCTCTCTTTCTCTCACTCTCTCGCGGCCGTATTGTGATTCTTTATTGTTTCCAATCCTTAATCATATAAATATAAATTGATTTTATCTAGAATCGCCAAACAACGTTATGCGCAAATGTGTTTTAAACTTATCTGGGTTTTCAAATCACTAAGGCAGGTCATGTGTAAAAAACTTAAAAATAAAATCTACGTGGCCTTGGCCCAATCAGTGCTCACCTACTGTATCGCGATTTGGGGAGGAGCTGACAAAACACACTTCCTTACACTTGAAAGAGCCCAGAGATCGCTTATTAAAGTTATCTACTCCAAACCCCTCCGTTTCCCTACTGACTTACTGTATAAAGAGAGTAGCTTGCTTACAGTCAGAAAGCTTTACATCCTCAATCTCATTTTATCTTGCCACAAATCTCTACCTTATGTAGACCTGAGTTCCAAAAGAAGGCAGGATGTAATTGCTCCTGTTTGTGCTGCACGTACGGCTTTCGCTAGAAAGTAATATAGATCACAGTCTGCCTTCATGTACAATAAAATAAATAAAATTCTAAAAATATATCCCATGCTATCATTTACTTGCAAGCGTATTTTGACTGAATGGCTGGAATCACTTAGCTATGAAGAAGTTGAAGAACTTCTCAAGAGAATCAATTAACATAGGAACCTGTAAGCGTGCTATTTGTACTGATCCCAAGGAAACCAATCCGTAGGGCACATAGGTGTCTAAATTTGTGTGCAGTACACATTCACGCTGACATACACTTAAATACACAAACACACATAGGCACTAACACTCATAGACACAAACACACTCAGATATAAACACACACACACCCCACCACACTCACTCCATACCCACATAACTCACATCGCACCCTCACCACAAACACCTCACCTGCATTACTCACACCGCACCTTCATCACACACACCTCACTCACATTCACACACACCCCACCCACATTTCACTCACATCAAACCATTACTTTATTTTTTATATGATAATTTAACTTTAAAATAAGTCCTCATTATTATCATTTTTTCTCTTATTATGGCTCCTATTTGTTGTCTTAGTCTTATTTTGCAATCTGAAAGGGAATGAGCGAGTTATTCCCAACACAAGTGTCTATGACAACTTAATGGGAAAACTCGACAATGTAATTGTAAAAAGGCTTTGTTCAATAAATGAATTTTTTTTATTTTTTTTTTATTATTATTTTTTATTTATGTGTGACAGCAAACCGTACTGACCAGGTTGGGTTCCGTACCGTTATCTATTAAAACGTATCATTTTTTTATTATTATTGTTGTTATAACTGCAACAGTCATTCATCAACTGTAAAAATAAACTCCGTAGCTATCACAGTACATTAGATAAAGCCTGATGATATACGTCGGCCATCGGTCGTATCGGATCACCCGAAACTTGCTTCGTATTCGAAGTGCCGCGTGCTGTGCTGTTTTTGTGAAAAATAAAACTTCTGCTACTAATATCGGTCTTTCAAAAAGAGTGTGCGAAACAAGTTTTAGTTTTTAGAAGTTCCGGAACGGATGGATCGATTACATAGCGAGTTTTTCATTTCAAGAATAATATAGTGTTAGAAGGGGTGGAATAAAACTTCGAAACTTTCCAAGTAAGGTGTTTACTCTTCCAGATCAAGTAACAGAATGCCTCATAGTCGGCCAGTTTCACATTTTATATCGGTAAACTATCGTTAAAGTTCGTACAGATAGCGCCACTAGGCGATCTTCCGTTTAAAATATAATATTCTTAAAAACTAGGCAGACTTCCGGTTGATATAAACTAAAATATTCAAACTTCCTGTTAAAATACAATAATTTTAAAAGTAAGCGGATTTCCGGTTGATTTAATACAATTTTAAATTAGCGTTACTAGTCTACGTCCGGTGTAAAAGAAATTAAAATAAAAGATGGCGCTACAGAGCAAACTTCCTGTTTTAAAATAAAATATTAATTTCATACTTCTTCCGGTCTAACAATGTTAAAGAGGTCGCTACTGAGCCGGCTAGCAAATTATTTCAATAAACAGTTTCCGTTTCCGTTAAACAATTTAATAAGAATTACGAAATATTTGAGATGACCGTCATATCCTTTTACAAATAAGTTTAATAATTATATCTTATAATTAAATTATACTATCAATAGGTAATGACGGTGGTTTTTAACTATACCTGATCTAATTCCGTCCGTCCGTAAAAAAATAGTTTTATACATTTACAAGCTAGAGCGTGCAAGTGAACAGGTTGGCTTAAACGTTAGGTTTAGGGAGTACAAACTCATGGTAGACCCCCTATGACCGAGATCACGTCAAACTCCCACGCGATAAACCTCAGCCGGCAGGACCGTCTACAGTGTCTCTTTAGTATCGTAGTCTGCTAAATTTTATAATAATGCCATCATAATCATCTCGTCCCAGGGCAGGCCTCGTATGATCGGGCCCGCATCACACTCCCACGCAAGCGTATGTGGCGCGATAAACTCAAGCCACCCATCCGACGGAACCATCTTCAATGTCTCCATCGTAACGACGTCTGCTATTTATAATAATAATAAAAAAATTGACTGCCACGTTGGTGTAGTGGCAAAGTTTCTGCCTTACATCCGAGAGGTCCTGGGTTCGAATCCCAGGTCGAGCCAAAAATTCATTATTTTCTTTCTGACATGAATTTCTCAACACAGCTGGCAGTCGGGAAGTTGGCAGTGTTACACTCCCGTGCCTCAGAAAGCACGTTAAGCCGTTGGTCCTGCGCCTCTCTCCGGTCATGTCGGATTGCCGTCTCACCGACTTTGAGAGAGATGAAACAGTGAGTGCACCTGTGTATTGCGCTCACACTTGTGCACTATAATATCTCCTGCGTAGTTGGCTGATCTCCGTTGAGATTGGCCGCCGTGGTTGAAATCGGCCAGGAGGACTATTATTGTTATAATAATGCAATCATAGTCATCTTGTTCCTGGGTAGGTCCCGTATGACCGGGCCCGCGTCACACTCCCACGCACGGGGCATAGCGCGCGATGAACTCCAGCTGCCCAGCCGTTAACCTATAGTGTCTCTTTAGTATCGACGTCTGCTATTTTTTAATATAATGCGATCATAATCATCTCGTCCCAGGGCAGGCCCCGTATGACCGGGCCCGCATCACACTCCCACGCAAGCGTATGTGGCGCGATAAACTCAAGCTACCCATCCGACGGAACTATCTTCAATGTCTCCATCGTATCGACGTCAGCTATATTTTATAATAATGCAATCATAGACATCGATTTATTTGCATGCTCCAAATCAGTTTATAAAGCACGCGTTTTTGATATTCTTAAATAAGATCAAGTCAATTGGATAATGATGACGATTCGTAGTAGAAATCTTGTTTACGTCAGTTGTTTGTACCTCCTAAATACTAAAGTTTGTCTTGTTTCAAACAGACACACGCCCGAACGTGTACAGTAGGTATACGTAGGTATTGGGTAGGATGGTGTGATGGTTATGTATGGACTCAGAATGATGTACGAATTTCTTTCACCATTTTTGTAAAAAGAACCAATTTGTATCTTTTTTTATCATCTGATACAGTTTGGGGAGTAGTTCTTATCTGATTTGATTTTGTTAACTTGCTTTAAGTACTTACAGTATGATTAAGGAAACCTTATAATTGGCTATACTCTTATAATTGTTAAAGTATTGTGTACAAATCTGTAACGCTGTATGGTTTCTTAATAAATAAAATAAAATAAAAATCGCGTCCCAGGGTAGGCCCCGTATGGCCCGCGTCACACTCCCACGCAAGTGTATGGTGCGCGATAAACTCAAGCTGCCCAGCCGGCGGAACCGTACAATGTCTCCATCGTATCCACGTCTGCTATTTCTGACGGTGCAATCACTCATTTTATAGATCGTAACACGGTACTAATATTTAAAAGGCGGTTCGCCGAAGCTTGGACGATGATGTCTTACTGAAAAGATCTTTAAACTTTTTTTGGGTAAGGTGCAATTGAAATGAAATGAAGTTGTTTGCAATTCGAAAACTGAAAGATGCCTTGCCTAAGCCTTTAAATTACAAGTAGATCTATTATTTGTTCAAATGCCAAGTTAAGTAAAAAATAAACTAAGTTGGGTGGAAAGGAAAAACATATTTTCATCCCACCATCTCGGAAAGTCATTTTGCTCTTCAATATCTAAGTGGAAAAGCCGTTTTTATTCACTAGAGGTTAAAGTAAATTTGAATTTAGAACATCGTGTGCACCAAGTTTGTGAATTAAAAAAAAAACATTAAACCTACACACATCAAAAGTGTCTAGGGATCAAGCATTTTTATACGGATTTCTTGAGATTGAGATGTGGCTTTTAAATAAATTTATGATTTTATAAATTTTATGGATCCTTTTTGGTGCATTTCATAATTTGAAACAGGAACTGTCAATCAAATTCGAGTAAAAGATGAAAATCGGCTGTCAATATTTTCCCTATAAAAACATACAACGCATTGAACATACAATTTAGAGAACCGTACACAATATGTGGAGATAGCTAATACTGAGGATAATTCCAAGGAGCTTATGAGTTTTAAGTCTGAAACTAAAAGTAATTCATTTGGTGTACCCCAGGGGAGTATTCTGGGACCGCTATTATTTTTAATATATATAAATGACTTTCCTAAACTAGCCAAAGCTAATTCTATATTATTTGCAGATGACATCTCGATAACTGTAGCTTGTAAGGATAAAACGACATATGAAGATGACATAAATATTGTAGTAGACCAAATTGCAAAATGGCTAAAGTGTAATAATTTATATATTAGGTCCTTACCTATGAAATTGGCGTTTTGTATGGGAGGAACAAAAAGTCGAAATTGTTTTATATAGCATATTTATTTAATCAAAGTATGAGCCATTGTAATCTATGCACTTTTGCCATCTCATAGGTAGTTCATTGATCCCTTTACTAAAAAAACCATTCGAACGGGAATCAATAAAATCTTTGAAGGCGACTTGGACTGCCCCATCTGAGTTGAACTTTTTCCCTTGCAAGAAGTTATCCAAATTTCGAAAAAAATGGTAATCTGTTGGAGCAAGGTCCGGGGAGTACGGTGGATGCCTTAGAGATTCCAATTGAAGTTCTTCTAATTTGCTAGCCGTCTGTTGTGCAGTGTGTGGTCTAGCGTTGTCGTGAAGCAGCAGTGGCGTAGAGCGATTGACCAGCCTTGGTTGTTTAGCAACTAGCTTTTCCATCATGGTTTGCAATTGCTGACAATAGATATCTGCCGTAATCGTCTGGCCAGATTTGAGAAAACTGTAATAAACGACACCGGCGCTAGTCCACCAAACGCTTACAAGTAACTTTTTATTGGTCAATTTTCGCTTGGAGCAGGCTTTGGCTGGCTTGCCAGGGTCCAGCCATTGCGATGAACGCTTCCGATTATCGTAGAGAATCCACTTTTCATCACAGGTAATGATTCGATTTAAAATCCCTTCGTTATTGTGCCGGTCAAGTAATGTAACGCAGCAGTTGACGCGCGTTTGCCGGTTTGCTTCACTCAATTCGTGAGGAACCCACCTTTCAAGTTTTTTAATCTTCCCAATTTGCTTCAAGTGGATTAAAACAGTTTTATCACTAACGCCAAAGCCTGCAGCTAACTCGGACGTGGTTTGCGATGGATCCGCTTCCACAATAGCCTTCAATTCTTCATTATCAACTTGGGTCTCCGGCCGTCCACGGGGCTTGTTTTGCAGGTCGAAATTTCCAGAACGAAAACGTTGGAACCAAAAACGCACTGTGTTTTCTTTTGCGACACAACCGCCATACACATCATTAACCCTTCGAGCCGTTTCCGCAGCACTGGTGCCACGGTGGAACTCGTACTCGTAAATAACGCGATATTTCAAATTTTCCATTTTGTAAATTGAGCGATGCAAACAGAAAAAAGATAAGTAAAAAAACAAATGAATGACGGTTTACGAAACACAACTACATGTGGAAATAGCTGTATAAATTTGAATTTCGAATTCCTAACCAAATAGGAAAAATTTGTGATCAAAGTGGCCAGTACGACAAAACGCCAATTTCATATGTAAGGACCTAATATTAATGTGTCAAAGACAAAATTAACACAGTTTTATAATATAAAAATGCAACCACCAAAAATTAATGTTATTTGCAATGACGAAAAAATAGAGAATTCTTCAAATGCTCTATTTTTGGGACTGACCTTAGATTCAAATTGTTCGTGGAAATTACAAATCAATAATTTATGTAATAAGCTTAACCGTTTTGTGTTTGTATTGTATCGAATTCAAAAGACGAATAATTTAAAACTTTCTCTTCTTGCGTATCATGGCTACGTCGCGTCTATTCTAAGATACGGAATAGTAATCTGGGGGAACTCGAGCGATATTGAGGCTTTGTTTAAAATACAAAAGAAATGCATCAGAGCCATGTGCAACGCACACCCTTTAGACTCATGTAAACCACTGTTTGTTAAATTGAATTTATTGACACTACCATGCCTATATATTTACGAAGTTTCATTGTTTGTTAAAAAAAATCCTCATTTCTTCACAAAGTTTAAAGACAATCAGTTATACAGTAGACGACATCCTGAAATAATTAAATTTCCGATTATGAAAACGGAATTGTTTAGAAAGAATTGTTACCCTATGGCCATAAGAATTTATAACAATTTACCAACTTTGATAACAGATCTACCTTTAAATCAATTTAAGAAAAAAATGTACCAATGGCTTGTAGATAAATGCTTTTATTCAATTAATGAATTTGTTAGTTTGTAATTTGTTTGACATTATTTTTAAACTACTGAATTTATTATTATTGTAATTAGTTTGAGATTGAAATTTTATTGAATTTAATTGAATTTTAAATATAAATTGTAATGTAAACTTATATAATTGTAAACCACATATATTTGCATGTCTGACAAGACAAAACATGCTGAGCTTATACCTATTTGTGATGTCATTATTGTTACCATGTTTTGTGCAAATAAATATTTCATTCATTCATTCATTCATTCATGAAGACATTATTAGTGCTACTGTTTCCCTACTACTGATTAAAACCAACGTTATTATGGAGCGGCGACGTCATTTAAGAAGGGAAGAAATGCTCAGAGCTGGTTCCCGGCAACGTACTGTGGCTTTAGCTCTGAATACAAGTCAGAGTGTTATCAGTCGACTTTGGACACGTTACCAAAGCACTGGTACCGTGGCTGAGCGCCATAGAGGATGGTATCGCTGCAAAACACGGAGACAAGACACATTCAAATCACAACTCGAAGAGCTCCAACAATAACCGCAATGATGTTAGCCGTGAGGCTTCATCACTTTTCAGGCAACTTAATTAGCGACCAAACAGTCAGAAACCGCTTGCATGAAGTGAACCTTCATTCCCGAAGACCGCTAAGGGTACCAACTATAGCAATGCACAATCGTAGGATTCGATATCAATGGGCTCTTGAACACAGAAATTGGGCAGAAGAACAATGGCGTTTCGTATGCTTTTCTGATGAGTCTCGTTTTGGTATGAGACCGGATACAAGACGTATACGACACTGGAGAACCCCTGGACGCCAACAGCGATTAAAATCCTGCCAGGAAGTCCATCCTTATAGTGGTGGAAACATCATGGTATGGGCGGGTATTTGGATCGGCGGAAGAACTGAGTTGATTTGGATCAGAGGCAACCCCAACGCTCAAATTTATGCTGAGACGATTGTATCAGACGTCATCGTTCCTCTACAAGTGCAAATCGATCCCTTATTTCAGTTAATGCATGATAATGCACGACCGCACACCGCAAGAGTTGTAAGACAGACTCTCGCCGCAGCTAACATCAATGTCATGCCCTGGCCTGCTCAGTCGCCAGACTTGAACCCGATTGAGCATGCATGGGATATGCTACAGAGAAGAGCTCTGCCGAATATGGAGGGTATCCAGTCGCAAGAAGACCCTTTTTTGTTGTTGCAACGAACATGGGCGGCCATTCCACAGCGTGATTTGGATGAACTCATTTTGAGTATGCCAAACCGATGTTCTTGTGTTGTTAGTGTTCGCGGTGGAAACACGGATTATTAATTGTTTATGTTACCCAATTAAATTTTAAAGAAAACTGTTATTTCTGTCTTTTTTTCGAACTTTAATGTTAGTGGTTCAAATGTCAAAAATCCCTTTATTAGGAAAATGGCAAATTTCTTTATTAATGCAAAGGTGACTTGGTTTATCGTTACTGTAGATAAACGAAAACACTTTATTTGATGAATCCTTAAAGAAAATTTTAATTAATATCAATCAGGAGAAAAGATATTGCAAAAATGTATGTTGATCCCTAGACACTTTTGATGTGTGTATTTATTTCTACCTCTATGGTGCCAAATAAATCATACAACATTTTTTTAATTTGTTAAAAACTCAAACTCGGAACCTTCTTCGTGTTCTTTTTTCAATTTGCTTTGTTGGCGGTTCTTTACGCGGCATTTTTTCACGTCATTGTTAAACCTTATATTAAAAACAAGAAACTTGAAAACAAGTGAAAAAACTAAAATGAGTGATTCTAGCGACGAGGAAGTTTGTTTGACGCCAACAGAATTGACTGAAACTGTTAATAATGCGCAAATGATCTTTCTCCCTCAACAATCACGCGAGAAGTATTTAAAACAGTACGTTATGTTCAACACATGGCGACTAACAAAAGGAGCCAAAACTTTCTCAGAAAACGTTTTGCTGGCATATTTTATAGAATTATCCGAGAACAAGAAAGCAAGCACTCAAAAAACAGTACACAAGTGACTAACACCAATATTGCAGTACCCAACAAAAATATTACACTCAATTTAAATAACTGTAGCAGCGTTTCATTCAATTTTTATTAATTATATCTAAGTATTATTTTGTTATAATTTAAAGATTATTCTGTAATACTTACCTGTCATAATGTAGTAGTTAATACCTAAACTGAAATAAAAGTAGCTATCTTGTGATTGTCAACGGTTTTATTTGCATTTAGTCATTTCCTCGCTGAGGTGGAATGAAAAGTTACGTGTTGCACTCGAGTGCAAAGATTTTTCACCTCGTGCTCTTTTGATTCCCTCGCTAACGCTCAGGATTCTAATTTTGAATGACTCGCTGCGCTCGTGATTCAATTTTAGAATCCTTCGCTTGCTCGGTCATCAAAATTTATCATAATTTATCATTGTAATTAATATAATTTATCATAATTTATCATTGTAATTAATGTGACATATCATAATTTATTTTATATTCATTCATTCTGCCTATTTTAATAAATTTTTGCACACCTGCATACAGGTTGAATACTTGTACTAACCTACAATAACATTAAGATCTTTAAAACCTGTATTCTTGCAAATAAACGAATTTCATTCATTTCATTCATTCATTCAAAATTGAACACGCGGTTAAAAAGCAACTTTGCACTCTTGTAACACAAATAACTATTATCATCCCCAAGTGAACTGGAAACAGCGCACATAAACGATCATACTCAACATAATTCACCTCTTTATGATTATTTTTATTTATTTATCTTAAAGCTGTATATTAGCTTTATAATATCACATAGTCTTAAATACAAAGGTATTACAATTAACGCTATCATTGAAGATGACTGCGACAATTTAAGATCCTCTGTAAAAAACAGGAGTAACTTTTATTTCGATTGCGACAACTTATATTTGTGAGATACGTTAACAGTAAGTGATCTTTAGAAAAAACAAACCGGGACAAATGGTAGAGAATTGTACTTAAAACAATACCAGGCAAAGTCACGCTAATCCATATACTAATATTATAAATGCGAAAATAACTCTGACCGTCTGTTTGTTACTCAATCACGCCTAAACTACTCAACCAATTTGCATGAAATTTGGTAAGGAAATATTTTGATACCCGAGAAAGGACATAGGCTACTTTTTACCGCGGGAAAATGACGCATTCCCATGGGAAAATTCAAGTTAGCCGAACAATTTTACGCCTAAATTACTGAAGAGATTTTAATTGAAATTTGGTAAGGAGATAGTTTGAGACTTAAGAATGACATGAGTTAGTTTTGACTGCGGCAAAACAACGCATTCAAATGGGAAAAAATACTTTCGGGGAATCTGATCTCTTTCACAAATTACCAATGATTTGAATAACATTTGGATAAGATAGGTATTACGGGAAACAACGTATTATTAAAAACACTACCTAATGCGGACGAAGTCGTGGGTAAAAGCTAGTTCTGATTAAATCTGAATATTCTTAACTCGTTAATGACCAAACTTTGTTTATTCAAATAACAATTCACAAGCACTAAAACAGTGCCATTCCTGAGTCTGTTTTATTATCTTTCTTTTTTGATACTAACAAAGACAGCTTCATGTTTTATCTCAGATAAAAGCTCGACTCTAGCTTTCAAGATTAGAGCTTTTTTAATTGCTTTTTACTGCAGCTGGAGCTTCGAAAACAAAGGTCAACACTCGCGTAAATCGCTTACAATTATATTACGTGGAAGAAAAGTAATGACAGCGTCATAAATTTCCCGCTAGCTTTTTCAGAGTTTTAAGAAAGATAATAAAAGGAAAACCAGCTTACACATTCTTACGAAAAGTCAATGTTATTGGCTCAATGTTAGTTATATCTCGTACTTATTGCTTAAATAAGGCACTCATCATAACAGATGTAGACAATTTAGGTAATGGTGCCTATCTTTAGATTTTGTAGTAGTAACATTTAAATTGAAGATAGAATGTTTTTTTTTTAAATTTCATTTGTTGGCAACAGATCTGTTTTAACTTTATACCTCTTTGAAGAATTTTGTATTTTATTTTAAATTTAGAAGATTCATTTCGTCTTTTTGCTAGTTTTTTTTTTTTATATTGGACAGTTGTTATTGTGATGTGATACGATAAAAATTGAGTTTTAGTAAGAATTGTGGTTAAACTATATGTAAATGAAAGGTAAGTAGCCTCCTCATTTACCGAACGCTTCCTTGCCCAGTTTAAAGCCTTATTTCTATCGTTAATAACATTAGTTTTACATTTAAATGATCAAACGAACTTACCAGATGAAGTTCGATCTGAATTATCCTGTTTTCGCCGAAGAGACTTAAATTCCCTTACCATGTAGTACCCTAGTACGACAAGCGCACATATTTAGAGTAGTGAAAAGAAAGGGAAAAATCCCCTGAGTCCCCATAAGTCTGACTGTACAAAATATTTCAGTAGCTATAGCACTAACTCAGTTATTATGATTTATTTGACAACATCATGTTTTCTAATTCCGAGTTTTGAGTAGCTAGCGCGGCAGCATGTCATAAATAAAATACATTTTTATCCGTTGAATTACTAACATGTCATTTATTTCACAATGTCCTAGTTTGTTATTAATATTAGAGCTGGAGTGTTTGAAAATTAAACCACGACTTCATTAACTATTCATTAGCTTATAGAATTTGACGTTGTTTATAAACAGGAGTTATTAGGTACACGTTATGATTACAGTTTCAGTTACAGGACTGAAACATAGTACAAATACTAAATAATTTTACCAATTTTAATGGCATTAAAAGCACGTATACCTACTTACTTACAATATGCTTAAATTTATTTTATTAAAGTGTAAGAGGGGTACATTTAAGTGTTTTTGTAAAATTCGGAATTCAGGTTTTGCTACACATATTGGGTAACTAACGACGTTTACAATGACAAATACTAACACATGCGCAAATACCAAAAAACAGTTTAGTAAAAGTCAAATTTATAGAAGGAAACACACTGTAAGTATATTATATATATGTAGATATCTAGATCGATCAGAAATAAACACGAGTATGTACTTCAAGGCACGTCTAGCCAGTTAAGCCTGGTCTTACGAACTGACTGATTCACATCTTACGTCAAAACTAGTATATTCTGATACAAAAGTTGATCCAAAAGACAAACAACAAAATGAAAATATGAACTTTCCTACCTATTATAATGTATGTGTAGTTCAATTTTCAGTTATCAAAGTTAAATAAATAAATGTGTATATGATACAGATAGGTTAACTTTAATAATCGAAAGTTTAAGATATACTTTTAAACTTATATTTTTACCATTCAATAGTGTGTGTCTTTAGCCATCAGCGGCGCTGCCGTAATCAGGGTGGAACCCACTAGCGCTGCAACAATCATCTGATACAGATGCAGTGGCCAATGATTGAAGTATTTACTGTTTCGTCGACTGAAAGTATTTCAGTTACATTGTAAATGAGCACAATTGTAACATCTCTTTTGTATAGTCTAGGGCACAATAGTAATTTTAGCTCAGAAGTATAATTGAAATTCTACTCACTTTGCTAAACGTAAACACAAATATTGTTATCACAACTTTTACACCCAAACATCTTGTAACCACAGATAATCACTAAAACGCACACTAAAAAAAATCCACAAAAACTTTCACGATACTATAGAGTTAAACGAAAAAACAACCAATACTGTCATAGTATATCAAATTGCAAAATAAACAGAAGGATCAGAACTCTGAAGAAAACTTTGGTATAGCTGTGTGGAAGTGAATAGTGACGCGAGCGCACTGAGCCGCCACATTCGTATTCAGTTGTTACTATGTCATAGAATATTAGTTGTAGAATCAACACAATTGTAATACATAAAATTAGGTACTGTGAATTTAAATTACAGGCTAGATTGTTCTTATGTCAATCACTGCTGCGCCATCTCAAGTGGCATGGCGCTGCAGTGATTGGCGTTTTTTTTTTTAATTTGTATTTTCGATAAGTTTTGTATTACTTACCCTAGGTTAAGAACTTTGTTACTAACTACGCGTATATTGGCTGTGTGGCCTGAAATAAATATATAAAAAAATTCAAAAAATACAGCTATGTCACATTAATTGATGCTGTTTCTCAAAGAAGAGTCATAACACAAGCACAAAACGTTGCAGCAAAGTTAAGTCAGGCTCAATTTATATCCCCCTCGAATAGAGCACGCCTTGCCGTGGCGAGGGGGCTCAGTAGCCTGTCGCAATCCAGCGACAGGTGAAGCCAAGATGCTCTGTGGAGAGTGCCTCTGCGTCTGTTCCCGTATCGGGCGGCAGAGGCACTAGTGAGTCGCGTCTGTCTCGCATCGAGCGGCGACTCACCGAAGTGGTTGTGGCTCCCAGCACCCCTCTAGCTTATCAGAGGAGGCAGGGGATGTCCTTGGGACTCTGGTCCTAGTGGCGAAACGAGGGTCTTAGCTTAACCGCCCGGACCCTCCTGAGAGACGGCGCCAGTGTGCCGTCTGGAGTGGGATGAGATCTCCTCACCCCACTCCGTGGAGATCCGCCCTCCTGCTTAGAGGGCGGACGTTGCTGCTGGCAAGGGTCGTGGGACTGTTGAGACACCGCGGCCCCTGCTGTCACAGCCACACGCAGCGGGCTTCGTCAGGTTTTAGTGGGTATACCCGAAGACGGGGGAGTCCCACACACGCCCCTCCGGTCTCCGACGGAGGGGTACGGTGCGTAATTGACATTTCCTGACGTTAAAAAAAAAAAAAAAAGGCTCAATTTATATACTTAGGATTTACAGATGCCAAAAAGCTGCTGGATATTCATTGAGGCTGGAAAAGTTGTAAAATGTTAAATTATAAAAACATAAGTATTCATATTCGCCAGGCTATCGTGTGACAGCGGTGGTGGTGTGCCTTATTGCACAAAAGGTAGTTCTATTGATAACCCAAGATTGCCAATCTTTAAGGCCTAAAGTAAAAGTCGTTGTTCGTAATTTCAAATGTGTCCATACCTGTCTGAGCGCGATGGTTACACCCGAAAATAGGAACGAAGCATTAGGGGAGTCTACGACCTCTGAAGGTAAGAGATAAAAATCTTACTCATACAACTATTTCCATCTGCTTTCTCGCTGTAGGGACACATTATTGTAATATTTGGACACCTTACACAGTCCTACGCCTTCCGTGTCTTCATATAATGTACCATAGTTATACACGTAATGTTATAATATCGCGATTGCGCCGCGGATAAACTAGTCGCAAGGCGGATAAATCACACAACTAAAAAAATATTTTAAAAGTAAAATCAAGTTAAACATGTAAAAATTAGACTCTAAGAGTACTCTTAAATTGTATCTGTATCATCTAGTATCCAGTAAACATTATTTTAATAAATAAAACAATCATAGATAATCTAAAGAGGTAATCGAGGTGGAGAAGCGCTGATTTCTAAAATACAGATAAATAAATGCTAGTTTGGCAACAGATGCTTTTGTGTGTGTTAATAAGTTTTTCCTTTATTTTCACAAACCCTTCTAGTTTAGTATGTAGTTAGGTAGGAGTTTGTACCTACACGTACACTCGCTACTCTGTGGCCGTCTCGTCTAATATTAGTTGCGCACGCGACGGCCGCGCGTATCAGTTCGCGTTTTTATTGTCCGAAGCCGTGTATTTCGGGACGCGCCCGAGGACCGCGCCGGACCGCACCGGTCCGCCCGCCTATTCCGATTCGTGTACGACTTTGAAAGTATGAACAGTGCAATGGTGCAGGGGGAAAGGACTTTGCAATTGTATTAACATTTAAATATTTTTCACAGTGCAAGTTAGTACCTACACATTCCTTACAGTAACCATGTTAGGTACCTCAGTACCTAAACACCTCAGTGTTGTGGTGTATGGTGTATTTTAGGGGAAGAAGGACCTAAGGACATATTAATACGTATTTGAACATGTAAGCGTTGCCGACAAGCGATCCGTAGGTGGCGGATCTGTGGGCGCTGTCGTATGAGTTTTTATACAAGACAAACTAAAATCCGTTGCGTTTTATGCGAACCGGCATTTTGCCGCTTGCCTTTAAACAAAACCATAAGTTCCGTTGCAATATGTAACAAGTTGACGACTGACGACCACTTTGGTGTAATGGTCATGAAGTTGACTATTAACCAAGAGGTCGCGGGTTCGATCCCCGCACTGAACACTTTACTTTGAATAGATGAATACTTTGACGGTTAATAAGAAATTCTGTCTGCTAAATACCTACGAGTACCTTCTTTACTTACATTAGTTTTGAATAATAGTCTTTTTTTTAAAATTCATTAATTCTCAAACTTGCTACACCTTCTTGGTAACTAGGTCAATAAGTTCGTTTTTAAGCATTAAAACTACCATCTATATAATGTAACACACCTAGTATGCAAATAAATAAAATGAATAACAAACATTTGTGTGCATGAACATGTCTGTTTGTACTGGTCTGGGTGTTATTTGTATTTAAGTTTATTTGTAATACCGCTGTTGATTCTGATATCTGTAACACAAATGCTTAAGCCACTTACCACGGAGTCAGATCAATGTATGTGATGTTGTGTTCTATATTTAAGTTACCTAGGACACTTTTTTTTACAATTTCAATGCAAATGCAAAGCAAATTAGAACCATTAAGACCAAGATGAATTATATCATTTACATATCATGCTGTTTATGTAAATTCAAGTGCTACCTTAAAATGACAAATGAAACAAAATATGACATTTAGTTTGCGACTCACTTGATCATGGAAATGATATGGTCTTGGAAATTAGAATGACTGCTGTGCAATAAAATAAAAGATACAACGGAAATATTAATTCTTCAGAAAGTATGTATTAGCTTTTTATTCCTGCCAGAGGACTTAAAATTAGAAACTAGGTTTAGCGTTTTTAAAATTAAATTAAAGATAATTCTATAGGAAAGGTCTGTATAGCGTAGCATGACTGCCTCATTGGTGTAGAGGCAAAGTTTCTGCCTCACGTCCGAGAAGTCCAGGGTTCGAATCCCAGGTCGAGCCAAAATTGTTTCTGAGATTTTCTGTCATGAATTTCTCAAAAACAGCTCGGAGTCGGGAAGTTGGCGGTGTTACACCCCCGTGCCTCGGAAAGCACGTTAAGCCGTTGGTCCTGCGCCTGATCTCTCACCGGTCATGTCGGATTGCCGTCTCACCGAACTTAGAGAGTGATGGAACAGTGCGTGCACCTGTGTGTTGCGCTCACACCTGTGCACTATAATATCTCATGCGTAGTTGGCTGATCACTGTTCATGAAATCGGCTAGGAGGACTATTATAGCGTAGTAGATTTTTAGATTAGAAGTTTGCATGCATGTCTAATTAAATAAATATTTCACAACAATCACACCAATTCTCTAGTTTCAAATTAAGCTACGAGGCTTGTATTATGGGTACTAGACAACGGATAA
Organism: Pyrausta despicata; assembly: GCA_963921415.1. Taxonomy (NCBI): domain Eukaryota; kingdom Metazoa; phylum Arthropoda; class Insecta; order Lepidoptera; family Crambidae; genus Pyrausta; species Pyrausta despicata. The sequence continues at coordinate 959,812 of OY992865.1, forward strand.
ACATACTTAAATACTTTTTGCGGGAATCGAATCCGCGATCCTTGGTTTTAGAAGTCCAACCTGTGGACCACTGCACCAAGCGGTCGTCAAATCTCTCTTTAATTATTATGTAAAAATTCAAACACAAGCATATTGTTTATTGAATAGTTGAAATGAAATGAAATTTGTACAGTCTTAGTATTTTAAGGGCCAATAATAATAATAATAAAATCTTTATTGCTTACAAAACTAAGATTCAAGGAGACAAACAAACATGACAAAGCAATTGGAGGTGGCTCAGCTTGTGCAAACTTGGGGTCTGATCCCAAACAGGGCTGGTTTTAGCCACACCCATCACAGATGTTGAGTGAGAGATAGGTCTTAAAAGAACAGGAAATTAAAAAAAAACAATGGATACATAAAAAAAAGAATGAACAACCAATTCCTATTACTTATACTGAGATCTCGCTCAACTACTGAGTACCGGCATATAGGTCGAAATAAGCGAATAAGCGGGGGTTTGCGCAAAAGGCGTTTGGTAATGGGATTATATTTTAATTGAAGCGATTCATCCCATAGGGAATGGCTAAACTCGTGGCTCTCCCAACGGACGGACACCTGGGGCGATGGCTCAAGAATTTTTCATCCTCAATTTGTTTTAGAATTCTGAGTTGAGGGATTTCGACGGATTGTTTGACAAGTATTTGATAAAGGAAAATTTGAGGGAAGAACGGTTATTATTAAATAATCTAAGAAGTATTAATCCTTTCCACGGCAGTAAGACAGACACGATGAAAATTGTATTGGTAAAATAACTTTTAAAGCCGACCAGCTTTTGCCCGCGGCTTCGTCCGCGTTAGGTAGTCATTTTGGAATGTGTTGTTTTTCCCGAAATACCAATTAAATCCAAATATAATTCAAATCTTTGGTAATTTAGGAGTGAAAGCGATCAGATTACCCGGAAAGTATTTTTTCCCATGGGAATGCGTCATTTTCCCGCGGTAAAAAGTAGCCTATGTCCTTTCTGAGGTGTCAAAATATGTCCATACCAAATTTTATGCAAATCGGTTCAGTAGTTTAGGCGTGATTTAGTAACAGACAGACAGACAGAGTTACTTTCCTATTTATAATATTTAAAGTACGGAGTATGTACTCGTATTATCGCCAGGGAAAGAGACACCTTTACACACTAAGAGTTTTAGCAGCGCTGCAGAAGCTTTATGTTGCAGTGTGTGAAGAGCCTCAAGAAGTCGTGTTAACAAATCTGAACACCAAATTAATCATGAACGGTTTTGACTGAAAAAAAATACATAATTGCGCAGTCATCCTACATTTCACAATCTATTGTTTGTCTTTTTGAAAATATGTAGAATGTTGCATGAATATTCGATTTGAAAATAGATAGAATGCCTATTCATTATTGCACACCACAACTAGAGACGATTACAAAACACACACTATTACAGGAGTTGTACAATTTAGGCGGTCTTATTGCTTTAAGCAATTTCTCCTAGACAACCTCTGAGCAAAGGACATGCTTATTTTAAGAATGGGATAGCGGTGAAAACTACGTTTTAAACTAAATTGAAAATCTTTTTTATTATTTTTATTTTTTTGCGTTTACAACGCTATTTTTAAAATCAAAAAGACATTACGTTTAAAAAAATATTTTCGTCTCCAGATCCTCCCTCATAACTGGAGCCGAAAAGAATTTTTTAAGTGTAATGTCTTTTCGAATTTGAAAATCCTATTCATTCCAACGAGTGGTTAATATCATGTACAGTAATAACGATCGCTTCAAGAAATGTATACCTAAAGCAGTCTACACTCTTATTGACGTGACAACGTCTTATAAATTGGTTTGCCGGGTGACACCTCAAGAAACTGCGTTACGCTGCTCCGCTCACGTTTCGCGCGAGAGAGACAGAGCGAGAGAGAGAGAGAGAGAGATATAGGCATACACACCGGTTCATGTTATACGAATGAATATTCACATTAAAATTATTTTACCACTCAGAGTCGTTGTCACGTAAAACTTTCGCGCGTATACCGACTTTACAGGCAACCATTTTTTTTAAACGATTTGTGTCTTTATGAAAACGAGATGACTGTATGAAATAAAGCAAGGTTCTATTTAAATGAAAAGAAAGAAAATTCCAGTCGCAATGGCAAAAATTCTGAGAAAACAAAAAGATACGAAATTCTTCGGCCCCCACTCTCAAAGCCGTTGTAGTTAGTTTCAGATGTCGCCATCTCTGTCATTCTTACAAGCTGAACCGTGAAAGCGAGTGCGCTAACTAGATCCGAAAATACTAACAAAACGTTACGGAGTTCTTACGGACTCAGCTCTCAAACATAAAAGTTGTCGAGTATTCGGTGTACACACGACAGCATATAAAGGTTAACACTGCGAGATCTTGTGTCATTGTAATAAGGAAGCTTTTGCAATAAAAGTGGGTAACCGATTGTGCGCTCGTGTGTACATTGTTACTGGAAGGAATCCCAATATGTCGTGTGGAGTGAAAAACTGGCCCGTATCCGATTGACAAATACTTGCCGAGATAACAACAGTTTGTTTTGTGCCTCGGGAAATGAGATTTCTGTCGGGATGTAATAATAAGGGTTAAGAGGAACCGGTATTCGGGAAAATATTTTTGCAGCAGAAAAATCTAGTGGAGCAGGAACCTGCGCGCATGGAAATCCGACCCGTGTACCTATGTAAACCAGGTTTCGTCAGACATTTTTTTAGCCTTTGACTGCCGAGAGACTAGACACAATAGAAATAATATTGTTTGGGGTCACCAGTGACCACCATGGCGCACAATGTGTTGACAGTAAAATATTATCTTAGGTTTGCAACTTGAATGCTTATCGCGATAAAATATAAAACTTACCGGTAAGTATTAGCTTTGGCAATAATATCGGTAGGTGTAGTAGTAGTAACAGTGACGGAATGATACGTTGAAACGCTCAAATGCGGGTACATGGAAACGCAACGCATTCTGAAAAGGTTCAAATCTGTTTTTAGGGTTCCGTACCTCAAAAGAAAAAAACGGAACCCTTATAAGATCACTTTGTTGTCCGTCCGTCCGTCCGTCCGTCCGTCCGTCCGTCTGTCAAGACCGTTTTTCTCAGGAACGCGTAGAGGTATCAAACTGATATTTCTATATGATACTAAGTTCTACTGTTCCTGGAAGCTGTAGAAAAATCAACCTTCTCATCCAACGCAATCAAAAGATACAGCCATTTAGGACGCAAATTTCCGCAAATTTTCGAAACTCGCACGGGAATCAAAACCTACAGGGTACTTCCCGTAAACTCAGAATCTTGAAATTTAGTACGAAGTCACGTCTTATAGTACAGATATAGGAAAAATTACGAAAAATGTAAATTTTCAGTTTCATCATATAAAAAAAATATTTTTGACAATTTTGAAAATTTCAAAGTTACTACTCCTTATCTACAGGTTTGTACGGAACCCTAGGTGCGCGAGTCCAACTCGCACTTGACCGGTTTTTTGAAATGATGGCACCTTATAATTAAGTAACTGCTCTTCGTTTTAATCACTACTTTCATTATCTGATAAAGATTTAGTTACGCTTTTGAAACTCTATGACCTCCATATGTCAATTTCAAGCTTTCCGGTGCAAAGTTTGTGTGTTAATAAAGTAAATTGTTCTATTAATTCCTTCCATGTACTTAGATCTATGGTAAACACCAAATACCGATAGCTACCGGTATTTCCTAGTGCATTCGGTTAATTCCGAAAATCGGGTTATTCCGATAATTACTAATTTCTACTAAACGCTGCGACTTTTATTGCTCTGGTATCATTCACCTAGACGCCATCTTACCGCGCTCCCCCGCTTCAGTTGCGTCAGGCTGCTATGAGCGAGTAAGCGTGTCCTACATCGACACTTCTGCAAACGAGTGCTATTTCCCGCGTTTTTGGATTACCAGAATTACCCGAACATCTGTAATTAAGAAGTCTGGTAAGTTATTACACTGATTGTTTTTAAATCTGATAGATTATCGTTTTAGTGCACTACAAAGTTGGTTTAGAAAACTGTAGCTCAAGGTTTTTTGTTATTTTCGGATTTAGCCGACAAGGGCAAATCCGAATTCGGATTTACCCGATGTTGATTTTACATAGTACTGGTCAGTGGTTCTCAATATTTATATTTTTAATTGTGGAACAAATGAATTTGTTTTCAAATCGTAATTTTTGTTTCAGGTACGCTTTTTTTAAATAGCTACAAAAGTGCACCCATTACAAATCACCAAAGGCACAGCAAGAACTTATATCACGAAATGCCAAAACGCAGAATTCGAAGAACAAAAGAAAATTTAAGATTGATGTTGAAAAGCCAGGTCCTTCGGGAGTAAAAAAAGCTAAAACCAAAAAACAAAGCAAAAAGAAATTTAAACGACATGATTCAAACAGCTCGACGAGTGTATCAGATAAAATGAGTGTATACAGTGAAACAGAGATAGATTTTCCCGCCTGTGAAAAATTATCAGACGAATTCTGGGATGAAACATATTTTGACACATTAATAGAAGAAGAAAGCCCCGAATCACAAGAAGTAGACGGAGAAAGTAAACAGGAAATAACGTGTGATGTATTAAATGACAGAAAAATATTTTGTAACGAAAATTTGAGCAATCCACATCAAAAAAAAGAAAAAGGCAAAGGCAAAGGCAAAAAAACGAAGACAGGTAAAGAAAATAGTTATTTTAAGGAATGTGATATTCATGAAAATGTTATAACTGACAAACTGCTTAGAAATATTGAAAATACTCAAAATGACGAGACTGAAAATAACAAGACTGAAAATAGGAACAAGACTGAAAATAGAAACAAGACTGAGGAACAAACAACCAAAGATAAACAACTACCTGATAATATGTATGTATACAAAATAGAAGGAGCGATTGATGAAGAGAAAGAAGACTACATGATTAATGAAGGTGGAGCAATTAATGAAGAGAAAGAAGACTACATGATTAATGAAGAAGGAGCGATTAATAAAGAAAAAGAAGACTACGTGATTAATGAAGAAGGAGCGATTGATAGAGAGAAAGAAGACTACATGACCAATGATGCAGTACTTGTAAGGTATTTCAGCAGAAAAAAATGGACCTATTACATTGGGTTTATTGAGAATGTATTTCAAAAAAATAACGAGACATATTACACCGTTGATTTCTTGAGAACAATTAAAAGGCCACATCTTACATTTATCCAGCCGAAAAGAAAAGATCGCGACGAAATAACGAAACTATTTATCATAAAAAAAGTAGATTTAGAAAGAAACAATGAAAATTTCAGAGAATTTAGCTTGTTGGATGAAAGTGACAAAGTGTATTATTAATAATAATATATTGCAATCCTCGTTTCGGACGGATTTTTGATAAGTAACTTATTGATTGATTGGTAATTTTATAAGTTTCACAAATATGGTCCAAGAATATATCAATAAAAAAAATTTGATCTGTTTTAACTCAATTTAATTGAAATTTTATGTTGTGTTTTTGAATAAAACTTTTATTAGATTTGCAATTTTTTCCTTTTATTTAAACACCTTTTCTGAACCGTATACAAATAAACAAAAAGTTTGAGATCCGTAGACTACATTTCGGGTAATTCCGAAATATAAATATCACGTATTGATTGATATGATATTCAATGGCAATTATGGAGAAAATAATGTTGCGAGGGTAAATATGGACGAAAAATTAATATACACCTTATTTTATAATTAAATAAAACCCACTTTTAAACGTCTTTCGGAATTACCCGACCATACTTCGGAATTGCACTCAAGTAAACCAAAACGAATTAGGTTTTTGACAAGATTTTTTTTACAGATGCCGAAGATATATGTTAAAGTCCTTGAAATAGACGTTTAGGCTGTGCATTAAAGTATACAAAGTGACCTACGACAGTAGCATTAACTGCACCATTCTAACAGGGTTACTAAAAATACAAACATCCCGCCAACTCTTCAAAAATCCTTTCGTATTTACCCGAATGCACCTTACTCAGTTCCCATCGCTAGCTTGTGAGTGAGATCGTCTTACAGATATTCCCTAGATTTATACTAAAAGATACCCCGACTGGAACGGCACCTACTCAATCGAAATAGATACTCATCTTGAAGGGTGACATAATTTATGTAGCGCGTATGTAACACAGTAGACATACACACACAAACATACAAATATAGTATAAGTTACCACTTGTAATAGTGTTAAAAGAACTAAAAATAAATAAATAAAGATACATGTTCACCAAACTGCGCCAAACGCCAGCGCAGGAACCCAAATACATCCAACTGTAACCACCTCAAAAACTAGAACTGGAAGTCGCAGGACTTACAATACAACTTACAACGTGACACAGAAGATGCAGCTGGAATCACAACACTGACCAACAAAACACTCGACGCGTTTCGCCACTACACGTGGCATCCTCAGGAGATATTGTCGACAGACTACGAGCGACTAGTCGTCTAGTGGAAATTTAAAGCAAAATAATCCTCTTTTTCAGCTTTAGTCATAGATTTCCGCAAAGTAACGCCTGATTCCATCAACTGTCTCGTTGGTCTACCAATTTTACAGTAATATGTCTGGCATAATTAAAACTGTCTGTGTTTACATAGTCATGTTATTAGATGCTGATAAATGTTCAGTATACATCATGCTAATAACATGTCAGTCTAGTGCGGTGCTGTGTCAATCGACTGAGTGTTTAACAGGTACGTTCTATTTTGTTTTCGTTTGCGTCAACATTTTCTGAAAGTACCACTGACCTCCATATATACAAGTACGCTGGACTAACTACAGGCCGGGTCATAGTGAGGCGATTTGATTTTCGCCATTTTGGCGCTTACGGCTGCGGTGGGTGGGAATGGACTAATAATAGAGATGGCACATTGAGATAAAATACATCTAATAAACCTTTTCCTACTTAATAGAATGGATCATAATAATTTTAATAAATTCATGGGTTGATTTAATGATGGCTTAAATCCAAAATAGGCAAATAGTTGGCTAATACTATGACTAAGCAAGGGTAGGGTAATCGTATGGTAGGGAGTGAGGGGGTGATGTGTGGCTAGCTAGCTAGATGAAACAAATAGGTACCTAATTTTTTTGTGTTGTGTAATCATGTATTATTATTTTATGTGATTACATTTACATTTTACATTAATAACAGATTTTAAAGTGCCTGTAATATCAATGGAAGGTTAAATTGTTGAATATTAGCCGTAAATGCACTTACTTGTGGAATGAAACCCCACTTCCTCTCTGGTAACGAGTTTTGCATTATACGCACTCTTTCATGGTTTATATATATACTATCACCACTTATTTATGTATCAACTTTATTAATACAAGACAATAAACAAACTTAAATCGCATTAAACCTTCAAAATCACTTTAAATACGGAGACAATTCAAATCATGCACCGGCCATTGTGCAGTTTACGTCAGATTTAGTTCCTTTCCCACGCATTGGGGGCGCTTCAAATAGGCACAAAAAACAGCTGTCATTTTATAGGGTATCATTGGTCCCGCGTACTTGTATAGAGGTCAGTGGAAAGTACTGAATGATTCTACTTTGTTTAAAATAAAATAAAAAAAAGAATTAAGTATCTATCACTCGATTTGGTGTAAGCATTTTGTAAACTTAAAACGGTTTAACTAATCAAACTCAAAAAACGATCAGAATACACATACCTTCTATAGAGGAGTATGTGATTGAACTTCCTGCTGATCTCATAAGTTCAATAAATTTAAAACTACTGCGAGCGCAACCACAGCTAACAGCTAGTTCACCCAAATCACGTTAATGGCCGTAATAATTTGTGCCGCAAATCATTCGTGTAATCGCAGCTTCCAAGCAGATATTCTAATAGCCGCGTAGCCGTAGCCGTTAAACGGTGCTGCTTCCTTCCCGAACACAAACACGCCGTGTTTTAGTGTGGAAACGATAGGTAGCGCTTCCGGCTAGTGTTGCTCATAGATAATCTAAGAATTGAATGAATATCGATAGTCTATCGATGATATTGGCTGTGAGATTCGAGTGGAACTATTAGTTGTATTGCTTTAATTACATAAAATACTTTTGATACTATCGATACTACGAACAAAACCGATGCTATCGTTATTTGCGGTTCGATCCCCGCACAGTACAAGCTTATGTGTGCATGAACATGTGTGTTTGTACTGGTCTGGGTGTTTTCTATGCATTATATGTATTTATTTACAAAAAAAGTATTTAAGTATGTTTATCCGTAGTCTAGTACCCATAACACAAGCCTCGTAGCTTAATTTGGGACTAGAGAATTGGTTTGATTGTTGTGAAATATTTTTTTATTTATTTTAAAAAGTTGAGGTTATAATATGATTATGAAACTACCGACTGTCCGGCCAGGCCTGTGTGCGGATTGATAAAGTATCGATTGTCAGACAATTTCATTGGACCGTTTCAACGGAGTGGAACGCACTCCCGACTACAAAGGTGAAATTATTTGATGGACACGAGAAGTTATTTATTTCTACGCTTTTGCGAGCAGTGACATTTCACTGTTCGTATAGCCATAGTCTGGCCATTGCCATCTATCGTATAAACAAAGATACATTCATATAAACATCCAGGTTCACAAAGTTGGTTGGTAAAATTGATTACGATGGTAAAATTAATTATGTAAGAGTTTTCTGTCTAAATTAGAGGTGAGGTGACTGTCACTAAGCGCGAATGTCATGTCATGTCAAATCATAATCATGTCTAATCTAAACTTGAATAACGAAATTCTATCGGTTCGAAACATCTCCGCTCGGCTCGTCTCGTCTTCGTTTTGGTGGAGTCAGGGCTTCATACGTAAAAAATATTATTATTATTATTACGTTCGTTACGTCGTTACATACAATATAAATAGTGCAAGTGCCATGAATGTCATTTTTATGATATTTAAATCACAATTATGTCTACTAATCAATGACAAGTCGAGGTGACACATTATTTTTTTTCGCTTAAATTCATCGATAGTCAAATTATCGATAATCCCGCATGTCTTGCTTTTGCCGCGACAGGAAAACCGCGATCACTAACGTAGTATTATGCCGAATTTACGGATAAAGCTCGCTATGCAAGGTAAGACTATGCTAACTAGGATTTTTACACCCTGTATTATATTAAAACTGCAAGCAAAATCAGTGAAACTAACTAACTAACTTTATGAAAGTATCAATACAAATAGAAAACCAGGTTTTATTCCAAATGATCCAATAACTAATCAAATCTATTCAAATGTGCAGTGGCCAGCACATCAGGCTGCCCATTTTTGTTGCAGAATCGCCCGTATCACATGCGCATAAGATACCGCAGTGCTTACCGTGACGTGCTGGCCATTGTACTAGATATTTAATTGAACTAGGAGTAAGTTATCTCCATATATATAAAATTGTCGTGTCACAATGTTCATTTCCGTACTCCTCCGAAACGGCTCGACCGATTCTCATGAAACTTTGTGAGCATATTGAGTAGGTGTGAGAATCGGCCAACATCTCTTTTTCATACCCTTTAGTGATAAGGGTTGTCCACACTTTACATTTGTATGGCAAAACAACTTGTATAAAGGTCATAGAAGCATCCATAAGTTTATGGTAAAAAAGATTTGGTAAAACGAACATCAGTTGTCTTAGCAACTGCTAACAAAACTTTTCGTCTCAGCAAATCGTCACCCTACTGACGAGCTTTTTACCAAAATCTCACGCAAACGTGAGCTTTCACTCCCGGATTCTGGCATCGGACCTGCTGCATCCGGACGAAACCGACCGGATCCACCGTGAACCGGTGCGAACTGGTAGGAACCGCTTCATACCGGTTTCACAGGTAGTCGCGTCGCCGCGTTTCCCAGTTAATTATCACGTAACTTAGAGGAAATTTCGTTTGCGCTATTCACGTGAAATTTGAATGGGGGAGCACTTACCTATAGGCCTGCTAAGAATTTCAATGTTCAGTGTAATGTGGATCAAATTAGACTTTACTGTTTTTTACGTAGTTATATAATAGTCAACTCCGAAGAAAATTCCATTATATTCTGCGTAAAAAAAAAACAAAAAACAGCAAACTATTTGCCTCTATTTTCTTTTAGCGCTAGCACCTGGAAAAATTCTGTGAGCAAAAGTTTACTACGGGTAGGATATGAGGTGCCTGATAGGAACTCGTCTCTTCAAAGAGGTTTCACGTAAGAATAGCCTACGCAGTATTTTGTTGCCTAGGTTACATAATGCATCTCCGTATGAAATACGTAATATCGTAACTCACAATAATGACCATGCACTTTAATTTCATATTAAGTTAATCAAGCTACGAAAACCAAATAAATAAATTGGTGATCGAAAGTAAAGTTGTTTGTTTGGTATTATTTTTAAATTACTGTTTGGTTTAGAAAAAAAAACTACATTTATAGTTCAAAAACCCTCGACTAAGCCAAGAAAACACCTGGTTAGCGTCATCGGCTGAACGGGTTTTGACCAATCAAAGCTACGAACTACCGTGAGTAAATGATCTTTCGACTAAAAAAGTCACTGGAAATCGGTGCATCCATTCGGGAGCCAGGATGCCACAGACACACTAAAACAGAAACACATGTACACACAAAAAGACAAAGAGATCGAACTTATAACAAACCCATTTTTCGACGACGGTTCAGAAATGCGTAAGGAGGCGATCAAACAAACTACGTGTTCAAGACGCCTGTTAACCCGGCACGGCAACGACGTCGTAAGACGTAAGTGTATTGCAGTGTTAGTCAGAGCAGGCGCTTCTGAGTGGCGGCTGGCGACGAGCCAATGGCTGACACGGCGGCACCACTCAGGAGTTTCTCGATAGCCGTAATTAAGTTGAAAATGGAGACACGAACGCGCCTCTGATTTGTACAAAAGTTAACAACTACTTTGACTACTACTTTGGTGTGAATGGTCAAGAATTTGACTTTTAACCAAGAGGTCGCGGGTTCGATCCCCGCACTGTACAAACATTTGTGTGCATGAACATGTCTGTTTGTACTGGTCTGGGTGGTATATGTGTTTATTTAAGTTTATTCGTAATACCGCTGTTGATTCTGATATCTGTAACACAAGTGCTTAAGCTACTTACCACGGAGTCAGATCAATGTATGTGATGTTGTATATTTATTTATTAAAAAAAACTCGTTCGGGACGAAACAACTTTGATGTCTAAGCTGATGGAGTCGTTAAACGAATGAAGGTGTTCGCAGGTTTATGAGTTTGACTAAAGTTACTAACTTTCGTGGTTTGATAATATACGAAATCACAGTATTCAAAGTTATTTTAATGTACAACTGCGAAAAGCTTCCAAATTATCGCTAAACATTTTTCAATCAAAAAGCTATTTGAGACCTATTAATCAAATATTTCATTCCCAAATGCCAAGGTGGCCTGATATTACATACAAATTGCTCTCGTTTAAAGAAAATCAAGTAAATTACAATAAATTAATCTTCCAAAGCGGGGAACAATAAATTTTCCTTCAATTCAGACGGTAAGAAAAGAGACGAACGCCTTTTTATTGCTCTTTGTTTTTGTGTAGGCATTTATACAATAATTGCCGACAGCGAAAATATTCGTTGGATTGTTGTGATATTAAATGAGAAGGCTGGATTATAATATCCAATTCAAAATTCAATAATTGTTCGAGGTGAAAGAATATTTGCATCGATAACAGGATTTTTTAAACATTTAGGCTTCAACACTAATTACTGGTTATCATGGTCTAAACGCGATATACGAGTAGGTATTTCGTGAGTATTAGGTACTCACTGCTCGAAGTTTCGGCTGGATTGCGCAGCCGTGGTCACGAGCTGACTAGTGGCGCGCGGCGTCGTCTGCTCGGGGCGGTCGCCGAAAAATATCGAAATAAATTATATCGCGTTTAGACCCGATAACCAGTAATTAGTTTTAAATTGCAACGCGAAAGTTTAAAATCATATTTAGGCTACAAATCAAACCAAACAAAGGAAGATACGATACGTCCTTACAATCATCATCTTAAAAATGGCCCGCTCACGCAAACGCATCAACGTGTAAACAACTTGCAGAAGGATCCGACGATGATCAGGAGCGGAGCAGGTCCATTAGATTCGGTTTAGTAGAACCACACTTAGGCCCAGGGCACAACTGCGGGATACTGTCGCCGCGATTCGGAACTGTCAATGATTTAGAGGCGGCCACGAACGCACTTACAGTCGCGAGGCGACAAAAATTAGCATATGGGCCCCGGTTGTATGACGATACTATAGACAATCGTATCCGTAAAACTTTGTAAAGATAAGCCTAACTAAGACTTAACAGCTCACAGTAAACCATCGATGATCCACGACAATATAAAACCTAAGTAATGGAAATATGCATTGGCATATGGGCCCCGGTTGTATGACGATATTAGTTAAAAACGTATACATAAAACTTTGCAAAGATAATCCTAACTAAAAACTTAGCATCTCACCATCTAAACCATCAATGATCCTCAGACGATATAAAATCTAAGTAATTTAAGGCTACAGTGATTTTTTGTATAAGTTTGGGAGCTCTTGAGCATAAAATAAACGGATTAATAATTCGTATCAAAGATGAACATCGCTGGTGCGATGGAAGTTTTAGAGGTTAGGTAAGGTTTAAGTACACGAGGTAGTCCCATATAACTCGTTTCCATCTCCATGGCTTTATGGCAAAAAAAGGTATCTTAAATGAATCATCGCTTAATAATGAATGATTAAATAGGGGTTATTAGTATTTAAACATAAGAATTAGTGCTTCTACACTGTAGTTGTACACCAACGACCACTTTGGTGTAATAGTCAAGAAGTTGACTATTAACCAAGAGGTCGCGGCTTCGATCCCCGCATTGTACAAACATTTGTGTGCATGAAAAAGTCTGTTTGTACTGGTCTGGGTGTCATGTGTATTTATTTAAATTTATTTTACCACTGTTGATTATGATGACTGTATGATATCTGTAGCACAATACTTAAGCTACTTACCACGGAGTCAGATCAATGTATGTGATGTTGTTGTATATTTATATATTTTACACTGTAGTTAAAATTAGAGATCATATTTATCCGGTTCTAGTATATTTCTTCGAGTCATGGAAGTCTTTATCATAATGTATAAGCAGTACTCAGTGTTGACTTTGTCTGCTCTGAGTAGCCAAGTTTAAGTGTTTTAAGGTCGTAACATCCCCCACAAACACAATACGGACGCGCCTTAACACGTAAGAACAGAGACGAACTAGGGAAATGAAAACAAATTGAAATATTTTTCGTTTGCATCCTAAACTATCTCTCTGCATGACCTAACGGTTAGACTGGCAGAAAATGTGTATTAAACATTCAGTCCGCCTCTTGTACATCTAAAAAGACTTCAGTTTTTATAAATAAACATACAACAACATCACATACATTGATCTGACTTCGTGGTAAGTAGCTTAAGCACTTGTGTTACAGAAATCAGAATCAACAGTGGTATTACATATAAACTTAAATAAATACATACATATAACACCGAGACCAGTACGTACTTATTTACCATCCGTGCTTCAGAAGTCAGAGGCCCCTGAGCGGCTCAATGACATCTGATAATAAGGTTGGTCACTTACCTTTCACACAGCCCTCCACGAATCCGCACTGAGCTCGCGTGGTGGAGTATGGCTCATACCACCTCTCATAGTTGAGGGTCCTGTGCTCTGCAGTGGTACGTACTCGTGAATAGGCTGATGAGATGAGAAGAAAGTTATTTACAAGTATTACACAATATTTTTTCATGTAGTTTGTACAAATTCAAAAAAGAAATTAATAAAATTCTCTCTTGCAGTGTAGATTAAATCACCATTTGTATTTAATTGTGTATAATTAAGTAAGTTATTCACACTCATTCTTGTTACTACCTAGTTCCTTTTTACTATATTACTAACAAAACTACTAATAGTCGATAGACTATATCTGTATTTTTAAGTTTTAACCCTCAAACATTTCAATTAACATAGAACAAAATGTATGTAAATGTATACTGCTTTACTTTACGTTATTCATTAACTGTTACTTGTTTTATTAGCCATAAATAAATGAAATAAAAAAATATATCTTCAAATCCTAATTTTATCGATACCTAAATACATCCCTGTCGTGAATTGCCTAATCTATTGTTCTCAGCACATTGTCGCTCCACAACTCTTAAGCTGAAGACGCGCGAGGCCTAACTTGAAGGGATTAAGTCGAAAACAATGAGCTACGGCGCTGCAATGACAGCCGATTAATCTTTAAGAATAAACTTGGTCATAAATTGTCACGGGGTTGCTCGGCTGACCCCGGACAAAGTGTGTTGAAAGGAGTAAAGGTTTTGAATAAAAGCCGAGATGGGCATTTAGTAGGATATATTTAGTCGGAGCCGTGTTTACACCTTTAACACCTGAACAATATACATAGGCCACAGGCCTCTGATAAAACTAAAAAAATAGCTCAGACCGGTAGATACTGGGTCTGGTTCTATAGAAAATTGCTAACTAAGAAATTCAGTACATTTTATGACTAATAAAGAAAAACCACCTTGTCTTTGCTTTAAACTATATCAAGAAATCCAATTATTTTTGATAAATTAAGAACTTAAGAAATTAATAAATTAATAAATTAATACCCGTTCATAATTAAATTTTTAAATTTCAAATGTTACTAAATTGAAATAAGTTTTGAATCTAAAGTTTATCAACACTTAGCTGAGCTCCCAGGACTGAATCAGCTGACCAACGAAGCCTCTTTAACAGCTAACTTGACCTCCAACAATTTCACGGAGGAAGACATTCCGTAGAGGTTTTTCCTTTCTTCATAAGAACGGCCAGGGCAAACTCCAGAAATAAAGCCCCGAGCCAAAAGGTGAAGCCGGAGTAGATGAAAACAGGAGGAAGAAGAAGTAGATCCAAATAAGAAGGCCACTGAAAGAAATGTACAATTAGTCCACACTCCTGCCCGAGCTTTATGCTAAGATTCAGTCAACAACTTCAGATATATTTACCTGAGGTTACTAAATGATGCTGCCTTACATGTTCGCTGAACCAAGCCTCAGCTCAACATACTAATGTGCCAAGAACAACCTGAAATATGAACATGTGGAATTACGATATTACCCTTTTTTTCTTTATCAACATCTCGGTTATAGAATAAAATTTCCTGAAATTCATACCTGGGCCAATACTTAACAATTGCTGTATTGCTGTGTTTGTATGTAAAAACAAAAATCTGAAACAAGAAATCGATGTTTTAACTATTGTGTTTCACACATGGCGCTACTCGTAACCTCCAAATTTCAAGGCAATAGACTTACCATGATAAACAAAAATCTGTGCCGCGGCCGAAACTAATTTAGAAAAGACGCCATGACTCTGGGGCACTTTATTTTTGGGTTTTATGGGGTCAAGCCCCGACCCTAACTCCAAGATTTTTCAAAAATTTCTAGTTTTTATTTTTTTACGCCATGCTACTTTTGCCGCGTCAGCTCCCAGAGTGCTTTCAAAACGGAAATCCTATACTTGTCAAACACGAAGACATTGACAACACAGCTGTCACAAATCCACTTTCCCTTTGGGCAAAGGGATCAATGCCATACAGCCTAAACATAACGCAAAATGTACCATCGTTATTAATAACCAAAATTTCACAACGTTACAAAATTATGTCGATTTTGTAGTTAATACACTAAAGATCTACATATACGTTGATAAAAATAAGTCCGTCTGGGTTGCTACCACCAGATTATTTAAGTCTGTCGCCATTAGACCCGAGGAGACTGTTCAATGTTTAAGCTTAGGAGTAAAGTTCCGAAAAAACTCGCTAGATGGCGCTGTACTGAGTTAACTCGCGGTGACGTTTTGTTTACGTGTGTTCTTATATTAACTGTGAATTAGTGAGTACCTAAATAGATAAAAAACAAAAACTCGCACGTGCACCCACTCGTCGGCGCGCCGAGCGACTTTTTGTCTCCCTACCCACACGAAAATTTTTATTTTCTGTGCCCCGGCTGGCATCTCGCTGAGATGCCCACACAACCCCCGGGGGTGGTCCGCCGCCGTACTAGGCCGCGGATCTTCCACCGTCGCCAACCGCACCCGTTCCCGCCGGTGGATACAATTATCCGGCTTATGGAAAAAGACCGCCGTGACGGTGGTGCGTCCACCGCACTCCCAGCAGCAGCATTCGCCCCACCTCGTCAAGCGCCTGTGGTGACAACCAGCTCACCCGCGCCCGAGAAGCCTCCCGTGCCCGCAGCACGTACCACGCCGCCGCGCACATATGCGGCCACGGCCGCAACCAGCGCGACCACAACGCGCACTGCGCCCGGGCCGCGCACGAACACCAGCGCGTCCGCACCACGCTCCGGCGCGCCACCGCGCACTGCGCAGCCCGTGCGAGCTGCACCGTCCGCGGCCTCCACCACCACGTCTAGGGCCACCACGAGCCGTCCGACCGCGACCGCATCCGCGGCTAGAGCTCCCTCGCGAGAGCTCGCCGTGCCGACTGCGACCGCCGCCCGTGCGGCTGCGCGCGTGCCACCTGCCGCGCCGCTGCCCCAACGTCACCCGCGCGACCCGCGCGTCCGCCCCGCGCCCGCGCCTGTGCCTACCCCGGCGCCGCGCCCGACCTCTTCGCTTGCGCCTCCGGCTGAGCAGACGCCGCAAACTGTGCGCGTTATCTCGCCGGCGCGCTACACGCCGCCAACAAACTTGCGGCCTCCGTTCTCGCCTACGGCGAAACGCAACCGGGACTCAGCATCCCCAGACGCCAACCCGCACTCGCTACCGCGTCTTAACCTGTCGCCTATGGACACTGCGGAGTCTGTAGACGGCAGCGCCCCTACCGCAACCATCGTTCCAGCCCCCGCTCCCCGCTCGCCCACTCAAACGGCGCCTAACCTGCAGAGGAGGTATCCCCCTCTGATAGTGGAAAGGCTGCCGGACTGGGCGACTCACTTCAAGGAGCTGAAGAAGCTACTCAAGCGGCCACCGAACGCGAGACCCTTCGGCAAGGGAATTCGTTTCCTCCCCAAGGATGAGGAGGAGTACCGCGTGGTACAGCGGTATCTAACCCAACTCTCGGCAGCAGACAGCAGCATCTCCTGGTTCTGCTACTCACTCCCGACGGAGCAGAGTCTCAAGGTGGCCTGTGCATGCCAGGAGTCCGCATTGAGGCCTGGAGGGGCAGGAAGGGGCCACCGCAGTGCCACCGCTGCCAGACTTTCAGGCACTCTTCGCACAACTGCCACCGCCCCCTGGCGTGCGTGCGTTGCGGCGAGGAACATTCCGCCAGGGATTGCCCGCGGCCGGTGGAAGAACCGCCGACCTGTGCCAACTGTGGTGCTGCGCACACTGCGAACAACACCAAGTGCCCAGTGTTCCTCAGGGAACTTAAGATCAGGAGGGCCAGCACTGTCGCGCGCACCACCGTCACCACGAAACCTGCACACAACACCTTGCCTGACGAGGAGAACGCACAGTCCTCCCTCATGGCCGCGGCAAACCCCCCTGCAACCACCGGCAGGAGCACCCGACGACGCCGACGACGGCGCGGGGTAGAGAAGGAGGAGGAACAGCCATCCGTCACTGCGCCGGCACCAGCCCTACCCATCGCCCCCGCAGGGGCGAAGGCAAGGCTGGATGGGGCAGTTAGACGGACAGTGCAACCGAACGAGAAGGATACCATCACAGACTGCGTGAAAGTACTTCACGCAGTATTAGAAGCCATACAGGCCGGGCTTAACCCCGTGCCGATAATCCTTAGACGGCTGGCTGATCTATACAGTGATGTGTAGTCCCCTCCTAAGAGTGATGTCCTGGAACGCCGACGGGCGTTTCAGAAACTCAAGAACTCCTTAAGGCGGTCCTTAAAGAGCAGGAGACAGACATCACTCTCCTGGAAGAAACCCGCCGGAATTACCCCCAGAGAAACACCGGATATGACACCACCAACCCATCACCACCAAAGACGCTGGCTCGTAGCTGCAAAGCTCGCTAGCGCCGTTACCACGGCAGTCGAGATCACTCCTGCCAACCCATCACGACCCATGACGCTGGCTGGTAGCTGCAAAGCTCGCCAGCGCCACCACCACAGCAGTTGAGTTCGCTCCTGCCAACCCAACGACCCGCCCGTTTTCACGGGCGGCGGTAGAACCCACCGAAAGGGGCCATTGCCCCGTACGGTTTCGCCCCAGACCCCTACGGGGTCAGGTGCGAAGACTCGCAGTACCTAAACACTCATTAAATAGTTCGCGTTTAGACCCGATAACCAACAGATAGTGTTAAAATGCAACGCGAAAGTTTAAAATCAGTTTTCTTATATGTTCTTGCGAACGAATAAATGTTGTCTTGCTATCGGAACCTTGGTTTTATTTGGGGTTCCTTCCTGTGGGCTTTTTGGGACTTTCCTAGAGATTGTCAGCCGATAGACACTCAGCAGTCTCTCGGGGTCTTTAATGAGACTTAACTATCGATTTATAAAAGTTTTCAGACTGCGGGCGGTCTTACATTGACGACCACTTTGGTGGTCACGACACAATGGTCAAGAAGTTGACTATTAACTAAGAGGTCGCGAATGCGATTGTGTAAAACTGTACTGTACAATCATTTGTGTGCATAAACGTCTGTTTGCATTGGCCTGGGTGTTATATGTATTTATTTAAGTTTATTTGTATTACCACTGTTCATTCTGATATCTGTAACGCAAGTGCTTAAGCTACTTACCACGGAGTCAGATCAACGTATGTGATGTTGTTGTACATTTATTAAAAGCTAATATTTTAAAAACCACTGACATGAGCTTGGATAACAGCTGTAAGCTTCAACGGCTGGTAAAGAATTTTGACCAACCATAGCTAAGAACCACTGTGATTAAATTATGTTTTGAATAAAAAAATTGGTTGCCTGTAAAGTCGGTATACGGGTGAAAGTTTTACGTGACAACGACTTTGAGTGGTAAAATAATTTTAATGTGAATATTCATTCGTATAACATGAACCGGTGTGTATGCCTATCTCTCTCACTCTCTCTCTCTCTCGCTCTGTCTCACTCGCTCTTAGGCGGGTTAACTGTGCTCGAGTGGAAGGGACGCGTGCCTTTCACTTTTTATGTCTGTCTCACTCGCTCTTAGGCGGGCTAACCATGCCCGAGTCGAAGGGACGCGTGCCTCTCACTCGCTCTCATTGTGAGCGCGGAACGTGAGCGGAGCGTAACGCAGTTTCTTGAAGTGTCACCCGGCAAACAAATTTATAAGACGTTGTCATGTCAAAACTGGACTGAAATCTTTATATTACTTTTTGTTATACGCATTCACATTACAAACTAAGGATAATATTTTTGCAGTAGAAAAAATCAACTGTCTGTGACGGGTATCGAACCCGCGTCCATGGGAATCTAGCCCGTGTTCGTATACCACTCAACCACTCAGATATTGGCAAAGCCCGTCTTTGCTATTGCTTTTTTACCGCGGCCTGCGCGTTCCCACTTCAGACAGTAAGTTTTTCTACAGCAAAATATTATTTTTAGATTGAAATCTTGTCATCCGTTCGCTAGCTACGATGATCAAATAGATCAAACTATAACACCCCTTTTTTATCGTCGGGTGTTAAAAACGGAAACCTTTTTGTACATTTATTCTTAGTTACAGAATGTAGGTGAGCAAGGCGGAGTCAAAACACTAGAGTCCAGACTTTAATTTTATCTGAAGGTAAGGGGTAGGTAGGCATAAGCTTTATTTTCTTGACCCCTATTACGTTTGTGGGTATATGTTTTTGTGAGTGTATCTCTGTGGATTCGTAGCTCCCAAATGGATTGACCGATTTCAGTGTAATTTTTTTGGAAGGTAATTTAATCTCGGTGGTTCTTAGCTATGATTGGTCAAATAATACGTCCAGCCGGGGCTTTAAAATTAAAAAATTTAGAATTTTTAATATTTAATATGATTTTATTATTGTTTATGGAATAAATGACTTTATGACTTTGGCTACGGAACCCTAACAATAACCCAAAAAAACGTGGTATATGAATGGAATAATATGTCTTAACCTGAATAAATAATATCAAATTAAAAAAAATACAAATATTTACTTATTACTGATTTTTTTTTTGGTTGGAAGTGTGCAAAAAAAGTACCTACTTGGAGAACCAAAACCGCTAGACCACAAACACGGTGAATAAGTAACGCTTTAGACACTTCACCGTCGTAATTAATCTATTCAAATTAACATAATACCAGCGCCACTACAATATCGCCTGTTCAATGTCGGACGAGATTGAGCAGGGTCGGATTTGGAAGAGCTAGTTAGGGCTGCCAACAGTGGGCAGATCAAATAATAAATATATTTTTTATGTTTTTGATAGGAAAATGTTCTTTTACTTTTTCTGTTAGCAAATATTTAAAAATATAGTAGACTGTGCCATGATAAATAAAATATAAAAAAATCATTAAGGTAATACTAAAACTGTCTTACAATCAAAAATTTTGAAGATTCACAACCTAAAAGTCGATGTAGAAAAATAGCGTTGTAAATATAATCTTTATTTATTTATTTAGCACACTAGGTGTATTGACATTATATAGATGGTAGTTATGATGCTTAAAAACGAACTTGTTAGCCTTGTTACCTAGTAGGTGTGGCAAGTTTGAGGGCAGGTTAAATAAGTTTACATTTAAAATGAAAATAAAAATGGAATCAAATATTATTTGAAGTAAGTATAGTCTTTGCTAAAAGTACAGAGCAGACGGAATTTTTTGTTAATTGTCAAAGTATTCATCTACGGAATAATAACATTCAAGTTTACCTCTCTTTTGATGATTATCTGATATTATCCAATCAAATAATTTCGGAACCGATTTTATAAAAGGTATACTTAAGTAATATTTAAATGTTCGTTTTAAGGTTCTGAGTTTAGAGGACTTACCTAAGGATAAACAAACACATAGGTATCCCTTTTGTCTAAGGTATGGATGCCAGCAGTAAATGCGAACCAATAGAAATAAACAAGTACTTACTTTTTTTACAGTGATGAGACTCAGAACAAGTTTCCTAGACTTAGTACGATTCAAGTCATTAAAAAGGTTCCATTTTTATCGCCAAGAAAATGCTATTACGCATACCCACCAGCCGCGGGGGCAGGGGTTATGTGGGACTCCAGGCCTCAAAATGAGAACCCGCCTACCCACTAAAAACCTGACGGCGTCCGTCTGGTGCCATGTAAGAGCCGAGGAAATGGCGGGCTTACCATAGGCCGATGGCCATTAGCACTCCGCGTTTGATAATGACATAATCTAGTTAAATATTAAACACAACAAATCACACTATTATGGTTATGTGGGACTCCAGGCCTCAGAGAGAGAACCCGCCTACCCACTAAAAACCTGACGGTGCCCTCCGGTGCCATGTGAGTCGGGGACGTGGCGGGTTCACCGTAGGCCGAGAGGCCACAGGCATTCACCGCAGTTAACAGGTAGGTACCTAACCTAAGTTTAAGAGTGCCAACCCTACCCCAGCCTTTCCCTCCACGTCGCCGGCAAAAAGGTTAAAACCCTTTTTGTATCAGCTAGGATTTAAATTAGACCTAACTCAGTTTTAATCCCCGTTGCCGGATTGGCGGGTTTCGCTTTTAAATAAAAACCTGGTTCGCCCCGTGTTTGGATTACATTATTATGGTTGACAGAGATTGTTTTTTTAACACTAGCATTTGCCCTCGGCTTCGCACGCGGTAAATTCGAAGTATTAAGCATGTTATTATTGCATATATCTAAACCTCCCTCTTGAAACCCTTTATTTATTTTAAAAAAAACTGCATCAAAATCCGTTGGGTAGTTTTAAAGATTCTATCATACATACAGACACAGTAAGCAAAGTAACATCCACATCAAAATTTATCCAGCAGATTACACAGTTTTAAGGTAAATATTTAAGATGTGATCATTTTTTACATCGTGTTATTATTTGCTGCTTAAAAAAGCTGTTCTGAAAACAAAAACAATCATATCAATCAATCAATCATAATTTTTTTATTTTATTTTAAGGGACAGGGCAAGGAGAGTCCCACCCAAATACTTTCGCCAACCGAGAAATACTTAGCTTCGTTCGACATTTGTACTGAAACAAAAGAAATGTTAAAATAATTATATTTTTTTAACACTGGTCTATTGTATTTTATTTAATTAGTCCAGTTATTTCTCGTACAATGACTAATAGGTTTAACGCAGGCCTTGAAGTACCTAACCTAAATAACTTCTAAAAGTTTACTGTTTCATTTTTTATGTATTATTGCTTTTACCCATTTGTCGTTAAGTTACAACATGCATCGTCCTTTTAGATCAAATGAGACGAGGATAAAAAATCCTGGTAATTATTTAACCTATATTAAACATTGTATTTTCCTCAAAACATACAAATTTGGTTACTTATCGATAGTGCTTCAAAGTAAAACCTACATCACTGGCTGACACACACATGAACAAATCAAAATTGGTTTCAATTTTTTCAGCTGTCAGTTCTTTACGCTAGTTTATTCTAAGTCTATGCTTTATACTATATGGTGATATACAGGGTGTAAAAAAAACCTTAACGAAGCCGTCAACCACGCGTTCAGTACATCAAAACAAATCGTATGAAAAATAAATTTTGGCTGGGAAACAATTTTTATTTTTGGACATCAAAAAAATTTATTTAATTCTAACCCGCAATGTATAGCGCGCACACGGAAAAGTCACCGCGGGGCGTGTTGCTTTCCACCCGCCGCGACGCGGTTCGGTTCAAGTGTACGCTGTTCATTGCGGAGTGTGCCATTTAGAGGCTTTTTATGATAGAACTAGTGAAAATTTGTATCATGTTTCTTTGTAAAAAAGTTAAGTTATAACGGTCAGAAGTCATTTCTGTAAAAATCATCAATTTTTTTTCGAACTTTTACCATCAATATCTCAGTAACCATTAACTTCCCAGGTATGGTGTGAAGGAAAAAAAATGATCGTAACAATTGGTAGAATATGTGGTATTCGGGTTCGTTAAGGTTTTTTTTACACCCTGTATAAGACTTTTAACATGTCTCTATGAAAACCTTTTTTCTAAATTAGTAATATATTTTTTTTTAAATTCAGTGTTTGTTGTCAAGTCATGTACTCATTTTTGTTTCAGTGAAAATGGAAAAGCATGAAGTAACAGTATTTTTTTTAATTGCAATTAAGAATATGTACCCAAATACGGCACTGGCAGTTGCATTTTTGTAACAAACAATCATGCAATATATCAATAGGCAACCTATTTGAAACTTATTCACAATTTAACATTATTCAGTAGAGCACACGAATAATTATTTTACTCAACTCTCTTAAATTTACACAACTAAATATTCTTTACGTAGTTTAAATTTGACTGTCTCGTTGGTGTAGTGGCAAAGTTTCTGCCTTTCACCCGAGAGGTCCTGGGTTCGAATCCCAGGTCGAGCCAATAATTGCTTCTGAGATTTTCTGTCATGAATTTCTCAAAAACAGCTCGGAGTCGGGAAGTTCGCGGTGTTACACCCCCGTGCCTCGGAAAGCACGTTAAGCCGTTGGTCCTGCGCCTGATCTCTCTCCGGTCATGTCGGATTGCCGTCTCACCGAACTTTGAGAGTGATGGAACAGTGAGTGCACCTGTGTATTCCGCTCACACTTGTGCACTATAATATCTCCGGCGTAGTTGGGGGATATCTGTTGAGATTTGCCGCCGTGGTGAAAATCGGCCGGGAGGACAATAGTCTTACATAATAATGTATTTAAAATTGTAGGTATTGGTTATTGTCTGTATTGTGTTTTAATTTTACTAATGAGAAGTACATACGAATAACCTAAAACACAATCAAATTAGGCATTCAGATTTTCAGGAACAACCATGGTCCTATCCTACCACAGGCTATCCAATTTTTCCATTAAAAAGTTTGTTTGTACTGCGGTCCTACTGTGTCAATCTGTTTGTACGTAATAAACTTGAAACGTCACTGAATCAGCTGAAAACTTCCACAAATGGAGTTCTGTAAACATCCGGTGTGTGAACTTTGGAAATATTTTCACTGTATGTTATTTACGACTGTTATTTTGGATTGACCATACAAAAACTGGAATCAGCTTTATCATGAACATGTTGACATTAAAGCAAAATCACAAATATAATAAATATACAGGGTGTTTCAAAAAACCTATAATGAATGACTGAAGGGTGTTGTTATGACCGTAACACTAAACAACTTTTCCAAAGGAACCTAGGCCGAAAACTCAAAAAAAATTTTGAACCTCCCATACAATATTGCCGATCAGCTGATTGATTAACTAGGGCAGGGCCCAATTTTTTTTAAAGAATTCGACCTAGGTTTCTTTGGCAAAGTTATACGAACACAACAACACCCTTCAACCATTATAGGTGTTTTTGAAACATCCTGTATATTATACATACTATCGCTAAAAATAATTGTCGTGGTATGCTATTGATCTGCCGTCACGAGGTATGACTAAGCGAGGACTTTTTTTCGCGCTTTTATGATGGCTCAGGGTATCAGCTATTTCAGTAATAGCTTTTACCCTGAGTATTTCCTTTATTAATTATTTGTAATTATCATGTAGGTTAATTTTATTTGTCAAACAAATTGAATTCTCGTATATACTTATATTACAAATACGAAAGTACGTCTGTTACGCTTTAAAGCTGAAAAAGAGAATTATTTTGATTTAATTTTCCACTAAACGTCGCCAGCGCAGGAACCCGAATATATCCAACTGCAACCACATAAAAAGACTAGAGCTGGAAGTCGCAGGACTTACAATACAAATCACAACGTGACACAGAAGATGCACCTGGAAATATGTAGTGGCGAAACGCGTCGAGTGTTTTGTTGGTGTCAGTGTTGTATTTCCAGGTGCATCTTCTGTGTCACGTTCTGAGTTGTATTATGACATGAGTCGTGCTCTAGTTTTTTCAAATGGTAACAGTTGGATTTTTTAGGGTTCTTGCGCTTGCGTCGTTTATTGGAAATTTAGAGCAAAATAATTCTTTTTTTCGGCCTTAGTCATGGATTTCCGCAAAGTAGCGCCTGATTCCATCAACTTTGTTCGCTTTATCGCATAAAATACTGAGTGATATACTGATATTCATTCATAATGTTACATAAACCTATATCTGTTTCCAAAGTTTACTCTTGGAAGTAGAAATAGTATAGTTTTTATCCCGAATCTTCACTATTTACCAAGATCAACGCGGGCGAAGCCTATACCGAGAAGCTAGCCGTAATACTGATAATCAGCCCACAGACTGACAGACAGACTACCTTGTTGGTGTAGTGGCAAAGTTTCTGCCTTACATCCGAGAGGTCCTGGGTTCGAATCCCAGGTCGAGCCAAAATGGTTTCTGAGATTTTCTGTCATGAATTTCTCAAAAACAGCTCGGAGTCGGGAAGTTGGCGGTGTTACTCCCCCGTGCCTCGGTGCGCACGTTAAGCCGTTGGTCCTGCGCCTGATCTCTCTCCGGTCATGTCGGATTGCCGTCTCACCGAACTTTGAGAGTGATGGAACAGTGAGAGTGAACCTGTGTATTGCGCTCACACTTGTGCACTATAATATCTCCTGCGCAGTTGGCTGATCTCAGTTGAGATTGGCCGCCGTGGTCGAAATCGGCTAGGAGGACTATTATTACTATATCTGTTTCCAAGATCTAACCTTGGAAGTAGACATAGTATAGTTTTTATCACGGAATTTCACTATTTACCAAGTTCTACGCGGGCGAAGCCTATACCGAGAAGCTAGTCGCAATACTGATAATCAGCCCACGCATTTTGCTTACTTCAGACTGTAATTTTTTGTGTACTTCATCAACGTGACCCATTATGATTATGACTGATAATCAGGCCAGCAAATGGCCGTGTTATGAGCCTCATAACAAAAATCTGGGGTGTAATAAATCGCAGGCTGTGCGGCAGGAGCCCGAACAAACCGACATCTATCGATAACCCTTTAGCTTTTTTTGTAAAGGAGTTTTCTCACAGACGCAAAGGTTTTCGACGACCGCTTGGTGCAGTGGTCAACATGTCGGACTTCTAAAACCAAGGGACGCGGGTTCGATCCCGACACAGTTGTACTGTGGATACATGCTTGTACTGTGCGGGGATCGAATGATGTGTGCATGAACATGTGTGTTTGTATGGGTCTGGGTGTTTTCTATGTATAATATTTATTTATTTACATAACACAAGCCTCGTAGCTTAATTTGGGACTAGAGAATTGGTGTGGTCGTTGTGAAATATATATTATTATTTATTTTAGCAACTAGATACAGGGCCATATGCTTATCATATTTTTTAAGTACTATAAAGATCTTGTTTTAGACAATCTATAAAAAAATAACTAAATACGTGTCCTAACAAATCTGCTTCGCCATGATGTAAGTAGTTATTTATTGTAAGCTACTTACTAACCTGAAACAATTAAAACATTGGATAGATAAAATTTTTAACATTGTATCGAATATCTAAATCAATATTTACAAATAATGGCGTGCTTATTTACAATTTTGATCGTTTTATTTTTCATAGCGGAGAAAGTTTATATAGTTTACGGTATCCATCCAGTTTCCCATATTATCCCAAATCCTATTTAACATTTATTTATTTATTAAAAATCGGTACACATTACAAAATCAATAACAAAGAAAAAACCGGTCAAGTGCGAGTTGGACTCGCGCACCGAGGGTTCCGTACAAACCTGTAGATAAGGAGTAGTAACTTTGAAATTTTCAAAATTGTTAAAAAAAAATCATTTTTTTTTATATGATGAAACTGAAAATTTACGGTTTTCTTAATTTTTCCTCTATCTGTACTATAAGACGTGACTTCGTACCAAATTTCAAGGTTCTAAGTTTACGAGAAGTACCCTGTAGGTTTTGATTCACGTGCGAGTTTCGAAAATTTGCTGAAATTTGCGGCCTAAATGGCTGTATCTTTTGATTGCCTTGGCTTAAAAGGTTGATTTTTCTACAGCTTCCAAGGACAGTAGACCTAAGTATCATATATAAATTTCAGTTTGATACCTCCACGCGTTCCTGAGAAAAACGGTCTTGACAGACGGACGGACGGACGGACAACAAAGTGATCTTATAAGGGTTCCGTTTTTCTCTTTTGAGGTACGGAACCCTTACAAGAAAGAAGTTTCAATTTTGTATACACAGCATGATACAACAAATTATGATAAATAAGGACAGTCTTACATCGAAGTTAAATAAAACAGAAACAGATATAGTTATGTGTAGCTATATTGTACCAAATTGTTGTTTTCGCGCTGCATCCGAACAACAAGATAACTAGATTTTAATAAACAAACAAATTCAAATGTTATTTTGTTTCGGACACTGCACAACCAACACCAAATTGCATTGTAAATCAACTGTGAAACTATTTATTAATTAGTTTCAGTACAGCAGTCGTACAATTTGGTGCCACACGAGTCACGACCACATCGGACAATTTCAAACTGTGCAATACAACAAAAGAACTTACAACATGTTGGATGGATTTGTGGTAGTGTTGCAACACATTTTTTTTCCTTCGCTTACCTTAACTAGATGTATTTGACCTAAGTAGGTGTTATAAAACTTGACTACCATAGATAAATTCTATTAAATTAAATTGTCTTCTGTGGTAAATTTCATTTCTGTAGCACTTATATAAAATCCTTTCAATAGTGGAATACTGTCTGTCTGTATCTGGAGTGTGGGCGTTAATAGCTGCAACACAGTTTTCTAAATTATAGCGGTTATTTTCGTACACAATATTTAATGTTCATTTTTTATACCCCAAATAAACTTTTATTCTTATTATTATTTATTGTAACAGTAGAACGTATTTGTTTCTTCGGTTTACGCGAACAGCAGACATTGAAATGAGACGACCGGTTAAAACAAAATGTAAATAAATCGCGAAATAATCCGTAATAATAGTTTAAAAAACTAAAAAAAAACACGCTTTTATAGCTAACTAAAAAGGAAAAATAATTTCTGAGTACACAGTAAAAAGGGGGGTGCACTTTTTGACGTTTTCATACTTCTCTTTTTATAGTAGCCAATAATAGGATGATTCTCACATACTACTATACGAAGCACCCCACGCTTTTTACTCTACTGTAATATAAATTCCGTGTACTCAGACATTATTTTCTCTTTTTTAGTTAGCAATAAAAGCGTGTTTTATTAGTGTTTTAAACTATGTTTTTTTTTTTTAGTAATAAGGATAATGGAAAAGTATTAACAAATTATTGCATTGTCGTCGGTACTTAATAAGTGTGCAAAATTTCAAATTAATCCGATTTCCGGAAGTTGGTGAAACTTGAGCTCAAAAATTCCGTTACATACATTCATACATACATACATACACCCCGGTCTAATAAAAGCGTGTTAAAAAGTGTCTCATAAGTCATTAGAACTTACAACATGTTGGATAGGTCTGTGGTAGTGTCGCAATACAACAGTTACTTACAACATGTTGGATGGATGGTGTACGCGGACTCTAACTCTGTTTGTACGGGGTGAGTGTAATTTATGTGCGCCCAAGCAATGGTGCGGGAAATTAGGTTTTACCCAACATACGGTAATAGAGGTAGTGTTTGCTGGCCGGTAATCGCCCACCTCAAGCGGTAAGTTGGTTAGTGCTCGCTTATGGGAAGGTAAGGTGGTAAGGTTATGGATTGAATGGACTGAGATTTCTTGTTGGGTACGTTCCCTTCGTAAATGATAATGAGAACCCATAAGCATGTTGTTTGGAACATAGAAGGTCCTGTGAAACCTGTGATCTATATCACACTCACTTAACACACTGCTTCTCGAAAAGACTTAACACTTAATAAATTATTTTCGGCTCCGGTCATCGGAGAGGATCCCTGGAGGTCACCGGAGCCGAAAAGTTTTTTTAAGTGTTAAGTCCTTTCGAAATTAAAAATAGCGTTGTGAACGCAAAATAGTTATTTGTTATACAAGAGTGCAAAGTTGCTTTTTAACCGCGTGTTCAAATTTGATGACCAAGCAAGTGAAGGATTCTAAAATTGAATCAAGAGCGCACCGAGTGATTCAAAATTAGAAACCTGAGCGTTAGCGAGGGAAACAAAAGAGCACGAGGTTAAAAATCTTTGCACTCGAGTGCAACACGTAACTTTTCATTCCACCTTAGCGAGGAAATGACTAAATGCAAAAAAAAACCGTTGACAATCACAAGATAGGTACTTTTATTTCAGTTTAGGTATTAACTACTACATTATGACAGGTAAGTATTACAGTATAATCTTTAAATTATAACAAAATAATACTTAGGTATAATTAATCAAAATTGAAAGTAACGTTGCTACAGTTATTTAAATTGAGTTAAATATTTTTGTTGGGTACTGTAATATTGGTGAACAAACAAGCAAACAATCTACCTTGTCGCTAGATTCACTCATTTTAGTTTTTTCACTTGTTTTCAAGTTTCTCTTTTTTAAATAAGGTTCAACAATGACGTGAAAAAATGCCGCGTAAAGACAACAAAGCAAATTGAAAAAAGAACACCAAGAAGGTTCCGAGTTTGAGTTTTTAACAAATTAAAAAAATGTTGTATGATATATTTGGCACCATAGAGGAGAGCAATAAATAGGTTTAATGATTTTTTTAATTCACAAACTTAGTGCACACGATGTTCTAAATTCAAATTTACTTTAACCTCTAGTGAATAAAAACGGCTTTTCCACTCAGATATTGAAGAGCAAAAATACTCTTTCCGAGATGGTGGGATGAAAAAATACTTAACAAATGACATACTGCTCTCTTGACTTTTTTTGTCAATATACCAAGATACGAGTAATGCTAAAAACATCAAAAGAACACACAATATTTATTAAATGCCATTTAATATATAGAATATCATCTTGGTGTCAAAGTAGCAACCAAATAAGGTACAATAGATCGAAGGTATGACTGGTCGAGAATGACTCATGGTGTTAGGTCCACGTTTCGATTTTTTGAGCAACTAAGCTTTAATGAGATCGCTTTTAGCTTTACGAGGGCTGTTCCGAAAATTTATAGCTACTCAAAAAACATTTAGAGAGATACCGTTATTTTTTATTTACACTTTCTTTTTCAAAATGCTCTCCTGCAACATCGATACACTTTTGCATTTGTCTAAATGTTTTGTTTGGATCACGCTGTCTATTATTTTCGTCAAGTATTTTATCCGTTAAGTATTTTTTGCGTTCACAACGCTATTTTTAAATTCGAAAAGACATAACACTTAAAAAATAAAATTTTAGCCTGTTTCATCTTAACCGATTGTTAAATATTTGTAAAAATATTTCTCTCGGGTGATTTGAGGGTGTCTCCCACAATCATTGGTGAAACATACGCTGGCTCACAGCGTTAAAAAGCACTTACAAAATTCAACGACTCCATTAATGTTCTCGGTTCTCCCCGATGACCGGAGCCGAAAGAGTTTTTTAAGTGTTATGTATGTCTTTTCGAATTATTTTATCCATTAAAAAAAAGTTTTTAATCGGACGTGAAAAAAGTATACTTGAGTAGGTTTCTCACAACTAGAAACTTTCAGAACAGCCCTCGTATTTTCAAAATGAAGGCATCAGACAAGCATATTTTTTTTTAAGCAAATACCAATTATTTAATTGGCTAGATGACACCACCAATCGTTGACATACTTTTTATTATCTGTCAAAACGGTCTGTCTCCATAGATTTTGTATGGGAATACAAATGATCGTGACGTCACGGTCATGTATCAGAAATCGGAGTCAATTAACTGAATATTTATTGCGTTTTGTGTGTTTAAAAATTGGTTACTACAGCTTTTTGGATATATATTGGTTGTATTAACTTCATAGGGGCTATGTTTTTTAAACGCCATGATCTTGAAAATATTTAAGATAGGTGTCATCATCCCAATTCTAAACTGCCAGTATTGTCCACGCTCTAATTAAAAGCCACAAGCCCCTAAACACTAGGGCTGTTACGTGTGTCCGGTTGATTTGTGTGTCACATATTAGAGACAGTTAATCTTCAAAACGGCTCGCAGCGGCCATGATTGATTTGTGACGTCACAACTCACTAGTGTATTTGCGGGTGACGTCACAACCACTTCCAAATGGCATTCAGCTGTGACATAGCGATTACATATGTTTCAACTGTAAAAAATATATATCTATTAAGTAGGTACTTTTTTGCGTTCACAACGCTATTTTTAAATTTGAAAAGACATTACACTTAAAAAAATCTATTTCGGCTCCGGTCATCAGGGAGGATTCGAACCTCCGACCTTTGGAAGTCCAGAAGAGCATTGGACCGGACTTCCAAAGCTCCCTGATGATCGGAGCCGAAAGATATTTTTTAAGTGTAATGTCTTTTCAAATTTGTAAAAAAATATGTATAAAGCCAAATTGAGTGATTAAAATTTAAATATGCTGAAATTATGGACTCGCACTTATAATATCTAAGTCTATTGTCAATTTTGTCATGTTCATGTTTCAATGTAATAACTTGAACTAATTATAGCGTATTTCTCTACGAGATCGAATCAGAAATGAGGAGACACGTAGAAGAACTAAGGTAACGGACATTGCCTTGAGAATCGAGAGTAAGCTCAAGTGGCAATGGGCAGGGCACATAGCGCGAAGAACTGATGGTCTTTGGGGCAGAAAAGTTCTGGATTGGAGACCCTTCGACCAAAAGCGCAGCGTAGGACGTCCACCGACAAGATGGACAGACGACCTTGTAAAGATTGCAGGATCACACTGGATGCAGACCGCTTGTGATCCGTCGATGTGGAAAAAGCTGTGGGGAAGGCCTATGTTCAGCAGTGGACGTCCTTTGGCTGATAATGATGATGATGATGAAGTATAGCGTAGGGGAATAACAGTTGAAATTTACTGTATGCGCTTTTCGAAGAAGAAAGCAAAATATAGATGTTTTATTTCAACTAAAGCGAAGTCAGCAACATCACCGCCTATGTTATGGAGTCCAGCGGTTTACTCTGGTGTTTATTCAAAACTTTATTGCCCAAGAAATGTACAAAGGGTGGACTTAATGATAAAGCATTTTCTGCCAGTCAACCTCAAGGTCATGCAGAAAGAAGGCAATGGGTGTTTAATTGAATAACCCACAAGACCTGGGTTGATTTCCACATTGTAGTCGGTTTGGTTTGGTGGTGGTTCTTGTTCTTAGCCCCTCTAGGTTGCTACCACCAGTTTATTTCAGTTATGACTGCCTCGTTGGCGTAGTGGCAAAGTTTCTGCCTTACATCCGAGAGGACCTGGGTTCGAATCCCATGTCGAGCCGTAATTGTTTCTGAGAATTTTTGTCATGAATTTCGCAAAGATAGCTCGGAGTCGGGAAGTTGACAGTGTTACACCCCCGTGTCTCGGTGCGCACGTTAAGCCGTTGGTCCTGCGCCTGATCTCTCGACGGTCATGTCGGATTGCCGTCTTACAGGATTTTATGAGTGACAGAACAGTGAGCGCCTGTGTATTGCGCTTACACTTGCGCACTATAATATCTCCTGCGTAGTTGGTTGTTCTCTGTTAAGATTGGTCGCCGTGGTCGGAAACGGCCAGGAGGACTATTTTATTTAAGCCTGTCGCCATAAGACCTGAAGAGACTGCAGACTTTATGTCGGCCGATAGACAATCAGCAGTCTCTCGGGGTCTGACGCGTCCTGCTGCTTAAATACGACTCAACTATCGTTCGTTAAAAGTCTTATGTCTGAGGGCGCTCTTACTGACGCATACCTTAGTGTAATGGTCAAGAAGTTGACTATTTACCAAGAGGTTCGCGTGTTCCATCCCCGCAGTGTACAAACATTTGTGTGCTTGAATATGTCTGTTTGTACTGGTCTGGGTGTTGTATGTATTTATTTATGTTTATTTGTTATACCACTGTTGTTTCTGATATCTGTAACACAAGTGCTTAAGCTAGTTACCACGGAGTCAGATCAATATATGTGATGTAGTTGTATATTTATTTATTTATTACTAGCTGTGCCCGCGACTTCGTCCGCGTGGAATATTTATTTTGGGCATCATTTTCTTTTTGCAAATTAATTTTTTTGTTATTACTTTAGACAATTTATTTTTTAACTTTATAAAAGAACATAATTAGCTTAAAGTACTTTTGCGTTAATTATTTTTCTAGTTTCATTTTCTTGTGTCAGAAGAACATATCAGTTTTGTCCGCAACGCGTTTGTAGGTCTGATCTTAACAACGCGACATATGTGTGAAAAGCAGTCTTGACGTTAATTAATTCCTATGTGATTAAATGTTTGCCTCTGTGATTTATTAATTGTAACGGTGAAAGATAGTATAAAAGGAAATAGAATTCTTTTAAAATTAAAAGGTAAATAATTTGGAATCATTGAGGTGCGAGGTATAAGCACTATTTGACCAACTGCTAAACCAGTCTAAACTATTGCAACCATCACGTTACATATTGCGAAGAAATTATATTTGAAGTCGGGTCCCGGTGGTTTAAGATTTCTAAGTAAAATTATTGGCGCACCTATTTTTAACTTGAGGGAATAATGGGGGAAGGCCACTTGTGTTCAAATAATTATTTTTTAATTTCGTCTACGCTACAGTTTCTCACTCCCAATATTGCACTTTGACACATCCATTGATGATCTTTTTTTTCTATTTTGCATATTTCAGGGTGAACTCTCGATATAAAGTCTTTTATGTTAGTCACTCTTAATCCTTTATCTCGTTCAATTGCAATTTTATTTTCAAAGTGAGGTACTTTCCCGTCTCCTATTAAAAGTAACTTTGAAGGAAAAGTTATACAACCTCCCTACCACTGCCTCGTTGGTGTAGTGGCAAGTTTCTGCCTAACATTCATGAGGTCCTGGGTTCGAATCCCAGGTCGAGCCAAAATTGTTTCTGAGATTTTCTGTCATGAATCTCTCAAAAACAGCTCGGAGTCGAGAAGTTAGCGGTGTTACACCCTCGTGCCTAGGTTCGCACGTTAAGCCGTTGGTCATACGCCTGATCTCTCTCCGGTCATGTCGGATTGCCGTCTCACCGAACTTTGAGAGTGATGGAACAGTGCAGTTTGAGAGTGCACTTGTGTATTGTGCTCACACTTGTGCACTATAATATCTCCTGCGTAGTTGGCTGATTTCTGTTGTGATTGGCCGCCGTGGTATATAATCGGCCTGGAGGATTATTTATACCTCCCCCCAAATGTGCTCTCATATTTGTAGTTAATTTTAAGATGTTTACAAACTTCCATATTGGGGTATTTTTAAGGCAAGACTTTACAATGTCTGCCCTTGTTCCCCTTAGTATTACTGGTAGTGTTTTTCGAAAGTCCCCCGCAAACATAACAGTAATTGTATGATGATGATTTTATCACAGCTTCTTATATCTCTAAGAGTCCTATCTAGACCCTCTACATGAGCTCTATGGATCATGGAACATTCGTCCCAGATTATTAAACGCGGTCACCTGGTCATTCATCGTATCAGCCTGTTATAGTCCACTGCTGGACATAGGCCTTCCCCAAGGACCGCCACAGCGCCTGATCTCCCGCTCTTTGCATCCAGTCACTACCAGCTGCCTTCTTCAGGTCGTCTGTCCATCTAGCCGGGGGGCGTCACACACTACGTTTACCTAAGAGTGGTCTCCATTCAAGAACCTTCCTGCTCCACCTCTCGTCGGTTCTGCGACATACATGGCCAGCGCACTCTTTAGCTTGCTATACATTTTTGGACAACATATGTTACTTTAGTCTTATGTCGTATGACCTCGTTCCGGATCTTATCCCTTAATGAAATCCCCAACCTAGACCATTCCATAGCACGCTGAGTGACGTGTAGTCGGTGAGCCAGCTTGACTGTCATTTTCCACGTTTCAGCTCCGTGGGTTAAGACAGTTAAGACGCATTGGTTAAATTTAACTGGCTTTTTAGGCACTGCGGCAGGGTTGACGTGAAGATATGACGCACCTGGTCATTAATTAAATCAAATTTTGGTTCATCATGGTACCTCGTAGAGCTACACCCCCCTCTCCGCGTCGCTCGCAAGTAACGCCTCTCTTCCTTGCAGCGTCATGTTTTGCATATCATGCGGCGCGGGTGAATTTTATATTGGTGTTATTTAAAAATTGTAATATCTTCTAAGATATTCATTGAAATTAAGTGATGTCAAGGACAATTTTGTTCACAATTAAATACTCTTAATCAACAACACATTTATTTGGATAAATATTAATATTATTACGTTGTTACAACTCTTAACAAATAATGCATTAATTTTGGCCAAATTTGATTACCACAAAAACGGTTCTAGTGACTTGATCTTAAAAGATAGACGTATAATGTCGCAGACATTTATTTAGATCATTTTAAGAGGAATAATTCTTTCATACAAACATTTTTGGTATCTTGAACCGTTTTCGCAGCGTTCGCAACGGAAGCCCTCAAGGATGAATAATTTTCCCCGTTTTTTCCACATTTTCCATGATTTCTTCGCTCCTAATAGTTGCAGCGTGATGTTATATAGCCTATAGCCTTCCTCGATAAATGGTCTATTCAACACAAAAAGAATTTTTCAATTCGAACCAGCAGTTCCTGAGATTAGCGCGTTCAAACAAACAAACAAACAAACAAACAAACAAACAAACAAACAAACTCTTCCGCTTTATAATATTAGTGTAGATTTAATGATGTTTCCCTATATTTTCGCGAAATAACAGTCGCAAATATTCTCATTCGTTTTACGACAAACAAGTGCCGGCACTCCAAACTCAGAGACAATTGCACTGTTTGTAGAGTTGCGATGCGATTGCGACTGCGACGCCAACTTGTTACTGAGAAATGATCTTTTCTTTGCTGACTTTTTATCTGGAGACTGTGTTTTTGAAAGTTTAAAGTTTACACTGTCTTTTGTTTTAGTTGTCGGGGTAAGGGTAAGTGCACACTAGTAAAAATATAGTGTCTTAAAAGTAGTTTCTATAACATAAATAAACAAATTACAATTACACATTTATATAAATAAAATAAATGCATTTATTTCAGGTCACAATAACCCATAATTTGAAAGATTATTACAATACAATTAAATTTAAAACACATAACAATTATTCAATTCATTCATACACTAACATACTACACTAATACATTTATTACATTCATACAATAAAATAGAAATATAACAATCAAAACAACAACAGAAACTACATGCAGTGGACTGCCACTCAACCCGAAACTACGTACTACTAACTATATACGTATACGTATGAATGTAAATCTAATACTGACTGACTGACATACAGACTAACATTGATCTATCAACGCACAGCCTAAAACACTGAATGGATCGAGCTGAAATTCAGCAAGCAGGCATTTTAACACTAATTACTTGAATTCGAGTCTAAACGCGATATATGAATAATAAGTATTCAGTCAGCACGTGACCACGGCTGTGTGCAATCCAGCCGAAAACAGAATAAACAAATCATTTTTTATATAAAAAGAATTTCTGTTTTTTAATCTCGCTAAAACTCGAGAACGGCTGAACCGATTTGAATAAATTTAGTCTCAAAATATTTGTAAAGTCCAGGGAAGGTTGAAAAGATCGGAAAATTTAAAAAAGCTACGGGCATGACATATTCTGCCGGGTTCGCTAGTTATATATGAGTATATATAAAAAAAGCGATCGGTCCATCTGAATTTTCCCATGGGAATGCGTCATTTTCCCGCGGTAAAAAGTAGCCTATGTCCTCCTTTCTAGGGTATCAAAATATCGCCATACCAAATTTTATGCAAATTGGTTTAGTTGTTTATGCATGATTGAGTAACAGACAGTCATACAAAATATTTGCAAAAGCATATTTAATGCTTTATACGTATGCTGCTTTATACGTGCATACGGTCCTCTACTACTCACTCTATGCAATTTTATTGGTAGCATAGCTATATCAGTGTAGCTCGCGATATTTGTGGCGTTTGTTTGGTCGCTCGTTACTCCAGCAAACTAAAACTTTTTATTTTTTGATTTATTATTACCATTCCATGGTGTTATTGTTCCGTGACAAATTTAAGAAAATGAAACTGAAAAACATACTTTTGTTTGTAGAAAATGGATAGAAAAGGAAACTTATTTTGAACTGAAATACATTAATTGGAGGCTGAGCCTCTTATAGATAGGTATGTTAACCTAAAGTAAAGAAAAATAGTTTACTTTCCAAAATTAATGTCTTCAATATTTATATGAAGTGGTGGGAGTAAACTCAAAGTTTAAGATATGTATATGGCTGCTAATAAAAACTAATTATTTCCATTAATAATACCTAATCGTCCGTTTATCTTAAGTTTCTTTGAAACTTAAACTTGGTTCTTAATCCTCCTAACTTCTGAAATCTTACTTATACTTACTAACTTAACTTTTTAATTTAATTACAAAGCTTTAAATCTTTGATGAACAGCTCGGATTAAAGAAGACAGCGATAAATATATTCGTTCTAAAAAACCAAACTAACCTACACGTCTTGATTAAGTTCAGAACGTCAAGCTCAACTTTTTGACTTATTTAAGATTTTAAGACAGAGAAATGTAGTCCAATCTTAACTTTTTAACTCATTTCAGATTAAGACCGAGAATTTTAGTTAAGTAAAACTGTAATTTTCTTCACAAAGAATAAGCTTTGTTTCAAACTAGACGACCTCACAAATCCTCCCACAGTTTTAAGACAAAAAATGGACTTGCTAAGATTCCTGTTTTATCCCAAGGGAGCATTTCGGGATAAAAGCTACCTATGACCCAAGTCAGCTCATACCCTGCCTGTATACCAAATTTCCAAACAAAAAAACATCTAATACTTATTATAACAAATATATTTCCAAAATAACAATAATTACAACAAATAACAAAATAACAATCTAAAATATTTGTCTATCTGTCTGTATAACCGTTATAGAAACAAAAACTTCGTTATAGAAATAAACATCTTTTATGGAATTATTGTCTCCTCACAATAACACGATTAACTCCCGATAATAAAAAATTCAATAAAAATTAAAATTCAATAAAATTCATTTATTTCTTTAAGTAGGCTAAGAACTAGCACTTTTACACGTCCCAACATATAAATTAACCCTACCACCGCTTCGGGACAATTTGGGCCAGTGCTGAGAAGAAGCGGCGCAAGAAACTCAGTCACTATTGTCATTGCCTCTTTTCAAAATTGATTTACAATAATTGTAATTGTTTGCATTTAAACATTTCCATATATCTTTGTCATTTATATAATCATCAATTTTATAATATCCTTTCGACATTAATACATCTTTAACAACTGTTTTAAATTTATCTAAAGGCAATGAAATTAAATTTTCAGGTAATTTATTAAAAAATGATACACATCTACCCATAAATGAGTGACCAACCTTATGAAGCCTAAAATGTGGAACGGCAAGCCTATTTTTTTGTCTTGTGTTGAAGTTATGCAAATCGCTATTTTTAGGAAATAAGTGTAAGTTTTTTCGAACGTAAATTAGGTTTTCGTAAATGCATTGCGAGTAAACTGTAAGTATTTTAACTACTTTAAACAATTCTCTAAGTGTTTCATTTGATTTAAGTTTATAAATAGCCCGCACGGCTCGTTTCTGCAATACGAAAATTGTCTCTATATCTGCAGCTGAGCCCCATAGTAAGATGCCGTATGACATGATACTGTGAAAATAACTAAAATAAACTAGTCTTGCCGTTTCAACATCAGTCAGAAACCTTATCTTTCTTACAGCGTATGCAGCGGAGCTTAGTCTCTTTGATAAGGTCATGATTTAGATAAGCTCCAGTGGGGTCCTCATCCCCACTGGAGCTAAAGTAATTCCCAAAAAAGTTGCAGTATTTGAAGTAACTAGTTGTTCATCCTTAACCACAACCTTTGTTGGAACTTGTCGGACATTGGGCATTGTAAACTTAATGCATTTACTTCGTTTATATCAGTCTCAGTCATCTAAATATATAGAACTCAAAGGTGACTAACTGACTGACTGACGTAGTGATCTATCAACGCACAGCCCAAACCACTGGACGAATCGGGCTGAAATTTGGCATGCAGGTAGATGTAATGGCACGTTTAAATTTGATAAATCTTCTCTTAAGAAACTGAATAATTAAAACTATTATATCATTCTTTCATCATATTTGTCGGCCGGCTTGAAGAAACTGTCATGTATTTTGTGGTCTGGTGCCTAGCGCCTTTCATAAAAATGCATTCGGCAAAATAATTTTGCTGAAACATTATTGCAAGGCGTCAGTCATTTTAACTGCAGAGGATAGATAAAAAAACAGGTTACAGTTTATTCGGGACTCGTGCGAGGCTCTTTGATTGCCATTGCTTTAGATTATATTCTCGGATGAAGAGTTTTGGTAATCTTGTGTTAGTGAACGTATCATGATGTGCGTAGCACTAGAGGTTGTGCTTTCGTTATAAATTAAGCTCAAAAATATCACCTGATACCACAAAAACTTACTTCATACTACAAGTATATCCCGGAACGCATCATAGACAACCAGGACTACCGACTTTACTATCATATGACCGTGCCATACTCACCGATAACACAACCCATTTCCACCTTTGAGTTTTATATATTTAGATGACTGAAAGTGTTATAAAAGTAGGAGTAGACAAATATTATCTTGCTAATCTAAATTCAAATTCAAATCATTTATTGCATGTCACATTACATAAAGTATCGTGAGTTACACTTTTTAATGTCAGTCAACCATAATTTTATCAAAGTTATGCTGTCGTGCTCGTGGGTTATTTGTTATATAATTTTAAGAACATTTTCGTGGAAATCATGGACCTATGGTCCATGATTTTTGTGTAGCTTTTATCATTAAGGCTGCACGCGTGACGGAACTTCTCCCGTTTTACAAACATTCCCTTCACTGTTCTGCTCCTATTGATTGTAACATGATGAAAAGTATGCTATAACCAGTTCAGGAGTATGAAAAATTATTTTATTTTATAATTATTTAAGCTTTATTGCACAACAAAAAATTGTACAAAAGGTGAACGTAAGGTATTCTCTACCAGTCATACCTTTGGGTTAAGCAGAAATGATTAGTGGGCGGTTTCACCAAGTGTCGTTAAAATTCGTCGAGTAGTTTTTGTTTCTATAACGGTTATTCAGACAAACAGGCAATAGACAAAAAAAATACTGATTGCATTTTTGGCATCAGTATCGAACCCTGTCACTCCCTGATAGTTATTTTGGAAATATTTTTATGTACAAAATTTACCTCTTTTGCAGATTAAAATAAGTATAGAATATTAAAGCATTCAGATAACTTACTATGGCTATGAGATAGGTAATAAGTTTACTATTGTGAATTAAGATAAGATACGACATTAATAGGTGGATAAGATCATCTATTCACACACAAAAAAAAAATGTTTTAATCTATAGCAAAACTAAGTATACTGGAAAGTATCAAATGAGGTACTTAACCAATAATGAATACTTATTTTGTCAATTAAAGTAAAATCGTTGAACACTAGCCTATCGAAGCGATAGCATGCGAAAATTATCATGATGACCGAATATTCTTATCAAATGAAATATGGCTAGATAATATTGTATTTAACAGCAGTAAAATTAATTCTAAAGATAAATACGTTTATCGATAAGGGTCTAGTCAGCACGATCGAGACATTCCACAGTTGAATGGAATACCGTGACAATGTTTGTGCTAGGCTTAGTTTTTGTGCTAATCGCTGGGGCTAGTGCTGGGAAGCATGATGAGTTTAAAGGGTAAGACATTGTTTTCTTATACTTGTAGCACACGATTCTGATATTATTTTATCTTGATTCTGATAATAATTTAACATCAAATATTATATTCACTTGATGAACTACAATTATATTGGTAATCCATCTCTTATTTAAGTTGACTTTGGACATTAAATAGATAATTCATACTTGAGGTTTTTACTTTATTAATATGAGGATAAAAATATTTCGTGGCTATAGATCTTTTAATAAGGTGAAACCTCGATGACAGACGTAAGCCTTGATGACAAGAAATATAGTCCCCTTATTTTAAAGGGTAAAAACTGATATGACATCATTACTGGCCATCTCACTGAGAATTTGGAACAAAACTGGATTCACCGTTTACGCCCTTCCTAGATGTCTGCATAGATGACACATAATTCTGATATAAAGTAGCACAAACCTCTTAACAGATAGAGTATGCAAAGATAAGCTAAAGGTACGGTATACCCTCATATGAGTGCTGGCTCGTTTTGTCTATAAAGAAGCCATTTTGGCCGGGAAATTTCCAAATACCTTTTTTTAAAACGGCACAAGCCTGACCCTTAACTGTTAATGTGATGAAAGTCTTTTTTTGAGAGACTAAAAATTAATTGAACCAAACTTTTCCCATCCCCAGCTACTCAGTCCACGGCATCAAGCTGCGCGACCAGTCCGATCAGGAGTTCGTCCACCAACTGGAGGAGAACCTAGAGCTGGACCTCTGGCAGCATGGCGTGCCTCAAGAGAGAGACGCTCTTCTCATGCTGGACCCGACGACCAGGATAGAAGTGCTGGATGCGCTGGATGAACAGGGCATCGAGCATTACTTGCATCTGCCTGATGTGGCTAGGTAAGTGTGACTGATAATGATGTTGGACTGGAGGAGAATCCACAGCTGGACTTAAGGCAGCATTGCGTGCATCAAGGGCGAGACGCTGTGCTCATACTAGACTTAACCACCAAGGTGGAAGTGCTTAACGATCAGGGTATCAAGCATTACTTGCATCTGCCTGATGTGGCTAGGTAAGTATGACTGATAATGATGTTGGTCTAAGTTTGTCTATTAGCTGAATGAGAATCTAGAGATGGACCTCTGACAGCTTGGCGTGCCTCAAGAACGAGATGCCTTACTCATGCTAGATCCGAAGACCAAGGTGGAAGTGCTAGACGATCAGGGCATCGAGCAATACTTGCATCTGCCTGATGTGGCTAGGTAAGTGCGACTGATGATAATGTTGATCTAAGTTTGTCTACCAGCTGGAGGAGAATCTAGAGCTGGACCTCTGACAGCATGGCGTGCCTCAACAGCGAGACGGCCTGCTCATGCTGGACTCGACCACCAGGGTGGAAGTGCTGGATGATCAGAGCATCGAGCGTTACTTTAATCCTGTGATTCCACACCAGATTGACACCAGAATCTGAAGCTCGACCTCGGGCAGCATGGCGTGCGTCAAGATAAGAAGAGATGCTTTGCTCGTGCTGGGCTGGAACACCAGGGTGGAAGTGCTGGACGATCAGAGCATCGCGCATTATGGCTGATGGCGATGTTGATCAAAATTTGTCCACGAGAATCTGGAGCTCGACCTTTGGATGCATGGCGTGCCTCAAGATCATAAGAGCCGCTTTGCTCATTTGCTGGGCTGGAACACTGAAAGAGCTGGATGCGAACAAAGCATCGAGCATTACTTGCATCTAGCTGATGTGGCTCTAATTCGTCCACCAGCTGGAGGAGAATCTAAATCTCGACCTCTGACAGCATGGAGTGCCTCAAAATCGAGAGAGTCACTTTGCGTATACTAGACCCAACCACCAGGCTGGAAGTGGAAGCGCTGAATGCGCTGGACGAACAGGAGATCGAGTATTATCTGCATCTGCTTGATGTAGCTAAGGAAGCGCGTCTGGTGATGTCCTTTTAAGGTTGTCCATAAGCCAGTGCTTGTTACAATAATAGCACTGTTTGTTGCAGTATTCCCAGTGATGTGTTATCATGTGCCTTCTTATTATAAAATAGTTACTCGTAGTCTGTCGAAGCGAAAACATCTCCTGAGGATGCCACGTGTAGTGGCGAAACGCGTCGAGTGTTTGTTGGTGTCAGTGTTGTGATTCCAGTGCATCTTCTGTGTCACGTTGTGAGTTGTAGATATTGTAAATCCTGCGACTTCCCGTTCCACCTTTTCAGGTGATTACAGTTGGATGTATTTTGGTTCCTGCGCTGGCGCCGTTTCGTGGAAATTTAAAGCAAAATAATCATCTTTTTCAGCTTTAGTCATGGATTTCCGCAAAGTAACGCCTGATTCCATCAACTATAACTGGGTGTAGCCACTCACATACCTACACACTACATTGTTTTACTAATTCACTAGGACAAATAAGTCCTAACGATTTACCAACTCTATCCAGTATCGGAAGAATGTTTGTATAATACTTCTCGTTACGGCCAAAGCTCTTTTCTTTTGTTTTCGTAATTTACTCAGAATTTTTGGGATTTTTTAGGGTACTGGAGGCTCATGAAGAAGAGGTCAACCAATGGAGACAGAGCAGAAGTGGCAGACTTATTCCATTCGACAACTACCCACGCCATGATGAGGTAATGAGGAGGATTTATTAATGTTTAAATTAAGAAATTATCTTATATCTATATGTAGATGATCCTCGTAAGCACTTAATACAATTGTAACAATAATCAGATCTATTAAATGTTTCATTCTGAAGAAAATACAACAGAACACTAGACCTGTGAGCACGGATGTTGAAAAGGTCAACGTCAGGTTTAAATAAAATGTAAATGAATCGTGAAATAATCCAAAAAAGTGTATCATTTCTGTGTCTAGTGTTTGCGTAAATAAAAGACATAAATAAATACAACAGAAGCTAAATCATTACTGGTCATCATAACGAAGGTTATAACTTCATGACGTGATAATTCATACGCAGATTTACTCAAATGCTCCAAATTTCCATGGTTTCAGGTGAATGCATATCTGGAGCAAATAGCAGCCCAGTACCCTAACCTGGTGACTCTAGTCGACGCTGGACAAAGTTTCGATGGACGTGACATCAAATACGTGAAGGTATAAACAACAATAGCATTTTTAAACTGCCGATTTTAATAAGTAAGACCCATTAGTGACTAAAACACCTGTTTTGGAAGACGGGTCAACTCGTTTAATATTACTGTCAAAATAATCCCAGATAACTAATCTGCGCTTTGACAGTTCTTCAATCGATGTTAGATCAGCAAAAGTCACAAATGTGTGCTACAGTAAAATCTGTACTTTTCGAATCGTCCTTAGCTTCGCTGGGCAAATGTGACTCTCAAAATCGACACATGTTAACTTTTCTTCTGTGTTATTCAAAATGTATTTTGTATGAATCTTGCTTGTGGCATTTGTTGTGGTTTTGATCCATCACAAATATTCTAATTCATCACAAATAATTATAGGAATTCTCGGCGTCCTATGACGTGAATCAAGAAAGGTCTTGATTCACGTCATAGGACGCCGAGAATTCCTTATCATCTCAGCACGTTCTGATCAAAAATTCCTCATCTAATAAGCATTAACCCTTCCAGATCTCAACCACCAATTTCACCGACACATCGAAGCCGATCTACTTCATGGACGCTGCCATACACGCTCGCGAGTGGGTCACCACGCCTGTCGCCTTGTTCTCCATCCACAGGCTGGTGGAAGACCTGAGGGAACAGGATAGGGACCTGCTCGAAGAATTTGACTGGATCATACTGCCCGTGGTCAACCCTGACGGGTATGAGTTC
This sequence comes from Pyrausta despicata, assembly GCA_963921415.1. Lineage (NCBI taxonomy): Eukaryota > Metazoa > Arthropoda > Insecta > Lepidoptera > Crambidae > Pyrausta > Pyrausta despicata. Next base: position 1,004,476 of record OY992865.1, read on the forward strand.
ACGCATACCGGGGTAAGTTGGTTTGGTAGCTCCTGTAGTTCAGTTTATACTTTTAAGACAACCTGGTTGTCCAATAAAAACTGCTATTTTTCACAAAGTCATTTCCAAGAATTGAATTAAAAGGAAATGTCGGGCTCAATTAATTGGTGGAAAAAGAGTCAACTAAGGACCCGTCTGTAACAGTTCATTTTTCTTTAAGAGTGTTTTAATTTCTTTTTTAAAATAACTTTGCATTGATAATGCTAAAAAATTATGTTACTTAGCCTTGGTTATTAGGGTTAAGAGGCGTGATTAAGGTGGCTTTCTAACGCCAAACCTTCATAATCTCTGGGTCTCGAGCATTTCCTTTAAAGTAATCTTAAACTTTCAGAACAGAATGTGGCGTCGCACCCGCTCGGTGAACCCGAACCTCAACACGACGTGCGTGGGCGTCGACGGGAACCGCAACTTTGACGTCAACTGGAACACCGCTGGCGTTTCTTCCAACCCTTGCTCCGACACCTACCCGGGTAAGTTGTAAGCATCTAAGGCACTGCCGATCTCTCATACAATGCCACTCAGGCGATTCATGTGCCGCGGGGTGTAGTACTACCGTTCTTAAATAGAATAGTAGTCCAAAGTACGTCTCACTCTACCCCGAGTTCGGGAGTAGGTATTCGCAATACATTCCCCGCGAAAAAGAAATATAGGATATCCAGGTACGAAGCAGGAACAATAAGACGACGTTGATAAATTACAATTTAATGTGTATGCAATTCCAAATAAATTAAGCACTAATTAATAATAAAGCTTTCACCGTCGACGGCGTGATCAAGAATGAGCAAAAATTGTCATCACCCCACCCAAGGTATTCTTCACTTTTGGCGGGGACTTGAGTTTTTAGCGGGAAAATACTGTACTCTGATTGGCCAACGCCAAAAATGGCGTTAACCAATCAGAGCGAAGCAAATCCACCGGTATAGAAAGTTTTGCCATTTCAAAAATAATCTAAGGTTGCCATTAAAATTCATTAACAAAATTCTAACCCTAACATAAAGTATTGGCATCATAATATTCTTATATAAAAAGGTGGCCCCGTTGGTTTTTCCAGCACAGTTTTTCGTTCAAGACATTTTTTCATGGTATGCTAATGATTCACGTGTACATTAAATACGAAAAATACCTGTCATTGTGACATTTTTTTAAGTGTTACGAACATAGTTGGTATGATTTATTCAAGGAAGACATCAGACATTCCTCATTTCTGTTCAACTCTTCAAATAATTAACATGTTTCCCCAGGCCATGAACCGTTTTCCGAGCCCGAAACGCGTATCGTCCGCGACATCTTCACCGAATACGCAGCCCGCACTGCCATCTACATGAACATCCACAGTCATGGCAACTGGATCCTCTACGGGTTCGGAAACTTCACTCTTACGGACAACGTGATCCACTTGCACGTGGTCGGCGCTGCCATGGGCGCGGTAATGGACGCCATGAAGCTGCCGCAAGCTGGCTGGTACAGGGTCGGGAACAGCGCCATGATTCTGTACAGCACGTCTGGCAGTGCTCAGGATTACGGACAGGTATGATTTGGTTCGTTTACATGAACATCCACAGGCACAGCAACTGGGTCATTCCCTCTTACTACAACCCGCTTAAGTAAGGCCTCTGTACGAGATTGGTAACTTCACGCTAATAGAAGACGCTATCCACTCCCACGTGGTCGGCACTGCCATGGACGCGGTGATGGACAACATGAAGCTGCCGCAATCTGGCTGGTAGAGGGTCGGGAACAGCGCCATGATTCTGTACAGCACGTCTGGCAGTGCTCAGGATTACGGGCAGGTATGATTTGGGCCTTACGGCCTTGGTATGGTTGAGCAAAAGAAGAAAACGGACGGTTTATGGTTTAAAGTAACACTCACTGTTAGTAATCACTCTATCTTGAAATCTATGCACCAAGCATACTTTTAGTAGTGGACTTTTTGCGTCAGATTATGATGAGATAGTTTAAATGTTATGATCTGAAGTCCGTATTGGGTGTGGATTATCCTCAAAAAAAAGCACAAGGACATTCTGTAAAAGTATTCATAACGTTCTTCATGCAAATCGTCCATTGTTATGCTGATGTTTTGCATCCAGATGTAATATGAGTTATTCATAGTTAAAACGATTTTGTCTTAATTAAATTTTTTATTATGAACAAGATCCCACCAAAGACATTTCATTGTCAGATTTTCAAATATAGAATCTCTCTCATGGCGTTCTAGAAATTTGCGGAAACCTTTAACAGAAATTTGATTTAATCTTATGATAAATAAAAAAATAAAATAAAATAAATTAAAAAGGCCCGTTATTTCTTGCAACGTATGTACCTAATTTATAATTTTAATTTAATTTCACTTCTGCAAGAACCCCTCTGCAGGTGAAGGCCTCCCCCAAAGATAGCCAATCCTCTCTGGACTGGGCAGTCTGAAGCTAGTTTAGTCATCTCATGATAATCTTTGTAAAATAAACTCATATCTCATCCCATCACTTCAACTCCTGGTTAGTTCTATCTCGGCTTTAATCAAAGAATGGAAATACATTAGGTTTGGCTTCAATGGCTTTCTTAAAGCTACTGCATCTTGAAACCTCCACCGAAATACGTCTGCTCTTCGTCTGAACGAGTGTGTTAGTCCGACATGTCCCTTAAATTAATTGCCTAGATGACACCACCAATCGTTGACATACTTTTTATTATCTGTCAAAACGATCTGCCGCCATAGATTTTGAATGGGAATACATGAACGTCACGTCACGGTCATGTATCAGAAATCGGAGTCAATTGACCGAATATTTATTGAATTTTATGTGTTTGAAAATTGGTTTCTACAGCTTTTTGGAAATATATTGGTTGTATTAACTTCATAGACCATAACGCCATTTGTCACTGGGTTGCTCGGCTGACCCCGGACAAAGTGTGTTAAAAGGAGTAAAGGTTTTGAATAATAGCCGAGATGGGCATTTAGTAGGATATATTTTATCAGAGCCGGGTTTACACCATTAACACCTGAACAATATACATAGGCCAAAGGCCTCTGATAAAACTAAAAAAAATAGCTCAGAACGGTAGATACTGGGTCTGGTTCTATAGAAAATTGCTATCTAAGAAATTCAGTACATTATATGACTAATAAAGAAAAACCACCTTGTCTTTGCTTTAAACTATATCAAGAAATCCAATTATTTTTGATAAATTAATAAATTAATACCAGTATACCATTATGGATATGTTTTTTAAACGCCATGTTTTTGAAAATATAAAAGATAGGTGTCATCATGCCAATTATCTTCTTCCAGCTGATGGGAGTCCCCTTCTCCTACACCCTGGAGCTGCCGGGCTACGGGTACAACTTCCTGGTGCCGCCGCAGTTCATAGAGCACATCAACTACGAGACGTGGGAGGGGCTGGTGGTGAGCGCGCGGCTGGCCAGGACCTACTGGAACAACGTTTAGTTGTTGTTTATTCGGTGATTTTTAGAGTTATAAAGATTTTTGGTATAAAAGTGTTTTATTTTTGGAGCCTTAACGTAATAAACAAATTACATTTAAGACGTGAATCAGGCGCTAAACGGGGGTTTAGCCATCCATCAAAATTATTCTCATAAAAAATGTGGTCATAGATAATGTGAAGAGACTTAAATTTGATTCTTAATATTTAATCCTTCTCATTACTCTCCATGCCAAAAACCCTCATAAGAAATTTTATTTGAAAAGACAACACTTAAAAAAATATTTTCGGCTCCGGTCATCGGGGAGGAATCGAACCCCCGACCTTTGGAAGTCCGGTTTCAGTGGTTTCAGTGGTCAGAGCATTGGACCGGTCCAATGCTCTGACCACTGAAATACTTAACAAATAAAATTATAGCCTGTTTCATCTTAACCGATTGTCAAATATTTGTAAAAATATTTCTCTCGGGTGATTTGAGGGTGTCTCCGACAATCATTGATGATACACACGCTGGCTCACAGCGTTAAAAAGCACTCACAAAATTCAACGACTCCATTAAGGTTCTCGGTAGCTCAGTGGTCAGAGCATTGGACCGGACTTCCAAAGGTCGGGGGTTTGATTCCTCCCTATAGACGATAACTTATAAAGAAGCAGGAGAGGCAGGGCAACAGCTGTTAAATAAAAAGATACTTACTGGTATTATTTCACAAACAATATATTTCACTTAAGTCACACACAAGATCACTAAGCTATTTTTCCAACGTCATAGAAAAACAAAATATAACTCCAAATACAAAATATATAAAAATAAAATTAAAAGTATCAAAAACAATAAAAAAGAGGTCTGTCGCCAACATACGACGCCCCGGTGCGAAGCACCATTCTAATGTGGCGACAGTGCCGTCGGCGCGCAGTTATCTAAGGTGCCCTGTTCTATAAGTAAGGGCACTACTTTACGCACCGGTCGCCTCAGTGTCCCTTTCATAGTGGCCACCTCTACCACCCGGGCACCTCCGTCCGGGCCGGTAAAAATCCTCTTGATTCTTCCTCTGGGCCAAGTTCCCCGCGGCAGGTTTTGGTCGGCTATCAGGACTGGATCACCCACTTGCACGGGCGAACAGGACAGCCCAGCTACTCTTGGGATAAGCGTCGGCAAATATTCATGCACCCATCTGGACCAAAAAATTTCTGTTAAACGAAGTGCCTTCTTATAGTCCAGCCGGCGAGTCAGGTCAGCATCCGAGCCAGGTTGCACAGCCTCCGTTGATGGAGTTCCCAGAAGAAAGTGGAAGGGTGTTAGGGATTGCAAGGTTTCGGGGTCCACCGGTACGTGTGTCAAGGGGCGTGAGTTCACCACTGCCTCTGCTTCCATTAATAGGGTCCCAAGCACTTCCTCCTTCGGGGCTTTCTCTTTGAGAGTTGTGGCGAGGGCGGCTTTGATGGAGCGCACCAGACGCTCCCACGAGCCTCCCATGGTTGGCGCTGCCGGTGGTATGAAGGCCCATGCTATTTGCTGACCAGCTGCAAAGTCAAAGACATCATGTAGTTGGTTGGCTGCGCCGACAAACGCTGTCCCGTTGTCAGAAATGATCTTTACTGGGCAACCACGGCGCGCGATAAACCTGCGCAATGCCATAATTGCAGAGTCCGCTGACAGGCTCCCGACGATCTCTAAATGGACGGCCCGGGTAGTAAGGCACGTAAAAAGGGCGACCCAACGCTTCTCCCGTCGGCGTCCCACAGCGATATCTACTGGCCCAAAGTAATCGAGACCGGTGTAAGAAAATGGGCGCTGATGATGAGCTAGTCTTTCGCCAGGGAGATCTCCAAATTGGGGTACCGACGGAAGAAGTTTCTTAACCCTGCAAAATGTGCAACGTTTAGCGACAGACTTAACAGTAGGGCGTAAGGCAATGATATAAAATTTTCCCCGCAGAAGATTGACCACCGTCTCTATGTTGCCATGACCGAACTTTCGGTGGTAGTGGTCAATTAGAAGCTTGACAATTGAGTGTCGGCCATCCAAGACTATGGGATCAACCTCCTGCGTGGGAGCTTCCAAGACCGCTCGGATTCTACCATTGAGGTGAATCAACCCATCATCTCCTAATGATAAAACAACATTTTTGAGCTTCCCTTGCTTGCTTGGAGGGAGATGAGCTCTCAGTCTTAGAAGCTCGTTGTTAAAAGAATCTAACTGAGATTTCAGCATCAGATGCCTTTCAGCTTCCCGAATCTCTCCCGCTAACAAAGGTCGCAAATCGACAGAAGAGATCCTGGAAGAGGTTCGCAATGTTTTTGAATTTTGGGGTGTGTTTTTGCCTAAAAGAGAACGAAAACACACAGCGCAAGAATGAGCGCGAGCAGTGGCCCTGACTAAACGATCCCATCTGCTGAAGTGGCGATAATCGGCCACTACAGGAGCTTGTGAATCTGGCCGTTCTGATTGTTCATTTAGTAAAAGAGTCAGTGCATGGTCAGGTTTCAACTCCTCGAGCACAGGCGGAGGAGCCTGTGTGGGCTCACGAGGCCATTCATCTGGAGAATCAACCAAGAATTTTGGGCCCGTGAACCACCGAGACGAAGCCGAAAGTGATGATTGGCCACGTGTGGCGTCATCTGCAACATTCATTGCAGACGGAACGTAACGCCAATCACTGACATTAGTCGTTTCCAAAATTTCCCCGACCCGATGAGCGACAAACGGCTTGTAAGTACGGGCATCGCTTCGCAACCATTTAAGTACTGTTAACGAATCTGACCAATAATATATATTAGAGGCCACGATGCGATGAGCCTCTATGATATAAATTGCGAAACGAGATGCCATAAGAGCCGCCTGCAGCTCCAACCGTGGGATAGACGTGGGTTTTAATGGGGCCAAGCGTGCCTTTCCCCCTATGAGGGCTAAGTGTACTGACCCGTCTTCGTGAACAAAACGCCAGAAGGCCACACACGCGTAAGCTAGCTCACTTGCGTCAGCCAGGACGTGGAGCTGGATTTCACGAGGAGACTTAGTTCGATAACAGCGCGGAATGGTGATATTGTTCGACACGTCAGTTAAAGTTGTAAACCAAATATGCCATTTTTGTTTTGCTACGGAAGGCAGCTCCTCGTCCCAGTCTACACCCATCCGCCAAGTATCCTGGAAGAGAATGCGTCCTGCGATTACTATGGGCAGGAGAAAACCAAGAGGATCGTAAACCTGCATAAGGTGCGACAGTACCACCCTCTTAGTAAGCTTAGCCGGAAGCTGGGACGTTTTTCTAAAATTAAGTGTGTCGTCACCAACGTTCCATGCCACGCCAAGGATCTTTACTTGTGATGGAGATGAAGAGGAAGAGGGCCCGAGACCCACCTCGGAGGTATCGATTGCTCGAAATTCTGGCTTTAACAATGAAAGAGCCTCAGGTTCATTAGAGACCCATGAGTGCATCTCCAGACAGGCGGCCTGATGGACGGCTACAATATCCGCTGCTAGGTGTGCGGCCTGCTGAGGGCAGTCGACACTTCCGAGATAATCATCCATGTAATGATCTCGGATGATAGCTTCAGCTGCTTCAGGATATTTACCTTTGTGTTCTGAAGCATTTTTGTTTTTCAGAAAAATTGCGGTACACGGGCTGGAAACAGCGCCAAAAATCATTGACGACATTCTGTACTCTTCAATTGGCAAAGAGGGATCTGCACGCCAAAGGAAGCGTTGAGCGTCTTTATCGTTATCTCTAATTTTTGTCTGCGGAAACATCTCCCTAATGTCACCATTGAGGGCAATATTCCCTTCCCGAAACCGCATGAGTATGGCCAACAGAGGTTGCAAAAGATCTGGACCCGGGAGCAAAAGAGTGTTTAGACTGACTCCGGAGCATTTAGCGGCAGCGTCGTGCACTAACCTCAACTTTCTTTTTTGGGGGTGATACACTCCAAAATGAGGTAAATACCAGAGATTGCCTACCGAAGGCTTGTTGGTGCAAACCTCCGCGTAATCCTTTGCCACCATCCCGTTGATGTAATCATGGTATGCTTCAGCATAAGTCGTGTCCTTTTTAAACTTGTTCTCCAAATTGAGGAAACGAGACATGGCTAGGTTGTAGCTGTCGGGAATAGTCGTTATGTCTTCCCGCCAAAGCAGCCCTGTTTCGTATCGACCTGATGGAAGGCGCCTTGTAGTATTCTCCAATATTTTTAGCGCCCGCTCGTCATTTGCACTATGGAGATCCATCTTTTTAATACCAATCGCATCGAGGCGATAATTTTCTTTTATTAGGGATTCCAACTCTGACACTGAACTATGGAATACAGACTCTATGGGTTTACCTGGAAATTTGCCGAAGACTGTCCACCCCAAACTGGTCCGAATAGCCACAGGTTGATTGCGAGTGCCACGCCTGACCTCCTGTGGTAAGGTTAAGAACCAGTGATCAATGCCAATTATAAGCATCGGCTTGGCCTCCACGTAGCTTAACTCGGAGGCAATGTCTTTAAGGTGAGGATACTTGGACAAGTCTGCAGCACGGACCGTTTGATTTGCTATGCCCAAATTCGGTATGGAGCGAACACGATCTAATAAAAACTTCTCCTTAGAGTGCTTGCCTTTGACAAAAATGTCGACATAATTTACTTCAGAGTCTTTTGAGAGGCCACCAACGCAGTTAACCCGAATCATGCCCTTCGGACCTTGAGCACCAACTAATTCTGCAACTGATTGGTCAATCAAGGTCACAGTAGAACCATCGTCAAGTAAAGCGTAAACTTCTACTTCTCCTCTTGGCCCCAACACTGTGACTGGAAGTACCTTCAATAAAGGCTGTAACTTCGACTGAGAGGTTGAACAATCTGCTGCAGTGCTGTGGGCGACAGTCACAGGAATGTCTTTTGGTTCGGGAGCAGTGATCGGGGAATCACTATGAAGTAACTCGTGGTGGTACATCTTAGTTCTGCAATCTGTCTTGGAGCAATTGCCTTTACAGATTTTATAGAAATGACCACCTTTCTTAAGGCGGTTGATTCACCTCAATGGTAGAATCCGAGCGGTCTTGGAAGCTCCCACGCAGGAGGTTGATCCCATAGTCTTGGATGGCCGACACTCAATTGTCAAGCTTCTAATTGACCACTACCACCGAAAGTTCGGTCATGGCAACATAGAGACGGTGGTCAATCTTCTGCGGGGAAAATTTTATATCATTGCCTTACGCCCTGCTGTTAAGTCTGTCGCTAAACGTTGCACATTTTGCAGGGTTAAGAAACTTCTTCCGTCGGTACCCCAATTTGGAGATCTCCCTGGCGAAAGACTAGCTCATCATCAGCGCCCATTTTCTTACACCGGTCTCGATTACTTTGGGCCAGTAGATATCGCTGTGGGACGCCGACGGGAGAAGCGTTGGGTCGCCCTTTTTACGTGCCTTACTACCCGGGCCGTCCATTTAGAGATCGTCGGGAGCCTGTCAGCGGACTCTGCAATTATGGCATTGCGCAGGTTTATCGCGCGCCGTGGTTGCCCAGTAAAGATCATTTCTGACAACGGGACAGCGTTTGTCGGTGCAGCCAACCAACTACATGATGTCTTTGACTTTGCAGCTGGTCAGCAAATAGCATGGGCCTTCATACCACCGGCAGCGCCAACCATGGGAGGCTCGTGGGAGCGTCTGGTGCGCTCCATCAAAGCCGCCCTCGCCACAACTCTCAAAGAGAAAGCCCCGAAGGAGGAAGTGCTTGGGACCCTATTAATGGAAGCAGAGGCAGTGGTGAACTCACGCCCCTTGACACACGTACCGGTGGACCCCGAAACCTTGCAATCCCTAACACCCTTCCACTTTCTTCTGGGAACTCCATCAACGGAGGCTGTGCAACCTGGCTCGGATGCTGACCTGACTCGCCGGCTGGACTATAAGAAGGCACTTCGTTTAACAGAAATTTTTTGGTCCAGATGGGTGCATGAATATTTGCCGACGCTTATCCCAAGAGTAGCTGGGCTGTCCTGTTCGCCCGTGCAAGTGGGTGATCCAGTCCTGATAGCCGACCAAAACCTGCCGCGGGGAACTTGGCCCAGAGGAAGAATCAAGAGGATTTTTACCGGCCCGGACGGAGGTGCCCGGGTGGTAGAGGTGGCCACTATGAAAGGGACACTGAGGCGACCGGTGCGTAAAGTAGTGCCCTTACTTATAGAACAGGGCACCTTAGATTACTGCGCGCCGGCGGCACTGTCGCCACATTAGAATGGTGCTTCGCACCGGGGCGTCGTATGCCGTCATCGGAAATGCCAAACTTCAAATTGACCCCATTGTTGCGTGAGAAATGGGTTGATTTTGCTCATGCCAATTATGATCCACATTCATTTAAATTAGAAATGCTTTCTACATTTCTCACACATCAATCACGGGTCCATTTGAAGTTTGGCATTTCCGATGACGGCATGCGTCAAAAGCCCATAGATAATTTTCGCAAGCCCATAGACAAGGTTCGAACGCATGCCACCATGGATGTCGAACCCGAGGAAGCAAATGTCTGTGATGACGTTTGCTATGCCACCTCTTTTTCCAAACCGAAGGTGGCGCAATCTTCCTTGTCTGCCGCAGGCCCTAAGTCGACGCCATCTGTCAACACTTGTAAGTATTGTCAGAAATGTGGTCATAGCATTGTCAAGTGTGACAAGTTTTTAGCTCTCGAGGTATCTGATAGATGGCGCTGGACAACACAAAATAAAGTTTGTCGTAGATGCCTTAAGAAAGGTGGTCATTTCTATAAAATCTGTAAAGGCAATTGCTCCAAGACAGATTGCAGAACTAAGATGTACCACCACGAGTTACTTCATAGTGATTCCCCGATCACTGCTCCCGAACCAAAAGACATTCCTGTGACTGTCGCCCACAGCACTGCAGCAGATTGTTCAACCTCTCAGTCGAAGTTACAGCCTTTATTGAAGGTACTTCCAGTCACAGTCTTGGGGCCAAGAGGAGAAGTAGAAGTTTACGCTTTACTTGACGATGGTTCTACTGTGACCTTGATTGACCAATCAGTTGCAGAATTAGTTGGTGCTCAAGGTCCGAAGGGCATGATTCGGGTTAACTGCGTTGGTGGCCTCTCAAAAGACTCTGAAGTAAGTTATGTCGACATTTTTGTCAAAGGCAAGCACTCTAAGGAGAAGTTTTTATTAGATCGTGTTCGCTCCATACCGAATTTGGGCATAGCAAATCAAACGGTCCGTGCTGCAGACTTGTCCAAGTATCCTCACCTTAAAGACATTGCCTCCGAGTTAAGCTACGTGGAGGCCAAGCCGATGCTTATAATTGGCATTGATCACTGGTTCTTAACCTTACCACAGGAGGTCAGGCGTGGCACTCGCAATCAACCTGTGGCTATTCGGACCAGTTTGGGGTGGACAGTCTTCGGCAAATTTCCAGGTAAACCCATAGAGTCTGTATTCCATAGTTCAGTGTCAGAGTTGGAATCCCTAATAAAAGAAAATTATCGCCTCGATGCGATTGGTATTAAAAAGATGGATCTCCATAGTGCAAATGACGAGCGGGCGCTAAAAATATTGGAGAATACTACAAGGCGCCTTCCATCAGGTCGATACGAAACAGGGCTGCTTTGGCGGGAAGACATAACGACTATTCCCGACAGCTACAACCTAGCCATGTCTCGTTTCCTCAATTTGGAGAACAAGTTTAAAAAGGACACGACTTATGCTGAAGCATACCATGATTACATCAACGGGATGGTGGCAAAGGATTACGCGGAGGTTTGCACCAACAAGCCTTCGGTAGGCAATCTCTGGTATTTACCTCATTTTGGAGTGTATCACCCCCAAAAAAGAAAGTTGAGGTTAGTGCACGACGCTGCCGCTAAATGCTCCGGAGTCAGTCTAAACACTCTTTTGCTCCCGGGTCCAGATCTTTTGCAACCTCTGTTGGCCATACTCATGCGGTTTCGGGAAGGGAATATTGCCCTCAATGGTGACATTAGGGAGATGTTTCCGCAGACAAAAATTAGAGATAACGATAAAGACGCTCAACGCTTCCTTTGGCGTGCAGATCCCTCTTTGCCAATTGAAGAGTACAGAATGTCGTCAATGATTTTTGGCGCTGTTTCCAGCCCGTGTACCGCAATTTTTCTGAAAAACAAAAATGCTTCAGAACACAAAGGTAAATATCCTGAAGCAGCTGAAGCTATCATCCGAGATCATTACATGGATGATTATCTCGGAAGTGTCGACTGCCCTCAGCAGGCCGCACACCTAGCAGCGGATATTGTAGCCGTCCATCAGGCCGCCTGTCTGGAGATGCACTCATGGGTCTCTAATGAACCTGAGGCTCTTTCATTGTTAAAGCCAGAATTTCGAGCAATCGATACCTCCGAGGTGGGTCTCGGGCCCTCTTCCTCTTCATCTCCATCACAAGTAAAGATCCTTGGCGTGGCATGGAACGTTGGTGACGACACACTTAATTTTAGAAAAACGTCCCAGCTTCCGGCTAAGCTTACTAAGAGGGTGGTACTGTCGCACCTTATGCAAGTTTACGATCCTCTTGGTTTTCTCCTGCCCATAGTAATCGCAGGACGCATTCTCTTCCAGGATACTTGGCGGATGGGTGTAGACTGGGACGAGGAGCTGCCTTCCGTAGCAAAACAAAAATGGTATATTTGGTTTACAACTTTAACTGACGTGTCGAACAATATCACCATTCCGCGCTGTTATCGAACTAAGTCTCCTCGTGAAATCCAGCTCCACGTCCTGGCTGACGCAAGTGAGCTAGCTTACGCGTGTGTGGCCTTCTGGCGTTTTGTTCACGAAGACGGGTCAGTACACTTAGCCCTCATAGGGGGAAAGGCACGCTTGGCCCCATTAAAACCCACGTCAATCCCACGGTTGGAGCTGCAGGCGGCTCTTATGGCATCTCGTTTCGCAACTTATATCATAGAGGCTCATCGCATCGTGGCCTCTAATATATATTATTGGTCAGATTCGTTAACAGTACTTAAATGGTTGCGAAGCGATGCCCGTACTTTCAAGCCGTTTGTCGCTCATCGGGTCGGGGAAATTTTGGAAACGACTAATGTCAGTGATTGGCGTTACGTTCCGTCTGCAATGAATGTTGCAGATGACGCCACACGTGGCCAATCATCACTTTCGGCTTCGTCTCGGTGGTTCACGGGCCCAAAATTCTTGGTTGATTCTCCAGATGAATGGCCTCGTGAGCCCACACAGGCTCCTCCGCCTGTGCTCGAGGAGTTGAAACCTGACCATGCACTGACTCTTTTACTAAATGAACAATCAGAACGGCCAGATTCACAAGCTCCTGTAGTGGCCGATTATCGCCACTTCAGCAGATGGGATCGTTTAGTCAGGGCCACTGCTCGCGCTCATTCTTGCGCTGTGTGTTTTCGTTCTCTTTTAGGCAAAAACACACCCCAAAATTCAAAAACATTGCGAACCTCTTCCAGGATCTCTTCTGTCGATTTGCGACCTTTGTTAGCGGGAGAGATTCGGGAAGCTGAAAGGCATCTGATGCTGAAATCTCAGTTAGATTCTTTTAACAACGAGCTTCTAAGACTGAGAGCTCATCTCCCTCCAAGCAAGCAAGGGAAGCTCAAAAATGTTGTTTTATCATTAGGAGATGATGGGTTGATTCACCTCAATGGTAGAATCCGAGCGGTCTTGGAAGCTCCCACGCAGGAGGTTGATCCCATAGTCTTGGATGGCCGACACTCAATTGTCAAGCTTCTAATTGACCACTACCACCGAAAGTTCGGTCATGGCAACATAGAGACGGTGGTCAATCTTCTGCGGGGAAAATTTTATATCATTGCCTTACGCCCTACTGTTAAGTCTGTCGCTAAACGTTGCACATTTTGCAGGGTTAAGAAACTTCTTCCGTCGGTACCCCAATTTGGAGATCTCCCTGGCGAAAGACTAGCTCATCATCAGCGCCCATTTTCTTACACCGGTCTCGATTACTTTGGGCCAGTAGATATCGCTGTGGGACGCCGACGGGAGAAGCGTTGGGTCGCCCTTTTTACGTGCCTTACTACCCGGGCCGTCCATTTAGAGATCGTCGGGAGCCTGTCAGCGGACTCTGCAATTATGGCATTGCGCAGGTTTATCGCGCGCCGTGGTTGCCCAGTAAAGATCATTTCTGACAACGGGACAGCGTTTGTCGGCGCAGCCAACCAACTACATGATGTCTTTGACTTTGCAGCTGGTCAGCAAATAGCATGGGCCTTCATACCACCGGCAGCGCCAACCATGGGAGGCTCGTGGGAGCGTCTGGTGCGCTCCATCAAAGCCGCCCTCGCCACAACTCTCAAAGAGAAAGCCCCGAAGGAGGAAGTGCTTGGGACCCTATTAATGGAAGCAGAGGCAGTGGTGAACTCACGACCCTTGACACACGTACCGGTGGACCCCGAAACCTTGCAATCCCTAACACCCTTCCACTTTCTTCTGGGAACTCCATCAACGGAGGCTGTGCAACCTGGCTCGGATGCTGACCTGACTCGCCGGCTGGACTATAAGAAGGCACTTCGTTTAACAGAAATTTTTTGGTCCAGATGGGTGCATGAATATTTGCCGACGCTTATCCCAAGAGTAGCTGGGCTGTCCTGTTCGCCCGTGCAAGTGGGTGATCCAGTCCTGATAGCCGACCAAAACCTGCCGCGGGGAACTTGGCCCAGAGGAAGAATCAAGAGGATTTTTACCGGCCCGGACGGAGGTGCCCGGGTGGTAGAGGTGGCCACTATGAAAGGGACACTGAGGCGACCGGTGCGTAAAGTAGTGCCCTTACTTATAGAACAGGGCACCTTAGATTACTGCGCGCCGGCGGCACTGTCGCCACATTAGAATGGTGCTTCGCACCGGGGCGTCGTATGTTGGCGACAGACCTCTTTTTTATTGTTTTTGATACTTTTAATTTTATTTTTATATATTTTGTATTTGGAGTTATTTTTTGTTTTTCTATGACGTTGGTAAAATAGCTTAGTGATCTTGTGTGTGACTTAAGTGAAATATATTGTTTGTGAAATAATACCAGTAAGTATCTTTTTATTTAACAGCTGTTGCCCTGCCTCTCCTGCTTCTTTATAAGTTATATAACTTATAAAGAAGCAGGAGAGGCAGGGCAACAGCTGTTAAATAAAAAGATACTTACTGGTATTATTTCACAAACAATATATTTCACTTCAGTCACACACAAGAACTAAGCTATTTTTACCAACGTCATAGAAAAACAAAATATAACTCCAAATACAAAATATATAAAAATAAAATTAAAAGTATCAAAAACAATAAAAAAGAGGTCTGTCGCCAACATACGACGCCCCGGTGCGAAGCACCATTCTAATGTGGCGACAGTGCCGCCGGCGCGCAGTAATCTAAGGTGCCCTGTTCTATAAGTAAGGGCACTACTTTACGCACCGGTCGCCTCAGTGTCCCTTTCATAGTGGCCACCTCTACCACCCGGGCACCTCCGTCCGGGCCGGTAAAAATCCTCTTGATTCTTCCTCTGGGCCAAGTTCCCCGCGGCAGGTTTTGGTCGGCTATCAGGACTGGATCACCCACTTGCACGGGCGAACAGGACAGCCCAGCTACTCTTGGGATAAGCGTCGGCAAATATTCATGCACCCATCTGGACCAAAAAATTTCTGTTAAACGAAGTGCCTTCTTATAGTCCAGCCGGCGAGTCAGGTCAGCATCCGAGCCAGGTTGCACAGCCTCCGTTGATGGAGTTCCCAGAAGAAAGTGGAAGGGTGTTAGGGATTGCAAGGTTTCGGGGTCCACCGGTACGTGTGTCAAGGGGCGTGAGTTCACCACTGCCTCTGCTTCCATTAATAGGGTCCCAAGCACTTCCTCCTTCGGGGCTTTCTCTTTGAGAGTTGTGGCGAGGGCGGCTTTGATGGAGCGCACCAGACGCTCCCACGAGCCTCCCATGGTTGGCGCTGCCGGTGGTATGAAGGCCCATGCTATTTGCTGACCAGCTGCAAAGTCAAAGACATCATGTAGTTGGTTGGCTGCGCCGACAAACGCTGTCCCGTTGTCAGAAATGATCTTTACTGGGCAACCACGGCACGCGATAAACCTGCGCAATGCCATAATTGCAGAGTCCGCTGACAGGCTCCCGACGATCTCTAAATGGACGGCCCGGGTAGTAAGGCACGTAAAAAGGGCGACCCAACGCTTCTCCCGTCGGCGTCCCACAGCGATATCTACTGGCCCAAAGTAATCGAGACCGGTGTAAGAAAATGGGCGCTGATGATGAGCTAGTCTTTCGCCAGGGAGATCTCCAAATTGGGGTACCGACGGAAGAAGTTTCTTAACCCTGCAAAATGTGCAACGTTTAGCGACAGACTTAACAGTAGGGCGTAAGGCAATGATATAAAATTTTCCCCGCAGAAGATTGACCACCGTCTCTATGTTGCCATGACCGAACTTTCGGTGGTAGTGGTCAATTAGAAGCTTGACAATTGAGTGTCGGCCATCCAAGACTATGGGATCAACCTCCTGCGTGGGAGCTTCCAAGACCGCTCGGATTCTACCATTGAGGTGAATCAACCCATCATCTCCTAATGATAAAACAACATTTTTGAGCTTCCCTTGCTTGCTTGGAGGGAGATGAGCTCTCAGTCTTAGAAGCTCGTTGTTAAAAGAATCTAACTGAGATTTCAGCATCAGATGCCTTTCAGCTTCCCGAATCTCTCCCGCTAACAAAGGTCGCAAATCGACAGAAGAGATCCTGGAAGAGGTTCGCAATGTTTTTGAATTTTGGGGTGTGTTTTTGCCTAAAAGAGAACGAAAACACACAGCGCAAGAATGAGCGCGAGCAGTGGCCCTGACTAAACGATCCCATCTGCTGAAGTGGCGATAATCGGCCACTACAGGAGCTTGTGAATCTGGCCGTTCTGATTGTTCATTTAGTAAAAGAGTCAGTGCATGGTCAGGTTTCAACTCCTCGAGCACAGGCGGAGGAGCCTGTGTGGGCTCACGAGGCCATTCATCTGGAGAATCAACCAAGAATTTTGGGCCCGTGAACCACCGAGACGAAGCCGAAAGTGATGATTGGCCACGTGTGGCGTCATCTGCAACATTCATTGCAGACGGAACGTAACGCCAATCACTGACATTAGTCGTTTCCAAAATTTCCCCGACCCGATGAGCGACAAACGGCTTGAAAGTACGGGCATCGCTTCGCAACCATTTAAGTACTGTTAACGAATCTGACCAATAATATATATTAGAGGCCACGATGCGATGAGCCTCTATGATATAAATTGCGAAACGAGATGCCATAAGAGCCGCCTGCAGCTCCAACCGTGGGATAGACGTGGGTTTTAATGGGGCCAAGCGTGCCTTTCCCCCTATGAGGGCTAAGTGTACTGACCCGTCTTCGTGAACAAAACGCCAGAAGGCCACACACGCGTAAGCTAGCTCACTTGCGTCAGCCAGGACGTGGAGCTGGATTTCACGAGGAGACTTAGTTCGATAACAGCGCGGAATGGTGATATTGTTCGACACGTCAGTTAAAGTTGTAAACCAAATATGCCATTTTTGTTTTGCTACGGAAGGCAGCTCCTCGTCCCAGTCTACACCCATCCGCCAAGTATCCTGGAAGAGAATGCGTCCTGCGATTACTATGGGCAGGAGAAAACCAAGAGGATCGTAAACCTGCATAAGGTGCGACAGTACCACCCTCTTAGTAAGCTTAGCCGGAAGCTGGGACGTTTTTCTAAAATTAAGTGTGTCGTCACCAACGTTCCATGCCACGCCAAGGATCTTTACTTGTGATGGAGATGAAGAGGAAGAGGGCCCGAGACCCACCTCGGAGGTATCGATTGCTCGAAATTCTGGCTTTAACAATGAAAGAGCCTCAGGTTCATTAGAGACCCATGAGTGCATCTCCAGACAGGCGGCCTGATGGACGGCTACAATATCCGCTGCTAGGTGTGCGGCCTGCTGAGGGCAGTCGACACTTCCGAGATAATCATCCATGTAATGATCTCGGATGATAGCTTCAGCTGCTTCAGGATATTTACCTTTGTGTTCTGAAGCATTTTTGTTTTTCAGAAAAATTGCGGTACACGGGCTGGAAACAGCGCCAAAAATCATTGATGACATTCTGTACTCTTCAATTGGCAAAGAGGGATCTGCACGCCAAAGGAAGCGTTGAGCGTCTTTATCGTTATCTCTAATTTTTGTCTGCGGAAACATCTCCCTAATGTCACCATTGAGGGCAATATTCCCTTCCCGAAACCGCATGAGTATGGCCAACAGAGGTTGCAAAAGATCTGGACCCGGGAGCAAAAGAGTGTTTAGACTGACTCCGGAGCATTTAGCGGCAGCGTCGTGCACTAACCTCAACTTTCTTTTTTGGGGGTGATACACTCCAAAATGAGGTAAATACCAGAGATTGCCTACCGAAGGCTTGTTGGTGCAAACCTCCGCGTAATCCTTTGCCACCATCCCGTTGATGTAATCATGGTATGCTTCAGCATAAGTCGTGTCCTTTTTAAACTTGTTCTCCAAATTGAGGAAACGAGACATGGCTAGGTTGTAGCTGTCGGGAATAGTCGTTATGTCTTCCCGCCAAAGCAGCCCTGTTTCGTATCGACCTGATGGAAGGCGCCTTGTAGTATTCTCCAATATTTTTAGCGCCCGCTCGTCATTTGCACTATGGAGATCCATCTTTTTAATACCAATCGCATCGAGGCGATAATTTTCTTTTATTAGGGATTCCAACTCTGACACTGAACTATGGAATACAGACTCTATGGGTTTACCTGGAAATTTGCCGAAGACTGTCCACCCCAAACTGGTCCGAATAGCCACAGGTTGATTGCGAGTGCCACGCCTGACCTCCTGTGGTAAGGTTAAGAACCAGTGATCAATGCCAATTATAAGCATCGGCTTGGCCTCCACGTAGCTTAACTCGGAGGCAATGTCTTTAAGGTGAGGATACTTGGACAAGTCTGCAGCACGGACCGTTTGATTTGCTATGCCCAAATTCGGTATGGAGCGAACACGATCTAATAAAAACTTCTCCTTAGAGTGCTTGCCTTTGACAAAAATGTCGACATAATTTACTTCAGAGTCTTTTGAGAGGCCACCAACGCAGTTAACCCGAATCATGCACCAAAATATAGACGATAACTTATAAAGAAGCAGGAGAGGCAGGGCAACAGCTGTTAAAATAAAAAGATACTTACTGGTATTATTTCACAAACAATATATTTCACTTCAGTCACTTATAAAGAAGCAGGAGAGGCAGGGCAACAGCTGTTAAATAAAAAGATACTTACTGGTATTATTTCACAAACAATATATTTCACTTCAGTCACACACAAGATCACTAAGCTATTTTTCCAACGTCATAGAAAAACAAAATATAACTCCAAATACAAAATATATAAAAATAAAATTAAAAGTATCAAAAACAATAAAAAAGAGGTCTGTCGCCAACAGGCGTCCCACAGCGATATCTACTGGCCCAAAGTAATCGAGACCGGTGTAAGAAAATGGGCGCTGATGATGAGCTAGTCTTTCGCCAGGGAGATCTCCAAATTGGGGTACCGACGGAAGAAGTTTCTTAACCCTGCAAAATGTGCAACGTTTAGCGACAGACTTAACAGTAGGGCGTAAGGCAATGATATAAAATTTTCCCCGCAGAAGATTGACCACCGTCTCTATGTTGCCATGACCGAACTTTCGGTGGTAGTGGTCAATTAGAAGCTTGACAATTGAGTGTCGGCCATCCAAGACTATGGGATCAACCTCCTGCGTGGGAGCTTCCAAGACCGCTCGGATTCTACCATTGAGGTGAATCAACCCATCATCTCCTAATGATAAAACAACATTTTTGAGCTTCCCTTGCTTGCTTGGAGGGAGATGAGCTCTCAGTCTTAGAAGCTCGTTGTTAAAAGAATCTAACTGAGATTTCAGCATCAGATGCCTTTCAGCTTCCCGAATCTCTCCCGCTAACAAAGGTCGCAAATCGACAGAAGAGATCCTGGAAGAGGTTCGCAATGTTTTTGAATTTTGGGGTGTGTTTTTGCCTAAAAGAGAACGAAAACACACAGCGCAAGAATGAGCGCGAGCAGTGGCCCTGACTAAACGATCCCATCTGCTGAAGTGGCGATAATCGGCCACTACAGGAGCTTGTGAATCTGGCCGTTCTGATTGTTCATTTAGTAAAAGAGTCAGTGCATGGTCAGGTTTCAACTCCTCGAGCACAGGCGGAGGAGCCTGTGTGGGCTCACGAGGCCATTCATCTGGAGAATCAACCAAGAATTTTGGGCCCGTGAACCACCGAGACGAAGCCGAAAGTGATGATTGGCCACGTGTGGCGTCATCTGCAACATTCATTGCAGACGGAACGTAACGCCAATCACTGACATTAGTCGTTTCCAAAATTTCCCCGACCCGATGAGCGACAAACGGCTTGAAAGTACGGGCATCGCTTCGCAACCATTTAAGTACTGTTAACGAATCTGACCAATAATATATATTAGAGGCCACGATGCGATGAGCCTCTATGATATAAATTGCGAAACGAGATGCCATAAGAGCCGCCTGCAGCTCCAACCGTGGGATAGACGTGGGTTTTAATGGGGCCAAGCGTGCCTTTCCCCCTATGAGGGCTAAGTGTACTGACCCGTCTTCGTGAACAAAACGCCAGAAGGCCACACACGCGTAAGCTAGCTCACTTGCGTCAGCCAGGACGTGGAGCTGGATTTCACGAGGAGACTTAGTTCGATAACAGCGCGGAATGGTGATATTGTTCGACACGTCAGTTAAAGTTGTAAACCAAATATGCCATTTTTGTTTTGCTACGGAAGGCAGCTCCTCGTCCCAGTCTACACCCATCCGCCAAGTATCCTGGAAGAGAATGCGTCCTGCGATTACTATGGGCAGGAGAAAACCAAGAGGATCGTAAACCTGCATAAGGTGCGACAGTACCACCCTCTTAGTAAGCTTAGCCGGAAGCTGGGACGTTTTTCTAAAATTAAGTGTGTCGTCACCAACGTTCCATGCCACGCCAAGGATCTTTACTTGTGATGGAGATGAAGAGGAAGAGGGCCCGAGACCCACCTCGGAGGTATCGATTGCTCGAAATTCTGGCTTTAACAATGAAAGAGCCTCAGGTTCATTAGAGACCCATGAGTGCATCTCCAGACAGGCGGCCTGATGGACGGCTACAATATCCGCTGCTAGGTGTGCGGCCTGCTGAGGGCAGTCGACACTTCCGAGATAATCATCCATGTAATGATCTCGGATGATAGTTGGTCTGTATTCCATAGTTCAGTGTCAGAGTTGGAATCCCTAATAAAAGAAAATCAAAATATAGACGATAACTTATAAAGAAGCAGGAGAGGCAGGGCAACAGCTGTTAAATAAAAAGATACTTACTGGTATTATTTCACAAACAATATATTTCACTTCAGTCACACACAAGATCACTAAGCTATTTTACCAACGTCATAGAAAAACAAAATATAACTCCAAATACAAAATATATAAAAATAAAATTAAAAGTATCAAAAACAATAAAAAAGAGGTCTGTCGCCAACATACGACGCCCCGGTGCGAAGCACCATTCTAATGTGGCGACAGTGCCGCCGGCGCGCAGTAATCTAAGGTGCCCTGTTCTATAAGTAAGGGCACTACTTTACGCACCGGTCGCCTCAGTGTCCCTTTCATAGTGGCCACCTCTACCACCCGGGCACCTCCGTCCGGGCCGGTAAAAATCCTCTTGATTCTTCCTCTGGGCCAAGTTCCCCGCGGCAGGTTTTGGTCGGCTATCAGGACTGGATCACCCACTTGCACGGGCGAACAGGACAGCCCAGCTACTCTTGGGATAAGCGTCGGCAAATATTCATGCACCCATCTGGACCAAAAAATTTCTGTTAAACGAAGTGCCTTCTTATAGTCCAGCCGGCGAGTCAGGTCAGCATCCGAGCCAGGTTGCACAGCCTCCGTTGATGGAGTTCCCAGAAGAAAGTGGAAGGGTGTTAGGGATTGCAAGGTTTCGGGGTCCACCGGTACGTGTGTCAAGGGGCGTGAGTTCACCACTGCCTCTGCTTCCATTAATAGGGTCCCAAGCACTTCCTCCTTCGGGGCTTTCTCTTTGAGAGTTGTGGCGAGGGCGGCTTTGATGGAGCGCACCAGACGCTCCCACGAGCCTCCCATGGTTGGCGCTGCCGGTGGTATGAAGGCCCATGCTATTTGCTGACCAGCTGCAAAGTCAAAGACATCATGTAGTTGGTTGGCTGCGCCGACAAACGCTGTCCCGTTGTCAGAAATGATCTTTACTGGGCAACCACGGCACGCGATAAACCTGCGCAATGCCATAATTGCAGAGTCCGCTGACAGGCTCCCGACGATCTCTAAATGGACGGCCCGGGTAGTAAGGCACGTAAAAAGGGCGACCCAACGCTTCTCCCGTCGGCGTCCCACAGCGATATCTACTGGCCCAAAGTAATCGAGACCGGTGTAAGAAAATGGGCGCTGATGATGAGCTAGTCTTTCGCCAGGGAGATCTCCAAATTGGGGTACCGACGGAAGAAGTTTCTTAACCCTGCAAAATGTGCAACGTTTAGCGACAGACTTAACAGTAGGGCGTAAGGCAATGATATAAAATTTTCCCCGCAGAAGATTGACCACCGTCTCTATGTTGCCATGACCGAACTTTCGGTGGTAGTGGTCAATTAGAAGCTTGACAATTGAGTGTCGGCCATCCAAGACTATGGGATCAACCTCCTGCGTGGGAGCTTCCAAGACCGCTCGGATTCTACCATTGAGGTGAATCAACCCATCATCTCCTAATGATAAAACAACATTTTTGAGCTTCCCTTGCTTGCTTGGAGGGAGATGAGCTCTCAGTCTTAGAAGCTCGTTGTTAAAAGAATCTAACTGAGATTTCAGCATCAGATGCCTTTCAGCTTCCCGAATCTCTCCCGCTAACAAAGGTCGCAAATCGACAGAAGAGATCCTGGAAGAGGTTCGCAATGTTTTTGAATTTTGGGGTGTGTTTTTGCCTAAAAGAGAACGAAAACACACAGCGCAAGAATGAGCGCGAGCAGTGGCCCTGACTAAACGATCCCATCTGCTGAAGTGGCGATAATCGGCCACTACAGGAGCTTGTGAATCTGGCCGTTCTGATTGTTCATTTAGTAAAAGAGTCAGTGCATGGTCAGGTTTCAACTCCTCGAGCACAGGCGGAGGAGCCTGTGTGGGCTCACGAGGCCATTCATCTGGAGAATCAACCAAGAATTTTGGGCCCGTGAACCACCGAGACGAAGCCGAAAGTGATGATTGGCCACGTGTGGCGTCATCTGCAACATTCATTGCAGACGGAACGTAACGCCAATCACTGACATTAGTCGTTTCCAAAATTTCCCCGACCCGATGAGCGACAAACGGCTTGAAAGTACGGGCATCGCTTCGCAACCATTTAAGTACTGTTAACGAATCTGACCAATAATATATATTAGAGGCCACGATGCGATGAGCCTCTATGATATAAATTGCGAAACGAGATGCCATAAGAGCCGCCTGCAGCTCCAACCGTGGGATAGACGTGGGTTTTAATGGGGCCAAGCGTGCCTTTCCCCCTATGAGGGCTAAGTGTACTGACCCGTCTTCGTGAACAAAACGCCAGAAGGCCACACACGCGTAAGCTAGCTCACTTGCGTCAGCCAGGACGTGGAGCTGGATTTCACGAGGAGACTTAGTTCGATAACAGCGCGGAATGGTGATATTGTTCGACACGTCAGTTAAAGTTGTAAACCAAATATGCCATTTTTGTTTTGCTACGGAAGGCAGCTCCTCGTCCCAGTCTACACCCATCCGCCAAGTATCCTGGAAGAGAATGCGTCCTGCGATTACTATGGGCAGGAGAAAACCAAGAGGATCGTAAACCTGCATAAGGTGCGACAGTACCACCCTCTTAGTAAGCTTAGCCGGAAGCTGGGACGTTTTTCTAAAATTAAGTGTGTCGTCACCAACGTTCCATGCCACGCCAAGGATCTTTACTTGTGATGGAGATGAAGAGGAAGAGGGCCCGAGACCCACCTCGGAGGTATCGATTGCTCGAAATTCTGGCTTTAACAATGAAAGAGCCTCAGGTTCATTAGAGACCCATGAGTGCATCTCCAGACAGGCGGCCTGATGGACGGCTACAATATCCGCTGCTAGGTGTGCGGCCTGCTGAGGGCAGTCGACACTTCCGAGATAATCATCCATGTAATGATCTCGGATGATAGCTTCAGCTGCTTCAGGATATTTACCTTTGTGTTCTGAAGCATTTTTGTTTTTCAGAAAAATTGCGGTACACGGGCTGGAAACAGCGCCAAAAATCATTGATGACATTCTGTACTCTTCAATTGGCAAAGAGGGATCTGCACGCCAAAGGAAGCGTTGAGCGTCTTTATCGTTATCTCTAATTTTTGTCTGCGGAAACATCTCCCTAATGTCACCATTGAGGGCAATATTCCCTTCCCGAAACCGCATGAGTATGGCCAACAGAGGTTGCAAAAGATCTGGACCCGGGAGCAAAAGAGTGTTTAGACTGACTCCGGAGCATTTAGCGGCAGCGTCGTGCACTAACCTCAACTTTCTTTTTTGGGGGTGATACACTCCAAAATGAGGTAAATACCAGAGATTGCCTACCGAAGGCTTGTTGGTGCAAACCTCCGCGTAATCCTTTGCCACCATTCCGTTGATGTAATCATGGTATGCTTCAGCATAAGTCGTGTCCTTTTTAAACTTGTTCTCCAAATTGAGGAAACGAGACATGGCTAGGTTGTAGCTGTCGGGAATAGTCGTTATGTCTTCCCGCCAAAGCAGCCCTGTTTCGTATCGACCTGATGGAAGGCGCCTTGTAGTATTCTCCAATATTTTTAGCGCCCGCTCGTCATTTGCACTATGGAGATCCATCTTTTTAATACCAATCGCATCGAGGCGATAATTTTCTTTTATTAGGGATTCCAACTCTGACACTGAACTATGGAATACAGACTCTATGGGTTTACCTGGAAATTTGCCGAAGACTGTCCACCCCAAACTGGTCCGAATAGCCACAGGTTGATTGCGAGTGCCACGCCTGACCTCCTGTGGTAAGGTTAAGAACCAGTGATCAATGCCAATTATAAGCATCGGCTTGGCCTCCACGTAGCTTAACTCGGAGGCAATGTCTTTAAGGTGAGGATACTTGGACAAGTCTGCAGCACGGACCGTTTGATTTGCTATGCCCAAATTCGGTATGGAGCGAACACGATCTAATAAAAACTTCTCCTTAGAGTGCTTGCCTTTGACAAAAATGTCGACATAATTTACTTCAGAGTCTTTTGAGAGGCCACCAACGCAGTTAACCCGAATCATGCCCTTCGGACCTTGAGCACCAACTAATTCTGCAACTGATTGGTCAATCAAGGTCACAGTAGAACCATCGTCAAGTAAAGCGTAAACTTCTACTTCTCCTCTTGGCCCCAAGACTGTGACTGGAAGTACCTTCAATAAAGGCTGTAACTTCGACTGAGAGGTTGAACAATCTGCTGCAGTGCTGTGGGCGACAGTCACAGGAATGTCTTTTGGTTCGGGAGCAGTGATCGGGGAATCACTATGAAGTAACTCGTGGTGGTACATCTTAGTTCTGCAATCTGTCTTGGAGCAATTGCCTTTACAGATTTTATAGAAATGACCACCTTTCTTAAGGCATCTACGACAAACTTTATTTTGTGTTGTCCAGCGCCATCTATCAGATACCTCGAGAGCTAAAAACTTGTCACACTTGACAATGCTATGACCACATTTCTGACAATACTTACAAGTGTTGACAGATGGCGTCGACTTAGGGCCTGCGGCAGACAAGGAAGATTGCGCCACCTTCGGTTTGGAAAAAGAGGTGGCATAGCAAACGTCATCACAGACATTTGCTTCCTCGGGTTCGACATCCATGGTGGCATGCGTTCGAACCTTGTCTATGGGCTTGCGAAAATTATCTATTGGCTTTTGACGCATGCCGTCATCGGAAATGCCAAACTTCAAATGGACCCGTGATTGATGTGTGAGAAATGTAGAAAGCATTTCTAATTTAAATGAATGTGGATCATAATTGGCATGAGCAAAATCAACCCATTTCTCACGCAACAATGGGGTCAATTTGACCAAAACGTTGTACAACAACTCTGGAGAGGCCAGGAACTCAACAGAATCTGTCATTTTAATGGTGTGGACACAATTGCGTACCACACAAGCAAGTTGGTGAAGTTCCTTGCCACCATCCAATGTTGTTGGCAACTTAGGCATGGCCTTCACTTCCGATACGATATGACGTATAAGAAGCTCCGGCTGGCCGAACTGCTCCTGTAGAGCCGCCATGATTTCGTCTGGGTCTTGTGACAGAGAAAGAAGGGAAACGACAGCATCACGAGCGGCGCCACGTAGAGCATTGTTCAGCCGACCTATATTTTCCGTCGCCGAAAATGAACCTTTTGAATTTAAATAGGATGTTCTAAAGGTTAACCAATGGGTGGGCGAGCCGAAAAATATAGGCAACTTTACCTCTGCACTTACCTTTGTGCTATTATGGGCGAGGTCACTTATGGCCTCAGCCAGCTTGAGGAGGTCGTTAGAATGTTGTGTACAGCTACAGTTTTTATTATTGTTACAATTAGTCTGCGAAAGTGTGCCTATGTGTTCGGTAGTTGGTGTTGGACGTGCCATGTAGTAAGGCGTGTGCTCGCACGCCGCGGCTAACAAGCCGGCGGCACTGGGCGAAGCAACACGCTCTGGACAGTCACGAGGAAGCGCCACGAACGCTGATGGAGCCGGTGCGTAGGTAGGCGCGTGCTCGTGTACCGTAGCTTTTAAGCCAGCGGCACTGGGCGAGGCCACGCGCACGCAACCAGCTCGCGGTGCTTCCGTCAGAAGCGGCACCGTCGCAATGAAAGGCGCGTGTTCGCGCACCGTGACTGGCGAGTCCACAGCGCTAGGCGAAAACACACGCTCGCGATCGGCTGGCCGCGACGTAAGTACCATTGGGATCTTAGCCTCAACTGCATTTCTTGACTCTGGTATTGGTCCCCGACCCGATGAGCGACAAACGGCTTGAAAGTACGGGCATCGCTTCGCAACCATTTAAGTACTGTTAACGAATCTGACCAATAATATATATTAGAGGCCACGATGCGATGAGCCTCTATGATATAAATTGCGAAACGAGATGCCATAAGAGCCGCCTGCAGCGCCAACCATGGGATAGACGTGGGTTTTAATGGGGCCAAGCGTGCCTTTCCCCCTATGAGGGCTAAGTGTACTGACCCGTCTTCGTGAACAAAACGCCAGAAGGCCACACACGCGTAAGCTAGCTCACTTGCGTCAGCCAGGACGTGGAGCTGGATTTCACGAGGAGACTTAGTTCGATAACAGCGCGGAATGGTGATATTGTTCGACACGTCAGTTAAAGTTGTAAACCAAATATGCCATTTTTGTTTTGCTACGGAAGGCAGCTCCTCGTCCCAGTCTACACCCATCCGCCAAGTATCCTGGAAGAGAATGCGTCCTGCGATTACTATGGGCAGGAGAAAACCAAGAGGATCGTAAACCTGCATAAGGTGCGACAGTACCACCCTCTTAGTAAGCTTAGCCGGAAGCTGGGACGTTTTTCTAAAATTAAGTGTGTCGTCACCAACGTTCCATGCCACGCCAAGGATCTTTACTTGTGATGGAGATGAAGAGGAAGAGGGCCCGAGACCCACCTCGGAGGTATCGATTGCTCGAAATTCTGGCTTTAACAATGAAAGAGCCTCAGGTTCATTAGAGACCCATGAGTGCATCTCCAGACAGGCGGCCTGATGGACGGCTACAATATCCGCTGCTAGGTGTGCGGCCTGCTGAGGGCAGTCGACACTTCCGAGATAATCATCCATGTAATGATCTCGGATGATAGCTTCAGCTGCTTCAGGATATTTACCTTTGTGTTCTGAAGCATTTTTGTTTTTCAGAAAAATTGCGGTACACGGGCTGGAAACAGCGCCAAAAATCATTGATGACATTCTGTACTCTTCAATTGGCAAAGAGGGATCTGCACGCCAAAGAAAGCGTTGAGCGTCTTTATCGTTATCTCTAATTTTTGTCTGCGGAAACATCTCCCTAATGTCACCATTGAGGGCAATATTCCCTTCCCGAAACCGCATGAGTATGGCCAACAGAGGTTGCAAAAGATCTGGACCCGGGAGCAAAAGAGTGTTTAGACTGACTCCGGAGCATTTAGCGGCAGCGTCGTGCACTAACCTCAACTTTCTTTTTTGGGGGTGATACACTCCAAAATGAGGTAAATACCAGAGATTGCCTACCGAAGGCTTGTTGGTGCAAACCTCCGCGTAATCCTTTGCCACCATCCCGTTGATGTAATCATGGTATGCTTCAGCATAAGTCGTGTCCTTTTTAAACTTGTTCTCCAAATTGAGGAAACGAGACATGGCTAGGTTGTAGCTGTCGGGAATAGTCGTTATGTCTTCCCGCCAAAGCAGCCCTGTTTCGTATCGACCTGATGGAAGGCGCCTTGTAGTATTCTCCAATATTTTTAGCGCCCGCTCGTCATTTGCACTATGGAGATCCATCTTTTTAATACCAATCGCATCGAGGCGATAATTTTCTTTTATTAGGGATTCCAACTCTGACACTGAACTATGGAATACAGACTCTATGGGTTTACCTGGAAATTTGCCGAAGACTGTCCACCCCAAACTGGTCCGAATAGCCACAGGTTGATTGCGAGTGCCACGCCTGACCTCCTGTGGTAAGGTTAAGAACCAGTGATCAATGCCAATTATAAGCATCGGCTTGGCCTCCACGTAGCTTAACTCGGAGGCAATGTCTTTAAGGTGAGGATACTTGGACAAGTCTGCAGCACGGACCGTTTGATTTGCTATGCCCAAATTCGGTATGGAGCGAACACGATCTAATAAAAACTTTTCCTTAGAGTGCTTGCCTTTGACAAAAATGTCGACATAACTTACTTCAGAGTCTTTTGAGAGGCCACCAACGCAGTTAACCCGAATCATGCCCTTCGGACCTTGAGCACCAACTAATTCTGCAACTGATTGGTCAATCAAGGTCACAGTAGAACCATCGTCAAGTAAAGCGTAAACTTCTACTTCTCCTCTTGGCCCCAAGACTGTGACTGGAAGTACCTTCAATAAAGGCTGTAACTTCGACTGAGAGGTTGAACAATCTGCTGCAGTGCTGTGGGCGACAGTCACAGGAATGTCTTTTGGTTCGGGAGCAGTGATCGGGGAATCACTATGAAGTAACTCGTGGTGGTACATCTTAGTTCTGCAATCTGTCTTGGAGCAATTGCCTTTACAGATTTTATAGAAATGACCACCTTTCTTAAGGCATCTACGACAAACTTTATTTTGTGTTGTCCAGCGCCATCTATCAGATACCTCGAGAGCTAAAAACTTGTCACACTTGACAATGCTATGACCACATTTCTGACAATACTTACAAGTGTTGACAGATGGCGTCGACTTAGGGCCTGCGGCAGACAAGGAAGATTGCGCCACCTTCGGTTTGGAAAAAGAGGTGGCATAGCAAACGTCATCACAGACATTTGCTTCCTTGGGTTCGACATCCATGGTGGCATGCGTTCGAACCTTGTCTATGGGCTTGCGAAAATTATCTATGGGCTTTTGACGCATGCCGTCATCGGAAATGCCAAACTTCAAATGGACCCGTGATTGATGTGTGAGAAATGTAGAAAGCATTTCTAATTTAAATGAATGTGGATCATAATTGGCATGAGCAAAATCAACCCATTTCTCACGCAACAATGGGGTCAATTTGACCAAAACGTTGTACAACAACTCTGGAGAGGCCAGGAACTCAACAGAATCTATCATTTTCATGGTGTGGACACAATTGCGTACCACACAAGCAAGTTGGTGAAGTTCCTTGCCACCATCCAATGTTGTTGGCAACTTAGGCATGGCCTTCACTTCCGATACGATATGACGTATAAGAAGCTCCGGCTGGCCGAACTGCTCCTGTAGAGCCGCCATGATTTCGTCTGGGTCTTGTGACAGAGAAAGAAGGGAAACGACAGCATCACGAGCGGCGCCACGTAAAGCATTGTTCAGCCGACCTATATTTTCCGTCGCCGAAAATGAACCTTTTGAATTTAAATAGGATGTTCTAAAGGTTAACCAATGGGTGGGCGAGCCGAAAAATATAGGCAACTTTACCTCTGCACTTACCTTTGTGCTATTATGGGCGAGGTCACTTATGGCCTCAGCCAGCTTGAGGAGGTCGTTAGAATGTTGTGTACAGCTACAGTTTTTATTATTGTTACAATTAGTCTGCGAAAGTGTGCCTATGTGTTCGGTAGTTGGTGTTGGACGTGCCATGTAGTAAGGCGTGTGCTCGCACGCCGCGGCTAACAAGCCGGCGGCACTGGGCGAAGCAACACGCTCTGGACAGTCACGAGGAAGCGCCACGAACGCTGATGGAGCCGGTGCGTAGGTAGGCGCGTGCTCGTGTACCGTAGCTTTTAAGCCAGCGGCACTGGGCGAGGCCACGCGCACGCAACCAGCTCGCGGTGCTTCCGTCAGAAGCGGCACCGTCGCAATGAAAGGCGCGTGTTCGCGCACCGTGACTGGCGAGTCCACAGCGCTAGGCGAAAACACACGCTCGCGATCGGCTGGCCGCGACGTAAGTACCATTGGGATCTTAGCCTCAACTGCATTTCTTGACTCCTGAAAACAGAGAGGTCTATTAGTTTTCTCGCTTGCTGTAGAAGCTACCCACCTGTCCACACTTAGGCTTCTTTCAGACGACTGACGGCTGCTGGCGTCTTCCAATGCAGCTAGCTCGGCCTGAAGCTCTATTTCTGCGACAGCTATCTCTCGTTCTCGCGCAACTCGTTCGCGCTCTGCATCTTTTTCTCGCGCAACTCGTTCGCGCTCTGCCTCTTTTTCTGCCATACGGCGGGCGTGTGCGGCTTTTATAGCGAGGCACTGTGCTTGTAGTGAAGCAGAACGGTGAGAGCTACGATGGGAGCTACTATGGGACGATGAGCGACTAGGCTGCATTGCGTCTTGTTTATCTTGTGGGCCTCGTCCCTCCGATGGAGCGACCGATGAGGTTATCGGGGCGTCCGAAGTTATTGGAATTAGGCCCTCTACCTCCAAAGGAGTGATTGAATCGCCTGATTGGGCGTTAGAAGAGGCCGCTGCTGCCATGCTCCTCGTTTTTACCATAGAAAAATTTTTTTGAATGTTAGGTTAATTTGCCGGGAGAAGGACCAAAATATAGACGATAACTTATAAAGAAGCAGGAGAGGCAGGGCAACAGCTGTTAAATAAAAAGATACTTACTGGTATTATTTCACAAACAATATATTTCACTTAAGTCACACACAAGATCACTAAGCTATTTTTCCAACGTCATAGAAAAACAATATATAACTCCAAATACAAAATATATAAAAATAAAATTAAAAGTATCATAAACAATAAAAAAGAGGTATGTCGCCAACATACGACGCCCCGGTGCGAAGCACCATTCTAATGTGGCGACAGTGCCGCCGGCGCGCAGTAATCTAAGGTGCCCTGTTCTATAAGTAAGGGCACTACTTTACGCACCGGTCGCCTCAGTGTCCCTTTCATAGTGGCCACCTCTACCACCCGGGCACCTCCGTCCGGGCCGGTAAAAATCCTCTTGATTCTTCCTCTGGGCCAAGTTCCCCGCGGCAGGTTTTGGTCGGCTATCAGGACTGGATCACCCACTTGCACGGGCGAACAGGACAGCCCAGCTACTCTTGGGATAAGCGTCGGCAAATATTCATGCACCCATCTGGACCAAAAAATTTCTGTTAAACGAAGTGCCTTCTTATAGTCCAGCCGGCGAGTCAGGTCAGCATCCGAGCCAGGTTGCACAGCCTCCGTTGATGGAGTTCCCAGAAGAAAGTGGAAGGGTGTTAGGGATTGCAAGGTTTCGGGGTCCACCGGTACGTGTGTCAAGGGGCGTGAGTTCACCACTGCCTCTGCTTCCATTAATAGGGTCCCAAGCACTTCCTCCTTCGGGGCTTTCTCTTTGAGAGTTGTGGCGAGGGCGGCTTTGATGGAGCGCACCAGACGCTCCCACGAGCCTCCCATGGTTGGCGCTGCCGGTGGTATGAAGGCCCATGCTATTTGCTGACCAGCTGCAAAGTCAAAGACATCATGTAGTTGGTTGGCTGCGCCGACAAACGCTGTCCCGTTGTCAGAAATGATCTTTACTGGGCAACCACGGCGCGCGATAAACCTGCGCAATGCCATAATTGCAGAGTCCGCTGACAGGCTCCCGACGATCTCTAAATGGACGGCCCGGGTAGTAAGGCACGTAAAAAGGGCGACCCAACGCTTCTCCCGTCGGCGTCCCACAGCGATATCTACTGGCCCAAAGTAATCGAGACCGGTGTAAGAAAATGGGCGCTGATGATGAGCTAGTCTTTCGCCAGGGAGATCTCCAAATTGGGGTACCGACGGAAGAAGTTTCTTAACCCTGCAAAATGTGCAACGTTTAGCGACAGACTTAACAGTAGGGCGTAAGGCAATGATATAAAATTTTCCCCGCAGAAGATTGACCACCGTCTCTATGTTGCCATGACCGAACTTTCGGTGGTAGTGGTCAATTAGAAGCTTGACAATTGAGTGTCGGCCATCCAAGACTATGGGATCAACCTCCTGCGTGGGAGCTTCCAAGACCGCACGGATTCTACCATTGAGGTGAATCAACCCATCATCTCCTAATGATAAAACAACATTTTTGAGCTTCCCTTGCTTGCTTGGAGGGAGATGAGCTCTCAGTCTTAGAAGCTCGTTGTTAAAAGAATCTAACTGAGATTTCAGCATCAGATGCCTTTCAGCTTCCCGAATCTCTCCCGCTAACAAAGGTCGCAAATCGACAGAAGAGATCCTGGAAGAGGTTCGCAATGTTTTTGAATTTTGGGGTGTGTTTTTGCCTAAAAGAGAACGAAAACACACAGCGCAAGAATGAGCGCGAGCAGTGGCCCTGACTAAACGATCCCATCTGCTGAAGTGGCGATAATCGGCCACTACAGGAGCTTGTGAATCTGGCCGTTCTGATTGTACATTTAGTAAAAGAGTCAGTGCATGGTCAGGTTTCAACTCCTCGAGCACAGGCGGAGGAGCCTGTGTGGGCTCACGAGGCCATTCATCTGGAGAATCAACCAAGAATTTTGGGCCCGTGAACCACCGAGACGAAGCCGAAAGTGATGATTGGCCACGTGTGGCGTCATCTGCAACATTCATTGCAGACGGAACGTAACGCCAATCACTGACATTAGTCGTTTCCAAAATTTCCCCGACCCGATGAGCGACAAACGGCTTGAAAGTACGGGCATCGCTTCGCAACCATTTAAGTACTGTTAACGAATCTGACCAATAATATATATTAGAGGCCACGATGCGATGAGCCTCTATGATATAAGTTGCGAAACGAGATGCCATAAGAGCCGCCTGCAGCTCCAACCGTGGGACAGACGTGGGTTTTAATGGGGCCAAGCGTGCCTTTCCCCCTATGAGGGCTAAGTGTACTGACCCGTCTTCGTGAACAAAACGCCAGAAGGCCACACACGCGTAAGCTAGCTCACTTGCGTCAGCCAGGACGTGGAGCTGGATTTCACGAGGAGACTTAGTTCGATAACAGCGCGGAATGGTGATACTGTTCGACACGTCAGTTAAAGTTGTTGTAAACCAAATATGCCATTTTTGTTTTGCTACGGAAGGCAGCTCCTCGTCCCAGTCTACACCCGTCCGCCAAGTATCCTGGAAGAGAATGCGTCCTGCGATTACTATGGGCAGGAGAAAACCAAGAGGATCGTAAACCTGCATAAGGTGCGACAGTACCACCCTCTTAGTAAGCTTAGCCGGAAGCTGGGACGTTTTTCTAAAATTAAGTGTGTCGTCACCAACGTTCCATGCTACGCCAAGGATTTTTACTTGTGATGGAGATGAAGAGGATGAGGGCCCGAGACCCACCTCGGAGGTATCGATTGCTCGAAATTCTGGCTTTAACAATGAAAGAGCCTCAGGTTCATTAGAGACCCATGAGTGCATCTCCAGACAGGCGGCCTGATAGACGGCTACAATATCCGCTGCTAGGTGTGCGGCCTGCTGAGGGCAGTCGACACTTCCGAGATAATCATCCATGTAATGATCTCGGATGATAGCTTCAGCTGCTTCAGGATATTTACCTTCGTGTTCTGAAGCATCTTTGTTTTTCAGAAAAATTGCGGTACACGGGCTGGAAACAGCGCCAAAAATCATTGATGACATTCTGTACTCTTCAATTGGCAAAGAGGGATCTGCACGCCAAAGGAAGCGTTGAGCGTCTTTATCGTTATCTCTAATTTTTGTCTGCGGAAACATCTCCCTAATGTCACCATTGAGGGCAATATTCCCTTCCCGAAACCGCATGAGTATGGCCAACAGAGGTTGCAAAAGATCTGGACCCGGGAGCAAAAGAGTGTTTAGACTGACTCCGGAGCATTTAGCGGCAGCGTCGTGCACTAACCTCAACTTTCTTTTTTGGGGGTGATACACTCCAAAATGAGGTAAATACCAGAGATTGCCTACCGAAGGCTTGTTGGTGCAAACCTCCGCGTAATCCTTTGCCACCATCCCGTTGATGTAATCATGGTATGCTTCAGCATAAGTCGTGTCCTTTTTAAACTTGTTCTCCAAATTGAGGAAACGAGACATGGCTAGGTTGTAGCTGTCGGGAATAGTCGTTATGTCTTCCCGCCAAAGCAGCCCTGTTTCGTATCGACCTGATGGAAGGCGCCTTGTAGTATTCTCCAATATTTTTAGCGCCCGCTCGTCATTTGCACTATGGAGATCCATCTTTTTAATACCAATCGCATCGAGGCGATAATTTTCTTTTATTAGGGATTCCAACTCTGACACTGAACTATGGAATACAGACTCTATGGGTTTACCTGGAAATTTGCCGAAGACTGTCCACCCCAAACTGGTCCGAATAGCCACAGGTTGATTGCGAGTGCCACGCCTGACCTCCTGTGGTAAGGTTAAGAACCAGTGATCAATGCCAATTATAAGCATCGGCTTGGCCTCCACGTAGCTTAACTCGGAGGCAATGTCTTTAAGATGAGGATACTTGGACAAGTCTGCAGCACGGACCGTTTGATTTGCTATGCCCAAATTCGGTATGGAGCGAACACGATCTAATAAAAACTTCTCCTTAGAGTACTTGCCTTTGACAAAAATGTCGACATAATTTACTTCAGAGTCTTTTGAGAGGCCACCAACGCAGTTAACCCGAATCATGCCCTTCGGACCTTGAGCACCAACTAATTCTGCAACTGATTGGTCAATCAAGGTCACAGTAGAACCATCGTCAAGTAAAGCGTAAACTTCTACTTCTCCTCTTGGCCCCAAGACTGTGACTGGAAGTACCTTCAATAAAGGCTGTAACTTCGACTGAGAGGTTGAACAATCTGCTGCAGTGCTGTGGGCGACAGTCACAGGAATGTCTTTTGGTTCGGGAGCAGTGATCGGGGAATCACTATGAAGTAACTCGTGGTGGTACATCTTAGTTCTGCAATCTGTCTTGGAGCAATTGCCTTTACAGATTTTATAGAAATGACCACCTTTCTTAAGGCATCTACGACAAACTTTATTTTGTGTTGTCCAGCGCCATCTATCAGATACCTCGAGAGCTAAAAACTTGTCACACTTGACAATGCTATGGCCACATTTCTGACAATACTTACAAGTGTTGACAGATGGCGTCGACTTAGGGCCTGCGGCAGACAAGGAAG
The DNA here is from genome assembly GCA_963921415.1 of Pyrausta despicata. Lineage (NCBI taxonomy): Eukaryota > Metazoa > Arthropoda > Insecta > Lepidoptera > Crambidae > Pyrausta > Pyrausta despicata. Next base: position 1,039,782 of record OY992865.1, read on the forward strand.
ATTGCGCCACCTTCGGTTTGGAAAAAGAGGTGGCATAGCAAACGTCATCACAGACATTTGCTTCCTTGGGTTCGACATCCATGGTGGCATGCGTTCGAACCTTGTCTATGGGCTTGCGAAAATTATCTATGGGCTTTTGACGCATGCCGTCATCGGAAATGCCAAACTTCAAATGGACCCGTGATTGATGTGTGAGAAATGTAGAAAGCATTTCTAATTTAAATGAATGTGGATCATAATTGGCATGAGCAAAATCAACCCATTTCTCACGCAACAATGGGGTCAATTTGACCAAAACGTTGTACAACAACTCTGGAGAGGCCAGGAACTCAACAGAATCTATCATTTTCATGGTGTGGACACAATTGCGTACCACACAAGCAAGTTGGTGAAGTTCCTTGCCACCATCCAATGTTGTTGGCAACTTAGGCATGGCCTTCACTTCCGATACGATATGACGTATAAGAAGCTCCGGCTGGCCGAACTGCTCCTGTAGAGCCGCCATGATTTCGTCTGGGTCTTGTGACAGAGAAAGAAGGGAAACGACAGCATCACGAGCGGCGCCACGTAAAGCATTGTTCAGCCGACCTATATTTTCCGTCGCCGAAAATGAACCTTTTGAATTTAAATAGGATGTTCTAAAGGTTAACCAATGGGTGGGCGAGCCGAAAAATATAGGCAACTTTACCTCTGCACTTACCTTTGTGCTATTATGGGCGAGGTCACTTATGGCCTCAGCCAGCTTGAGGAGGTCGTTAGAATGTTGTGTACAGCTACAGTTTTTATTATTGTTACAATTAGTCTGCGAAAGTGTGCCTATGTGTTCGGTAGTTGGTGTTGGACGTGCCATGTAGTAAGGCGTGTGCTCGCACGCCGCGGCTAACAAGCCGGCGGCACTGGGCGAAGCAACACGCTCTGGACAGTCACGAGGAAGCGCCACGAACGCTGATGGAGCCGGTGCGTAGGTAGGCGCGTGCTCGTGTACCGTAGCTTTTAAGCCAGCGGCACTGGGCGAGGCCACGCGCACGCAACCAGCTCGCGGTGCTTCCGTCAGAAGCGGCACCGTCGCAATGAAAGGCGCGTGTTCGCGCACCGTGACTGGCGAGTCCACAGCGCTAGGCGAAAACACACGCTCGCGATCGGCTGGCCGCGACGTAAGTACCATTGGGATCTTAGCCTCAACTGCATTTCTTGACTCCTGAAAACAGAGAGGTCTATTAGTTTTCTCGCTTGCTGTAGAAGCTACCCACCTGTCCACACTTAGGCTTCTTTCAGACGACTGACGGCTGCTGGCGTCTTCCAATGCAGCTAGCTCGGCCTGTAGCTCTATTTCTGCGACAGCTATCTCTCGTTCTCGCGCAACTCGTTCGCGCTCTGCATCTTTTTCTCGCGCAACTCGTTCGCGCTCTGCCTCTTTTTCTGCCATACGGCGGGCGTGTGCGGCTTTTATAGCGAGGCGCTGTGCTTGTAGTGAAGCAGAACGGTGAGAGCTACGATGGGAGCTACTATGGGACGATGAGCGACTAGGCTGCATTGCGTCTTGTTTATCTTGTGGGCCTCGTCCCTCCGATGGAGCGACCGATGAGGTTATCGGGGCGTCCGAAGTTATTGGAATTAGGCCCTCTACCTCCAAAGGAGTGATTGAATCGCCTGATTGGGCGTTAGAAGAGGCCGCTGCTGCCATGCTCCTCGTTTTTACCATAGAAAAATTTTTTTGAATGTTAGGTTAATTTGCCGGGAGAAGGACCAAAATATAGACGATAACTTATAAAGAAGCAGGAGAGGCAGGGCAACAGCTGTTAAATAAAAAGATACTTACTGGTATTATTTCACAAACAATATATTTCACTTAAGTCACACACAAGATCACTAAGCTATTTTTCCAACGTCATAGAAAAACAATATATAACTCCAAATACAAAATATATAAAAATAAAATTAAAAGTATCATACTACAAGGCGCCTTCCATCAGGTCGATACGAAACAGGGCTGCTTTGGCGGGAAGACATAACGACTATTCCCGACAGCTACAACCTAGCCATGTCTCGTTTCCTCAATTTGGAGAACAAGTTTAAAAAGGACACGACTTATGCTGAAGCATACCATGATTACATCAACGGGATGGTGGCAAAGGATTACGCGGAGGTTTGCACCAACAAGCCTTCGGTAGGCAATCTCTGGTATTTACCTCATTTTGGAGTGTATCACCCCCAAAAAAGAAAGTTGAGGTTAGTGCACGACGCTGCCGCTAAATGCTCCGGAGTCAGTCTAAACACTCTTTTGCTCCCGGGTCCAGATCTTTTGCAACCTCTGTTGGCCATACTCATGCGGTTTCGGGAAGGGAATATTGCCCTCAATGGTGACATTAGGGAGATGTTTCCGCAGACAAAAATTAGAGATAACGATAAAGACGCTCAACGCTTCCTTTGGCGTGCAGATCCCTCTTTGCCAATTGAAGAGTACAGAATGTCATCAATGATTTTTGGCGCTGTTTCCAGCCCGTGTACCGCAATTTTTCTGAAAAACAAAAATGCTTCAGAACACAAAGGTAAATATCCTGAAGCAGCTGAAGCTATCATCCGAGATCATTACATGGATGATTATCTCGGAAGTGTCGACTGCCCTCAGCAGGCCGCACACCTAGCAGCGGATATTGTAGCCGTCCATCAGGCCGCCTGTCTGGAGATGCACTCATGGGTCTCTAATGAACCTGAGGCTCTTTCATTGTTAAAGCCAGAATTTCGAGCAATCGATACCTCCGAGGTGGGTCTCGGGCCCTCTTCCTCTTCATCTCCATCACAAGTAAAGATCCTTGGCGTGGCATGGAACGTTGGTGACGACACACTTAATTTTAGAAAAACGTCCCAGCTTCCGGCTAAGCTTACTAAGAGGGTGGTACTGTCGCACCTTATGCAGGTTTACGATCCTCTTGGTTTTCTCCTGCCCATAGTAATCGCAGGACGCATTCTCTTCCAGGATACTTGGCGGATGGGTGTAGACTGGGACGAGGAGCTGCCTTCCGTAGCAAAACAAAAATGGCATATTTGGTTTACAACTTTAACTGACGTGTCGAACAATATCACCATTCCGCGCTGTTATCGAACTAAGTCTCCTCGTGAAATCCAGCTCCACGTCCTGGCTGACGCAAGTGAGCTAGCTTACGCGTGTGTGGCCTTCTGGCGTTTTGTTCACGAAGACGGGTCAGTACACTTAGCCCTCATAGGGGGAAAGGCACGCTTGGCCCCATTAAAACCCACGTCTATCCCACGGTTGGAGCTGCAGGCGGCTCTTATGGCATCTCGTTTCGCAATTTATATCATAGAGGCTCATCGCATCGTGGCCTCTAATATATATTATTGGTCAGATTCGTTAACAGTACTTAAATGGTTGCGAAGCGATGCCCGTACTTTCAAGCCGTTTGTCGCTCATCGGGTCGGGGAAATTTTGGAAACGACTAATGTCAGTGATTGGCGTTACGTTCCGTCTGCAATGAATGTTGCAGATGACGCCACACGTGGCCAATCATCACTTTCGGCTTCGTCTCGGTGGTTTACGGGCCCAAAATTCTTGGTTGATTCTCCAGATGAATGGCCTCGTGAGCCCACACAGGCTCCTCCGCCTGTGCTCGAGGAGTTGAAACCTGACCATGCACTGACTCTTTTACTAAATGAACAATCAGAACGGCCAGATTCACAAGCTCCTGTAGTGGCCGATTATCGCCACTTCAGCAGATGGGATCGTTTAGTCAGGGCCACTGCTCGCGCTCATTCTTGCGCTGTGTGTTTTCGTTCTCTTTTAGGCAAAAACACACCCCAAAATTCAAAAACATTGCGAACCTCTTCCAGGATCTCTTCTGTCGATTTGCGACCTTTGTTAGCGGGAGAGATTCGGGAAGCTGAAAGGCATTTGATGCTGAAATCTCAGTTAGATTCTTTTAACAACGAGCTTCTAAGACTGAGAGCTCATCTCCCTCCAAGCAAGCAAGGGAAGCTCAAAAATGTTGTTTTATCATTAGGAGATGATGGGTTGATTCACCTCAATGGTAGAATCCGAGCGGTCTTGGAAGCTCCCACGCAGGAGGTTGATCCCATAGTCTTGGATGGCCGACACTCAATTGTCAAGCTTCTAATTGACCACTACCACCGAAAGTTCGGTCATGGCAACATAGAGACGGTGGTCAATCTTCTGCGGGGAAAATTTTATATCATTGCCTTACGCCCTACTGTTAAGTCTGTCGCTAAACGTTGCACATTTTGCAGGGTTAAGAAACTTCTTCCGTCGGTACCCCAATTTGGAGATCTCCCTGGCGAAAGACTAGCTCATCATCAGCGCCCATTTTCTTACACCGGTCTCGATTACTTTGGGCCAGTAGATATCGCTGTGGGACGCCGACGGGAGAAGCGTTGGGTCGCCCTTTTTACGTGCCTTACTACCCGGGCCGTCCATTTAGAGATCGTCGGGAGCCTGTCAGCGGACTCTGCAATTATGGCATTGCGCAGGTTTATCGCGCGCCGTGGTTGCCCAGTAAAGATCATTTCTGACAACGGGACAGCGTTTGTCGGCGCAGCCAACCAACTACATGATGTCTTTGACTTTGCAGCTGGTCAGCAAATAGCATGGGCCTTCATACCACCGGCAGCGCCAACCATGGGAGGCTCGTGGGAGCGTCTGGTGCGCTCCATCAAAGCCGCCCTCGCCACAACTCTCAAAGAGAAAGCCCCGAAGGAGGAAGTGCTTGGGACCCTATTAATGGAAGCAGAGGCAGTGGTGAACTCACGCCCCTTGACACACGTACCGGTGGACCCCGAAACCTTGCAATCCCTAACACCCTTCCACTTTCTTCTGGGAACTCCATCAACGGAGGCTGTGCAACCTGGCTCGGATGCTGACCTGACTCGCCGGCTGGACTATAAGAAGGCACTTCGTTTAACAGAAATTTTTTGGTCCAGATGGGTGCATGAATATTTGCCGACGCTTATCCCAAGAGTAGCTGGGCTGTCCTGTTCGCCCGTGCAAGTGGGTGATCCAGTCCTGATAGCCGACCAAAACCTGCCGCGGGGAACTTGGCCCAGAGGAAGAATCAAGAGGATTTTTACCGGCCCGGACGGAGGTGCCCGGGTGGTAGAGGTGGCCACTATGAAAGGGACACTGAGGCGACCGGTGCGTAAAGTAGTGCCCTTACTTATAGAACAGGGCACCTTAGATTACTGCGCGCCGGCGGCACTGTCGCCACATTAGAATGGTGCTTCGCACCGGGGCGTCGTATGTTGGCGACAGACCTCTTTTTTATTGTTTTTGATACTTTTAATTTTATTTTTATATATTTTGTATTTGGAGTGATTTTTTGGTTTTTCTATGACGTTGGAAAAATAGCTTAGTTCTTGTGTGTGACTGAAGTGAAATATATTGTTTGTGAAATAATACCAGTAAGTATCTTTTTATTTAACAGCTGTTGCCCTGCCTCTCCTGCTTCTTTATAAGTTATCGTCTATATTTTGGTCCTTCTCCCGGCAAATTAACCTAACATTCAAAAAAATTTTTCTATGGTAAAAACGAGGAGCATGGCAGCAGCGGCCTCTTCTAACGCCCAATCAGGCGATTCAATCACTCCTTTGGAGGTAGAGGGCCTAATTCCAATAACTTCGGACGCCCCGATAACCTCATCGGTCGCTCCATCGGAGGGACGAGGCCCACAAGATAAACAAGACGCAATGCAGCCTAGTCGCTCATCGTCCCATAGTAGCTCCCATCGTAGCTCTCACCGTTCTGCTTCACTACAAGCACAGCGCCTCGCTATAAAAGCCGCACACGCCCGCCGTATGGCAGAAAAAGAGGCAGAGCGCGAACGAGTTGCGCGAGAAAAAGATGCAGAGCGCGAACGAGTTGCGCGAGAACGAGAGATAGCTGTCGCAGAAATAGAGCTTCAGGCCGAGCTAGCTGCATTGGAAGACGCCAGCAGCCGTCAGTCGTCTGAAAGAAGCCTAAGTGTGGACAGGTGGGTAGCTTCTACAGCAAGCGAGAAAACTAATAGACCTCTCTGTTTACAGGAGTCAAGAAATGCAGTTGAGGCTAAGATCCCAATGGTACTTACGTCGCGGCCAGCCGATCGCGAGCGTGTGTTTTCGCCTAGCGCTGTGGACTCGCCAGTCACGGTGCGCGAACACGCGCCTTTCATTGCGACGGTGCCGCTTCTGACGGAAGCACCGCGAGCTGGTTGCGTGCGCGTGGCCTCGCCCAGTGCCGCTGGCTTAAAAGCTACGGTACACGAGCACGCGCCTACCTACGCACCGGCTCCATCAGCGTTCGTGGCGCTTCCTCGTGACTGTCCAGAGCGTGTTGCTTCGCCCAGTGCCGCCGGCTTGTTAGCCGCGGCGTGCGAGCACACGCCTTACTACATGGCACGTCCAACACCAACTACCGAACACATAGGCACACTTTCGCAGACTAATTGTAACAATAATAAAAACTGTAGCTGTACACAACATTCTAACGACCTCCTCAAGCTGGCTGAGGCCATAAGTGACCTCGCCCATAATAGCACAAAGGTAAGTGCAGAGGTAAAGTTGCCTATATTTTTCGGCTCGCCCACCCATTGGTTAACCTTTAGAACATCCTATTTAAATTCAAAAGGTTCATTTTCGGCGACGGAAAATATAGGTCGGCTGAACAATGCTTTACGTGGCGCCGCTCGTGATGCTGTCGTTTCCCTTCTTTCTCTGTCACAAGACCCAGACGAAATCATGGCGGCTCTACAGGAGCAGTTCGGCCAGCCGGAGCTTCTTATACGTCATATCGTATCGGAAGTGAAGGCCATGCCTAAGTTGCCAACAACATTGGATGGTGGCAAGGAACTTCACCAACTTGCTTGTGTGGTACGCAATTGTGTCCACACCATGAAAATGATAGATTCTGTTGAGTTCCTGGCCTCTCCAGAGTTGTTGTACAACGTTTTGGTCAAATTGACCCCATTGTTGCGTGAGAAATGGGTTGATTTTGCTCATGCCAATTATGATCCACATTCATTTAAATTAGAAATGCTTTCTACATTTCTCACACATCAATCACGGGTCCATTTGAAGTTTGGCATTTCCGATGACGGCATGCGTCAAAAGCCCATAGATAATTTTCGCAAGCCCATAGACAAGGTTCGAACGCATGCCACCATGGATGTCGAACCCAAGGAAGCAAATGTCTGTGATGACGTTTGCTATGCCACCTCTTTTTCCAAACCGAAGGTGGCGCAATCTTCCTTGTCTGCCGCAGGCCCTAAGTCGACGCCATCTGTCAACACTTGTAAGTATTGTCAGAAATGTGGCCATAGCATTGTCAAGTGTGACAAGTTTTTAGCTCTCGAGGTATCTGATAGATGGCGCTGGACAACACAAAATAAAGTTTGTCGTAGATGCCTTAAGAAAGGTGGTCATTTCTATAAAATCTGTAAAGGCAATTGCTCCAAGACAGATTGCAGAACTAAGATGTACCACCACGAGTTACTTCATAGTGATTCCCCGATCACTGCTCCCGAACCAAAAGACATTCCTGTAACTGTCGCCCACAGCACTGCAGCAGATTGTTCAACCTCTCAGTCGAAGTTACAGCCTTTATTGAAGGTACTTCCAGTCACAGTGTTGGGGCCAAGAGGAGAAGTAGAAGTTTACGCTTTACTTGACGATGGTTCTACTGTGACCTTGATTGACCAATCAGTTGCAGAATTAGTTGGTGCTCAAGGTCCGAAGGGCATGATTCGGGTTAACTGCGTTGGTGGCCTCTCAAAAGACTCTGAAGTAAATTATGTCGACATTTTTGTCAAAGGCAAGCACTCTAAGGAGAAGTTTTTATTAGATCGTGTTCGCTCCATACCGAATTTGGGCATAGCAAATCAAACGGTCCGTGCTGCAGACTTGTCCAAGTATCCTCACCTTAAAGACATTGCCTCCGAGTTAAGCTACGTGGAGGCCAAGCCGATGCTTATAATTGGCATTGATCACTGGTTCTTAACCTTACCACAGGAGGTCAGGCGTGGCACTCGCAATCAACCTGTGGCTATTCGGACCAGTTTGGGGTGGACAGTCTTCGGCAAATTTCCAGGTAAACCCATAGAGTCTGTATTCCATAGTTCAGTGTCAGAGTTGGAATCCCTAATAAAAGAAAATTATCGCCTCGATGCGATTGGTATTAAAAAGATGGATCTCCATAGTGCAAATGACGAGCGGGCGCTAAAAATATTGGAGAATACTACAAGGCGCCTTCCATCAGGTCGATACGAAACAGGGCTGCTTTGGCGGGAAGACATAACGACTATTCCCGACAGCTACAACCTAGCCATGTCTCGTTTCCTCAATTTGGAGAACAAGTTTAAAAAGGACACGACTTATGCTGAAGCATACCATGATTACATCAACGGGATGGTGGCAAAGGATTACGCGGAGGTTTGCACCAACAAGCCTTCGGTAGGCAATCTCTGGTATTTACCTCATTTTGGAGTGTATCACCCCCAAAAAAGAAAGTTGAGGTTAGTGCACGACGCTGCCGCTAAATGCTCCGGAGTCAGTCTAAACACTCTTTTGCTCCCGGGTCCAGATCTTTTGCAACCTCTGTTGGCCATACTCATGCGGTTTCGGGAAGGGAATATTGCCCTCAATGGTGACATTAGGGAGATGTTTCCGCAGACAAAAATTAGAGATAACGATAAAGACGCTCAACGCTTCCTTTGGCGTGCAGATCCCTCTTTGCCAATTGAAGAGTACAGAATGTCATCAATGATTTTTGGCGCTGTTTCCAGCCCGTGTACCGCAATTTTTCTGAAAAACAAAAATGCTTCAGAACACAAAGGTAAATATCCTGAAGCAGCTGAAGCTATCATCCGAGATCATTACATGGATGATTATCTCGGAAGTGTCGACTGCCCTCAGCAGGCCGCACACCTAGCAGCGGATATTGTAGCCGTCCATCAGGCCGCCTGTCTGGAGATGCACTCATGGGTCTCTAATGAACCTGAGGCTCTTTCATTGTTAAAGCCAGAATTTCGAGCAATCGATACCTCCGAGGTGGGTCTCGGGCCCTCTTCCTCTTCATCTCCATCACAAGTAAAGATCCTTGGCGTGGCATGGAACGTTGGTGACGACACACTTAATTTTAGAAAAACGTCCCAGCTTCCGGCTAAGCTTACTAAGAGGGTGGTACTGTCGCACCTTATGCAGGTTTACGATCCTCTTGGTTTTCTCCTGCCCATAGTAATCGCAGGACGCATTCTCTTCCAGGATACTTGGCGGATGGGTGTAGACTGGGACGAGGAGCTGCCTTCCGTAGCAAAACAAAAATGGCATATTTGGTTTACAACTTTAACTGACGTGTCGAACAATATCACCATTCCGCGCTGTTATCGAACTAAGTCTCCTCGTGAAATCCAGCTCCACGTCCTGGCTGACGCAAGTGAGCTAGCTTACGCGTGTGTGGCCTTCTGGCGTTTTGTTCACGAAGACGGGTCAGTACACTTAGCCCTCATAGGGGGAAAGGCACGCTTGGCCCCATTAAAACCCACGTCTATCCCACGGTTGGAGCTGCAGGCGGCTCTTATGGCATCTCGTTTCGCAATTTATATCATAGAGGCTCATCGCATCGTGGCCTCTAATATATATTATTGGTCAGATTCGTTAACAGTACTTAAATGGTTGCGAAGCGATGCCCGTACTTTCAAGCCGTTTGTCGCTCATCGGGTCGGGGAAATTTTGGAAACGACTAATGTCAGTGATTGGCGTTACGTTCCGTCTGCAATGAATGTTGCAGATGACGCCACACGTGGCCAATCATCACTTTCGGCTTCGTCTCGGTGGTTTACGGGCCCAAAATTCTTGGTTGATTCTCCAGATGAATGGCCTCGTGAGCCCACACAGGCTCCTCCGCCTGTGCTCGAGGAGTTGAAACCTGACCATGCACTGACTCTTTTACTAAATGAACAATCAGAACGGCCAGATTCACAAGCTCCTGTAGTGGCCGATTATCGCCACTTCAGCAGATGGGATCGTTTAGTCAGGGCCACTGCTCGCGCTCATTCTTGCGCTGTGTGTTTTCGTTCTCTTTTAGGCAAAAACACACCCCAAAATTCAAAAACATTGCGAACCTCTTCCAGGATCTCTTCTGTCGATTTGCGACCTTTGTTAGCGGGAGAGATTCGGGAAGCTGAAAGGCATTTGATGCTGAAATCTCAGTTAGATTCTTTTAACAACGAGCTTCTAAGACTGAGAGCTCATCTCCCTCCAAGCAAGCAAGGGAAGCTCAAAAATGTTGTTTTATCATTAGGAGATGATGGGTTGATTCACCTCAATGGTAGAATCCGAGCGGTCTTGGAAGCTCCCACGCAGGAGGTTGATCCCATAGTCTTGGATGGCCGACACTCAATTGTCAAGCTTCTAATTGACCACTACCACCGAAAGTTCGGTCATGGCAACATAGAGACGGTGGTCAATCTTCTGCGGGGAAAATTTTATATCATTGCCTTACGCCCTACTGTTAAGTCTGTCGCTAAACGTTGCACATTTTGCAGGGTTAAGAAACTTCTTCCGTCGGTACCCCAATTTGGAGATCTCCCTGGCGAAAGACTAGCTCATCATCAGCGCCCATTTTCTTACACCGGTCTCGATTACTTTGGGCCAGTAGATATCGCTGTGGGACGCCGACGGGAGAAGCGTTGGGTCGCCCTTTTTACGTGCCTTACTACCCGGGCCGTCCATTTAGAGATCGTCGGGAGCCTGTCAGCGGACTCTGCAATTATGGCATTGCGCAGGTTTATCGCGCGCCGTGGTTGCCCAGTAAAGATCATTTCTGACAACGGGACAGCGTTTGTCGGCGCAGCCAACCAACTACATGATGTCTTTGACTTTGCAGCTGGTCAGCAAATAGCATGGGCCTTCATACCACCGGCAGCGCCAACCATGGGAGGCTCGTGGGAGCGTCTGGTGCGCTCCATCAAAGCCGCCCTCGCCACAACTCTCAAAGAGAAAGCCCCGAAGGAGGAAGTGCTTGGGACCCTATTAATGGAAGCAGAGGCAGTGGTGAACTCACGCCCCTTGACACACGTACCGGTGGACCCCGAAACCTTGCCGAAGACTGTCCACCCCAAACTGGTCCGAATAGCCACAGGTTGATTGCGAGTGCCACGCCTGACCTCCTGTGGTAAGGTTAAGAACCAGTGATCAATGCCAATTATAAGCATCGGCTTGGCCTCCACGTAGCTTAACTCGGAGGCAATGTCTTTAAGGTGAGGATACTTGGACAAGTCTGCAGCACGGACCGTTTGATTTGCTATGCCCAAATTCGGTATGGAGCGAACACGATCTAATAAAAACTTCTCCTTAGAGTGCTTGCCTTTGACAAAAATGTCGACATAATTTACTTCAGAGTCTTTTGAGAGGCCACCAACGCAGTTAACCCGAATCATGCCCTTCGGACCTTGAGCACCAACTAATTCTGCAACTGATTGGTCAATCAAGGTCACAGTAGAACCATCGTCAAGTAAAGCGTAAACTTCTACTTCTCCTCTTGGCCCCAACACTGTGACTGGAAGTACCTTCAATAAAGGCTGTAACTTCGACTGAGAGGTTGAACAATCTGCTGCAGTGCTGTGGGCGACAGTCACAGGAATGTCTTTTGGTTCGGGAGCAGTGATCGGGGAATCACTATGAAGTAACTCGTGGTGGTACATCTTAGTTCTGCAATCTGTCTTGGAGCAATTGCCTTTACAGATTTTATAGAAATGACCACCTTTCTTAAGGCATCTACGACAAACTTTATTTTGTGTTGTCCAGCGCCATCTATCAGATACCTCGAGAGCTAAAAACTTGTCACACTTGACAATGCTATGACCACATTTCTGACAATACTTACAAGTGTTGACAGATGGCGTCGACTTAGGGCCTGCGGCAGACAAGGAAGATTGCGCCACCTTCGGTTTGGAAAAAGAGGTGGCATAGCAAACGTCATCACAGACATTTGCTTCCTCGGGTTCGACATCCATGGTGGCATGCGTTCGAACCTTGTCTATGGGCTTGCGAAAATTATCTATGGGCTTTTGACGCATGCCGTCATCGGAAATGCCAAACTTCAAATGGACCCGTGATTGATGTGTGAGAAATGTAGAAAGCATTTCTAATTTAAATGAATGTGGATCATAATTGGCATGAGCAAAATCAACCCATTTCTCACGCAACAATGGGGTCAATTTGACCAAAACGTTGTACAACAACTCTGGAGAGGCCAGGAACTCAACAGAATCTGTCATTTTCATGGTGTGGACACAATTGCGTACCACACAAGCAAGTTGGTGAAGTTCCTTGCCACCATCCAATGTTGTTGGCAACTTAGGCATGGCCTTCACTTCCGATACGATATGACGTATAAGAAGCTCCGGCTGGCCGAACTGCTCCTGTAGAGCCGCCATGATTTCGTCTGGGTCTTGTGACAGAGAAAGAAGGGAAACGACAGCATCACGAGCGGCGCCACGTAAAGCATTGTTCAGCCGACCTATATTTTCCGTCGCCGAAAATGAACCTTTTGAATTTAAATAGGATGTTCTAAAGGTTAACCAATGGGTGGGCGAGCCGAAAAATATAGGCAACTTTACCTCTGCACTTACCTTTGTGCTATTATGGGCGAGGTCACTTATGGCCTCAGCCAGCTTGAGGAGGTCGTTAGAATGTTGTGTACAGCTACAGTTTTTATTATTGTTACAATTAGTCTGCGTAAGTGTGCCTATGTGTTCGGTAGTTGGTGTTGGACGTGCCATGTAGTAAGGCGTGTGCTCGCACGCCGCGGCTAACAAGCCGGCGGCACTGGGCGAAGCAACGCGCTCTGGACAGTCACGAGGAAGCGCCACGAACGCTGATGGAGCCGGTGCGTAGGTAGGCGCGTGCTCGTGTACCGTAGCTTTTAAGCCAGCGGCACTGGGCGAGGCCACGCGCACGCAACCAGCTCGCGGTGCTTCCGTCAGAAGCGGCACCGTCGCAATGAAAGGCGCATGTTCGCGCACCGTGACTGGCGAGTCCACAGCGCTAGGCGAAAACACACGCTCGCGATCGGCTGGCCGCGACGTAAGTACCATTGGGGTCTTAGCCTCAACTGCATTTCTTGACTCCTGTAAACAGAGAGGTCTATTAGTTTTCTCGCTTGCTGTAGAAGCTACCCACCTGTCCACACTTAGGCTTCTTTCAGACGACTGACGGCTGCTGGCGTCTTCCAATGCAGCTAGCTCGGCCTGAAGCTCTATTTCTGCGACAGCTATCTCTCGTTCTCGCGCAACTCGTTCGCGCTCTGCATCTTTTTCTCGCGCAACTCGTTCGCGCTCTGCCTCTTTTTCTGCCATACGGCGGGCGTGTGCGGCTTTTATAGCGAGGCGCTGTGCTTGTAGTGAAGCAGAACGGTGAGAGCTACGATGGGAGCTACTATGGGACGATGAGCGACTAGGCTGCATTGCGTCTTGTTTATCTTGTGGGCCTCGTCCCTCCGATGGAGCGACCGATGAGGTTATCGGGGCGTCCGAAGTTATTGGAATTAGGCCCTCTACCTCCAAAGGAGTGATTGAATCGCCTGATTGGGCGTTAGAAGAGGCCGCTGCTGCCATGCTCCTCGTTTTTACCATAGAAAAATTTTTTTGAATGTTAGGTTAATTTGCCGGGAGAAGGACCAAAATATAGACGATAACTTATAAAGAAGCAGGAGAGGCAGGGCAACAGCTGTTAAATAAAAAGATACTTACTGGTATTATTTCACAAACAATATATTTCACTTAAGTCACACACAAGATCACTAAGCTATTTTTCCAACGTCATAGAAAAACAAAATATAACTCCAAATACAAAATATATAAAAATAAAATTAAAAGTATCAAAAACAATAAAAAAGAGGTCTGTCGCCAACACCTCCCCGATGACCGGAGCCGAAAATATTTTTTTAAGTGTTGTCTTTTCAAAATTAAATAAAATAGCTTTGTATCCGCGTAAAAAAAAATACTTAACAAATAAAATTTTATTTGATCTGTCTGTAGACATGAGTAGACTATTCTCACCACTTTTATTCCCGGTGTGTTAAGATCTACATCTTCTTGGCTTCAATGGCTTTTTTGAAGACACTCTATCTAATGACAACCATTGACCCAACAGTATAATTGTAATATAATTCTTCAACCACCACAACCACATTAGTGTAATGGTCAAGAAGTTGACTATTCAGAGGTCGCGGGTTCGATCGCCGCACTGTACAAACATTTGTGTGCATGAAAATGTCTGTTTTTACCGGTCTGGGTGTTATATGTATTTATATATTTTAATTGAAAATCCGTTGATATGTCGTTGCTACTGAACTAACAGTAAAGAAGTGTCTCAAGCCAGATCACCAACGAATTTAAATACCCTAGAAGCAACATTGCATAGAAAACCGCCTTCAAAAACTGTCCCGAAAGTAGTTGCAACGGCGGGAGGGACTTGTAGAACAAAAATAATATCAACTTTAATTTTAATATTCAAAAGTTGAATTTAAATCACTAAAATACGATCTCACTTTAAATGTACTCATCCCAGAGTTATGACATTTTTGAATGTACGCAGGCAACAAGCTCATAAAATTTTATTGCTTTATTGCTGTAAAGACGAATGTAGCCTGTAAAACAATAAATATAAGGTTTAGTTCTGCTTGCGCTGTTTGGAAATCATATAATTTTTGAATCTAGAACAGAGTAAGAAGAGTCGTCGTCGGTGTAAATAAAATGTATTTGAGTAAAATAATTAAAAGTGTGTGTGTCAGCTCCGACGCACGACTGGAGTTTACTCCTTAAGAACGGTTATAAAAATTTAATAGATTAGGGAATAAGGATAAATGAATGTATTTTTTATGATACTAAAGGCATGTATGATACATTAATTTTTATTAATTATACAATGAATCTGTTGAAATACATAACAAAACCATAGAAATATAAACAATAGTCTCCATAACATACATACTACAATACACCTTTACAATACTCGGTTGAATGTGTCAGAAAATGACCGATGCGTCTTCGGGTCACATCGTGTGACATCGCCGGTCGCCCTGTGACATTTTCGTGTAACATCGCGTGACATCGGATTTTTTTTAGATTTTGTTGTTGAGAATTTGATTTTACTTCCGTATATTTTCATACCTCGGCCTTATAAAATCGATTATTAAACAGTAATTTCCAAAAACCTTTACTTGTTTATGACTAACTAGTTCTATTATTAACTAGCTTTCCGCCAGCGGCTTAGCCCGCGTGGACTAGCTGTGAATCTATTGACTGTGCTTTAAGTATGCTGGTACTGGATGTGCTCGATAGCGAACTCATTGAACTTTCTATGTTTTGGTGTTGACAGTACAGCATTTCCGGGTGATGTTGTTTGATCGATCTGAAAATAAATTGTCTTGATTAGACAATAGTTTCGCCACTTTTCTCTTTTTATTTCATTTTTCGGAAATCTGAAATGATACAGATAATATTTTATAACGATATCCACTAGTAATAAAATTTCTTGTCGAATATTGTAAACAATATTTACATTCCTTTTCCTCCAAAATTACCATAATAATCTTTAGTACAACGCGACTCCATTACTATGTTCCAAATATTACTCTGTGTGAATGCGTTAGAAGCATTTAGACCGCAGCGCGTGGGAAAGGGACAACTATAAAGCCAGTCGCGCGTTTGATTTCATCAGATTTTTTTAGAAAATTACAATTTTAGCACGTTTAAAGATAACTTTGCACCACTAATGCATTCTCTTATCAAAGATGGATTAATACCTTACCGGAAATACGAAACTCCATCCTTTTTCGAGTGGTTAAAGTATTGTTTTTGCACTTTTTCACGGAGCACTTCGGCATACTGACGCTAGCACGGTCCGCGCGCGACTACAAGCCAACGAGTGCTTAAGGCGTGTTTAAGCACTCGTTTTGCGAGACATTTTTCGAGCGCTGTCAGTGTATCTAGGGTATTTAATATCGTTGCAGATCACAAACAAAATTTAAATAAAAACCAAACTAAAGTCAACCTGACTTACGAAAGAGTTCAGTACATCCTAATAACAATATTAACTAATGCACTTCCTCTAACGAAGTGCTAATACCGAAGCTTTCTATCGTCCCTATTATTTCATTCCGAGCAACGTTTATCGGTTAATTGAATATTGATCAGTCGGCAGGAGGTGCGTACGATTCGAGTTTATTGCGAAACGCGTTCGAAATGCTTCGCTTAAAAAAATATCGGAACATAAGTTCTTCTTAAAATAAGCATTCAAAAAAACAGGTTTCATAACAGGCTAGATTCATACTAATATTATAAATGCGAATGTAACTCTGTCTGTCTGTCTGTCTGTTACTCAATCACGTCTAAACTACTGAACCAATTTGCATGAAATTTGGTACGGAGATATTTTGATACCCGAAAAAGAACATAGGCTACTTTTTACTGCGGGAAAATGACGCATTTCTATGGGAAAATGCAGGTTATAGACGATAACTTATAAAGAAGCAGGAGAGGCAGGGCAACAGCTGTTAAATAAAAAGATACTTACTGGTATTATTTCACAAACAATATATTTCCCTTAAGTCACACACAAGATCACTAAGCTATTTTACCAACGTCATAGAAAAACAAAATATAACTCCAAATACAAAATATATAAAAATAAAATTAAAAGTATCAAAAACAATAAAAAAGAGGTCTGTCGCCAACATACGACGCCCCGGTGCGAAGCACCATTCTAATGTGGCGACAGTGCCGCCGGCGCGCAGTAATCTAAGGTGCCCTGTTCTATAAGTAAGGGCACTACTTTACGCACCGGTCGCCTCAGTGTCCCTTTCATAGTGGCCACCTCTACCACCCGGGCACCTCCGTCCGGGCCGGTAAAAATCCTCTTGATTCTTCCTCTGGGCCAAGTTCCCCGCGGCAGGTTTTGGTCGGCTATCAGGACTGGATCACCCACTTGCACGGGCGAACAGGACAGCCCAGCTACTCTTGGGATAAGCGTCGGCAAATATTCATGCACCCATCTGGACCAAAAAATTTCTGTTAAACGAAGTGCCTTCTTATAGTCCAGCCGGCGAGTCAGGTCAGCATCCGAGCCAGGTTGCACAGCCTCCGTTGATGGAGTTCCCAGAAGAAAGTGGAAGGGTGTTAGGGATTGCAAGGTTTCGGGGTCCACCGGTACGTGTGTCAAGGGGCGTGAGTTCACCACTGCCTCTGCTTCCATTAATAGGGTCCCAAGCACTTCCTCCTTCGGGGCTTTCTCTTTGAGAGTTGTGGCGAGGGCGGCTTTGATGGAGCGCACCAGACGCTCCCACGAGCCTCCCATGGTTGGCGCTGCCGGTGGTATGAAGGCCCATGCTATTTGCTGACCAGCTGCAAAGTCAAAGACATCATGTAGTTGGTTGGCTGCGCCGACAAACGCTGTCCCGTTGTCAGAAATGATCTTTACTGGGCAACCACGGCGCGCGATAAACCTGCGCAATGCCATAATTGCAGAGTCCGCTGACAGGCTCCCGACGATCTCTAAATGGACGGCCCGGGTAGTAAGGCACGTAAAAAGGGCGACCCAACGCTTCTCCCGTCGGCGTCCCACAGCGATATCTACTGGCCCAAAGTAATCGAGACCGGTGTAAGAAAATGGGCGCTGATGATGAGCTAGTCTTTCGCCAGGGAGATCTCCAAATTGGGGTACCGACGGAAGAAGTTTCTTAACCCTGCAAAATGTGCAACGTTTAGCGACAGACTTAACAGTAGGGCGTAAGGCAATGATATAAAATTTTCCCCGCAGAAGATTGACCACCGTCTCTATGTTGCCATGACCGAACTTTCGGTGGTAGTGGTCAATTAGAAGCTTGACAATTGAGTGTCGGCCATCCAAGACTATGGGATCAACCTCCTGCGTGGGAGCTTCCAAGACCGCTCGGATTCTACCATTGAGGTGAATCAACCCATCATCTCCTAATGATAAAACAACATTTTTGAGCTTCCCTTGCTTGCTTGGAGGGAGATGAGCTCTCAGTCTTAGAAGCTCGTTGTTAAAAGAATCTAACTGAGATTTCAGCATCAGATGCCTTTCAGCTTCCCGAATCTCTCCCGCTAACAAAGGTCGCAAATCGACAGAAGAGATCCTGGAAGAGGTTCGCAATGTTTTTGAATTTTGGGGTGTGTTTTTGCCTAAAAGAGAACGAAAACACACAGCGCAAGAATGAGCGCGAGCAGTGGCCCTGACTAAACGATCCCATCTGCTGAAGTGGCGATAATCGGCCACTACAGGAGCTTGTGAATCTGGCCGTTCTGATTGTTCATTTAGTAAAAGAGTCAGTGCATGGTCAGGTTTCAACTCCTCGAGCACAGGCGGAGGAGCCTGTGTGGGCTCACGAGGCCATTCATCTGGAGAATCAACCAAGAATTTTGGGCCCGTAAACCACCGAGACGAAGCCGAAAGTGATGATTGGCCACGTGTGGCGTCATCTGCAACATTCATTGCAGACGGAACGTAACGCCAATCACTGACATTAGTCGTTTCCAAAATTTCCCCGACCCGATGAGCGACAAACGGCTTGAAAGTACGGGCATCGCTTCGCAACCATTTAAGTACTGTTAACGAATCTGACCAATAATATATATTAGAGGCCACGATGCGATGAGCCTCTATGATATAAATTGCGAAACGAGATGCCATAAGAGCCGCCTGCAGCTCCAACCGTGGGATAGACGTGGGTTTTAATGGGGCCAAGCGTGCCTTTCCCCCTATGAGGGCTAAGTGTACTGACCCGTCTTCGTGAACAAAACGCCAGAAGGCCACACACGCGTAAGCTAGCTCACTTGCGTCAGCCAGGACGTGGAGCTGGATTTCACGAGGAGACTTAGTTCGATAACAGCGCGGAATGGTGATATTGTTCGACACGTCAGTTAAAGTTGTAAACCAAATATGCCATTTTTGTTTTGCTACGGAAGGCAGCTCCTCGTCCCAGTCTACACCCATCCGCCAAGTATCCTGGAAGAGAATGCGTCCTGCGATTACTATGGGCAGGAGAAAACCAAGAGGATCGTAAACCTGCATAAGGTGCGACAGTACCACCCTCTTAGTAAGCTTAGCCGGAAGCTGGGACGTTTTTCTAAAATTAAGTGTGTCGTCACCAACGTTCCATGCCACGCCAAGGATCTTTACTTGTGATGGAGATGAAGAGGAAGAGGGCCCGAGACCCACCTCGGAGGTATCGATTGCTCGAAATTCTGGCTTTAACAATGAAAGAGCCTCAGGTTCATTAGAGACCCATGAGTGCATCTCCAGACAGGCGGCCTGATGGACGGCTACAATATCCGCTGCTAGGTGTGCGGCCTGCTGAGGGCAGTCGACACTTCCGAGATAATCATCCATGTAATGATCTCGGATGATAGCTTCAGCTGCTTCAGGATATTTACCTTTGTGTTCTGAAGCATTTTTGTTTTTCAGAAAAATTGCGGTACACGGGCTGGAAACAGCGCCAAAAATCATTGATGACATTCTGTACTCTTCAATTGGCAAAGAGGGATCTGCACGCCAAAGGAAGCGTTGAGCGTCTTTATCGTTATCTCTAATTTTTGTCTGCGGAAACATCTCCCTAATGTCACCATTGAGGGCAATATTCCCTTCCCGAAACCGCATGAGTATGGCCAACAGAGGTTGCAAAAGATCTGGACCCGGGAGCAAAAGAGTGTTTAGACTGACTCCGGAGCATTTAGCGGCAGCGTCGTGCACTAACCTCAACTTTCTTTTTTGGGGGTGATACACTCCAAAATGAGGTAAATACCAGAGATTGCCTACCGAAGGCTTGTTGGTGCAAACCTCCGCGTAATCCTTTGCCACCATCCCGTTGATGTAATCATGGTATGCTTCAGCATAAGTCGTGTCCTTTTTAAACTTGTTCTCCAAATTGAGGAAACGAGACATGGCTAGGTTGTAGCTGTCGGGAATAGTCGTTATGTCTTCCCGCCAAAGCAGCCCTGTTTCGTATCGACCTGATGGAAGGCGCCTTGTAGTATTCTCCAATATTTTTAGCGCCCGCTCGTCATTTGCACTATGGAGATCCATCTTTTTAATACCAATCGCATCGAGGCGATAATTTTCTTTTATTAGGGATTCCAACTCTGACACTGAACTATGGAATACAGACTCTATGGGTTTACCTGGAAATTTGCCGAAGACTGTCCACCCCAAACTGGTCCGAATAGCCACAGGTTGATTGCGAGTGCCACGCCTGACCTCCTGTGGTAAGGTTAAGAACCAGTGATCAATGCCAATTATAAGCATCGGCTTGGCCTCCACGTAGCTTAACTCGGAGGCAATGTCTTTAAGGTGAGGATACTTGGACAAGTCTGCAGCACGGACCGTTTGATTTGCTATGCCCAAATTCGGTATGGAGCGAACACGATCTAATAAAAACTTCTCCTTAGAGTGCTTGCCTTTGACAAAAATGTCGACATAATTTACTTCAGAGTCTTTTGAGAGGCCACCAACGCAGTTAACCCGAATCATGCCCTTCGGACCTTGAGCACCAACTAATTCTGCAACTGATTGGTCAATCAAGGTCACAGTAGAACCATCGTCAAGTAAAGCGTAAACTTCTACTTCTCCTCTTGGCCCCAACACTGTGACTGGAAGTACCTTCAATAAAGGCTGTAACTTCGACTGAGAGGTTGAACAATCTGCTGCAGTGCTGTGGGCGACAGTCACAGGAATGTCTTTTGGTTCGGGAGCAGTGATCGGGGAATCACTATGAAGTAACTCGTGGTGGTACATCTTAGTTCTGCAATCTGTCTTGGAGCAATTGCCTTTACAGATTTTATAGAAATGACCACCTTTCTTAAGGCATCTACGACAAACTTTATTTTGTGTTGTCCAGCGCCATCTATCAGATACCTCGAGAGCTAAAAACTTGTCACACTTGACAATGCTATGACCACATTTCTGACAATACTTACAAGTGTTGACAGATGGCGTCGACTTAGGGCCTGCGGCAGACAAGGAAGATTGCGCCACCTTCGGTTTGGAAAAAGAGGTGGCATAGCAAACGTCATCACAGACATTTGCTTCCTCGGGTTCGACATCCATGGTGGCATGCGTTCGAACCTTGTCTATAGGCTTGCGAAAATTATCTATGGGCTTTTGACGCATGCCGTCATCGGAAATGCCAAACTTCAAATGGACCCGTGATTGATGTGTGAGAAATGTAGAAAGCATTTCTAATTTAAATGAATGTGGATCATAATTGGCATGAGCAAAATCAACCCATTTCTCACGCAACAATGGGGTCAATTTGACCAAAACGTTGTACAACAACTCTGGAGAGGCCAGGAACTCAACAGAATCTGTCATTTTCATGGTGTGGACACAATTGCGTACCACACAAGCAAGTTGGTGAAGTTCCTTGCCACCATCCAATGTTGTTGGCAACTTAGGCATGGCCTTCACTTCCGATACGATATGACGTATAAGAAGCTCCGGCTGGCCGAACTGCTCCTGTAGAGCCGCCATGATTTCGTCTGGGTCTTGTGACAGAGAAAGAAGGGAAACGACAGCATCACGAGCGGCGCCACGTAAAGCATTGTTCAGCCGACCTATATTTTCCGTCGCCGAAAATGAACCTTTTGAATTTAAATAGGATGTTCTAAAGGTTAACCAATGGGTGGGCGAGCCGAAAAATATAGGCAACTTTACCTCTGCACTTACCTTTGTGCTATTATGGGCGAGGTCACTTATGGCCTCAGCCAGCTTGAGGAGGTCGTTAGAATGTTGTGTACAGCTACAGTTTTTATTATTGTTACAATTAGTCTGCGAAAGTGTGCCTATGTGTTCGGTAGTTGGTGTTGGACGTGCCATGTAGTAAGGCGTGTGCTCGCACGCCGCGGCTAACAAGCCGGCGGCACTGGGCGAAGCAACACGCTCTGGACAGTCACGAGGAAGCGCCACGAACGCTGATGGAGCCGGTGCGTAGGTAGGCGCGTGCTCGTGTACCGTAGCTTTTAAGCCAGCGGCACTGGGCGAGGCCACGCGCACGCAACCAGCTCGCGGTGCTTCCGTCAGAAGCGGCACCGTCGCAATGAAAGGCGCGTGTTCGCGCACCGTGACTGGCGAGTCCACAGCGCTAGGCGAAAACACACGCTCGCGATCGGCTGGCCGCGACGTAAGTACCATTGGGATCTTAGCCTCAACTGCATTTCTTGACTCCTGAAAACAGAGAGGTCTATTAGTTTTCTCGCTTGCTGTAGAAGCTACCCACCTGTCCACACTTAGGCTTCTTTCAGACGACTGACGGCTGCTGGCGTCTTCCAATGCAGCTAGCTCGGCCTGAAGCTCTATTTCTGCGACAGCTATCTCTCGTTCTCGCGCAACTCGTTCGCGCTCTGCATCTTTTTCTCGCGCAACTCGTTCGCGCTCTGCCTCTTTTTCTGCCATACGGCGGGCGTGTGCGGCTTTTATAGCGAGGCGCTGTGCTTGTAGTGAAGCAGAACGGTGAGAGCTACGATGGGAGCTACTATGGGACGATGAGCGACTAGGCTGCATTGCGTCTTGTTTATCTTGTGGGCCTCGTCCCTCCGATGGAGCGACCGATGAGGTTATCGGGGCGTCCGAAGTTATTGGAATTAGGCCCTCTACCTCCAAAGGAGTGATTGAATCGCCTGATTGGGCGTTAGAAGAGGCCGCTGCTGCCATGCTCCTCGTTTTTACCATAGAAAAATTTTTTTGAATGTTAGGTTAATTTGCCGGGAGAAGGACCAAAATATAGACGATAACTTATAAAGAAGCAGGAGAGGCAGGGCAACAGCTGTTAAATAAAAAGATACTTACTGGTATTATTTCACAAACAATATATTTCACTTCAGTCACACACAAGATCACTAAGCTATTTTACCAACGTCATAGAAAAACAAAATATCAGGCAAATACAAAATATATAAAAATAAAATTAAAAGTATCAAAAACAATAAAAAAGAGGTCTGTCGCCAACACAGGTGGGCCGATCGCTTTTATAAAAAAAATTAAATGCTGTTCGTTAGGCTCACTAAATCTCGAGAACGGCTGAACCGATTTCAATCATTTTAGCCTCAAAATATTTGTGGAAGTTCAGTCCAGAGAAGGTGTATAAGACAATATTGATAAATTGCCAAAACAGCGGGTAGGACAGCGTCTGTCAGGTCCACTAGGTATAACAAATGCCATCAGGTAACGAACAAGCTAGACACACCATCACTGGTCGTAGATGGTGTGCTTAGTAAGGCACCCAGCCACTCAATATTTGTGTCTCATGTTTAAGCACCACGTGATATCTTCCGTATTTTAATTTCATCAAAGTCGAAATGACATTTCGTTCGGGGCTCCGGCGCGACGTTGCCGCTCTGCGCAAACGTCACATTTTCCAGCTGACTCTAACCGAGAACTGCTCTACCTGTTATCATCACAATGGAGCCACACGGCAAGTGCGTGCAGTAATCTCACTCCTAATTAGGTGTCTCTATTCAATTCATGTTTTGTTAAAGAAATTTATTTGCTTAGCTTTGGCAATTGACACTTTCTTAAGCTAGGCACCGAAATTCATTTTTTTAAAAGCTCGGTTAAAAAAGCGCAGTCGTCTCAACTCAACATTGTTAACGGCTATATAATATTTATTGCAAGTCGTACGTTACAGTACACAGCACACATAAGACTGTAATTAAACACAACAGGTGTAACAGTCTTATGAGTAAACTATACGTATATAGCCGTAAGTACAGTGACGCCCGGCTAGGGCATAGCAACTTAGTAAAATTTGAAATCAAAATCAAGTTACATTAAGTGATTAATTAAACATGACATTAAATTAAATGATATTATCAAGCATATCTCTTTTAAATATAATCGAAGCAAATTAAACAACCAAGCATAAGATTAAAAGCTTAAGGCCAAAACTTCACAACTTTAAAAAAATTGAGTTAGAATATCTAAAATTTGCATAATATAAAAACTGTGCAAAACTTGTGTATCTGACAGAGTAATTCATTGGATAATATCAACTTGCAATGGGGATGATTACGCAAAGCTCTGAGTAGAGGGCGCTGTTCCTACTTGACCCATAACAATACACGTCAAGTTCTGTGCTGTTATAATAAATCAATTAAACTGTGAAAATCTTGTGCGTTTATCGTGTTCTTGACTCATTGTGATACAAAATGTATTCATTATGGACTGTTCATCAGCTAAAAGCTGAATTAAAGAGACGAGGAGCTTCTTTAAAAGGTCGTAAAGCGGATCTGGTCAATAGGTATTTACACTCATTTTCTCAATATTTACCGAGTTTAGTGTATAGTTTTTACGATAAGTTTGGATATTTATTAGTTTTGTTGCTAATTACATGATTCTATTTGTCAAAAAGCAATGAATAATTAAATGCCTTCGTAATTTCAAAAATAACCTAAAATGCTTAACTTTCTTTATTTCTTACAGACTGGAGTCATTTGACCGAAATTTCAACTTTGGGATACCTCAGAATACTGAAACTGACGATACTAAGATGACCTTACCTCCCCTGGAAAGTTACCATGACCTCAACAGTAGTACGGTGTTACCGCCTATCAGCAAGCAACATATTCGACTGTACTTCAATGAGTAAGTATTTTAATCTTATTTAAGTATTTAAAAAAAACAACATAGTGTTTTTCAACATCAGCTGTTACTTCCTGTCGTTTAACAATAAGATTAACTAATAAATAATGTCTTGGTTACAGATTTGATAAGAAACCAGATGCAGGTTTGCAATTGTACGAGTCCAGATTTTTGTTGGTGATTAGATCTTCATCACTTCAAAAGCATACCTATATAAAAGGCCTCTGCAAAGCATCAATGAAAAAATTGCAATATGAAGTAAACATAAAGTTAGATCAAACTGGCCAAATTGAAGAAACATCTTGTGAATGTGTAGCAGGTAGTGGAATTAATGCTCACTGCAAACATGTAGCTGTGGTTTTGTTCGCTGTAGAGCATATGGTCCGTGAAAAAAAAATCATTAAACACCTGGTGCCTACTGAGAAACTTCAAAAATTTCACATGCCAAAATCTGCTTTTACATCATCACCTATAAAATCTTCAAAACTGCCAACGAAAAGGAAAATTGAAAATACAATATTTTCTCCATGTACTGTCAATATCAACAAAGAAGAATACAATAAAAAGTTCAGGAGTTTGATAACAAACTATGGCTCATCGAGCATGCCTATCAAGCAACTATATGAACCAGCAAACCCCTATGGAATGGAGTGGGATCACTGTTACAGCAACTTGAGTGAAGGTAAAAAGTTGCTAACCAGATTAAATTTAATATCTGTCACAACTAGTCAAGCTGCTTCTATTGAGCTGGAGACACGAGGTCAGGCAAAAAATAAAAATTGGCAAGTGCATAGAGAGGTGAGAATCACTTCAAGCAAGTTTCACACTGTTTGCCACCTCAAAAAATCGAATTTGGAAAATTATGCCAACCAAATATTAAATCTACAACCATTTAAATCAAGAGCTACGAACCACGGAATCATCCATGAAAAAGTGGCTCTTAGCTTGTATATGGAAGAAACATGTCTTCAGGTCACTGAATGTGGGTTGTTCATTTCCCCTGAACGCCCTTATTTAGCTGCTTCACCTGATGGTCTCCTTGGGGAGGAAACTGTTATAGAAATAAAGTGTCCCTACAGCAGCAGAAATCAAACAATATCTCACATTACAGTTCCATATTTAATTAAAAAAAATGGTATGCTGGATCTAAAAAAAACTAGCCCTTGTTATTACCAAATACAAGGGCAATTATACTGCTCTAACAGAAAATACTGCAACCTAATAGTTTACACATTCCAAGACATTCAAACAATCTTCGTTGAAAGAGATGAAGAATTCATTAATGAGATGTTAGTGCATTTAGATAGTTTTTATAATAATGTGTTTAAAAAAGCTGTTTTAAATAAATTCATCTACAAAAACTATTCAGACATAATAAAGAAAACCATTTGAAACTTGACAAATGTTATTTTATGTTACAAATCAGCAACAGTATAAGAAAATAACTTTATTAAAGGTACAACCTGGGCTTCAATGAAACAATAAAACCAAATGTTCAACTAAGGCTTTGCTTTTATTTTTAACACTTATTAACACATGTGAAATATTTTTATTTAACAATTCCTTCTTTAAAATTACATAAAATAACACATATAAAAAATATTCTAGACAATAAAGGCACATAGTATTGATTTACTTCACTTTTTAGTATCTTATATGTTTTAGTCAATCCAATCAGTCGCTCAATGTGTATACGATTTTTAGCTAACTGTCTATCATGTTTTAATTTTATCCCAGGTAGCTGTGTCAGTCCCTTTAAAAATGTAGGAACAATAAGAGATACATCTTTTTGTTCAAATAAATCTTGCACATTAAAACCACGATCTGCCATTATAGCATCTTTTTTATCACATTGATCTAATAGAGAACTTCTCTCAGTAATTTGGCGGTCACTAGCTGATCCAGCATATCCTTCAGAACAAAATGCTAACAAACCACCAGGTGTAGCCCCCACCAAGAACTTTATAGTATTGTGGTGTTTATAACTACTAAATGTTGCTTGTTGGGCTGTTGGATTTGTTGGCTTTGTTATTGGAATTTCTGTGCCATCAACAATTAACCTAGTAGCTGGGTGATACTTTTTAAATATTTCTGGCATGTAGTAGTCTACCAGACAACGACTAGGCCAAATATTTACTTTGGACCATAACTCATATACAAAATTCACCCAAGTCACAAATATATTACCAACTGCTGTTATGCTAATGCCAAATAATTTTGCAATCTCGAAATCAGCTTTATTTCTTCTTAACTTAACTAGTAACAAAATAAATTGATCCTCAACACTGATATTTATCACTTGACTTCCTTTGTATTGCAAATGATGAGCCATAGGGAGAAGTGTTGAATACACCAAATTAAATTTAGAAATGTCTTCCAAACCAGTATAAAATAACACTGATTTTGAATCTGATAACATATCATCTGAAGAAAAGAATCTGAATAGATGAGGAGTTTGTGTTGAAATAGTATTCTGAACTGAAGGTAAAGTCAAAGGGCAAGGAACACTTAGAGATGTTGTTGTCACTTCCACTTCAACTTGGAAATAAGGAACTTCTTCAGGTAAATCGCATTCTTCATTATCTACAAATATGGTTTCTTGACATGTTGAAGGAAATAACTCTTTTTTTGATGAGCGCTTCAAATAACGTTGCTCTCTAGACATGGTAGCCGCGGAGATACGTCTTGTCCATGAGAAAACAGATGGAATTGCAGTCTTCTTCAAATATCTATGAAGATGTGGTAATCCTAAAAACAGAGAATTATATAAAAAACACTTGCAAAAAAAATCTATTGACATTTTATTACTGTAGTTATTGAGTCAATTTTTGTGGAGAAAATAAAGTTATTATTATATTCATAAGTTTTATAAGTAATTTTTTCATTGGTAGTTACAAACCTGTAGCTTCACAGTCACCTTCATAATCAGATTCAGTAAAATGTTCTGAACATAACCTAGAATTGTCCGTAGCTTTAAAGTTACGTCTCCTTAAAGCCTTCTCCCAAAGCCTTCTCATTCGTAAACTCTTTGGGAAAGAATGTTTACCATTATTATTGCACCCTGTTGCAGCACAACGAGGCATTTTTGTATAAAAAACATAAATTTTAGATCGATGCGAAATTTTGTATGGTATATGACGTAACTTGAATGTTATTATGGGTCAAGTAGTATCAGCGCCCCTAGCGGCTTAACTTGGCAGTTTTCTTCCCCATTAAGTCTACTAGATCTTACTCAACTGTGGCAAAGGTGAAACGAGACGACCGTTACTGCCACACTGCCTGCGTCATTCGAGGCTCTACAGTCTACAGTGCGCACGCGCACCCAGTTGTCAACCGTGTATCGTGTAACCAACGCGTGCTGTTTGTGTGTTTACGTTTTTTACTACCAAGTGTAATCACAACTAACCATGTTCCTATCATATGAAGTCGTCGGTGTATTCGGGATTTCTGCGGTAAGTTTGATTTTAAATCTGTCTTTAATTATAAGTTATTGTTTCAATTTTGCATCCTTGTTTATCTTATTGTTGACGAAACAGACGATCCCTCTCATTGTTCTTGGAGATTAATCTTGTTTGAAATCAGTCTTTGTAAATAGCCCGTGGGTTTTCCGCGATTAAAAAAAAGTTATTGCAGTTTTTTTATTGCGTTTCGTTAGAAAGTCATCTGACTTACGACATCACGGCTATTGTCATTTGTTTGTTTGAGAATGTGAGCGAGATCAACGAAGGAAGTGAAAGAGAAACAAACTAAGTTTGTAAACTTAAAAAAAAACGTTTGCACTTGAGGACATTTTCATCTCATTCTCTTTATCTGTTTGAAATAAACTTCCTTTTATGAGTGTCTTTGGAAATCAAAACAAACTCAATAGAACCTTCTGGTCATTTGTCTTCATCAGTCACATTTCACTTGGCCTTTTCCCAGATTATCTGGTATATGTATACATGTATATGTAGTACAAGCATAATATGTGTGCATGAACATGAATAATATGTATTTATTTACAAAAAAAAGTATTTAAGTATGTTTATCCGTTGTCTAGTACCCATAACACAAGCCTCGTAGCTTAATTTGGGACTAGAGAATTGGTGTGATTGTTGTGAAATATTTATTATTATGTATATAGGTACATATAGGTATTTAGTGTGCGCAATAGATAAACATGCGTACAGATCACTTTCAGTTAGGTAGATTGAAGTTGCCGTAAGTAAGTAAGATAAAGTTTGGAAATGAAATGAAAATGTCTTAGGTAGGTATGTATTTACTCTACGACACAAAATGTAAATCGTGAACGTGAAAGATAGGTGTGATTTTGCTAAATAAACAACTACTTACCTACTATTTGAGAGCACGTGTCATTTTATTATGTAGATACACATGAGATCACGTCAAGGTAAGCACTGAGGTATCTTATACAAACGTGATACGGGTGATTTTGCAAAAAAAAATTGTGAGCCTAATGTGCTGGCCACATCGAGCTAACAAGGGACATCATGTGTACAAGTAGGAACTGTTGACACAGACGATGCGCCTGCAAACGAAAGTATCAAATTGCTTTTTGTGTTGAAGCTGATAAGCTTAATAGGCTAGATGACACCACCAATCGTTGACATACTCTTTATTATTATCTGTCAAAAAGGTCTGCCTCCATAGATTTGGTATGGGAAAACAAAATCTTGACGTCACGGTAGTGTATCAGAAATCGGAGTCAATTGACCGAATATTTATTGAATTTTGTGTGTTTAAAAATTGGTTTCTACAGCTTTTTGAAAATATACTGGTTGTATTAACTTTATAGGGGCTATGTTTTTTAAACACCATGGTCTTGAAAATATTTAAGATAGTTAGGTGTCATCAACTCATTATAACTATTGTTTAGCAACATAAATTAATATTCAAACAATTTATGTGAGTACCTACACTTAGTAACCTAAATTTGGCTGATTGAATATCTCACATATACATACGTTTTTTGGCTTATCGGTGTCATCATGCCTATTGTTTAGCAACATAAATGAATATTCAAACAATTTCTGTGAGTACACCGAGTACCTACATTGACTGATTGAATATCTCACATATACGTACGTTTATTTGGCTTAGTTCAAGAGCTCTACCTATTTGACACCGATCGATGGACCCAGATTACTTCCTGTCTCCTACAGATTTTGTTTTCTGCAATATCTTTTTTTCTAGATGCATAAGCACAAAGCTTATGCTCACTGACATGTAGTAGAAATAGAGCTAAGCAGACATTTTCCACCTCTAAATTCTCATTCCACAACTCTCAACTCTATTCTCATCGTCTCTACAAATGTTTTCCAGATGGTCTCCTTCTTCGTGTCAGCCACGGTGCTGCTCGTGTTCGCAGCGAAGAAGGGACTCCTGCGCATCGGGGCGCGCCGCAAGGAGCCCGCGCTGCTGCCCCAGCACCTGCCGCAGCAGCTGATGCCGGTCGAGCTGATGCCTTTGAAGACCGATAAGCTACCATTGTAGAGTTTTGGTACTGCGTGGCACGTTTAGGGTATATGGCAACTAGCAACTTTGAGCAGCAGTCAGCACTTAAACAACTTGGGATGCTATTTAAGAGGGAAGAATCGCCACTGCAGAAATGAAGAACCGTCATTAGAATCAGAAGCAAACCCATTGCGCCACAAGCATCCGAATCCTGATCGTATCACTTTTGCCTCTGCGATCTTCGGTTTTGACGGGTTAAGATGTTGCTTCCGGCTTAAACAGCCATTTTCTTGGAATAGCAGAGCTGCCTTTCAGCTGCAACGTTTGCTATGGATTTCCAGGTTCTGTCACGATTACGTTACCTCGAGTGCGAATTTTAAAATCCGTCTTTTATCTTAACTTGTACCTGCAACTGAAGCATAGCACTTTAAGGACGAAATTTATTATATAAAGCAAGAGAGGATTCTGAGTATCACGTATCCAGTATGGACATTTTATATCAAGGTCTCCTTCTTCGTGTCAGCCACGGTGCTGCTCGTGTTCGCGGCAAAGAAGGGACTCCTGCGCATCGGGGCGCGCCGCAAGAAGCCCGCGCTGCTGCCCCAGTACCTGCCGCAGCAGCTGATGCCGGTCGAGCTGATGCCTTTGAAGACCGATAAGCTACCGTTGTAGAGTTCTGGAACTACGTGGCACGTTTAGGGTAAATGGCAACTAGCAACTATGGTCAGCAGTCAGCACTTATACAACTTGGGATGCTATTTAGGAGGGAAGAATCGCCACTGTATAAATGAAGAACCGTCATTAGAATCTGAAGCCAACCCATAAGCCCCAAACATCCGAATCCTGATCGCAACACTTTTATCTCGGCTATCTTCAGATTTAACCGGTTAAGATGTTGCTTTTATCTCGGCTTAACAGAAATTTTCTCGGAATAGCAGAGCTGCCTTTCAGCTGCAACATTCGCAATGGATTTCTGGGTTCCGTCATGATTACGTTACCTTGGGTGCGAATTTTGTTATCTGAATTTTATAAGAACTTGTACCTTCCACTGAAGCAAGAGCGGATTCTGAATATCACGTATCCAGCATTGACATTTTATGTCATGAACTCCTTCTAAGCCGTTTCGGATAAAGCCGTAAATGCGAAGGTGACGTTCGGAGTATGGCCTATGGTAAATGGAAACTTAAATCGATAGCGATCTATCTTCCTTTAAGAAGTGCTAGCTACTGTGATGTGAAGAAGGCTCAGTAGAACAGATAACAGCACTGTTTATCATAATTTTCGGCTCAGATTTTCTAGGAACAGCTGTTTATTGTAAAAGCAACATCGCAAGAGGGCCTCTGATTAGGATACTTTGTGGTGCGTAAACCTGAATTCCAGACAACCAAGACAGAGTTAATTTTTTTTTAAATCTTTAATCTCACATTTAAAGAATATCTCCTCTTTTTTACCTTCTGTCTGACCTATCTAAAGCCGCTCTGTCTTTTGATGATCCTTTTTAAGTTTTCATTGAAATAATCTTTTTGAACTTTGCCATACAATCTTTTAATTAAAAACTGATAACGGGAGAGTGAAGAAATTTGTGCTTCAATGTTACCTAAACAACCTTTGATTATTTTACTAACTACCAATGTATCATGATTCTGGTTCTGAGTAAGTAAGATTGCATTCAAAATATTAGTGTAGTGTAGTTGTAATATGCTAAGTGCAGTGGGGTGAGCACGAACAACTATCGTAACGTATTCGTAGTGTTTACCTATCGTTAACTTGTCAATTTGTATGGGGAAACTGTCAGTTTCTGACGTTTGGTCGACACGATTACATTACGATAATGTTCGTGCTCACCCCACTGCTATCGTAACGTGTTCTCATAGTTTAACTATCGTTAACTTGTCAGTTATGTCAGAAAATGTCAGTTTCTGACATTTGGACGACACGAATACGTTACGATAATTTTCGTACTTACCACACAGTATGTATTTATGTCACATAAAATGATTTTCACAAAAAGTTAGGTTAAGGTCTGGTTTCCACCAAAGTGGAGAAGAGAGAAGATGTGTTTTGCATAACCAATCAGATTACGTTAGTTCCACATCTCCTTTACGTTTGGCTTCGGTGGAATTGGATCAAGCGGAAAGGAGATGAGTAATCTGATTGGTTATATTGGATTGGTATCCTCTCGTCTCCGCTTTACTGGAAACGGGACCTTACGGTAAGATTCGAATAGTTATTGAATACGGGATTTTTACTATGTACTTTCGCAGTCAGCGACGCATGGACACCTTCAAGGCGAAAATAATAACAATATTAAAAATGCTTTATTTTCTCCCATACAAGAACAAAACGAATTACTTAAAAATATAGGAACTTAAATCTAAAGTAGTTCAATATGGGAGACTGGTGACCAAACTAGGAAAATCCTGTATCTTGGTGCACCAGGTCTCACTCCAACATTTACACATCGCGCGCATTCCCGCTTGCAAATTGCTCCGTATCTGTCGATGTGGATGCAAACAATTTTCGGTTGAAAGTGTTTACGCGGTGCTGACCCGCACCGTACATTTTTGGTTTTGAGTTCCGGATATGGCGGCCCTGATAGAAAAACCAAAATCAAGGGGTAAAGGGTACGATTAGTCAAAAAAATTCGCTGGTGAAGCACCTGTTCAATGATAATTTTGTATGAATTAAGTCAATAATTAAGGAAAATTAAAATAGTATGATAGGGATACGGTATTTACATCCAAAGAACGTTAATTTATTCAAACTTTAATCCATTTCCATAACAACAAACGAATAAAATTGATATTTTTTTTATTTGAAAATGTCTTGGATTATTTAAAAATAACCCAACAAATTATTTTATTTATTTTATAAAACACCGAAATCTAACTATGTAATACTTAAATGAAATGAGGATAGTCATTGTGCCATAGTCATAAACTTTATAAGTAGGTATTGTATTTCTTATGAGCTAAGCTGCTGCACGTTTTATCATATAAACGAAAATATACCATTTTATATTTTTGGTAATTAATGTGGTTAATCTCATTATATGTTAGTTTTGGTGACTTAAATAAATGTATTTTATTACATACCTGACTTGTATTTATTTCACTTGAATGAAGCCAGACCCGTAAGAAAATTGATAAATTTATACGTATTTAGGTCCGTTTAAGTAACTGCGAATCTCAAACATTTCGCACATCCAGTTGGTTCTTTAAAGTCATAAAATTAATGTCAAAAAATCTTAAATTGAGTTAACCATGCTACAACTTTCCTTTTATTCGAACCTATTGACTGCCGTAAGATTATTATTATTATTATTTTGACATTTATGACTTTAAAGTACTAGATGTGCGATTTAGTCAATAAGAAACTGACTGCAAAAACCTATCATGTGAAATAATCTTTTTTACTATTTAAACCAACAAAAGCAAGAAAGAGTTCATTAATTTTTATACGCTATTTCGTAATTCTTGACGATATTCTTGTAAGACTTAATTTTTTGGTAATTGCAAAATGTTTTACTGAGAAAAACCATTCCATTGATTTTAGCAGGAAAGGATATTTGAAATTCATATCTTACAATATACAGAGATTTAGTAAGCTGAGATGTAACATGTAAGCTAGAAGATGTAATTAGTTGCACCTCTGCACTAGATGGGAAAACCCGTGACAGATTCTTTTTTTTATGTTCAATAAATGTAGCTAAAATCCATATATAAAATTTCAACAGAACCGCTTATGTTTTTACGAACCATATATTACGAAATCTCATATATTTTTCCTAAACAATGCTGTCACACTTGGATATGATTAGAGCACCTAAGCCTATTCTATCAACCTCTCTAAGAAAAACATTAATTTATCTTAATAGCTATCTATATCTATAAGATGTATGGGCCCATATGGTGTCAAAGCCTGAATTCTGATGCTGCTAATATCTGTACCTTCCTACAATACTACTTTACTACATCGTTGGTTTAGTGTAGTAGCCACTTCAATGGCTGACATGGCAAGAGGTTTCCTGAAATCCCAGGTCGAGCCAAATATTGTTTCTGAGATTTCCTTTCATGAATTTGTCAGAAACAGTGCGGAGTCGGGCAATTAGCAGAGTTTTACACGCCTGTGCCTCGTGCGCACGTTAAGACGTTAGTTCAGCTCCTACCCAACTAGCAAATTAGTCATATAAGGTAAAGTTTATTCAGCTTTTCGGTGTTATAAACGTCGTGTAAGTGTGAATTATTCAGCACGTATCGTATTAAAGCATCTTATATAGCTTTTGAGTTATTCAGCATTTCGGTCACATAATGATGCTGAGTAAACGTTTACTCAGCATCCTTATATGACTAAAGTGTCATATAATATTTTGCTGAATAAGTCGCTAGTATACGACGCTTATGTTACTATGTCTTTTTTAGAAAATGTTTTACGAAATTCTAAGGAACCCTAAACTATAATCAGAGTGGTATCATGGCGCTCATTCTGCTAATTTGCTGTATAAGAAGCTATTATACCGCCTGTCAGCAGTAAAAAAGGTGTACAAAAATAATATTGTTATAAAAATATTTGTTATTATATTTATATTACCAAGAATTAAAGGGGGGCGTTAAATATTTATGATATAACCTAGTATATTTCCTCAAACTTACCTTTGCAATACTTTACAACCCTATGCGTGACTTTACGAACCTACATTTGGTGCAACCTACAAATTAACATGTCTGCTAAATAAATTGTACTTACCGATGAATTCGAAGCACTTGCTTATTTTATTTACTATAAACATTTTCAGCTGTTTTGTATTCCAGGTCGCTTTAATAAGACAAACATGTCATATAAAAGTCATATAAGTTACAGTTATAGCGCAACATAAGCTTTTAACAGTCACTCCGGCTACAATTACGTGAGGATTTACCTGAATAAGTTACCTTTATACGATGTCAATGTGACTGAATTGCTGAATAAAATGGGCCCAAATCGCGTTGTATAAACGTTTTCATTACGTTTATACGACTTCTATTAGGAGCCAAAATGCTGAATAATTTTCGTTGCCGCGACTACTATACGACATATTTTTGCTGGTCGTGTAACATTGCCATCTCGGTCAACTTTTGAGGGTGAAGGAACAGTGAGAGCACGTGTGTACCTATTGCTAATTTGTGTAATAGGCTTGTTTCCAGTATGAAAGAAATATTCAAAAACTGATTTTCTCTACAATATTTCATAATTTCTTTAATATTTTTCTGTCGTTAGCGTAATTTGATTTTTAATTGGAATTCAATTGATAAATAGTTAGTCAGTCAGCATTGCACTGCACTCGATGACGTCAAAGAGTGTTATTCCCATATAAACTCTATGAAAAAAAGAGTTTTAACAGTTGGAAAAAAAGCCTCAACGATTGGTGGTGTCAACTACCCTATTATCATATCTCCTGTAGGGTGAGCACGACCAACTACCTCAACGTATTCGTAGCGTTTACGTATCGTTAACTTGTCAGTTTGTATTGGGAAACTGTCAGTTTTTAACGTTTGGACTACACGAATACATTACGATAGTGTTTGTGCTCACCCCACTGCGTAATTGGCTTATCTCTGTTAAAATTAGCCGCCGTGGTCGAATTTGGCTTGCAGACCATCACATGAACTTTAAAAGCTTCTAAAGCGGATATTAATTTGAGACTTTTAATAAACCAATGAACACGGCGAACGAATGGTCGTGATCAAATCAAACGTGCCGCCGCGAAGGGAAACGGCGCGGAATCGAATCCTGGACCGGCGCTTTCGCGGAAAATTAGATTGGCGAAGCCCGCGGATGGAGTACAGTCAACGCAAGTTGTACATGAACCCTCGAAACATTTTTTTGGCGGTAACATTGTTGACTGCGGTGGACTGTTTTAAGAAACTATGCGGTTTTTGCGATAAGTGTTTTCGAAAGATAGACCTCCCACCCCTCCCCTTTAAAGATTTTTTGTAAATATTTTTTTTCATACTATCGATATATCCTAGCCGATTTCGACCACGGCGGCCAATCTCAACAGAGATCAGCCAACAACGCATGAGATATTATAGAGCACAAGTGTGAGCGCAATACACAGGTGGACTCACTGTTCCATCATTTTCAAAGTTCGGTGCGAGGGCAATCCGACATGACCGGAGAGAGATCAGGCGCAGGACCAACGGCTTAACGTGCACACCGAGGCACGGGGGTGTAACACCGCCAACTTCCCGACTCCGAGCTGTTTTTGAGAAATTCAATTACATAATTTAAATATTATTAATAAAAATAAAAAAAACTGGGATTCGAACCCAGAAATGCACCAAGAAAGTTACAATAAATTTATTTACCTACGGTTACATGAAGCGAATTTTACATTAACTGACATTACTATTAAGCATTAAGTCTGCCTTTTGTACAACTATTATTTTTGCAATTAAACTTTTAAATTGTATAAATTACTAGCTTGTTTTGCTTTATAAATTACTTCTCTTATCACTAAGGGATAAATAGATGTTGGCCGATTCTCAGACCTACTCATTATGCTCTCAAAATTTAATGAAAATCGGTCAAGCCGTTTCGGAGGAGTACGGGAACGAACATTGTGACACGAGAATTTTATATACATACTAGCTGACCCGGCAAACGTTGTTATGCCATATAAATTATTATCACTAAGGTGTATGAAAAATAGATGTTGACCGATTATCAGACCTACTCAATATGCTTACAAAATTTCATGAGAATCGGTCAAGCCGTTTCGGAGGAGTATGGCAACGAAAACTGTGACACGAGAATTTTATATATTAGATATAGAGAAGAAGATTGACATGAAGGTGTTTAGTTCAAACAATCTGCCAAATTGTATTCTTTTTGTTTTTTGTTAGGAAAGTAAATAAATATATTAAGATGATTTATGAATGAGTACCTTTTTTGGATAAAGCAATTTTGATGTGCAAAGTATTGCTATCTTTCTGTCTGGGTGTCCACGGAAGACCAGCGTCACATGCTGAGTGGCCCCCCTTTCAGTATCTTGTGTATGTGATTTATAAATGTGTTTTTCTATTTGGTAAAAATGTGATACGAAAAAAAAACTAAAAAGCTTTCAAGTTTTTCAAGCTGACTATGCAGCACTTGACTTGAGTGAAACCAAAAAGGATAAAAAAACTTGGAGAAAACTTCAAAGGGAATTGTACCTAGTGACCTATTTGAGGCGGGTGGAAGAACATAAATTTTACTATCCTCTAAATGCGTTTCAAACTTACCTACTTACTAACTTACTTTTATCAAAATTGACAATTAAATTTAAATTTGCATGCTGTTTGACACGGCTAAATAGGTTTGAGCACTATTTTAAGATGACCAACAAATCACATGTTAATTGTACCCTATTTACGCAAACAAACTTAATTCGGTTGTACTGCGCCTTTCATGAATTTTCTATAAATTTCATGAAATGCCCAATCATTTTAACTGATAAGTTTTCTGTGATGTCAAAAAACTAATTGTATAACTTTTTAGGCTAACTGTTCGCCGATCAAACTGAAGATGATAGGTCAGGATGGTAGGACACGTCGTTTTAATTCATAGTTTGTGATGATAACTAAGAATGAAAACGACATACTAGGTACCTGATAATAATCTAATGATCTTCGATTTCGCGTGAATAGTCGCGAGACGAGGCTGTTTGCCCTGGGCTTAAGTCCTCCCCTGCCACACAGTACTAACAAAAGAATAAATACTGTGAGCAAATTAATGAGACCATAAGTTAGGAAAAACCACAGAGTGTGCAATCTACTTTTTACCCTTTTTTTCTATATCTCCGTTAAAATATGAATAGAAAAATGCAGTTGTAAGAAATGGAACCTTAAGTTCCTAACTAGACAGGCCATAACATTACAAAGTTACCAAACGAACCACAAGCTAACATAAGCCTTTCCCAATTTCGGCATCTCGAAAAGGACAGAACAAAATTGTAACAATTTGCCCGGGACGGGACAACGAACGATTACCTACGTGACAACGGGACGAGATTGGGAGTTTGGGACACACAGGTACCCTTCTCTAGAAGTCGATGTCCCTTAGTCTGTGACTGGCCAGTAAGTAGATACTATAGTAACATTACTGCCTATAAAATCAATAAAATTAATTTATTTTTCTAAATAGATTTACAAGGAGCACTTTTACACGTTCCAACATATAAATTAACCCTACCACCGCTTCGGGACAATTTGGGCCAGTGCTGAGAAGAAGCGGCGCAAGAAACTCAGTCACTATTGTCATTGCCTCTTTTCGAATTTGATTTACAATAATTGTAATTGTTTACTCGTTGCTGTTTACATTCAAATATTGCCATATATCTTTGTCATCTATAATTATAACCATTAATTTTATGATCCTTTCGACATTAATACATCTTTTACAACTGTTTTAAATTTATCTAAAGGCAATAAAATTAAATGTTCAGGTAATTATTAAAAAATAATATACATCTACCACTCACATTATTGTACAGATCACATCTAATATACAGTAACCAACTCTATGAAGCCTAAAATATGAAACGGTAATCCTATTATTGTCTAGTGTTGAATTCATGCAAATCGCTGTGTAAGTTTTTTCGAACGTATATAACTCTTCTTTTTTCTCGATTTCTTTATCCATTTCGTGTTATTTCATATACGTCAGCTGCAATTTGTAGAAAAATAAATTCATTCATTCTACATAGTCGGTAGCATAGTCGGAAGTTACTTAAAAATACTTTGTCTAAAACTACGTTACCTATATGAAATATTGTATGTATAATATAATATATACAATAATAAACTGGCCACCTTTTAAAAGCAGATTTAGCAAGCTAACAAGCGTCGAGAATACATGCCTTCATTCAACCATTATTTTACGCTCAAAAATTACTACAGTAATTGAAATTCACACCTTTCCCTACCGATATGGTATCAAATTTCACAACATTCACGTGAATTTATTAGTGACGGCGCAAAAATGTTCCGGGGTCCTTGGGAGCTTGCAGACGAGCGAAAATACAACAGAGTTTCCCACCCGATTAGGTCAACTATTTTCGGCGATCACTTCAGTGTAATGGTCAAGAAGTTAACTATTGTTACGCCGGTGGGCTAGTGCTAAAACTTGGATCGTGTTTTTCCGTGCCTTGGAGGCGTTTTCAGCAGGCTGAAATACCATTTCAGGCCGTTTCAGAGAGTGCTCTAACACATACTAGTTTATCGAAATTTCACCCAAGTTGCCGTTGTTTTCAGGCGCCTGAAACATGTTTTCAGTCCGTTTCAGGCCACCCTCTATCAGATGACGCCATAACCTGAAAACCCGTTTTCAGGCGTTTTCAGGACCCCTTATGGGCCTTTGAAGCCCACTTCAGTATATGACGTAATTTTCAGTAGGAGTTTAATTTGGGAAAGCGACGAGTAAACATCGAAGCGAAAACTGCGACAAGAAGATTTTGGAGTGCGATATAAGTGTTTGTGTACTAAGTGTTGTAACGTAAAGTGTGTACAATAAATCCTACTCTACTTCATCGGTTTAGACGTGCATTTCAATCTAGATCCCACACCCTTAGAACGTAACATTTGGTGTCAGAAGTGGGATTGAAAATGCCGATTACTCCGCGAGAAGAAGAGAAGGAGGGGATGCAGACCCGAAGTCGCACCGCTGCTGGAGACTCTGCGGGCACCGCCGGAACGTCAGACACAGCGGTACCAGCTTCAAGGACGACGGAGATAGACGTCAACGCCATTCTGATCCTCCTGAAAGAACAGGCTAGAAGGCAGGAGGAACAAGCCAAAATCCTGCAACAAGAGCTACGGGTTCAGCAGGAGGAACAGACCAGAAGGCAGGAGGAACAAGCCAAAATCCTGCAACAAGAGCTACGGGTTCAGCAGGAGGAACAGACCAGAAGGCAGGAGGAACAGGCTAGAATTTTGCAGCAAGAGCTACGGGACCAGAAAGAAGTCCTCCGTGAGGTACACGAAGTAGCTGCAGAATGGAAAAAGGAGATGGCTGAGGTGCAAGACAAAATTGTGGGCGTTGAAATAAAAGTTGAAAACCACGAGAAGCGCCTCAATGGACTGAACGAAAAAGTGGAGGGCCAGGAGAATCGCCTCCAGAAGTTGGAGATCAAAGTGGCCAACAGCACCACCAGTGTATCAGGTGCACCAGCCACAGGAGGTGAAAAGTTAAAGGTACCTCCATTCGATGGTACCTCTTCGTGGGCCGCATACAAGCTCCAATTCGAGATGGTTGCCGAAGCGAATGGCTGGAGCAAGGACTATGCTAAAACGGCATTGAGTTTGGCGCTGCGGGACGAAGCTCTCACTGTTCTGGAAGCGTTAGGAAAGGAGAAGACATACGACCGTCTTCTTGAAGCTTTAGAGGCTCGCTTCGGTGACAGCCATCTAGAGCACGTTTACAGAGCTCAGCTGAAGAATAGGACTCAGGGGCATAATGAGTCGTTACAAAAGTGGGCACTTGAGATAGAGAAGCTCGTCCGGAAGGCGTACCAAGGTTCCGCAGCGACTTTCATCGATGAAACGCTAGTACAGGCATTCATAGATGGGATTCGGGACTTTGAAGTGAGGGCTGCTGTACGGCTGGGACACCATGGGACCTTGAAGGATGCGCTCGCCCATGCCCTGGAGGTGGAAGCTGTACGCCAAGACTCAACAAAATCCTTTAGGGTGCGCGAAGTTGCGGCCAGGGAGCCGATTGCTCCACCTCGAGAAACTGGGCCTCGATGCTACAACTGCGGGGAAAGAGGACACATACAATCAGGCTGCCCAAAAAGATCTTGGAGGCAACGGGACTCAGACCGAACGGAGAGGCCAGCAAGCTCTGATAGTTCAGAGCGGCAGCAGCAGGGAAACGAGTAAAAGCCAGGACTGAGGGACGAGTGCTGGCTGGTGGTCAAAATGTCCCAGTTATGATCTCGCAGGCGAACGACGGGAACAGTCTGGCTGTCAAAGGAGAAATTGGTGGAGTACCATGTCACCTTACTATTGACACCGGAGCTTCTCGGACCGTGATCAGTTCTCGACTGCTGAAACACCTGTCCAGGGATCATCTAGTCCGACCAATGCATCTTCAGCTGCAAACGGCTACCGGCCAGTACATCTCCGTCCAGGGGGAGCAGGAAGTGTCAGTGAAGATTGGAGAAAAGAAGTACTGGCACAAAGTCATCATTGCTAACATCGTAGATGACTGCATTATTGGTCTTGACTTTATGAGGAAGTACGAGTGTAAGATCGACATGAAAGGAGGCGTGCTGAAATTTGGGGCTTATGAAGTTCCTATGGAAGGTGGAGTGAGTGGACATGTCTTCTGCGCTAGAAGGACTACACTTCAACCGAGATCGCAAGCCCTAGTTCCGGTGACATTGCCGCACGGTGCGAGACAAGGATCTCATTCCTGCGTGTTAATAGAGAAAATGGACGGCAGTAAACCATGGATGCCAGCTCGCACAGTGGTAACGACGTCATCTGCAGCATTTATAAGGGTGCTAAATCTAAGTGACACTCAACACGTCATAAGTAAAGGAACCCTTATGGGAACATGCGAGGCAATCTCTTGGATACGGAGTTGCCATGGGTCGAAGGAGAACAAGTTACAAGAAGAAGTTGTGGAAATTGGAAAGTTATTGGAAAACTGCCAAAATGATCTCACAAAGGAAGAACTTCTTAAGGCACGTAATTTGCTAAAGCGCTATAGGAGCGTCTTCTCTGCACATGACAGTGATATCGGGAGAACTGGAGTAGTAAAGCACGAGATCGACACCGGAGATGTCATGCCTATTCGACAACGACCGCGGCGAGTTCCAGTAGCTCGAGAGAAGGAAGTGGAAGACATGATCAAGGAAATGAGGAGAGATAAAGTGATAGAACCGTCGACAAGTCCTTGGTGTTCTCCAGTAGTCTTGGTGAAAAAGAAGGATGGAACCATGAGATTTTGCGTAGACTATCGTCGACTCAACGATGTGACTAAGAAAGACAGTTATCCATTGCCTAGGATAGATGACACTTTGGACACTCTGCATGGAATGAAATGGTTTTCCACGTTGGATTTGAAAAGTGGCTATTGGCAAGTGGAAATAAAAGACAAGGACAAAGAGAAAACAGCCTTTTCAACCGGTAAAGGACTTTGGCAGTTTAATGTAATGCCGTTTGGATTGTGCAACGCACCAGCAACGTTTGAGCGGTTGATGGAGCAAATACTGGCTGGTCTCCTGGGTGATACGTGCCTAGTGTATCTGGATGACATCATAATTGTAGGCAAAGATTTTGATGACCACCTCAAGAAGCTGGAACAAGTTTTGTCCAAGTTGCGCGATGCTAACTTAAAACTAAGTCCGACGAAATGCTCATTCTTCAAGCGCAAGGTTAACTACTTGGGATATGTGATTTCATCAGATGGCATCCAGACAGACCCTGTGAAGATAAGTGCAGTTAAGGACTGGCCGACACCGAAAGACAAGACAGCAGTACGTGCCTTCTTGGGACTTTGCTCGTACTACCGACGATTTGTAAAGAACTTCTCGGATATAGCAAAGCCTTTGCACCAGCTGACAGAAGAGAAAAGACAATTCAACTGGGATGATCAGTGTGCAGCAGCTTTCTCAGAGCTCAAACAGAGACTTTGTGGAACACCGATTTTGGGATATCCAGACCCAGAGAACGAGTTTGTTGTTGACACTGATGCAAGCAATACTGGCATTGGAGGAGTCTTGTCACAGAAGAAGGGT
This sequence comes from Pyrausta despicata, assembly GCA_963921415.1. NCBI lineage: Eukaryota > Metazoa > Arthropoda > Insecta > Lepidoptera > Crambidae > Pyrausta > Pyrausta despicata. Next base: position 1,082,653 of record OY992865.1, read on the forward strand.
GATCAGGAAGTTGTGATCGCCTATTTTAGCAAGTCGCTATCGAAGCCGGAGAGAAACTACTGCGTCACTAGGAGAGAATTGCTGGCAGTCGTCAAAACTCTGCAGCATTTTAGTAAATACCTGCTTGGACGCAAGTTCCGAATAAGAACTGACCACGCTGCTCTAAAGTGGTTGTTAGAGTTTAAGAACCCTGAGGGTCAGGTGGCACGCTGGATCGAACAACTGCAGGAATATGACTTTGTCATCGAACATCGCAGTGGAAAGTCACATGGCAACGCAGATGCCCTCTCTCGAAGACCTTGTCCTGATGATTGCAAACACTGTTTAAGGCAAGAGGGTAAGGACTGCGTGAAGATGTTGAGGACAGACACTGTTAGCGAAGAATGGAGTGATGAAGCAATGCAAGAAGCACAACAGGAAGATTGCGATGTAAAGCCCATTTACGATTGGATCAACGCTGGGGCGCCCAAACCAAGGTGGTGTGAGGTAGCTCCGATGAGTACCGTGACAAAGAGCTACTGGGCGCAATGGGAAAGTCTGGTTATGCACAATGGCGTACTGTGCAGGAAATGGGAGTCAGAAAACGGAAAGGATGCTCATCTTCAAGTGGTTGTACCAAGAAAGAGAGTTAGCGATGTTTTAAGATCCTTTCACGACGGCGCTTCCGGTGGACACCTAGGAGTAAAAAGGACTCTGATGAAGATTCGGCAACGTTTTTACTGGATAAACTGTCGGGACGACGTGGAAGACTGGTGTAGGAAATGTACTAGCTGTTCGTCAGTTAAGGGACCACATACACGCAGTAGAGGTGCGCTTAAAGTTTACAACGTGGGAGCGCCTTGGGAAAGAATTGCTTTAGACGTCGCAGGCCCGTTCCCGACCTCTGACCGTGGAAACAAGTACATTCTGGTGGTTATGGACTATTTCACCAAATGGCCTGAGGTATTTGCCATTCCGAATCAAGAGGCAGTCACAGTAGCGGAAACTGTAGTGACTGAAGTGTTTTGTCGGTATGGTGTGCCTCTTGAGATCCACAGTGATCAGGGAAGAAATTTTGAGTCTCTGGTGTTTCAGGAGACTTGCCGAGTCATGGGAATTCATAAAACTCGGACTACGGCCTATCACCCACAGTCAGACGGAATGGTTGAGAGATTCAATCAGACTCTGGAACGACATTTGGCCAAAGTAGTTGACAACCATCAAAAGGATTGGGACAGGCATATTCCGCTCTTTTTAATGGCATATCGGACAGCAGTTCATGAAAGCACGGCCGTAACTCCTGTGTGTGCTAATTTTGGAAGAGAACTACGTTTACCTGCAGACCTTCTGACCGGACGTCCTCCAGATGCACCAAAGACGGTTTCGGAGTATGCAAGTGAACTGCGAAACCGGCTTGATGATGTTCACAGGCATGTTCGTGAACATGGATTGCAGGCCAGCGAGAAGGTGAAGACCAGATACGACCGGAAGTCTAACCAGACGAGGTTTGAGGAAGGATCATTCGTGTGGCTACATAACCCTATGCGTCGAAAAGGAAAGTCACCGAAATTGTCGCCGAGTTGGGAAGGGCCGTACAAAGTAGTCACAAGGATCAACGACGTCACTTATCGGATACAGCGCAACGCACGTAGCCCCTGTAAGATTGTTCATGTTGATCGGTTGGCCAAGTACCATGGAACGAATGATGCTCGGGACGAGCATGTCTAAGGAGGGGGTAGTGTTACGCCGGTGGGCTAGTGCTAAAACTTGGATCGTGTTTTTCCGTGCCTTGGAGGCGTTTTCAGCAGGCTGAAATACCATTTCAGGCCGTTTCAGAGAGTGCTCTAACACATACTAGTTTATCGAAATTTCACCCAAGTTGCCGTTGTTTTCAGGCGCCTGAAACATGTTTTCAGTCCGTTTCAGGCCACCCTCTATCAGATGACGTCATAACCTGAAAACCCGTTTTCAGGCGTTTTCAGGACCCCTTATGGGCCTTTGAAGCCCACTTCAGTATATGACGTAATTTTCAGTAGGAGTTTAATTTGGGAAAGCGACGAGTAAACATCGAAGCGAAAACTGCGACAAGAAGATTTTGGAGTGCGATATAAGTGTTTGTGTACTAAGTGTTGTAACGTAAAGTGTGTACAATAAATCCTACTCTACTTCATCGGTTTAGACGTGCATTTCAATCTAGATCCCACACCCTTAGAACGTAACACTATTAACTGAGAGGTCGCGGGTTCGATCCCCGCACTGTCCATTTGTGTGCATAAACATGTCTGTTTGTACTGGTCTGGGTGTTATATGTATTTATTTAGTTTATTTGTAATACCACTGTTGCTTCTGAGATCTGTAACACAAGTGCTTAAGCTACTTACCACGGAGACAGATCAATGTATGTGATTTTGTTGTATATTATTTTTTTATTTATTAAACCCGGTCAAAATAAAAGCTGGTTGAAAACCCGACTCTACTGAATGCCAGGTGACATACAGGTACCAAGTGGGGTCCTATCGAGATGACGCGATCTATTTTTTTTTTAATTATATGTACAACAACATCAAATACATTGATCTGACACATTGTTAACTAGCTTAAGCACTAGTGTTACAGATATTAGAATCAACAGTGGTATCACAAATAAACTTAAATAAATACATATAACACCCTGCCCAGTACAAACACACATGTTCATGCACAAAAATGTTTATACAGCGCGGGGATCGAACCCGCGACCTCTTGGTTAATAGTCAACTTCTTGATCATTACACCAAAGTGTTCGTTATTCAATACCAGCGCTGATCATCAAATAAAATAGAAGTCAACCCTCCTTCTCTCGCAGTCGGGTATTTTTTTTTGAAAACGCAGCACTGCTATTGAGCGGCATGCAACACCACCGTTGTTCGTCTGCAGAGCTCCGTTCGTTCCGGCGCGTAGGCTTAGGGATTCAATTTCACAGGCCGCTCGCCCGTGACGCGGGTCCCTATCTAAGCCACGGTTTTGGATTCAATTGGCTCAAAAACGCGGTTCATGGTACGAAGTAGGGGAATTATGTTTCGACTACGTGTAGTTTTTTATCGGTGCCTTTTCTAATCTAAATATTAAAAAAAAATTGGTTGCCTGTAAAGTCGGTATACGGGCGAAAGTTTTACGTGACAACGACTTTGAGTGGTAAAATAATTTTAATGTGAATATTCATTCGTATAACATGAACCGGTGTGTATGCCTATCTCTCTCACTCTCTCTCTCTCGCTCTGTCTCTCTCGCTCTTAGGCGGGTTAACTGTGCTCGAGTGGAAGGGACGCGTGCCTTTCACGTTTTATGTCTGTCTCACTCGCTCTTAGGCGGGCTAACCATGCCCGAGTCGAAGGGACGCGTGCCTCTCACTCGCTCTCATTGTGAGCGCGGAACGTGAGCGGAGCGTAACGCAGTTTCTTGAAGTGTCACCCGGCAAACCAATTTATAAGACGTTGTCACGTCAAAATAAGGCGAGGTCACCTAATACGGTGATTGGAACTTATTTTTTTAAGTTCATCATAACTAACTTAGCAGGTTAATTTTGAAAATCCACTGGTGATGTTAAGCACTTAAAGATATTTATTTTATTTCTTAACTAGCAGGTTAATATTAAAAATTCACTGGTAATGTGAAAGTTATATATTTATATACTTACGGCCCTCCCGCGACTTCGTCCGCGCAAACTCGTTGATTCCAAGGGAGCATTTAATCGGGATATAAAGTGTCATACATAGGACACCTGAGTCAGCTTATACCCTATCTGAATAACATATTTCATCTAAATCCTTTCAGTAGTTTTAGCGTGATTGACAGACAAACATCCAAATATCCAAACAAAGAAACTTCTATACTATTTATAACAATAGTGTGATTAAACTTTGGAATCGATTACTCAAAATCACTCACAAACATTACTATTAAGTAGGTTCCTATTGACCACACGTACTTGACGATAGATAAAAGAGGTCGGGATAAAAGTATACGGTAGTTTGTAAATGATCAATGTATGAGTACCGCCTGTTTATTCTCTGCTTGGACCTGTGGTTGACTGGTAGAGAACGCCTCCGGCATTAAGTCCGCCGCTGTACACAGGTTTGTGCAGAAGTTTTTTAATAAATAAAAGAAATAAATCAAAACACAATGTACCACCAATGTTTTATTTACCACAATTTAACCTTTCTCATTTAATTTTCACTGCACCCATTGCCTTCTTTCTGCATGACCTTGAGGTTGACTGGCAGAAAATGCTTTTAGGATTAAGTCCACCCTTTGTACATTTCTTGTGCAATAAAGTTTTAAATAAAAAAAATGTACAAGTTGAACAGACGATGGTGCGCGATCGCGGGAAGCCGTTCGATGCGGGGAGCGCAGGACCGATCGCGGTAGACATCCTTGGGGGAGTTGATGGAATCAGGCGGAAATCCATGACTAAAGCTATAAAAGAGAATTATTTTTCTATAAATTTCAACTAAACGACGCCAGCGCAGGAACCCAAATACATCCAACTGTAACCACTTGAAACATTATCGCTTGTTATAATAAAACATCTTCTGAGGATGCCACGTGTAGTGGCGAAACGCGTCGAGTGTTTTGTTGGTGTCAGTGTTGTTTTCAGGTGCATCTTCCTTGTCACGTTGTGAGTTGTATTGTAAGTCGTGCGACTTCCAGCTCTTGTTTTTTCAAGTAACTTTAAGTAAGTTTTCAAGTAATTAATAATTTAACATTAAAGTAACTTATTAGACACTGACTACGGAGTAATAAGGAGTACGAAATCAATACTTAACGAAATATTTTAAAAAATCCAAAATTTACTGCCACGCGCGAACTAATGCTTAATGCTTTCCAAGAATACTGCTAACCGATATTAAGTGAGAAGCGTAGATAAGCGCACATACGAGTAAGCTCGCCATTTTGCATCATGAATACCCAACCTCAGCATCCTCAACACCGAACTATGGAGTAGAACACGAACAGCGAGATTATTCAAAGAGCCGGCATTATCTTCGTCTCAGCGGTATTGATTTACGCTAAGCCACTTAAGGAATACTAAAGAGCTAATGACAGGTGGATTAGGTCGGCTTTTAATGAATAATTCATCTGTTGGGTCGGTTTGGGTAGGGAGACCAGACGTATGGAACAAATTACCACCTAGACTAGATGACACCACCAATCGTTCACATACTTTTTATTATCTGTCAAAACGGTCTGCCTCCATAGATTTTAGCATGGGAGTACACGAACGTGACGTCAAGGTCATGTATCATAAATCGGAGAGTCAGTTGACCGAATATTTATTGAGTTTTGTGTGTTTAAAAATTGTTTTTTTACAGCTTTTTAGAAATAAACTCTTTTGCAAAAAAAACGGGCACTTTAGATTTTTTCTTCTACTTTAATGAAGAAGAACAAGAAATAGGTTTTATTAATTTGACGATGTATTGGCATGTTATTTGAAGCATCCTGGCATGATTCTTTACGTTCCAAATTTAAAATTTGAAATTAATAAAAGAAAAATAATGATTATTGTGGATTATTCTAAAATTGCTTTACTAATGGCGCGAATTGCTGAAACGATTTTTAACTGATTACGATATTTTAAAACTTTTTGGACATTTTCTGCAAATTAAACAATTTAATCTTTATTTTTACATTAAATACCACTTTTTGATATGAGTGATAAAGCGATAAGGGCCGGTAAAATTATAGCCCTACTTGAAGAAGGTTGTTCGCAAACTTACGTGTCTCAGCGGCTAAATGTGAGTCGTTCAACTGTCCAGAGGACTTGGCAACGGTATCAAGAGACCGGTTCGGTCAAAAGAAGACCCGGTTCGGGAAGAAAACGATGCACAGAACCAAGAGATGACCGCTTTTTGGTGAGTCAGGCGTTGCGGGATCGTAAGGCGTCAAGTGTGGACCTGAAGAAGAGCCTTGAAGAAGTAAGAGGAGTAGAAGTTAGCTTGTGGACGGTCAGGAGGAGGCTTTTGGCTGCCAATATCAGGAGTTACCGCCCAGCTCGGGGCCCTAAATTACTCCGTGAGCACCGTGTTGCTCAACTTCAGTTTGCTCGGAACTGTGCTTCATGGACTCTGGAGGACTGGAATAAAGTATTGTTTTCTGATGAAGCTAGAATCTCTTTGTGTGGAGAGGACCGACGCCGGCGAGTGCTGCGAAGACCACGGGAACGCTATGCGGAAGTGTGTTTCGAAGAAATCACTCCTTATGGCGGAGGCTCCGTTATGTTTTGGGCAGCAATTAATTCGACGGAGCGTACGGAGTTAGTTTTCATAGAAAATGTAACATTAAATGCACATCGGTACATAATGGAAGTCCTAATTCCATATGCACAACCCACATTGACTGCACTTGGGGAAGATTCCATTTTTATGGACGACAATGCTCGCTCGCACCGTTCTGGCGACGTGGAAGCGTACATGCAAGAAGTTGGGATCCGTCGTTTAGATTGGCCAGCTCGAAGTCCTGACCTCAATCCAATTGAGCATGTCTGGGATGTTCTAAAGAGACGTGTAAGATCAGTGCAACCTGCTCCACAAAACATCAGGGAGCTAAAAAGAGTCATTGCAGAAGAGTGGGAACGAATTCCTCAAAACGTTATTAAAAACATCGTGGAAAGCATGCCCAGAAGGATTCAAGCTGTGATTTTGGCAAGAGGAGGTCACATTCGGTATTAGGTTTTTACATTTGTAACTTTATTTAATTAAAAAAAGATCATTATTGCCGACCACTTCTTATTGTTTGGGCGTGTACATCGGTTTTAAAGAATCCATCGTTTTTTTTTATCTTTTAGTTGCCCGAACTCACTTCACGCGCATTAATTTACACGATTATAAGTATACAGACTACGTCAAAGAAATAAATTTCATTTAATTAACTCAAATCGACCTTAGAACGTAAATTTCCTTAGGTGCCCGTTTTTTTTGCAAAAGAGTGTATATTGGTTGTTTTAACTTCTTAAGGGCTATGTTTCTTTAAACGCCATGGTCTTGAAAATATTTAAGATAGGTGTCATCATGCCTATTCAAGAAAGCTGTATTCGAGAAGTCACTATGAGACCTCCTCGTTCATCTTTTGATGTATGTTATTGGATTTTTAACTGTTTATTTTTTTTATAATTCTTATTTTCTGTTTTTCATAACCCACATTTTTGACTTTATATTGTATTGTTGAACTTAAACTAAACGTTAATCGGCAGCTAGCGACAATTCAGATCAGTAATCTGTGAATGGCGCTGACAGCATAATTGTATGCTTGTATTTGTTATTGCTGTTGTGGCAAATGTCTTGGCGCCAATGCCGAACGTCTTGATGCGTCTTATCTGAGATTGGTTGGCACCATTGACAGCAGCCAACACAAAAATAAGAGAGGGGACTCTCTGAATGGCGGACCTACCAAACGGACATGCCTCGTAATATTGTCATAATTATCGAGTGCTATTATATCTCCACAAAGTAGTGTGTTCTGTGTTCATTTTTTTTATTTAGCCGGCTAAATAAAAAAAATTTGCCCGGCCTTTGCCCGGGCAAAGGCTGGGCAAAGGCCTCCACCTGTCCCTGTCCATTGCCAACGTTTCCCAGTCCCTTGTTGTATTGACCAAGTCGTCACACCATCGTTTCTTGGGTCTGCCTCTTCGGCGATAGCCGTCTGTCGGCACCCATTTGGTGACGACTTTGGCCCACCTCTCTGGATGCATCCTGCAGATGTGACCCGCCCACTCCCACTTCAATTTCGCGGTTTTGTTGCCCACATCAACAATATTAAAACGTGTTTAGAAACAAGCTATTGTTTCATTGGGGCGCCTTATGACGCTCCAAAGTGGTGACCTGCGAAGACAACAACGAACAAATACAAGTTACAGAACTTTTACTATTATATTATGTTGTTGTTGTGTTGTGAATTCTTTGCGATTCGCTTAGACCCTGGTGGAAACTGAACGTGGTTCAGTCTTGATTCTAGGACACAGTTTGGATACCCTACGTCCCGATAAATTGTATCTCCTCTCCTCACAAAGCTATAGGCCTCAATTAATTAAATACCTGGAACAGAGATGAGGCGTCTGTTATTGATTTAATTGCTGTTCTCGTTAGGAGTAACTAAAAACATTTGTTAGATTCTTGGCTTACGTATTTCAGGGTTTTCAGCTTAAAATAAGAAGGAGGCTTGCATATTATCATTTTTTATTATTGACGTGACAACGTCTTATAATTCGATGGAGCCGGCTGCACGCACCAAAAAACATGACGCATGCGGCGTTACCTCGCTCTGAGGCGTTCCATTCAATGTGCAAGCGAGAGCGCGGAACGAGCGACAAAGAGGCAACGTGACAAAGACGTTGTCACGTTCAACTATCGTCAGTAAACCGACTTTACAGACAACCGAATTTTTATTTAATCGGACAACAAAAGATCCAAGTAGGGTTAGTAAACAATTAAATACATCTTACACACTTACATAGTGTGTAAGATGTATTGTTATATTGTATTGGTGTAGTACCTAATTACTAATTTGGTGCATGTATTTTGGCTTATGTGCCACATTAAGGGACAAACATGCAGTGGCCCTGCAATGACTTTCAGGATACCGTTGGAGCTGTCGCGCACCCTGAACATCAGGGATGCTTGTTTCTTTCTGTTAATAGCTATCTGCATGCGCCTCTGTGAACATGGCGCACGCACTACAAAAACGAGGCAGCCCCAGCAGCACGGTAATAATTATCTATACAGTATTCTAACTTCATATAAACGGACGACGCGCGAGCTATACCCACGCTCTCGGATCTCGGCATGCGCTCAGCATGCTTCGGTCGCGAGCAACGAGTGACTGTCTATGGTCTTTATAATAAATAATGTATTCTGTATGTGTGAATTTGTGACTGGAGTGGCGGGCGACTGCTGGCCATTTAGTCCAAAGACAATTTTCTTGTTTTGTAACATCACATTTTTAAAACGTCTTAAGGCATTATGATCATACAGCCTATTATGTCAAAATAAAAAATACAATTTTAAATCTTCCAAGACAGAGGACAGATACTCACCAAATATTGTCCGAGGAAGGAACCAGCAGCCAGCTAACGACAGATCAGACGAACGTGAATTATTCATGGCGGGCGCACCACGCGTTTGTCTTCGCGGCTCGGGTGCTGAATTCGCTAGCAGTGATGGGATTTAATACAGGGTGTAAAAAAAACCTTAACGAAGCCGAAAACCACATATTCTACCAATTGTTACGATCATTTTTTCCCTTTACACCATACCTGGGAAGTTAACGGTTACTGAGATATTGATGGTTAAAGTTTGAAAAAAAAATGGATGATTTTTACAGAAATGTCTTCTGTCCATTAAAACTTAACTTTTTTCCAAAGAAATATGATACAAATTTTCCCTAGTTCTTTCATAAAAAGCCTCTAAATGGCACACTCCGCAATGAACAACGCACACTCGAACCGAACCGCGTCGCGGCGGCGTAAAGCAACACGCCCCGCGGTGACTTTTCCGCGTGCGCGCTGTACATTGCGGGTTAGAATTAAATTATTTTTTTTGATGTCAAAAAATAAAAGTTGTTTCCCAGCTAAAATTTATTTTTCATACGATTTGGTTTGATGTACTGAACGCGTGGTTGACGGCTTCGTTAAGGTTTTTTTTACACCCTGTATAAAAATATGCTTAAACACTGAATTAGATTATTTTCAGTCTATTGTTAATTAACATCTGTTTTGTCACTATTCAGTCCGATTTGTCAAATGTATTGTGTATCTACAAGTTAAATAAGCAGGTAAGGATCAACTTGTAGTTGGACTTATTTATTTAAAAAATGCAGACGCGTAAAATTAAACACATCGTTTGACTACTTAAGTCGATTATGAGATGACCTGGCGACTGATTAGAGTCAAGAGCACTAAGGAGATAAAACTTCTAAAACCCTACCTATACAAATTCGATTGTATGTATAATACAAATCTCCTTTTATTAATTAATAAAACGTCCGTCACTAATAATCACCAACAACCTAAGTTGCATACAGCAAGTCACTGATGCTTAAGAAACAATCCTCTTTATCAAGTTTTAAGGTGTCTGGACACATTGTCATGTAGACCTTAAACCTTAAGAATAGGGTTGTTTTTGAAAGTTTAAAAGACATCGAATAATAATAAAAAATAGTTCTGAAACTAAACCCTGACTACTCAAAAAGTATGAAACAAGATTCAGACTGATGCAGATGTTCAGATTAAAGACGTGGTCGTACGCCACTTCTGTTATAACAAACTTTAGCATATAAGATAAAAAGAAAAGTGGCATAAAACCACGGCTATCATCTCAACATCAATTTATGAATCTTGTTTCATACTTTTGAGTAGTCTGGCTTTGGTTTAAGAACTTATTTTTAATCATTTTTTGTCATATAAAATAACAATGTGTGGTGACCTCTACCGTTCGCAATCACAAGCGCATGCCTAACGGTGGCAAGCACGACAGCGAGCGCTGATACGGCTCCAAAGGCTAGATGGCGCTGTTAGCCAAGTACCGACCTAGTACCACACATGAACCGCGGCGTATAAGATTTAGATTCTGAATAATATAGATAGACAAATCAAGATGATGTCTATCGGATCTCGGTCCCCGACCATAACACCCGGTCGGTAGGAATCGCTTCCCTTTAGCTTCCTAATTCTAAATCTGTTGCGCCAAATGAACTATTTTTGAATTGTGCTAATGAAACCCTTTCATTAGTTACCCAACATGACCCATACGTTACATTTTTTTCCTTAATGTGTCATAGAAGGCGCCACATGCAATAAAACCTAGCCTTTAAACAGCGGGCAGCTTAAGCGCAGCTAATGACACGTCATTTACCAAAATATGATGAACGGTGTAGAAGTTATGCGGGAACAGATGAACATACATACATAAATACCGATAAATCATTCATAACTCTCCTTTTAGCTTCGCCGTAGTCGAGTAAAATCTGTAGACAAAAAAAGTTACTTTTTAAATAATATTTCAAAAAAAAAATTGCTTGTTAGATTTATTATTCCTCCTCTCAACACTGTAACACCTTACTTACTGTAACGTGTGACTTGCAATAAATATTATAATTATGCTTATGAAACAATCTCCTGCCCTCCGCACACACTTCAATATTTCTTCTTTAAAGAAGTCACAAAATAACGGTAGTCGTTAAAGTAACGGTTACCGCTATTTGAGATCATATTCTTATCGCATGAAACGGAACGTCTTTGACAGCGTGTTGTTGTAAGTAACGTCAAATTTAAGTTGTCAATTTTGACAAGCCTATTATTCTTTCTTCTTTCTTGACACTTTGCTCAAGACGAACGTTTGTTTTTCGGCATTACACGTTTCGTGTCGCTAAGACTTAAAAGTAAGTGTATTTTACAAAAATATTTATGTGTTTAAATCAATTGGTGTGTTATTCATACGCCCATAATGATAAATTGTGAAAAAACGATGTATTACGGTGAGATAAACTTAGATGTAAATGTGCGTCATGAACTTTGCCAATGTTACCACGAGTATTTCTTGTGATTCAATGTGATTTTCCTATGTCAAAATAATTTGTATCAAGTGTTCTTCGACAACGATCGTATGAAAATTGCAATATCCCAGAATTTCACCATTTTGTTGGAAGATTTGTATTCTAACCTCTTTATGTTTATTTGCGCCGATTGTGCTCAAACGTTCGCAATGTGCCTAGCATTTTGACTGTATGGACATTCTAGGCGTCTTAATCCCATGTTCAACATGTCACTATTTACTTTAATGGGTACCTATTTCAAAATGTGCTATTGTTTGAAACCTTGTCAAGATAACCTCAAATGCGCTTCAAGTCCAGTTTTATGTTTAATTTTTATTAAATTGACCTTTGCCAATTCTGGTGTCTACCTAAAAAGCAGGCTAAAAAGATACATATCACATGTCTACAGCTATTAGTATTGGTGTAGTATAATAATGAACTTTATTATCCAATTAATTTCAGAATGCGTTACGTGGCCGCGTATTTACTGGCTGTGCTCGGAGGGAAGGCGTCCCCGGCCGCTGCTGACGTCGAGAAGATCCTCAGCTCCGTGGGCATTGAAGCTGACGGAGAGAAGCTGAAGAAAGTCATCTCAGAGCTCAATGGAAAGAGCATTGATGACTTGATTGCTGAGGGTATATACTTTGCTCATTTGTTTTTAAGACACATTAATAAAAACAACATTTTGATGGACTGACCATCAAATTAGTCTATCAGGATGTATGTCATCTGAAAAAATATGCAAATAATAACTATGCATTAATATAAAAATCTAGTGAAGCCAACAGAATAAAGATCCAATCATGTTTTTCTTTGTTATGGGCTGCTTACTGTCTAGTTCTGCTCATACAACTGAACAGCTCAGAAACTGTCTTTGTATAATATTTTGATTATGCACTATTCATTATAAGTACTGCTCGTTTAATGATACTGCATTATTATTCAGTAATATTCAATCTCAACATATTTTCTTTAATCTTTGCATTGTTCTATAAATCTGACTCCAAAACAGATTTATAGAATATCTTTCTATAAAAGGCTTTAGACTTACTACGAAATTGACTCAACCCATCATCATGATGATTCACAACTCAACACCATCTTTCGTCTGAATGACCCTGCTGTTACCTCACTCGCTGACATTCCTTCCTGCCCACTCGACTATAGTGTAAGTGTTTGTATACTTACTGGTTGGAGTTTTGGTGTTGTCCAGGTCGCGAGAAGCTGTCGTCGATGCCGGCCGGCGGCGCCGCGCCCGTCGCAGCCGCCGGGGCCGCGCCCGCCGCCGCTGCTGAGGAGAAGAAGGGTAAGTGTTGTTTTCTATTGTACCTGAGATATATTTTCTTAGTTTTTTTTTATGGTATTGAAATTCAATTTTTCATTTGTTAAGTATTTTTTGGGTTCACAACGCTATTTTTAATTTTGAAAACAATTAAATAATTCTTTTCGGCTCTGGTCATTGGGGAGGATTGGACCTTTGGACCAGACTTCCAAAGATTGGGGGTTCGTATCCTCCCCAATGACTGGAGCCGAAAAGATTGTTTTAAGTGCTATGTCTACAAAATAGTACCCATTCAACATATTCAGGACCCTTTTCCTTTCATTATTATAATTCTAAATCAGAATTAACATAACTGTTGTATAAAACTTAGACAAATCTAAATGTGCACTTCTTTAAATACCAAAACTAATTTCACTTGTTTCAAAATCAAGGTTTAAAAACAATTTTGTATGCAAACCATTTAGGTTATCAAATTCATATGATAATGTTAAAACAAATATTAAAATATTTTTTTTGCCAAAAATACATGTCTAATTATGTTAAACCTTCTAAGTTTATTCTAAACATAAATTACACTAATAGCTAAGGGCAATCTCTGCACATTTATCTAAGTCTTGTTTGTTTAGAATCAAGGGTGACTAACCTTGTCTTAAAATCTAACATGAATAGAATCTATAAAACACAATGATGATTACAAATTCACACCATCTTTCGACTGAGCGACTGTGCTGTCAACTCCTAAAACTGATATTCATCCCAACAGTAAATCCTATTAAACCTTGTAGAAATCTCATTTTAATTTTCACCGTTTTATCACTTTGCAGAGGAGAAGGAGACCAAGAAGGAAGAGTCTGAGTCTGAAGACGAGGACATGGGCTTTGGTCTCTTTGACTAATTTTATACTAAAGGTAAGTTTTTTATTATTTGAATAGCTGCATGCAAGCAATAAGTATGAAATACGCGTGACGTGCTGCAGTTTCTTTAAGATATTTCCTATGTTTTTACATCTTTTTTCATTCTTTTTTCTTCATTGACTAGCCGACATCATAGTTTATCAATTAAAATTATCAAACATAACTAAAATGTAATAAAACATTTATTAAAAAAAAAGAAAATAAAAATTCAAAGAAAATAACGCCTTTTTTTCAGTTTTTTCAAAATAAGTCTAATTAATGCCCCCTTAATATCACTTTTTTAATTTATTAATAAACTACATGATATTTTCTACAATAGCTCAGAACAATGTTTGCTGCTATTTCAAACAAATGCAAAAGTACAGTCAGTTGAAATTTGACTCCTACTCGGTAAAAAAAGAGCAAAGTCTTCATAGCTAACTAAACTCGCTGTTGACACTGTCAGGCCTGTTTCATTTTAAAATTAAATTAATTAAAACAAAGTTACAATCAAATTATTATTTATTAAAAAGAAACAAAAAACAGATGATTAATTAATTAAGTTTTCAAAATGACTGCCATTAGCAGTAATGCACGCCAGAGCACGACTAAACAAACCAAAGCCGAAAGTACAAAAGGGACGCGCGCTCATCGTGGTAGATAATAAAGACCGGTTTTTCTTACCTGCGTTATTTTTTGTGTTTTGTTACGAAAAAAGGGTCAGATTCAAGAGTTTGCAATTTGGTGCATGTTTGAAATAGCAGCAAACATTGTTCTGAGCTATTGTAGGAAATATCATGTAGTTTATTAATAAATTAAAAAAAAGTGATATTAAGGGGGCATTTATTAGACTTATTTTAAAAAAACTGAAAAAAAGGCGTTATTTTCTTTGAATTTTTATTTTCTTTTTTTTTTAATAAATGTTTTATTACATTTTAGTTATGTTTGATAATTTTAATTGATAAACTATGATGTCGGCTAGTCAATAAAGAAAAAAGAATGAAAACAGATGTAAAAACGTAGGAAATATCTTAAAAAAACTGCAGCACGTCACGCGCATTTACAAAAAAAAATAAAAAATTCATTAAAAAAAAACCAAAGGCGGTAAGTTCCAAATATAAAAGAAATTATCCTTAATTTTGTACAAATATATCAAAAAATTCGGGCGGTCACTTATCCCCAGGACACATTGTATATATTTTTCATGAAAACATTGCCGAAACCAAACATTTCATTATATTTTTCAGTTTCTATAGTTAGTAATTGGTGTTATTGTCATAATTTATTTTGCTCTTTTCTGATTGAATCATATTTTGATACATTAATTGTCAACAATTTGCTCCTGAAGGTCGAACATGGCTAACATGACGGGGCACGTAAACTCAATCAATTCTTTGCACATAAATGTTTAGTAACATTAATTTAATATATCACATTAAAATTGCCCCGCGTTACACTTTTTGACCATAGATCAACCAAAAAATACTATATAAAATATTGGTTACATTTTTCTGGAAAAAAGAATTGCCTGGGCCTGAAGCCCAAATTCTTCTGTACACTAGAATGTACAATGGGCGTTTAGTTCTTTTCACGCAATTTTTTTTCTGGGCCTGAAGCTCATGATACAATATGTATGTACATTACAGTGTAGGCATGGCCTTAGGAGGTTAAAACAGCAATGAAGCACCTAGAATCCAATGTCTTACCACTCAGATAGTTAATCTAACTAAAATCCTTAATGGAGTCAAAAGGTTTTGCTTGTGCCAGTAAGCTATTGTGATGGTGAAATAACATAAAAATAATGATTCTCTCTCTTTGTTTCCAGAGTGCGCGGCGTACGCGGTCGTTATTCCAATTTATCGTGTAAGCGTAACAGACTGCATGTATGTTTCTATGAAATATATGTGCTAAAATTTATCCTACTTGTTTTATTACAAAGAACACAAGAATAATACCCCCTGTCTCACAAGTTGCAGCATAGCCCTAATGTTGCTGTCCCAAAGAATAATTAGCTACATACTAAACAATCAATTAGGTATCGAAAAGACATAACACGTAAAATAATCTTTTTGGCTCCGGTCATCGGGGAGGAATCGAACCCCCGACCTGGAAGTCCGGGCCAGCTCTGACCAATGAGCTACCAAGAAACTTAATGGAGTCATTGTATTGTAAGTGCTATTTTAACGCTTTGAGCCAGCGTATGTTTCATTAATGATTGTAAGAGACACCCTCAAATCACCCGAGATAAATATTTTTACTAATTTTACCAATCGGTTAAGATGAAACAGGCCAAAATTTTATTTGTTAAGTATTTTTTGCGTTCACAACGCTATTTTTAATTTCGAAAAGACAACACTTAAATAATTATTTTTGGCTCCGGTCATCGGGGAGGAATCGGGGGTTCGATTCGAATAAAAATAGAAATAAACGAACGAAATCAATTAGGTACCTCATTTTTAGAGCTTAACTTAATTTTGATATAAACAACATGATACAATTTTTTAAGACTGCCTGGCAAGAGACTAGATAATACCAGACGTACCGCGGGATACCATCCGTACCGTGTCGATGTTCCACTGATACGAACCAAGCGTTTCTCATCTACATTCCTGATGCGCACTGCAAAAGAGTAGAACTCACTACCTGCATCAGTGTTTTCCTGCACTTACAACCTAGAAATTTTCACAGCTAGAGTGAACAGGCATCTTCTTGGTGAGCTCGTTCCATCGTAGACTCAGTCTTTGCCTCGTTGGGCTTAGTCTCAAATCAAATGAAAAAATATATATATTCTTTTGGGGTCACCTGTCATCATCACCATGGTGTACAAAGTGTTAAAAATACCATCAAAATTCTTTAGTTCCATCCAATATGATGGGTCAGTTTTTGAAACTAAAAATTTGGTATTTCAGCTATGAAAAGACCAAGTAATATAAACGTCATTGAATATAGGTACACTGTTGAAAAAGTCTTGGAATACTAATGTGAGGGCTTCATTTATATAGTAGTTTGGTTGATTATGGGTACGGAACTTGTGTTTTGGTTAATTGTTGTAGTTGTAATAAATTAAGTATTTTTATTAATCAATCAAAAGTTTATTACATATTTAACGTGGAACATGACAGTCAAACTGGCTCACCGACTACACGTCACTCAGCGTGCTATGGAAAGGTCTATGTTGGGATCTCATTAAGGGATAAGATCCGGAACGAAACTAACTTAAATAAATAAATGATAAGACTAAGGTAACTGATGTCGTCCAAAAATGTAGCAAGCTGAAGTGGCAGTGGGCTGGCCATGTCTGTCGCAGAACCGACGAGAGGTGGAGCAGGAAGGTTCTCGAATGGAGACCACGCTTAGGTAAACGTAGTGTGGGACGCCCCCCGGCCCGATGGACAGACGACCTGAAGAAGGCAGCTGGTAATGACTTGATGCAAAGGGCGGGGGATCGTGTGCTGTGGCGCTCCTTGTCCACTGCTGTACATAGGCCTCCCCGGCCTATGTCCAGCAGTGGACTGCAACAGGCTGATATGATGATGATGATGAAAAGTTTATTAGATGATGCAGGTATGGTTGAGACTACATATTTGTAAAGCAGTACTTAGTATCAATTAACTTGCAATGGATTAGGGTAAGCAAAGTTGTAAAAAACTAGGTACTTTATGACGAGGAGATTTAAAAAGAGGTGATTCGGTCTCCATGGTCTATAATCAA
This sequence comes from Pyrausta despicata, assembly GCA_963921415.1. Classification (NCBI taxonomy): domain Eukaryota; kingdom Metazoa; phylum Arthropoda; class Insecta; order Lepidoptera; family Crambidae; genus Pyrausta; species Pyrausta despicata. The sequence goes on from OY992865.1 coordinate 1,100,080, forward strand.
CTAACTTATAAAACAATTTCAGTACTACGACTTACTACACACACAGCCTTAATAATAATGGATTTGCAATCTGTATATGATGACCTGAGTAAGCTACACGTGAACTGAGCAAGCAAATCATGTCTAACTACTTACACAGTCCAATAGATAACAAAGTTAAGGTTTCACTGGAAATACATTTTTGGTAGTAGTAGGTATAATTATCTGAATCGGAATTAATAGGCTAGAATTATGCTGTTTTATTTTGAAAACAGCCCTGGCAACATCGGTTTCAACTGGTCAAAGAAAACAATGTAATACTTCTTCAAAGTTTACTCAACATGATGCCGTTATCGGTGACGAAGTTGGAGCCGGTGATGCCCTTGGCCTTGTCGCTGGCGAGGTAGAGGATGAGGTCGGCGACCTCCTCGGGCTCGGACACGCGGCCCAGCGCCGTCTGCTGCGCGAAGCGCTCCCACGAGGTGGGGAAGCCGGCGTGCGCGATGATGTCGGTGCGCACGGGGCCCGGGCTCACGGCGTTCACGCGCACGCCCGCCGCCGCCAGCTCCAGCGCCGCGCCCTGCGTGAGGTGGTTCAGCGCCGCCTTCGCCAGGCAGTACGCCAGGAACGGCGGCGGGGGCGCGTAGCTGCCGCCCACCGCCGACACGTTCACCACGCTGCCGCGCGTCGCCGCCAGGTGCCCGGCCGCCAGCGTCGTCAGCACCACGGCCGCGCGCAGGTTCGTGTTCATCACCTCGTCGTACGTGGCCAGCACCGCGCCGTCCAGGATGGCGCCGAAGCGCGCGATGCCGGCGTTGTTCACGAGCACGTCGATGCGCCCGAAGCGCTCCACCGCGCTGGAGACGATGCGCCGGGCGTCGTCGTCGACTGCCACGTCGGCCTTGACGGCGAGCGAGCCGGGGCACTGCGCCGCGACGCCCGCGAGCCGCGCCTCGTCGCGTCCCACCAGCACGACGCTGGCGCCCTCCTTGGCGAACACGACGGCGGTGGCGGCGCCGATGCCCGAGCTCGCGCCCGTCACTATCACCACTTTGCCCGAGAAACTCATGACGCCCTTGGCATCAATCGGCTTGATATCGATGTATCGTTTGCATCCCTAGTTGCTAGTTGCTGCAATTAGAAAAAAAACGTTATGCAACCGCCAGTTGACGAAATCTGCAACTTTACTATTCTCGCTAGTTGCTGCAACAAGGCGTATGAAGTTGCGACGTCTGCAAAGCGCCTTAGAGTTGGATAAAAACAATAATCTAAGGTACTAAACCGTTTACTGAAACAATTTTCATCCATTAAACAAAAGCAGTTTTCAACCTTGAGACTAAAATAGCTTAATCTAATCTCAGGCAAAGATAATTTATTAACATGCTAAGTATCTCTAATGCACTGCCAGAAAAATATACACTAATTTTTTAGATAATATTTTTTTAAGTAAAGTTAGCATCCGTCGTTGGGTTATTGTTTCTCAAATATTTTTACTTTAAATAAACTAGAAACACATTCGTTAGTAGGTAGTAAGTGTAACGAATTATAATAACACATACGAGCCGAAGATGTGTGGGCGTGTTTTTGGACCTCGCCAAGGCCTTCGACACGATCTCTCCGAAAATACTTATCCAAAAGCTTGAGGGTATTAGACCCCCTAATACCCAGGTATTAGGGGTCTTGCGCTTGATTGGTTCAGAAGTTATCTTACAGGCAGAAGACAGCTTAAAAGAGTGGGACAGTATAAAAGTAAAGAACTTCCCGTACACTTCGGAGTCCCTCAGGGAAGCATTCTTGGTCCAATGCTATTTATAATCTACATGAACGACCTACACGATCTGAGTCTCCCAAATGCTGAGATTCTATGTGACGCCGACGATACTGCAATTCTGCTCACAGGTGACATCTGGTCAAGCGCATCTCGTTAGTTTGCAATTGGCTTAACAAAAATCTGCTTTCGCTAAATTATAATAAAACGAACTTCATTTGTTTTCACATTACTGCGGCGCCTGGCTCCTCATCTATACTAATATTATAAAGCTGAAGAGTTTGCTTGTTTGTTTGAACGCGCTAATCTCAGAAACTACTGGTTTGAATTGAAAAATTATTTTTGTGTTGAATAGGCCTAAAGCCTTCCTCGATGGAAGGCTTTAGGCTATATAACATCACGCTGCAACTAATGTAAAATGTGAAAAAACGGGGAAAATTATTTATCCCTGAAGGCTTCCGTTGCGTACGCTGCGAAAACGGTTCAAGATAGCAAAAATATATGTATGAAAGAATTATTCCTCTTAAAATAATCTACAAAAATGTCTGCGACAGTATATGTCCATCTTTTAAGATTAAGTCATTAGAACTGTTTTGTGGTAATCAAATTTGGCCGAAATTAATGCACTATTTGTTAAGAGTTGTATCAACGTAATAAAATTAATCTTTATCCAAATAAATGTGTTCTTGACTAAGAGTACTTAATTTCAATAAATATCTTAGAAGATATTAGAATTTTAAAATAACAACGATATAAAATTCACCCGCGCCGCATGATGTGCAAAACATGACACTGCAAGGAAGAGAGGCGTTGCTTGCGAGCGACGCAGAGAGGGGGGTGTAGCTCTACGAGGTACCATGATGAACCAAAATTAGTTAATGACCTGGTGACCGCGTAAAATAATCTGGGACGAATGTTCCATAATCCATAGAGCTCATGTAGAGGCTCTAGATAGGACTCTTAAGAGATATTAGAAGCTGTGTAAAGCTATATAAAATCATCATCATAAAATTACTGTTATGTTTGCGGGGGACTTTCGACAAACTGTACCAGTAATAGTAAGGGGAACTAGGGCAGACATTGTAAAGTCTTGTCTTAAAAGTACCCCATTATAGAAGTTTGTGAACATCTTAAAATTAACTACAAATATGACAGTCCTCCTGGCCGATTTCGACCAAGGCGGCCAATCTCTACAGGTTTAAAAAAAAAATGGTTCGCTCTTGACATCACTCTCCCTCTAAGAGGAAAAGATGTCGACGATGTAGCGAGCTTACCCAGAAGGTGCCTATAAACTTTCGCTTTGAATGAACTCAAGTTATATGAAAGAGGGAACACCGTCGGCGGAAGTGTATTCCATTCCTTGGCTGTGCGCATTATGAAGGATGAAGCGAAGCGCTTAGTGCGTATAGTTGGTATATCAACCAAGTATGGATGGTAACCCGCCGTACGTCTGGTGGTCCTCTGGTAAAATGGACTTGTTGGAATGAGCATATGGAGCTCAGGTGCACTCATTGTTCCATCACTCTCAAAGTTCGGTGAGACGGCAATCCGACATGACCGGAGAGAGATCAGGCGCAGGACCAACAGCTTAACGTGCGCACTGAGGCACGGAGGTGTAACTTACTTATTTATTTTATTTATTCAGGAAAACAAACAGCTGTGTTATAATACATAAAGCTTATAAAACAAGGCGTCGTTCATTAGCCATACAGTTTTCACAATTAGGTATACAATTATGACGTTGACGAGTCGTAGATCGTAAGCGCGTTTACAAATTTAAATTTACTAAATTTATTTATATAAACAGAAAGAATTTTTGATCTTGACAAAATAAAATGTCTACAATTTTGGACTTGGGCACACCTACATCAGGTGGCCACTCTTTTTAACAAGTAACGAAAGCGGTTTAATTTTTCATGAAAAATATCGATGTGATTATACGCAGTGTTATATTTTCTACAAGTTCTAATAATAAAACTATTGCTTCTGTAATTTGTGGAGCAAATTGGAGTAACAAAGGTACTAAAGTGGCGGGGGTTGGATCTGGGACACTTCAAAGACATTTTACTTAGCAAGTACGGACAAATAAGTACAGTAAGTAACACCGCGAACTTCCCGGCTCCGAGCTGTTATTGAGAGATTCATGACAGAAAATCTCAGAAACAATTTTGGCTCGACCTGGGATTCGAACCCAGGACCTCTTGGATGTTAGGCAGAAACTTTGCCACTACACAAACGAGGCAGTGGGGGGGAGGGAGGAGGTAGTATAACTTTTCCTTCAAAGTTACTTTTAGTAAGAGACGGGAAAGTACCTCATTTTGAAAATAAAATTGAAATTGATCGAGATTTAGGAGAAAGAGTGAGTAACATTGAGGACTTAATATCGAAAGTTTACCCTTAAATTAGCGAAATAGAAAAAAAAGTCATCAATGGATGTGTCAAAGGGCAATATTTGGAGTAAGAAACTGTAGCGTGGACGAAATTAATAATTAATAAAATAATTATTTGAACCCAAGTGGCCTTCCCCCATATTCCCTCAAGTTAAAAATAGGTGCCCCAATAATTTTACTTAGAAATCTTAAGCCACCAATTATATGTAACGGGACCCGACTTCAAATCAAATTTCTTCGCAATAACGTGATGGTTGCAATAGTTTAGACTAGTCCAGCAGTTGGTCAAACATTGCTTATACCTCGCACCCCAATGATTCCAAATGATTTACATTTTAATTTTAAAAAATTCAATTTCCTGTTGAGTTATCTTTCGCCGTTACAATTAAAGAATCTCAGGGGCAAACTTTTAAACACAGGAATTAATTTACGTCAAGACTGCTTTACACATTATATGTCGCGTTGTCAGGATCAGGTTGCGGAGAAAACCAGTATGTTCTTCTGACACAAGACACTAAAACTAGAAATATGTTTTACGAATAAGTACTTTAAAATAATAATGTTCTTTTAAAAACTTAAAAAATAAATTGTCTAAAATAATAACAGAAAAAATAAAAATAAATGATGCCCAAAATAACTTTTCCGCGCGGACGAAGTCGCGGGCACAGCTAGTGTTTGGATAAAATGAGAATACACACCTGTAGCCCGGCCTCACCTGAACCATGTAGTAAATGCGAGTACATATACCCAACCTCAGTCACCAAATACGTGGGGGTCATGGTCGACGAACATTACCGTATTGCGTTCTTGCAACATCATGGCATGCACTGTCGCGGAAGCTAAATCGTTTCTAGTTAAATGGCTGTTAACGCTGGATTATGAAAATATTATGACTCTTCTGAAAATATTATGACGAGTCGATGCATAGTCTGTTATTTATAGTTGTGTTTTTTATAGCATTAGAAATAGCTGCTATGTAGTTCAAAACTTCTTAAGTAAAATAAGTTTTTTTATTATTGGGTATTCAGATAGTTGTTTATAATGGTTCTCCCAAGTTACAGGCTCTGCCTAGTTTGGGGACCCCTGCAAAATTTTCGTGCGTTTCAATCTACAAATTGCACAATGCAATCTGCTTAAACTTTAATTATTATTATTGTATTTTATGTTATATTGTACTTTTGTATTAAAGAAACATTATTATTATCATACATAGTACTCTTTATCGTCTATGAAAACGAGCTCCATAGATTTTAAATGGGGAATTTGAGTTGTGGTGACGTTATTTGTGTTGTGTCTCAGAAATGGGAGTCATTTGACTGAATACCTACCTATAAATTGAATTTTATATTACTCAAAATTGAATCAGTTTCGGTTCACGCGAACCGTAGACATTAAAATGATACACTTTTTACGTATTATTTCGCGATTTATTTACATTTTATTTTAAACTGACATTTCAATGATTAAATATATGGCTTTAATTTCAAGCAGGTATCTTTTTAAACGCCATGTCCATAAATTTATCAGCTGGTATGATCATCGTATGAACCTTTGAGAACCAATGAATTGCATCTTAAACCGTCATTAGGATCATATCATAAATGAATCTCAGTGATATAAGATCTGTGCTCCAGCAAAATTATCAGTGGATTTTAGTAACTCCAAGCACACACACGAAAAATGAGTTTTTTGTACAAGGTTGTAATAGTGACAGGCGCTAGTTCAGGAATAGGGGCCGCGACAGCGATCAGTTTTAGCCGGGAAGGTGCCAACGTCGTGTTAGTCGGTAGGAATGAAGCCAAGCTAAAGAAAGTTTTGCACGCTTGCTCAACCTCCGGCGACAACTCCAATCAATTTGTCATTAAGGCGGACGTTACCCAAGAAGACGAAGCTAAGATGATCATAGAAAAAACCCTCGAAAGGTTTGGCAAGATCGATGTCCTTATCAACAACGCTGGGATCGTCAGATTGGGCGGTCTGTTAGACGGAACTGTCATGCAGACTTTTGACGAGGTGATAAACACGAACCTCCGAGCCGTCATCCAATTGACGAGCTTAGCTACCCCCCACTTGGTGAAGAGCAAGGGTAACATCGTGAACATATCTTCCGTCGATGGGCATGCTCCGCCGGCTTTATCGTGGCTGGCATATTCTATTTCAAAAGCTGCGTTGAACCAGTTCACCCTAGGAGCTGCATTGGAGCTGGCGAAGAAAGGAGTTCGCGTGAATGCCGTTAGCCCTGGTCCAGTTGAAACCGATATTATTGAAAATGCCGGTATTCCGGTCTCGTACGACGACTGGGCCAAAGATACTGCCCTCGGCAGATCGTCTGACGTACAGGAAATAGCTGATTTGGTTTTGTCTTTGGCCAGTGACAAGGCTAGAGGCATGACTGGATCCATTGTTTTGTCTGATAACGGAATGTTGTTGAAATCTACCACTACGGATTAATCTTTTTAAATGTATAGAAAATGGTTAAATAATAAAAAAAAATAGTCTTATCGAGTTGCGTTACTTGTTTGCATGTCATCGTTATTAACTAAAGTGCTGAAGAATGTAAAGAAATTATATAAGACCTAATTTTTTTACAGATGTTACCAACTGTACCGAGAAATAACGTCAACTCGCTTTTTAGATCAGCATCTGAGTAGGGTTTTTGATTAGTATCTCAAGGAATCCGATGAGCAATATGAAGGATTTCATTTTTAATGTAACCGCATAAACTTAGGTATTAAAAAAACGGTTCGTATTGCCGGAACAGCACCATCGTAAAATGTACAATTAAACAGTTGCTTTTTGAATTTAACATGGCCAGGATTTATGATTTTTTTCATACATTACCTATGTACCTATGTAGTTGACGCCTGGTTATTATGGATTGTTTGCCGAAGCTCGGTACCGCCAGATCTAGTTTGGACCGAAAGTAAAATGACCTACGTCTTTTCCTTCTTCCCTAGTTTGGATACTGAAACAAATCAGCTGTGAAATATACGCTTGATTTGCGAGCATACTCAAAAAACCCTACCTTGAAATATCTAAGTGATAAGCATTATTATCATGGCATGCATGCGTCATTATTGACTCAGTGATTCTCAAATATTTTCAAAACTAAATTTGAGTAGCAGCATGCGAATGAATCACCTGTATGTATGGAAGTGTGAATGAACGTTTAAGGGAAATACTATTTATATATCTTGGTTTTGAGCCAAACTTACAACAAGCAATGACTTGCAAATTCCAAGTTATACATATAATGTTTTTTTCAATTTTGAATGAAATCAACTTTATAAATAAACTTCAAACAATTTTTTTAATACGACTGCCTCGTTGGTCTAGTGGAAAAGTTTCTGCCTTACATCCGAGAGGTCCTGGGTTCGAATCCCAGGTCGAGCCAAAATTGTTTCTGAGATTTTCTGTCATGAATTTCTCAAAAACAGCTCGGAGTCAGGAAGTTGGCGGTGTTACACCCCTGTGCCTCGGAAAGCACGTTAAGCCGTTGGTCCTGCGCCTGATTTCTCTCCGGTCATGTCGGATTGCCGTCTCACCGAGCTTTGAGAGTGAAGGAACAGTGAGTGCACCTGTGTATTGCGCTCACACTTGTGCACTATAATATCTCCTGCGTAGTTGGCTGATCTCTGTTGAGATTGGCCGCTATGGTCGAAATCGGCCAGGAGGACTATTATTATTATACTTACATTACACACGACATGGACTGTGAAGCGATTTAACTCTTTGCCTTTGAGAACCGATGAATTGCATCTAAACCCGTCATCATATAAGTCATAATCTCGATAGAAATAATCAGTGGATTATTGACACTGCGAGCGGAAACACAAAAAATGAGTTTTTCTGAAAAAGTTGTGATTGTGACCGGTGCTAGTTCAGGAATCGGGGCCGCGACGGCAATCAGTTTTAGCCGGGAAGGTGCCAAGGTGGTGTTAGTCGGTAGGAACGAAGCCAAGCTAAAGAAAGTCTTACACGCTTGCTCAATCTTCGGCAACAACTCTCAACAACTGGTCATAGCTGCGGATGTTACACAGGACGATGACGCAAAAACGATCATCGATGTAACCCTAAAAAGTTTTGGCAAGATCGACGTCCTTGTCAACAACGCTGGAATAGTCAGAGTAGGTAGCCTGTTAAACGGCACTGTGATGCAGGGCTACGACGAGGTGATGAACACGAATCTTCGAGCTGTGTTCCAACTGACAAGCTTGGCGACTCCGCACTTGGTGAAGACCAAAGGTAACATAGTCAACATATCTTCAGTCTCCGGTCACGCGCCTCCGGCTCTTGCGTGGTTGGCTTATTCTACGTCGAAGGCTGCATTGAACCAGTTCACTCAGGGTGCTGCATTGGAATTGGCGTCCAAGGGGGTTCGCGTGAATGCCATCAGCCCCGGCCCGGTCGAAACCGACATTATTGAAAATGCCGGGTTACCAGTATCATACGACGACTGGGCGAAAATCACTGCCCTTGGCAGATCCTCTGATTCACAGGAAATCGCTGATTTGGTTTTGTATATAGCAAGCGACAAGGCTAAAGGCATGACAGGATCCATTGTTTTGTCGGATAATGGAATTTATTTAAAATAAAGTTAAATAAAGTAAATATCTTAAAGTGTGTGAAATTACAGTGCATGAATAAAAAATATGAATCTATTCGAGTTTTCTTCTTGTTCGTGTCATATAGTCTACAAACAAAATTCTACTATAAAGTGCTGATAATGTCAAGAAGTTACGTACCTTTGATTATTAAGAAGGATTTTTGGTCGCGGTTAGACTATTATTTTTTTATTACCATTAATAAGCCATTGAGTACTCAAATAAGTATATTTACAACATTCGTTTATCTATTATAGTCATACTTCAACAATCGGTGCCTCTTAAACTTGGCAACGTAATTGGCTATCAAACAAATTACTAAGCGTGGATAATATATCTTAATGAGTAACTCATATTAAATCATGCAGTAGCTTCTAAGCGATTGCGGAAACGAGGCGTACAGATAATGAGTTTCTCTAACAAAGTCGTGATTGTGACAGGAGCGAGTTCTGGTATAGGAGCCGCCATCGCGATCAGTTTCAACCAACAAGGTGCCAAAGTGGTCATCGTCGGCAGAAATGAAGCCAAACTGAAGAAAGTGGCAGACATCTGTGCCGCGACCGAGCATTTAGTCATCAAAGGAGACGTTGCTCAAGAAAATGACGCTAAGAGAATCATCGAACAAACCCTGAAAAGATTCAGCAAAATCGACGTCCTTGTGAACAACGCCGGAATAGTTCGATTGGGCAGTCTATTAAACGGCACAGTGATGCAGGGTTATGACGAGCTGATGAGCACGAATCTCCGAGCGGTGTTCCATTTGACGAGCTTGGCGGTTCCGCACCTGGTGAAGACCACGGGTAACATCGTGAACATTTCATCTGTTGGGGGTATTATGACACCTCCTGTATCGTGGTTGACGTATTGTACGTCGAAGGCTGCGTTGGACCAGTTCACGAAGGGGGCGGCATTGGAGCTGGCGTCGAAGGGCGTTCGCGTGAATTCTGTAAACCCTGGCCCGGTGAGGACGGACATCATCGACAACGCGGGGATGCCGGGCTCCTACGACGAGTGGGCGGCTGCTACTGCTCTGGGCAGGGCGTCTGATGCACAGGAAATCGCTGACCTGGTGATGTTCATAGCGAGTGACAAAGCTAAAGGCATGACCGGTTCCATTGTGACAAGTGATAACGGTGCGTTGTTGAAATAGGAATGAGATATTCGCCATTTAGAATATACTTACATGTACAACACGTCTATGGTATCGAATGTGCTATGTAATACGAGATTAAAAAGAAATGATTATCATGGTTCTTGGGATTAAACAAATACGAATATTTTATTAATGAATTAATTTTGTCATTTTAGTTTTTTCGATAATACATTATGTACATAAATGTGACTTGTCTAATAAATAAGATATCCCAGCATGACACGCAGTTTTTTAATATTTATTAAAGCTACAAGATTGAGGGGCAAGTTCATGGACTTTAATTAAAATGGAGATGTCATCAGCCAATTATTGTCAAAGTTAGGTTCATACTAATAACGACACTAGTCGGTTATTTAGTACTACCCAAGTCCTTAACCTTCGCACGTCGGTTAAGTTACCTTGATGAAGTCATTCATCATCACTTAGCATACTACTGTAAGTATGACTTGCATCTAACTGTTACTCGTACTTCTCGAATAAATAAATTACCTTAAATAAGTACCTTCATCGATAGTACGTCGTACTTCGGGTGATCAAAGGATAAGTAGGTATACCCATAGTGACGAGATAGATTTTCCTTATCTGTCTGTTATATCACAAACTCATAAGTAAAACAGAATATTATCGCATTCGTTATCTTATGATAGTTTTTTTGTTAATAATAATCACACAATGCGTTCATGCATCTTTCTGTGTGTGGTTTCTATTTTTATCTTTCACGGACGCTTCGCCAGTGCGTAATCAGACTGCGCTAGGCACGGTCGCGTCAGAATGAGTTTCTCGGGCAAAGTGGTGATAGTGACGGGCGCGAGCTCGGGCATCGGCGCCGCCACCGCCGTCGCGTTCGCCAAGGAGGGCGCCAGCGTCGTGCTGGTGGGACGCGACGAGGCGCGGCTTGCGGGCGTCGCGGCGCAGTGCCCCGGCTCGCTCGCCGTCAAGGCCGACGTGGCGGTCGACGACGACGCCCGGCGCATAGTCTCCAGCTCGGTGGAGCGCTTCGGGCGCATCGACGTGCTCGTGAACAACGCCGGCAACGCGCGCTTCGGCGCCATCCTGGACGGCGCGGTGCTGGCCACGTACGACGAGGTGATGAACACGAACCTGCGCGCGGCCGTGGTGCTGACGACGCTGGCGGCCGGGCACCTGGCGGCGACGCGCGGCAGCGTGGTGAACGTGTCGGCGGTGGGCGGCAGCTACGCGCCCCCGCCGCCGTTCCTGGCGTACTGCCTGGCGAAGGCGGCGCTGAACCACCTCACGCAGGGCGCGGCGCTGGAGCTGGCGGCGGCGGGCGTGCGCGTGAACGCCGTGAGCCCGGGCCCCGTGCGCACCGACATCATCGCGCACGCCGGCTTCCCCACCTCGTGGGAGCGCTTCGCGCAGCAGACGGCGCTGGGCCGCGTGTCCGAGCCCGAGGAGGTCGCCGATCTCATCCTCTACCTCGCCAGCGACAAGGCCAAGGGCATCACCGGCTCCAACTTCGTCACCGATAATGGCATGATGTTGAAGAAATGATTTTCCATTGACAATTTGGCGGCGTTGAGGGGTCAAGTCACTTCCAATTCCTAATGTATGCCTAACGTAACATTACCAGAGCCAAAGTCACATTCTTCATCACCGACCGCTGCGATCGGTCATTTTTTTCCATATACTTCTATCCTGCTTACATAGGTACATTCTTTATTAAGCATTTTTCTCCGCATTAGTATTATTAGAAACTTGTTCTTCTTGATTTTTCATATTCTAATAAGCATTTCATATGCCATCATTTAATAGGCAACTAAAGTATTTTGTGGTCTTAATACGATCATAGTACGTCTGAAGTAGTTATATAGGTACCAATAGTATTGAGTATGTTTGAGTTGTTTTCGATAATTGATGATAAATGTTATGTCAATTTACAAATGAGTGAAGTCCTTGGTAGGTTCCTTCGAGATAAGTGTCTCATTGTGTAATTAAATGTAATTACAGTTAATCACATTAATGTGTCATGTCGTTGAAGCATATTATTTGTATTCCTACCTTCCATATTCTTTGCTTCTAGTTATCTGTTAATAAGTATTGTATATTTGATTGTTAAAAATACTCTCATAAATTATTGTTTATCAACTGATAGCGTTGTTATACCAAATACCAGCATTTAAAGTTACGAAATAAACTTTTATATTTTTTTCAATCATTGTCTTTATTCACATTGTTCTTGATTACATATTTGCATAGAAATAACAGGTTTAAAGAAAAAACAGGTAGTGCAATAACTTAAAATAAAACATAGAATTAAATTTGCGACTTGTTTATATGGACAGTGCTGTGCTCCGGCATGGTATACCCTCAGCGATAAAACACAGCAGAACTAATTTCTCACTAACCACTAATTCCATTATCTGACTCATATACGGATGCAGTAATTCCTCTAGCCTTATCGCTGGCCAGAAAAAGTATCAAATCTGCGATTTCCTCCGACTGGGATACACGTCCCAGAAAATTTGAAACGCTTATCTGGTTCTTCGTCACTTCCGCATTGAAGGATGCCAGCATGTCCGTCTCCACGGGTCCTGGGCTGACCGCGTTGACCCTGACGCCAACCGGCCCCAGCTCGGCCGCACTGCATTTCGTGAAATGGTTCAGTCCAGCCTTGGAAATAGCGTATGCAGTTGCAGGAACTAAGGACGTCAAGCGACCGACGGTACTCGAGGTGTTTACGATATTTCCCTTAGTCTTCACCAGATGCGGGGTGGCCAGCATCGAAAGGTGGATCACCGCTCGCAGATTCACAGCGATGATCTTGTCGTAGCTCTCCAAAATCGTGCCGTCCAAGAGGGTACCATAATCGATCGCACCCGCATTGTTGACAAGAACATCCAATTGTCCGAACTTCTTTACGGTGTCGTTGATGATTCTTTTTGCGTCGTTATCGTTGGATACATCTGCTTTTATCACCAGGGGCACGTTGCCCACAGCAGTGCACTTTTGAGCTACGTCGTTTAGCCTGGCTTCGTTCCTCCCCACTATGGAGACGTGGGCTCCCTCTTTCGCGAATGCTACGGCGGTGGCGGCGCCGATGCCCGCACTGGCTCCAGTCACAATGACCACTTTGCTCTTGAAACTCATTGCTCGAATATCTGTCGCTCACTGAGAACCAGTTTGCTGGTCGCGGTATTTATATGAAATTTGTTTACATTACTCGTCACATGTACGGTTACGGTGACCTTAACAAAACCACTTTTAAGCGTGAATAGGTAAAATGTTGTTGTACGCTTCCAAAACTTTTCCATGCAAAAGGGTTCCCATTGGTTTGCGTGGTTTTCTTTTTTAAGTTTTTCGCCACTTTTCTAAGTTCTAAGGCTTCATGAAGACGACGCACATAGGGGTATTTGACTCGAAAATGTGGTTTAAAGTATTTAGGTGATTTTTAGTGTTGGGTTAGTGTTTATACGTGACCTAGAGAGTACTAAAGCATACGTAGATAGGGTGGGTGCACCAGTTTTTGACAAGGTACCACCAGGTACCAGGTATTGTCACTGTAATTTAATAAAATCTTTTTGTGTTATCTGATTAGCCTTAACTGGACAATAATTGATACAGCAGCTTTATAAGAATATGTTTAAATAATAATACGATGGTAAAAAAAAAAAAATAATATATTAATCAAAATCAGATTCGTCATCATCAAAAAAATTATTTACATTTTCTTGTGGTTGCGTTGATAGTCTTGCTGTAGAAATTCTAGGGCTTCAGCTGTTAGTGCTTTCCTGTTTCTGAACAGTCTGGTCCTGCTGCAACTTAGGAATACATCCGAAGTCTGGAGCAACCGATTTAACATATATGGTCGAGGAGATTCTGCAGTTTAATTTCAGCCATTTATTCTGAGACGATCATATGTTTATGATTATATTATATTGGTTCCTAATGAGGCCAGCTTCCACGTATTTTGCCAAGGCTTCAATTGTAGATAGCTTTTCATATGTATTACCCTTCTGAGTCGAGCATATTAGCTACGAAACATCATAGGTATTTCGTAGCTCTTTTTGGAGATGCAGAAGCATTTTTTATAATATGACATAAATCATTGTTACCTGCAGCTCGCTCACTCAATCCGGCAGCATGTGTTAACTCCGCGTGAGGCATTTCTGACCTGATCAGTTTAGTTTTTCGCCTATTAGTCCTTTCACAGCATTCATTAAAGTCCTTTGGTGGCGGACCGATTCTCACAAGTCTCCAGACAGGTAACGCTATCGTACCCTTCAGTTCTTCGTTAGAGTCCACTTAAGTGTAAAATAATGTTTGAAAGATTTTAAACTATCACGGAGTAAATGAATCTTGTTAGGACACTTTCGGACAGTTTTTTCTGAAGAAAATCAAAATTTTCGTCAATTTTTAGGGTTCCGTACCTCAAAAGGAAAAAACGGAACCCTTATAGGATCACTTTGTTGTCCGTCTGTCCGTCCGTCCGTCCGTCTGTCAAGACCCTTTTTCTCAGGAACGCGTGGAGGTATGAAGCTGAAATTTATATCAATTACTCAGGTCTTTTGTCCCTTGAAGCTGTGAAAAAATCAAACTTCTAAGCCAACGCAATCAAAAGATACAGCCGTTTATGCCGCAAATTTTCGACACTTGCAAGGGAATCAAAACCTACAGGGTGCTTCCCGTGAACTCAGAATCTTGAAATTTGGTACGAAGCAACGTCTTATAGCATAGATAAAGGAAAAATTACGAAAACCATAAATTTTTAGTTACATCACATAATATATATTTTTTTAATAATTTTAAACTTACTACCCATTTCCTCATAAACGCGTAGAGGTATTAAATTGAAATTCATACCAAATACTTAGGTCTATAATACCTTTAAGCTGTAACAAAATCAAACTTCTATGTCAACGCAATTAAAAGAAACAGCAATTTAAGCTGCATATTTTGAAACTCGCAAGTACTCGCAAGGGAATCAAAACCTAAAGGGTACTTCCAGTCGACCTAGAATCTTGAAATTTGGCATGAAGCAACGTTTTATAGCACACATAAAGGAAAAATTCCGAAAACCTTAAATTTTTAGTTACATTACAATATATATATTTTTTAATAAATATAAACTTATTACTTTTTCCTCATGAACGCGTAGAGCTATCAAGTTGAAATTCATATCAAATACTTAGATCTAATTGCCTTTAACCCGTGAAAAAAAAAATTCTAAGTCAACGCAAAACGCAAAAGTACAACCATTGATACCGCATATTTTGAAACTCGCAACTACACGCAAGGGAATTAAAACCTAAAGACCACTTCCCGTTGACATAGAATCTCGAAATTTGGTAAGAAGCAATAGCTTACAGCACAGGTAACAGAAAAATTCCGAAAAGCTTAAAATTTATGACATTATTATATTTCTTATTGTTGGTTATAAGTGTTTCAGTTATATTATAGATAAATGATATGTGTTAATTAAAATAAAGGATTACTTAAACGATAAAGAGATCTTTGTCTTAAATTTATGCTCCTCCATCTTTCCCCATTGTAATGTTATGAATTTCATTTTGCAATAAAAATACCATAGTTATGACTCGATTGTCGTAATGAACGAACTTTGTAAACCTTGCAGGTTTGTACGGAACCCTCGGTGCGCGAGTCCGACTCGCACTTGGCCGGTTTTTTTAAGTTTACATTGTGTTATGATGATGGCCAAATCTTCTCTAGACATGTTGATGGATGATTCAGCATTTGCAGCTGGAAACAAAGCATCATAAAAGTTTAAATAAAGTATTAAAATGAGCATCATTTTTTTGCCCCTGTAACTCAACTACTTCTAATGACTATTAAATGGAGGGGCAGAGAAAAGCGGAAAGTTTTTTTACGAATACTGTAACTAGAAGGTCCATACTGTAACGTCAATCAAACACAGGGGCTAGTGGATGACTGGTTTATTACACAAAATGCATACCCTCAAATAAGGTTATAAATATGTAGGTGGCATCAAGCTTACTATCTAACACATAATAATTGTCCATATCAAAATTATAGTTTTAACGCCGTTTAAGACATACTTTAAATTTTTAGGGTTTCGTACCTCAAAAGAAAAAAACGGAACGCTTATAAGATCACTTTGTTGTCCGTCCGTCCGTCCGTCTGTCAAGACCGTTTTTCTCAGGAACGCGTGGAGGTATCAAACTGAAATTTCTATATGATACTTAAGTCTACTGTTCTAAGCCAACGCAATCAGATACAGCCATTTAGGCCGCAAATTTTCGAAACTCGCACGGGAATCAAAACCTACAGGGTACTTCCCGTAAACTTAGAATCTTGAAATTTAGTACGAAGTCACGTCTTATAGTACAGATATAGGAAAAATTACGAAAACCGTAAATTTTTAGTTTCGTCATATAAAAAAAAAAATATTTTTGAAAAATATTTTTGTCAATTTTGAAAATTTCAAAGTTTTTATCTAAAAGAAACGAAAAAATATGGTAATAAATAATAGTCAACTTCAAAGGGAAAGTTATGAATGAAAATGGAATAAAATTTTGTAAGTAATGTATGAAAAATAATGCACATACCATCAACAAATGATTCCACACTGGATTTTTGAGTTCGCACCGAAGAAATCAGTTTTCCATAGCACGAAACACTGGGTAAAAGTTTTTAAGCGCCGAGAATACAACGAGCAAATAGTACAACAGTTGAATTCCGACAGCTGTAGGGCGCGCAGCTAGCCCTAGCGGGGTATGTTTAGGGTTATCTTATGAAGGGAAGGGTCCTAATTGTCTGGCAATTACTTAAGTTATGATTTTATGGATTCTATAAAATTGACTTTAGACCATGTTTTGGTTGCAAATACACCTCTGTGCGACACCGGAACCGCACCGGCGCCGGGACGTAACCGCATGCATACAAAGGCGTTCCGATAAGTAATAGTAATAGTCCTCCTGGCCGATTTCGACCACGGCGGCCAATCTCAACAGATATCAGCCAACTAAGCAGGAGATATTATGGAGCGCAAGTGTAAGCGCAACACACGTTTCCATCCCTCTCAAAGTTCGGTGAGACGGCAATCCGACATGACCGGAGAGAGATCAGGCGCAGGACCAACGGCTTAACGTGCTTTCCGAGGCACGGGGGTTGTAACACCGCCAACTTTCCGACTCCGAGCTGTTTTTAAGAAATTCATGACAGATAATCTCACAAACAATTTTGGTTCGGCCTGGGATTGGAACCCAGGACCTCACGGATGTAAGGCAGAGACTTTGCCTTTGTCTTCATGAAGCCTTAGTGCTTGTCAACACAACGCGGGGACGTGGGCGCGCTCGCTCTTAGACCGCACGTGCGTTTCGTATGTCAATGTTTCCCTGCAATTACAACCTAGGAATTTTCAAAGCTAGAGTGAACAGGCATTTTCTAGGTGAGCTCGTTCCATCGTAGATTCAGCCTTTGCTTCGTTGGGCTTAGTTTCGGGTCAAGAGCAAACCTATCTCAAATAAAAAAAAATATACTTTAATAACACTTTATACGTTTTATGTATGTTTCGTGACCGCGCTCGTTAGTTTACGAGAACAATCACTTAGTCATCTCTAAGTTTAGCTTCGTTCCTTCCAACATAGCACTTTCTTTCAGAACAATATCGTGGTAGCTGCTCAAATGCAGGAGCGAGCTCACCATACTTCCAACTTTTTTCTTGAAGCTTATCGCAGCAATAACTGACTTAGGGCAAGATCACTGAGTATATATTTAAGAGATTATATATACATACTAAGTATGGGGACCTTGGTCTATGGAGCCTCACTTAGCACTCGGAGCATTACCACATTAAAAATATAAATGTCAACCTCAGAACCAATGATACCAATAATACCAATATAACGGTGACAACGTAACGATGTCCCCAAGTGGTTTTTGGATAAATTGATATCGATAAAATCATCAAGATCAAAAGGATCCTAGGATTTCACTTATCAACACATCAAATAGAAAAAATATTAGGTAATAAAGAAAAGTAATGGATTCTGTAATCGTATTTTATTCTGTATTATTTTTATTTACAATTTGGCTTTCACTTCGCAGTGAATTCAATGAAATAAATTAAGATCTCTGGTCAGAAATATTTTCTGACAAGTGATTTAAAGTCATGCTGATCAAAATTTCCTTGGTAAAAATGTAGACAACTGGCTGATTGTGGAAGTTTGTAAGGTCTTTTTCCCGAACTGGATACTGGATACTGATGAACAGGAGTTCATCAGTATCCAGATTATCTAAAAGTGGGAATTAACATTATTCCAAGGTCTATTGCAATGTTAAATATATATATTTAACTTAATATACTACTAAATATATATACAAATCCTTTTATCTATAACCAAGATGCAACACTATGTTTGTCAACACTAAAATATTATGTTTTTGTTAAAGATCGGCTGGGTATTATGACGGTCTGAAGACAGTACAATGGTACGAAATTATTTAGTACGGTACTCGAATTGCACTTACCGGTCTTCACTTAGAGGGAATTTTGTCATTAATTTTATTATTTTGTCGTGACTTCGACTATACCTTATTCTACAAATAATGCTAAATGCAGGTTTTACATCCGATAGTCAGTTTTGAACTTGAAAAAAAAAACACCAGCAAATAGTTTTTCTCATAATTCTTTTGACTTTAAACCATAGTTGGATTGAATAACACGTTTAATTGCAATAATTTAGGAACAGTATTTGATAAGTTAGCAGCCGCCATGATGGATACTGACAAGGCCGGAAGTATAACAGAGACGCCATTTTGGAAACCATTAAAAAAGTGCTCTTTTCGAGTAATTTTTCAGATGTTCCTCTTTGCATGTGACTGAGCAAGATTTTGTCACATGTTTTCTTAATAATATTGCATCTAGTGATTGGCTGATAATAACTGCAATAGGTGCTTAGTTGGAAAGGTAGGTACATAACCAGTTATTATTTTGAACAACTGAGTTGTTAAGCTTTAATGATAAGTTACAAATTATAATAGGTATGTTCGATTCAGTTTCCCGTATCCATCATTATTATTATTATGAGATTAAAGGTGCCGACGTTTGGCTGCATGTTTTACTGAATTCAAGTTAAAAAAGTAAGTTCCAAAAATTTTTTTCGTGTAAGGCACAAAAAAAACCAGGTTGCGATTGTGGCCATGCCATCAAACTGTGGAAATTAGTTTTTATTTTGAAGCCAGTACATAAAACGTGTAGCCAAACGTAGGCAAATGATAAAATTTACTAATGCTCACTTTATTTATTAACAGACTTAATAAAAAATGTCCTTGATTGATTTTATAAAAAAGAAAACTTATTTTTAAATTATGAATTAATGGTTTTGCATTTATTATTATAATAAGTAAAATAATGTTAATAACAGTTATTTCTGTTAAATTAAGACTGTTGAACATGTTATCGTTGGTTGTACGATATGTTCCTACTAAAATTTTCAATCAATCGTCAGCTCACGCCAGTCTTATACCATTATCTGCCACAAACACAGAGCCGGTAATTCCCTTCGCCCTCTCGTGTGCGACGAACAATATCAAGTCGGCCATCTCCTCTGGCTTGGAAATCCGGCCCAGCGCAGTCTTGACATCGTGCACCCCAGTGGCCGCTCCGAAGCTGTCCAGCATGAAGGTCTCCACAGGCCCAGGGTTCACAGCGTTCACCCGCACACCAGACGCCGCCAACTCCTTCGCGCTTCCTCTGGTAAAATGGTCCAGCCCAGCTTTAGATGTTGAATACGCATTCGCCAGCGGAGTTAGGTGCAGCTGTCCTAGGACACTCGATACGTTCACGATGTTACCTTTAGTTTTTACGAGATGTGGGGCCGCTAGCATCGTTGTGTGAACTGTAGCGCGTAAATTGACTCCAATCGTCTTATCGAAACTTTCCAAGATAGTCCCGTCCAAAATGGTTCCGGGTTCCAGAACGCCAGCATTGTTGATCAGCACGTCTAGTTTTCCAAACTTTTGGATTGTATCGTTGATGATTCTCCTGGTGTCTTCGTCGTTGCTCACGTCGGCTTTGATCACGAGCGGTTCGCTGCCGACGTCGGCGCACTGGCGAGCCACATCGTTCAGTCTCGTCTCGTTTCTTCCGACTATCGCGAGGTGGGCACCTTCTTTTGAGAAAGCCACGGCTGTGGCCGCTCCTATGCCTGCACTGGCACCAGACACGATGACTACCTTATTCTTAAAGCTCATGATGCGGATGCCGCTTGGCGATTGAGCCATAACTTGCATAAACCTCTCCATATATATACTCGTCTGATTGTATGAGGACTGTATCAATTTGCGTTGTATCCTCATTAGGGGAAGAATACGTGTATATTAAATTAAACGTTGTGTCATGAAGTATTCTTCGTATTGTTTTATACCGAATATAAATGTGCTGATTAGAATTTTTCTAGCGTTATAGTGTCTAGACGAGATATTTATTAATAGCAAAGTCATTTAGAGGGACAATATTATCTTCCGACCGACTTCGGCCATGGCGAACACTTCGAACCCTAATCGGATCTGCGCTGATGCGCACGAAGATGACTCACAAAGCCTATCTTCGCGGCAAACTCTCGTGCACAATATGGACACGTTGGTTTGCCGTTTACGTAATTGTAGGGAATGGCTGCAGGCAGACGTGTTTTCAGGGACAGTACAAGTCGACCCAGGGCACACCTGTTCAAATGTCGCGATTCACGACTTGGCGGCGGTAATAGGGAATATGCATAAAATTTGAAATGGCCTAAAATGTTTTTTCTCGAATGCTTATTATCGTAATATAATAATGAAAAGATTTTTTATTTATTTACTTATTATTTAACCCCTAAAATAATATTCAAAAAGTGCAAAATAAGGGAGCGAAATTCAAACTTCCAAAACGCGCCACCATAGGTCGATCGAAATGTGACGTCATCTGACACGACATTGTATTGTAAAAATTAGGAAGTAACTTAAAAGTCCACAGTAAACACTAAGGTCAACACCCACTGGACGTGTCATGTGACGTCATGCAAAGCGCGCGCAAAATGGCGGCGTTTGAACTGGATAAATTTTTTAAAAGTTTTAAA
Source organism: Pyrausta despicata (assembly GCA_963921415.1). Classification (NCBI taxonomy): domain Eukaryota; kingdom Metazoa; phylum Arthropoda; class Insecta; order Lepidoptera; family Crambidae; genus Pyrausta; species Pyrausta despicata. Next base: position 1,121,031 of record OY992865.1, read on the forward strand.
TTATTCATTTTGAAAAATATCTAGAGTATTTTGAAGCCAATTAATATTTTTTTCTATGTTATAGAATAGTAAACTATTAATTTAGGACATAAAAGAAAAACATGAATATTCCCTATTGGTTAACTGACGTCACGAGACGATGCGACCGTATTTCGCAGGCGTGCGCTGGCGGTAAATTCTTGCACTTATGTTCAAATTTACCTCGTTAGGTATTATCTTTAGCACTTACATACTTATTAAGAGCTGAAGATTTTTGGCAAAACAGGAAATATTCAATATTATTTAAGAAGCAATTATTTATGATGACCTAATTAGAATGCAGTTCCACAAATACGATGTATTGGCGTGTGTTGGACGCTATTGGATTGATTCATTAGCATATTTATTTACTATTTACCAGTAAATATTAGGTCCTTACCTATGAAATTGGCGTTTTGTATGGGAGGAACAAAAAGTCGAAATTTTTTTATATAGCATATTTATTTAATCAAAGTATGAGCCATTGTAATCTATGCACTTTTGCCATCTCATAGGTAGTTCATTGATCCCTTTACTAAAAAAACCATTCGAACGGGAATCAATAAAATCTTTGAAGGCGACTTGGACTGCCCCATCTGAGTTGAACTTTTTCCCTTGCAAGAAGTTATCCAAATTTCGAAAAAAATGGTAATCTGTTGGAGCAAGGTCCGGGGAGTACGGTGGATGCCTTAGAGATTCCAATTGAAGTTCTTCTAATTTGCTAGCCGTCTGTTGTGCAGTGTGTGGTCTAGCGTTGTCGTGAAGCAGCAGTGGCGTAGAGCGATTGACCAGCCTTGGTTGTTTAGCAACTAGCTTTTCCATCATGGTTTGCAATTGCTGACAATAGATATCTGCCGTAATCGTCTGACCAGATTTGAGAAAACTGTAATGAACGACACCGGCGCTAGTCCACCAAACGCTTACAAGTAACTTTTTATTGGTCAATTTTCGCTTGGAGCAGGCTTTGGCTGGCTTGCCAGGGTCCAGCCATTGCGATGAGCGCTTCCGATTATCGTAGAGAATCCACTTTTCATCACAGGTAATGATTCGATTTAAAATCCCTTCGTTATTGTGCCGGTCAAGTAATGTAACGCAGCAGTTGACGCGCGTTTGCCGGTTTGCTTCACTCAATTCGTGAGGAACCCACCTTTCAAGTTTTTTAATCTTCCCAATTTGCTTCAAGTGGATTAAAACAGTTTTATCACTAACGCCAAAGCCTGCAGCTAACTCGGACGTGGTTTGCGATGGATCCGCTTCCACAATAGCCTTCAATTCTTCATTATCAACTTGGGTCTCCGGCCGTCCACGGGGCTTGTTTTGCAGGTCGAAATTTCCAGAACGAAAACGTTGGAACCAAAAACGCACTGTGTTTTCTTTTGCGACACAACCGCCATACACATCATAAACCCTTCGAGCCGTTTCCGCAGCACTGGTGCCACGGTGGAACTCGTACTCGTAAATAACGCGATATTTCAAATTTTCCATTTTGTAAATTGAGCGATGCAAACAGAAAAAAGATAAGTAAAAAAACAAATGAATGACGGTTTACGAAACACAACTACATGTGGAAATAGCTGTATAAATTTGAATTTCGAATTCCTAACCAAATAGGAAAAATTTGTGATCAAAGTGGCCAGTACGACAAAACGCCAATTTCATATGTAAGGACCTAATAGTTTCTGTATTTAGTACTTTTAAGAAATAATGTATCTGTAGTTTAAGACTTGTATCGATGCATGAAACTGTTGGTAGACCTAATAACAAAAAAAAATGTCATGTCATCAAAAAAATGTGATTTCATATCTCAAAAAGATTAAATTTAATAATACCACCACGGTAATATTATTTATACAGTATTCTAACTTCATTCAAACGGACGACGCGCGAGCTATACCTACGCGCTCGGCTCTTGGCATGCGCGTGGCATGCTTCAGTCGCGGGTGAGCCGCAGTGACGAACGGACTTGTGTACGTAGTAACTATTTAGTAATCTGTGCTTGTGTGTTGGTTTTTAATCAGTGACCGCGCGAGTTATTAATTGAAATAAATTGCAAGTAGCTATTTAACATGACATGTAGTATGTATTGTGCTGTCTTTGGTGCATGAATTCCTCAATAACGCAACCAGAGATAACTTTTTTTTAGATTACCTGGAAACTCCGAAAGGTAAGTCTGTAAAATAATTTTACTTACTATTAGGTAAGTAGGTACCTACTACGTAATTTGTGTTGTGTTTGAAACACTACTACGTAATTTGTGTGTTGTGTTGAAAACAAAAAATGTTTTGAGTTGTTTCTTGCAATTTGGTTAAGTGGGCAGGTGTTGAAGTTTATAAGTATTAGAGTTTTGTAACCTTTGACTATAACAGATATTTTCCTTATAAAAGTTGTCTCTTTCAGACGTCTACAATGGTTGCAATTGACCCGTCGAGACGATTTGGAAAACAAACCTAAGTTTGCTTCCTACCGTGTTTGTGAAAAACATTTTAATTTCAGTACCATTTCAGAAGTCTCTCGAAAAGAAGACAAGCAAACTCAAACTGCTTCGTTGATGTGATGAATGATAATTGTACACAGACCGACAATGTAATGAATGAAATCTTTGCTCAAACTTCAACGAGTCTCACTAGCAACACTCCTAGGAAAAGAAAATTGAAAGATGATCTTCTCCAATGCAGAAAGAAAATAAAATTATTCGAAACTAAAATTAAAACAGAAAAAGCTGAAGCAAATACTTTCCTTCGACTTTGCGATAAATTTTTGACCGACAAACTAGCTTTCCTAATAAAATCCCAAAGTAAAATAAAATAACATGGAAAAGGAAATCGATACGATGATGACTACATCATTTACTGCTTAAATTTATACTACATCAGCCCACAAGCGTACCGGTTTTTTCTGAAATCAATGAAAGAGCTATGCGTGTTCCTAAATTAAAAAGTTGCACAAAGTTGTGAAAAAATTCAGTCATGATTGATGCTATGTCATTAAAAGCAAATTTATACTATAATATTAAGGAAGACAAAATTACCGGATTTCACGAAATAGAAGAATTGCAGACTTCTGAACCCGCTAAAAATGCGTTAGTAATAATGGTTCGTGGTATATTTGTGAACTGGAAGCAGCCTATATCATATGCATTAATTTCAGAATGTCGAAACTACGATGAAATAAATATATGGATTGATAAAGTACTAGAAAAGTTGTTCGAGATTGGTCTTAACGTCCGTATTTTTGTGTCAGATCAAGGATCCGATTTGTTGAAAGCTGCCGAACTAAGATTAGTTTCAACTGAAAGACCGTATTTTTTTATGAATAATAGAAAAATTTATTACATTTTTGATGGACCGCATTTAATTAAAAATGTTCGAAATAACGTGATGCAGTATGATTTTCACTTCGGAAATTCTGTTGCAAAATACGATCATATTGTAAAGTTTTATGATCAGGATATTAAAAACAGTTTAAGGCTTGCAACAGCCATATCAAACCTACAAACTTCGAAAAAATGAAGGTTTGCTATGCGACACAACTTCTTAGCAAGTCCGTTTCAACTGGCATATGTACGTATATAGATAACAGTGAAATTGAAGAATCCGGCAGAGACACGGCTAATTTTTTGATGATGATGAATAATTTATTCGACTCTTTGAATACATCTAATTTGAGAAATAGTTTTGAATATAAAAGAGCGTATGAAGGCAATGAGTCACAAAAGGCATTTGTCAAGCAAATGATTAGCTTTTTCAAAGAGTTAAAATTAAAAAATCCAAAGAATGGCAGGGACGTCACATCAAGTGTTAAATTCATTGATGGTTTCCAAATTACTATAAAATCCATAATGCTTTTGTTGGATGACTTGCGGGTGGAAGGATATAATTTTCTTATGACAAGACGATGCAATAAAGATGCGCTAGAAAATTTATTCGGGCAAATACGAACGAAAAATGGCACGGCTCTAACCCAACATGTAAACAGTTTGCATTCGGCATTCAAAAATTTATTTTTCTGCAACATCATAAAACCTCCAAAAGGAGGAAATTGTGCAGATGATGTCGGAACACTTCTAGTTTAAACGACGAGCAAAGAAGTTGATAGCGATGCATTACCGGTATCAACCGACAGAATATCAAATGCAAATTATGAAGAATTTTCCAGCATCCAAATTACTAGTTCCGATTACAATCAGCTAAATATGTCAGAAAGAAATGCACTTTTTTATATTTGTGGATATCTTCTTAAGCGTTGTTTGGAGAAACATGATGACTGTGTCGTTTTCAAGTCGTATATGAAGAAAGAAGCCACAATTTCAGCTTAGAAAGTCGGTATTTAAGGTACCGGGACTATAGTAAGAATACTTCGCAAACTTTTTTAATTACACCCAGCGATGATTTCGTGGAATATACAGAAAAAATGGAGGAAATATTTCGAACTTCATTTAAAACTAAACATATAAATTGTAAAGTCGCTTCAGGTATCTATATCCAAGTAAAACATATTCCGTTTTCTCCTCCTTGTCAATGTTTCCCAAAACAATTTCTGATCAAGCTTTATATTCGAATGCGGATTTTTTATACACTTAAATATTATAATAAAGCATTTCGTACATCTCATTCAAGGCGCCAATATTTTTCAGTCGAAAATTTAAAAGACCGATTTGTTTTAAAGTCACATACATAATCATAATTTTAAAGTTATATTTAAAAAAAAATTAATCTATCAATCAATAAAAAAACTTACATTTTTATTGAACACTTTCTATTCAATTCACAAAGAATTTTATGTAATCATATAAATATTTTATATTTTTACTAAGTATCTGTGGTTATAAATAAAAAGTAATAAATGTACAATCTCAAAACAAGATAGAAACTCAAAGTAGGCAGATGCAATTAAAACGCTGTAGGTAGGCGACTGCGACAGCCCTATCTCATGCTTACGTACCGCGCGGTGGTAGGTACTTATTTCAACCCCCGGATCTCCACCTTGTCGTGGTGGGGGGGCTCAGTAACCGTGGCTTTGCCACCCACGGTGAAGCTAAGCGGGATCCCAGGAGGGGACGCTCCACGTGGGCTTGGGGAGGCCTGCGCAGGATGCGTCCAAGGGTGCGGGTGTGGGGGACGGTTTTGGCTGTCCCTCGCAGTCGGGTGCGGTCGCGGGAGGAGAGACGTCTCGGTGTGTCGTTGCCGTGCGGCCTATCTCCCGCGACCAAACGGGGGCGCACCGTTGGATGGCGTCGCGGTGGGGCCACAGAGGAAGAGGAGATGCGGTGTGTCGTTGCCGTCCTCCCTATCCTCTGCGGCCGGGTGGTGGCGGAGCCCAACACCTTGCTCCGCCGCCAAGGAGTTTGTGGCCCTCGGGCTATCCGCCGGGGTGCCGTGGTGAATGCTCACGCGACCCCATGGCGCCCCACAATGGCGGTGTGGCGGAATGCGCTGTGGTTTTAGTGGGTATTACGGCCTTGCACACCAGCCGTTGAGTCCCACATACCCCCTGCAGATGTGTGGGGGGCATGCGTAAAAGCATTTCCACAGCGAAAAAAAAGGTACTTATTTCAAGGACACGGCCGAGATGGAATACTGTATGGATAATATTACCGTGATACCACACTGGTCGCTGATTTAGCCCTCATGATTCAGTGACGTGACAGTTTTTTTTATTTTTTATATTTCACACAAATTCTCTAGTCCCAAATTAAGCTACGAGGCTTGTGTTACGGGTACTAGACAACGGATAAACACACTTAAATACTTTTTTTTCTAAATAAATACATATTATACATAGAAAACACCCAGACCAGTACAAACACACATGTTCATGCGCACATATTCTTGTACTGTGCAGGGATCGAATCCGCGACCCTTGGTTTTAGAAGTCCGACATGTAGACCACTGCACCAAACGGTCGTCAAGTTAGGACTACATTGTGTAGAACCTAGGTAACCTGTTTTTCCTGTTCTAATTGGAGTGAGCGTGTGCAAGCGAATGATGGTGATCACCCGTTACTTGTGGAAGGAAACCTAATTAAGGAAGTTTCATACGAAATTGTTCATGTATCGGGCCATGCCATCAAATAACAATGTTTGTAGCTAATAAGACACAGACAAAACGAATGCTTGATTGTTAAATCTGTTATAGAATAAATTATGTCATAGCAACCTTGACTTTTGAAACTTAGACTGACATAAACTGAATAAATGGACAATAATGTATGCTGTGTACACATATAAGGTTACATAATGTGTCTGGGCACCCTGGACGTGACCAACATTATCAAATAATCTACCAATTGGTTTACGCTAAATATGTGCAGTTTGGTCTGTGTTAAATATACGAGTATTTATTTTTATATTCTGACCTTTTGTCGTACCGCCGTATTATTTCTGCTAAGCCCAAAGGTATGACTGTAAGAGAATGCCCTAAGGCGTTAACTCAGGCTTTTCCACAAAGTTTTCTTGTGCAATAAACCTTAAATAAATAAATAACATTTTGAGCATTTTTATTGAATCACGCCTTTGTGAAGTTTTTTCAGGTGATTACAGTTGGATGTATTTTGTTTCCTGCGCTAGCGTCACCTTTAGTCATGGATTTCCGCAAAGTAACGCCTGATTCCATCAACCGAATTACTTTTTGACCTTAATCCCGTTGTCAGTTACAAACTAGGATCCTGTGATTCCTATGGACTTGTCGCTCGCCGCGTAAGTGATGAGCTCTGCAATGTCACCCGCCTAAGAGGCTCGGCCCAGCGGAGTCTGCATCCCAACGGCCTCCGCTTCGACCTTGAAACCCAAGTTCTGCAGTATGCCCGTCTCCACCGGACCCAGTCTGACGCAGCCAGTTCCTTAACACAACCTTCGCTGTTTCGCTGATAATTCTCCTAACGTCATCGTCATTGGCGATATCAGCTCTGACGACGTCACACACACACACACAGCGTCACACAGTTTAGCTTCGCTTCTACCGACCTTGGCCAATTAAGCACCTTCCTTGCAAACTAAAATTGCTGTGACCGCTGCAATAACAGAGCTAGCGCTCATAACCGGGACAACTTTATTTTTGAAACTCATTGCAAATGTCAATTTTTCACAAGACTTCTAGCTTTACCGCTGTCTGGATAAGCCAGGACACTTACAAAATGTTTTGTTAAGGTATTTAGCGTAGATAGAATGATGAATGTAGCCACAATGAAGATGGCATTATAATGTTTTGTCTCAATAAATAAATAGTGATTAAATAAATAATAAATAACAATAAATAAATAGTGATTAAAAAAACTGATTGCTAGAGTGCATATAGTATAGAGAGCTATTTATAATCCGTCAAGTGTTTGCAGATAAACAATGGACAAATGGACAATGAATTACTTAGTTGTAAATGAAGGTACACAATTACCTTTTAAGTACTAGGATGTAATGATGAATGCAAATACTATGTTGTATACACTTCAAAACTTGCCTGTCATCTCTTCATCATCCTTTCAATGCCAACTCATCAGTTTTTCAGGTACTTACACATTTTTTAAGGACAGTAATTAGGGCAGGGAATGAGATAGTTGATAGAATCAAGTGTTACTTTGCGGAAATCGAATCACGAGTGTTTTGTTGGTGTCAGTGTTGTGATTCCAGTTGCATCTTCTGTGTCACGTTGTGAGTTGTGGGTATTGTAAGTCCTGCGACTTCCAGCTCTAGCTTTTTCAGGTGATAACAGTTTGATGTATTTTGGTTCCTGCGCTGGCGTCGTTTAGTGGAAATATAAAGCAAAATGATTATTTTATGAAAAAAAAGGGTTTTGCTGAACGGTCACCTGAAGGTGAGTTGTACAAACTTGTTAAATATTTATGGATCTCGGTATAGGAAGCAATTTATCAATTTTATTTATCAATTTGTGCATCATGATTTTCCTGCGCTTAAGTTTTTTTTTATCACTGCATCTGAAAAGTAACGAAGTCATTTATAACTTCGATTGTAATTAGGATCACTCATCCATCATCATACAAATTGGTGACACTTGGTGGTTATTCTGTACGTATGCATGCAGATGATTAAAATGACATTATAGTGCAGGATATTTATAAACTTAAATCAGATGAAACACTTAGGGAATTGTTTAAAGAAGTTGAAATACTTACAGTTTACTTGCAATAAATTTATGAAAACCTAATTAATATACGTTCGAAAAAACTTACACTTATTTCCTAAAAATAGCGATTTGCATAACTTCAACACTAGACAAAAAATAGGCTTGCCGTTTCACATTTGAAGCTTCATAAGGTTGGTCACGCATTTATGGGTAGATGTATATAATTTTTTTTAATAAATTACCTGAACATTTAATTTCATTGCCATTGGATAAATTTAAATCAGTTGTAAAAGACGTTTTAATCTCGAAAGGATATGATTATATGAATGACAAAGATACGTGGATGTGTTTAAATGTAAACAATTACAATTATTGTAAATCAAATTCGAAAAGAGGCAATGACAATAATGACCGAGTTTCTTGCGCCGCTTCTTCTCAGCACTAGCCCAAATTGTCCCGAAGCGGTGGTAGGGTTTAATTTGTATGTTGGGACGTGTAAAAGTGCTCCTTGTGAGTCTATTTACAAAAATTAATTGATTTTACCGATTTATTTATTCATATTTCTAACTTCATAATCGATCTTATTGTCGGTACCTATAAACTTTCTAGTTTCTGTAAGAACTACGTTTGTAGCAAGCATTTTCTTTTCAGCACCAGCTCAAATCGTCCCGAAACTGGGCTATTCTTTTTTTTATATACAAATACAGGTCTTATACAGAAAAAATGTCTTTCTTTAATAAAACTTGTAATCAAACACTAGCAAAGTTTTAGGGCTGGTGCTATTTTCAACTTGCAATCATGATTCAAAATAATCTTGAAAACGTTTGTTGAGTCTAACTTTCATTAAATCTTATTGGGTGAAAGAGAAGAGAGAGGGTAAAGTTTACCTCACAATTTAATTTCTAGCAACATTCACATGTATCATAATATTTTATGTCTCCATCTTAGTTATTAACAACACCTTACCGCAAATAAATCATATAATGTTAAGCCTTGTTTAAATATAGAAAAGTTAATCAAAAAAGCTTTTAAAGCTTGCCTAATTTATGTGTGGTAAGATTTTGATTGCTTAAATTAGTAACCCCTTCACTATAATTTGGCGTAAATGTACAAATGTGAAGAAAAAACAAATGTCAAGTTATACCCAACTTCACCATTTGCTAATATCTTTCTAAAAAGTTATCTACTTGTATTTGTGATATGTAACCCGTGATAACCTTCAATAAATAGATATTGTCATGTCTTGTCTATGTATGTACATGTCATTCGATAAACTAACCTCAACTTTGAGAAATATTTCATATCAGCTCCTTAACTCACAAGGACATCAGATAGATATCTACTCAACTAATACGGAAGCAATCAGTGCAATCACTGTACATATTCACATACTCGCCCTAACAGGTACCAGGAATGAAGAGAAACGTAGAAGAACCATAGCCATAAAATATATTAGCGTAGAACTAATTTATAAGACACAACGCAGCGTATCAGTAAGCGCACATCACATTGCGCAAATAACTGATGGCTATTGATAATATAAAAAACTAAAAAACCACGCTTTTATTGCTAACTTAAATAAAGAAAATAATTTCTGAGTACACGGAATTTATATTACAGTGGAGTTTTCATACTTCTCTTTTTATAGTTGCCAATAATAGGATGATTTTCACATACTACTTTACCAAGCACCCCACGCTTTTTACTCTACTGTAATATAAATATCGTGTAATCGAGTTTTATTTGGTTTTTAACACGCTTTTATTAGATCGGGGTATATTGAGCTCACAAAATCCGTTATATACATTCATATACATACACCCCGATCTAATAAAAGCGTGTTAAAAAGGGCAGCGTGGGAAGTCCACCGGCAAAAAGAGGTCACCAGCTATTTTCTTAGTTCATTCGGGGGTTTTTCACTAGAAAGTTAGTTTTCTAAATCTATTGCGTAAAAACATAGTCAATGTACAAATCGATGCACCAAACTGAGTTTTCCTTTTGTTACACAAATCAGAGTCAACAGTGGTACCTATTACAAATAATTATAGTCCTCCTGGCCGATTTCGACCACGGCGGCCAATCTCAACAGAGATCAGCCAACTACGCAGGAGATATTATAGTGCACAAGTGTGAGCGCAATACACAGGTGCACTCACTGTTCCATCACTCTCAAATTGCGGTGAGATGGCAATCCGACATGACCGGAGAGAGATCAGGCGCAGGAACAACGGCTTTACGTGCTTTATTTTATTACAAATAAACTTAAATAAAAACATATAACACCCAGGCCAATTCATAAAAACATGTTCACGCACACAAATTTTTGTACAGTGCGGGGATCGAACCCGCGACCTCTGCTCAGAAGCTGACTAAAAAAACTACATTTACTATGAGACATCGTTATCAAGGATGTCTCATAGTAAATGTAGTTTTTTTAGTCAATGTCAAGTTTTTTGAAGGAACCCTCGACGCTGCCGAATATGTCTGATATAGTTTTCGGCTTGCCAGGTCGCTTCGACTCCACCACCCGTTTCTTGTTTTCCTTCAAGAAGAAGTCTTGGTTCGCTTTGAATCTGGCGATAGTGTCACCTGAAAGGAATAATTTCTGGTGTCAAAACTTTTTTTTTAAAGTAGATGATTCGGTTTTTTTCCCTTTCGTTGCTTCATCTGATTTATATGATGGCAAAACTATGCAGAGACATGCCTGATGACAAGGATACATAGATTTCGAATACTTTCTTACTTTTGTGACTATATAAATTTTGTGAATTTAAATTTGTAAGCGCGCTTATGATCTACGTCTCGTCAACATTATAATTGAATAATTACTTGTGAAAACTGTTTGGCCATAGGAAGACACTTTGTTTTATAAGTTTTATGTACAGGTAACACAGCTGATAATACAGCTAAGATAACACAGCTGTTTGTTTTCCAAAATAAATAATATAGAATATTCTATTGCCAGATAAGCAGACGAAAGTAAAAATTTGGTTGTTTTGCGTATGGTTTCCAGTTTACCTGGATCAACATGTCTTGGTTCCTATAGGTTTATGTCAGAAACAAAAGATGTTAGATTCTAACAAAATTAAATAAATAAATTGTTTCAACGAACACACCAATCACCTAGCCCCAAACTAAGCGTTAGCTTGTGCTATGGTGACTAGGATAACGGATAGAAGTACTCAAATACATTTATAAACACCCTGACTCAAGTACAAATACACGTGCTCATTACACAAACATTGCCCCTAGCAGGATTCGAACCCGCAACAGCCGGTTTTGTAGTCATCAATTAACCAATATCATATGATATACGAGTACGAGTATATAGGTACATTTTCGTTCTTACTTTTCCCTTGCTCGAAAGACTTGAACTCCCCGCCAGCGTCTTTCGGCAGGCCTTCCATTGGCACGAAAGGGTCCAGGGTCCTGGAGCCGACCTGGTGGATGTGCAGCACGTCCAGCAGCGCCTTCTTGAGGAACGGCCGCAGCAGCATCATCAGTTTGTCCATGAATGAGGGCGCGCTCAGGAAGTGAAGGCCTTTTAATTTAACTAACATTGCTTCCTGGAATTGACAAGGTGGTTGTGCTGTAGTTTTTATTGAAACTGCTATAACTATTGAAATGATACACATTTTACGAATTATTTAGCGATTTATTTACATTTTATTTTAACCTGACGTTTCGGACCCTTTTCAGCGTCCTTGGTCACAGGAAGACTAAGGTGTTAGTTATCTTTACATATTTTTAAAAAAATTGTAAACTACCATCATTCAAAATATTAATTTACGTTCCTGTCTACACAAAATGAGCTAACAGCACAGATATATGAATATATATCTGTGGCTAACAGTATTATGAGTTCTTGCGTTGAGTGCGGGGTTTAGCTTGAGTCTTGGCTTAAACAGGATTCAAGCTGGTGAAATTTTCCAACCATCTTCTCTATTAAAGTCTTCTAATTTTCATATTATTTTGTGAGTTGTTGTTGCGAGAAGATAAACGCTTATTTATATCATGAGAGCAATGCCTTTTTATTACCAACGCCTTACTAATTCACCTAACGACGATAACTTCATTTTTATAATAAAAAACTTTTGCAACGCAAATTGTTTTTAATTCTTTGAAATGGGTGATTTTCTTTTTTACGAGTACAGTCGACAAAGGTTTCTTTAGTTAGGCAAGTTGGCTGTACTCGTTTGTGATGGAGGTAGAGATGAAGATGAGGAGGTGATGGTCTAGAACGATCACGGTCAGCACTGCTGTGTCTATTGTAGGGTTTAGGCCTAATTTTAAGCCTACCGTACTGCACCTGAACTGATCCCGCGTGGTGGTGTATGGCTTGTACCACCTCATAGTTGAGGTGAGGCCTGTGCCCAGCAAACGGCCACATATTTAAAGCCTACTGCCAAACCTTCTACTCTTGCAGCCTATGGGGTATACGCGGCGTGTATACAGCGCACTAAGAGTTCAGTTTAATAATGCGCCGAGGGTGCTGTTCGGGCTGCCCCGTTATTGCAGCGCGTCCATTATGTTCGCGGAAAAGTACAAAGATGGTTTCCACGCAATAATGAGAAAGCGGTGTGCAGCCCTCTTGAATCGGTTGAGGAGCAGCCCGAACCGCATCTTGGGCGTGTTTGCTGAACGATGGGACTCGCCGATGCTGTGACATTGGATGCGCGTGCACACCTGTCAAGGTGGGTGAATGCAGCCGATGTGCGCTGCACACGTAAACTTTTTTATGTTAAATTCACTACTAACATTACTTTTTAAGATACTGTGTAACACTAACAATTTATGGACATGGTTTGTTTTTTTATTATTATTATTGTATACAGGCTGATGAGGTTATATACCTGCAAGTAGTACAGGAACTGCTGTATGGTCTGGATATCGAGCTTGGCCAGGTGGCTCAGCGTCATGCGGTCCAGGTCAATGAGGATCACGAAGCCGGGCCACGTGCCCGTCTCGTACTGCCACAGGTCGATCACCATCAGCACTGCTCTGTAATAAATAAAAAAAATACAATATATACAAAAATTCTTTATTCACTTAAGTGGTCAATTACAATAACGTCGAGGTTCTCCTTTTAAGTGAAATACTTGTATTAGGAGAAGCCCGCTCTTCTAGGGTACATGTAACACTTGTAAGTGATCTTAGGTTAAGTAAATTACACAGTGGTGGTTACATAATATGCGTGTGCGTTTTTGTGTGCGTGTGTGTGTGTCTGCGCGCGCGGGTGTGTGTGTGTGTGTTTGTGTTTGCGTGTGTGAGGGTGGCTGTGGTTGTGTTTGTTTGTTTGTGCGTTTTCGCGTTGTAATTTAATGGTATAGTAATTACGGTTAGGATTATCGTGCAGTTATGGTACATTAGGCACTTTAACTGATAAATGTCATCCTAAGTATGCATTAATGTCTATCGGGCGATATCACTCAAGTTGCGATAACATTGCATTATTTGACGTATGGACATTATCGCCTTTTCAATTTCAAGAATTTTTAAAAAAATCAATGACATTTAAAATTATATCATAATGTATAATTAACCTCTTAATAACAATAATAAAAAATATTATATTTCAATAATGATTGTAGACAATAGTAAATAGGTTCATATAGTTGATGGAATCAGGCGTTACTTTGCGGAAATCCATGACTAAAGCTGAAAAAGATGATTATTTTGCTTTAAATTTCCACGAAAACGGCGCGAGCGCAGGAACCAAAATACATCCAACTGTAATCACTACCACCACAGTGGTAGTCTGTCGAAGCGAAAACATCTCCTGAGGATGCCACGTGTAGTGGCGAAACGCGTCGAGTGTTTGTTGGTGTCAGTGTTGTGATTCCAGTGCATCTTCTGTGTCACGTTGTGAGTTGTAGATATTGTAAGTCCTGCGACTTCCCGTTCTACCTTTTCAGGTGATTTGGTTCCTGCGATGGCGCCGTTTTCGTGGAAATTTAAAGCAAAATAATCATCTTTTTCAGCTTTATAAATAGGTTCATTATTTTGCTATTGACAATGGCTGGATAGGCGCTCATTTACTACAATGACATCTTCTGTACACCCTATAAAAATGCAAATAAACAACATTTGGAAGGCCAGCGACGTGGCATTCCTGAGATGCTACGACACATGCTGAGTGGCCCACCTCCTCAATATCTTGTGTATGTGCATTTGAATATGTGTTTTTCAATTTTGTAAAGTATGTGATACTGAATAAACATGTTTTCTTTTTTTCTTTTACATTTCATTTATTCTCATTTCATTTCATTTCCTCTTGTGACATAGTATAGATAGATAGATAGATTAACACTTTATTGTACAACACAAAACAAACATTACAGACAAGTTTAACAAAGAAAGATGTACAATTTTGGCGGTCTTATCGCTTGCAGCGATCTCTTCCAGTAATTGTGAGACGGCAGTAATAGGCAGTAGAACGAGGTCTCCCAAGGTAGGAGTCTCTTCCAGACAACCTTCGCTTAAAGGAACATTTAATTAACAGGAAGGGGGAATTTTGAAAACACAATTTTTACGAAACAACTAAGATATATTATATATATAATTAAGTAAGATATATTATGTGTTCCGTTTGACGTCCGAAGTCCATTATTATGAGAGTACATCGTTCCTTTTCCTTGCGCTGTCGCTAGATGTCGCTTCTTCCGCCACGTGACTTCCGCGCTTTTAGCGCCCCTTGCGGCCAAACCTGGAACTAACTTCAGAAGGCAGAGCGAGCCACCGAGTTGTGTCATTGTTGCGTCGTTTTTCAAACCGAACGCTTGTCGTTAGATTTAAACGTTCATATTTTTTCATTTACTGAAAATTAAGATTTTTCTTTAACTTTCGAGAGTGAAGTAGAAAGTTATTTTAAAATTTCGTTTTGTAAATTCCGTTACGTGAATAATTGGAATGAGTGATGAAGAACCCTCCGCGCCGCGAGAGAAAATTGGTGATCGCGAGTGTTTGCCCGCACACGGAGATGTGGAACCGAGTGCCCGTCGGACTACGCGCCGCTCCAGCGGGTCGAGTTCGAGCTCGCGGACATCGTCATCGCCTGCGAGCGCCGGCGATGAGCCGCCGCCAAAGCGTCGCCGGCGCGGTACTCGCAGTGCGTCGCGAGATTCGATGCGCGACATGGACCGAAGGTTTGAGATGCTATCTCAACAGCTGGTGAGTCATGTGAACAACTTATTTTACGCGAGTTTCTCTACCATGCAGCCCAGTGTACCAAAATCCACGTCTGTTAATACGGGACCGTTGCAAGGTGCATTAGATGATCCATTTTTATGCGCCCCTAGTGCGATGAACGATATTGCCGAACTAAATGTGTCCGTCAAACAACCTTCAGTGCCTAAAGCTAATCTCGATCGCGTCGCAAAATTAACCTCGATGCAGCGTTTTGATTCCTCCGACTGGAACTCTGTGCGTTACATTGATATTCAGAAAAAATACGTAGCTTTCCCCGCGTTTTCTGAGCTTAAAGTTAACGAAGAACTGAGACGACTGGAAGACCCGTTTGCTCCAATTAGATGGTTTCAGATGGAGCGCAGTTTTGCAGCATTGTCAAACGCGTTTTTGATGCAGAATGAATTTGTAAATACCTCTCTCCGTAAAATGATTGATTGGTCTTCACAACCTAATACTAACCTTACGCCTTCATCTATCCATGACAAATTGAAAGAGTTATTCGGTAACGAATCTGAGTATAAAGAGGTCTCGCATGACATTTTACAAATTATTTGCGGAAAGCGCGCGGAAGTTTTAGAATTCCGTCGTAAGGCATTGTTAAAAGGTTTAAAAGGAAAATATATGCGTGAAGATATTGAAACGATTCCCCCGTCTTCGGAATACATATTTAACCCCCAGATGTTAGCCAACTATATACAAAAGATAGGCGGTATTGAGAAAATAGTAAAAGACAACACGTCTCGTGCAAAACCAGCAACGCGTTCAAAGTCACCGATTCGGACAAAATCACCTATTCCTTCTACGTCACGGGATAATACTTTTCGTAATACACGACAATTTAAGCCAAAACAACAAGGCAAAACCGAGAGGCGCGATTTCGATCAACGTGATAAAAGGAAGAAGGGGGGGCGAAAGGATCAGGGTACCAAGTACAGTCACAAATGACTCGCAGAGGTTTTTGGGCGGCTGTCTGCGGTTTTATCGCGAGATTTGGGCCAGATTCGATCCGCCCAAGACTATCCTCTCTTTGATTTCGTCAGCTCGCATTCCTTTCATACAAAAGCCGCATCTAGTTTATCCTACGCCAGAGATTATGCGAAAGTACCAGACCCCAAAGTCTTTTTTTTTTTTTTTTTTTTTTTTTTTTTTAACGTCAGGAAATGTCAATTACGCACCGTACCCCTCCGTCGGAGACCGGAGGGGCGTGTGTGGGACTCCCCCGTCTTCGGGTATACCCACTAAAACCTGACGAAGCCCGCTGCGTGTGGCTGTGACAGCAGGGGCCGCGGTGTCTCAACAGTCCCGCGACCCTTGACAGCAGCAACGTCCGCCCTCTAAGCAGGAGGGCGGATCTCCACGGAGTGGGGTGAGGAGATCTCATCCCACTCCAGACGGCACACTGGCGCCGTCTCTCAGGAGGGTCCGGGCGGTTAAGCTAAGACCCTCGTTTCGCCACTAGGACCAGAGTCCCAAGGACATCCCCTGCCTCCTCTGATAAGCCAGAGGGGTGCTGGGAGCCACAACCACTTCGGTGAGTCGCCGCTCGATGCGAGACAGACGCGACTCACTAGTGCCTCTGCCGCCCGATACGGGAACAGACGCAGAGGCACTCTCCACAGAGCATCTTGGCTTCACCTGTCGCTGGATTGCAACAGGCTACTGAGCCCCCTCGCCACGGCAAGGCGTGCTCTATTCGAGGGGGGACCCCAAAGTCTGCCATAATGTCTACAGAGATACAGGCCATGATTCAGAACGGAATCCTGGAACCGGCCCCTTTGAGTCCGTCGTTCATTTCCCCTCTTTTTATCATAACCAAGAGCAACGGCAAGAATCGTTTTATTTTCAATCTGAAAGCGTTAAACCAATATATGGATCCAAAACCTTTTCACTTGTTTCATCACTACCGTATGCCCAAGTTTCTTCAAGCCAACGATTGGATGACAAAGCTGGACATCAGCCAGGCATATTACCACATGCCAATCGCGGCAGAGCACCGATGTTTTCTGCGCATCAGCTACGATTGCTTACTCCAGATGACTTGCCTTCCTTTCGGGCTAGCAGCGGCTCCAAGGATGTTCGCCACAGTCACAAATTGGATCGCCGAGGTGCTGCGCAGCAGAGGTCTCCGTCTCGTGGTATACTTAGACGACTTTATTATAGTAAACCAGTGCAGAAAGACCTTAGAAGCGCACACCCAGATGGCGCTGGATTTCCTCTTCAGCCTAGGTTGGCAAGTCAACATGGAAAAGTCGATTCTTGTCCCTACAAAGTCGATGGAGTTCCTGGGTATTGTCTGGGATACACATGTCAACACCAAGAGCCTACCCTCAGACAAGGTAAGCAGGATACGTCAGTGCCTCATGACTCGCATGGCAGCCGGCAGTTGGTCCCTCAAGCAGGCGCAACGCCTCTTAGGGTACTTGAACTTTGCGACCTTCATCACCCACCGGGGAAGGTTGCATTGCCGTACGCTCCAGAGCGAAAGCAACTTACTCTTGAAACATTCATGCCGTCCCAGGCCCTTTTCGAACGAAGTGAGGCTAGAGATGGAATGGTGGCTCGTGAATATCTGCGAAAAAACTCCCATTCACCACGAAAGCTTACCAATAAATTATCTCGTCACCGATGCGTCAGACGTTCAATGGGGTGCCTTAGTAAACAACGAGATGATCGAAGGCACCTGGACCCGTCAACAACAGAATTGGCATTGCAATTTAAAGGAGATGTTCGCCGTGATTGCCGCAATCCGGTTGAAAGCGTGGAGTTTGAAAAGGTCCACTGTAATCTTGCAGAGCGACAACCGGACAGTAGTGTCGTACATAAAGAACGAAGGCGGGACCAGATCAAAGAAGTTACTCAAAATGACGAAACAACTTCTGGCACTGACGGACAGCTTGAACATAACACTTGCCCCTCACCACCTCCCGGGACGGTACAATACGGAAGCCGATCACATCTCGCGCAATCGCGCCGGCTCCGAATGGCACCTGTTGGAGGAGGCAACGATAAGAATATTCGATCGCTGGGGAACGCCAGAAATCGATCTATTCGCATCGAGCAAAGCTCACGTCGTGTCAAGGTATGCTACGCTAGACTTGTCAGACTTGAACGCCTGCTTTCAAGACGCCTTCAGCAGGTACTGGAGATTCGACCTCGCGTGGATTTTCCCTCCGCCAGCTCTACTGCCGCGCGTGCTGAACCATCTCAACTCAGCAGTGGGAAAGTTCATAATAATTGCACCCAAGTGGACGAAACCCTTTTGGCGCCCAGACCTGAGGAGCCGAGCCCTTGCCCGCCCCATGAAAATACACAACCTGACATCAGTGTTGGTAGACACAATGACGGGCCGACCTCCAGCTCAGGTTCAGAACCTCCAGTTGGAAGCCTGGCTCATTTCGGCTGGGACGCATTGACAGGCAACTGGACGAACGAAGAAAAACAACTTCTTTCTTCGTGTTGGAGAGCGTCTACATTTAAAACGTATGTACCTATATGGAACAAGTGGTCACAGTGGTGTCGTCACAATAATTTTGATTTTAGGCGTCCTTTACCTGAGAATGTAGCTAAATATTTAGCAAAATTATTTCTTACTGATCGTTTAGCTTATCGTTCTATACTGGTACATAAATCTGTTATAGCATCTATTTGTGAAACTTTATCTGATATTAAGATCTCTTCAAATCACCTGATAAAGCATATACTTAAAGCTATTTCGCTAGCTAGGCCCACTCCGCCAAGATTGCCGATTTGGGATGCCAGAATTGTTATACAGTTTATGAAAAATACAGACCCTAATGTGCTCAGTTTATTTGATGTTTCTAGACGTACCGCCACACTCTTACTACTATCATCAGGACGTAGAGTACACGATTTAACTCTTTTGCATTGTGATTCAAAACATTTTGTCGACAATGGTTCCTCTATCACGTTGCATCCCGTGTTTGGTTCAAAGACTGATTCGGCAGGTTATCAACAATCGAGTTGGACTTTTATTGCTTCGCCAGATAGAAATACTGACCTATTATTTTGGTTAAGGACTCTGATTTCTATTTCCAAAAATACTAGAGGTTCTCTTACAAATTTATTTATAACTACAAGAAACCCAGTAAGGCCAGCTACGGCTGCAATTATAGGTGGTTGGGTAAAGCGAACACTTTCCGAAGCAGGAATAGATGCGCCTCCTGGTAGCTGCAGGTCGGCAGTTTCTTCTCTTAATTTCATTGAAAAATATCCTATCAATGATGTTTTAGCTAAAGCTAACTGGCGCCATGAAAATACTTTTAGAAAATTTTATCTGAGAGATGTATCAAACAGAAGTGGCCATAGCAACAGTGCAGCTTTGGAAAAATCTCTCTCCCAGTTTTTTGCGCCCACAAGTTAAGATTAATGTTATATGTAAATTATTTAAAGCTATTTAATTGAATACCTAATTAAAAGCTATTTGATTGAATCTGTATTGAATTTGATTTGTAAACATAAACCAATTTTATTGATTTCAATTATACATTCAAGTTTCTATCACATTGTTGCGTTTTTCTTTTTATTACGCTTCGCAAGCCACCAGGAGATAACAAACAGATCTCTCATAATAATGGACTTCGGACGTCAAACGGAACACATAATATAGAAATTTTACCTGTAAATAAAATTTGTATTATGTTTCCTCAGACGTCCGAAGTCCAGACAATGTCTTCCTGGTGGTTCACCATACCACATTCGTTTATTATGAGCCGAACAATGACACAACTCGGTGGCTCGCTCTGCCTTCTGAAGTTAGTTCCAGGTTTGGCCGCAAGGGGCGCTAAAAGCGCGGAAGTCACGTGGCGGAAGAAGCGACATCTAGCGACAGCGCAAGGAAAAGGAACGATGTACTCTCATAATAATGGACTTCGGACGTCTGAGGAAACATAATACAAATTTTATTTACAGGTAAAATTTCTATATTATATATATCATTAAGTAGGTATAGTTAGTCATTAGGTAGTCAATTACATACAAACAATATCTTGATCTTCCCCCTTTCTTATAGATATGATGTCATTTTCAACTCCTACTATTCTAGGTTCTTATTCAAAATGATAAATAATACTTTGGCGCCTACCTTATAGCATCCGCAAATGTGAAGTTCCTGTAATCATAGTCGATGAGTCTTGTGTATATTACAGCCGAGCCATCGTGCGTCCTGATGTCCAGGGGTAGCAAGAGGCTGAAATAAGAAATAAAGCAATTAAGCATGTATAAATTACTGCCACGTTGGTGTAGTGGCAAAGTTTCTGCGTTACATCCGAGAGGTTCCGAGTTCGAATCCCAGGTAGAGCCAAAATTGTTTCTGAGATTTTCTGTCATGAATTTCTCAAAAACAGCTCGGAGTCGGGAAGTTGGCGGTGTTACACCCCCATGCTTCGGAAAACACGTTAAGCCGTTGGTCCTGCGCCTGATCTCTCGCCGGGCATGTCGGATTGCCGTCTCACCGAACTTTGAGTGTGATTGAACAGTGAGTGCACCTGTGTATTGCGCTCACACTTGTGCACTATAATATCTCCTGCGCAGTTGGCTGATCTCTGTGGATATTGGCCGCCGTGGTCGAAATCGATCAGGAGGACTATTATTATTAATAATAAATGTTGAGTCATAATAATACACACAAATAACTATTATTTTCGAGTCCAACTAACATTTCGACGTCTTTTTCAACCTTTAAACATCGCGAAATTATGACGTGTTATAATGCGTGTTCTTAGCATATTTGCGGTTTATTACATACTTCATTTTGGTAACTTAAAACGTGTTTTGAAAACCAGTATTCGTGTCTGACAGAAGCCCTTGATAATATAGTGTAGTATCATTATAGTAGGTACAGCAAAATAAAACGAATTTTCCTTAACGCAAACATACAACTGACAAAAACATTTTTTTGCCATAAGTATTAATAGTTTGCTATGTTACATAATACTATATTTAGGCAGATACGAGTATCTATTACAAGTGTAGGTAGGTAGGATATACCTATGTTGTTTTTGTTTTCATTTTTGTACTGTAAGACCACTGATTCTGATTTCTGTAACACAAGTGCTTAAGCTTCTTACCACGGAGTCAGATCAATGTATGGAATGTTTTTTTTGAATTATTAAAAAAAAGTTTTATGTACGGATAAGTGTATTTTTGTGCGCCTACTTCGCCACTCCCGAGCTGCGGTGGCAGCAGTTGTATGTCATGATTGGCTGCTTCATAGGTCTAGTGTACAATTTACTGGTCTACATTCAAGTTATGGGTTCAAATCCAGGGTTTGGCAAAATTGATTCTGAGAATTTCTTTCAAGGATTTCTCGGAAACAATTCGGAGTCTGGACGTTGGTGGTAATAAAATAAAAAATTCAATAAAATTCATTTATTTCTGTAAGTAGGCTAAGAACTAGCACTTTTACACGTCCCAACATATAAATTAACCCTACCACCGCTTCGGGACAATTTGGGCCAGTGCTGAGAAGAAGCGGCGCAAGAAACTCAGTCACTATTGTCATTGCCTCTTTTCAAAATTGATTTACAATAATTGTAATTGTTTGCATTTAAACATTTCCATATATCTTTGTCATTTATATAATCATCAATTTTATAATATCCTTTCGGCATTAATACATCTTTAACAACTGTTTTAAATTTATCTAAAGTGTTACATCCGCATACATAGTGCTTCGAAAAGCACGTTGGTCCTGCGCCTGATCTCTCTCCGGTCATGCGGATTGCCGTTTTACCGAACTAAGAGAGAGAGAGAAGGAACAGAGAGTGCACCTGTGTATTGCGCACACACTTGTGCAAATATCTCCTGCGTATTTGGCTAAATCGCTTCTGAGATCGGCCGCCACAGTCAATATTCGGCTGAAGCATCATGTCACGATAAGATGTAGTGGAAATTCAGATTGGTTACTCACACTGTGTTAAGCGTGTTGAGGACCTTATCGTCCACTACTCGGTCCTTGAAGAAGTTGACGAACAGCGTCTTAAGCGTGAGGTTGAGGTCCAGCACCTCCTTCGCCACGCCGGAGCTGCGGTCGCAGCAGTGATATGTCAGGATCAGGTCTAGGTCTGGAAATTCAGAAATAATTGATCTTTAGCTTACTAACAATTACACCAGCATGTCATGCACTTCCAAAGCAAGCTGTTTTTTTTTACTTTATATTTTGTCCAAGAATTTCGAAGCACAAACCTAAGAATTTAAAAATATCTCAAGATCGAGAAGGCACAATTTACACGAGAATCCTCAAACGTAGCTATCGAGTATGCAACACCCACATCCCTCGTGTTTCTTTCGAAATGTCAGCGTTTTTTTAACCTTAGGTACGTATTACGAGTACAAATATTTATTAGGGTTCCGTACCTCAAAAGAAAAAAACGGCACCCTTATAAGATCACTTTGTTGTCCGTCCGTCCGTCTGTCAAGACCGTTTTTCTCAGGAACGCGTGGAGGTATCAAAATGAAATTTCTATATGATACTTAGGTCTACTGTTCCTGGAAGCTGTATAAAAATCAATCTTCTAAGCCAACGCAATCAAAAGATACACCCATTTAGGCCGCAAATTTTCGAAACTCGCACGCGAATCAAAACCTACAGGGTACTTCCCGTAAACTTAGAATCTTGAAATTTAGTACGAAGTCACGTCTTATAGTACAGATATAGGGAAAATTACGAAAACCGTAAATTTTCAGTTTCATCATATATAAAAAAATATTTTTGAAAAATATTTTTGACAATTTTGAAAATTTCACAGTTACTTCTCCTTAACTTATGAACGCGTTGGGATATTTAATTAAAATTTATATTAAATCCTTAAGTCTATAATACCCGTGATGGGTGAACTTTTACTTATATTCCTACAGGTTTGTACGGAACCCTCGGTGCGCGAGTCCAACTCGCACTTGACCGGTTTTTTAAAAAAAAAAACACATTTGAACTGTTAGTTTTATTCCTTACGTCCAGTTAAATAATATGGTTTAATTGTAACTAACCTCTTCCTATCTATAATTATTTTTGTTCTTCATCATTTTTCATCAACTGAAATCCAGCTCTCATGTTTATTTATATATTAAGAAATGCTGTAGGCATAATTGATATCTGCTTAAGCTGTTACATGACTCATAGATTTAACAGTATCCATGAGGTGCACGTGTTTCTAATAATCACGTGGAAGTGTTTATTTCCTTGCGTTTAAACATTTTTACAGCTAGTATCAATGTCACTTACTGCCTTACACATTAGGTCGTTTCGTTACAAGCTACACTTAGTGTGGATAGGTTGTACTTAGGGCCCGAGCAAGGACGAGTGCTGTTCTAGCAATTAGTTTAATGTTTAATTTATATCTACTATAGCTAGTCGTATTATTACTAAATTATATATTTGTTCCATCATTGTGATTCCATGACTGTCCTCGCGAATTCCCAGAGTTTTTATATTTTATTTGGGATAGAGGGAGCAAACCTTTGCTCTTGACCCAAGACTCAGCCCAACGAGGCAAAGACTGAGTCTACGATGGAGCGAGCTCACTTAAAAAAAGTTTACTCTAGCTTTGAAAATTCCTAGGTTGTAACTGGAGGGACTGACGCAGGTAATGAGTGCCACTCTTTTGTAGTGCGCATCAGAAATGTAGATGAGAAGCGCTTGGTTCGTAACAGTGGAACATCGACACGGTACGGATGGTATCCCGCGGTACTGGCGACTGGTGGTCCGATGGTAAAAGGGGCCGTTGGAATAAGCTGGTTTAGTTCATGACCACACTCGCATGACAGTTGATTCTTTTAGGTGCGTACCACAGATATACGATAAGACTAGATACCTCATATGGACCATCCATGCATGCCCCCGATATGCGCCGATCACTCATCGCGCGCATTTACTTCTCCGTCACGTTTCAACCGCGCTTGCGACAAGTCGTGTGCCTAGAAGTGTTCGAAATGCCAATTTGTTCGATAATTAATTGCAAAAGCTGTTCAAAACTACAGAGTCGTGTTCATGGAGGTATTTCATTTCATCGGTAAGTATTTTTATTGCACAAGAGTCGGTAATTTAATTTAAAATCATTTAAAACGATAGCATGTATTACTCTTGATACCTTAATTCGATAATTCCATATTTAAATATCTTTGTTTAACACGTGTTACATTAACGTTGTTACTAGGTAAGATCACAACTCAGTATTTAGCTAGCAAGCAATGAAATGCAAACGATAGAAATGTTTAGAATCTAGCAATGTTCATGGTAGCGGCATTTTTATCATTTTCCTGTCAAATGAAGCAAATAGTGATGTATATTTAGTTTAAATAAGTCGATGTAACGATTAATCGATATTCCATTCAATTGACAGGAAAATGAGAAAGGAAAATGAGAGATATTTACCGCACATGTTAAGGATGAGGACTTTATAGTAACAAAAAGCGCAGGCGCAAAAAGGTTACATGAAATAGCATATCCGACAGTCCAGGTGCTGTGTGGTATAGAAAATGAAGAGGTATGTAGATAAATAGTAGTATATCATCTCTCTTTGTACGACTTAAAATGAAATTTATAATGTTGCTTTTATAGAAAATTTGTCATCAACATTTTTTAGCTCGACAATGAGAAGAAAATGATTATACTCTGTCTGGACAGCGTACTATTTATTTCGGTGATATTTCTAAATATTTTTATGCAAATTATCGTTGTTGTACACATAAATATACTGTATAAAACATCATAATAATGATAATAATAGGCACAAAATACACTACATGTTTTGATGAGTTTTATGTTGAATAGGTACCTACCTATTCAACATAATACTCGTCCAACTACCAATATTAGGTGATCATCTGTCTCATCTACAGATATAAGATGTTTGTAGTCAATGATGTTTTCTATGTATAATATGTATTTATTTACAAAAAAAAGTATTTAAGTATGTTTATCCGTTGTCTAGTACCCATAACACAAGCCTCGTAGCTTAATTTGGGACTAGAGAGTTGGTGTGATTGTTGTGAAATATTTATTTATTTATTTTATTTAATGATTTTCGCCATGTAAAAACAAAGTTACACCAAGCTTTAATGCTGTCCTACATTAAAATATTTCACAGACTGCACGCACGTCCTCTCTCGTCGAAGTGTGTATGTTTACTAAAGATGCGCGATTGCGTATGAATGACATTATTCGAATTATTCGATTGTAGAAGTCATTCGAATTATTCGAACAACCTTGCAAATCATTCAAATTTGACAAAAGGCAAAAACCATATAAGAAAGTTTATTTTACGACATAAATTACCGACAATAAATTAAAATAATTACAAAAAATAGTAGTATCAAACCATTCGATTGTTGGATTCAGTAACAATTGCCCATCTTAAAGGTTTACTGAGTGACTCGATCGATCAAAACGATTTATGCGATTCTGTTGGCTCTATGTACATCACTAAAATTTGCTAGTGTTATTACGTTATAGTGTCTTTCAGTTCGATTCCTTGCAAAATATCAATGAACTTATAATTGGATGTGAATGAAAACAAACACGAACAAAAGAAAAACAATGAAAAGCCAAATCACACTCAAAATGTAAATAATTAATTAGTTTCAAACAGCTAAGTATTTGTCTAACCTGCTTCGGAGTTATTTATATATTTTGTTGTACCTAACATGCTTAATTAGAAGAAGAAGAAGAAATATTTATTTGGCACATATTACAATACAATATAGTGAAATTTAAACTAAAATTAAGCAAACCATAAAGAAAATGAATGTAATATTATGACCAAATTGGTCCTCACTCAGCATTATTGCCACGGCAAGCCATAGCGCTGGTTTTCTATGGGAACCACTGAGGTTTGTAGATGTCACCACCCGACCAAGCAAACATTAACATATTTATAATATTTACAATTCAAAGCAGTGAAACTTTATAGTGTGTGCATATGTGTGTGTGTGTGTGTGTGTGTGTGTGTGTGTTAGTGCGTGTCCGAGCATGCAAGTTGAATCATAAACTGTCAAATACCTACTAGCAGGTACCTACGGGTAAACCTGATGTTATTTACAAGGTTAGTCTACGTGTAGGTCAGTTATCCTTGGCCTCTGGTACTCGAAAAACAAACAAAAAAACCTGTAATGTGACTTCGTCGGCGAATCTCAACTGATAAATAAATAATAAATATTTCACAACAATCACACAAATTCTCTAGTCCCAAATTAACCTACGACGCTTGTGTTATGGGTACTGGACAACGGATAAACATACTTAAACATTATTTGTTTTGTAAGAAAATACATATTATACATAGAAAACACCCAGACCAGTACAAACACATATGTTCAAGCACACATATGCTTGTACTGTACAGGGATCGAAACCGCGACCCTGTTTGTACTGTGGTGTAGTATGGGGGTGTTATATGTATTGATTTAAGTTTATTTTAAATACCACTATTGATTCTGATATCTGTAACATAAGTGCTTCAGCTACTTACCACCGAGTCAGATCAATGTTGCATATTGATATTGTTGTATATTTATTTATTATTCCTTCCACAGATTTTTAACCTGCAAAAATAATAACTTAAGTTTGCAGTGTGAATGGTCATAATCACGATTAAAAATAAAACGATCCTACAATATGGGTACATAGAACAGGTCTTTTGACGACCGCTTGGTGCAGTGATCCACAGGTCGGGCTTCTAAAACCAAGGGTCGCGGGTTCGATCCCCGCACAGTACAAGCATAAGTGTGCTTACATGTGTGTTTGTATTGGTCTGGGTGTTTCCTATTATAATATGTATTTATTTACAAAAAACAAGTATTTAAGTATGTTTATCCGTTGTCTAGTACCCATAACAAAAGCCTCGTAGCTTAATTTGGGACTAGAGAATTGGTGTGATTGTTGTGAAATATTTATTTATTTCCATAACGTGACGACCAATTTGGTGTAATGGTCAAGAAGTTGACTATTAACCAAAAGGTCGCGGGTTGGATCCCCGCACTGTCTACTGACTGTCTGTCTTGCGTGCATGAACATGTGTGTTTTTTACTGGTTTGGGTGTTTTCTATGTATGTATATATGTTTATCCGTTGTCTATTACCCATAACACAAGCCTCGTAGCTTAATTTGGGACTAGAGAAATGGTGTGATTGTTGTGAAATATTTATTGATTTATTACAACTACTTACCTGTGATGTACTCAGCAGGCAAATGCGGCTGGGTGTCCAGCCAGTCACGCAGCTTCCTCACGTCTGCTGGCGATATCAGGGTCTTCTTCTTATACTCCTCGTCGAGAGGGAACTCCGTCACCGTTTTTGGACTTGACATATTTCTGCAAAAATAATAAGTTACATAAATAACGTGAACGCACGTCAAGCTGTTGGTCCCGGTTAATATCGATAGATATTAGACGTTAAGCCTGGCCAGAGGTCCTCAGGCGGCTTAATGACATTTGACAGTAAGGTTGGTCACTTACCTTAAAACACCATTCTACTAATCCGCACTAAGCTCGCGTGGTGGAATACGAGTACGGCTCGTACCACCTCATAGTTGAGGTGAGGCCTGTGCCCAGCAGTGGGACGTATATAGGCTGATGAGATGTGATGAGAAATAAGTTTTCTTACTAACTACTTCACAGCTTCGAGTTTTGTGTTCAACTTTTGACGCACCTACCGTGGGTTCGAATCCTGCTAGGGGCAAATGTTTGTGTGATGAATACGAGCATTTTTCCTGAGTCATGGGTGTTTATACATGTATTTAAGTATTTATATCCGTTATCTTAGCCACCATAGCACGAGCTAACGATTAGTTTGGGGCTAGGTAATTGGTGTGTTCGTTAAAACAATTTATTTATTTATTTACCCTTTTCCCAAAATAGCGGTTAATTGAATGAATCGCCGAATGTCATTTTACATTATAACATTCAATTCAGAATTTTAATTTAAACTATCAGCTAATCATTATGTTTTAGTTTCACGATACGAGCTTTCGTATCATTCTTGGGTTTAATTAGAAGAGGAACAATACAAGGAAAGTGTTTCAATATTTTTATAAATACTAGCTGACCCGGCGAACTTCGTACCGCCTTAGCGTTGCAATGATTGAACAATGTCATCGAATGACATTGTCATTAGTTACGCGCGTTTTTTAAAATATGCAAAATTAAATGTATATTTTTCAATATTTCTGAGAGATTTTCTTAATATTTTTTTGCCGTAAGAACCTTCTCCTAATAATAACAAATACAACAAAAAAAGAATTAGTGAAATCGGTCCAGCCATTCACGCGTGATGCCGTGACCAAGGAAAACGGGTTTCATTTATATATATATATATATAGATAGATGATGATGTTTATAAGGGTTATTTATGTAATTCCCAAAACAAAATACTAAATGAAGTTGATTTGAATTCAATTTTCCCACCCCCTGTTACTTAACTAACGTCATTAAGCATTAAAAATAGGAATTCAAACTAGAACTGATTTCAGAAGATTTAACAAATCAAAAAATCTATGTTATTATAAAATAATTAATAATATATTAAATAATCTATGTTATAATTAAATATAAATTATTTTATATTGACTATTGTTTGTGTGTAATGTATGTTTTTTTTAGTACTTAAATGTATAAATTTGATTTACATCTCATGATGGGTGCAATTTTATTTCACCTTGAACTTTTTTTTCATCTATTTGACATTTTTGGATAATGTATGTGTACATTTTTCAAAATATATATATTTTACGTCTGCACGAAAAAACCTGCATAGATTACTGTCAAATATGCACCTATATGTTAAATATGCAGATTGCTGTCAGACTGTCTAATTATTAAAATATAAGTAAAAAATAATAATTAACATCGAAGATATTTTTGCATTTAAATAATAAAGTGTTTTATTTTTTTCTGATTCGAATATCATTTGAAAAAACACTTATCTTATTATCTGGACAATAGAATAAACTGCGTTCTGCTATTTATTCGCACCACTTACTTTGTGATACCTAAGTGTAGTTGCATGGTCATGTAATTACAGACTGGAAATACACGACCATGTTGACAACTGATACAACAATTGTACGTACTAACATGTGATTAGTATGTCGGGACTTTAGATGATAACAAGCAAACCAAATCAACTGTTCTTCCACACTATAATAATAGTCCTCCTGGCCGATTTCGATCAAGGCGGCCAAACTCAACAGAGATCAGCCAACTACGCAGGAGATATTATAGTGCACAAGTGCGAGCGCAATACACAGGTGCTCTCACTGTTCCATCACTCTCAAAGTTCGGTGAGACGGCAATCCGACATGACCGGAGAGAGATCAGGCGCAGGACTAACGGCTTAACGTGCGCACCGAAGCACGGGGGTGTAACACCGTCAACTTCCCGACTCCGAGCTGTTTTTGAGAAATTCACGACAGAAAATATCAGAAACAATTTTTGGCTCGACTTGGGATTCGAACCCAGGACGTCTCGGATGTTAGGCAGAAACTTTGCCTCTTCACCAACGAGGCCGTCACACACACACACAGTCCACACTATTGTACTAAGGCTGCCATCAATTGATAGAACCTTTTTTTACACTATATAATGGCATTGATATTATCATCAACAAGGCTTACAAAAGTCTGGGATTTGTTCTAAGGGGTATTACAAATAAATGTCTTTAGTCTGAAAATGGTTTATTTTGTCTATGTAAGAAGTATTCTTGAACATGCTAGCCCTATATGGTGCCCCCAGTACGTTATATATATAACTAGGGTTAAAAGTATATAAATATATAAAAGTATTTAAAGCCCTGGCGATGATCGCTAGTAGACTCGACCCTACATAGGGCCCTGTGGTTGCAGGCATGCTCCCGTGCAAACTTTTTAGTGCGGAGTTTTTGATTTTTAATTCTATGTTTTATTATTATCATTATTTTATTTTATTTTGTGTTAATAGTTTTTGACTTTAGAATGTAAATTATTAGTAAAATTTAATTTAATTTTTAATATTAAAGTTTTCCTCATGGGTGTGTATGTACTGTTGATGTTGATGTACTTTATTAGAAAATGAGGTCACAAATAAATGAAAAATGTGAGTGTTTTTCAATAGTTAGAACAAATGAATTATTCTAATCAGTGTTTTTGTTTGAACCCTCTAAATTTCAGTATTTTAAGATATTTTATGCTAGAGCTCGTGAGTTTCCGTTTCGGCCGAAACTGAAGCCACGGCCGAATATTCGGTTTCAGTATCGGTCGGACTCTATTTATGCAGTCGTTTTTGACATCCTAGGTCAACAAGATGTTAATCTTCAAAGAACTGCTTGGTTTTTCTGTCACCTTGCTCTCAGAATTACAATGTCAATCGCAAATGTAGACCGCTGTAGAGGTCAGTAAGTAGGTACTTAATTAACAGTTGCTCACACGAAGAAATTTTTTGGCACTGAACTTTTAATTATTCGTAAAATAGTTATTGGACTATATGTACTTTTGAGCGTTGCATTTTAAGATAACGAAAAATTATGAATATTTTGTTATTTTTTATAATAATATTGACATTGGAACTGATTTTAAAACAATTAAAAATAATTGCTGTAATATTTTATTATTTAAAAAAAGCCACTTCACACAGGTGTATTTTTTTAAACTGAATAACATATAATCTGAAAAAACCATGATTAAAATTAGCTATAATATTTTTTTACTCAAAATAACCCACTATACACAGGATATATTTTTTAAACTGACTAACATGTAACCTTCGAACGGCTTAAAAAAGTGTTAAACAAGTACCTTGTTTTGGTTGTCGAATTAGCGGCGCGGAGCGTAAGTCATCAGCGTCTGACAGTCCGGGTAGCACTGGCGAGGAGGAAAAAAAATACACGTGGAGGCAGTATTACGGCTACGGTTACCTGATGTCACACTGTAAGCAACATAAGTAGGCTTTATCCCACAGAAATCCGGATAACCTTGAAAAGCACGATCGCTGATTTGTGCGAGAACCGGTGTAACCAAACTCACTTACGTTAAGTTACAACTAAAAGTCCTCCTGGCCGATTTCAACCACAGCGGCCAATCTCAACAGAGATCAGCCAACTACGCAGGAGATATTATAGTGCACAAGTGTGAACGCAATACACAGGTGCACTCACTGTTCCATCACTCTCAAAGTTCGGTGAGATGGCAATCCGACATGACCAGAGAGAGATCAGGCGCAAGACCAACGGCTTAACATGCGCACCGAGGCACGGGGATATAACACCGTCAACTTCCCGACTCCGTGTTGTTTTTGAGAAATTCATGACAGAAATTCTCAGAAACAATTTTGGCTCGACCTGGGATTCGAACCCAGGACCTCTCAGATGTAAGGCAGAAACTTTGCCACTACACCAACGAGGCAGTCAACTAAGTTACAACGAAGAACCCTCTAGTTTGGATTGGTCAATCGTAGCGGTCACAAAAGAGTGTTTTGTGCTTTATACCAAGGTACAGATGACAGCACTTAAAGGTTAGCACATCTTATGCAATGCATCCTAGGCCCTGGTGTGCTAACGTACATACATACATGTCCCAGGCATACGCTACCATGCTTCAACACAATTAGTTGCGCAAGTAAGCTTCTTTTTGAACACAATGTCATTCTAAAAGTTTTTAGCATCACATACATTGATCTGACTCCGTGGTAAGTAGCTAAAGCACTTGTGTTAGAAACGTCAGAATCAACAGTGGTATTAACAATAAACTTAAATAAATACATATAACACCCAGACCAGTACAAACAGACACGTTCATGCACACAGATGTATGTACAGTGCGGGGATCGAACCCGCTACCTCTTGGTTGATAGTCTATAAATTGATATTGAATGGAATATACTCGTAATATGTATTTCTGCTTATCCCAAATTTCTAATCATTTCTGCTTAGCCCAAAGGTATGACTGGTAGAGAATGCCCTACGGCGTTAAGTCCACCTTTTGTACAAAGTATTGTTGTGCAATAAAGCTTAAATAAATAAATATATTGATTGAAAAATAGTATATGAATTGAGTTTGTCTGAATTATAAATTAAAGTATGGTTACTAAGTTATAAGTGCAATTGTCTAGCATAAGACCTGCTATAATATGTATGTATTTAACACTTAGTTGGCAAATAAAAGAATATGAATGAATGAATACAACTGAAAGAATCAACAAAAATACTTGTAAAACTAACAAACTTTAGTATTGGATTGTAGTTAGGTTATGGAAACATTATTTTTCAAAGCTTTTTAGTTATAGCCCGTAGTCAAATGCTGTGTGTAATATAAGTTTGCTTATTTTTGGTACGTACTGGGTCTACTGCCTTCGCGCCACAATGAGACACGTAAAGATCGACCGTGGATACTTAATGTACAAATTACCTTACATTTTGGTAAATTAAGTAATTATTTTGGAAAGCATTTGTTTTTTTAAATTGTATGATAATAACGAAGTTTTAAACATTTCAAATCATATTACGTTATTTTTTGTTTGAAAAATTGATGAAAAATATTGTTTTTAGTTAATTGCATTGTTTGGTGCTATAAAAAAACACCAGATACATCTTTCTTAGCCATTATTATTAAAGCAAGTTTGCTAGAGTCAATATAAAAATGTCATCATCGGTAAACTTATAAGTAGGTACTCTAAGTAAATATGGGTACTGCAATGACTTGTTTATTGTATTAATAAGATTAAAGCTGAAAAAGATGCTTATTTTGCTTTAAATTTCCTGCGCTGGCGCCGTTTTCGTGGAAATTTAAAGCAAAATAATCATCTTTTTCAGCTTAAGTCATGGATTTCCGCAAAGTAACGCCTGATTCCATCAACTATATTAATAAGATTGTCTTTTTTCCCTTTACCCTTTACTATCCCTTTTTTTACTTTGTTACATGTGAATAAAGATCTAAGCCCACTAGTAAGTGAGCTTTTGTATTGGATAATGATTATAAATTTGCATGCTGTTTGACGCGGCTAAATAGGTTAAAACACTATTTTAAGATAACCAACAAATCACATGTTAATTGTACCCAATATACGCAAATAAATGTTTCTATTCCAATTTCTTTGCTGGGCTTCGCTATATCAGGTAAGGTTCCACTACATCACCTACAAGTTGTAAGTTACAGTTGTAAGTGATAATTACCTAATGACAACCACTATGGTGTAATGATCAAGAAGTTGACTACTAACCAAGAGGTCGCGGGTTCGATCCCCGCGACCAAATGTACAAACATTTGTGTGCATGTACATTTCTGTTTGTACTGGGTGTGGGTGTTATATGAATTTATTTAAATTTATTTGTAATACCACTGTTGTTTCTGATATCTGTAACACAAGTGCTTAAGCTACTTACTACAAAGTCAGATCAATTTTTGTGATGTTGTTGTATATTTAAATAAATGAAGAAGTTACAAAAGAATCAAACTGCGGCATTAGTCCTACGCGGGTGGTGCCACCACCACTCTATGCCAAAGAGTGAAGGTTCTCTCTCCTCGTTCATTCGTTCGGCAATCCCATTCTCCATTCAACACTCTCTAGAATCCCGGTCACTCAGTGTCGAGTCGTCTCTCCTGCGATTCGGTCGTGTAGTGAGTGCTTCTACGATATTCAATGGTACGTAATACGATTTTATTTCTTTTGTAAAACTCATACATAAGAATACACTTCCAGCTTGTATTCAATAGTTTGTGTTGAGAGAATAAGACAGTGGGTGATGGTTGTGGAACAAAAGCCTTGATAACATTCGTGCTGTACTTTGCAAGTTTTTTTAATAGTTTGTTAGAGCTTATAAATATTATTTGCATAAGCACGTTGACGTCAAAATTTCATAGTCCATTTGATACTATTTCGTTGCATATTAGATCTATGTCAATGTTGTCCTTAAAGGTTACGTAAATAGGCTTTTGAAATGCAACGATTTGCACATAATTGGTCAAATTGAAGCCTAATGGCAGCTGTGTGTCTTCATATTTTCAGTTTCTTTCTTGGTTCAGTTGTAAAAAAGGCAACTGAAATTACTTAATGTTTGTGAGTAACGTGATACACTTAGTTTTAAATGTAAAGCCACGTTGAAATATTAAAGGTACGCGTCCACAGACCCGCCATAGATGCATAGCACGTAATGGATAATTTAGTTTGCCGTATATGAAAACTGCGGACCAGTTGACGCTGATGCACATGAGTAGAAAATTAGTTGATGCGATGCGTCCGATGCGTGCCTTGCAGGCATGTGAACGCTTACCTTTAAACGGATCAATCGAACAATGCATTGTCTCTCCTAAATCTATCGTGAGATTCCGAACATTTTTAACAACCTTCGAAGTTCAATGTTTTTCGTCGTACCTACTTGCTTTCAATTAATTTTATTTGTATCTAGCGGGTCCCGCAGACGTTGTTCTATTCTTTTTTTTTCTTTTTTTTCCGTAATAACCATCCTCGTATTTCAACGAACATTATTTGAAAAAATTGGTTGCCTGTAAAGTCGGTATATGCGCGAAAGTTTTACGTGACAACGACTTTGAGTGGTAAAATAATTTTAATGTGAATATTCATTCGTATAACATGAACCGGTGTGTATGCCTATCTCTCTCTCTCTCTCTCTCTCTCTCGCTCTGTCTCTCTCGCGCGGAACGTGAGCGGAGCAGCGTAACGCAGTTTCTTGAAGTGTCACCCGGCAAACCAATTTATAAGACGTTGTCACGTCAAAAAATAGTGTAATTGGTTCTGCTGTTCTCGAGATGTGTGCTTACCAACACATATTACGATTCATTAATATGCGATTCATTTATATATTATAGAGATAGATGATCGACGACCGCTTGGTGCAGTAGTCCACAGGTCGGACTTCTAAACCAAGGGTCGCGGGTTCGATCCCCGCACAGTACAAGCATATGTGTGCATGAACATGTGTGTTTGTACTGGTCTGGGTGTTTTCTATGTATAATATGTATTTATTTACCAAAAAAAAGTATTTAAGTATGTTTATCCGTTGTCTAGTACCCATAACACAAGCCTCGCAGCTTAATTTGGGACTAGAGAATTGGTGTGGTTGTTGTGGAATTTTATTTATTTATATATGTCAAGTAATAGCGTTCGCTATCAATCAGAATATTCAAATGAGTTTCGCATGCTGTTGAATTGTATCATCTGAGGCTCTAGTCTCTAAGCTGTTGTCTGTATTTTCGGATGTTGTTATCCCTGTCACACTTACAAACTCGACCGTGCGAGCGAACGCACTGGCTTTATCCAGAAATACAGACGAAACATCATTTGATTAGTTTAGTAGTAGTAGTCCTCCTGGCCGATTTCGACCACAGCGGCCAATCTCAACAGAACAGCCAACTACGCCGGAGATATTATAGTGCACAAGTGTAACCGCAATACACAGGTGCACTCACTGTTCCATCACTCTCAAAGTTCGGTGAGACGGCAATCCGACATGACCGGAAAGAGATCAGGCGCAGGACCAACGGTTTAACGTGCGCACCGAGGCACGGGGTGTACACCGCCAACTTCCCGACTCCGAGCTGTTTTTGAGAGATTCATTACAGAAAAACTCAGAAAATTTTTTTTGCCCGACCTGGGATTCGAACCCAGGACCTCTCAGATGTAAGGCAGAAACTTTGCCACTACACCAACGTGGCAGTTGATTAGTTTACGCAGAATGTTAAAGGACACTTGAACGTGTCAACTGCTCGGTGTTCATATATGTATTTATTTCAATCTGGTTCCAACACAAAAATGCGGAAGCGTGCAACCTCATCGCGCTTTGGAAAGGTTAACTTTTGCAATTAAAAGGAGGTTTGCCATTTTTTAACACGCTTTTATTAGATCGGGGTGTATGTATGTATGAATGTATGTAACGGAATTTTTGAGCTCAATTTTCACAAACTTCTAGAAATCGGATTAATTTGAAACTTTGCACACGTATTAAGTACGGATGACAATGCAATTATTTGATAAGTTTTCTATAATCCTTATTAACTAAAAAAATAATAAAAAAATAGTTTAAAAAAATAAAAAAAACACGCTTTTATTGCAAACTAAAACAAAGAAAATAATTTCTGAGTACACGGAATTTATATTACAGTAGAGTTAAAAGCGTGGGGTACTCGGTATAGTAGTAGGTATGTGAAAATCATCCTATTATTGACAACTATAAAAAGAGAAGTATGAAAACGTCATAAAATGCACCCCACGATTTTTAAAAGCGTGTTTTTTAGCTTTTTAAACTATTATTTTTTCATTGTCTTCAACGCACTATAGGTTGAGGTCATAGAGACGTTTAGCTACTTCACTACGGTCGGTAATTTGTTTGTGACCTCGACCTTATGAGAAGCTATCAGATGTTGATCGCCTGCTATCCATTTTGAATTGTAGCTAATTAGCTGTTATGATGACAGGCAAATAAGAAGTGGGTGGTGTCATTGACAAAGATAATGGAAAGGCATAGACAATATTATGATGCCTTAGATTTTCCTAATTAAGGTTATCGTTTGGCATGTCAATTTCATTAGAAACGATTTGGTTCGTATACATTTTTAATCAAACTTTATTAGTTATAATTGATATAAATACACATTTTAATATTTGGATGCCACATCATGGTGATTTATCACTCTGTAACATCATTTTAACTATGTTGGTGACCATTTTATAAAATAATGTTGTAAATGAAAATTTCACATAATATGTGAAATTTTCATTTACAACATGTAAGCGTTGTTGTTAATTAATGTAACAAAAACATATTATGTTTTTGTTACATTAATTAACAACAACGCCTGCGCTTGTAAAAGAGTTCAACGCGTCAGTGCTAGGATCAATGTTTTCACCGTTTTTATAATTTTTCAATACATAAGTAATTGTTTAAAAAATGATTGGAGATAATTTTATTTTTTGGAACTTGTCGCTGGACATAACTTTTTTTTTAAATGAGCACGCGTGTTTTAATTGGTCCTTGTTGGGATTTAAAAAAAATTGCGCAAAACCATGCGAGTTTTAAGCGGTCCTAGTAGCATTAAAAAAATGTCTTGTATTAGTATCCCGAGGTTTTATTGATGAAAGAATATAAAGTAAATGTGACAGTTGCACGTGTAGAAAGTTTAGAAGAACACCTAGGAAAGCGTCATTTGGACTGCGATTCTACTGGCACTGCCCACTTTCTAGTAGATTTGACAAGGTTCTGTTTTTTTTATATATACTGATACATAGCACGAATGATTCCAGTTGGAAAGTTTCCGATTCGTATGTGCACTAATATTTTAAATAGTAAAGATTATCTTTTGGTTGTTTGAATTGATTAGGCTCCGAACTACTGAACGAGTAAAGGTGTTCTTTGTGAGTCTATTAACAAAAGTTAATTAATTTTATTGATTTTTTTATTGGACTTTTACCATTAGAATCTTACATTATCTCTGATGAACATAAGCTATATTTAATGTATAGTAAAATACGTAGATATCATAAGTATTAGAGAACCTAATAAAACGGTGGCGAAGTTACTGGCGGAAAGTTATACCTCCTAAAAATTCTTCTTTTCAGTCTTCTACATCTTTTAAAGGCAGAATTAAATGGATGAATCATTACAATAACAAAGAATATCTAATGTATGGCTTAATGTAATCTCTACTTGCAGATATATTGCAAAGCTGAAAAAGAGTATTATATTTAATATTTAATAGCAATAGCTTTAAATTTCTACAAAACGACGCCAGCGCAGGAACCAAATACATCCAACTGTAATCACCTGAAAGTCGCAGGACTTAGAACACCAACAATTCACAACGTGACACAGAAGATGCACCTGGAATCACAACCACGGTCACAACAGTGTAGTGGCGAAACACGTTCCAGATCGATCGAATTCCAGGTGCATCTTCTGTGTCACGTTGTGAGTTCTAGGTATTGTAATTCCTACGGCTTTCAGCACTAGCTTTTTTAGGTGATTACAGTTGGATGTATTTTGGTTCCTGCGTTGGCGTCGCTTAGTGGAAATTTAAAGCAATATAATACTCTTTTTCAGCTTTAGTCATGGATTTCCGCAAAGGAACGCCTGATTCCATCAACTGTAGATAAATTGTAAGCCAGTGAGAATGACACTAAAAAAAAACTATTTTTAGGTTGAAATAGTAAAATGAAAATCCGGAATATCGGAGCACATTACGAATGTCGATCACCGGTCGTTATCCAAGGTGAGGGTGTCCGGTTAGGTCGCATTTCTCGAAAACTTGCCTCCTCCACATATTTTTTTGGTGAGGACATTAAAAAATGTATCAAGTGTGCATTTAAGATGAATGTTTCTGTACGATTTACCTAAAACCACACAATTAGGTCAAATCATTTTTGCGCATCAGCATTTAGCGTAAAACCTTACAAAGTTAGTTGTGTTTTGAGTTAAACGACGACGATGTTTGAAGTTAAAGTTTATTATTTACGTTCACATAGTTTAGTTGTTTGTTTGTCGGAAGCTCGCGCTTAACTGGCTAATATATACAAGTAAACACACTGTCGCGCTAAAGTTTCAAACAGGGCACAAATTTGTCTTCTTAGAGCGGTCCGGTTGAGCTAAATTTTTTGACGTGACAACGTCTTATAAATTGGTTTGCCGGGTAACACTTCAAGAAACTGCGTTACGCTCCGCTCACGTTCCGCGCTCACAATGAGAGC
Organism: Pyrausta despicata; assembly: GCA_963921415.1. NCBI lineage: Eukaryota > Metazoa > Arthropoda > Insecta > Lepidoptera > Crambidae > Pyrausta > Pyrausta despicata. Next base: position 1,159,987 of record OY992865.1, read on the forward strand.
GAGTGAGGGGCACGCGTCCCTTCGACTCGGGCATGGTTAGCCCGCCTAAGAGCGAGTGAGACAGACATAAAAAGTTAAAGGCACGCGTCCCTTCCACTCGAGCACAGTTAACCCGCCTAAGAGCGAGAGAGACAGAGCGAGAGAGAGAGAGTGAGAGAGATAGGCATACACACCGGTTCATGTTATACGAATGAATATTCACATTAAAATTATTTTACCACTCAAAGTCGTTGTCACGTAAAACTTTCGCCCGTATACCGACTTTACAGGCAACCAATTTTTTTATAAGTACACGTTTGGTTTCGATGAAAATGCACAATTATACAAGGTGTTACGAAAAACCTCGTTATAACTGAAGGTTGTTGTTGTGAAAGGAGAACTGCACAACATTCCTAAAGATACCTAGGTCAAAATCTCAAAAAAAATGGGACCTCCCATACCTGAAATTGCCTATCAGCTGATCGATTTACTATGGGTGAGCCAAAAAATTTTTTTGAGATCTAGGTTTCTTTGACAAATTGTTCAGTTTTACGGGCACAACAGCACTCTTCAGTTATTACAGTATTTTTTGTAAAACCCTGTAATATAAAAGCTTATTTATTTTCTAATGTTCTTAGGATTCTCAGACTCAACTTAGCAAAAGATTACGTACTTTAATAATATAATAGCCTACTGAAAATCGTCGCCAACCTAGATTAGCAATAGATAAGAAAGTGGTTGGTAACTAATTACTAGTTATTTCTCCACTGGGTGCACTGCTCCAATTTCGCCATCGATCTATTTATATATCCTACCTGTTTTGTATTACTTAGCTTCAATAGGTTGCAGTCATTTGTATAGTAACATGAAAGTGCAAACAACTTAGATGAAACCAAACAGAGGAAAATACGGTACGTCCGATATATCTCCTGCGTAGTTGGCTGATCTCTGTTGAGATCGGCCAGGAGGACTATTTTTATTATTATTAGGACCACGCGCGGCTAGCTCATGACGTATCTCCCCCTTTTTTTGGTTCGATCTAAGGCAGACAGTTTCTTTTTTTCTCTTAATATCTACATTCGTTCTTATGTTAGGTACCATCTAGAAAATAAACGATTGAATTTGAATACGTTAAGACTCGAGGATTCTGTTCACACGGTGACACAGTTGGCAAAGGATCTTGTGAGACAATATTCGAATGGCAAATGGCTTGGTTGGCACCATGGTTGGCACCTTAATAGGTGGAAAGAAAACTTACTAGTGAAATACAAGAAAAAGTGTTTGTGTTGCTTACCAAAAAGGAGTTTAAATAACTAACACTATACAAGTATCTAACTTAATACATGCATTAATTTTGAAATGCAACTGTACTAGGCCTCTCTATCTTAATTTGAGAGATGAAAATTATCAAGATTTTAAGATGCTGATGGAAAAATTAGAATATCTAACACTGAATTTGATAACCACTACATAAAATATCGAATACATGCAACGTATATTATAACTAGTGCCCGCCCGCGATTTCGTCCGCGTGAAATCTTTTTATCTTCACAATCCCTAGCCCTTAAAACTTCTCCGAGTGGCGCCATTTATTGGTAAGCTATAAGTAGATTTTTCAATTTCTACATGAGATCGAGATGTTATGTCGCGGGCAAAAGTAGCTTATATCTCTCTCTAGTCTCTTACCCACCTCCATACACAAAAATCATATCGTGTCATTGCTCCGTTGCGTCGTGAAAGAAGAACAAACAAACAAACTTTCCCATTTATAATATTAGAAGGAATGCTTCATACTGTCAAACACAATATCCCCGACAGATACCTACATTAAGTACACACATCGCAATACATATAATAAACAAGCGTGAATTATCTCTGCGCCCGCGCCGATCGGTTGCGAAACGTAGCAGAGCGGAGCGGTGTTGGCGGAGTTGCCGCGATAACATCTAATGTTTTGCAACCGGTTTTTTGTGTGCCGATCCCGGAATTGGATCGATAAATCAATATTATAAATATAGTGGTTGGTGAAGGTTTGCGATGTGAGCTGAGGAAATTATCGGGTTTTTAATCTAATGAGATATAGGTCTTAAACGACCAGTAAGTAACGTAAAATCTTTGCAAGTAAACATTCTACCGACCTCAAACTCTAATCTTCTTGCCGACTTAGGACTTAGGTAATGCCAATAGGCAAGATGACACCACCAATGATTGGATTGATAGATAATAAAGAGTGTGTTAACGAATCGGAATCGGAAATCGGAGTCAAATGACCGAATATAATACTGAGCTTTGTGTGTTTAAAATTGGTTTCTACAGCTTTTCGGAAATATACTGGTTGTATTAACTTCATAGCTGTGTTTTTTAAACGCCATGTTCTTGAAAATATTTAAGATAGGTGACATCATGCCTATTAAGGAAAATCAATGACCGCCACCTTAATCAATTAAGGTGCCGCGAACATGAAACAGTCCCACACAGTGTTAACAATAGCTTAGTGTCAGAAATGCCTCATCTTCGTGGGTGAAGACAAATCTATTTGGCAGGATGCATTTCAAAGTCGATCTTAGGCAAGTTGAGGCCGCTGTATAGCATATTTTTTTTTCATGAAAACATTGCCGAAACTAAACATTGCATTAAAATATTTCTCAGTTTCTCTAGTAGCAGTGGATTACAGTAAAATTTTAAGCTCCTTGTAGATATCGTCTTATTTCTGTAGACAAACAGAGAAAAATAACCTTTTAAGGCCCAAGCAGAAAGAATAAATTGTCAACTTAGCCCAATGTTCACTTAAACGTACAAAATAGATACGATTAGTACTTCCGGCCCAAACAATTTTGTACAATGAACAAAATACATATTAGTGCTAAATTCGATGTTTACTTGTATTGCCGTTATAATTTATTTTGCTCTTTTCTGATTGGTTGATATTTTCATCCATCTATGATTTCACATTAATCTATCATTCATTATTAAAAATTTGCAATTGTAGGTACAGCATGGCTAACTAAGCAGGCACTTAAATTCAATCAATTATTTGTACATAAATCTTGAGCATTCATGTTGGATTTAAGTTTTTATTGTGCATTATTCAATTTAGACGGGTTTTTATCCGGACGGGACGTGAGCGGGACAGGAACGTGATTACCTAAAAAAAACTACGTCTGGATTCTCCGAGAATTTCACAATTGCTTAGGAACAATAGACGGTTTACACGTAGCTCACGAGACACCTAAATCATCGACGACGACATTTTTCCCGTGCATGGTCACGTGTCATATGCGTATTTCGATACATTTTGTATGGAACGATGTTTCATGATGTAAAAACCAACATATATGCAGCGGCCTTTACGCCCAGTGTCTCGTTGTTATTTTTAATTGCGCCCACTAATTATTTACTCATCAAGTCGCGAAGTAGTGTGAATATTTTAGTATAAGCAATTGCTCACTGTCAGCGATGCCTCATCCTCGTGGGTGAAGAGGAATCTATCTGGGTTCAAGTGTGTCCTACGCCCGGGTTGGTATTCGACTTACTAATTACTTACAACTTAACACTACCTTTTCAATTCAATTCATTCATTTATTGCGGACAACAAATCCATGGGTTAGTAATATAATGACGCTTAACAAACTAGGCTTTAGTACTCACATTATGTGTGTTAAATTCTATGAAATTTAAATAAAAAAAAAACACGGGTTGCACTCCGGGAGTGCCGGCAGAAGTGAAAACTTAACAACCGTCTTACGGTTTTTCGATCAGCATCACGTGACCTGACGCGAGTTTCACAGTTTCTACCCATGCCACAAAAGTGCTCAACGCCGCTAAAGAAGTTTTCACTTCAAAAAAAACAAATCAAGAATAAAAATAAATAATTATAAAAGTCAATTTGTCATGAGTCCAGAAGAGGCACCCCATGCGGCCGACAATAAGAAGAATTTCCACTGTATGAGTCATCAGTCGCACGAAATGCCTGACAATAGGCGCATGCGGATCATCTGCCACACCGTTCTCAGGATGCTGTAGTCACTCCTCCGTATTCTTCCCATCAGCGACGCTACTTTTTTCCGAACTACATACGGCATTAAGCCGTCAGTTCGGGTCTGCGCAAACATGCCAGATGCACTGCAGAAGCGTGGAAGTGGCAACATCATCCTGAAAACGTTTTTATACTGTACTCGCAGGGTGTTCAGCGATTTTTTGGCATACTGAATCCACAGACCGCCGGTGTACAGACCCTAGTAATATGCTTTGAACAAGGTTATATTTTCTATCTCTTGTTATATTTCCATAGAGATTTTCTTCTCCCTCACACGCTGTGTTGGTCTTTATATTCAAAGTTTATGGTCTTTACATACCTTAATTTTAGCCTGACGTTTCGACCGGTTGCACACGACCTAGCCGCGTATTAAGTATATTTAATTCCCGTTTTTTGTATTTGTTTTAAATATGCAATGCGAAAGTTTAAAAGTGATTTAGTAGTAGTTGACTTATAGCATAAGTTCTCCGGAATGACCATTGACTCAGCATCATAATCAAAATAATCATTATATTTATTGCAAGTCACACGTTACAGTAAGGTGTTACAGTTTTATGAGTAAACTAGTTTTAAATCAAAATAAAGTTATATTAAATTATTAAACATAACATTAAATTAAATTATATTATCAAGCATAACTCTATTGAATATAATCGAACCAAATTCAATAACCAAACATAACATTCAGACTCATTTCAGCCATTGCGTTTTAGACGTTCAGAGTGAATGAATATACCAAGTTGTTCATCGGCGAGTTACCACAACTTGTAATATTTGAAACTTAGCTTATTAATTATGTAAGCATTTCGTTGATCACATTTCTAGAAAATCTATTGTTTTATTACCGACCAACAATACATACAACCCTATGCCACTGTAATGCACTATGTTAATTGATATTCGGATGCTCTGTCGCATCGCAAATATCCATACTAATATTATAATTGGGAAAGTAACTCTGTCTGTCTGTCTGTTACTCAATCACGCCTAAACTACTGAACCAATTTGCGTGAAATTTGGTATGGAAATATTTTGATACCCGAGAAAGGACATAGGCTACATTTTACCGCGGGAAAATGACGGATTCCCATGAGAAAAATTAAGTGGGCTGATCGCTTTTACGCCTAAACTGCTGAACAGGTTTCAATGACACTTGGTAAGGAGATAGTTTGAGACTTAAGAAAGGACATGAGTTACTTTTGACCGTGGGAAAACAATGCATTCCCATGGGAAAAATTACTTTCCGGCGAATCTGATCGATTTAACTCCTAAATTACCAAAGATTTTAATTATATTTGGATAAAATTGTTTTTTTTTTATCAATATGGGTTCGCTCTTGACATCATTCTCCCTCTAGGAGGTAAAAAAGATGTCGACGATGTAGCAAGCTTACCCAGAAGGTGCCTGTTCACTTTCGCTTTGAATGAGCTCAAGTTATAAGAAAGAGGGAACACCGACGGCGGAAGCGCATTCCATTCCTTGGCTGTGCGCATTATGAAGGATGAAGCGAAGCGCTTAGTGCGTATAGTAGGTATATCAACCAAGTATGGATGGTAACCCGCCGTACGTCTGGTGGTCCTCTGGTAAAATGAACTTGGTGGAATGAGCATATGGAGCTCATGAGCACACTCCCCGAAGTAGAGTCTGTAGAAAACCGACAAGCAGGCAACTTTACGGCGGTGGTCTAGACTATGAAGCTCAGTCTCCACCAGCTTCCTGTCACCAATCAGCCTCCTGGCTCGACGCTCCACGGAGTCCAGAGCGGCTAGTTGGTATTTAGCTGAGCCATCCCACAGGTTAGAGCAGTTCTCCATGCAGGAGCGAACTTGTGCTTTGTACAAGGTTAAAAGCTGTTCAGGAGAGAAGTACCGCTTCACTTTGTTGAGGATGCCCAGCTTCTTTGCCGCAGTCTGAGCTTTGCACTCAATGGCGCCGCCGAAGTTCAGATTGGCTGACAACTCCATACCAAGAAGCTTGAGATGGTCGGTTATGGGTACAGACACACTTCTGAAAGTAGGAGTCCAGTTGAACGGGCACTTTTTTGCGGTGAAGAGACATGCCGGGGTTTTGGCAGCATTGAACGTTACCAGATTTTTGTCTCCCCATTGGGAGACACGTCATAGGATCTCATCCGTTCGTTTCACCAAATTCTCTCTAAGAGACTGGTATTACGGGAAAACAACGCATTCCGAAAAGCTACCATGCGGACAAAGTCGCCAGGTAAAACCAAAGGTAAAACCAGTCATGTGATAAGCGCCTGAAATTCGAGTATAGTAGTAGGTATGTAATCTTTAAAGTAGCTGTTTAATTTAACACTACCTTTTTTTACATCATGCTAATTATATGAGTAAAGCCGTTATCGACACTAGACTATTCGATCGTGATATGTGATGCGTATCGTGAAAGCTAAACGTTTGGTTACTTCATGATTTGATTGCAATATGCGCATGCTTGGGTATTACAAATACAAATATTCTTATTGCCAACAAGATTATTGTTATTATTATAAGGTACAGAAGATATTACACTATAGACGATATTACACAATGCAAATCACGTAAGTAGTCCTCCTCCTGGCCGATTTCGACCACGGCGGCTAATCTCAACAGAGATCAGCCAACTACGCAGGAGATATTATAGTGCACAAGTGTGAGCGCAATACACAGGTGCATTGACTGTTCCGTCACTCTCAAAGTTCGGTGAGACGGCAATCCGACATGACCGGAGAGAGATAAGGCGATGGACCAACGGCTTAACGTGCTTTCCGAGGCACGGGGGTGAAACACCGCCAACTTCCCGACTCCGAGCTGTTTTTGAAGAATTCATGACAGAAAATTTCAGAAACAATTTTGGCTCGACATGAGATTCGAACCCAGGAGTTTTTTTTTTGTCAATGCTAACGTAGGTACATACATACGAATAACCGACACCTACATATTTATCAGTTTTAATTCCCAAAAAAGACACAAAATAATTACAAGTGTAAATGTTTGTCAGTGATGCGAACTAACTCGTGAAAATTATGGAAACAGCGAAAGTAGCTACTTAAACATCCAATCTAACTAAAACTATAATAATTGAGTCAAATAACTTAGCCGTGCTCACTATTCAAAAGTAATAGTACGGTAGCCAGCACATCTGAATTATCTAACGCGCTTGTGATACGGGCGATATCGCACTAAAAATGGGTAGCTTGTTGTGCTAGCTACTATACTTACTCACATACCGTTGTACTCGTACGAGTACAGTAAAAGTGCAAGTGGCCTCAAGTGCGAGTGACAGTGTTCCAGTAACGCGGGTCAAGGCCGCTCGGCAGTGGAGAGCCAAGTCAACGGCTTCGGAAATGTAATTTGGGCACATCAGTCAATACGCAAGATGACACCTATCTTAAATATTTTCAAGACCATGGCGTTTAAAAAAGACAACCCCTATGAAGTCAATACAACCATTTCATATCCAAAAAGCTGTAGAAACCAATTTTTAAACACAAAAATGTCAATAAATATTCTGTCAATTGACTCCGATTTCTGATACACAACCGTGACATCACGATTTTGGATTCCCATACAAAATCTATGGAGGCAGACCGTTTTGACAGAAAATAAAGAGTATGTCAACGATTGGTGGTGTCATCTAGCCTATTGTAATTGCATTTGGTTTAGGGCTGATTTTTCAATAGTCAGATAAAAAGTTATTAGAATGTTAAATATCAGCCAACCTAATTTTAGATGACATTCATATTGACTTTCTACAGAATTTTAACAGACTGTGACCGCTATATGTCTATTGAAAAATCTAGACTTAGATAGTGTAATCAGTTAGTTGCTATTACTTAAGCTATTAGTTAAGCTCAATGTTTAGTTGCAGCTTTAGTAGTTCTATATCGTAAAGAGTCTAATCATTTCAAGTTTCTTTTTTCTATCAGAGTATGTTCATGCAATCCGTCAAACATACTTACATAGATAATCTTATTCGTAACAAAACACTTAAAATACTTTTTTACTTATTGCTTTTTAGTAGATTTCTTAATGTTCTTTCCTTATTATTGGTTAAGGCTGATTAACCACCGAACTTTGAGAGTGATGGAACAGTGAGTGCACCTGTGTATTGCGCTCACACTTGGGCACTACGAGTATAATATCTCCTGCGTAGTCTAGAAATCGGCCAGGAGGACTATTATTATTATTATTGATTAAGGAAAAACAATCTTACATTTGCATTGATAAACAAAACAAAATTAAGTCCTTGTTTGTCCGTCAGCGCACCTCCGAGAAAACGTTTAAATATAAACGTGACTCGTTGTTTAGGTATTTTATTGACTAGCTACAAATTACCACAATCGATTCCCAATTCAGCAGGTGTTTGTTCAATAGAAGCTCCATCTGACTGAATGTTAAAATAATAATAATAATAATCATTTATTTGTTAAGTATTTTTTCGCGATTACGACGCCATTTTTTTTAATTTCGAAAAGGACTTACAAAATTCAACGACTCCATTAAGGTTCTCGGTAGCTCAGTGGTCAGAGCATTGGACCGGACTACCAAAGGTCGGGGGTTCGATTCCTCCCCGATGACCGGAGCCGAAAATAATTTTTCAAGTGATGTCTTTTCGAAATTAATAATCATTTATTTCTCACCAAAATACATCGATATAACAAACATAAAATAAAATTAATTAATTTTAAAAATAATTTATTGTGGGCTGATACCTGAACTAGGATGGTTCCTGTATCTCAGGTTATCAGCCCTCCACCCCGCTAGTGATCTTACAATTACAATTACAAAATATCACCATTAAAGAGACCACGCATACTATACGGACGCCCCCGGCTAGATGGACAAATGACCTGAAAAAGGCAGCTGGTAGTGACTGGATGCAGAGGGCAGGAGATCGTGCGCTGTGGCGGTCCTTGGGGGAGGTCAATGTCCAGCAGTGGACTGCAACAGGTTGATATGATGAACATTAAAGAAACCGAAACAAACAACATAGATAGCAACAGTTTACCGCGACCGCGCGCCAAGTAAGAAGCAGCGTCAAAAGTAACTTATTTAGTCGTAGTGCATCGTAGTCATCTATACTAATATTATAAATGCGAAAGTAACTCTGCCTGTCTGTCTGTTACTCAATCACGCCTACACTACTGAACTCATTTGCATGAAATTTGGTATGGATAAATTTTACCCGAGAAAGGAAATAGGCTACTTTTTACCGCGGGAAAATGACGCATTCCCATGGATTTAGGTGGGCCGGTCGCTTTTTTTGTAGAGGTCATATAAAAATGAGTTGTTGTTTCTGTTTGTCTCACTAAAACTCAAGATCGGCTCAACCGATTTCAATAATTTTAGCCTTGAAATATTTGTGGAAGTCCAGGGAAAGTGTAAACGATGAGAAAATATTGATAAATTGCGAAAACACGGGCAGTATAATAATTGTAATAAAATTAACTTTCTAATACCCTTTGAGTAAAACTAATAATAGTAGTCCTCCTAGCCGATTTCGACCACCGCGGCCAAACACCGCCAAATTCCCGACTCCAAGCAGTTTTTTGAGAAATTAATGACAGAAAATCTCGGAAACAATTTTGGCTCGACCTGGGATTCGAATCCAGGACCTCTCGGATGTAAAGCAGAAACTTTGCCACAACACCAATGAGGTAGTCGAGTAAAACTACCTACTGACTTAATAGTTCATTGTGCTGCGTTGTGATATCGAGAAGATGAGTTCGTGACCGTCTCAGGTAGTTGCGGAATCGTTTACAAGATTCCTGGGAAGATAAAATTCACGTAAGCACGCTAAGATGCAAATACGAGGGCTAAGTACCTACGTTACTAGTAAATTTTAATTAATAACGTACGGACAGTTCATACTACTACCTTATAGACTTTGATGATACTGCTTAAAAATACAATTTATTTATTTATTTCTTCGGTTTACGCGAACAGTAGACATTGAAATGAGACCCTTTTTACGGATTATTTCGCGATTTTTTTATTTACATTTTATTTTAACCTGACGTTTCGGACCCTTTTCAGCGTCCGTGGTCACAGGTAGACTAAGGTGTTGTTGTAAGGTCAAAACTATGTACTTTATGACAAATAAATGTTCCATAAAAAGTGATTACAATTTATTTGCATTCTAGAATGCAGTTCTGTTCCGGATACTTGAAAACAAACGACTAATAATAATTCAAATCACAGCTACATTCTCGTAATATGATAAAAGCAATTAATTCCTTTGTAATACCTTTGCTCTCATACTCATTTGGCATAATTAATTGGTCACAAACTGAACTGAAAAATATCCAGACAACAATAAATACAACACTGACAAAACAACGGAAGCACCATCCGCGAGCATGCATACAACGCCAGACACTACCACGTCATGAAGGAGGAAGAGGTCTGATTGATGTACAAAACCTACATAACAAGCATATAACTACACTCCGATCCTATTTTCATCACAAAACTATCACATCTTTACTCCACGAAGCGACCGTGCAAAGTGATATTAAACTAACTCCACTTAACTTACAAGAACGACCCAAACAACGAAACGAAATACAGACTGACGACAAAACCAAAATTAATGAATGGGCCCGGAAATCGTTGCATGGGAGACACCGCCATGACTTATGTCAATCAAATGTCGACAAGACTGCGTCGAACGCTTGGCTTAGCCGTGGTGAGCTCTTTCCTGAGACCGAAGGATTCATGATTGCCTTACAGGATCAAGTCATAGAAACCCGTAATTATCAGAAGCATATCATGAAGATAAGTAATTTACCGACTGACCTTTGTAGAAAATGTAATAGCAGCTCCGAAACGATACAGCACATTACAGGCGCCTGTAAATCGATAGTCCAGACGGACTATAAACATCGTCACGACCAGGTTGCAAACATCATCCACCAAAAACTTGCTCAAAAGTATAAGCTCATCCATCAGAAGCTAATCCCATATTACAAATACACCCCCGAATCAGTTCTTGAAAATAGCAATTACAGACCCCATTACGATCGCGCCATACTAACCGACAAGACGATACACTTCAATAGACCAGATATAACCCTTCAGGATAAAAACAATAAAACTGCATATATAATAGACATAGCTATTCCTAACACTCATAATTTACAAAACACAATTGCTGAAAAGATTTCTAAATACACAGACAGACAGACAAACGAATGTGGCGATTAACCAACGTAATTATTGTTCCCATTGTATTATCTACCACAGGCGTCATTCCGAAACAATTACACCACTCGATACCGATAACGTCATAATTTGGTTTTTATTAGAAATGTACTTGGCTTTGGCCCGTACATCTCTGGAATACCAGCTACATGCTGAGACACAAAAGTGTAAAAACAACAACAATAATAATAATAATAATAAAGTTGGAGTAAATTTTAGTTTAATTAAATTTTGAATGTTTCTTATGATTTTTTTAAATTATTCAATGTTTTTTTATATCATTTAATTTTGCAAATTTAGTAATTTTGTATGTTCACTATTATGGGTCTTAGTAACTTGTTTTTTTATTTTTATTTTATCTATTTTTTTTGTCACTTTTCACCAGTTTCCATTGCATATGTATGCATTGCACATGTAAGAATAAGGAATACCACATTGACGAGTATTTCTGAATTCCAAATACATAACTATTATTGGTTTTGTACATTAATCAAACAAATGTTGTTATATAGCATGTCAGCCATATGATTGATTGACTAGCAATGATTTCTCAAGCTATTACACAAATAGCTAGAACTGGGATGTGATTTGTGAACTGAAACTGGATATTGTGGAATAAAAATTAATTAAAACAACAAAATCTGCAACATTGATGAACTTCGCTGGAAACTGGATAAATAAATCATTTATGTATTTATTGGACATGTATGTATTTATTAAATTTTATTTGTAATACCACTGTTGATTCTGATATCTGTAACACAAGTGTTTTAGCTACTTACCACGGAGTCAGATCAATGTATGTGATGTTGTTGTATATTTAAAAAAAAATATGGAGATATCAGTTCAACTTGGCCTATTTTTTACACCTGCCTAAAACAATTTTATCTTATATGATTTGTCGGACAGCAACCTTCAATTATTTCCTTTGCTCTCGATCGGTCGCTAAAAGATTTCATAACGCTTAGCTGACCCGGCAAACGTTGTTTTGCCATATAAATGTAAAAGGTGGACTACCCTTATCACTAAGGGATATGAAAATAGATGTTAGCCGATTCTCAGACCTACTCATTATTCACAAAATTTCATGAGAATCGGTCAAGCCGTTTCGGAGGAGTACGGGAACGAACATTGTGACACGAGAATTTTATATATAAAAAAATCACAACAATCACACCAATTCTCTAGTCCCAAATTAAGCTACGAGCCTTGTGTTATGGGTACTAGACAATGGATAAACGAACTTAAATACTTTTTTTTTGTAAATAAATACATATTATACATAGAAAACACCCAGACCAGTACAAACACATGTTTATGCATACTAATACTTGTACTGTGCGGGGATCGAACCCGCGACCCTTGGTTTTAGAAGTCCGACATGTGGACCACTGCACCAAGCGGTCGAAATATCATATGTATACACACACATATACAATATGTATACAAATATACAGGAAAAAGCATCCATTCGTTTCTGAATATTTCATCAACAACACTAAAATTAAAAAAGTATCATCAGTTAGAGATTTAGGAGTTCAAATGGATAGCAAGCTAACATTTTCTGATCATGTAGATATAATTAAAAATAAAGCTTACAGAAGTCTGGGTTTTATATTTAGAGTCAGTCGTCCCTTCTCAGACATAGATTGCATGAGGATCCTTTATTGTGCTCATGTTAGGAGTATTCTAGAGTATTGTAGCATCATCTGGAATCCGCTGTATACCACTTACATTCAGGAGATAGAAAAAATTCAAGAAAAAATTATTAAACACTTAAATTATAGGTCTCAATGCTGTTTTAAGACTTACCTTGAATCTTGTTCCCGTCACCATCTTATGACTCTCGAAAGTAGACGAATACTTGCTGATATGTCCTTCTTGCACGGAATATGTAATGGATACATAGACTGCCCTGAACTCGCGGCAAAAATGTTGAATTTCTGTGCTCCAAAAATCAGAACAAGACATACGAAATTATTCGCAGAAAATTGTTTAAAAACTAAATACGCACAAAATGCTTTGGTGAATAGACTGCATCGTACTTTTAATAATAAATTTAATGTCACTGATATTTTTCATAATAGTAAAAGAGTTTTTAAGAAAGAAGTTATGAGTGTGCTTCAGGAAAATGTTTAGAACACAAGACTAATACTCACATACTCAAACATACATACACACACATACACAGGTACACACACACGCATACGCTCACAGGTACAAACGCATACACACACACACACAGGTAGTTATATCGTGTGAGAGATAAACCCACTTATTAATTAAAGATTATATTGCTAATATGATTGTCATAGATTATAAAAATTGTAAATTAAAATGTAGATTCGTTATTGGCTGTAAGTTTAATTATTAAGTTGAAACATGAATGCTTTATTAGAGCTGTGAATCTTGTTATAAAATAAAATAAAACATATACAGTATATAGAGATGATTTGTCGCACAGCAACCTGCGACGATTTCCTATGCTCTCGATCGGCCGCTAAAAGATTTTATAACGCTATTGAAAATTGATCATTGCGAAAGCTTCTATTCAAGGTTAAACAAAGGAGAATGGGCGAGGTCCTTGTGACTTTTAAAGTAAAGTGTGAAGTGTCAATTTTGTGGTCTTATGGTCTTTTCTTTGACGTCCACTATGGTGTAATGGTCAAGAAGTTGACCATTTTTCATTCGGTGAAAATAATAGCAAGATCTAGTGTATTTTTAAGTGAACCGACCAGTTCTTTTTATTCTTTGTCAAAACTTATTCTTTTAGCCTTTTTTAAATTGGAATGGGTGACCTCTTAAATGTGTCTCTAAGTATGTCGCTAATCTCTGAACCTCAGACTTGGTTACACTCATAAAAAATAGTTTTAAAAACAAAAAAACACATCTTATAATGCTAACTGAAAAAGAAAAAATAATTTCTGAGTACAAAGAATTTATATTACAGTAGAGTAAAAAGCGTGGGATGCACTTTATGTCGTTTTCATAGTTCTCTTTATATAGTTGCCAATATTGTAATGATTTTAATATAGACTTTACCAAGAACCTCACGCATTTTACTCTACTGTTATACAAGGTGTAACAAAAAACCCCGTTATAACTGAAGGGTGTTGGTGTGCCCGGAAAACTGCACAACATTCCCAATGATACCTTGGTCAAAATCTCAAAAAAAAATCGGACCTCGCATACAAAATTGCCAATCAGCTGATCGATTTACTATGGGAGAGCCAAAAGATTTTTTGAGATTTCGACCTAGGTTTCTTAGCGAAAGTTGTTCAGGCTTACGGACACAACAACACCCTTCAGTTATAACGGGGTTTTTTTGTTACACCTTGTATAAATTCTTTGTACTCAAAAAATATTTTTTCTTTTTCAGGTAGCAATAAAATAGTGTTTTTTTAAGTTTTTAAGCTTTTTTATTTATATTAATTTTATTATTAGTTTATTATTAGTTAATAAGGATAATGAAACACTCTTATCAAATTATTGCATTGTCATCGGTACTTGATACGTGTGCAAAGTTTCAAATTAATCCAATTTCTGTAAGTTGGTGAAAATTTAGCTCAAAAATTCCGACATACATTCATACATACATACACCCCGATCTAATAAAAGCGTGTTAAAAATTAACAAAACTACATGCGTACTTGAGAGGCAGTGCTAACTTGTATTATGCATACATTCTAAACCAGATGATCCAATCCAATAGTAGGTAATCATCGTTACCGGTTCTTGGCGGTATCGCCACTCGAGTGGCCGCGCCGATTGGCTTACTGCATAAACATAAGGTACCTACAATAGCCAGCAAATCAGGCTACCCATTCTTGTTGCAAAATCGCCCGTATCTCAAACGCGTAAGATACCGCAGTGTTTAACTTGACGTGCTGGCCAAGGTACGTGTGTTTGGCGAGCATGCTCACGGATCGGAACATGTGCTTATATTGCTTGCATAAATGCCTGATTTTCAGTAGTAAAAATTAAAATAATAAATAATAAAAAAAAATTTATTTATTTCATATGTCAAAGACTGGTAAAACTAGAAATAGACTCTTGTTTATTAATTTAAACTTTATTTTAGAACAAAACTATGTACAAAAGGTAGGCATTCTCTACCAGTCATACCTTTAGGCTAAGCAGAAATGATCCTCTGATCATTTCAATGGTGGTGATGGATGGAAGGTGGTACGACAAAATGAATAAAACAGAAAACAAAAAAATTACAATATCAAAAATAAGACACATAACATGAAATACAAAATATACAATAAATTTATATATAACAATATATATTTATAAACACACATAATATACGAGTATACTAATAAACACTCAATAAATAAATATTGACTGTTAATGACGGTTGCAATAAAGTAAGAAAGTGGGTGCAAGTAAGTCTCTTGAATGATAGTTTGCTAGGAGCCTGTTTTATATTTTCGGGAAGAGCATTCCAGAGCCTGATGGCCTGAATGTGAAAGGAGTTAGATTAAAAATTGGTACGGAAAGGCCAAGGTCAATTTATCAGAGGAATGGAGGAACTCTTGGTGGTTTCGTTGTGTTCTCTACCAGTAAACCTCTCCAAAATCGTGAATAACAAAATCTTTCGAAATCAACGTTTTATTTCTTGACTCTACCAGGTTCTTACCTAAAGAAACGTTGGAAGTTTTTTTTAAATAAACAACAACATCACATACATTGATCAGACTCTGTAGTAAGTAGTTTAAGCACTTGTGTTACAGATATCAGGATCAACAGTGGTGTTACATATAAACATAAATAAATACATATAACACCAGAAGAAGAAGAAGTTTTATCATAGCATAGATTTATGGCTTACCAATCAGATACAATATATGTAATTTTGTAATCGTACTCGAGTGTTGTCTAGATAAATATAATTTATTAATTTTTTTAAATAAAACATTTATTTGAATAAAGATGATTAAACTAAGATATTAGAATACAACTAACCTAATAGTATAAAAACAGATAATCCAAAAAAATAAAAAAGCTAAATTAAGCTATATATTGTGAACTGCATAATTTTATGTAAGACACAATGACATGTGTGATGTTGTTGTTTGTGAGAGCTGAATGTAGGATGTAACTTGGCAGTCAGAGAACAAAAAACCCGTAGAGCGGCAAAAACTGGTTAGTAGAGAGAAACATACTGAAGGGCAGAGTGCAACCGCATCTAAGGCGTTGTCCTATGTCCTCTTGCCACGTTTGTCACTTACGTAGGACAACGGGTAATATCTATCGGCATATTTTGATAACTCATAAGTTGTGCTAGTTACATATAAAGTGACCTCAGTGGCCTACAAGTAACCGCCGTGTCGGATCCCGTGCGTGCGTGACGCAAGAAGCGCAGCCTCCAAAGGTCGTCTCGACTAGTTCCGAGACATACTCACCGACGTATAGTCGCATGCGCACATGAATACACGTTTCTATTCAAAACCTGTTCCTAAGGCAACTTAATAAGATGTTAAATTTGAAGAGCTGTCGTCTGTGCATGTAATAATAGAAGAGAATCGATATCAAACCTTTTGTTTACATTTATTTAAAGTTTGTACGCGTCATTGAACTTAATCTACCAGTACAGTAGGAGAAATGCTGACGTAAAACGTCAGAGAAATGCTGTTACGCATACCCACCAGCTGCGGGGGCAGCTGGGGGTTTTGTGTGTGAACTCCAGGCCTCAGAAAGAGAACCCGCCTACCCACTAAAAACCTGACGGTGCCCTCCGGTGCCATGTGAGTCGGGGACGTAGCGGGTTCACCTTCGGCCGAGTGGCCACAGGCATTCACCGCAATTAAAGGAGAAATTCTCTTATTCAACTTGTTAACATCCTAAGAATCTTAAGAAACTACAAAAGAACTAGGAAGTGATTATCCCTCGTTAAAATATAAGCCAGCCAATTCAATGGAATGACGGCGCAAATGACATAACCTAAACGAGGTATACGTTAAGATTGGTTAGATATTATTTAAACAAGGGATAAATACTGCCTATTTCTTTTGTAGTAGAGAGGCTTGTGTTTACGGCTTATGTTCGTAAGCATTTATGGCCAGTTTATTATGTTATCGTAGGTAGGTCTGGTGAACTTTAAATTTGCTTTTAATCTATAGAAAGGGATAGGCAAGATTTTTAAGCAATCCCAATCGCTATCCACGACGTATCGTAATTTGCCAGACATTCACATTGGGTAAGCTCAAATTATTGAGCATAATATCTACTCATGATATCAGTGCGGCCTTCAAAATCAGGAAATGGCAACACCGCTGGAATTTTAGTCTAATTGATGTTTTCCTGTTATTGGAATTCGAGACTTTAAAACCTATCTGACTAAATTATTATTTTTCATTCCAAATGAACGGAGTTTGGCAAATTTATCCCAATTTACTAAGGGGAAAATTTAGCAAATTAAGTCGGTTACATTGCATTGACCACCACGTGTACTTATGTCAATTTTGTATTTTGCTAACATCAGAAGAATAAATACGTAAAAATGACTGTAATCTTAGTATGGAGACTTTGGAGACCCCGTGAAATAACACACAACACAATGTTTTATTGTCATCTGTCCATCTAGCCGGGGGGCGTCCCACACTACGTTTACCTAAGCGTGGTCTCCATTCGAGAACTGCTGAGAATTCCTGCTCCACCTCTCATCGGTTCTGCGACAGAGAAGGCAGCTGGTAGTGACTGGATGCAAAGGGCGGGAGATCGTGCTCTGTGGCGCTCCTTGGGGGAGGCCTATGTCCAGCAGTGGACTGTAACAGGCTGATATGATGATGTTTTATTGTTACGTGCAAATGGCCTCATTTGCCAACGATACAAACAAAGACTGGAAAGATACCCTCACCGTCTAGCCACCAGTCTAGCCTAGACCGTTCATATAAAGTGCCTGAAGAGGCCTGCCGTAATAGATCTGGTCGACAAAAGCTCGATTTCTATTTTCATCGTTTAACCATTCCCAATTCCAGATGCTGTACCCCACGCTCCTGGTGCTGGCATCAGCGGCGCTGGCCGGCTGCGACGTGTCCCACATCGTGGACACGACCACCACGGAGCCGCCGCCGCCGAAGCCCTATGTGTTTTCGTACACTGCGGGCCGCTACCCGGGCCACGCGGACAGACAGCACAGCGAGGTCAGCGACGGCAGTGGAGTCGTCAGAGGTGTGTGTTTTGCAGTTAATAGGAACAACAGTGTGATGGAGCTATACGTGTCTCGTTCACCGCCGGCAGCATAGCGAGGTCAGCGACGGCAGTGAAGTCGTCAGAGGTGTGTGTCTTGTAGTTAATAGGAACAACAGTGGCATGGAGCCCTACGTGTCTCATTCACCGCAGGCCGCTTCCCAGGCCACGCGGACAGACAGCATAGCAAGGTCAGTGACGGCAGTGGAGTCGTCAGGTGTACCTCTGTATTTCATCATACATAAATTCACGATCTCTGGATTTCACCTAATACCGCCCTCTATTTTTATTTACGCAAGGTGTCGCCACTTCCAAAACACTACGTGCTCCCATATCGACGCATAGTTTTGTTAAAAAAATATAATCTTAGATTACCAAGCCCCATGTCTTTCTGAACAAACTTTCATTCGTAGACCCTAAACAGAAAGGGCCAGATTTCCAATCTTGTCTTACCTGTGTTCTTGTCCCACTCCTGTTCCTGTAACTCTTAAGTTGTTCTAACATCATCTTTCCCACGTTCCAGGATCATTCTCATACGTGGACCCGCGGCAGAAGCTCCGCACGGTGGACTACATAGCCGACAAGTCAGGTTTCCACCCGGTGCTGAGTGACCCGCTGCCAGATCACCCCACGGACTCGGAGGCGGTCGCGCGCGAGAAGGACCGCCATTATCTTCTGTACGCGAAGATAGCACAGCAGCACTCCGAGCATCCGCATCCGGATGGTGAGTTGGCGAATTTATTAATAAATGTACAACCACAGATATATATTTACATAGATAACGCAAATGCATGCACTTCGCGTGTCCGAACCCCGACCAAAACCCCGACCAAACGTCAAGGTTGGTCGCCGCTAAGTTCAGTCCGCTCGCTCCGTTGCAGCTGGATGGGCCGCAAAAATTTAAAAAATGCCTCGTTGCGTGATATTTAACTGCAGTAGCTCAAAAATTTCAATCGGTTTGGATTGCCCGTCACTAAATTTCGCCTGTGACGTCACAGTAGGTGTTAAAAAGTCGGCACGCTTGGTTTCAATACAAATCGTGATACTTGCGTTATCTATAACAACATCACATACATTGATCTGACTCCGTGTAGTAAGTAGCTAAAGCACTTGTGTGCACTGTGTACAAATAAAATGAAATAAATACATATAACACCCAGACCAGTACAAACAGACAGGTTTATGCACACAAATGTTTGTACAGTGCGGGGATCGAACCCGCGACCTCTCGCTTAATAGTCAACTTCTTGACCATAACACCAAAGTGGTCGTCATAAAATATACTTAATACTTGGGTTTTTAGAAAGTTAGTTCTAAATGATTGATCGTAAGTATCCCATTTCTTGGCAAAAATGTTTTTTATGTATGGGGTAATTGAGAAAAACCGATAAGTATTTTGGTCTTCGAAATTTCTACACAAATTACAATAAAAAATATTTTTATTCAGGTAAATGCACGATATTCAGTGGTTACAAAGTTATCAAAATAGTAGATTATTAATCAACAATGTAAAAGCCCAAGTGTAGCAAGTCAGTACCTACAGTTGTTTGGCAAAATGTCTGCACAAAACATTGAATATCATGAGCTTCTTGATTCTTCTGTCAAGAAGTTTGACTAGCTCAAAGTCGCTATACTATAAAATGATGTACTCGTTAAGATTTACCATTGCTGTTGCATTTCTGTTGGTGAGTGAAAACGAAAACTGTACATCAGCTGTCATCTGTCCCACAGAGTCTATAGTCCCGCGGCAGTCGGCAGCGGTGGCAGCGGCGACGGCTGCGCACGCGCAACTGTTCCGCGTGATAGCGGAGCAGCACGCGCGCATCGCCGCCGAGCGCGACGCGCTGCAGCACGAGGAGGAGCTCACGTACCAGGAGCTGCAGCACGATTGATTCCGCTGGTACCACCACTAGATATGTCGGGGCCGTATTGCGGTTGTGCTTTCTTTTCACTTGCAGCGTTTTTAATAACCCCTGATGCAAAATAGGAGTGTGATAAGTTTGACCTCTATGTCTGTTTGTGTGTGTATATGCGTTTGTGTGGTTTTTGTGTGTATCTGTGGCATCGTAGCTCCCAAACTGTCAGACCGATTTCAAAGCGTTTTTTTTTAAAAATAGAAACAAAATTATAATTAGCAGCGCTTCTGTTGAATAGTAACGAGATCGCATAATACGGCCCCCGGTCATCGCAAAAGTTGACTCTCATGATTTCTACAGAAAAATTTACACATGACTTTTGACATGGGCCGATTTTTGTGATGCCAGTATAAATGAAACTTTTTAACACTCATACTCTAATTAATTTAGAGCAAGCAATTTCGGGCAAACGTCATATGCTTTTATCAAATTTCGCCAGTGTTCTCATCCATCCTATTTAAAACTGTTTTATTTCTTCGACAAGGTAGCTTCTGAAACAGACAGAGCGCACGTGGCCACTGCGCAGGAGTTGGACTCGCGAAGCCTTCGTTATAAATGTACCCCAACACAGCGCATATTATGAAATGTCTCTGTCTGTTAAACGTTAATCTCTTTGCTGTCTTCTTATACACTTTTTACTTAGCAATTAGCAATCAAAGGCTTTTTTTCTTTTGCGGGGTAGTATTAAGATCTTCTAGGGTTCCAATTTAAAAATAAATCAGAACAGAATTATGATAAGAAGCGCTTCTGTTGAGCTGCGCACAAGAACATAATAAGGCCCCTACTCCGAACTAACCTGTCAAACTACCCACGTGATTTTAAGAATCTTGTAACTCCAAAGAACTGTTCGATGAGACCCGTTCGTATATTGTAATTTTATAATTAATATATATGATTTTACTTCTATTTGGTTGTATTTTCAACATAGAAGGATAAAATATGTAAGTGCTGCCCATACTGTAGTTATCGATGTATTATTTTTATATTTTTTGTATTGCATTGTCCCCTATCTATATTAATATGGACTCTCTACATTAGAACAATTAAATATTTCAAATTCAAATTTATGGCAGACATAATTATTAATTTGACATCTTAATTTAAGTTTACATATTGCTCCGAAGATTTCTGTCAAATGAAAGAGACAATGACCTATATGACTGTGATTATTTATATATGTTTTATGTATTCATACATAAAAATATGTGTATCAGTAAAAATAATTAGTATAATGTATAAATCTACTAGTTATGTAATTGGACCCATGTGACAAGCTTCCGGTTTATTAATGTACTTAGGCGTAGTTACATTGAATATTAATATTGTAAGGGATATCTTACAATAGAACTATTATAATATGTTGCAAATAATCTAAGTTCATATATTTTTTCATTTACCAAAACTTATATTATGTAAAGAAATATTGTCAAGAAAATGTCCATTCTTAGAATCAAATTGTATATATATTTATGTATGTATCTGTAATCTACAATATCCCACCTTAATATCAAGGGAATTAGTTGTCGTTAAGCATGTGATGTTGTACTTATTGTTACCTTATGTGATAAGATTTTTAGGGTTCCGTAGTAAATAAGGAACCCTTATATTTTCGCCATGTCTGTTTGTTCGTCCGTCCGTCTGTCCGCGGTTTTACTTAGATACTATAAGTAGTAGAAAGCTGTTATTTGGTATGAGATTGCATTATGATAATTTCAAAAAAGTCATTAAAAAAATAGTGATATTTTTAAAGCCAGTACATAGTATACAAGTAAAGTGGGGGTATTTTGTTTTTTCTACTAACCCAGTGTGTATAGAGTCGTTAAATGTTTTTTTTTTCAATATTATGACGTTGAGAACACCATTTCTCGATTTAGGGATCCGTTTCTGAAATATTTGTTTTTTTTAGGGGTAAGTGTCCCCCCCCCCCCTCTATCTTCTCAGCGGCTACATGTGGATTCGTGAAAAAAATTCAGCAATAGTATATAAAACGCAGTTTAAAGGAAAACTACCAGAGCGGAGTAGTAAGTAAAAAGTAATAATCTATAGGCGACAACTCATAGAATGTACACGGAAAATATAATATTCTTTATTAAGTATTGAATATTTATCCTAAAACTAATTATCAGTGTAAAATTCTAATGATAGCATGGCTTGAGACCCTAACTTATGAAGAAACCGAACTATTTATTACTTACAAAAAATAATTATTATATCATAAGCAAGATAAACACTATTAATATTTATTTAAACACACTCGCACACACCCACACACACCCTCAACACACACACACACACACACACACACACACACACACACACACACACACACACACACACACACACACACACACACACTCACACGTAAATTTTATTAATCTCACTTGTTTAATGTTAAATTTAAATATTGCATGTAAAAACTTATACCACTAAGAGAGAGCGGGACCTCCTGACACAAGCATTTATATGTTTAAAAGGCTGGTCCCAACCACTATGCATTGTATGATTTTTACATGTATTGAAATAAACTTTTTTCATTTTTTTTCATAAATACAAAATCTTTTATATAATGTTACTAGCTGCTACGGAACCTTTCATGGCCGAGTCTAACTCGCACTTGGCTGTTTTTAATCTTTATCGATATCAAAATACTCCAAAAATGCCATCAGTTCTTAGTTACTAGTCTGACAGACCCATTTTTGTACTTTTGTAACTTTTTATGTATTTATGAAATTCGTATCGAAAAGTAAATAATTTTTTTTTGATGTCGTTAGTGTTTGATCTGGTTACCTTTAATTTAGTAAGTAAGTATCTACTAGAGATTGCGGGTTGTGGATTAGTTAAAACACTTCCGTAAGTATTTCCTTTGCATGTTTTTGTCAGTATTTATTTTTAAACAAATTTATCATGCTTACAACTAACGGATCATACCAGGTGGCGACCACAATATGACAATTGAATTTCTGTATGTTACGCTCACACGCCTAAACTACTGAACAGATTGGGATGAAATTTAATACACATATATAATGTTGACGACCATGTATGACCACGCAACAGATTGTCGTATTGTGGTCGCCACCCTATAAACATTGTTGACTACATTCTAGATGTTGGTAATATCAATGCTGGACCCCTATTCAAAGTTACACGTTAGTCATAAGGCCGATGACAAAAAAATCGGGTGTCAGTAAAGTCGGCTCACTGACAATAGTTGAACGGGACAACGACATAAGATTGTGCCTCTTTGTCGCTCGTTCCACGCTCTCGCTTGCACTTCAAGTCTTAAATAGAACGCCTCAGAGCAAGGTAACGCCGTATGAGTCATGTTTTTTGGTGCGTGCGGCCGGCTCCATTGAATTATAAGACGTTGTCACGTCAAAAACGTTATCAACTTAGTTTATCAATTAACGACATATTTTATCATGTACGGAAATAGAAAACTACGCTAAGTTGCCATGGCAACGACGTCCTTGTCACGATAACACGATCACGATTTTTGTCATCAATTTATGTATGTGTCTGGGATCCAGTGGGATGAGCACGAACAACTATCGTTACGTATTCGTAGTTTTTACCTATCGTTAACTTGTCAATTTGTATGGGGAATCTGTCAGTTTCTGACTTTTGGACGACACGAATACGTTACGATAATGTTCGTGCTCACCCCAAAAGTATCCAGTAACAAGTAGCGCTTAGAATTTTGTAGAAATGAAACTCCTTAGTAAGTAATCTATTGTACGTTTATTAGTGATCGGTATCCGTGGTCGTTGGTGCGCGGTCGGTTGTTGTAGTTGGACATCTAGCCGGAGCCGGTCGAGTCTGGAACAAACAAGTTCATTTAAAGAGAATTCTCATTCGTATAACATGACATAGGGCGCTACTAGCACAAATAGTAACGTGCTTATTACAATAGGGAATATGCATAAAATTTGAAATGGACTTAAATATTTTTTTCTCGAATACTTATTATCGTAATATTATAATGATAAGATTTTTTTTATTTACTTATTATTTAAACCCCTAAAATAGTATTCAAAAACTGCAAAATAAGAGAGCGAAATTCAAACTTCCAAAACGCGCCACCCTAGGTCGAAAGAAATGTGACGTCATCTGACACGACATTGTATTGTAAAAATTACAAAGTAACTGAAAAGTCCACAGTAAACACTAAGATAAACACCCACTGGACGTGTCATGTGACGTCACGCAAAGCGCGCGCATTATGGCGGCGTTTGAACTGCTTAACGTTTTTAAAAGTTTTAAATTTCATTTTTTTAAAAATATATAGAGTATTTTGAAGCCCATTAACATTTTTTTCTATGTTATAAAATAGGAAAATTTTCATTTAAGACAAAAAAGAAAAACATGAATATTCCCTATTATTAATAAACTTGACAGAGTTGAATGCTTGTCTAAACGGTATATCAAATGTCTAGTTTTTAGGTTATAGAAAGAAAGAAATGAAGAAAAAAATGTTTACTTGGCTTATAAACTACACTTGAAAATTGACACAGGAATAGGACTAAGTATATTATAAATGTTATGTGACTGCCTCGTTAGTGTATTGGCAAAGTTTTACATCCGAGAGGGTTGAAATCCCAGGTCGAGACAAAATTGTTTCTGAGATTTTCTGTCATGATTTTCTTAAAAACAGCTCGGAGTCGGGTAAGTTGGCGGTGTTATACCCTCGTGCCTCGGAAAGCACGTTAAGCCGTTGGTCCTGCGCCTGATCTCTCTCCGGTCATGTCGGATTGCCGTCTCACCGAACTTTAAGAGTGATGGAACAGTGAGTGCACCTGTATATTGCGCTCACACTTGTTCACTTTAATATCTCCTGCGCAGTTGGCTGATCTCTGTTGAGATTGGCCGCCGTGGTAGAAATCAGCCAGGAGGACTATTATTATTATTACGAAACCATGTTAAAAACAACAACGTATCACGCTCGACGCGAATGTTACATGACACCGCGTAACCTCGGCCAGTACTCAGCTTTCGAGCCAGTCCACCTATGCGGTATACTGTCGCTGTTGCGACACATTGCGACTAGCTGCGAGCATGTAATAATAATAGTCCTCCTGACCGATTTCGACCACGGCGGCCAATCTTAACAGAAATCAGCCAACTACGCAGGAGATATTATAGTGCACAAGTGTGAGCGTCATACACATGTGCACTCACTGTTCCATCACTCTCAAAGTTCGGTGAGACGGCAACCCGACATGACCGGAGAGAGATCAGGCGCAGGACCAACGGCTTAACGTGCTTTCCGAGGCACGGGGGTGTAACACCGCTAACTTCCCGACTCCGAGTTGTTTTTTTGAGAAATTCATGACAGAAAATTTTAGAAACAATTTTTGCTCGACCTGGTATTCGAACCCAGGACCTTTTGGATGTAAGGCAGAAACTTTGCCACTGCACCAACGAGGCAGTGCGAGCATGTGCGCTGGACATAAATGGGGGTGTACTCACTGGTGGCAGCGGTGGTCGGTGGGGGGCCTGGTGGTGGGAAGGGCGGGGGGCCAGGTGGGCCGGGAGGGCCGGGGGGGCCGGGGGGCCAACCGCCGCCCCCGCAGCCCGCTTTTCCTGGTCCTTCCTGCAGCCCTGCGGCCCCGCTGCCTACGCTCATGCCGCTCTGGAAAAATATCGTGAATGAAGCTGAAGCCTATTATCCCTCTACATTGTATAATGTTCAACAGGCGAAGCCCCCTTTAAAAAAATTTGTCACTAATTTATTTCAATATCTAACATCTTTTTTTAACGAACACACCAATTACCGGTGTTTAGTAATAGGTACAAATGCTCGTGCTCATCACACAAACATTTGCCCTTAGTAGGATTCGAACCCGCGACAGCCGGTTTTGTAATCTGGACCTCAGACCACTAGACCAAAGCTGTCGTCAAATTATTTGTTAGGTACTAAGGACTTTACTTAACAGATTTAGAGTTAGGAAGCTAAATGAAGCGCTTCCCACTGACCGGGTGTTATGGTCGGGGTCGGTGCTTGCCACCGTTAGGCATGCGCTTGTGATGGCAATCGGTATAGTTCGCCACAAGACTCCTCAATATTATTATATCCTAAATGGCGAACTTAGTCAGAAATAATTTAGTATATAAAATTTATGTCACGCATAGATATCTTTCAATCTTTTCAAATGAAGTACAGTATCGCAGACTCACCACGACGGCGAACACCAGCGCCATAACAGCGAAAACGAAACCAAGGAGCTTCATATTGGACACCACCACAAAAACTGCCCACCAAACCACACAACCTCCCTTAAATACCAGCAGAGAAATAGTCAAACGACAAATTATCACAATTGCTCTTCCGCTGGCCTAAACGTCATAATTGTGCTTGTTCCTATAAACGAACAATTTTCAACAATTTTTTTTAACACATTTGTCACAAATTACAGACTACTTTTAAAATAAATATAATTATCACATTGTGTGAAGGCTCGGAATTGGTTGCCGCCTTGTTAGATATATTTATTTTTTCAATTAATTCCTGTAATTTCACGCGTTAGTCGTTCTATGATGTTATGTAAGTACATAAAAAGGTCGACAGCCATTGGTTTCATTGTTCCTTCGAATCTTGTACCAATAGGTTGTAATAGGTATTTTTTCTTAGTATTCATTTTATTTTTATTTCGCAAATAGATAGTCGATAAATGCAACGCCTGCTTTACAGTGCAATCCACGATGAAGGCATACGAAGAACCACAGTTCTGAAAAAGGTGACCTTTTTTCTTTCCAACCTTTACTGCTGCTGCTGGGCAATAAAGATCCCAATTCCTAAGCCCGGCGTTAGTCGTTTAGAGACTAAAATCGGCGAGTACCTGTTGAAGATTTGTGTACGAAGGGGCTAAAAGGATTATTTTTGTAATAGCCCGTGTAATTTCATATGTGGGAAAAAACAAACGCTGATCGACCTCCATCATTATATATTATATTTTTAAAATATTTTAATCATGACTTGTAACATAACCGACGATCTCAAAACATGCTTCAAAATCTCTAAACTCGATTCTTCATCTGACCGACAATGCTATCGGACGTGTCGATATTTTAAATAGTGACTTAGTGAACAATAATTACGAGACTGCGACCTAGTTTTTATATAACGTGAAATCTATGTCATCGTGTTCTTTGAGCGTTATTATTATGTACAGTGCGTTTAATTAAAAGAAATGGAAGGTAGCCCCTTCAATCGAAGTTGCCTAACCCGTCGCCCTCCCCCGCGCCCGCGCATCGCGCCCGCGCATCCACCGCCCGCCCCGCAGGAACATGAAACCATTGCAGTTTTATCCACAACTGAGATCCAGAACTGAATGAAAACCATTGAACTGTGCCTAAACGAGGTCTGCAGTACCGCTACAGATGGGAAACTCAATTCGGAACAGAAAGTTAGGATATTCGTACATAACCTATGCAGAAAAGTAAGTCACGGAACTTCCCAACTGGCCGTAGAATACCAATCCATCAAACAGAAGACCATTCTCGCGAATACAAAGTTGAATGACATGAAAGAAAAATGTGTGTTCTCACAGCAAATTAAAGACCTTAAGCTGAGTATCGAAGAGTGTTCTAGACCTGCCCAGCAAACAGCTTCTTTTGCTGACATACTAAGGAAAGGTCCAATAACTTTTTACAACCCAGCAACATTAAAGCTTCTGAAGCTGACAGAGTACACGTGGCCACTGCGCCGGAGTTGAGCTCGCGAAGCCTTAGTTATAAATGTACCCCAACCCAGCGCATATTAGGAAATGTCTCTGTCTGTCAAATGTTTATCTCATTGATTTCTTACACACTTTTTACTTAACACAGGAACATTTAAGGGCTTTTTGTCCTCTCTGGGGTAGTATTAGATCTTCTAGAGTTCTAATTTAAAAAAAAACAGAACAGAATTATGATAAGAAGCGCTTCTGTTGAGCTGCGAACAAGAACGTAATGAGGCCCCTACTCCGAACCTAACCTGTCAAAATACCCTTGTGATTTGATGGATCTTGAAACTCCAAAGAACACTTCGATGGGACCCGTTCGTAGGTATATTATGATATGACTGCCCCGTTGGTGTTGTGGCAAAGTTTCTGCCTTACACCCGAGAGGTCCTGGGTTCGAATACCAGTGCACGTAGCACGGCAGTCACAAGACAAGACATGACAAGACTGATAAAATGGAGTCATTTCTTGAAATTTGTCTTATATGGTAACATGGGCAAAGCCTGTGACTCGTTTTATCACCCGTGACTCAAAGTCTTGTAGCCAACTTCACAGTACGACTCGAATGTGACTGACAGTTGATCTAACTTTTTTTATCTATGAAATTAAATATTTCATTCGTTCTTTTTTGCATAGGTCACTAAATTGAATAGTGCTTACAATCATTTAATTAGTATTCAGATAGATGACTTTACAATTTGTTCATTGTATAAATGTACTTCTCGTTTGTTTATTTATGGTTTTGGTTGTAATGTCTGTCCTACGTAATCTGTGGTTTTGTTTTGTTGAGTTTGACATTACCCGGCTGCATCGTGTAGTGCTGCACTTTGGGGCTATAATAAAGGAGCCTCCCCAAATGACGTATCAACTGTTCCATACACGCACTTTACTACTTACTTTAACGTGGACTGGCAAACCGTCTTCTTCGTTGAGAGGTTGTAAATGTATCCTCAATTCCTCGCACAAATAAATAATAATGTCTTTAGTTAAACGAAAAATTTTTTGGAATTCTGTATCCGGCAACTCAAACGGGTTATTTGAGTCCCGGATCATCCTTCTACTTATTTTCCGTTGCTGCGTCTCTTGCTGCTGAGCATAGAGGTAATTAAAATAATTTTGAGCCATTTTAATTTACAACAAAATGCGACAAAATTTTATCACCACCTTCACAGGAGGGTGATAAAATACGACACAAACAATTGTCAAAATGTGACAGTTGTGAAAAAAAATTACGCCCATGCTAAGAAATAAGACAAATAAGTCCAATTTGACTGTCAAACTTATATCTCACACCAGTCTTGATTTTGTCATGTCCCCCGTGCTAGCCTATGTGACAAAAATGTTTCTCACACAATTTGTCATATCTGGCTGTCAGATATGTCTTGTCACAGTAAGCCGTGCTAGCAAGGCAGGTCGAGCTAAAATTGTTTCTGAGATTTTCTGTCATGACATTCTCAAGAACAGCTCGGAGTCGGGAAGTTGGCGGTGTTACACCCCCGTGTCTCGGAAAGCACGTTAAGCCGTTGGTCCTGCGCCTGATCTCTCTCCGGTCATGTTGGATTGCCGTCTCACCGAACTTGGAGAGTGATGAAACAGTGAGTGCACCTGTGTATTGCGCTCACACTTGTGCACTTTAATATCTCCTGCGCAGTTGGCTGATCTCTGTTGAGATTGGCCGCCGTGGTCGAAATCGGCCAGGAGGACTACTCGTATTATTATTATATTATAATTTTATAATTAATATTTATGATTTTACTTCTATTTGATGGTATTTTAACAATGTTAGTGCTGCCCATACAGTAGCTATCGATGTATGTATTGTTTATATTTTTGTTATGTATTATTTTCAACGTTTTTGTATTGCATTTTCCCTTATTTATATTATTATGGCCGCTCTCTACTAGAAAAAAATAATATTTCAAATTGCAATTTATGACAGGCATAATTATTTATTTGACAGACTAGTAAAGTTTAAATTTGCTACGAATATTCTGTCTAGTAAAAGAGACAATGCTCTATGAAATTGTGATTATTTATTTATATATTATCATTATTTTTTATAATTTTATAGGGAAAAGCAAACAACTACATAAAAATATTATGTATTCATAGATAAAAATATGCGTATCAAAATAAGTAGTATCATATATAATTTTACTAGTTACTTAATTTGACCCATGTGACAGGCTCCCGGTTTAATTTAAATACATAGATTGGTGTTGGCGTATTTACATTAGAGATGCACCGGATCCTACTTTTGCCGGGCACCGGGCAACCGAGTACCCGGCGCAAGGTATGCCGGGTAACCGGGTACCCGGCAAAATTACCCGGCATGAGAAGATGTAGGTACATTCCGCTTCCCTGTTTGGGCGCGACTGAAGGTCAAGTGGAGCGGTTCGCGCCTCGCGTGTTCGTGCAACGCGACGGTCGGCGGACACTCGGTTCTTTCCAAAAAAATGCCAACATGACGAAACCCGTAACAGATACTGGTTTCCCTTCAGTGCGATGTTTCATTCACACGCTTCAATTAGTTATATGATTCCATGAAAGCCCAGCCATCAGTAGTGGAAACTCTTACAGCTGCTCGAAAAATAGTGACGCACTTTAACCATTCTGGTAATACCAAGTTACGTGAAATTCAAGCAGAGCTGAACCTACCCTTGTGTAATGAGTGGCATAAATAAAAAAACCAGGCAAAACGATAAGCACACAGATTTTATTTAAATTAGGTTATAATCAATTATCAAAACACAAATTGGCAGAGTTTCGGCCTATTCAGTGGCTAAGAGGGCAAAAGTGGCTAGACTGAGCTTTCTGGCCGTTATAAGGGCTTGCTCCCACCCAAGGGCGCACGGCTGGCGGAAGTTGTAGTGGGGAGCGTCAACTGGCATGGCGGTGGCTTCCCATTGGCTGGCTTGGCTAGGATTGGCTGGCTTGGCTAGGATTGGCTATGATTGGCTATGGTGGCTGAGGCTTGGCGTTACATTCGGCCGTCCTGAAACAATGATTGCTCCCGCAATGGGGAAGGGTTGTATTAGTTCTTAAGTAAAGCAATGAGGTCTTCGGTTTCCAATTGCTCATCAGAGCTGCTAGCACTGGCAGACATAGGTATGGTGCTTGTATAGGGCCGCAATGAGTCTGCAGCAACTAGTCCTGTAAAAGCTTTATAGCCTCTCAAGCCTTTAATGCTCCGTATCCTATATCTGTGTATCAGCAAAAGACGTGGCGTCGCAGCTGTCTGCTCTGGTCAGCACCTCGCCGCGCTGCCAGACGATCTTCCCGGTGCCAGTGTTGACGATCTTAATGTAGCCCGTTGAGCCACGCAACAGCGTAGCAGGGATGGAGTAGGATACGCTTGATAGTTCTTAGTGTTGCGGCCGGGTGACCACATTGTTATCCTCGTCGTTGTCTTCTATGTAAACCTTAATGATTGATGTCCCAGGAAGAAGGCATTCTTTGCATGTAGTGGCATTTGCATGTAGTGGAAGGCATTCTTTCGCGTATTTCCGTTACGTTCATACGTTTCAGAAAATCTGTGTCTTGCAGGTGAAATGCCTTGGTAGCGTCGTTCCATCCATGTATCTCACCCAGTTGGTCGATCTCTTTGAGTCACGCAGTTACTGCTGTACAATCGTCGCTATCCGAGTCAAATTCAGGTATGAGGGATGCTGCGCGGTGCACCTTTATTTTGATGGCTGCGGGTACTTCTTCGTTCAGCTCACGCATGGCCTTCTGCACCTCGTCCTCCAAAAGACTTCTCAGAATCTTCCTGGCTGGTGGTGTAACTTCTTCGGAATCCTCTTCTACGTTTTCGCTGCGATTCGGTGAAGATTCAATCCATCCAGAAGGGCGAACATGCCTTCCGTTTTCAGGAATATCGGTGCGATTGCGCTTCATGGCCGAATCTTTTCATTTATCCCACTTCTGAAGTGTAATGAGTGGCATAAATAAAAAAACCAGGCAAAACGATAAGCACACAGATTTTATTTAAATTAGGTTATAATCAATTATCAAAACACAAATTGGCAGAGTTTCGGCCTATTCAGTGGCTAAGAGGGCAAAAGTGGCTAGACTGAGCTTTCTGGCCGTTATAAGGGCTTGCTCCCACCCAAGGGCGCACGGCTGGCGGAAGTTGTAGTGGGGAGCGTCAACTGGCATGGCGGTGGCTTCCCATTGGCTGGCTTGGCTAGGATTGGCTGGCTTGGCTAGGATTGGCTATGATTGGCTATGGTGGCTGAGGCTTGGCGTTACACTTGCATACGTTGCACCAAGATGTTCAGACCAGGTGGAACTCGACATATTACCTCCTAGAGAGACTGATTGAACAAAGAAAGCTGAAAGTCGCAGGACTTACAATACAACTCACAACATGATACAGAAGATGCACCTGGAATCACAACACTGACACCAATAAAACACTTGACGCGTTTCGCCACTACACGTTACTACAGACTATGATCGATCACTCGTAGTCTGTCGAAGCGACAAAATCTCCTGAGGATGCCACGTGTAGTGACGAAACGCGTCGAGTGTTTTGTTGGTGTCTGTATTGTGATTCCAGCTGCATCTTCTGTGTCACGTTGTGAGTTGTATAAGGTCTTGGGACTTCCAGCTCTAGTTTTTTCAGGTGGTTACAGTTGGATGTATTTGGGTTCCTGCGCTGGCTCGTTTAGTGGAAATTTAAAGCAAAATAATCCTCTTTTTCAGC
Organism: Pyrausta despicata; assembly: GCA_963921415.1. NCBI lineage: Eukaryota > Metazoa > Arthropoda > Insecta > Lepidoptera > Crambidae > Pyrausta > Pyrausta despicata. The sequence goes on from OY992865.1 coordinate 1,192,746, forward strand.
TTTCGCGATTAGATATTTAACCACTCAGCCAGCTCCGTATATAGTAAACGCCTCTTTTCGGAGGCTGGTAATGTCTATGAGCAAAAGCGCAACAGACTTAACCCAGATCGTGCTGAACAGTTTGTATATCTTCACCATAATTTACCTCTTTTGAATTATAAGTATTAATTTTACTGCTGATTCATGTTTCTGCAATAAATATCGTTCTTAAAAATATTTATTTATATTTCATCCTAGACCTAATTACCCAGCAGTGCCGGGTATCCGGCGCCATTACCCGGTACCCGGCCGGATCCTGAAAAAGTTCCGGATCCGCCGGGTACCGGATTCAAACCGGACCGGACCATTCCCATCTCTAATTTACATTAAATATTACTATTGTAAGGGATACCTCACAGTAGTACTGTTATATGTTGCAAATAATCTTAGTTCATTCTTTTTTCTGTTCGCCACCAAAACTTATATTATGTAATGTATATTGTCAAACAAATGTCCATTCTTAGAATCAAATGTTGTCAAAGTGTTCTCTATCTATCTACTTTTGAAACAAACGATTCATCATGCACTAGCTGTGCCCGCGACTTCGTCCGCGTGGAATAGTTATTTTGGGCATAGGCATATACTGTCGCAGACATTTTTTTAGATCATTTCAAAAGGATTACTTCTTTTCTACACATATTTTTGGTATCTTAAACCGTTTTCGCAGCGCACGCAGCGCACGCAACGGAAGCCCTCAAGGATTAATAATTTTCTTCGCTCCTAATAGTTGAAGCGAGATGTTATATAGCCTTAAGCCTTTCTCGATAAATGGTCTATGAAACACAAAAAGAATTTTTCGATTCGAACCAGAAGTTCCTGAGATTAGCGCGTTCAAACAAACAAACAAACTCTCCAGCTTTATAATATTAGTATAGGTAATACAAAGAGATCATAATTATAGATTTTTGAGTACATTCTACATGATGGTAATATCAATGCTGGGCCCCTATTCTAAGTTACACATTAACAATGAATTGATGACAAAAATCGTAATTAATTTCGTTTTATCATTTGATGACATATATTATTATCATGTACGGAAATATAAAATTACGTTAAGTTGCCATGGCAACGACGTCATTGTCACGACACGACAACACGAACACGAATTTTGCCATAGACTTGCGAATCTTCGTTGAGGACCCAGGTATAGTAAAAGTAGCGCTTAGAATTTTGTAGAAATGAAACTCCTTAGTAAGTTACCTAGTGTACGTTTATTAGTGAACATTATCCGTAGTGGTTGGTACGCGTGTCGTCATTGTTGGACATCTAGCCGGTCGAGTCTGGAACAAACAAGTTCATTTATAGGTAATTCATATTCGTATTTTGTTATTCGTAACTTGACATAGAGGCACAGATTACTAAATAGTTAATACGTAACAGATAAATCACTCCATAGAAAAATTTCGATACCTACAGCGTTAATAGACTACTTTTTCTGCCGCGTACAATAATGCACCTGCAGCTCTGAGTATAAAGTCACTATTGCTTTGCAGCTGCGCGAGACCACGTGACGTAAGACCGAGTGACAATCGAACTAGGGTTGACACTTTCGGTAAAAATATTTCAACCACATTTTTCTAAAATGGTATTTGATTGACTGTTGTTGAAATAATATAACATTATTGAATAACAAATGTGAAATAAGTAATTCAGCCTGTATAAGGTATAAGCGAATTATGAGCTACTTAATTGTGACTCTTGCTATCTCTTTCTAAAACGAATCTGTCATTTGTGGAATCTGTCGTTTGTAGATTATTAGTAGGTACATTTCGAGAATCGGTCAATTTTATTGTCAACTACGTAGGTACCTACCTACCTACCTAGTCATTTCGCTAATTAATTAGTCATTAGTCGACTAAACCACCACGTCGAGTAGGTAGGTAGGTAGGTACACACAGTTCGTAGGTGGTGCGCAGCCCATAAAAAGTAGACTAATAGGTATAATAGGTACTTAAGTATTATTTCGATAAAGTAACTGACCTTTGTTTCACTGTAGGTATTACATTTTAATTCAATAAAGCCGATCCCCAGTTTACCTACGTAGGTACCACCTACTAATTTGTTTATTTTTATACTTTGTAAATAAATTACTAACTTACCGGGTAATAATTACATTTTCTTCATTAGCTGGTAGACTAAAAAAAGAAAGCGTTTTATTTCTCTTAGTATTCGACCTACACTCATCAACAGCACATAAATTTCCACCACTAGAAGTCATTTTTCTTAAATAAAGCTAACGTTTAACAAGCACAGATTACTTATTTGGTTCGTATGAAAACTAAATTGATCGTAAGCGTAACACGAATAATTATAGTGCGTCGTGAGCGCGTCCGACGGTTGTTGGCAGCCCACTGAATTCGCACCGACGTCGGTGCGGGCGAGAGTAGGCTATTACCGCGCGCAAGTACATCGAGTGAAAGAGGCCTGATAGAGGGCGCTTCTAGCACAAACAGTAACATGCTTATCACAATAAATAAACTTGACAGAGTTAAATGATTATCTAAACGGTACAATAAATGCTTATAGTTTTTAGGTTAGGTTTCGACAAGCATTCAACACAAGTTCATGATATAGTTAGCTGGCAAGGCGTTGCCCTGCGTGAGCGCGATTGCGCGACAGTTGCCACGCGAGGCGATGCAATGCGACCAATACTTGTTGTTAAATACGCGATAGGCGGGGACGTGTTACAGACGTGTGCAGTAAAAGCCAGGTTAGAGCGCACTGTCGTTTATTAGCAAGAGCGACCCGGGGACGAGTCGCGGGGCGCGGGGCGTAGCGGCGCAGCGCATACACGCAACAGTTCCTCCCCAAATAGTTTACAATATATAATATTCTTAGACATCTAAACAAAAGAACTTTTTATAATCTACTCGGGGTACAGGTCGTAACAACCTTCCGGTTCTGTTGCTAGCTGGGAGTTGTTCAGTCGACGTAAGGTCTGATTCCAAAGTTGCCCCATTCTCCCCTCCAAGTTCTGCTGAATCGTAGAATTCTTCCTCTTCATCTTGTGTGCGCCGTGGTGAAAGCATGTGTTCTTCTACAGGCTGGGTTTCATTTCTGTCGTTTGGTAAGGCGCTTGGGGGTGAGGTGGACTTAGTAAAATCTTCTGCTTCTATTAAACAGTCTTCAGCAACCGGTTGATGATCTGTACCCCTCCCCTATAAAGAATCAATTGATTTTTATGTTTTTTACATGTGTGTGACGTTATACAATCTTTGACTATATATGTAACCTGACCAATCCTTTTTACAATAGTTCCTTTGTTCCATTTATAGAATTTAATGTGAAATTTTTTATATAGAACAGTATCTCCTTCACTAAAACATTGTCTGTTTTTTCCACCGTAATATTTACTCTGCAAAAACTGTTTGGTTTTGACGTTATGAGCGAGAGCGTCGGATGACGGCGGAGCAGCCCGCGGGTTAATCAAGTCTAAGCGAGAACGAAGTTTGCGTCCGAAAACTAGCTGAGCAGGCGAAAACCCTGTAGTAGAATGAACTGAGTTTCGATAATCAAATAGGTATTTCAGTAATTTGTTATTAACATCTCTTATGTTACTATTTCCCAGAATATATGACTTTATACCCCGTTTAACAACTTTTACGTAACTCTCCGCCTGCCCATTGCTAGCCGGGTGATAAGCGGGTGACGTCAAATGGGAGATACCGTTAGATTTGCAAAAAGTTACAAATTCCTGTGAAGTAAATGCTGTACCATTGTCACTGACAAGCGTTCGTGGCAACCTAAATCTCGAAACGAACTCCAGTAATTTACCTATAACTGCGGTTGAAGAAGTATTTTTCATATGGTAAGCCTCGACCCACTTGCTATGAGCGTCTACAATAATAAGGTACGTGTGATTATTGATGGGACCTAAGAAGTCTATATATATTCTGTGGAATGGTTGAGTCGGATGCGGCCATACCGCCAGTGGCGTGCGATTCGGTGACGGCCTTAATTGAATGCAATCCTTACAACCCCCTATCATTCTTTCTATTGATTCGTCAACCCCTGGGAACCAAAATCTAGAACGTGCCTCTGCTTTACTTTTTACTATTCCTAAATGAGATCTATGCAACTCTGCCAAAATTTTACGTCTCAAAATTTCCGGAATTACTATCTTATGCCCGCGCATAATACAGCCGTTTTCATAAGAAAGTTGTGTTCTACATAAATAGTATGGCTTTAAAACTGGATCGCGCATTTTGGGTGGCCAACCGTTGAGTATATAGTGTACAACCTTACATAATGCTACATCCCTACTAGTGGATTCACGTATTTCACGAAGTGTAACCGGCAAGGTGCCATCTGTTATAAAATAAACATATGATGCGCGGTCGTCGATGACGTCATCGGGGGTGCAGCTCTGAGCGGCGTGTGCACGCGCAGCCGCTTCTGTGAGCTCCGGCAGACTGGCGCGCGATAAGTTGTCAGCGCTATTGTCATTACTGCGTATATATTCAATTATGTAGTTGTAACCACTTAAAAACATTGCGTATCGCTGCAACCTATTAGCCGATACTTCGGGAATACCGCGTTGCGGGCCAAAAATTGATAACAGTGGTTTATGATCCGTGCGAAGAATGAAGGGGTTTGATCTGCCGTACAAGTACTGATGAAATCGTCGCACTCCAAAAATAATAGCGGTGGCCTCTTTTTGAATTTGGGAGTATTTCTTTTCGGCAGCATTAAGAGTACGAGTAGCGAAGGAAACAGGTTTTTCTATTCCGTCATTCCCCACCTGCGACAATATGGCCCCAAGCCCGTCAGGATGCATCCACTGTCAAAATAACTTTTGCCTTAGGGTCAAAATGAGCCACAACACGATCCGACGCCAGACACTTTTTGATTAAATTAAATGCATAGTCATGCTCTTTGTTCTACTCCCATTTATTACCTTTATGCAATAATTTGTAAAGTGGATTTAAAATACTTGATGCGTTAGGGACAAAATTTCGATAGTGATTGATGAGTCCTAAAAACGATTGAAGTTTATTTAAGTTAGAGGGAACAGGGGCCTCTAAAATGGCTTTAACTTTTTGCGGTGATTTTTGAAGCCCATTTTTATCAATAGTATAACCCAAATATTCTACTTTATCTTTAAAGAGTTCACATTTACACTGTTGAAGCGTTAATCCGGCGTCCTGAAGTCTTTCAAGTACCGCATTCAGTCTTTGAAGGTGAACAGATCTATTGGGTCCTGAAATTAAAATATCATCAAGCATACAGACCACGCCGTCCAAGCCTGACAACAAACAGTTCATAGCCCGCTGAAAGATAGCTGGCGCGCTCGCTAGCCCAAACACAAGCCTGGTGTATTTAAATAAGCCACGATGAGTATACACGTGAGGTTTTGCGACTCTTCATCTAAAACAAATTGAGAGTACGCTTGTGTCAGATCTAGTTTACTGAATTGAATACCTCCGTGTAGCCTAGCAAAAAGTTCCTGTGCAGTAGGCAATGGGTACTGTTCGACGACCAGCTGTTTGTTAATAGATACAGAGTAGTCTGCGCACAACCTAATTGAACCGTTGCGCTTGAGTACCGGAACAATAGGTGAAGCGTAAGATGCATGCCGAACCGATTTTAAAACACCAATACTGATTAGCCGGTCAATTTCCGCATCTAAATCACCCTTGAGGGCGAAAGCAACTGGCCGAGGCTTAAAAAATACGCGTTTTCTTTGAGCTGTAAGCTTACTTTATATTTATTAAATTCACCCAACGAGTCCGAAAATACAGTAGGGTAACGTGACTGTAATTGTTTCAATAAGTCGTTCGACTCGGTATAACTTAATAAATGCTTGTTAGTCAATTTTAATGGTAGGTTTTGAAAATGAGACTTATAAACTTTATCTGAAATGGCCGTGACCGCTGACCCGCTATCAATTTGAAACTTCATTCTCACCCCCTGAACGAAAACTGTTTCACACATTGGTTCGCCGCGACAGGATCGAATATTGAACAAGGTTGACTTACCGTCGTCATCCTCGCCCTCGTTTCCCGTGGCACTATCTAAGAAGTTAAGTTTTTTGCACATCCGCCGTAAATGCCCTTTAGTGTTGCACTTTTTACACTTATAATTACTAAATCTACACTCGGATGCCGTGTGATTTTTATAACCGCACACCGAACATTGGGTCTTGTTAACACTAGCACTTTTTACGCGATTCTCCTGGCTTATCTTATACAGCGCTTGCTCCGCAGGCGCATGCGCTGCCGCTGATGACGCCGCTCCTTGACGCGCGCAACGCACGCTCATCGCCAGTTCCAACGCCTTAGCGAGTGTTAACTCCTTCAAGTCCTGCGCGAATAGCTTCTCACGCTCTGGTCCCGGTAGCATCCCCATCACAAAGCGGTCTCTGAGTGCTTCTTCGACGTTGAGGAAACCACAATAAGCCGTAAGACCGCGCAATCTTGCCGCCCATTGACTGTAAGACTCTTCTTGATGTTGTGTTGCGACGTAAAAATTGTACCGTTCGCCGAATCCGCATTTCTTCGGTGTGAAATGATTATCTAACAGCTTGATAATGTCTTCGAATGGTACCTCATGCAGTTCTTTTGGCACTGCCAAATTGGCAGGGCCAAATCCGCAGCCAATTTATATGTACCATCGCTGAGTGCACTCAACAGAATAGCTCTTCTTTTTGTACCCTGAGGATCCTCTGCCGCCCCGATATCATTCGCGATAAACCATTGGCTCACTTTATTCTTGTACGTTTTCCAACACTGTGAATTATGGTCAAAAGATGACAAAATTCCGAAATGAGCCATTTTTTTATTTTAGTCGCGGGTAGGAAAACCAGTCGCCAGTGTTAAATACGCGATAGGCGGGGACGTGTTACAGACGTGTGCAGTAAAAGCCAGGTTAGAGCGCACTGCGTTTATTAGCAAGAGCGACCCGGGGACGAGTCGCGGGGCGCGGGGCGTAGCGGCGCAGCGCGTACGCAACACTTGTCAATCGCGCCTCGTCACGAAGGACAATATCATACACGTACATAGATTTGATATTGTTGCGTATATCTCTCACATGGGACAACGGGTAATAACAAGCTTATATCTTTAGAAGAGTCTACAAAAGACATGATGTTTCATCAATGCGCACGAAAGTTAAAACAGTTGTGTGACTGCTGCCATGTGGTCGCAAGGGTGGAGACCTTTGCACAGTAGTGGGCGTCGAACGGCTTATATGATATGTGCTCGCAGTAATTTGTATAAATACCTAGTGGATTATTATTATATGATACTATGATTGGATTGAAAAAACATTTCAAGGTGAGTACGGACGTTACGCGTTGTAATGTAACACGTTCAACAGCGAGCGTTCGTGTCACTCTCGATGCGAATGTTACGTGACACGGCGTAACCTCGGCCAGTTCTCAGCTTTTGAGCCAGTCCACCTATGCAGTATGCTGTCGCTGTGACTCGCCACTGTCAGCGACATTACTGACGCGCGACTAGCTGCGAGAATGAGCGCTGGGTCTAAATCGGTGAGTACTCACTGGAGGCCGCGTTGTTCGGTGGCGGGTCGCGGCTTCCGGAGGGCCTGCCGCCGCCCCCGCCACCCCCGCACCCCGCTTTACCTGGCCCTTCCTGCAACCAGGCGGCCCCGCTGCCTACGCTCATGCCGCTCTGAAAAAATATCGTGATTACAAATAGCTATGTATAATGTTTTTTTTTTCTCTAAAGGCTATTATCCCTCTTGCTTGAGATGTATTGCATGAAGTCGTATGAATGTAATGTTTAATAGCGGAGGTCTCCTTCAAAAAAAAATATGTTACTAAACTTTTTTTCATTATCCAATACATATTATTACTTGTTACGTATAAAAGACTTCCAAAGATTATTAGGTATATTTAAAAAGGCGAGCTTCAAGCATACATAAATTTTATATACAAAATTATTTCTGATATCTTTCACTCTTTTCAAATGAACTACAGTATCGCAGACTCACCACGACGGCGAACACCAGCGCCAAAACAGCTAAAACAAAACCAAGGACCTTCATATTGGACACCACCACAACAACTGACCACCAAACCACACAACCTCCCTTAAATACCAGCAGAGAAATAGCAAACCGATACACAACAAATTATCTAAATTGCTCTTCCGCTGGCCTAAACATCATAATTATGCTTGTTCCTGTAAACGAACAATTTTCAACATATTTTTTTTAACACATTTGTCACAAATTACAGACTACTTTTAAAATGAATATTATTATCACATTGTGTGAGGCTCGGAATTGGTTGTCGCCTTGTTGGATATAGTTTTTTTTTTTAAATTAATTCCTGTAATTTTACGCGTTAGTCGTTCTATGATGACTGTAATGTAAGAACATAAAAAGGTCGACAGATATTGGTTTCAGTGTTCCTTCGAATCTTCTACCAATAGGTTGTAAGTAGCACTTGTTACTATATAGGTATTCATTTTATTTTTATTTTGAAAATAGGTAGCTAAAAATTTAACGCCCGCTTTTTTTGTGCAAGCCACGATGAAGCCATACAAAGAACCACAGTTGTTATCCCAGTGCTAGGCAATTAAGATCCCAAGCTAGAGACTAAAATCGTCTAGTACCTATTGAAGAATTGCGTAGCTTTGTGGACTGAGGGGCTAAAAGGATTATTTTTTGATAGCCAGTGTTAGAACACGTTATGGTACATCACAATCACAATTATGGTACATCACAATTAAATACATCACAAACTGCACAGCAGTTTGCGATGTATTTAAAATCCTTTTTATGAAAAAACTACAGTTTGTTTTAGTCGTTTCTTAGGAAAAAAGATTTGCTGTTCCAAATGAAATTTAATTTTGTAAAAATCTTAATAATTTTATTTTAACTTTGACCCTTAATAAATCGGCAACCAGTGATTTCCCAGGTACAGTGTAAAGAAATTAAACAATCAGGATGATGAGGAGTAGCTATGATACCTATAAGTTTTCGTTACGCTTTTTTTTTCACTCGTTAGTTAAATTGGGTATTTGACAACACTATTTTGTTGACATATTTTTTTTAAATAATCATATTTTATCATTATTTTTAAAAAAAAATCAAAGCCAGTATATAGTACCCATAAAGGACCATGACCGTTTTCATCCCCACCCACCAACAGAAATGAAATATTATGAAAATGGTAGATCTCAGTGAGTAAATCATTTTATAGTATGGCGACATCGAGCAAATCGATGGAATTTCCATGATAATTAATGTTTTGTGCAGACATTTTTCCTATAAAATGTACTGACTATCTGGCTCTTGGGCTTGGGATAGCGCCGCGGCGGTGCGGCGTTCATGCCAAATATAATCTACTTTTGTGAAAAGACTGAATTTCGTGTATTTCCCGGAATAAAAATATTATTCCTTGTAATAAATTACTATTGTCTGTACTGGGACTAATTTTGAATGGAAATAATTAAAAAAGCTTTCCGATTTCTATGAATAACCTCCTCGACTTTTTATGCCTGTTGGTGGGTGGGAACGGTGCTCGTATATTTTTTGTCATGATCTTTTAGTATGGCGATACTAGCTTTGCTTGCAAGGTCACCATTGAAACAAATCAAATATTGCTAAAAGTAGAAAATGACACTCCGTTAAGCTGTTAAATTACGTATTAATTTAAAGAAAAATGGGTTTAAAAATTGGTATCAAGTACCCACTTGATAATAATGACATTTTAATAATATTATGCGTACTTAATCACCCGTATACAATATTTAATAAAATTTAAGTAAAATAACTGGTTTCTACAATCTAAAAAAAAAATAAAAAATAAACGAGTATATAAATTGAAATGCAATTTTTTCATCATCATTCAACATCATTTTAATGGTCATGTAATTTAGAACTGGGATATGTAGGTATCTACTATAATAAAAAAAAATGTATTTTAAAAACAGTGCAAAATATTGCCCATATTTAATCACTATTAACCACCTATCTAATTGAGCTACCCTTATCTAAAACACCCGTCAGTCTATATCGAGTTTCTTGAAGCTGCCCTGTATGCCGAAGATGTCTTCCACGGTGGCCTTCTTGCCAGGTCGGAGCTGCTCGTTGACCCGCTTCTTACTCTCGTCTTTGAAGAATTCTGTGTTAGCTTTCAACCGCTGAATCAGCTCCTCTGGAAAAGAAAAAAAGGTTTGTCATAGTCTGGTTGTTCATTCTACTTCTAATAGTTCTACCTCTAACTGTCGCGTGATCCTTGAACGTACCGCCCTATTCTTTGGGGAAAGTCTCTTTAGGAACATAGGTACTCGTAAAGAGAGACAGCTCCGAGCTGGTGGATTTTGATCATCTCTAGAAGATCCATTTTGAGGAACGGCTGGAGAAGCATCATGATCTTAGTTGCAATTGTGAAACCAGTTGTAATTTAATACTTACCCCTAATTGTTACAAAATCCTTAAACGTGCCGCCCTCCTCTTTTGGGAAAGCCTCCTTAGGGACGTACTTATACAGGGAGTCAGCTCCAGCTAGGATGTACTACGTTCCTCTGATAGTAGCATGATCACTGAACCTGCCCCTCTCTTCTTTCGGGAAAACCTTCCTTTGGATCGGCATCGGGCTGCTGGATCTTTATCATCTTCAGGAGCTTATCCACAAATGAGGAAGTAGTACGAACCTCTGATACTAGCATGATCCTTGAACGTGCATCCCTCTTCTTTCAAGGACTGACTCGTTCTGGAAGTCAGCTCCAAGCTGGTGGATTTTGATCATCTCCAGAATATCTTTCTTGAATAATGACCGGAGAAGCATCATGATCTTAGTTACAATTGTAGAGCAAATAGGAACTAACGCTTACCTCTGATGGTGGCGTGATCCTTGCAAGTGCCTCCCTCTTCTTTCGGGAAAGCCTCCTTAGGAACATACTCGTACAGGAAGTCGGCTCCAGGCTGGTGGATTCTTATCATCTCTAAAAGCTCCTTCTTAAGGAACGGCCGGAGAAGCATCATGATCTTAGTTGCAATGGCAGAAACAGTTGTAATAAAATATTTACCCATAATTGTTGCAGTGGTTGCAGCGCTTTGGTAGTGATACCTAAAGTTAAGCAACTTAAGGCGCGGTCATGTTTGGGATAGGTGACCATTCTGACCATTTAAGTGACGTCTATTTACAAGCATCTTCGTGCTTCAGAAGGCACGTTAAGCGGTTGGTCCCGGTATATATCGGTAGATATTAGTCGTTAAGCCTGGTCGGAGGCCCTCGGGCGGCTTATTAACATCTGACAGTAAGTTTGGTCACTTACCTTACACACACCCCTCCACCAATCCGCACTGAGCCCGCGTGGTGGAGTATGGCTCGCACCACCTCATAGTTGAGATGAGGCCTGTGCCCAGCAGTGGGACGTATATAGGCTGATGATGATAATAAATGTTGCATAATCCTTGAACGTGCCGCCCTCCTCTTTCGGGAAAGCATCCTTAGGGACGTTTCATACAGGCTGGTGGATTTTAATTACCTCCAGAATATCTTTCTTGAGGAATGACCGGAGAAGCATCATGATCTTAGTTACAATTGTAGAGCAAGTAGGAACTAACGCTTACCTCTGATGGTGGCGTGATCCTTGAATGTGCCTCCTTCTTCTTTCGGGAAAGCTTCTTTAGGAACATACTCGTACAGAGAGTCGGCTCCAGGCTGGTGGATTCTTATCATCTCTAAAAGCTCCTTCTTGAGGAACGGCCGCAGCAGCATCATCAGCTTGTCCATGAAGTACGGCGCGTTGAGGAAGTGCACTCCTTTCAGGCGGATCAACATGCATTCCTTGTGGAATAAGAACGAGAATGTGTCATTTTACGTATTTTAACTAATTTCATATTGTTCATTACATATACAGACGACCTAGCTAATGTTGTCCTGCCTGTTGCTGTTTATAGATAAAAAAATAAGTGATATGCCAAGATTCCTGTTTTATCCCAAGGCCGCTAGGCTTTTATCGAGATAAAAAGTACCCTATCACCCAAGTGTGCTCATACCATGTCTGTATATCAAATGTCATCAAAATCCGTTGAGCGGTTTCAGCGAAATTGATGGACAAACATCCAAGCAAAGAAACTTTCACATTTATAATATTAAAGTGATTGACTAAAATATAATAAAAAAAGTGATTTAAAGAGTTAACTAATAATATTAGTACAAGAATAGTACATTATAATATACTTTGAAAATTACAGCCGAGGCGATATTGCTAGAAGGATCTGCTTCCTTCTAGCAATATCGTGTAATTTTCAAAGCGCATGCCATACGACGTTTTATAACCTATTTTCGTGGAAATAAATAAACTCTGACTTCTAACTAAAAACTATACAGAGAAAAGAAAAAGCGCGCGAAATATTTTTTCCTTTTTTTAAACCTACTCGTATTTGGGACACGCGGTTTGCGCCACGTCGCGGACGGGGTAAAAAGAAAGGAATTAACAAATTAAGGGTCAGGGAAGAAGGTACTACGATTATTTATTTATGTATAAAACTATATTATATTATTTAATTTGGAAATATAAATATCATAACTTTATATTATTTTTATATAAGTATCCAGTTATACACTTATAAATATCATAATCATGTAAAGATATGAGGCAGAATACGGATGTTGGAAAAGGGACTCGGAGCATTAACAATGAAAAAATAAAATGATTCGTGATTATAATTGAAATCGCGATTCTACCAGGCGAAAAATATGTGATTCATATCGCACTTCAGCACCGCACACGCATACATCGCTATTAATTATTTTGAGTCTTGCTAAGTGAGCTGGAGAATATACAAGTCCCAGTCTCATACGGATGATGCTAGATGTAGAAAGCTTATTCAAGTTAGTCTTGAAAAACCCAAGGTTTATTAGGAATACATGGTTGTATCAATTTATAGGATTTCCTTTTGTTCTGCCTAATGATGTCCCACTCTTCCTGCCATTTTTCTCGTTAGTAGTTTGGGTAAAGCTACTAAATCGTGGCAGTATTTTTATAAAAGGAGACATCCCCATCGTTTATGGCATTGTGAGCTAATGAATCAGCTTTATCATTTTCCGGGTTGTTACTATGCCCCGGAATCTAGACAAATACTACAGAGAAGCCTTTTTCTATGCAAGCGTTACTAACTTTCTACTTTCAATAATGATAGGTTAATAAATACTAGATTTGGAAGGTAATTTCATTAAAGCTTTCCAAAAGGGTTCGTTAAATATCGAAAGTATTATTAAAAGTTCCGAAGTCTTGTGTTGGTACGGCTAGGTCTTGCTGATGTTAAGTGCATCAAGTGAAAAATAAAAGCAAATTCAGGATGCCCTTGCCACCACTTGTGAAGTCAAAACTAATTGGTGTATAATAGGTAAGTAGATGATCTAGTGGAATGTGTATCTTTATAGATTTTCAGTATGTATTTTACCTGTAGGAAATAAAGAACTTCACGTATTGTCATGATTTCTAGCTTCGTTATGTGCCCCAGCTGCGCTTGGTCCATGTCTATCATTATAACGAATCTGAAAACGAATAAATTTCGTTAACAATTAGTGAAAATTAAAATTGTATATCTACGTATCACATTTTGGAATTTCCTTATGTATTAAATGTAGGTATTTCAGAAACTTTCTACTAGCGTTGTGCAAAAAAATATTTTTTTCTCTCGTATTCTATGTTTTCTGTTCTTTCATAATAATATTAATAATACTCAATCTTTATTTGCTTAAAAACATGGTATTTGTTGGTAGTACAAAATTAAAATGAATGAAATTTTATGATTTCAGCGAAAGATTTTAGTGTTTTGCGGGTCTTTAAGTTTGTATTGATGAAGTAAAATAGAAAATAGGTATTTTAGTATCGTATCGAAAATACGTATTATTTGGACAGAAGTCATCATTTTTGGAGTAGAAGTTACATAGGCACAGCCAGCCCAAGCGCTTCACTACAGTTCATAAACCAAACTTAGATCAAACCAAACAGAGTACTAAGGTCTTCTTCTTAGCGTGTCGATGGAACACGAGAAATTACACCGTGGCAGCCCAGAATTCAGCCACTTGTATGCAACTTGGGGTGCAAGAAAGGAGCCTCCCCGCAGACGTACTAAAGCTTTGTACGTCGGGCGCATCCCGGGCAACAGCTGGCGATTACCTGACGCTAACTGGCGAATCCTTTCACCACGATGGAATCTAATCCAGCACTAGAGCCGGCTTTGTGTGTAGTCTCTATTAACATCGAAGGTTTCTCGCAGGACAAGTCAGAAATTCTTTCTGAACTCTGCCGAACCACACGCTGTCACATACTGTGTGTTCACGAAACCCATCGGGATGAATCACAAGGCCGACCATCTGGACTAACGCTTATCGCCGAGACTTGTCACCCGAAGCACGGTAACGCAATACTAAGGTACGGTACGTCCTTACCATCGCCAACTTAAATATGGTCGCGCTTACGAACACGCAAGCATTATATTGTTTCTTCGGTTTATGCGAACACTAGACATTGAAATGAGACACTTTTTATGGATTATTTCGCGATTTTTGTACATTTTATTTAAACCTGACGTTTCGGACCCTTTTCAGCGTCCGTGGTCACAGGAAGACTAAGGTGTCAGTTGTCATTCCACAATTCGCAGTTCTTACGGCGACTAGGAGCGGAGCAGGTCATTGTACTCAGTATAGTAGGGCCAGGCGCAATTAGCTCATACGGGATCTGAAGGCCTACTACGAGAAACTATATCCGTCAAAACGATATCATGTACAGAAGGCACATCACGCACGCTACGTATTTCGTCGCCCTTATTACATAAGCGCATGGAAGATGCCACAGTTTTTACCTTTTCTGTTATGTGTACTTGTGTCATACATCGACGGTATACAGGATGGTGACCACAATACGACTATTGAATTTCTGTCCGCTCTCACGCCTAAACTACTGAACACATTTGGATGAAATTAAATACATATACAGAATGATGACGACCATGTATGTCAACAAAATTTCATTCAAATCGGTTTAGTAGTTAAGACGTGAAAGCGTGACAGACAGAAAGTCAATTGTCGTATTGTCGTCACCATCCTATATAACGATTACGGTTTTCATAGGTACGGCCTGTGCCCCTTTTTAGTGATCCAAGTTTCTAATAAAAGTATCGTTACCCGGGCCAGGTGCCCTCCTCGTACTGCCAGAGGTCGAACATCATCATGAAGGTCTTCACCACCTCAGGGAAGAAGAAGTTGCGCGGGTCGTTGTCAAGGAGACGGCAGTATACGGCGCGGTAGCCTTCCTTCGTTGGCATGGGGAGGGCCGCGAACAGGCTGGAAAAGATAAAAGGATTTTGAGGTCAGTCCTACTTGTGTTTGTCAATTTGGCGGTAATGAAGCGGGTTATACCTTGAGTACCCCGATCCCCGGGGCCCCCGTCCCGGAAGACCCCGATTTATTTTTAACTTCTCATCAGCCTATAAATGTCCCACTGCTAGGCACAGGCCTCACCTCAACTATGAGGTGGTTCGAGCCATACTCCACCACGCGGACTCGTGGATTCGGATTGGTGGAGGGGTGTGTGTAGGTAAGTGACCAACCTTACTGTCAGATGTTATTAAGCCGCCCGAGGCGACTGACTAGGCTTAACGATTAATATCTATCGATATTAGCGGACCAACCGGTTAACGTACCTTCCGAAGCACGGAGATGCTTGTAAATAGACGTCACTTAAATGGTCATGATGGTCACCCATCCCAAACATGACCGCGCCTTAGGTTGCGTAACTTTTGGTATCACTACCGAAGCGCTGCAACCACTGCGCCACAATCACCTCTGCGCAATTAGCAATTTTTAACTTGATAAACTGAATTAAAAGTATTTTTCGGGGTCCTCGGGCATCGGGGTACTCCGGGGTCTCCGTAGCAATTAAATTAACATTTGTATAGTTTTTAAAGACTTTTAGCTAAGACGTGATTGTTGACTTGTGAAATGAATAACACCAATCAGTTAAACAGGGAATGGGAATGTTGTAAATATTTTTGGAAGGCTAAAAGCTGTAAGCTTTTTTTATACTTGCCATGAAAGATAAATAAATAAATATTTCACAACAGATGGAAAGTTTCTATTAATTTTACGATACGTAGGTACTCGTTCTTCCTCAATAAATAAAACCCAAACTTTTATCAACTACACCTGAAGAACAGCACAAGTACATACCTTTGTCTCAAAGTAAAAAGTATTTTTATCGTCCTTTTTATCCTCCAGATACTTGAAATTCCCAAAGCGTCCTACATCGCCGCGACTTCATTAAAAATACAAACTACTACACACTTACCTAATACAACACTAGCAGTTTTTTTATTAATAACACAACTTACACAGTACGCCGCGCCATCATTAAAAATACAAATTACTACACAC
The DNA here is from genome assembly GCA_963921415.1 of Pyrausta despicata. Taxonomy (NCBI): domain Eukaryota; kingdom Metazoa; phylum Arthropoda; class Insecta; order Lepidoptera; family Crambidae; genus Pyrausta; species Pyrausta despicata. Next base: position 1,209,151 of record OY992865.1, read on the forward strand.
TAAACTACACCAAATACAACACTAGAAGTATCTTACAAAAAAAATTGGTTGCCTGTAAAGTCGGTATACGGGCGAAAGTTTTACGTGACAACGACTTTGAGTGGTAAAATAATTTTAATGTGAATATTCATTCGTATAACATGAACCGGTGTGTATGCCTATCTCTCTCTCTCTCTCTCGCTCTGTCTCTCTCGCTCTTAGGCGGGTTAACTGTGCTCGAGTGGAAGGGACGCGTGCCTTTCACTTTTTATGTCTGTCTCACTCGCTCTTAGGCGGGCTAACCATGCCCGAGTCGAAGGGACGCGTGCCTCTCACTCGCTCTCATTGTGAGCGCGGAACGTGAGCGGAGCGTAACGCAGTTTCTTGAAGTGTCACCCGGCAAACCAATTTATAAGGCGTTGTCACGTCAAAAAAAAACTTACATAGTATCCAAGCACAGTTCCACTTTTCTGTCTATCAGGCGGTCTTTAAAGAAGGCGGTGATGAGCGTGCGGAGAGTGTAGTGCAGGTCCAGCACTTGCTTGGAGACTTCAGGGCTGTGCTCGCAGCAGTGGTACACCAGCACCAGATCTTGATCTGAAAGGTAACATGTAAATACAGTTGTAGACAACCCAACAGACTTAATTTGCTACCAATGAGCACAGTGATTAACAGTAACAATAGTTACCAAATGGCCATCAAAGTATTACCTTACCCTTACATGTGTTTAAGAAAACATTGAAATACTGGCTCATTGAGAAATGCTTCTATTCTGTTGACGAATACTTTGATAATTATTGTAATGTCAGTGTCTGGTAAATTGTGAGGGACTTTTATTATTATTGACATCTGTATGTACACCACTATTTATACAAAAAAAAAAGAAATTTTCTAAATTTGTAAGTGGAATGAAACGCTATACATGCCCCTTTTACGTCTGACGTTTCATGTTCACGTTTAAATCTTTGTTACGAGTAAATCTTTGTTTTTGAATTTACGTGTTTTTGAGTATGTCGCTTTCATGGAAAGGACGACTATACTTTCAATCTAAATAATTTAGGATTCCTTTTTTTGTCCCGTTAAGTCTCGTTCGGTTAACAGAATCAATATTCTGATTCGGACTTGACCGGTTAAACAAAAAAACGTTATCGCTAGAATAGATAGATCTATCCTAGCGATAACATTGATAATCATAATTTATTTATTTCAAGTGTATTTTTATTTTTTTCTACATCTGCCTTTGAATGTGTTCAAAAGCTCCAGTTGTGATGGAAAAGAAACAAAATTAAATATGTTTAGTTAGTGTAGTAAAAACATATATACATGCACCTCTAAGTTTTAAACACAAAACAGTTTTTGGTTATGGAATATGAAACGCATAGACTGCGTCTTAACGTGGCTGATAATAGGCTCGACACAATTATAATTAAGTAATTAATCAAATTAATTATTCGCTTATTTAAAAAAATGCTGTTTCCTCATAAAAACCGGACAAACATCTTTAAGGATGAAGTCATTCCCAAAAGTTAATGGCGCTTGACATCCGACATTGGAGGTGCTAATTGTTATTTTAAGTTAAAGTTAAAAACAACAAACCATTGAAAACAACTTAAACCACTAAACTCTAATATGTAAATCACAAAGATCATCACACACATATCATAAACATCATCATAACACAAGCATTTAAGCAACAAAAAAAAATAATAATAATATTAAAATAATAAAGAAAATAGATAAGAATTTCGACTGTGTCACCAAAGTTTTTGTTTTACGCATTGAAAAATCCTAATTACCTACTCAGATCTTTTGAAATAGAAATAGAAAACTTTATTTGCGTTTGGTTAAGGTACACTGGAGATGGTCATAGTTATTTATCAGCAATTATACATCCGCTTAATCAACCATTACTCGTATCAGTGGCATGCAAATCTTAAAGTAATATTGGGATAATAAATTTAAATAGTAAAATGTCTATCTAAACAATCACAAAATGTCAACAAGTTATCATTAAATTATCAAAAAATTATTAGCTATCATCTTCTATCGCAATTTAAATATTCCTGTATAGTGCAAAAAGCCTTTTCACTAAGCCAGTTTTATAATTCTTTTTTAAATTTATTAAAGGGTAGGTCTTGAATTGCTTGTGGTATCATATTGTCATGCACATCCAATAACAATTTTTTTGGAATCTCGCGCTCTTGGGAATTATAACGGAAACTAACCTATTTATGTTTCTGGTTCCTCGTTTGTAGACGTCTTTGGCTTGAGTAAAATAATTCATGTTATTTTTCACAAATTTTGCCGCTTCGAACATATAAAGACAAGGGAGTGTCAAAATATTCAGAGATTGAAATAAAGGCTTACACGGTTCGTCAGGTGCAGTACCACATATCGCTCTAACACACTTTTTTTTGTGCAACGAACGCCTTTTCTATGTCTGTACTATTACCCCATATAATGAGTGCATATCGCAGGACTGATTCAACGTAAGCAAATTACGCAGTAAGAGCTGTACTACTACCTGCTATTTTTTCAGTTTATAAATTGCAAACGAGAAACGATTTATTTGAATTGAAAATTACCGTTATTTCCATTTAGGTAAATGGTTGTTTTATAGTAAACAGGTACCTACCGTGTTTTACTATAAATAATTGACTCTACAAAAATTTTATTATAAAAATTATTAGTTATTTTTGTAGGAAGGCATTTTGCTATCCTTGCTTGAAGTTTTTTTGATGTTATTCTATTCTTAGTTCTTCCTCTTTATACCACTCGTATTATAGCCCGTAATCTATCCAATTATTTGCTAAACAATCACGTCGCATGTCCATCCCGAGAGAAGATTCCATGCAACAAAAAGAATAGGCTTGTTATTGTCTTTGATAGGTTTTTTCTTTCAACCTTTGGAATCTCAGAGTTTTCCTATTGAGTAAGCAATGTTACAACAGATGTTATTTTCCTGACGAACGCGAATTTATTTATTACCTGTCAACTTGATGGTATCTCCTTTATTTATCATTAACTAGAATGATTCTAATAGAGGAAAATGTTATTGTTAACTCATTGTTTTAAGACGTTTGCGGATATGATTTTCATTCCATCGTTAATTTGTTGGTCGGTTTTATGTATTCAGTTTAGTTAAGTTAGTTAATGTAGGTATAGCATATAAGAATGGGCAATTCTTACAAAGCTCAATATAAATATTCGATTCCAAAAAATGCGGTGGGAATGGAAATTGATATTAATTTATTTTTAACATGCTTTTATTAGATCGGGGTATTTCACCAACTTCCAGAAACCGAATTAATTTGAAACTTTGCACTCGTATTAAGTACCGATGACAATGCAATAATTTGATAAGAGCTTTCCATTATCCTTATTAACTAAAAAAATAAAATAAAATAGTTTAAATACCCCACGCGTTTTACTCTACTGTAATATAAATTCCGTGAACTCAGAAATTATTTTCTCTTTTTTTAGTTAGCAATAAAAGCGTGTTTTATTAGTTATTGAAACTATTATTTCATATCTGCTTAACTTCTACGGTCTATCTCAGAACTGGTTAATTGTTCAAACACACGGAATGGTTCGTTACCAAGATATATGTTACGAACTCTAATGACACGCATACATTAGGCAGGTCAAGAAACTAGAGGCCGAGTAGATATATCAAACTGTGATTACATAAAATATAACGAGTTAAACGAACATTTCGAAATGCCAACTGACCTCCGGAGTGTCGGATTGTTTCCCTTGAAAATGCATTAGTATATAACTGCTTCGCTCTCGGTGTAATTATGTTAATCATAGTCAAGATAATCGATGATAAAGCCATCGGCTATCTAGTTTAAATGGTATGATACTTAGTAAATAAATAAATAAATATCTCACAACAATCACACCAATTCTCTAGTCCCAAATTAAGCTACAAGGCTTGTGTTATGGGTACTAGACAACAGATAAACATACTTAAATACTTTTTTTTGTAAATAAATACATATTTATACATAGAAAACACCCAGACCAGTACAAACACACATGTTCATGCACATTTATGCTTGTACTGTGCGGGGATCGAACGCGCGACCCTTGGTTATAAAAGTCCGACATGTGGACCACTGCACCAAGCGGTCGTCAAACCTTAGTACCTCCTGCAAAATCAATTTACTTAGCAAGTCAAGATCTCTTGGAGGCATTTCAAGTGCTTCCTAGGATCCAAGTACCTACCGCAGAGAAGTATTGCTCTAGGCCAGGGGTCGGCAGACTTACCAATCAGATGAGCCAATTGGCTAGACGACACCACCAATCGTTGACATACTTTTTATTATCTGTCAAAACGGTCTGCCTCCATAGATTTCGTATGGTAATAAATGATTGTGACGTCACGGTCATGTGTCAGAAATCGGAGTCAATTGACCGAATATTTATTGCGTTTTGTGTGCTTAAAAATTGGTTTCTATAGTTTTTTTGAAATATATTGGTTGTATTAACTTCATAGGGGCTATGTTTTTTAAACACAATGTTCTTGACAATATTTAAGATAGGTGTCATCATCCCAATTATCCAGTTTGTAGATTTTCTCATACTTTCAAAGAGCCGCCGGACATGCCGGGCGGCGACGCGCGCGCTAGTTGACGATGAATTCAGTTGTTTGTTTTCTTTTATACAACAACATCACATACACTGATAAAGCACTTGTGTTACAGATATCAGGATCAACAGTGGTATTTCAAATAAACTTAATAAATACATATAACGCCCAGACCAGTACAAACAGACATGTTCATGCACACAAATGTTTGTACAGTGCGGGGATCGAACCCGCGACCACTTGGTTAATAGTCAACTTCTTGACCATTACACCAAAGTGTTTGTCAGTGGTGTTTTTTTTTTGTGCTCAAGCGGTACAGTTAGGCAGTAAGTGAGTGTAAGAAGAGCCATATTAATCGTATGGAAGATCCGCATGCGGCTCGCGAGCCGCGGTCTGCCGACCCCTGATCTAGGCAAATGTTTACTTCTATCTAAGCAATGTGATAATTGTGACTACGCTCTTAAATTACACGGTCTACCAGTATGGGTAACCTTAAGGGCCCTAGAACAGGATACTAATTGTTTTCTCCTTTTAAAAGCTGAGAGTGCTTATTCCCACGGATAAACAAGAAGCTAACATTTATCTACCTACAATACAAGTATGTCTGTCATTGCTGTCGAATTTTGAGACGTATGTGACCTAAACTCTTGACTCGTATGACACCATCTCACCATCACTACCACCATCTCACCTAATAAATCTATGCTTTTTTAGACCACACTGTGTTATTAACGACGTATTTCAACAGTTTTGTTTTGTGGTCACAGTCGAAAACTATCACACTGATTTTGCATACTGTAGATAATATTTTTATTGCTAGAGGCAGAAATCGAAGCTGCGTCTTTCGTCAACCCGGGTCGTGGGAAGCCTATGCAGGTTTGAGCGGAAAGCTTTCTTAGGCTACTTTTCTCATAAATCAGAATTTGACGTTACCTTCCTGTCAGGTGTTTCGTGGGCAAGTGCGGCCGCGTCTTGAGCTACCGGCTCCGGATGCCTCTCGTATTCTTGCTCCACGGAGAACAGCTTCATTTGATGTCACCTACTTGTCAGGTGTTCCGCGGGAAAGTAGAACTGCGTGTTGAGCCACTGACGCAACTTGGCAATGTCTTCTCTTCTGGCCTCCGGGTGTCTCTCGTACTCCTCCAGTGAGAACGGCTTCATTTGACATCTTTTACCTGTCACGTGTTCCGCGGGCATGTGCAGCTGCGTGTTGAGCCACTGACGCAGCTTGGCGATTTCTTTTCTGCTGGCCTCCGGGTGCTTCTCGCACTCCTGCTCCCCAGAGAACAACTTCATTTGACGTCACCTACTTGTCAGGTGTTCCGCGGGCAAATGCGGCTGCGTCGTAAGCCACTGACGCAGCTTGGCGATGTCCTCTCTGTGGGCCTCCGGGTGCCTCTCGTACTCCTGCTACGCGGATGACAGCTCTGTTTGACGTTTGCTACCTGTCAGGTGTTCCGTGGGCAAGTGCGGCTGCGTGTTGAGACACTAACGTAGCTTGGTGAGGTCCTCTTTGCTGGCCTCCGGGTTCCTGTCGCACCAGGAGTGCTAGACTCCCCAGAGAACAGCTACATTTGACGTAAGCTACCTGTAAGGTGTTCCGCAGGCAAATGCGGCTGCGTCGTGAGCCACTGGCGCAGCTTAGCGATGTCCTCTCTGTTGGCCTCCGGGTGCCTCTCATACTCCTTCTCCACGGAGAACAGCTTTATTTGCGACATGGTTCTAAAATAACACAAAGATCGGGTTTAAAATACGTTATAACAGGTCGTTATAACCTGCAACCATTTTATAGCAGACTTTCCACGAAATCTCTCATCTCCTTATGGAGTTGTTTCGGAAAATGATAAGGACTTGATAACGTACACGATAGTCATCATGACACCGTACATGTTGAGCCTTTAAAAAATATATTTTCATATATTCATTGTAAAACGAGCTGACCCGGTAAACGTTGTTTTGCTTTATAAATTATTGTGGACAACCCTTATCACTAAGGGATATGAATAATAGATGTTGGCCGATTCTCAGACCTACTCAACATGCTCCCAAAATTTCGTAAGAATCAGCCAAACCGCTTCGGAGGAGTACGGGCCAAACATTGTGACACGAGAATTATATATATAGAGATTATACCTGTTATTTTATTCGGCGAAAAGTAGGTTTTTAAGAGTTTTAAGACACGGACTGAGAGCTAGCTAGTGCATCGCTTTTTCTAGATAGGTAAAAACTTTCTCGAATCGCATTCCTCACTGCACCACTGCGCATCTCTGCTCTATTAATGTGTTTATTGTATGACATGCTATATATACCTGAAATGTTGTTATTGCACTACTTACATCGTTGGTTTAAAACTGATTTAAATAAAGCCCGCGCTTGGCAACTTAACTCAAAGGTAATTTTAAATGAACATAACTAAAAACCTTTTTTAGTTTTTGAGTTTAATTAAAGAAAAAAACATAATCCGGTTTACATGATACTATCTACAGTCGTAATACAAATTGAAGCAGTGACTTCACTATCACCATAATAAACGACCGGCTAAGATTTAAAAATATAATTCCCACACGCGTGATCTGTAAGTCTCATCCATCACCGCATACTGTGCTACATATATTAATAACATTAACTTATAAAAACTTAAATAATGTTAACTTATAATTTAGTTTTTAAATTCTACATGTAGTATTTGAAACTCAAATTATTGGCCATCGACTTACAATTAGAACGGTACTAAAGATCTCACTGTCATTATTATCAACTTGCAATGAATTTCGACGGCTACTGATGAATTTTAACTTTAATTTTACGCTTACCAGTTAAATCCTTTTAAATACAACTAAGTTAAGGTCTTGAGTGATTTTGGTTTTGAGTGATTTAGTTCTTTTTTTTATTTGGTATTTAATCTTGACCCAGGACTAACCCCAACGAGACAAAGACTGAGTCTACGATGGAGCGAGCTCACCTAGAAGATGCCTGTTCACTCTAGCTTTGAAAATTTCTAAGTTGTAATTGCAGGGAAACACTGACGCAGGTAGTGAGTTCCGCTCTTCAATTTATTATTAGCATTGACAATGCAAATTTCTTAACAATGGGAAATTAAAATACACTTAAATAAAAATGGCCGCACGTGTTTTAATTTCACATTGGTTTTGAGTGACTGATCCCACTCATGTCGTATTCAACTGTGCTGTCTGTACACTGGCTTGAACTTATAAAAAAAACTCACGTGCGCAATTATGCTTTAATAAGTTAAAACATTTTGGTCACTTGATTCCTTGAGATAACAGTAAACCGTAAAGCTTGTTGCAGAACTTAATGTTCTTGTTTACTTTTTGAATATACAGTAATAGTTAGTATTCTTATGTAACTATACTGAACAATATTTGAAGAGATCACGGAATGACATGAATCTTGAAAATGTGAAACGTTTATTTCCTGCTCTATGGTAAATCCACAGGCATTACTTGTTTAAAATTATGAATATAATCTAATAATACAGGCCGCACGCGACTCCGTTCTCATGGAAACTAATATTCTTTACAAATCTTTATAAATTGTAGCCTATGAGTTAAAGCTATATATTTTTGTTAAATTTTAATGAAATCCGTACAGTACATTTTACGTGAAAGAGTTAATATACATACATCCATACTTACTTACAAAGTTCCGCGTTTTATGATATAAGTAGGATTAGGTACAGCTAGAACGGCAAGGTGAATTTATTAACTAACTAACTTCTAACGAGGCGTAAATAAAAGTAGCCATAAAAAAATAAAGTCACAAAAAGAATTGTGATGATGACACCTATCTTAAATATTGTCAAGAACATGGTGTTTAAAAAACATAGCCCCTATGAAGTTAATACAACCAATATATTTCAAAAAAGCTGTAGAAACCAATTTTTAAACACACAAAATGCAATAAATATTCGGTCAATTGACTCCGATTTCTGACACATGACCGTGACGTCACAATCATTTATTACCATACGAAATCTATGGAGGCAGACCGTTTTGACAGATAATAAAAAGTATGTCAACGATTAGTGGTGTCGTCTAGCCTAATTCTAAGAGCCGATGCTCGTTTTTTGTGACTACCTAATTGTAAGTAATGTAATTTAGATTTAGCATCTGGCTGTGACATTTTCTTGAGATTTTGCGATTTTCTTGTAGATGAGTAAAGGTATGTTTAGCTTAATCAAAATAATTACTAAGGTCCTAGAAATCTAATCATTAAAATAAAACTTAACTTTTGCTATAGAAAAAAATACCGAGAATACATAGAAATAAAGATACAATAAAACTTACCAGTTTACCAGTCAATAAATCAAAAATGAATCCTCAAATGTCAAGTGCTTACAAACACCGGTAAATCGTCTGATTACACGCAATCACGCGCAGTTGTTGGTATTAATGATTCGATGATGTTTAATGTAATGATATTAATGAAAAAGCGGTGCGGGCGCACGGAGCAGCCGCTGATCGGAACTGACTGACTGGTGGACTAGCGGTCTTGGTCAGCTGAGGTTGTTCCGCACTGAACCATGGATTGCTCCGATATAACAACTATGGTAAAAATAAGCTAATTATCGTTGTGTGTACCGTAGTTAAGAAAATTAAATGCAAGCCAACATCATCAATGAGTGAATTAGCACCAGGAATCAGAATAAAATCATATTTTTTGTAATATATTTTTGTTAAGAATAAGTAGTTAAATATTCAATTAACAGCAGATTTAATGAACTGCAGTCGATCCGCAATACAAGTGGCAGAATTCTAGGATGCCACTGTGTAATTTCGCTAAGAAGAAGAATTAACTTAACGGTTCGGTTTTTTTTTCAGTGTTTAGATACAAGGAGCAGTTTTTATCTCTACGTGTTATTTTTCTCATTTGATTGAACAGACACAAAATATTCAGATTTACTTAATATCTTGTGGAGTTTTTAAGTTCAAAAAGGAACACTTGCTTATTAAATTGGGGGATATTTTTTATTGTCATTTATGTATTATAACAAATGGGTGTAATTGTTACATGTGGCCTTGTGCGTGAGATATTTTGGATAATGAGTCAATTATGGTCATTCAAAATAATAGGCCTTCACTATTACAATTTTGAAATAATTTAAATCATGATATTATTATTTAAAACATGTTTGCGTTGTTTTTTTAAGTGCCGTCATACCTACTGCCTACCAAACGGAATGATTTAAATTCGATGATTTTTAGCCAGAGTTAAATACAAATGCTATGGTTAAGCTGCATAAAAGTATATTTATTCGAGTGCCGAGTGGAACACACCAGTTTTCCTCTGATCGTGAGATGGTCGGTAACTTTCGAACTGATCTGACATGTTTTTTTTGCTATAAGTCGCCCTATTTGTGTTGTGATGCTGCAGTATGTAAACTTTGTAAGCGTCTTGCCATTGACAGAACAGTACTTACCTTCTGGTTATTTATTTATTTAAAACTCTTATTGCACAAGAAATGCACATTTCATGCTAAAAGCATTTTCTGCCAGTCAACCTCAAGGTCATGCAGAAAGAAGGTAATGAAGGTAAGGTGAAGTGAAAATTAAATGAGGAAGGTGAATTGTGGTTCATAACGCAAAAATAAATATTAATATATTATAATATTATTATATAATATTATAATATCAATAAACGAAATTCTATATTAAATTGTACTATATATAATATACAAAAAATAAATTTCAATCGATTTATTAATAATGGATAGTAAAAATATATAAATATAATATACATGCAATTTATTATTTTGAAATTTTCGAACTTTATTCTTGAATAGCAGCTTTAAGTCTGATCTCAACTGATCTATTGGTAATGTCTGTGCGACAGATGTGTCGATAGTGTTTTGAATGTTAATTAAAACAGGCATGCGCAAACTGCTAATTGTATCGTCCTAGAGTACCTACGAACACGAACCCACCTCACATGAGTAGATTCCGTTTTTCTACTCATGTGCCCACCTTACGGAGATTGTTTCCGCATAGGTACTGTATTTTTCCAACCGCTCGCATATCCATGGCGTTACATATTTCGACGACCACTTTGGTGTATTGGTTAAGAAGTTGACTATTGACCAAGAGATCGCTGGTTCGATCCCCGCACTGTGCAAACATTCGTGTGCATGAACATGTCTGTTTGTACTGGTCTGGGTGTTATATGTATTTATTTAAGTTTATTTGTAATACCACTGTTGATTCTGATATCTTTAACACAAGTGCCTGTGGTCGTCAAAGTCCTGCCTTGTGCAACCGATTTTTTTCCTGAGGTATAATTTGTCCCGTTTATAATTTTTTACACTCTTAAGATTTTTGTCAGGGAACTCTTCCTCTTGAGTATAGATCAAACGCTGTGTGTTATAGCGTCATCTTCTTGCATTACTTAGCTATCAAATATCTCTCGCCCCTAATCTACACTTATATACATAATATTATAAAGCTGAAGAGTTTGTTTGTTTGTTTGAACGCGCTTATCTCAGGAACTGCTGGTTCGAATTGAAAAATTCTTTTTGTGTTGAATAGACCATTTATCGAGGAAGGATATAGGCTATATAAAATCACGCTGCAACTATTAGGAGCGAAGAAATCATGGAAAATGTGAAAAAAACGGGGAAAATTATTCATCCTTGAGGGCTTCCGTTGCGTACGCTGCGAAAACGGTTCAAGATACCCAAAATATTTGTATGAAAGAATTATTCCTCTTGAAATGATTTAAAAAATGTCTGCGACAGTATATGTCTGTCTTTTAAGATCTAGTCACTAGAACCGTTTCTGTGGTAATCAAATTTGGCCGAAATTAATGCATTATTTGTTAAAAGTTGTATCAACGTAATAATAATAATCTTTATCCAAATAAATGTGTTGTTGATTAAGTGTATTTGATTGTAAACAAAATTATCTTTGACATCACTTAATTTCAATGAATATCTTAGAAGATATTACAATTTTAAAATAACACCAATATAAAATTCACCCGCGCCGCATGATGTGCAAAACATGACGCTGCAAGGAAGAGAGGCGTTACTTGCGAGCGACGCGGAGAGGGGGGTGTAGCTCTACGAGTTACCATGATGAACAAAAATTAGATTTAATTAATGACCAGTTGCGTCATATCTTCACGTCGACCCTAAAAAGCCGGTTGTTTAACCAATGCGTCTTACCAGTCTTAACCTACGGAGCCGAAACGTGGAACATGACAGTCAAGCTGGCTCACCGACTACACGTCACTTAGCGTGCTATGGAAAGGTCTATGTTGGGAATCTCATTAGGGGTAAGATCCAGAACGAGGTCATACGACGTAAGACTAAGGTAACTGATGTTGTCCAAAAATGTAGCAAGCTAAAGTGGCAGTGGGCTGGCCATGACTGTCGCAGAACCGACGAAAGGTGGAGCAGGAAGGTTCTTGAATGGAGACCACTCTTAGGTAAACGTAGTGTGAGACGCCCCCCAGCTAGATGGACAGACGACCTGAAGAAGGCAGCTGGTAGTGACTGGATGCAAAGAGCGGGAGATCGTGCGCTGTGGCGGTCCTTGGGGAAGGCCTATGTTTAGCAGTGGACTGTAACAGGCTGATACGATGAATGACCAAGTGACCGCGTATAATAATCTGGGACGAATGTTTCATGATCCATAGAGCTCATGTAGAGGGTCTAGATAGGACTCTTAGATATATAAGAAGCTGTGATAAAATCATCATCATAAAATTGACTGTTATGTTTGCGGGGGACTTTCGACAAACTGTACCAGTAATAGTAAGAGGAACAAGGGCAGACATTGTAAAGTATTGCCTTAAAAATACCCCAATATGGAAGTTTGTGAACATCTTAAAATTAACTACAAATATGAGAGCACATTTGGGAGTAGGTAGAAATAGTCCTCCAGGCCGATTTCGACCACGGCAGCCAATCTCAACAGAGATCAGCCAACTACGCAGGAGATATTATAGTGTACAAGTGTGAGCACAATACACAAGTGCACTGTTCCATCACTCTCAAAGTTCGGTGAGACGGCAATCCGACATGACCGGAGAGAGATCAGGCGCATGACCAACGGCTTAACGTGCGAACCGAGGCACGGGGATGTAACACCGCCACCTTCTCGACTCCGAGCTGTTTTTGAGAGATTCATTACAGAAAATCTCAGAAACAATTTTGGCTCGACCTGGGAATCGAACCTCTTGGATGGACCTCTTGGATGTTAGGCAGAAACTTTGCCACTACACCAACGAGGCAGTGGTGGGGAGGAAGTATAACTTTTCCTTCAAAGTTACTTTTAATAGGAGACGGGAAAGTACATCATTCTGAAAATAACATTGAAATTGAACGAGATTAAGGATTAAGAGTGAGTAACATTGAGGACTTTATATCGAAAGTTCACCCTGAAATAAGCGAAATAGAAAAAAAAGATCATCAATGGATGTGTCAAAGTGCAATATTGGGTTTGAGAAACTGTAGCGTAGACGAAATTAATAAAATAATTATTTGAACACAAGTGGCCTTCCCCCACATTAAAAATAGGTGCCCCAATAATTTTACTTAGAAATCTTAAACCACCGGGACCCGACTTCAAATCTAATTTCTTTGCAATATGTAACGTGATAGTTGCAATATTTTAGACTGGTTTAGCAGTTGGTCAAACAGTGCTTATACCTCGCACCTCAATGATTCCAAATTATTTACCTTTTAATTTTAAAAGAATTCGTTTTCCTTATATGCTATCTTTCACTGTTACAATTAATAAATCACAGGGGCAAACATTTAAACACATAGGAATTAATTAACGTCAAGACTGCTTTTCACACATATGTCGCGTTGTCAAGATCAGACCTACAAACGCGTTGCGGACAAAACTAATATGTTCTTCTGACACAAGAAAATAAAACTAAAAATATAATTAACGCAGAAGTACTTTAAGCTAATTTTGTTCTTTTATAAACTTAAAAAATAAATTGTCTAAAATAATAACGAAAAAGTAAATTTGCAAAAATAAAATGATGCCCAAAATAAATATTCCACGCGGACGAAGTTGTGGGCACAGCTAGTAATAATATAAGGTTGATCGCACTAGGCACTACAACTTGGACTAGGGAAATAATCTAGCTACAATAGCTATAACCAAAGATAATGTAAAGGCATTATTTTTCCTATTACCTACATCGCAATGACATTGCGAACGTGACGCAAAGACAGGGCGATTGTTTCCAACGTCCGTTAATTGGATAATCATTATTGTATCTGATGATTTCCGCTATTTTTATCGCTGACTTGAATCATATTCTAGATGCCACCTAAGGTTACTATTTTCTATCAATCTTGTTTCAAAGACTTAGCAATGTGGTAATGTGTTTTTTTTTTGTTTAAAAGGCCCTAAAAAAACTATAGGAGTTTTAAAAAAAATCATAATTATTTTGTTATAATGACTACGTAATTATGAAAATAAAATACAAAAATGTTAGAAATACATTATTTCAATTAACATCGATTTTCAACAGCTTGATGTACGTCCTGCCTTTTCTCTTCCGTAATAGGTATTGGTTTTTAATATGATATTTATAATTGACACCTATTTAAAAACAGTGAAAAAACTATTATTGAAGTGAAAACTTCTTTAGCGGCGTTGAGCACTTTTGTGGCATGGGTAGAAACTGTGAAACTCGCGTCAGGTCACGTGATGCTGATCGAAAAACCGTAAGACGGTTGTTAAGTTTTCACTTCTGCCGGCACTCCCGGAGTGCAACCCGTGTTAGTTTTTTACCTACTAGCAGACGCTTGCGAATACGTTCGCCTTAGTTTCGGATATCCCAAGCATTTAATCGAGATAGAAAGTAGCTTATGAAAAATCAGCTTATTGGCTAAGGTTTTGAGAGTAGTAAGGATTATTTTGACTAGGCACGAGATTTTTGAGTAGAAAAAATCTGTTCAATTGCAAGTTTGTTAAGCGACTAAAGTAAACGAATTTGAGACACTTTTAATAAGGTTTGAAGCTCAGCAAATTGAATCTGTAGTACGCTTGCAAAGCGCGTAAAACAGCGCTGTATTTTACATTAATTGTTATCATGTAATTAAATAACCATTTTTACTGCCAACACCTGGACTGCATGCCACATATTTTCATTAATATCCGTTCAGAAGTTTCATCGTATTTGACAGACAAACATCCAAACATTTTGATATTCTTGTCCAGGCAGATTTATTTGGAGGCATTACCGCATTAACATAGTCATAAAATGTGCGACATCTATCGCCTTGTTACGACTTTTCTTCAGAAACCAAAGTTAGTACGTTATTAGTTATTTTCTAAAAAACAAACACAACAGAAGGTTTTGTGACATCATTTCAAATAATATAGTTGTTTGAAAAGAAGATGTAGGTATTACACGTTTCCTAACATCAAGGTGCTAATGACGAAATGTGATTCTATTATGTACTACTAACATTACAATAACATTTCCAAGGTGTCATTCTTCAACCTCGTCCTGACAATATCACCTCAGTCGAGGTTTACACATCAAAAAATTTACAAATTAACTTGTTTTTTCTGAATGTAACGGGCAGAACATCGTATACGGGGTGGGTAGCTACGAATATTTATGAAAAAAAATACGATCACGAAAAATATCTACACAGTATCTGTTTGTCTGTAATGTTGGTATTTATGCTTTGGACTTGATGCTGATCGAGAACAATGTTCATTCGCAACATCTTCAGTTCGTAACATTACATCCAAAGCGTTGTAGTTATTTCAGAGAAATTGAATCAGTATTTCAACGCCTTTTGTCAAGTTTCCGTAGTGTAGCGGTTATCACGTGTGCTTCACACGCACAAGGTCCCCGGTTCGATCCCGGGCGGAAACATCTTTCTTTTTGCTACTAAAATACAATCCGAAAATAGTTAAAACATTTTTTTACTTTTTTCACGAAATATTCAATCTTTTTTATAAAAAATAATCGAGATCTATGACGTAATTATTGCAGATAAACGCCTGAATTGTTTCTTGGCTGACCAGCGAGTTGAGTAACTAAAGAACTCATTGCTACAGGAATCTTAGTAGGCGTCGAAAATGAAGTAAAATATTCTTTGTTTTTTATTTTTACACAATCTTGTACACACAAGATAAGATTGTAAGATATAATTTGTAATAGCTGTAATTTTTAATGGCTCATTAACTAAAGTGACATCTGACGAATATACTTAAATATGAACCTTAAAACAATATAATACAACTAGCCTAATAAATGTATAAAAAATGATAAACGAAAAAGGAAACAAAAATTCAAACTATATATAAAAAAATATATAATATAGTATGTAGGCAAAACTCTTTATAGTTATAGAGTTAAATACATTATTTTTTAATTCAAAAAAATAAAAATATGCTGTAGGCCTGTAAGGTGGGGCTGCGTATCATGCAAATGACTCCTCATACCATAAAAGCTACGTTTTCATCATAAAAGCTAGTACTCATTCAGTGATCTAAGTTATGTAATTGCAATAGCTAGTCTTAAACTGCTTAACCTCTTTAAAAAGTCGTAGCTCTTTCAGTCCTAATACAAAAACGAGCCAAGATAGTGCCTTGTTAAGGCGATAGTTCCGTTCGCGGTGCAGCGCAAATTCTCGTTTCAATGAAATCGAAAGTGATGGGAATGGGAAAGCTATCGATGTTTACTCTAACTCGAAATGTAAATTTGTGAAAATCTATATTTAGCTGTATGCTTATATACATGATCATATTAGGTATGTCTAACAACCTACTTGAATTACCTTACCTTTACCTGAATACCTAAAAACAAAATAAATAAAAAATATAATGTTTTATTATGCCACCGCTACTTTTTTAGGGTTCCATAGCCAAAATACGGAAAATAACTGTTTGGAAACAATCGACCTAAATCATGACTACTTTAATTGGTCCCGTTATTTTTGAGTCTGTTCCAGCTTTATGTTTATAAATAATGTAACGTCGCAGTCAGTTGTAAATAAAATTTTAAAAAATATGTATAATAGGTCTTAAATGAATAAAAGGTATATTTTTAAACACTATTCTCCTAGCTTTCAATTTTGACTAAGTTGAATTTTCAGCTCGCACCAAGTCCGAAGATATTCAAGTTCAAAGTTACAAAAAAGTCAAAACGGCAATTTCAAAGGTAAAAGACCTATCTTCTTCTTTCGTGTCGGCAAGAACACGGGTTAAATATTACTTGCCCAGAAAGCGGCTACCGTGGTAGCCCGTCTGGTTATTGACTAGTAAGTCCTCACGCGAGCAGGTGGTCGGGCACGCGGGACAGTTCATGAGGTGGACCATGGTTTGCAGGGGTTCTCCAAATTCACAGCTGACGTCTGCGCCGTTTAAGTACCACCACCGACACAGGTTATCTTTACTTTGACCAACCTGGGTCCTCAGCCTATTTAGACTTCTCCAGGTTGGCCAAGGTTCCTTATGGCCTATTATTTTTAAAAATAAAAAAAGAAACCTAAACTTGAAAATCTCTACATTTATTTTATTTAACAAATATTGTAAATATTAAGTTAAGACAAAGACTATCGACAATTCCCTTCCCTAGAGTCGTGAGTCGTGAAACCGAAAGTGATACGCCGTGAGAACGGGGTCAGCCCGATGATCAGCGTCTCTGAGCAGCACTGACTTTGTTTACTTTTCACCAAAATCTTCTGGAAAGACAACCTTTATTTTACAAAATACGAGATCGGGTTTGAACTACCTGCATATAGTTGCTGGAATCAGGCGTTACTTTGCGAAAATCCATGACTAAAGCTGAAAAAGAGGATTATTTTGCTTTAAATTTCCACTAAACGACGCCAGCACAGGAACCAAAATACATCCAACTGTCCAACTTACGATACCAACAACTCACAACGTGACTCAGAATATGCACCTGGAATCACAACACTGACACCAACATAACACTCGACGCGTTTCGCCACTACACGTGGCATCCCCAGGAGATGTTGTCGCTTCGAAAGACTACGAGCGCCTGAGTCGCTCGATTCTGTTGTGTTTCCAGGTGCATCTTCTGTATCACGTTGTGAGTTGTAGGTATTGTAAGTCCTACGACTTCCAGCTACCTATAGTTTTTTCAGGTGATAATAGTTGGATGTATTTTGGTTCTTGCGCTGGTGTCGTTAAGTGGAAATTTAAAGCAAAATAATCCTCTTTTTCAGCTTTGAACTACCTGCGTCAATATTTTCCTGTAGGTAGTTTTTTTGCAGCTCTGCGTCTGCAAAAGCCACAGCGCATGGCAAGGGACTGTAGGTAGTCCAACCGAATATCTTCAAAGCTAGAGTTAACAGTCACTCATCGTCGACACAAATTCAGAGTCGATGGCCTAAGTCCTGGGGCAAGAGCAATACCTATTTAAAATCGGTGCTTCGGACGGAAGGCACGTTAAGCTGTTGGTCCCGGTTAATATCGATATATATTAGTCGTTAAGTCAGAGGCCCTCGGGCGGCTTATAACATCTGACAGTAAGGTTGGTTACTAACCTTACAAACAACCCTCCACCAATCTGCACTGAGCCCGCGTGGTGGAGTATGGCTCGGACCTTCTCATAGTTGAGGTGACGCCTGTGCCCAGCAGTGGGACGTATATAGGCTACGAGATAGGATGAGAGATTGTATTTTTGTATACTCAGAAGGCTAACAGCGCTCTTCGTGTCCAGTTTAATAATGCATTCAGGATGTTGCTGCGGCTACCTCGGTTCTGTAGTGCATCGGGAATGTTTGCGGAAGCTAGCGTGGACTGTTTCCATGCAAATATGCGTAGGCGATGTGCATCCCTGGTGGAACCTGCTCCATTTCGGTGGGACCGGTGCAAGAGTGGCCACTTTAAATTATTTAAACCATAGATAATAATAGTCCTCCTGGCCGATTTCGACCACGGCGGCCAATCTCAACAGTGATCTCTGTTAAACTGTATATATCCTGCTATTATATATGTGAACTATATATAATAGCAGGATATATAATAGTGCACAAGTGCGAGCGCAATACACAGGTGCACTTACTGTTCCATCACTTTCAAAGTTCGGTGAGACGGCAATCCGACATGACCGGAGAGGAAAGAGATCAGGCGCAGGACCAACGGCTTAACGTGCTTTGCTGCACCATAAATAATTTACATACAAAATAGTTTTTCTAAGTTCTACTAACAAGATAAGTCTTTGTAATTTACTGAATAAATAATACAATACAATACAATTGTGAACTGCGAATTGTTATCTCTTGTCATTATCTGTCACAAAGTCCTTTTTAGGGTTCCGTAGTCCGACAAGGAACCCTTATAAGATCGTTCAGTCCGTCCTAGTCTGTCACAGCAGTAAATCTTCTACGTTTATGGACTGATTTGCATGGAAATTGCATTTGCATTTGTTTATGGACTGGTTCAAGGATACTTCACATATATATCTCATTTTTAAAAATATGAAACATTAAAATTACCCCTTTTTAAGGGTACCCTATACAAGTAAAGGGGGAGGGTATTGGGCCAAAGTCATTTACACGCCCCCCCCCCCCCCGTAATTTCTAAAGTCTTGGACCTATAAACTTCAAATCTCTCACGCAAAAAAACAGGCATGGAAACTCTTATTTAAAATTGTTTCGGGTATCCTGTGATGAATACTTCCGAAATTATAAATAATATAAAAATATATACTTTACAATGATGACATTGATGGCTAGGGAGATGATGATGGATGATGCAAGAAATGCAAAACAGCGCGGTGCCAAAATTGACTACGCAACCCTACTTTATGAGTGGTCTGACATGCACTTGGCCGGTTGTTTTAAAAGCTATGGTTGTATTGGTCCTAAACAGACAGCTGCTATAGTTTATTTATTAGTTTGCAACTTTCCTAGGTGTGTCACACATTCGGTTAAGTAATGCATCTTGCAGCAGGGCTTAGTAGTCATTATGACGATGTGCTCGTATTCTGATTGCATAATATGTGCTTACAACCGTGGCTCTACTCTCTAAGCCATTATACGTATTATCAGATGTAGCTATCCCTGTCACTCTTACAAGTTTGACCGTGCGAGCGAATGCGTTAGCTAAACCCGAATAATACGAGCGAAACGTAACGTAGTACGGCCTCTGGTCCGATAACACCCGATCTATAAGCGCCCTGATAGATCCGATAGAGGGCGAACTCATAGAAGTTTTAGAATTTACTATACTATCACCCAAGTCAGCTCATACCCTGTCTGTATACCAAATTTCATCAAAATCCGTTCAGTAGTTTCAGAGTGATTGACGGACAAACATCCAAAGAAGAACAGAGAAACTTTTACATTTATTAAGTTTCTATCTTTTTGGCTTTTACAATGCAAATTTCTATACAATGTGAAATTAAAACACACCATAAGAAAAAAACTTGCGAGAGGTGTGGGTTCGAGTCCCGCCTGTCGCAGTCCGTTTAATGTATATCACACTACTAATATTAGTGTGCATAACACACAAAATAAATAACTCCTTCTGTCTTTGGATAAATAACGAACCTCAAATAGCCTTCTACACGAATGTGTGATCCGAAAGAGGGTATCCTTGCCCGAAGATATAACTGCATGTTTATTTCATCTTTGTCAATCACTTTCCATCCAATTATAAATGGCATTTTCAGAAGTCGCTTGAGAAGCAGGCTATGTAATAAACAGTCACGGGAACATTATCGATGATTTTACATATCGGTAAACACCCTAATATTAGTTTTGATTGATGGGATAGATGTCTCAAAATTTAGAGGTTCGCAAAAGTCCCTAATACTTTGAATATATCGAAGACAACGTTTTTTACTTTTCATATAGGTATTTGTAGACAAAACTCCCAAGAATAAATTTGTTTTATGAATAAATTGTTTTGTTTTTTATGATTGAAGTTATAGAGCGATTTCTAAAAGTGAGGCATCTATCTCGGCTTTACACAATAATAATTATAATAGTCTTCCTGGCCGATTTCAACCACGGCGGCCGATCTCAACAGAGATCAGCCGACTACGCAGGAGATATTATAGTGCACAAGTGTGAACGCAAGACACAGGTGCACTCACTGCTCCTTCACTCTCAAAGTTCGGTGAGACGGCAATTCGACATGACCGGAGAGATCAGGCGCAGGACCAACGGCTAAACGTGCTTTCCGAGGCACGGGGGTGTAACACCGCCAACTTCCCGACTCCGAGCTGTTTTTGAGAAATTCATGACAGAAAATTTCAGAAACAATTTTGGCTCGACATGGGATTCAAACCCACGACCTCTACGATGTAAGGCAGAAACTTTGGCACTACACCAACGAGGCAGGCTTTACGTTATATGTACTACCATCATTGTTATAGAGACTGTTGCCTACCGGCCGGCTCAATATATCTGCTCTTTAACTGAAAGTTAAATAACAGTCAGTTGCGTACCAAACTTTTAGTTAAAGGTAAATAAAAATAATTTTAATGTGAATATTCATTCGTATAACATGAACCGGTGTGTATGCCTATCTCTCTCACTCTCTCTCTCTCGCTCTGTCTCTCTCGCTCTTAGGCGGGTTAACTGTGCTCGAGTGGAAGGAACGCGTGCCTTTCACTTTTTATGTCTGTCTCACTCGCTCTTAGGCGGGCTAACCATGCCCGAGTCGAAGGGACGCGTGCCTCTCACTCGCTCTCATTGTGAGCGCGGAACGTGAGCGGAGCGTAACGCAGTTTCTTGAAGTGTCACCCGGCAAACCAATTTATAAGACGTTGTCACGTCAAAATATTGAAACCGGCCATAAGACATCATTCAACTTGTTACAAAGTAGACACACTTATCTAAAATTATTTTACTTCAAATTTTGCAACGTTATTACTGCTATATATATTACCTACTCATTTTATATAATACAAAACTCATTTATTTCAGGTTACTTAGACCTATAATAGTGTCCATAAAAAAATTACCAAATTTGCAAATTTTATTGTATATAAATAACAGTAAATATTTTTTTTAAAACATAAGGAAAATTATGTTTTTTTTTTTAAATTTACTTTAGATATAATATTTATATTTTACTTTATATATAATGAAAACTAGGTAAGAAGGTAATTAACTCAAACTCATGATTCGTACCCCTTGCGTTCTGTTTGTCTAGTTGCTGCAACAACAACCAAGCAAATGTTTCATTGATTGTATACGGTAAATAATTTTATCGATACATACCAGACTAGTGAAGAGCTTACTTCGGACGAAATGTCTCGGGGCAGCCCTGACATTTGCAAACACATTACTGAGCCAAATAGAAGTCTCGCCATATCTCTTTTGCAGAAACCAAAACGGTGTGTCAATCCGTCCGGTCTTTGGGCACTGAGCTTTTAATATGGTTCTCAGGTTTTTGATGGTATATCTTAATCGAATTATATCGTACCATTAAAAACTCTGAGAATAGTAAACGTCTCTGATCATAAAGACCATATAGAAAGAAAAGAGAAAATGTGAGGGTGGGCTGCCACCAGTCAGCTCGTGACCGCGGCTGTGTGCAATTCAGCCGAAACGTCGAGCAGTGAGTACCCCATACTCATTTAAATCGCGTTAAGACCCAATAACCAGTATTTAAGACCTAAAGATGGACCCAAATAACTAATTTGCACATATATCAGAATTTGTTATACTAACTTCCGATCAGAGCGGCTTCGCTCGTGTGGAAATCTGTAAACTTTACATATAATAAAGCTGAAAAGGGAAAAAAGTACTTAGGAGATATTAAAAAAATAACGGATAGGGCCGGGCTAGGCTAGAATCAACTACAGAACACATTAAGTACGATACTTTTATATTATTGTCTGTTTATTTGTATGCGCATAACTTGAAAACGGCTGGACGGATTTCAATGAAATCTTTACCAATCTGTTAAGAAAAATCTCGGCCAGGTTATAGGCTACAATTTATTTTGAAGATCTCAATATCTGAGGTGGAACCCAAGCAGCTTAGCTTCACAGTAAGAGTTATGAATATGACGCCATTGAAAAAAAAATTGGTTGCCTGTAAAGTCGGTATACGCGCGAAAGTTTTACGTGACAACGACTCTGAGTGGTAAAATAATTTTTATGTGAATATTCATTCGTATAACATGAACCGGTGTGTATGCCTATCTCTCTCTCTCTCTCTCTCTCTCGCTCTGTCTCTCTCGCGCGAAACGTGAGCGGAGCAGCGTAACGCAGTTTCTTGAGGTGTCACCCGGCAAACCAATTTATAAGACGTTGTCACGTCAAAAAAACAACATGCACTTTCCGTCCCCATAACAAATACGAAGAGCTGGTTACCTAAGTTACCTGATGTGACATACAGGAGCCCAGATAAACTATTAGAAGTATGAATATAGCGCTTAAGGAAAAAAAATCAACGTCACGTGCAATTTATGTTACCAAAATGAAATGAAATTCGTTTATTAGCAACAATACAGGTTCTTAAAGTTATTAAAAGTTAATACAATACAAGTTTTCAACGCGTTTCGCCACTACACGTGGCATCCTCAGGAGATGTTGCCGCTTCGACAGAATACGAGCTCGTAGTCGAGTGTTTTGTTGGTGTCAGTGTTGTGTTTCCAGGTGCATCTTCTGTGTCACGTTGTGAGTTGTATTGTAAGTCCTGCGACTTCCAGCTCTAAGTTTTTCAAGTGGTTACAGTTGGATGTGTTTGGGTTCCTGAGCGGGCGTCGTTTAGTGGAAACATAAAGCAAAATAATTCTCTTTTTAAGCTTCAGTCTTGGATTTCCGCAAAGTGACGCCTGATTTCATTAACTACAGTCTAAGAAGAGCTTTATTTAGTGGGTAATACGACGTGAATATGTGATCATTTTTTTTTAATAATAAATTAATAATAAACAACAACATCACATACATTGATCTGACTCCGTGGTAAGTAGCTTAAGCACTTGTGTTACAGATATCAGAATAATCAGTGGAATGACAAATAAACATAAATAAATACATATAACACCCAGACCAGTACAAACAGACATGTTCATGCACACAAATGTTTGTACAGTGCGGGGATCGAACCCGCGACGACGTAGACCTAAGCATAATTAAGCCATATGCCAAAGGAAACAAAAATCATTAAACGACAAACTTTTGTAACATAGGAAACCCAGCTTCCTCAGTCGGTTGCCCTTTCTTAGAACCTAGGACCGGTCTCTGACCACCGCTGCACCGGGCAAAAGGTAACCACGGGACCATGCAGATGTTCAGGGGCAATTTCAACCGTATTGCGAAGGTATAAAGGTGGGGAGTAATGTTAGGGCTTAATAAGTGCGAGAGAATTAATCACCAGCACATACGGTTACGTCGAACTGAATTAGATTTGGTACGGTCGGAATAAAAGAATTATTATGCCTTAAAAATTATAAATTTAAAGTTAAAAAAACTTGATAGGTACGTAAAGGAATAAAGTATGAAAATTTCTAAATGAATGATTTGCATGTATTAAGTAATTGATTGATTTTAATTTTTTGTATATTATTATATTATATCTATAAAATATTAAAATATTATATTAAAATATATTAAAATATTATATCTATAAACGAGTATATATTATGTTTATTTATTTTTCCGTTAATAACCAAAATTAACCTTTCTATTTTAATTTTCACTGCACCCATTGCCTTCTTTCTGCATGACCTTGAAGTTGTCAGGCAGATAATGCTTTTAGCATTATGCCTATGCCGTATGCTAAACCCTCTCCCTCTATGATAAGATGAACTAACAATGTCAAGATTACGAAATTACTGTAATTTTAGAATGTTAGCAGTAAAAAGGCAGTGGAGAGACAACCGAAGTCTGCGTCTCGTCGTAGACGATATAAAAACAACCTTGGTGAGTAGACAAGTTTGTTACCCTATATCTCCTTAAACCAGCTTGTTACGTGCTTGTAAAATTTAATCAAACCGTTTTCACCGCGTCCAATTTTTTATTTTTTGAGACTAATTTTTACCTCAAGGTTGTCTGGAAGATATTGACTAGATTAGCTGATCAATACCGACCAACTCGGTAAGAGTTCCAAATTAGTTCACAAAGTGTTAACCTGTGATCTGAATACATCATGCAGATTCGCATATTTTCTAACGTTATACACACCTAAACATCTGGAGGTGCTTGTGGCGCAATGGTTGCAGCGCTTTGGTAGTGATACCAAAAGTTAAGCAACCTTCAGCGCGTTCATGTTTGGGATAGGTGACCATTCTGACCATTTAAGTGACGTCTATTTACAAGCATATCCTTGCTTCGGAAGGCACGTTAAGCTGTTGGTCCCGGTTAATATCGATAGATAATAGTCGTTAAGCCTAGTCGGAGGCCCTCGGGCGGCTTAATAACATCTGACATTACGGTTGGTCACTTACCTTACACACCCCTCCCCAATTCACACTGAGCCCGCGTGGTGGAGTATGGCTCGGACCTCCTCATAGTTGTGGTAAGGCCTTTCCACTGTAGGACGTTTATAGGATGATGAGAGATAAGATAAACATCTAAAAGAAGTGAGATATTTGATAAATTACAGGTTATATATAATAACAAACTGTAACTCTTCTAAAATAACAGCAAAAATCTCTACATGTTTACGTCTGCCGACGCTACCCACAAGCCCACATGTGTGATGCAACGTGGAAAGTCGCCGCGCCCTGCGGCTTATCACACGCATGCGTCTTATCAGCTCGATGTACATCCTTCGTGCCCTGAAAATCTGGAGGAATTGCATCAAGAAGGTCCCTAATGCAATTCCTTCAGATTATTCGGCAGGGCTTGAGCCCGAGAAACAAGGCAGTTGCAGGATATAAAACAGGCTCCCAGCAAACTATCATCCAAGAGACTCATTTGCACCCACTTTCTTACTATTCGCAACCGATATTTTTGAACTTTCTTTAACAGTTCGTCATATTTATTTATTTATTTAGTGTAGTAAATATTATGTGTATTTATAAATATTTATTCTCATATAAATTTCATCTCATGTGTCATATTATTGGTATTATTATTTTTGTGTTTATTACTCTTTTATTTATATTGTCGCACCGCCCACTAATCATTTCTGCTTAGGTAAGGTATAACTGGTAGAGAATGCCCTAAGGCGGTAAGTCCCCCTTTTGTAGATAGTTTTTTTGTGCAATATAGCTTAAATAAATTAATTAATTATTTGCCATCTTTCATCATGTTGCCATCTTTTTACAGGTCCTCCGTAGAACTCGAAGTTCTAAAATCTAGGAAGGTTTTTCGCCAATCACGGAGGCATATATTCTGAAGGTATTATCCACAATCCTGACCTCCAGCTACAGTTATCTGTTGTCGACGAGTAATTTTTCCTAAAAATAGTAATAAACAGAGTGTCAAAATTTACATAAAAAACACTACAGGCTTAAAGAAAAAACGGAATGCCACAGGGGGGACTCGAACCCGCACCACTCGCAAGCCGGTCGATTGCTCTACCAATTGAGCTACCGTGACACTTCATCTCATCAATGCAGCCAGCCATGATTCATCACTGTTGTGGTTTAATTTAAAAAATAAAGTTAAAGTTAATGCTAATAAATAAAGTAACTTAATAAACAGAGTACCAGACAAAAAGGAAAACATACTTATTTTTACCGTCTAGATAAAACAGAAACAATGCCTATAAATGCTGGTTTAAGTGTAGGAATAAATCACTAGGCTTCCTAACTTAAAAACCACATCAAATGGAAACAAATGCCAAACAATTGCCAATAAGGGGTAACAGCGTTTTATATCAACACTAGCTGACCCGGCAAATATCAACACTAGCTGAACGTTGTTTTGCTATATAAATTATTTTTCTCCTCACTAAGGGGTATGAAAAATAGATGTTGGCTAATTCTCAGACCAACTCAATATGCTCACAAAATTTCATGAGAATCGGTCAAACCGTTTCGAAGGAGTACGTGAACGAACATTGTGATACGAGAATTTTATATACATACATAGAGAAATAGCTCTGGGAATCCGTTTAACCTTGCTTCGCGGTTCAAGCACTCGTTTTAGCCATCGGTCGTTAATTCGTGAGATCAGATGGCTATCAATGAACCATCTAAACCCTTTCAATGAAGCGGAAACGTTTTTTCGCAACGCTAGCTAAACTATTGCAAAAAGACAAGCGGTTATAATGTAACGACAACAAAACGTTTTTCGGACGAACCTTCGCCTTGGGGGATCGCCACTCGACCGTAAACTTTGCGTGAGGTGAACACGAACAAGAAATTGGTCGTATTTATGACAAAAAAAATTTTTGGCATTTGGATGACCTCTTTCAGTGCCTATCGTCATTTTTGCGTGACCTTTTTTTGCTGACTGACTGGCTTAACTTTTTACTAATCTTCTTATTAAAAAAAATTATTGCTGTTCGTTAGTCTCGCTAAAACTCGAAAATGGCAATGGGATTTTAATAATTTTAGTCTTGTTATACTTGTGGAAGTCTAGGGAAGGTTTAATTGCGAAAAGAGCGGGCAGGACAGCGTCTGCCAGGTCCACTAGTATCTCATAGAAATTGTTACCTCTATATCAAATATGTGAGAATCATGTTGGAAATAGTAATTTGAAAATTATTTGTTGTGGTTGTATCAAAACATTTTTGACATAAACACCCCGATTCTGAAACTAATTCTCTACGTCGTTGACGGTATCATTTGTCTTGCTTGCATGTATGTATCTAAACTGTTAAACTTCTATAAACAAAAACTTAGAATATTCTTTCGGCCTCTTTACTTTTTCGACCTCGGGCCTCGGCAGAAAAAAATCTATACTAAAAAAATTCTTATGTAAAAATTTGCAATGTTGCAAGTTTACGATAAATGTATCTAAATTATAACAACTCGACACTCGACGAGATCGTTTCTCACTCCATCGTGGCCATTCCAAAAATATATCGATTCAAGACCGCGCAATGCACTGGCCTTCGCTATGATCTAAATAAAAAACTTATTAATTAGCCATACATCTGAAGATAAAGGTACAGTCACCTCACCTGTGACCCCGGCCGCTCGCGTCAGTTCGCGGTTGTTCTGCGCTGGAGGTGCGCGTGTGGTTCCAAATTCAAATTTGACAGTTGTGTTTTTATTTGTGCGCTTGCTGAGAAATTCGGCGGGAAACGTAAGTTGTATTTTTTTTCTTTAAATTTTGGAGCCAATGTATAAAAAGGTTTTAATTTTGTAACGCGGAAGAAAATTTTTACTAAAGGGATGAAATTGCACAATTATTCGCTTTGTCATAATTTTTCAAAATTAACTCAAAAACTTTCCTCAGTAGTCTTTAGTAAGACATACAAAAAATTTGTAACTTTGCAAGACAAAATGAAAAAAAAATCGTAATTTTAATGTTTTCGTGCTTACAACAAAATTAATTGACACACATACATACTGAAACCATTTAACCACTGAGAACGTGACTTAAATATCTTTTGATTGTAATGAATATCATAATATGAAAATAATTTTCAGCCTTGATTCTCCATAAATGCACATGGCCTTTCATTTATTATTTTGGCGTTTGACTGCCTCGTTGGTGTAGTGGCAAAGTTTCTGAGAGGTCCTGGGTTCGAATCGCAGGTCGAACCAAAATTTTTTCTGAGATTTTCTGTCATGAATTTCTCAAAAACAGCTCGGAGTCAGGAAGTTGGCGGTGTTACAGCCCCGTGCCTCGGAAAGCACATTAAGCCGTTGCTCCTGCGCCTGATATCTCTCCAGTCGTGTCGGATTGCCGTCTCACCGAACTTTGAGAGTGATGGAACAGTGAGTGCACCTGTGTATTGCGCTCACACCTGTGCACTATAATAAATCCTGCGCAGTTGGCTGATCCCTGTTGAGATTGGCCGCCGTGGTCGAAATCGGTCAGGAGCACTATTATTATTATTATTTGCGTTTGCTGCAAAAGTTCCGGCTGCATTTTGTGCATTTCTATGGAAGTACTAAACTAAATAATATAGTGGCTGTTTTGTAACTTGTGAATAGCAAAATTAAGGGCACTTTGTCATTTGATCAATGATAAAACAGTAATGTCGTGATTCGAGCGCGGTCGGAATTGCTTTGATGTCTTTTTGTTGAGTTTTGAAACTGATTACTGTTTGTGACTAAACATACTTAGGTACCTACTTACACTTTTTTGTATTAATCCTCTTAACTTCCAAAGTTTTTTTTGTTTGTAATGATTGTTGTTGTTGAATGTTTGTTGATTAATATATGTCTAGGAATTATTGGATAGGCCTTTAACTTCGGGTAGCTTGACCGATGCTCTATTGGTAAAAAAATATGACATAAGTAAATGTGTCACGGTTTGATGTATATCTCTACTTGTTCTAAATCATGAGGACATTAATAGGCTAAATGACACCACCGATCATTGACGTACTTTTTATTAACTGTCCAAACGGTCTGCCTCCATAGATTTTGTATGGGAATACATGAACGTGACGTCACGGTCATGTATCCGAAATTGGAGTCAATTCACCGAATATTTATTGAGTTTTGTGTGTTCAAAAAATGTTTTCTACAGCTTTTTGAAAATATATTGGTGGTATTAACTTCATAGGGGTTATTTTTTTTAAACGTCATGGTCTTGAAAATATTTAAGATAGGGGTTATCATGCCAATTGCAGTTATTTTCCATCCCCGACGAATGATAGAGGGCTGTAATAAGTTTGACAGCTATGTCTGTTAGTGTGTATATGTGTTTTTGTGTGTGTCTGCTTGTTGTATCGTAGCTCCCGACCGGATGGGCCGATTTCAATGCGGTTTCAATTATTTGAAAGATAATTCAATCACGGTAGCTCTTAGCTTTGGCTGGTCAAAATTCGTCGATCCTTTGAAGCTCACCAGCGGTTTCCTGGCTCATTTAGGGGTGTTTTACAGAAATGTTAGTTTTTAGAATAGCGTTTTTGTTGGAAAAGCAAAATTAAATAGGTTTTAGCACTTTTCTTTTTGCTCAGGCTTCTCGTTGGCCCATTTCAGCGTCAGAGTGCTCTACGCGTTTACGAGTATTGTCTGCGAGTGCGGCGTTATCTAAATATGTAAAACTCAAAGGTGATTGACTGACGTAGTGATCTATCAACGCACAGCCCAAACCACTGGACGGATCGGCCTGAAATTTAGCATGCAGGTAGATGTTATGATGTAGGTATCCGCTAAGATATGTTTTTTTTTAACTTCAACCCTTACCGACTTACCCATGCATGTTTGTATGAAACTCGCTGCCCAAAAGCTAAAACCACGCGGACGAGGTCGTGGGCGGCCAAAAGTGAAGACATAAACTGATCGCGCAGCTTATCGGTCAGGGAGTTAGATAATACGAGGATTTTAGTTTCATATTATTAGAAACAGCGGTCCCCGCAGACGTTGTCCTGCCCGTGGGTTTTTTTTTAATATTCCTTCGTAAGAACAATCCCCGTACTTTAAGGAATATTATTTTAAAAAAAACTGGGCAAAATTGTAAAGCGTTCTTGAGTAATGCGATTACCAACCCATTTTGTGACTCATTTTTCTATTAGGTGATAGATAATATAAGAAAATAAATTCTTTTAAGAGCAAGACTGCTCACTAAGACAAGATTTCGCGAAATTCAACCCCATAAGGGGTGTTTTTGGGGTTGAAAGTTTGTATTTGTATGTAACTTCGTTACTAAAATCGAAATCGAAATTGACAAAATTTTCTGGATTTTGACAATTTCAATTTGGTACTAAAGGTATTTACAGTTTCCGCGGACAAAGTTTCAGGAAATCGCGTAAATAAACACACTCATGAAAAGTGTTTAAATTTTGTCTTGGCTCGTTAGCCTATATCGCGCTTGTCAGAGTCCCATGCGGCGTCCTATTGTCTGCGCGGGCGGCGCAATGAAGACATAAAACTTATCGCGTGGCGCATCTGTGAGACTGTTAGATAATAAGAGGATATTTGTTGGTATTCCGTTTTAATTAAGTTTCTAAGTTTTCGCGCTTTGACAAGTGCTTCTCGTTGCAAAAAAGTTAAATAATTAAGTAGAAGTATGTGTTATAAAGTCTGTATTTCTGCTTAAGCATTATACATTTCCCGAATGAATTGTCCCGTAATACTGACATACCTATAGCTCCAGCTGTTCGTTTGGCACACATTACCAATATTATATTTAACACCTTTTAACTTTCGGATAAAGTAGAAGTATTCACATATGTAAAGTGATTTGACAGACAGACACCATGTACATGTGTATATATAAAAATTAATTTCCAAAATGTTTGTATCCGACTGCACCGATTTTGATTATTCTGCTAGAAGTGAATGAAACGAAATTGGATGAAATATAATCGTACTTAATATAAATAAAATTGAGTTGACTACTTCCAACAGTAAATGGTACAATGTTTAGCACTAAATGATAAATAAAATAAAATATAAATAGAACATGGAAGCAATTGGATGCAGCTCAGCTATTGCTGAAAACCATACATACAATAAGTACATATGTACTTATTATAGCGAGTGTTGATACTTATCCGATTTTAGCACCAATTACCTCTTGTTATATTCAAGTAAAGTTCTTGCAAAATACGTTTTTGCTACAGATTTTTCAACATAAACCCATTTATAATATTACTAGCTGACCCGACAAACGTTGTTTTGCCATACAAATTATTGTGGACAACCCTTATCACTAAGGGGTATGAAAAATAGATGTTAGCCGATTCTCAGACCTACTGAATATGCTCACAAAATTTCATTAGAATCGGTCAAGCCGTTTCGGAGGAGTATGGGAACAAACATTGTGACACTAGAATTTTATATATATAGAGATATACCCTCAGAGGAGTGGGTGCAGCTGAAAATCATACATACAATAAGTACATATGTACTTATTATAGCGAGTGTTGATACTTATCCGATTTTTAACACCAAGTACCTCTTATTATATTCAAGTAAAGTTATTGCAAAATACGTTTTTGCTACAGATATTTTAACACACGCGCCATGGGGTGCGTGTTAAGAACATGACAAGCGGTATCAATGTTGCCATGTGTTGCAGAATAGGTAACAACAATTAACGGGCAATTCTCACGGAATAAGGGCCTTTTCTGTACACGTAACGTAATCTTGTTTTATTAATGGCTTTTGAAAAAAAATGCGATTTCACAAAGTTTTAATTAATGCATATCTGACACGACCAGTATACATATGAAACAATTTTTCTAATTACAGTATTTTCTAAGGTAAACAAGGCAATTTTCGTTGATACGTGTGAAATGAAACGCTCTGATCTAAAGTTGACTTTTAGTAGTTTCATGTCATTGCTAATTCTGAAACATGAAACTCTTCTAAATTAAATAAATACGAAAGGTGACACAATTTTTCAGACAAAAGATGATAATTATTTTAAATTTACTTTCTTATACAAGACAGCTCTCCAGGCCACTATTTGGTCAAAATCTCCCCTGCTGGTTTTATAGATAACAAGCTTTTATCCGCGACTTTGTCCGCATTAGGTAGTTTTTTTGAATGCGTTGTTTTCCCGTAATACCAATTCTATCCAATTATAATTCTTATCTTTGGTAATGTAGGAGTGAAAGCGATCAGATTCCCCGGAAAGTAATTTTTCCCATGGGAATGCGTTGTTTTCCCGCGGTCAAAAGTAACTCATGTCCTTTCTTAAAATTTTATTTTATTTTATTTATATTTCACACATACATCTATCTTTACAGAAATAATTCCAAAGCGATAAGTGCAGGCCAGAATAAATGAATCAATTAAAATATACAATAATTACAAATAAAATAAATTCAAAATAAAACAATACATTCATACTAACATTAAAAATAAAAAATAATAATAATCTACGAACAGGACAAACTACAGACTATAACATATTATGTTTAACGTCACTTTTGCGAACTCAGCCCTTGAACAATGAAAGAGGTCTATGCTAGCGGCAGCCATGTTTAATATTTATGTGAAATATTATCGTACATAGCGCACTTGCGTAATACCACAATTTGATACCATTCCATGTTAACCGGTGTTCTCACGCCGGGAAAGGCCGATTTGTATGGCCAAAGTTATTAGTTATTGCCTAGTTTGGATCGCCTATAAAATATGGTTTATAAACTTAAATTGTGACCACGAATGCTGTGAAGTGTCAAACGTCATATTAGATGGAAATAAATTGCGACTTTATTTCAAACAGGATTTCCTTTTTGAACTCTTTACGATTCAGGCTACTTAAGGCCCTTTTCAGGTACTCAGGTAATACTACGCATGCATACAGGATATAGGAAAGTGTGCTTTAAGTTTTATTGTAAATAAAATAAATAAATATTTCACAACAATCACACCAATTCTCTCTCTAGTCCCAAATTAAGCTACGAGGCTTGTGTTATGGGTACTAGACAACATACACATACTTATATACTTTTTTTGTAAATAAACACACATTATACATAGAAAACACCCAGACCAGTACAAACACACATTTTCATGCACACTTATGCTTGTACTGTGCGGGGATCGAAACCGCGACCCTTGGTTTAGAAGTCCGACCTGTGGACCACTGCACCAAGCGGTCGTCATTAGAACCTTTTATATAAAACTAGTTTAGCTTCGCAGCAGCTTCGTTCGTGTGGAATTCGGTTATATTATATAATTCCGGGATTAAAACTGTCCTATATCCGTTCCCAAAATCTACTATATGTTTACCAAATTGGTTCAGTAGTTTAGGCGTGAAATTGTAAAGGGCAGACAGAGTTGCTTCCGCATTTATAAACATCAGTATTATTTATTTATTATTATTGGGCCTTCTTATCGCCAATTCGACCAAGTTTGATCTATTGTGGCAGCCCTTTGTATTTACAGTTCACTGCTTAGTCCCGTTGAGTCTATAAATTGCCAGACTCTTTGGAGCGTGACTTCTGTTATCTCATCCGGGCGCATGATGTGCCGCCCGAGATGGATACTTCTTTTGCTCATAAGCGGGCCGCATGAGCAGAGAATATGCATGGCCGTTTCCTCCTCTGTGTGGCAGAATCTACACAGAGCGTCTTCTGTATGGAACATCATGTATAAACATCAGTATGGAGGAATACTAAACGCTATTGTACAATAGCAATATCAAAGTTAAAAAAACAACCATAGATAACCTTATCACAAAAGCTCTTAAACACATATCTAACTTTTGTAAATACTTAAATGATTTGACCTTATACCCAAGTGCGAATGAGTAATTTTTCAAATGCAAGGTCATCAATTTTATTGTCTAAAAGACTTTGTATGATGTTGGTTTATTCTGAGCAATCGTTTTGTTCTCACTGGGTCAATTTTGTTTTAATTATGGTTAAAACTATTTGACCTAAGAACAATGTTAATAATTGTATATATTTTTAATTCATTTTTATTTCAGGCACTTTAATATGTATGACCCATAGAATCCATTATTACATTAAAATTACAAATTTTTACGAATTTTTAAATTCGAAAGTCAATGTCAATTATCAAATCCCAGTTAATTAATATAGCAGTAATTACAAGTACCTATTGAGAAAACTTTAATTATTGTTTTTAACTTTAATTATTATTATGCGTGTGGTATTTGTAACTAATTTCAATCTTTACGTGCCTATCTTAAATTGAAATGTGTTTAACAAGAGTATTTCGTACATTACATACATTAATGACACGTTAAAGAATTTCGTATATCGATCTGTTATGATTGCTGATTTGATTAGAATTATGACAATCAATTACCCAGTCTCCATACCTAAAAAAAGCAAGTAGCCTACCGCTTAATTTGAAACTAGTTTAGTATCTGATGCTACTTTTCGAACTCATTTTTATTGACCTTATTTAACATTTTAAACTACCTTGTCTGTGAAAGAGGTCTAATTTCTAACCAATTTTACGCAGACATTTCGAGTATTCGAAATACTCGTAGAATAAAGTTACCTCACTTGCCAGCAGTCAGTCTGTAACGTAATATTAAAAAGAATTGGCGATAATCTATCTGAAACAAACTATTATACTGTTTCTGTCGTCACAGTCGGGCGCTTGACGGATCAATAAAGACGAAACAACATGCCGACAAGGGAACTATTTTTTGGGATTTTAGAATTCCGCACAAATTAGAGGTGCTTGTGGCGCAGTGGTTGCAGCGCTTTGGTAGTGATACCCAAAGTTAAGCAACCTACGGCGCCGGTCATGTTTGGGATGGGTGACCATTCTGACCATTTAAGTGACGTCTATTTACAAGCATCTTCGTGCTTCGGAAGGCACGTTAAGCTGTTGGTCCCGGTTAATATCGACAGAAATTAGTCGTTAAGCCTGGTCAGAGGCCCTCGGGCGGCTTAATAACATCTGACAGTAAGGTTGGTCACTTACCTTACAAATACCCATCCACCAATCCGCACTGAGCCCGCGTGGTGGAATATGGTTTGGACTACCTCTTAGTTGAGGTGAGGCCAGTGGGACGTAATATAGGCTGATGAGACAAGTTTTTCATTACTATTTAATTTTGTCATTAATGATTTGTGTGTATCTATTTGGGTTCACTTTAGAGGCATTATCTTTTGGGATTCGAACCGAACGTAACTGTTTTTTTTAAATTATATTTGCTTTGCTGATATAATTGTTTAATCTCATAACTTACGATAGAATTTTGTTTAAGAACTCTAAATCAACGAATTGCTCGATTTAGAGTTCTTAAATGCAATGCACTGTAATGTTACTTAAATGTAATGTTACCTAACTAATTTAAATGTAATGCATTTCTGACTGGGTGTTGAATTTTTTGTTAACAGTATGAGTAAGGAACCCTAAATCCACCATTCGTTACGGAACCGCATCTTAACCGCAGCGTAACCGCTGCGTTAACAACTTACAAAAGGCTCTAATAAATATGATTTGCCTTGCTGTAATGTGTATTAGCAGAATTATATCACAGTGTTATTATGCAGGCCATGGCACAAAAACTTGTCTTGTCGCATCACTAGTATATAGGTACGATACTCAATTAATTACATACTTTACGTCAGAAGGCTCACAAAATGCACATTTCTCCACAGTCCGTAAACCATTGGGTTAGTAAACAGCCGATTAGTATCACATTTTAGTTTGGAAATTGACACTGATATGATGATATGACTTTTATATTTTCGCCTGAATCGGCTATTTTTAATTTCGTGTACTTCAAACAATTGTTTTTACTAGTCTTATCATAATTATTTATTTTTTTATTTTATTTAAAAAACTTCTGCACAAACTTGTGTACAGTGGCGGACTTAATGCCGGTGGCATTCTCTGCTAGTCAACCATAGGTCCATGCAGAGATCAATATAGGCGGTGCACATACAGAGAAAAAAGAAAATGAAAGTAAAATGGTTAGGTTCCTACTTACTAAATTGAAAAAAAACAATTAATATACATACATACATGCTACTAATTACTTACATAAATATATATTACATATGAATCACATAATAGACATACATATAGAGCTTCATAATAATAAAAATGGTATACAATATGTAATAACGCATGTCATTGCGACTAATGAATGAGAGAGTTCATTTTTGAAATGAACCCGCAGAGACTTTTTTTCTAATTTGATCCTGCTCTCTCTCCGGTCATGTCGGATTGCCGTCTCACCGAACTTTGAGAGTGATGGAACAGTAAGTGCACCTGTGTATTGCGCTCACACTTGTGCACTAGTTGGCTGATCTCTGTTGAGATTGGCCGCCGTGGTCGAAATCGGCCGGGAGGACTATTATTATCATAATTATATATTCAATTATCTATTCAGCTACGCCTTATTTCGTCACGTTTACTGTTTAAACGGTATTCCTTAGCTTGACTTAAGTCCAACCAAATGATTCTGTAAACTCTACAGAGTTTAGTGGCTTAACGTAAGGAACTGCCTCTTAGTCATAATCTACTATTCCACTAACTGTGAGTATGCAAGAGAATCCCATCACCGTGAATTGTTTATTTTTTTATATTTAATCTCATGTGTCATATTATTGGTTAAATTAATTTTGTGTCTTCTCTTTTATTCATTTTGTCGCACCGCCCACTAATCATTTCTGCTTAGCCCAAAGGTATGTCTGGTAGAGAATGCCCTACGGTTTTAAGTCCACCTTTTCTACATAGTTCTGTTGTGTAATAAAGCTTCTTCTTCTTCTTTCGCGTCGGCAAGAACACGGGCTAAATCTTACTTGCCCAGAAAGCGGCTACCGTGGTAGCCCTCTGGTTATTGACTAGTAAGTCCTCACGCGAGCAGGCGGTCGGGCACGCGGGACACTTCATGAGGTGGACCATGGTTTGCAGAGGTTCTCCACATTCACAGCTGACGTCTGCGCTGCTTAAGTAATAAAGTTTAACTTAATAAATAAATAGAAAGTCGTGAGCGTACAGTAAATCTTTCAATGAATAAATATTTCATGCTGTTTTTTAAGGGTCTACTACTGTATCTATTTCTACTGCATTCAGCCTTAGTTTTTGTCACATGTGAACGTGTCTTTTCGCAACTCTCTGTGAACTGCCGACTGGCGAGATGTCCCGCGAGATTGGAAACGTTCTTCACTGCTCATTAGAACTAAAACTACACGTATAATTGGCCAGGGTTAATTAAAACAACATTTTGACATACATCCGACGCCCTTTTGTTTATTGTGGAGTTCTGCTCAATTTTTGGTCCCAAAGCAAGATCTAAAATTTGCAAACCATCTTACAATCACTTGAAGAAATGCCATTAAATATATTTATTACTAAGTACCAAAGAACCGTTAGCATTTCAACACATATCCAGATTTAAAATTGACTCAATGTATATTATATGAAGCTAACATAACACAACTATCTAACCCTTTTTCATTCCATTACTGGTGGAGCAGTCCATTTTTTTTTTATAAAATGAAATATTTTATTGTAATAATTTTAAAAAAATGTAAAAAATGTATGAAATTAAAAATTTCCGAAGAAAGAGAAAAAGTTGCAAGAAAAATGAAAATTACACCAAAATTACATTAGCATTTAAATAATAAAAATTATGGAAAAACAATTTTATGATTAAATTTCTGTTGCTACGGCATTGTCTTAAGTTGGCTGAATCTTCTCATGTGCATACGCAGATTGTGCGTTGTTTCCGTATATTAAAGATCAAGCAATTTTGTTTTTGAAAATCTTACGACAAAAGCATAAGTAAGTCTTAGACTTTGTTGATGTGTGTACCTACTCGTCGTGTATGAACGCGCCATTGCGCAACGCAGTGTAAAATACTGCCGATAAGCTGTCGAGATACTACTCACTCCTGCTAACTAACGATTTAACCCGAACTATTTTTATTGGGTCTTAACGCGAACTATTTAATGAGTATTTGGTTACTCACTGCTCGACGTTTCGGCTGGATTGCACACAGCCGTGGTCACGAGCTGACTGCAATCCAGACGAAACGTCGAGCAATGAGTAACCAAATACTCATCAAATAGTTCGCATTTAGACCCGATAACCAATAGTTAGTGTTAAGATGCAACGCAAAAGTTTAAAATCATATAACGATTTAACCGTCAGCCCTTTTCGAGTGCCCTGGTCCTTAACTAGTCCAGGTGTCGACAGAACTTAGGACTTACAGGGATAACGTCAAGTTCAAACAAATTCCTCTTGACAAACTTATCTTATCACAAACTAGTGGCCCCCCGCGACTTCGTCCGCGTGGAATCCCTTTGTTTTTGAAATCGCGGTCGAACGGAATGAAAAGTATCCTATATCCGTTTCCTGGTTCTAAGCTACCTCTCCACCAATTTTCAGCCAAATCGGTTCATCCGTTCTTGAGTTATAAATAGTGTAACTAGCACCACTTTCTTTTATAAATATAGATTTATTTATTAAACAAACAACGTTTTAAAGTGAAATCACAATAGTCCCACAAAACTATTTACATAGTTTGTCTGTGGGATCACGATTCTCTAACATATATGGATAGATGTCGCAGAAATGTAAACCAAAACAGACGTAAGTTTACAAAAATATGTTCTAAGGCAGTCTCGACGCCTCCTAACCACTGATTTGCTCATTAGTACTTATTATATCCGTCTAAAACAATCAAGTAACCTTCGTCGGTAACAACTGTCATCATGGCTAATAAATATAACCTACTAATTGTTAACTGTAATAAATCATTGTAATTTACTACTATACATTACACCTTTTTTTCAAGGCACAAAAAACTGGTAAACTAGTACTAAGATCCAGATTAAACTCAAATTGTCTCACTTGCAACAATGGGCCATATCAGCTGTCACTTAACTGTGGGAAAATGATTTTAAAGATTTTTTTACAGAGCCCAGTAAATATTTCGTGGTATTTATGCATTTTAATGATCTTTTTGAAATTCCATTCTTTACTATACGTGCGAAAACCTTAATGAGTCATTGTGGCGGAAATAATCAGCTTTGATATAAAACGCAATATGGCGTCTAGAAACTAGAATTGTCTGACGATAAACTTGTACGACACTATGAAAAAAAACTTATTTTGTAGAATCACCTATACCTATTTAAGTTTGCGCGCCGCGCTCTTTTTTATATACAGGTTGTAAAAAAACCTTAACGAAGCCGTGAACCACGCGTTCAGTACATCAAACCAAATCGTTTGAAAAATAAATTTTGGCTGGGAAACTACTTTTATTTTTTGACATCATAAAATATATTTTTATTCTAGCCCGCAATGTACAACGCGCACGCGGAAAAGTCACTGCGGGGCGTGTTGCTTTACGCCGCCGCGACGCGGTTCGGTTCGAGTGTGCGCTGTTCATTGCGGAGTGTTCCATTTAGAGGCTTTTTATGAAAGAACTAGTAAAAATATGTATCATGTTTCTTTTGGAAAAAGTTAAGTTATAACGGACAGAAGACATTTCTGTAAAAATCATCAATTTTTTTTTCAAACTTTAACCATCAATATCTCAGTAACCGTTAACTTCCCAGGTATGGTGTAAAGGAAGAAAATGATCGCAACAATTGGTAGAATATGTGGTATTCGGCTTCGTTAAGGTTTTTTTACACCCTGTATATGGGATAGGTTTGCTCTTGACCCAAGTCTAAGCCTAACGAGGCAAAGACTAATTATACGATGGAGCAAGCTCTCCTAGAAGATGCCTGTCCACTCTAGCTTTGAAGATTGCTAGGTTGCAACTGCACGGAAACACTGACGCAGGTAGTGAGTTCCGCTCTTTTGCAGTGCGCATCAGGAATGTAGATGAGAAGCGCTTGGTTCGTAACAGTGGAACATCGACACGGTACGGATCGTATCCCGCGGTACGACTGGTGATCCGATGGTAAAAGGGGCTTTCCGATATCACGTACAAACTAGTCTTGAATTATATTCTCTTCTAAAGTATATAAGTATTTGTGTACGTCGAATTTTGAAATCCTTGCGTTTTCAGGACTTAAATCTTTACACTATGTAAAAGGCCAAACTTTTTAAATGCGTAACTAATAACTTCAGTGTACCCTATTCTAAAGCAAACAAATTATTTTATTCTATTCTGTTCTAAAAAAGTCATGAGTCATGTACCAGTAACGACTGTACAAAACGTTATCATATCAAAGTTACAAATTCTGAAAGATTGTGTACCTTTCTCTCATTAGTTTCAGCATTTCATTTTTAATCGACGACCGTTTGGTGCATTGGTCCACATGTCGTACTTCTAAAACCAAGGGTCGCGGGTTCGATCCCCGCACAGTACAAGCATAAGTGTGCATAAACATGTGTGTTTAGACTGGTCTGGGTTTTTTCTATGTATAATGTGTAATTATTTACAAAAAAAGTGTTTAAGTATGTTTATCCGTTGTCTAGTACCCATAACACAAGCCTCGTTTATTTGGGACTAGAGAATTGGTGTGATTGTTGTAAATATTCATTATTATTATTATTATTATTAATCATTCTTCTTTTTCTCTCCTTACTAACCCTTTTTTATGTTGGAAAAAAAGCATTAAATTGCATACCCTCCGTTTGGCGGGGCAGAGGGTTAAATGGGGCTCTCCTCTCAAGAGGGGTGAGGCCTACCCACTTTATAAACCACCTGCTCAGACCTAAAAAAATAATAAATAAATAAATATACAACAATATCACATACATTGATAAGTAGACTCCGTGGTAAGTAGCATAAGCACTTGTGTTACAGATATCAGAATCAACAGTTGCATTACAATTTGTAAACTTAAATAAATACATCTAACACCCAGACCAGTACAAACATGCATGGTCATGCACACAAATGTTTGTACAGTGCGGGGATCGAACCCGCGACCTCTTGGTTAATAGTCAACTTCTCGACTATTACAACAAAATGGTCAAAAAGCGAGATTGTTTTTTTCATTTACGGGAACCGTGACATGAATCATGATCTTTCCGTCAAGTTTGTAACGTGTGCAGTTACAAAATGTGCAATTAAAACGCTCATGTAGGTGACATGTACATGTACGTACATCTAACCCGGTTGCCCGGAATCTGATGCAGCGTCGCGCTCGCCACCACCACATAATAAGAATAACAGTACGGAAACAAGAACAGGTGCTCGAAATGATAGACGAACAGTTAGTTAGTTAGAAAAGACAATACACTTAAAAAAATATTTTCTGCTCCGGTCATCAGGGAGGAGGAGAGGAGAACGAGGGTAGGACCGGAGCCGAAAAGATTCGGTACTGCGTATAGCTAGCTATTCTTATTCTGTGGTGGCGGCCAGCGCGACGCTGCATCAGATTTTAGCATTATTGACTTTTCGAATTAAAAAATAGTGTTGTGTACGCAAAAATACTTAATAAATAAAAGTTAGTTAGTTAGTTCACGTGACCAATATAGGTTGTAGGAAGGTCCTTCAAGTACTATGCTAAATCACAGAAGCGGGAAGTGGGGATTATTGTTATGTAATCGAAAGTCCTTCTTCTTCTTCTTCTTCTTCAGCCTGTGGTCACCCATAGTCGGGTATAGGCCTCTTCATGAGCACGCCAAGTGTTACGGTTCCGTGCCAATCGCATCCAGCCCCTCCCTGCCACTTTTGCGATGTCATCGACCCAACGGGTGGGTTGTCTCCCGACTTTTCGACGTCCCAACCAGAGTCCACTCCACTCAGCAACCTTAAGGGGCCACCTGCCATCTGTTCTGCGGGCCATATGGCCAGCCCATCTCCACTTTAATCTGGACACTTTTAGGGCTATGTCGGGATGTATTACGTATTGTATGTAATACGGGTAGGGATATATCGAAAGTCCAATTTTGACCAAAATTTTCTTTACTTATTCATTTCATTATCTGCGTGCAAAATTATAACAATTTGCATGCACTTGTATGTACCTACCACCTATTACAACCAAGTTTTGAGTAAATAAAAATTCACGTTCACGTATGTGAAGACCCACATATACTACAGGTGGTCGCTGAAGGGAGGAAGGGGTTAAAAAATATTTAAAAAATAGGTCACTTATTATGGGTACGTTCCCTTAATGGTGCTACGAGGTACCCGCTTTGGGCCCCGTTAAGGCGTGCGTGTGTGTCATTTCGCGCGCATTTGTTCTTTGCTTCCTTACTGCTTTAGCTTATATCTATTCTATGCCGCGGTCGGTCGCCTTGATGCATTAACACAATGTGTTCTATTCTTAGTATAATTTAATGAGGGAGTTAGATAATGCGCTTCCCACACAAGGAATTTAACACTTTTATTGACAGACCCAGTTTTGATGCAGATTCTTGAAGACTGAGGTATAAAAATGCTAATAAGATGCGTGAGAAGCGTAAGAAAAATGCTGCAATAGCTGTTTTATTTTAAATTAATGATATTTTTATTTTCCATAATTTGTGTAGGTAAACTTTTGAAACCTTCCTAGGTACGGAAACCAATTGTATCAATTTCCAAGACATTGATAATGTGGCACATAAGTATCCATCGATCTCTTTCGTATGTCATAGTAGATTCTATTCCTAAAGTATATTCCTTGTCAGGGCCAACCAAATACTCTCTACGTTTCTTATTGTTCAGGGTCAGCTTCCGTTCCAATCACTTAATTTTGAAAATGATATAATAGTGATAATATATATAATAATATAGTTATATTGTAATATTTAATTACTTATTTCTATATTTAGCGATAGTAAGCAAGTTGTTCGAAAAAAAAGGAAGTAAATCGTTGGTTTCAATAATATTTATGTGTTTATGTGTAATTGTGTCTAGAATTACAAAAACTACAATAAATAACTAGGTAGGTAGGGAACTGCAACAAATTCTCGACCTTCTTTTTTTCATCGTCTCGCACGTGAGAACTGAGAACTGCACTCGTTAGTTCGAACTGCGAAGGCTCTACATTAAAGGTATTTTGGACTAAATTTGATCACTTAGCAAAGTCTCACCTATGAAAGGAGCCACAAAAATCTGCATCAAACATCAGACATATCGAAATGAGACACTTTTTACAGATTAGCTCGCGATTTTTTTACATTTTATATTAACTTGACAGTAGACATTGAAATGAGACACTTTTTTCAGATACCTATGACCACCTTTTATATTATATGACCTATTATATGGGGTAATAGTACAGACATAGAAAAGGCGTTCGTTGCACAAAAAAAGTGTGTTAGAGCGATATGTGGTACTGCACCTGACGAACCGTGTAAGCCTTTATTTCAATCTCTGAATATTTTGACTCTCCCTTGTCTTTATATATTCGAATAGGCAAAATTTGTGAAAAATAACATGAATTATTTTACTCAAGCCAAAGACGTCTACAAACGAGGATCCAGAAACAGAAATAGGTTATAATTCCCAAGAGCGCGAAATTCCAAAAAAAATGTTATTGGATGTGCATGACAATATATAATAGGATACCACAAGTAATTCAAGACCTACCCTTAAATAAATTTAAAGAAGAATTATACAACTGGCTTAGTGAAAAGGCTTTTTACACTATACAGGAATATTTAAATTGCGATAGAAGATGATAACTTATAATTTTTTGTTAATTTAATGATAACTTGTTGACATTTTGTGATTGTTTAGATAGACATTTTACTATTTAAATTTATTATCCTAATATTACTTTAAGATTTGCATGCCATTGATAATGGTTGATTAAGCGGATGCATAATTGCTGATAAATAACTATGACCATCTTCAGTGTACCTTAACCAAACGCAAATAAAGATTTCTATTTCGGACGCTGAAAATGGTCAGAAAGAAAGGTAGACTGTCTACCTGTGACCACGGACGCAGAAAAGGGTCCAAAACGTCAGGATAAAATAAAATGTAAATAAATCGCGAAATCCGTGTAAATAATTCGTAAAAAAGTGTCTCATTTCAATGTCTACTGTTCGCGTACACCGAAGAAACAAATATCAGACATATCGCTCAATCGATTGTTTAACGTGTTTTGCCAAGCTTGTGGCAGTGACAAAGTGTTCCGGATTCAATTTTTTATAACCGACTCTAACTTCCAAAAGCAATATTAACTATAACAGTCTACGTGTGCGTTTTTATAAAATAATGTATTTTGTGATATAAATATCCTTGAAATTGTAAAGTAAAAGACTTGAACAGCATGACATCACCGAAGCGATTGGCACGATGAAGGAAATGCTATTTAAGTACCAACTCGCTCCACAATACCGTCTGATTGAGATCGCAAAGACTTGCATATAAGCAAAGAAAATGCTATTTAAATAGGTACATTTGTCAGCGTCAAAAATATAGTTATTTATTTATTTAAAATTTTATTACACAAGAAATTTACAAAGGGTAGACTTAAT
Organism: Pyrausta despicata; assembly: GCA_963921415.1. Classification (NCBI taxonomy): domain Eukaryota; kingdom Metazoa; phylum Arthropoda; class Insecta; order Lepidoptera; family Crambidae; genus Pyrausta; species Pyrausta despicata. The sequence goes on from OY992865.1 coordinate 1,253,512, forward strand.
GCTTAAAGTATTTTCTGCAAGTCAACTTCAAGATCATGCGAAAGAATGCAAAAATATAGTTGCAATTTAGTATCATACTTCCGCCGCCGACGTTGTCTGCGTGAAAATCAACATGATTCATAATTCTTTATAAATTGTATCCTATGTGTTATTCTGATGTATAAGCTATATTCTAGTAAAAAAATATTAAAGAGCATGCAGTAGTTTTTACGTGAAATACCTTTGGCGTGTACATTAGTAGCATCAAAATAAATTTGTCAGATTATAATAATAATATTATAATCGGTTGAAATCTGTAAAAGTTTTTCGTTAATTATTATTAATTGACTTTATTCAGACTAATATATTATAAGTCTTTATATATAAAAAATAAAAGATATAATAGCAGATTAAAAATAAATTCGTGGAATCAAAATATATTTAAAAAATAAAAAGCCTTTTTAAAAAAACGGACGCAACGGTCAAAGCTGAAATTAAAAATTGCTTAGGTACATAGTAACATTTACTATAACAAAGAATCGTTCAAAATGTTATTTCGACATGGTACAAAAGTGCCATTATATATTAGACTCTAACTGTACCATCTTGTTCCACAATACCATATGATTAAGATTGCGAAGACTTCTACATCGCAAACATCATACAACTCCCAATACATCACCCAACAAAGATTGCAGATGACACAGCGCATCCGTCAGCGTCGCAACATCGATAAACGCCTTTGTCGATATCGATATAATCGGCCCATTGTCCCCTAACTTTCTAGTGATGTAACTACGATTTACAAGTGAACTGTAAATGGTGTAATTAGTTTTGGCAAGATTGGATTGTGCTTCGACAAGATGTCTTTGTCAGAAATATTAATCATCTCGATATCTAAAGTCGGTCTGAATAACGAGTTGATCTGTATCGTTAAAGCCAATAAGAATGATTACACATGCCTTGATGCAATCAGTAAAACAGAACAAAAATAATTTTAAAAATTAGTAAGAGTGAATGAAATGGTAACAATTTGAAAATAATTTTCTTATAGGTTCACTAAGGGTAACTTATTTTTATACAACAACATCACATACATTGATCTGACTCTGTGGTCAGTAACTTAAGCACTCGTGTTTCAGATATCAGAATCAACAGTGCTATGACAAATAAACTTAAATAAATACACATAACACGTAAACCAGTACAAACAGACATGTTCAAGCACACAAATGTTTGTACGCGACCTCTTAACTAATAGTCAACTTCTTGACCATTACACCAAAGTGGTCGTCAGAGTCGTAGTATCATAATGCCCTTTGAAACATACCCAATCAATTTACATTAACGAAACGTTATTATTATAAAGGGTATTATTATATATGTGTGTTTACCAATAACACTTACCACTGTTTTTTTTTTAGAAATAGTAATGAACAGAGATAAGTTTCGGCTGATGCATAAATAACGATTTGCGGCTTAACCTATTGCAATGTTAATGTAGGTAGATATAATTTATAGATCCAGCTCTTGTGTTATACATATTGCTGTGATGGGGGCAGTCGTGCGTAGTCCACCATTACCGTGACCTTTAGTTGGGTAACTGTAATGCTTCGGCCATAAAGTCGACAAAATTATGTTTTAGAGATAATTACAATGAAGGTATGGTTTGCATGTTCACCTTTGGTTAGAAGTCAAAATGCATCAGTCCGTGTAGTAACAACTTATGTTTATGTACAATGATGTCTAAGTACCGTCAGATCAAACCCAGCCAGTAATACTTTTTGCCTGATTTCTCTCCGGTTTTGTGGTAATGTTCTGGGACTCTATTGTGATGTTGCGTTCCTCTAGAAGAAACTATCAGCTCTTCTATTAAACAACAAATATTTCTGTCAGTCAAAACTATCAAATCTACTAGTAATCAACTAATCTTCCTGTCAGTCAAATCGTTAAAAGCGGTGTCATATAGCACAGAACAGAGGTCGCGAATCGCCCTGTCCGTGCGCACGCGCCGACCGCGGGCCGCTGCCAGAGCTAATATACTGATGTGGTCACAATGGTAGTATTTTAGTTTTATATGCTACATTCTTGAAATAGCAGATGCTGCTTTTGAGGAGAAAGTAACATCGCAAAGGGATACCATTAATGGCCAATGCTTCGGAAGATGGAATCGGGCCTTTTATTTTCAAACACACACACACACAGACATGCACTACGCTTACACATACATCACATATAAACTCACCACCCAAGTCACATCATAAAAGTGCCAAATACCTCAGATTAATAACTGGTCTCTCAAGACACAGGCATAGCCTAGTTCGAGAGCCTCTGGTAACTTTTGAGTTTTTATGGCTTTTCCTTTATATTATAATTTATTATGAATTACATGTATGTTTTTAGTGGTCAATAAATATATTTCTATTCTATTCTATTTCCTAATTTAGGGGCCATGACATTATCGACAAACAATTGCCTTTCGACTATCAAGGGTTATTCGAGTTACCAAACTACCAACCAAATAATCTTTCTGTCAGTCAAATCGCCTAAAGCGGTATCATATAGCACAGGACAGAGGTCGCGAATCGCCATGCCCGTGCGCACGCGCCGACCGCGAGCCGCTGCCAGAGCTGATATACTGATGACTGATAGACTGACACAATTTGTAGTTTATACATATACAAGTTGCTAAACGTTGGCAATCTTTCTGCCAGCCTTATCGCCTGAAGTGGTGTCATGGCACAGGAAAGTGGTTGATATTGAGCAACAGGGAACATTAATCGGTTTTAGTATTTTAAATTTGGTTTATAATTTTATAATTATGTCAAGGATCGTCGCGAATTATTTCGCGATTTATTTACATTTTATTTTAACCTGACTTTTTGGACCCTTTTCAGCGTCCGTGGTCACAGGCAGACTAAGTTTTCATTACACGTTCCTATCTACACAAAAAGAACTAACAGTATCTTGAGGTCTTGAAGTGCGGGGTCTAACTTGGGGCTTGGCTAAAACAGCTAAACTGGTGAAACTTTCCAACCATCTTCTCAATTATATTCCTTATTCTCTACTGTTCGCGTAAACCGAAGACACAATTAAGATAGTTTAAAGTCAAAAAATACATTTGTTTAGATTTCACTTTTACACCCGTCGTGTAGCAGACTTTCATTTCTGGTTAATCATAATAATCATAATCATTTATTCCTCCATAAACATAGGTACATACAGAGAGATTGTGGGTTGTTTAGATGAGAACTCTGTTTCACCTTTTCGGGTATATGAAGTATTTACATTTTAACAATGGTAATTACTCGTAAGAATAGTTTTGCAGTAGAGCGGCTTGGTTTTCCTATTTCCATCGTGTGGAACCTACAGTACCTAAATGAATCAGTTTTATATGTTAAATATTAGGTGTTTAACTTCCCCGAGAACCCTAACTGCGTGAACTATGTTCTCAAACGGTCTAGCCGACAGGCCCGGCGGCGGTCTGAGGCAAGCGGCATATTGCGAGATTCGTCCATTACACTTTTATTTATCGGCGTCTATCAGCAGAAAATGCCCGCAATTTTCATTTATGACATACCGTTCTCCATACCTGTGTTTATTCCTTCGTTAAGTTGTAATTACATGTAAGAACAGTCATTTGGTTACCGGTATACGTGTAGTGTTAATTGAACAGCGTCTCGCAGTATTGATTTAAATACATTTTAATAATCACACCTACTCTACATATAAGATATTAGATTATAGTAGAACACGCAAAGCATGATTAACCTATGTCGTGTACTCGATACTTTAAATGTTTGGCAATATGCGATAGATTTGTGGGTGCAATATTGAGATTAAATCAATAATGATCTATTCACTGTCATCATAAGCTACGAATATCATTTCGCAATTGAACTCCATGCGTGCTTGAAACACGTGTGTGACTGTTACATTTTGCATGCACATAACGTTTGACATCGGCAATTTTAAGCCAACACAATAAAGACTTTTATTTTAAAATCCAGCTCAAACTTTGGGTTGGTTATTATTGCTTGCTAACGCCGAATTATTTTTATTTATTTTTATTAAAATTTGTTAACTTGATGCGTAGTGGTGGTGATGAACGTAAGATAAGAGATTTTCGATTAAGATTTTAAAACAAATTAATATTTAAACATCTTAATCGAGACAATACCTTAATCTCATTTCATTCATTTGATGCGTGAAATAAATAAGAACATAAATGCAGGAATCCCAACCACAAGTGTTTTCTTTGATATGACTCGTGCTTTTGATTTTGTTTCTCATGACTTACTGCTTCTCAAATTGGAAAATATGGGAGTGAGGGGATTGGCACATGATTGGTTAGAGTCTTACTTGCGGAACAGAAAACAGGCCGTGGAAATAGCAAGCCTAGACCAAAAGCTTAATGTGCATCAAAACAGATCACAGTTTCTTTTAAATACATGTGGCGTCCCTCAAGGAAGTGTTCTTGGTCCACTTCTATTTTTGCTTCTTTCGTCCACTTTTATTATGACCTCCTTGATATTACTGACCACAAAAGTATATTGTTCGCGGATGACGTTTCGGTAGTAATTCCGTTTAGGAAAGATATGGAAGTTTATGAATCCGACATAAATAAAACTATTAACAAAATTATAACATGGCTTAATGACAATAATTTGACAGTTAATCTTAAGAAAACTAACTATATACAATTTGGTACAAATCGACACACTAAACAAAAACTTGACATTAATTATAATAGAATAAATATTCAAGAAGTTGATAAAACAAAATTTTTGGGTATTATAATAGATGATAACTGTGATTGGAGGCTACAAATTGGAGCATTAAGAGAAAAAATAAACCGATACGTTTACGTTTTAAGAAGACTGCGGCAGACGTCCATGTTGCAGACTTCCCTTTCTGCATATCACGGTTATATTGGATCAATTCTGAAGTATGGACTTTTGGTTTGGGGAAATTCTAAAGACTTGGATTTACTATTTAAATCCCAAAAAAAGTGCATTAGGGCGATCTGTGGTATGTTCCCTCGTCAGTCTTGTCAACCTGTATTTAAGGACTTACATATATTGCCCTTACCGTGTTTGTACATTTATGAAGTTGTTATGTTTGTTAAAAAGAATATGAATTTGTTTAAAAAGAGAAGTGATATTTACAATAGAAATCTTAGAGACACAAATAAACTAGTCTACAATTGTCTGCCAAAGCTACAGCATTATCAAAATCAATGTGATGCCATGTGTGTCAAGATTTACAATGCCATTCCGAATGACATCAAAGAACTACCAATTGTATGCTTTAAAAGAAAGTTTGTAAAATGGCTTCGTAATAAGAACTTTTATAAAGTTAGTGACATTTTTAATTAATAATTAATCAATAATAGACTATTACTAAATTGACTTTAAATTAAATCTAAAGGGTTCATTATTAATATTTATATTTGCATGCCATATAAAAAGGTAAAACTTGAGTGCTATATTTTCCAATGTTAAACACCATCTGCATATTACCATGTTTTTGCAAATAAACGATTTCATTTCATCTTCAACTTCACAAATCAGAGGGCCTACTCTGGATAACTCCGGCCGCAGTTTCGAATGCACTTGGTTAGGACATCAACACTCTGCCACTCAAATGCCTTACGAAAAACTCTTAAACAGATACTCAGAAGAAAAATCAACTTTCAGGAATCGAACAACTAAATAAAGAGTAAAGAAATAACTACAATTACTTACCTAGTCGTTACAACGTACAAAACGTAACAAGAGACTTACCCAAACACATTAATTGCTTTTTAGCCAGGTTCTACAGCTTAACTAAGTTACGCCCTAAAACGTGATGGCGCCCCTTCTCGCATTGACCAGGTCTCCAACACAAACGCTGGTCGGGAATAGCTCAGCACTCCTTGATACTCCCGTAGGTCCCCTGCAAAGAGAGCAAGAGGCCCGTGAACAGGCAGTCGCCGAACGTGTTGTGGATGTGGAAGGTTTAGCGTATCTCCCGTGACACTTGGGCGATGTAGGAGAGTCGCGGGGCTTAATGAATATACTCCCTTTGTATTTATATTTAAATTTATATGTGCACCATGACCATTTTTTAAATTATGTATTTGATTGATCTGTGAGCTTGCATGTTGATCTGAATAAATAAAAATATATAAAAAAGACAATAGGAGTCCCACATGACCTTTTATCTTCCCTAAGGTGAAGGTAATACATTTCCCGCTTTAAAAAGGAGCAATCAAACAGCTAACACGACAGCTTTGATACAGTGGTCTAAAGTGCGGACTACAAAACCAGCTATTGCGAAATCCTGCTAGGGGCAAGTTCTTGTGTGCTTATAAACGTATTTAAGTATTTCTATTCGTTATCTTAGCCACTTTAGAACAAGATAACTTTGGCGTAGGTAAGTGGTTTAACAAAAAGCTATCAGAAACGTGACAGAGTAGGCTCCTCGCCGGAGCTCAGACAACAACAGGGAACCAGTGCGGACGAGCGCCTTGACATTACACGAAGACCTGCGCGTGCGCCGCTCACCGCGCGAAGGCCCGCGGGCGGACGGGATTGTATTGTTGTGATACGAATTGTACCGATTTTAAATAAAAGACCATTTTTTTGAAAGATTTTGCCGGCATCGACCAGTATAATCTGTTCATACATAGTCTGTAAGCGTGTGGATTTCAATTTTGAAATCTTGTTGCGAATAACAAAAAGTCAAAACTCTTTTGTTGTATATAAAAAATTTAAAAGATTACTATTTGAATGTGTGTTACAAATTTAGATGGTAAATAATCTAATAATAATATGATTTATAATGGCTCACATATGCGATACCTAGTGGTCCAGACAGCCTAATATTTAGGAGCGCATCAATAGCGGCTGACTTAGTAGTTTAGAATGCAATGCGGATTTTTAAGCACATAATGCTATGATAAAGAAAGCGGTTTAATTACTACACTTGTAATTATATCGGTGTTTCTCTACGAGATCGAATCAGGAATGAGGAGATACGTAGAAGAACTAAGGTAACCGACATAGCCCTGAGAATCAGTAAGCTCAAGTGGCAATGGGCTGGGCACATAGCGCGAAGAACTGATGGCCGTTGGGGCAGAAAAGTTCTGGATTGGACCAAAAGCGCAGCGTAGGACGTCCACCAACAAGATGGACAGACGACCTTTAAAGATCGCAGGATCACACTGGATGCGGGGACCGCTTGTGATCGGTCGATGTGGAAAACTGTGGGGAAGGCCTATTTTCAGCAGTGGACGTCCTTTGGCTGATAATGATGATGATGATGTATTTATATCATTGAGCAAATTCAACCGAAAAGCGATAATAAGTATAATTAATAATTCATAAGATTAACGCTATATTTTTGGCAATTTCAATAATTACAACAATATACGGAACTCGGCAACTGTAGAATAGATGAATAGAATTCAATAATCTATATTTGCTTCGACTTGGAAGAAATAAACATTTTTCAGTTCTTAAAATAGTAAAGTAGTATGTTTTCGATCGATTTTTTGATATGCACATAGTTCGTCGTCATGCGATGTAAATTTATATAATTAACGATAAATCACTTTAAAAAAAACTTGTATCCTACCTAAGTAAATTCTAGTTTTATTTGACTTACCTACCTTTTACGTATTGTGTCTGATGTCGACACTCATGCGAAACTGAATTTAATACGCTTAGATCCCTAGATAACAATAACTATTGTCATTACGTGCGTTTTTATTGTGCTCGTTAGTTATTTTATTAATTTAATTTAGCACTGTGAAAATACTTCTTACATCTTACATCTTTGATGCTCATTAGTTATGGCTAGGGTTGTGCAACTTCAATTCAGTTTTTGGATATTAAATTTACATCCCTACTAATATTATAAATGCAAACGTAACTCGGTCTGTCTGTCTGTTACTCAATCACGCTTAAACCATTGAACCGATTTGCATGAAATTTGGTATGGAGATATTTTGGCACCCGAGAAAGGACATAGGCTACCATTTACCGCGGGAATATGACGGCTTCCCATGGGAAAGTGCAAGTGGGCCAATCGCTTTTACGCCTAAACTACTGAACAGATTTAAATGTAATTTGATAAAAAGATAGTTTGAGACTTAAGATAGAACATGAGTTACTTTTGACCGTTGGAAAACAACGCACTCTTATGGAAAATATTATTTTCCGGAGAATCTAATCACTTTCATTCCTAAATTACCAAAGATTTGACTACAACGCATTCTAAAAAAAACTACCTAGTGCGAACGAAGTTACGGCTCAAAGCAAGTATATTATAAATGCTACCAAGTGTCAAAACTAAATAGCTTCGGGCACAGGTATAAAATTTGGGTATGGAATACAGAACCCTGCACAATGTCAGTCAGAGCAGTGTCAATGTTATACCTACTCTTAGAATTGTTAAGTTTTTAAATAAATTCCTCCAGTGCCTGTCTTTTGCGAACTCTAACGAGATGTAGAACATGAAATGGGCAGGTTATTATCTACGTAATTTATATTGCGTAACGAATTTAATTTTCACTTTGTGCAAGTTCACACTGGGACCTACCCAGACCCAGACCTAATACCTATCCACGAACCACGAACTACAACTAAACGTTTCAGCATTTTCAGAAACCACAAAATTCGTAATAATTTGATATCTCTCTTAACTTATTCAATATGTTTGTATTCTTTTCTATTGTTTATTCATCAGAATAAGCATGAGGTTCCTATTCGCTCCTGAAATTCATCCATTCCAATACAGCTCTTTGTTTCTGAATATATTCTAACTATAACGTGTGATATGCAATAAAGATGATGATGATGACGCATGACGTCCACATCTGAAGATAGAAAATTTTCCCAGTAGATATTCAAGATGAGGGCTATTCCAGATAAATTTTATAGTAATTATTTTTCATTTCATAAAACATAATAATATGATATAATTATTAATGTCTGCATGCTATTTTTAAAAGTTAAATAGGACAAACCATATTACAATCAAGATCTCCAGTGTAACCCTATTTACTAGCAAATAAATATTCATTCATTCATTCAATGATAGTGAAATAAGTACTAACTCATTTTCCACTTTGATTCTAGCGACTAACTTCGTTGAATCCCAGTTAAGATAGACAATAACTCGACGGTGCAGTGCGTAGATGTATCTCAGCTCGGGCCCGGGTTCGATTCCCGCGCTCCGGTTCCCACGCGGTGAGATAACCGTGCTGGTGTTGTACAACTCAAGGTGCCGCAAATTGCTTTGTAACAGCGCGCGCGCATCAAATTTCGGTTTACTCCACTTTGACAGCTATTGTTTCACCACTCGAAAATTTGCTTCACTTGAGGCTCCTCGAATGATAATATTTAGACGTTGTCGTGCAATATTGTGCCATATATGATTTTAAACTTTCGCGTTGCACTACTGGTTATGGGTCTAAACGCGATTTATTTTAATCAGCATTAGGTACTCACTGCTCGACGTTTCGGCTGGATTGCACACAGCCGTGGTCACGAGCTGACACCTAATACTCAATAAAATAGATCGCGTTTAGACCCGATAACCGGTAGTTAGTGTCAATATTGTGCCATCCATGAAACCGTAACAGCTCATAAGCTGCAGTGTCTTAGTTCAGGCAACGTCAGTTTCGCTACAATAGTAGTATGTGTAATTCAAGAACTATTCATGCTGCAGGTTTTGGATTAACTACTCTGTTTGGCTAAGACTAAAAAAAATAATTTGTACGTAGCTATATTCGCCAACTCAACTCATCCTACTAGCCGAAAAGGTGCCTTTGGAATCGCTATTAGAATTACGTGTCTTAAAGCGCTTTTACGCAATCAAAATCTGTCACAGACGTTTCTGTGGATCCCATTCATACTCATTGCAACTTCACATGGCTAATAGCTCTGCTAATAGTCAATTCAGACTTTCACATTGAACCCAGCCATAAATAAATTAATGTCAAAGCGCCTAGGACCACTTTTAAAGCGACGCATGCGCTTACGCAACAGATGATCTAGAATCCACGCCCGCTGGAACTAATTCACGTAATTGTGCAAGGTATCGAGTAACCACTTATTATGGTTGAATTTATAACTAAATGTTGCGGTTTCGCGCTAAGACGGCACAAACCACGATATCTCAGTTGTTAATAAGGCGGAAGTGCTAACAACGTCTGGATATGCCTGTTAAGAAAGTAATTTATCAAAGAGACACCCCAGTATAAGTAATGAAATTCGGTATTCTAAAGTTTTTAGAGAAGCTTTCTATCGAAACGTGAACTTTTGTAATTTTCCGTTGTCATTCGCTGCGTTTTGTTAGTGGCATTAGCCAAGAACACTCATATACGAGGAATGAACTTCTATTAAGGGCTGATTGTTCAATAAACAGATAGCGCTAACAGTCCGATAAAATTCCAAGATGTACGTTTAGAAATGTCAAACTTGATAATGCACAAGGTCAAACCGAATGTCATCTTAAATTCGGTCAGCTTATATCTATATTTAACGGTCTGGTAGCTGTCAGATAGATAGCTACAAGACCGTTATTTATAACTATATAAAAATTAGCCCTTAATCAATCAATTTTGTCGTAGACTCTGCATAAATCTCCATACTGTACTTCTTATGTTTTTTTAGTGTTCGTCTGGATAGCAAGATCCATTATTTTGGAACACAACCCTTATTTTTTGTAGCTAAAAGAACTTTTTTTAAATCTTTAATTAAAAATTATACTTATGTAATTTAATTGACAGTAATATATTGTAATTTAGTTTCCATAAAGACACATGATAATAAGAACTAGATTTGACAAAATTAAAATTACAACTTTAAAATTGAACAATTTTAAAGTTGTAGTTGTAAATACCTCTCATTATCGATGTGAAAATTCGATCATATTTATTGATGAAGTAGCAAAACCATTATTCTTCGTCACGTTGAATAAGATCACGACCAGTTCTATTCCAAATCTCGACACAAATCTTACTGGTGTTATGTTGCAACCACAACATAAGATATCTACAGAATGGACTTGTCACTTCTAATTAGTGAATTTGTGTAATTAGTCGAATGTCAATGCGTTTCCCAAGAGAGCACATGCACGTGTAAGGATGTGTGTACACTATCTGCAGTCATATTTAAATACAAAAAAAAAACATTTAACTGTTGGAATACGAAAAAAAAAGAAAAGTAAGGTAAATAAAATACGTAGTCTCTAGAATCGCAATTTTATTTTACTTTTCATTTTTGGAAGAATTACAGCTAGAAAGATATTAAATAATACTCGTAATGTTAATAAAAGGAAGGCATTTTACATGTCATCACTGGTAGAATTAAAGTACATAAGAAAGCAAAACGCTGGTAAATCAAGACATTCATCATCATCATCATCAGCCTATATACGTCCCACTGCTGGGCACAGACCTCACCTCAACTATGAGGTGGTGCGCGCCGTACTCCACCACTCGAGCTCAGTGCGGATTGGTGGATTACATCAAGACATTGAAACTTAAATTTATCCAGCTAACTTACAAAACTATAGGCAAGTTCGTTATTAGAAAAAATCGTTATAAATACGTTATTTAACCTGACTTACACTAGTACAGAACAAATCAAAGTCATACGTGTACTGACATTCGTTAAAAAGATTAGCTGCTGTAAGTAAATAAGAGTTCCGCCTGTAACTTGTTTTAACTGTAGGTACGTGCAAAGGGCTGGGATTCCTCAAAAGTTTCCTTAGTGTGCAAATGCACAAACTCTTGACGACCGCTTGGTGCAGTGGTCCTCAGGTCGGACTTCTAAACCAAGGGTCGCGGGTATGATCCCCGCCGCTCAGTACAAGCATAAGTGTGCATGAACATGTGTGTTTGTACTGGTCTGGGTGTTTTCTATGTATAATATGTATTTATTTACAACAAAAAAAAAGCATTTAAGTATGTTTATCCGTTGTCTAGTACCCATAACACAAGCCTCGTAGCTTAATTTGGGACTAGAGAATTGGTGTGATTGTTGTGGAATAAGATAAGATAAGATAAGATAAGATAAGATAAGATAAATTTATTTACGAAAACATGTGTGGACATTACATAGCATGAGATACACAGTAATAGTAGATGATAATTTGAACAGTTAGTATCAACATGTCTTACCAAAAGTTGGCATGTAAATATTGGATTTATTGTATCTATAAATTAGGAACATTAATAAAATATTAATTCATACAAAAACATACATGCAAAAAATAATAATTATAATAATATGTTATAGTGCTCATTCTACCAAAAAGTCATTAATGTCATAAAAGCATTTGTCAATCAAAAAAATCCTTAAACCTAATTTTAAATGTATTAATTGTCATATCTTTGTAATGTCTCGGAATCTTATTATAAATTTTTGGTGCCATACAAATAATGCTTTTCTTCAGAAGCATTGTCTTTGATGGACATAAACAGAGTCTATCTCCATTTCGCCTATTGCGTACAAACATAGCAGACATGCGAGGAAACAGGTAAGGGTTAGACTTGACAAACAGAGCTACCTCCATAATATATAGAGACGGAAGAGTTAAGATTTTATATTTGGTAAAATATGGTTTACAACTGTCCATTTTTTGGAGACCAAACATAGCTCGAATACATCGCTTTTGGCTTTTAAAAGCTAAATTTTTGTTTGTAGAGTTACCCCAGAAGATAACTCCGAATCTGAGCAAAGATTCAGCGAGTCCATAGTATGCAGTCAGCAGTGCATCTATGTTTACTGTACTTGAGAGTCGGTACAAGGCAAATGCTACAGAGCTGGTCTTTTTTATTAACTCATCTATATGATGCTTCCAGTTTAATTTGCTATCCATGTGTATGCCTAAAAAACGAGCCGTGTCTACTGAGTCAATTATTTTATCACTGTAAGATGCTTCAATATCTGAAATTAGGGACTGGCATCTTTGACTAAAATGCATAATATGAGTTTTATTTAGATTTATTTTTAAATTATTATTGTCTAGCCACGAAATTATTGATTTCAATGATTCATTTATGTCAAGATTATAAGAAAATAGCATGTCAGTTCTATATGTTTTAATGTCAGAAATATTAATATTAGATTTATATGGATTGAATTCATTGCATTTTATAGTCACGGTGCTATCATCAGCGAATAATGTCATGGGTTGCTTTGTAGCTTTTGGCAAATCATTTATATAAATAATAAACAATAAGGGCCCTAGAACGCTTCCCTGTGGAACTCCGTAAGTTACAATGCGCTCACTGGATACGTTTGTTATTTCAGCTTTAGTTTTAATATTAAGTCTATTTATTTCTGTTTTTTGTCGACGCCCGCTTAAGTAGGATTTAATAAGACTAAGAACATTGCCCCTTATACCATATGCTTCGAGCTTGCGAAGCATAATGTTGTGGTCTACGTAGTCAAAAGCCTGAGTCATATCACAATATAAGGCTGATATAGGTATAGTCTGGTCAACGTTAGTTATAATATTTTTATAAAAGTCAAATATTGCTAGATTTATTGTTTTTTTCTGTCGAAAACCCTTTTGTTCCTTACAGAAAAGTTCATGTGACTCAAAATAGCTGTTAATTTGGTTATAATAATATTTCTCAAATATCTTGGAGAATATTTATTTATTTATATTTAACTTTTCTAGATTTGTTCTGTATAGGCTTATGTGATAACGCCTTTTTCGCATACCGAACCGAAACTATTTATTGGTATTTGATAACGGTTTCTGAAACTATTTATTTTTCTGAAACTATTTATCGGTAAATACGTATGAATATCTTAACAAACAGTTACTCTTAATGTTTATCATAACTGCGAAACCAGTTCAATACTATTTTTCAAAAATATTTAAATACCGATACGGTTGAAAATACAGTCTTTTTGGTTATAAAATATGTTTTAATAAATAAGTACCAAGTATATAAATGAACTTTCCTTCATACTTTATCCAGGCTTAGGACTTTCTTGGGACTAGCACCGTACACGGTTTTAAAACGTTATTGTTATTGGAATAAGGTTTAAAGTTACTAAGTGATACGCATTCGATTGTAATTACGTGTTATTTCCGATAAATAGTTTTAGTGCACACCAATACATAGTTTTTGGGTATCGTGTCGATACATAGTTGCAGTAACTGTTTATGGTTTAAATCGTCCACCTCTAGTTCTGTAGCGTCTGACAAGGCTGCATCGAAACTGTTTTGGGGGAAAATCACAACAATTATTTACCAATCAAACTTACTAGCTTTGCCTATGTAGTCTCGCGTACGTAGAAACCGTTTTGTGGCATCACCAAGCAACGAGCCACTACGCTACTAACCATTCTCTATAAACAAGAGGCAATTGAGTGGTAGAAGTCTACATCAGGACAAGAACACTCAAAAGCACTCATTCAGGGATACAGCAACAAAGTAACTAAAGAGCTGTTAAAGTTCAAAAGATACAAAGCTTGTACTTTGACCAGAGTACTAACAGGTCACTGCAAACTAAACAAACACATGGCAAACATGAATATGACAGAAGACGCTCTGTGCAGATTCTGCCACACAGAGGAGGAAACGGCCATGCATATTCTCTGCTCCTGCGGCCCGCTTAGGAGCAAAAGAAGTATCCATCTCGGGAGGCACATCATGCGCCCGGATGAGATAACAGAAGTCACGCTCCAAAGAGTCTGGCAATTTATAGACTCAACGGGACTAAGCAGTGAACTGTAAATACAAAGGGCTGCCACAATAGATCAAACTTGGTCGAGTTGGCGATAAGAAGGCCCATAAACCCAATAATAAATAAATGTAGTCTCGCCTTTACATCGGTGTATTTAGATAGAGAGCAGGCCTGAGTAACTTATAGACAACGGATGTGGCGAAACTTTATTAAGTGCGATGACAAATTAACTGTACCCCTGTTAATATATTATATGATTCATTCAACAGTTAGTGCTGAGGAAACATAAAACATAGATAACGAAAGCGTTCACTTTTATTGCGATAGAAAAATTAAGTAGGTATGATATGTTTTTTATTTATGTAATAACGTTGTTTGCTAAAGCGTTGCTTTAAATAGGCATGATGACTCCTATAGTAAATATTTCCAAGACCATGGCGTATTAAAACCAATTTATTTACAAGAAGCTTGTTAAAACACAATTTTTATTTTTGAAAACAACAACAAAACAAGAAAATTTTTTACAACACTTAAAAAATTCTTTTCGGCTCCGGTCATCGGGGAGGAATCGAACCCCCGACCTTTGGAAGTCCAGTCCAATGCTCTGACCACTGAGCTACCGAGAACCTTAATGGAGTCGTTGAATTTTGTAAGTGCTTTTTAACGCTTTGAGCCAGCGTATGTTTCATCAATGATTGTGGGAGACACCCTCAAATCACCCGAGAGAAATATTTTCACAAATATTTAACAAATACAATTTTTATTTACGTAGAATTAAATAAATATTCAGTGAATTGACTTGGATTTCTGATAATAAATTATGACGTCAAATAATAGTATTCCCATACAAAATCTATGGATGCAGATCGTTTTCACTGACGATAAAGAGTATGTCAACGATTGGTAGTGTCATCTAGCCTATTTAACGTATAGCCAATCGACGCAGCTATAGCTTAGTATATTTTTTACATTATCGCTTTATTCGCTAGTGCAATATACCCCGACGACTGACGTCTGTACCTTGAGACTTCGTTCTATCATTATTATCACAATCCTAGGGGATCAATGCTAATTTACTTGTGTAAGTAGACGATGGATATGCTTTACAAACTATTGCCACAATTTCTTATATGTTTTCTTATTATTTTAATGCATCAATAAAACAAGGCCTAGTCAAATCTAAACAAATAATGAGATGACAATCGGCTGTGCATTTAATTACTGAATTAGTATTTAAACTATGGTAAATAACCGTTTTCTCTGAAAAAAAATGATAAAAAAACATAACCATGCAAGTTATGTGAAAAGGCATAAATTCCCGTAGCTTTGTATATGGCGCATGGTCTCCTAATTGTTGCGGCTGCAGTTTAGGCCTCGTCGGTAGATGGGACCGGGTTTCGCCGTTTGTATTGCATTGTTTGTACCATCTAGCAGCTTTGATCCTGGCTACTCGCACAGCTTACAATCCCAAAGTGCGTGATCCCGTCTTTCTTCAACATCCTTCCAACAGGGAGGGGGAAGAACTTTTTTCGAGAGGCCTATTTCCAGCAGTGGACGACTTGCGGTTGATTATGATGACAGCATCCGTCGGTAAGTCTCGTATCCGATTACAGAAAGCATTTCGAACAAAGTTTCTAAGACAATGTATCAGAGCTTCGTAGTGATTAATAGTTTACAATAGTTTGTAATACTATTGAAGACGTAACAGCTTCATCATGTTGGCACCAACCACTAAGAAGCTGCATATCGATATTCATAATCTAAACACGTTATTCAACAGTTAAGCCCGATTAAGTGCACATGTGTTGCGCGTGCGCACTAAGCGTCTTACCCGGCCTGTGATTAAATTGAACACAAAAAATAGTATAAGTCCTTATTACGTTGATGAGAATTAAAATACATATCTTACTTGCTGATTCTATAGCGACGACAGCTTTGGTCTAGTGGTCTGAGGTCCAGACTACAAAACCGAGTGTCGTGGGTTCGAATCCTGCTAGGGGCAAATTTTTGTCTGATGAGCACGAGCATTTGTACCTAAGTCATGGGTGTTATACAATTTAAGTATTTCTATCCGTTACTCTAGCCACCAAAGCACAACCTAACGCTTAGTTTGGGGCAGGGTAATTGGTGTGTTCGTTGAAATATTTTTTATTATTATATCAAGAAAGAGTTGAAAATAATAAGTCAATAATGCTAACATGTGGTACACGACGAAAGATCACTATTCGCAGTCGGTTTTGACAGTATTCAAAATGAATGACAACATCACATACATTGATCTGATCCCAAAGTAAGCTAAAGCACTTGTGTTAATAAAGGCCCATGTTCAAGTGTGAGATTCAAATGGAATATCTTCCATGTTTTATTTTAATCAAAGCACGTGCGGTGCACTTTCACTCATCGAGGGCTTCCAACACCGTACGGGTATGTAACGTATGTTATGTATGATGCACAGAATAAGAACCTGTTTTAGTTTCAATAAGTTAGAGTACAGGTTATAATCGTTAAAAAACCGACAAAACACCATTTCGTCACCCCCGTACAATTTAATATTTTGCATCACCAGACTAACTAGCTTCATGTCACCAAAGCAAATAAGGTGCAGTAAATAAAATATTAGGTATCAACTGTTCACTCTAAATTGTAATGAGTGGCATAAATAAAAAAAACAGGCAAAACGATAAGCACACAGATTTATTTAAATAAGGTTATAATCAATTATCAAAATACAAATTGGCAGAGTTTCGGCCTATTCAGTGGCTAAGAGGGCAAAAGTGGCTAGACTGAGCTGTCTGGGCGTTATAAGGGCTTGCTCCCACCCAAGGGCGCACGGCTGGCGGAAGTTGTAGTGGGGAGCGTCAACTGGCTTGGCGGTGGCTTTCTATTGGCTGGCTTGGCTAGGATTGGCTGGCTTGGCTAGGATTGGCCATGATTGGCTACGATTGGCTATGGTGGCCGAGGCTTGGCGTTACATTCGGCCGTCCCGAAACAATGATTGCTCCCGCAATGGGGAAGGGCAGTATTAGTTCTTAAGTAAATCATTGAGGTCTTCGGTTTCCAATTGCTCATCAGAGCTGCTAGCACCGTCAGACATAGGTACGGCGCCTGTATAGGGCCGCAATGAGTATGCAGCAACTAGTCCTGTAAAAGCTTTATAGCCTTTTAAGCCTTTAATGCTCCGTATCCTATATCTGTCATTGCCAACAACCCCAGTTATGATATAGGGACCTGAAAAGAAATCATCGAGCCTGGTATTGACTTTAGCTGCACTATTTAAGCCTGTCTCCACAATACTAAATCTCCCCTTCTATAAACCCGGCTGGGCTTACGCTTTTAATCAAAATCACGCTGCATCCTTTCCCCAGCCTTCCTTAACTGGGTACTAGCTTTCCTACGCCTATCCTCAACAGAATCAGTCTCACGGTTTAAGACCTACATCGCAACGAGGCCTAGAGCTCCTTGCAAACATTAAATCCTATGGCTTGTAAGTTGTACTAATGTTAGGCGTGTTATTTATTCTACACAAGACATCGGGCAAGCAGTTAACCCAATAATTTGCAGCCTCACTAGGATCAGTGGCTCGCAACGCGTTAAGTATGGTTCGATTAGTACGTTCAACCCGCCCGTTAGCCCTTGGACAAGCAATAGAGGTCAATATGTGCTTCAACTATTATCATTAGAAAACTGCCTAAAATTTCTACTCTTAAGGCCTTTCCATGGTCGCTTACTACCTTGTCTGGATACCCGAATAAGCCAAACGTCTTCTTTTATAATTCGAACTGTTTCCACTGCATTTACCGTCAGAGTGGGCTCTGCTATGACAAATTTAGAGAAAGCATCTGTCAGGACCAACATGTACTGATAACCCTTCATGGTCTTGCAAAAAGGCCCTAAGTGATCAATGTGCACCATACGCATTGGATCAGAAGGTTTAGGTATTGGGAAAAGTCTCCCTTCCCCTTTACCTTGATTTTCTTTGCCATAAGCACGGTGTAAACAAGCATCTACATATTTGCGAATAAAGCAGGTCATTTAAGGAAACGAATACTCTTGTTTTATTAATTCTAAACTTTTTTTGAAAGCCTACATGTCCGATATTATCGTGGTGCATCTGTTTTACCTTCCATAGAGCCGAAAAAGGGACTACTAGGCGATTTTTGAGTAATGTTTTGCGATATAATCTGTCATTTATTAGTTCATAGTTATTAGTAATATCTGTAGAAGCACTACCACCCTTGTGTTAGTGAATGATACATTTAAGTTTCTCATCCAGACATTGCACAGCATAAAACCAGTCTGTCATTTCAAGCCGTCCAATGTTCATAGTATATACAACAGGGTCCCTACTCAGCGCGTCCACGTGTTTCATGCGATCCCCCGGCCGGCACTCAATGCTAATGTCGCAGTCCTGTATCGATAACCACCACCTAGCTATACGAGGGATAAGCTCGCGCTTAGTCAAAGTTTACTTTTACTTGTTTTCCTACAATATACACTCTGAACCTACGCAATGACTCAACAACGGCAAGAGTTTCCAGTTCATAGCTAAGGTACATACTTTCCTCTTTACTTGTAACCCTACTAAATTACATAACGGGGCGTAAGGTCTCATTGGCTTTTCGTTGTAATAATATGCCTGCAATACCTAACTTACATGCATCCGTATGTATCTCCGTAGGCAAAGTAGGATCAAATAACGCAAGTAAAGGTTTTGTACAATAACAACGTTTTAACTCTTCAAAACTCTGACACCGATCACTAGCCCAAACCCAAACACTGTTTTTCCTTGTAAAATCGGACAAAGGACGCGCAATAACTGCAAAATTCTTTATTAATTTGCGAAAATAGCTACACAATCCCAAGAACCGTCTCATTTTATGAACGTTGGTAGGTGTAGGAAACCGTGACACAGCTGTCAATCCAGCTTGACCCGGCTGAACACGAGCAGCATCCGATAATACTTCGTGCCCCAAGTAGGCAATACTTTTTTTGCAAAAACTCACATTTACTCATATTAAATTTAAGATTCTCAGATCTGAGCTAACATAGAACCCTCTACAATATAGTGAATCCCGATGCAACGTCACAAGAAGGCAGTAAAATGTCATCAAGAAATGCCAAGACCTCAAATTCGTGCGAAAATCCACTCGGGTCACCGATATGGCCGGTGTGGTATAAAGCCCTCGAACTACCCCCGCAGTATTCCTTTTTTATGGAATCGACTATTTTATTCATCAACCGCATTAAGACAGACAATGCATTTGCTAGACCAAACAGAACGCGTGCATACTCGAAGCGTCCTTGGCTTATTTTAAGTTGGTGGTAACCTTGAGAATTCGAGGGTGGTGAAGAGCTTCTTGCCTGCTAATTTTGAGACCTGATCATCGATTTGTGGCAAAGGAAATCTGTCTTTGACTGTGATGGCGTTAAGCGCCCGGTAATCTACGCAAAAGCTATAATCGCCGTTCTTTTTCTTTACCAAAATTACTGGAGAAGCGAAACTGGACTCAGATTCTTTGACAATACCCGCATCTAATAGTTAGGATACCCTCGCCTTAACCATCACCCGCTCCCTGTGCGACACACAACAAGGTTGTCCATACATCGGCTGTGAATTCGTCAAATTTATTTTCATGTGTAACAAATCAGTGCACCCTAGCTCGTTTGTATTACTTGCCAAACAATCATTGTAATCGGTTAATAAATTAATTAAATAATCATAATCGTTTTTATTTAGTGGTCCAGTCTTAATTTTATTTATAGACCCCTCCTATGGTTCTAATATAGGCTAAGCTCGTATGTAAGACCGTTGAAACAATATTATGGCTGATGCTTATGTAATAATATGGCGAGCTAGTTATGGCTGATGGCTTGAGTGGCAATGGCAAAATACTATTGGCTTTTTTACTGACCTGTGTATCAGCAAGAGACGTGGCGTCGCAGCTGTCTGCTCTGGTCAGCACCTCGCCGCGCTGCCAGACGATCTTCCTGGTGCCAGTGTTGACGATCTTGATGTAGCCCGTTGAGCCACGCAACAGCGTAGCAGGGATGGAGTAGGATACGCTTGATAGCTCGCAGTGTTGCGGCCGGGTGACCACATCGTTATCCTCGTCGTTGTCTTCTAGGTAAACCTTAATGGTTGATGTCCCAGGAAGAAGGCATTCTTTTCTGTAGTGACAACCTTAAATCTTTCGCGTATTTCGGTTACGTTCATACGTTTCAGAAAATCTGTGTCTTGCAGGTGAAATGCCTTGGTAGCGCCGTTCCATCCGTGTATCTCACCCAGTTGGTCGATCTTTTTGAGTCACGCAGTTACTGCTGTACAATCGTCGCTATCCGAGTCAAATTCAGGTATGAGGGATGCTGCGCGGTGCACCTTTGTTTTGATGGCTGCGGGTACTTCTTCGTTCAGCTCACGCATGGCCTTCTGCACCTCGTCCTCCAAAAGCCTTCTCAGAATCTTCCTGGCTGGTGGTGTAACTTCTTCGGCATCCTCTTCTACGTTTTCGCTGCGAGTCGGTGAAGATTCAATCCATCCAGAAGGGCAAACATGCCTTCCGTTTTCAGGTATATCGGTGTGATAACGCTTCATGGCCGAATCTTTTTATTTATCCCACTTCTGAAGTGTAATGAGTGGCATAAATAAAAAAAACAGGCAAAACGATAAGCACACAGATTTATTTAAATAAGGTTATAATCAATTATCAAAATACAAATTGGCAGAGTTTCGGCCTATTCAGTGGCTAAGAGGGCAAAAGTGGCTAGACTGAGCTGTCTGGGCGTTATAAGGGCTTGCTCCCACCCAAGGGCGCACGGCTGGCGGAAGTTGTAGTGGGGAGCGTCAACTGGCTTGGCGGTGGCTTTCTATTGGCTGGCTTGGCTAGGATTGGCTGGCTTGGCTAGGATTGGCCATGATTGGCTACGATTGGCTATGGTGGCCGAGGCTTGGCGTTACAAAATATAATAATAATATACTACAACATCACAAACTTTGATCTGACTCCGTGGTAAGTAGCTTAAGCACTTGTGTTACAGACATCAGAATCAACAGTGGTATTACAAATAAACATAAATAAATACATATATCACCCAGACCAGTACAAACAGACATGCTCATGCACACAAATGTTTGTACAGTTCGGGGATCGAACCCGCGACCTCTTGGTTAATAGTCAATTTCTTAACCATTACACCAAAGTGGTCGTCAAAGGTCGGAAAATATGAAATAATGTTAAAATCCAGTCATGTGAATGCTTATGAAAATAATATAATAAGGTATTTTGTTTAGAGATTATTCAAAGCTTAGCACCTGGTTTACCCGACTGCAAAGTAAACCAAAAGGAGACTTACGTTTTTGGTTTTTAGTCTAAAATTCTTGTGACTCCCACTGCGGTCATTTTAGTAGGAACAAAGCTTATGAAGTTATTTGACATGGTAAGCACGGCCACACGTCAAGTTAATCACTGCGGTATCTTATGCTTATTCATTAAGGGTGATTTAGGTTTAAAGACAATTTATTCTCAAAAGAAATAATTACATTTCACTTACATGATAACTTAATAATAAGACAATGAAGGGTATAATAATAATTAAATAACAATTTCGAGAGGCGCGAACTACTTAAACTAAGACTTTTAAAGTCAAGCATGCAGAATTGTCTGTAAATAGGTAAGTACCAATAATGAGAGGACGAACAGCGAGCGCCAGCGAGCGGCTCGCGGGGCGACCGAGCCGGCAAAAAAACAAACTGGTTTCGGCAGCGACGCGGAATAAGCGAGACTAGATGTGCCACTGTAACACTCCTAACGTATTATTAGTATAAAGTGTTAGTGATTATTTAAATGCAATTTTAATTTTTACTAAACTATGTGTAAATTGTTTAATTACTCATTTTAAATTAAATTAATTGTTTAATTTGATTTAGCAACGAAAATGACTAGCTTGATGTGTACGTACACAACTTACGTACATTTGTATAAATTTTCGAGTTCATAATGTTACATTTAATTATTTTAATAATTCATTTTGTTAGTCTAACCACAAAATTATCGCAATCAAAGTTCAATCATTACTGACTATAATTGAACTATTTTTACATTTCCCATAAATGAACCCATACTAGTAGGTATGGTTTGAACACGATTGAAAGTTGTAACAATTTACGAAAATAATTTACTTATCTTGTCATAGACAAACATAAAAACAAGAACAAAATAGAGTGTCTGGCTGGCTCGAACTTATGTCTTATACAATTGTTTCAACGAATGACTATTCAAGGTATGACTGGTGGAGAATACCCTTACGGCGTTAAGTCCACCTTTTGTACATAGTTTTTTTATATGCCATGAAGCTTAAATCAATAAACGAAGACGTTTTACAGTTGTGAATTATGAAACTTACTAACATCCTACTTAAAAATAGCTTAGAAAAACTATAAAAAAGATATAATACTACTTTTTTTTCGACTGTACGTTCTAATTTACCAATATTACCTAGAAAATTACCCACCGAATATATCAGGCCCTTTAATTGGCGTCAAAATTGATGACATCCTACATTTGAGAGGTAAAATATGGTGAAATGTAATAACACACTAATCGAATTTAATTTAACGCAAGAAAAACGAATCTATTTTTTAACATTAATGGCCAAGCTTCCGTTTTTGGGAAACTTATTTACGGTAGCCAGCACGTAAACACTGCGGTATCGTATGCGCTTGTGATACGGGCGATTTTGCAACAATAATTAGCCTGATGTGCTTTTGCAACAAAAATGATTAGCCTGATATACTATTAATTTTAAATTAGGGTAAGAATCTCATTTTGGACCGGGAGCACTACTTGACCTGAAGGGATCCTGTAACCTAAAATTAAATTAAATTAAATTAAATTTCTCTCCGCCCTCTATGTCGAAAGCGAGATATTGTAAATCTCTCGGAAAAAAATGAGATATTGTAAATCTCTCGGAAATCCATATAATATTATAAATGCGAAAGTAACTCTGTCTGTCTGTCTGTGACTCAATCACGCTTAAACTACTGAACCAATTTGCATGAAATTTGGTATGGAGATATTTCGATACCCGAGAAAGGCATAGGCTACCTTTTACCGCGGGAAAATGACGCATTCCCATGGGAAAATTCAAGTGGGCCGATCGCTTTTACGCCTAAACTATTGAACAGATTTAAATGAAGTTTGGTAAAGAGATAGTTCGAGACTTAAAAAACGACATGAGTTACTTTTGACCGCGGGAAAAATTACTTTCCGGGGAATCTGATCGCTTTCATTCGTAAATTAGCCAAGATTTGAATTATATTTGGATAAAGTTGGTATAACAGGAAAACAACGCATTCCAAAAAAAGTACCTTATGCGGACGAAGTCGCGGGTAAAAGCTATTGAGATATTATGAAAAGACCTTTGACCTTGAAATTTAATAGTTACGTTCCATACGTAAGGTTTTGAGACAACTTTTAGGATGTCAATATACAAGTATTCACAGACTCGCAGCTGGGTAGGTATCTCGAATTCCGAGGTGACATTACCACAACGACTGGATTATAGATTAATTTAAAGATATAAAATTCTCGTGTCACAATGTTCGTTCCCTTGCTCCTCCGAAAGGGCTTGACTGATTCTTATCAAATTTTGTGAACATATTGTGTAGGTCTAAGAATCGGCCAACATCTATTTTTCATATTCCTTTAGTAATAAGGGTTGTCCACAATAATTTATATGACAAAACCACTTCCGTGGTTATCATGTGACCGCGCGCTCTCCGCCTTCTATGTCGAAATCAGTTTACAATATATAAAAAAATAACAAAATTTGTAGCGAATTTTGTATATTGTACAAATAGCAAAAACCTCATAGGAAATGAGATATTCACAAAAAAGACCTTTAACCTTGAAATTTGCGTACATCCTGTACGCAACTATTAAATTTCAAAACCATACGTAGGTTTTGAGATAACCTTCAGGGTATTAATATACAAGTATTTACAGACTTTCAGCAGGGAAACCGCTCTCGAATCCCGAGGTGAACTTACTAACTTACTTACTTACTTGCTACGACACATGCTGAGTGGCCTTTCAGCCTTTTCAGTATCTTGTGTATGTGACTTTGAAAGTGTTTTTCTATTTGGTAAAATATGTGATACTGAATAAAAATGTTTTCTTTCTTTATAATGACAGGATTATAGATGATATAAATGTTACTATTTAAATACTGACCGCAAATTTTTCATCTCCAAAAGCGAAAAGATTCGAATGATTGCATAGCACAAATGCTATTGAAATTTCCTCAATCAAAGTGTCTGGTCGTCCCTGAACATGTTAGCCACGCTTAACGAGCACACATGGCATAGCCAATTCGGCTTAGTTCCCAAACAGTGTGGGTCGGAGTTCACTTAGCCAATGCCAATTGTTGCTTCGTTACTCCGAGCTCGTTGCGACATTGATTTATTACGAGTGAGCTTTAACAATGCTGACTGCACACAGTTATGAGTTACTTTGTTTGATGTTTGTACCAAATGTCAGGAATATTATGTTTTTTTTATTTATAAATATTCATCAACATCACATACATTGAATTAGAATCAAAATTGATCTATTGATCTGACTCTGTGGTAAGTAGCTTGAGCACCTGTATTACAGAAATCAGAATCAACAGTGGTGTTACAAATAAACTTAAATAAATACATATAACACCCAGACCAGTACAAACAGACATGTTCATGCTCATAAATGTTTGTACAGTGCATATCGAACCCGTGACCTCCTGGTAAATAGTCAACTTCTTGACTTTTACCCCAAAGTACGAAAAATGTTACGAAAGTATTTAAGACTCCATTAAAATTTGTTTTTTTGAAACTGGCATTACTGACTGGCACTTTGAGTATCAAAGGACTGGCATGATGGGAACTATTGTTTAAGTTCAGTGCGTCTTTGCTCCAAACATTGCTTTATCTCTGGAACCAATATCGTAATCTAGAGTGTTGGAAGTGAGGCTTAGTCATTTACCCAATATCCGTCAAGAAGTTAGGTACTCTTGGGTTAAGCTTTACTCCTCCTCACAGAAGCGATCATTTAATAATGACGGTTACGGTACATTTGACAATGAACACATCTCAAATTGATCTCTTGTAATTATAACATAATAACATAACTGTCATTATTTAGAATCAATCTTGCTTGACATGACATCGTAGATTAAAACGTCTAATTAACCGTTTTAGACGAGTCTTATACTCGTAAGAGTAAATACTATTTTACAATTTGCTGTTTCCGGTCAAATATTCAATTAAATCTTAAAATAGCACAACGTTCGAATTGCACTCACAAGACTCAATATAATCAATCAAATAATAAATCTAAGTAACAACAATTACGAATACACAACTTAATCAATTTGCAAACGTCAATTACGCGTCATAAAGCTTATGGCCCAGTTATCATTGCGAAAATATCAAAAGCGATCCACTTTCTAAGATCACCGAGCTAATAGTTGATCTCTTGATCTATCACATGTGCTGGGTCAACGGAAATAGCTTAGAAGTATAGTCTCTAAATCAATAGGCTAGATGACACCACCAATCGTTGACATACTCTGTATCATCTGTCAAAAAGATCTGCCCCCATAGATTTTGTATAGGAATACTACAATTGGAAGTCATAATATAGTATCAGAAATCAAAGTCAATTGACTGAATATTTATTTAATTCTCCGTAAATAAAAATTATTTTCTACAGCTTTTTGTATATAAATTGGTTTAATAACTTCTTAGAGGTTATGTTGTTAAAATACAATGGTCTTGAAAATATTTACGATAGGTATCATCATGCCTATTGCCTTCAATTATTGTGTTCAATTGACTAACTGCTCTAGTTTTTCCAGCTCTAACATTGTTTATGGAAACGAAGCCGCCATGTTTACTTATATTTTGTTCTTAGTTCTAAAATACGAGTATACTCGTATACTATAGCTTAGTAGGTTTATAATCCCCATCTGATTTACATTTACAGTCTTCATAGCATTGTTGTAACTAATTATTTTGGTAGTAGTTATAGCTTTAAACAGGAATATTTTTCGCAACGTCCACTCATTTTCAATCGCTTGATAAGTTCGATTATCTTGCTTACTTTACCAACTTGATATAGATGTAAGGTATATAAAACAAAGACTAAGCAATTGGAATTGGGAAATATTGCATTCTTTTGATTTTGTCAAATGAAAAGGTCAGATAAATAAAATTCAGAGTTAAAAGTACATGTCGAAATAGCTTCGACGTGTTTCTCGTTCACACTGGCACGAGTAAGTATGGCATGCGTGATACAGTATGTGTGATATAAGAGATCAAAAGTCGCGCCCACGCTTGCAAATTTTTGTGGCAACCTCTCAGTTATGCTAAGTAATCTGTGTAATATGTGCCAATTTGATCTTAATCAATCATTGACATGACTCATGTGTATTATTCAGAAGCTTTTATAGTGTGAAGTTATAGGTAATGAAGAAAACAGTATTTACTTGATACCTAGCTATGTAGAAATGAGACACTTTTTTACGGAATATTTCGCTATTCATTTATGTTTTATTTTAACCTGACTTTTCCGACCCTTTTCAATGTCCGTGGTCACAGGTAGACTGATAATTCCAGACCAGTATTCGTAAAAAAGTGTATCAATGTCTACTGTACCTATGTAAATTAATTTTCAAAATCTGTAGGTACCGACGATTCAACTTGTCACTGTGATTCCGCGTAACATCATAGTCAACATGTACCTCAGTGAATCTTAAAGTAGTAACTTATATGAAATATCGTACGTAAAATTAAAAATAGAATGAGGCACTTTAAAAATGTGTAATCTCAAAGATCATCGATCAATGACAGTCGTTATTAGTTCATAATAATTGTTATTGTAGAAAAAAGCTGGCAATTGCAAAACTTATTGTAAAGATTGTAAACATCTTTGCGCTCGTGCTTAACAGTTAAGTTAACACATAACAATTAACAAATTTTAAAGTTACGTTGCTCCTGGCCAATTGCGACCACGGTGGCCAATCTCAATAGAGATTAGTCAACTACGCGGGAGATATTATATAGCACAAGTGTGAGCGCAATACACAGGTGCACTCACTATTCCATCACTCTCAAAGTTCGGTGAGACGGCAATCCGACATGACCGGAGAGAGATCAGGCGCAGGACCAACGGCTTAACGTGCTTTCCGAAGCACGGGGGTGTAACACCGCCAACTTCCCGACTCCGAGCTGTTTCTGAAAGAAAATCTGAGAAACAAATTTTGGCTCAACCCAGGACCTCTCGGATGTAAGACAGATAATTGCCACTACAGCACCGAGGCAGAGATTAACAAATTAACCGGCCTCCAGAGATTACTAATTGAATGGTATCGTGTAATCACAGTAACATAATACAATAACAGTAGGCTTGTTACATTTTGTTGTAGGTACGTAGAAAATCTGTAACTGCTTCCGATTCTTCTTTATTATCCTATTTTATCAGTCGTACATTACATTTACGACTATAAATAATAATAATATTATAAATTATTTATTCAGTTAAAATTTAATACATAAGAGCTTAAAATCACACCGAGATAGAGGACTTTCTTTGCTTGAACTAGGTTGAACCTGTATCTCAGGCTAGAAAGAGCTTATATTGACATAAAAATATTTCTGTCTTAGCCACTTGTAGCAACTTGGGAATAATGTTTTGTGATGTTTGCTAAGAGAGTTGTCCGTAAAACAAGATTTTTTTTAAATATTAATATTATTGTAATCAATGTGAGATTGACCTTAGAAAATATTTAATGGAAATTGTAATTCACCGAAATTGTGATAGTAAACCACCTCTGTTTATATTTGCATGTCTGACAAGACAAAACATTGACAGAACTTGTACTTGTTCGTGATATCATTATTGTAACCATGTTTTGTGCAAATAAAAATATTTCATTTCATTTTAAGTCTGCTGCATATTTTTGTTCTATGCATCGATCCCATAGACAACTAACGTACGATTATATCGAACCTCGTGTCATTGTACACGCGATGGGGTTGATAACGCATTATTAGCGGGCAAGATGGCCAGATTGGACGCGTGTCAAGGAGGCACAATTGAACCTAAATTGAATCATTCATTATTGGTTACCACTGACCATAGAGCAAGGCCTCTTTAACGTCATACCTATAGTCGACGTCTAAGGCGTTTTCCTGTGTGAGCGAGCAAGTGCGACGCGATCAATAGTTATGACTAGAGACCGGGTTATATCCAACAGAATAACTACTGAACTTATTTGCATTAAATTTGGTACGGAGATATTTTGATACCCGAGAAAGGATATAGAAAATCAGGTGGGCTAATCGCTTTTATCTTATATATAAAAATGAATTGCTGTTCGTTAGTCTCGCTAAAACTCGAGAACGGCTGAACAGATTTCAATAATTTTAGGCTCGAAATATTCGTTGAAATCCAGGGAAGGTTTAAAAGATCAGAAAATTTAAAAAAAGCTACGGGCAGGACAACGTTCGCCGGGTCCGCTAGTTATATATAAAATGGCTGAACGTATTTCAATAATTTTAGCCTTGAAATATTAGTGGAAGTCCAGAGAAGGTGTAAACGATGAACAAATATTGATGAATTGCGAAAACAGCGGGCAGGACAGCGTCTGCCGGGTCCACTAGTTTAATATAAAGATAATGAACGTCTTCTGACTTTACCGCTGTCTGGAGAAGCCAGGGCACTTTACAAAATGGTTTCTAAAAGTCTTAAGCGTAGAAAGAATAATGAATGTAGCCACAATGACATTATAATGTCTTTTTTTTAAACCCTCAATAAATTAATAGGGATTTAAAAAAGACAGTACCTACTTATTTATCTAACAACCATCTTCATGCAGTCACTTATTTATCCTAAAATATCTAATCTCGCTGCATGAGACAATATTAATACTTGCGTCATTTCATTCGACTGTCACTCGTAGTTAAATGTCTTAATTACATAGTATACACTCGTGTTGTAAGTAAATAAAGAGGTCGCCTTTCAAATGTAATGGTTAATGTCACCTAAACACGACACTTGTTTTTGAAAACTACTTTCGAGTATCGGGTAACAAGTGTAATATCACTATAGCCGAGCCGCTAGGGTTGCCTCGGAAGTAGAACTTGGTGTCTATTTATTTATTGAGGGTTTTTACAAAACATTATAATGCCACCCTATTTTTTTCCATTTATTAACAAATAAAAAATCATATAAAACATGTAGATGTTAACTTAGTATAAAACCACTAAGGTTTGTAATTTCACTAAGCTAAAGTTTACGGAATAATTATCTTATATCTATAAATTTATCATCATTCTTATTCAGATATATATAATTCATCATTAATTTTTTTTATTAATTTGACGTAAGTATATAAACAGATACAGACAGTCTTGCCTATACTTAAAAAAGAAATACAGACATAGAGTGACTTAAAATGTTGAAGTTGAAAAATATGAACAACAAAACGTAACAAACAATAACTTAAATACCTTATACCTAACTATAATAACTAATTTTAGTTTCCAATTTAGGGTGGTTGAGAATATTTTGCTTTCATAACAAACCATTTTCATTAAAATCTATAAAACTAGCTCACATTTTTGTGAGTTTTTTTTTTGCTCGTTAAGGTCCCACACATCCTGACCAAGGAATTATAATAAGACAGGTATTATTTTTAAACACTTGCATGGCAAAGGTACTAGTGTGTTAATATTAATTGTTGACAGCAATCCCTGCGAATCAACAGAAGAATGTAAATTTTGATGCAGAGAAAATCGTATCTTCCACGACGGGTTTATAAATAGTACCTAGGTACCGTAAAAAAACATTTGTAACGTTACGATATCCCATCCCATTGATGTAATGATTTAATAATGCTCCTGTAAGTACTGTTTTTCTTTGGCCTCTGGGGACTGAAAGTGCTGAAAAAGACTAAAATTGTTGGTCATGGTCCTCAGGCCTCATTTTTTGGGTCGCAAACAGGGTAATTGTTGTTGAAAGTGTAGCAGCCCTAAAAAAAATTCCCACCAAATCTCCGTGTAATATATTCTGCACCTTTTAGCCTTGAAGACGACGCTGTTCTCATATATCTTGTGAAAACTTGTATGTACAGTCGCCAACATAAAGTGGTTACCACCTTAAGAATCACAATTGCTTGAATACATTTAATTCACAAGTTATAAATGTCTATTTCATAATAGTTTGATTGACCATATTATATTTTTTATTTTTTAAAAAAGAGTCGATCATTCCTTTATAAGGTTTATTGACACTGACATAACTGTATACACATAACTGTCATTTCAAGGAATAAAGAAAAAAGTTGAATTAGCAAAAAGTAATCAAAGACCTTATTTTTATTCTCAATGAGTCAAAATCCTTACCTCCTTACTAATATTATAAATAGTAAATTCAGTTTGTTTGCTCGTTTGTCCTTCTTTTACGACGCAACGCAGCAATATTGTTATATGATTTTATTATTTTGTGTAGACTTTTTCCCGCGACAAAACATTTCAAACAACTCAAAGTTTATCGACAGATGGCGCCACTCAGTTAAGTTTTAAGGGCTATATGAACCAAAAATCACGCGGACGAAGTTTAGGGAGGCCGCTAGTGTATTATACATTTTAAAAGGTCAAAGCATTTTGGACTTAGTGATATAGAATCTAATAAAAAAACTGGTAAACACTTTCAGATCGCGACCATAATGTAAGTACCTTAACTTCGACGCAACTCGTTAAAGGTATCACTTGCATCTGACCTTAAAAGTATTGTTCGGTTAGAGCGTGCGATTAACATGAGATAAAAAATGTTATATACTTACTACAAACTCCAAAATCGTTACCTACATAAGAATTATTAATGATTTTAGAGGCAGAATGACATGTTTTATTAACTTCGTTCAATTCCGTTGTGATCGTGCGTGGCGATTATAAGAAAAGTTAGAAGTTTTAAGCTATCTGAATTGTTAGTTTGAATTTAAGTGTTAAATAGAGATTTCTTAGATCGCGTTCAAAAGACCAAGATGCTAGTGTCGAAATAAAATCTTAAAAAATGGAAACGCAGTTTAAACTTGGTTTGGAAATTTGCATATTGCATCGTAGCTTTTTATTTATCCAAAATGGATGTAACAGATGAGAAAACCAGCGATGTTCTAAAATTTACTTTACACTAATCTTAGTGTTCAACTTATTGTTGAGGAATCCTAGATAAAAGTAGCGGTGTGACTTCTTTTGACAGCATTCTTGTATGTAACAGTCGGCGGTGAGGTTCAATCACCCATTTCCATAACCAAATAGCCCATAGTTAGGCTGAATCCAGCTCCGTAATAACTACATATGTATTGTGTCTGCCTCGTTGGTGTAGTGGCAAAGTTTCTGCTTTACATCCGAGAGGTCTTGGGTTAGAATCTCAGGTCGAGCCAAAATTATTTCTGAGATTTTCTGTCATGAATTTCTCAAAAACAGCTCGGAGTCGGGAAGTTGGCGGTGTTACATCCCCGTGCCTCGGAAAGCACGTTTAGCCCTTGGTCCAGCGCCTGATTTCTCTCCGGTCATGTCGGATTGCCGTCTCACCGAACTTTGAGAGTGATGAAACGGTGAGTGCACCTGTGTATTGCGCTCACACTTGAGCACTATAATATCTCCTGCGTAGTTGGCTGATCTCTGTTGAGATTGGCCGCCGTGGTCAAAATTGGCCAGGAGGGCTAAAACTACTATTAGTGTCTGCATTCTTCGGGATTGACCGGTAAAATTTAATAACCTCTTATACAAATATTTATGAGGATTGTTCGTTGCAGATGGCTCTGACGTGCGACTGCCCGATGTCGCAGCCGGGCCCGACGCTGGCGGCGACGTGCGGCGGCGGCGCCTTCATGCTGTTCATGGGGCTGCTTGAGGTGTTCCTGCGCTCGCAGTGCGACCTCGAGGACCCGTGCGGCCGCGCGCAGGTACTGAGCTCTGTCGCAGCCACCCGCTGCGGCAGGGCGCTTTGAAGCTGTTCATGATGTGTCTTATTTAAGTGGCTACATGTGAAACTACACACATGGTTGGTAAACATGACTTCCATCCTTATCGATTATGGTACGTATTCTTATCGACCGAGAATCACTAACATATCTGTTATTGTACATTCAAGTGTTTTTCTACTGAAAACCAAAGGACCAACCAAAGAAACCTTATAAGGACAGACGGCAAAATTTATTTATTTTCTATTTCCCAGTAGAAACTTTCTTACAGACTTCTTAAAAAGTGTATAAGTATAGTAATAAAAATACTTTATTCAAATAAGAAAATCACATACAAACATTTTTCTAGTTTCATTTCATTTAGTTACTGCGTGACTATCGAATATTTAACGCAAGCCGCTGGGTCGCGGAGCCATCCACAATCCG
Organism: Pyrausta despicata; assembly: GCA_963921415.1. Classification (NCBI taxonomy): domain Eukaryota; kingdom Metazoa; phylum Arthropoda; class Insecta; order Lepidoptera; family Crambidae; genus Pyrausta; species Pyrausta despicata. The sequence continues at coordinate 1,286,642 of OY992865.1, forward strand.
AACAAGGCAAGGGTCATGTAAGGTTGGGTGCTCGGGAGATGAAATGATAGATTCAATGCGTGTACAATACTGGTTTATTAATAAGTAATCAATCAAATATATTATGTGATTAGTCATACGTCATAAACATACTCCACAGCACATTAATTTTGCATTAGACTTTGACATCTGCGTCTGAACTAGACTAAAACATAGTCTGTATCTCAGATGCGCAGCAGCAGCAGAAAGTAGGTATGAATAGGTAGACCAAGTAGATATTTGTCACTTAAGCGCGTTTAAGTTCAGATGCAGATTTCATAAAGTGGCCCGTCGTGATCGTGACTACTAGAGATATCAGCTACGAAATGCTACGAAACTTGCAGCCGTACAAAAGACATCAACGAGTCACGTTTACCTTTCGCATACTTATCTGCAAAATAATTATTTAAGTAATTACGCAGGGTTTTGTACCTTATATAGAAGCTCAAGATTTGGGCCTTAAAAAAGAAGTTCGAGATAACACAACGAGCGATGGAGAGGGCTATGCTAGGTATTTCTCTACGAGATCGAATCAGAAATGAGGAGATACGTAGAAGAACTAAGGTAACGGACATAGCCTTTAGAATGAGTAAGCTCAAGTGACAATGGGCAGGGCACATAGCGCGAAGAACTGATGGCCGTTGGGGCAGAAAAGATCTGGATTGGAGACCCTTCGACCAAAAGCGCAGCGTAGGACGTCTACCGACAAGATGGACAAACGACCTTGTAAATCTTTACAGGATCACACTGGATGCAGACCGCTTGTGATCGGTCGATGTGGAAACCTGTGGGAAAGGCCTATGTTCCACAGTGGACGTCCTTTGGCTGATAATAATGATGATGAGGGTTTTGTGATTTAAAAGCTAGGAACTATATTTTCCTTTTTAACCCCTGACGAAAAATAGGTGTGTTATAAGTTTGAACCCTATGCCTGTTTGCAGGTGTATGTTTGTGTTATCTTGGGCACCGTAGCTCCCGAATGGATGGACTGATCTCAAAGCGGTTTATTTTATTCGAAAGATCATATAATCTTTGTGGTTCTTAGCTATAGTTGTTAAAAATTCGTCCAGCCGTTGAAATTCACCAGCTGGTTCCGTGGCCCATGGCGGTAGTTTTTTTTAACTGGTAAGTTATACATATAATTGAATACTTTACCGTAAATTATTTGACGACCATTTGGTGCAGTGGTCCACATGTTGGACTCCTAATCGCAGCGGGGATCGAACCCACGACCCTTAGGGTCGTGGGTTCGATCCCCGCACAGTACAAGCATATGTGTGCATGTACATGTGTGTTTGTACTGGTCTGGGTGTTTTCTATGTATAATATGTATTTATTTACAAAAAAAAAATTAAGTATGATTATCCGTTGTCTAGTACCCAAAACACAAGCCTCGTAGCTTAATTTGGGACTAGAGAATTGGTGTAATTGTTGTGAAATATTTATTTATATTTGAATTCGTAAAAAACTCAGAACTTTACTCTACAAACGTAGAAACTCAATCGTGATCCACACTTAACCCTCAAAATGCACTCCAATTTACTTTCAAGTATACCCTAATAAGATCTTATTTCCTTCTTTCTTCAATCTAGCTGTACAACTTGACCTGCTCTGATCCAATCTGGTTCAAAAGTCAAGGTGTAAAGGTTGCTATTGGCATGTTTGTTTGCCAGATGATAATCTCAGTCGGTGATCACGAGAGCGCAGTTATCGTTCATTAGCGATGCAGATCTGATTGGGGACCGGCCGCACCGCGCGGGGCCATTACAGGCCGAGGCGGAGGTATTTTTGTGCTCTGCGGTTAAAGTAGGATAATCAGGGTCACTGTGCTTTCCTTAAATATATTCTGCTATCCAGACATTTTGCCACAATCACACTTGATGATAAGTGACGATGTGGCCAAAGATAGATCATGTCTGTCTTGTAAGAACCTATTCATTCTTCTCTCGAAAAGATCCAAGCTATAATCTAAAGGAAAAACGTTGGGTATTAGTGCCCCCAACCCCATACATTCGCTGGCACAGGTTTTCAAGGACACCCCCTGTATCAATCACATAGCTTACTTTGCCACTAGCTACAGAGGATATTTCTTACAAACGCATAGAACTTCGTACCGAGCTCCCAACTTGTACCTTAACTGTTTTGTATTCGGATAGGGTGCCATTTATACATTGTTGGCAGAAAGTTTCTTTATAAAACAGCTAAAGTTAGTGAGTTTATTAAAACAAGCTCTGACGTAAATTGAATGAAGAAATTTTTACGAATCGTCTATTCCGTACTAACCAGCCCTAATGCCTTGATCACACGCGCCGAGTGAATGGCCGAAGCAGTAAAATGATCCAAATGATCGCGATGACTGCCTCGTTGGTGTAGTGGCAAAGTTTCTGCCTTACATCCAAGAGGTCCTGAGTCCCAGGTCGAGCCAAAATTGTTTCTTAGAGTTTTTGTCATGAATTTCTCAAAAACAGCTCGGAGTCGGGAAGTTGACGGTGTTACAACCCCGTGCCTCGGAAAGCACGTTAAGCCGTTGGTACTGCGCCTGATCTCTCTCCGGTCATATCGGATTGTCGTCTCACCGCACAATCTTTGTTGAGATTCGGCCAAGAGGACTATGATTATTAAAATGATACTCGGCCGAGATATTTTTTACTATAAAGACAGCACTCGCCAATCTGTTCACACGAATAGAGCACTGTCTCACCCATCTACTGCGGCACGTTTTATAGAATGGAATAGATGAATAGAATTCAATGTATTATATCACAATTTTGCTGTAAAATATTTCGGCTTCATAATCATTCGTTTGTTTTAGTCTAAGACACAAAAAAAGAAGATACTTGCATGCAATGCATTGAAAAGGTTATTCGCCTATTGACTGTGTGAACTTTCAAAGGCAAGAAGTGCACAAATAAACACAATCGCTTATTAATCACGCATTGTTTCCGAAGGGAAATGACGGAGTTGACGCTATTTCCACGACGGATCTAACCGTTTACATAGAAGTTTATGAGGTACTAATTACTTCTGTATTTCGTATGCAAGTGAACAATAATTTAAGAAACGTATGCATTCGAAAAGATAGCTCTTAAAATCTTAACATTTGAAGCATTCGAAAATGTAGCGCGAGTTCGATCAGTGGTACATTTAACACCCAGACTAATACAAACAGACATGTTCACACACACAAATGTTTGTACACATGGTCCTGGTGTTATAATGTATTTATTTCAGTTTATTTGTAACACATCTGTTGATTCTGATATCTGTAACACAAGTGCTTAAGCTACTTACCACAGAGTCAGGTAAATGTATGTGATGTTGTTGTTTTTAAAGCTGTAAAATTCTTAACAATATTATTAGTATTTTCTTAACAATAGTTTTTATCCATATTAGGTTAATTTGAACTAGTGGTGGACCCAGAAAAAGAACATGCTGTTAGACGCAGAAACAACCTTTCAAAACCTTATTTATTTGAAAAGAAATCACTCAATATAATGTTACCAGCTAGGTACCTATTCGAAATTTACTATTGGAATAGAATAGAATAGAAAATCATTTATTCATACAAGTAGCTGGTTGCATAAGTACAAATATCACAAAACATTACACTTTTTACAGATATGTACCTACTTAAACATGCATGAAAAGGAATCTACTCAGCAAATGCCGCAGAATCTAATGATCCGGCGACGCTGGTCTTCCGTAGAATCCGTTAAAGAAAAAGGAATAGAGAGCACTGCTGCACACACAAAAACAAAAAACATTTAAATGACTGTGTACTCTAAATTTAAACAAAAACTTGAGTAAGAATGTAATCAGCAACTATTGGCTGTTAAAGTGGTAAAGTGGAAGTACTAGTCTCGCTTACTGGTTATTATATCATTCCTTCCTACTTAATTCGTACCTGATGGCTTTATTCAGACATGCAATCAGTATTCGAGCATAAGCAAGTGGAAGGTAAGAACTGTATTACTTCACTTCATACTAGTTTTAGTTTTGTTATTAGCACTTCATGCTATTAATTTTTTAACTACCGACGAAAAAGAGGAGTGTTATCTCTATATATATAAAATTCTCGTGTCACAATGTTTGTTCCCATACTCCTCCGAAACCGCTTGACCGATTCTCATGAAATTTTGTGAGCATAATGAGTAGGTCTGAGAATCGGCCAACATCTATTTTTTATACCCCTTAGTGATAAGGGTAGTCCACACTTTACATTTATATGGCAAAACAACGTTTGCCGGGTCAGCTAGTAAGTTATATATATACCCCTATTTAGTAGTATGTTTGACGATTGTGTTTTTGTGTGTGGTATCGTAGCTCCTGAACGAATTTCAACACTTATTTATTTTCACTTATTTATCTTAAGGAAATATACAGCTTTATAATAGAACATAGTTTTAAATACAAAGGCATACACATTTCGACGACCAATTTGTGTAATGGTCAAGAAGTTGACTATTGACCAAGAGGTCGCGGGTTCGATCTCCGCACTGTACAAACATTTGTGTGCATGAACATGTCTGTATGTACTGGTCTGGGTGTTATATGTATTTATTTAAGTTTATTTGTAATACCATTGTTGATTCTAAATCCTGTAACACAAGTGCTTTAGCTACTTACCACGGAGTCAGATCAATGTATGTGATGTTGTTGTATGTGATACACAGGCAATTCAAACACTTGCCAAATTGTCTGTGTTTTATCTCGAAGCGCTTGTAGGGCACAAAAAATAAGGAAACATTCCTCATACCTATTTAAATTTTGACGTTCACAAGTGATATTGTATATCCAAGACGGAAAAAAGATAATTCATTTTCAACGCAGTTGTTTATATTTGAAAGATAATTTGACGACGGTAGTTGTTAGCTATGGCTAGGCAAAATCCGTCCAGCCGTTGCAGCTCAACAGCAGTTACTCTGGCTTATGTCGGGGCGTATTTAAAATTTTAGCTTTCTAACAAAATTACACAAGCACAATATGCCGTAGTGTTGCAACACCATCGCAGCTTCATTCCAATCTTACTTATCTGGAATTATTCCCAATTTCCAGTTCCGTCGGCACATGGATTCCGTGTACGACTTCATCGTCGTGGGCGGCGGGTCGGCCGGCTCCGTGGTGGCGGCGCGCCTCGCCGAGGTGCCCGAGTGGCGCGTGCTACTCCTGGAGGCTGGTAAGCATTCACTTTTCAACTCCCGACGAAGAAGAGGGCTGTTCTTCTTCTTCTTCTTCTTAGCGTGTCGAAGGAACACGAGGAATTACACCGTGGCAGCCCAGAATTAAGCCACTTGTATTGCGAATCGGCTGCAGTTCATTAAATCCGCTGGCGTGCAGGTGTTGGGGCACGCCGGGCACGATGTTAAGTGTGCCATAGTTTGCACTGTACCGCAAACATAAATTGACCTTGGCCTTTTCACTTCACCGCACCAATTTTCAAGCCAACTCCTTCCACATTCAGGCCATCAGACTCTGCAATGCTCTTCCCGAAAATATAAAACAGGCTCCCAGCAAATTATCATTCAAGAGACTCATTCGCACCCACTTTCATACTTTATCGCAACCGTCATTATAGATCTTTCTTTAACAGTTCGTCAAATTTATTTATTTATTTAGTGTATATTTGTATATATTATGTGTATTTTTAAATATGTAATCATATATATATATATATATATATATATATATATATATAATATTTTATCTTATGTGTCATATAATTCTTATTTTTTTTCGTTTTCTCTTTTATTTATTTTGTCGCACCGCCCACTAAACATTTCTGCTTAGCCCAAAGGTATGACTGGTAGAGAATGCCCTACGGCGTTAAGTCCACCTTTTGTACAAAGTATTGTTGTGCAATAAAGCTTAAATAAATAAATAAATAAACACAGTCCACATCGGAGCATGCCGAAAATCCCCACCTGGCCATGTTCTCCTTACTTCGACCAACCTGAGTCCGAAGCCTGTTCAAGACTTCCAGATTGGCCATGGTAGATCATGTCCAGGCGGGAGATTCTCGGCAAGTGGGACAAAGGGAGTAGGCAGAGAAGCTTTTTCGCGCAAAAGATCACGCCTGGCCTGTGCTGTAAATGGCTGTTGAAATGATTAACTTTTTTACGGATACTTGTGCACTATAATATCTCCTGCGTAGTTGGCTGATCTCTGTTGAGATTAGTCGCCGTGGTCGAAATTGGCCAGGAGGGCTATTATTATTGTTACGGATTATTTCGCGATTTATTTACACTTTCTTTTAACCTGACGATTAGGACCCTTTTCAGCGTCCGTGGTCATAGGTAGATAAAGGTGTTAGTTGTCATTACATAGATTTTAGAGGTACGTAAGTTTGACCACTAAGTCTGTTTGTGGGTGTCTATCTGTGGCATCGATAAGTTCCCGAAAGGATGGAACGATTTTAAAACGGTTTTTTTTTGTGGTGACAACGTCTTATAAATTGGTTTGCCGGGTGACACTTCAAGAAACTGCGTTACGCTGCTCCGCTCACGTTCCGCGCTCACAATGAGAGCGAGTGAGAAGCACGCGTCCCTTCGACTCGGGCATGGTTAGCCCGCCTAAGAGCGAGTGAGACAGACATAAAAAGTGAAAGGCACGCGTCCCTTCCACTCGAGCACAGTTAGCCCGCCTAAGAGCGAGAGAGACAGAGCGAGAGAGAGAGAGAGTGAGATAGATAGGCATACACACCGGTTCATGTTATACGAATGAATATTCACATTAAAATTATTTTACCACTCAAAGTCGTTGTCACGTAAAACTTTCGCCCGTATACCGACTTTACAGGCAACCAATATTTTAGTCGAGAGATAATTTAATCACGGTGGTTAAAGCTATGTCAAGCTATGGCTGGTTCAAATCAGTCGAGCCGTTGAAGCTTAACAGCCGTTTTCAGGCTCGGGGGTTTTGTATTCATGTGCCATTGACATTTCTCACCCTTACACTCTCGCAGATAGAAAACTTGCACCAATAGTCGGTGATACACTCGTCTTATTTACTGAATCTTACTTTTGGGAGAGTCTTAACGAGTGGGGTGAGCACGAACAACTATCGTCACGTATTCGTAGCGTTTACCTATACTACCTCTAACTAACTTGTCAATTTAATGGAGAAACTGTCAGTTTCTGACGTTTGGACCAGGAACCGAAACCGGTATGAGCAATACCGGTATTTTTCGGTTACAATCTTTATTTTTTTACAGGTATTTTTTAAGGTTACCTTAATTCTTAAATATTGAATTAATACCGGTTACTGAAATAAAAATTACCTTTATTTTACACCTACCATCGACGTGTCGTCATGTCAAAGCTCGCACTAAAGAAACGTAAACAGTAGGTGCTGGTACAGTACCTACGCATGACCATGTCCCTGGTAATGTATTTTCTAATGCCAAAATTATTGACGGCATTGCGATATTCTATCTTTTTTTCCGTAATCAATGTTATTTTTTAAGTAACCGGTATAAAAGCGGTAACTTAAATAAAGGTTACATTTTTTTTTCTTATTGGGTTACCCGGATTACGGTTACCTTAACCGAAGGGGTAACCAAAATTCTTCGATACCTGTACCGTAGTTTATAAAGGTTTTCGGTCCCTGGTTTGGACGACACGAATACGTTACGAGAATGTTCGTGCTCACCCAACTGATTTAACTAGCTGATTGAGAAGTTTCAAAACTTACAGGTCTGCGCAAACACATGCATGTCCTTATTGTTTAGTTTAGCTAGGCATTAGTGTCACCGAATTTTGACTAGTTTATGAAGAGAAAAATGTTCAACTTGCCATTAGATTAATTTCATAACATTTTCCAGGCTTCGACGAGCCGACTGGAGCGCAAGTGCCGTCAATGTTCCTGAACTTCATAGGATCCAGTATAGACTGGGGCTATCAGACGCAGCCCGAGCCTGCCGCCTGTTTAGGGGAGAAGGACCGCAAGTGCTACTGGCCGAGAGGGAAGGCAAGTATGAACTGAAGACTCCTGGTCATTCCAGCAAGTTTGCAAGTAGTTGAGAAATTCATACACTCGTCAGTCGCAAAAATACAGCATAATACGCCGTGAAAAACTATAGCCTCCTTGTAATTCAGATTGTAATTCATTTCAGTCTATTTCAAAGGTGTCTATATAAAAACACCAAAATAGCCGCAATAATTTATTAGGTTCTGTAGAACATACTTATATATTTTTTATTTTATTCATATTTGTGTTTTCTCTTTTATTTATTTTGAGTTTAATTTTCCCTTATCGCACCGCCCACTAATCATTTCTGCTCAGCCCAAAGGTATGACTGGTAGAGAATGCCCTGCGGCATTAAGTCCACTTTTTGTTGTGCAATAAAGCGGAAATAAATAAAATATGTATATGAGGGGTTGGTTTTTCTTTCTTTACGACTAGTAGCGGGATACATTCCATGTACTCTTTACCTTGAAGTAATTAAATATTAATGCGAGTGCGAATTTTCTTTTCTGGGAAAGCAGCACACCAAGCGTTTCTTTAGCTGGCACTGACTTCATCTTGTAGTGGGAACCATTTTGAAAATAAGACGTATAGTTGGTAGAATCAGGCGCTACTTTGCGGAAATCCAAGACTGAAGCTGAAAAAGAGAATTATTCTGCTTTAAATTTCCACTAAACGACGCCAGCGCAGAAACCAAAATATTTTTTTCAATTGGTTACAGTTGAATGTATTTGGGTCGTGGTTGTGGTTGCGCTGGCGTCCTTTAGTGAAAATTTAATGCAAAATAAAACTTATTTTCAGCTTGAGACTAGTATACTTCATTGTGATGATAACGAACTATCCTTCCTCCAGGTCCTGGGCGGCACATCGGTGATGAACGGCATGATGTACATGCGCGGCTCCCGCAAAGACTACGACGGGTGGGCCGCTGCAGGGAACGAGGGCTGGAGCTACGACGAGGTTCTGCCGTACTTCCTGAAGTCCGAGGATAATAAGCAGCTGGGAGAAATGGACCAGGGTTACCATGCTGAGGGGGGACCGCTAACAGTGTCGCAGTTCCCATATCATCCACCGCTGAGCTTCAGTATTGTCAAAGCCGCTGAGGAATTAGGTAAGAAGGTCTTCTATATCTCGAAAATTAAGATAGGCAGTTGTTTGGCAAGGTGCTGCTCCTGAGGATAGCAAGCGTTTGGAAGAAATGGATCAAGGTTATCATGGGTGCAGAGGAAAACCACTGACAGTGTCGCAATTTCCATGTTGTCCGCCGCTGAGCTTCAGTACTTTACACCACCAATCGTTGACTTACTCTTTATTATCTGTTAAAAAGATTTGGCTCCATAGATTTTGAACGGGAATACTGTAACGTGACGTTAGAGTGTCAGAAATCACAGTGTCACAGTTACTTTTTTACCCACCATTGAGCTTTAGCATTGTGAAAGCAGCTGAAGAATTAAGCAAGAGATCTGGGAAGAAGATAGCTAGGTTCTTGACGAGTTCCTAATGTCGGATGTTGTAGGAGGATCTTCGACTGTGCTGCATTGCTGCTGAGAATCTAGATACAAGATGACACTGAAGTGGTATAGTTATCACGGTAACAATGTACTACCGAACTGCTTAATATTGGAGGATAACAAATAATCGGGTACCATGCTAGAAAGCTGAAGTTGCATGCTAGAACCTTGATAGTGTCCCAGCTTCCCTTTTTCCACTAACCGACACATAACTTTCATTTATTTATTTATTTTTCTTTAATACATTAAGCGGTGTTCACTTCAGTGTACTCCTGTCTCTATGAGTATTTGACTTTAACACTGTACTTAAATTTTTACTAACCTGAAAATATTGATCATATTTTAATTCCAATTAAATCTGTGCTGCAGGCTACCCCACCCGCGACCTGAACGGCGAGCACCACACCGGCTTCTCCATCGCACAGACCACCAACCGCAACGGCAGCCGCCTCAGCGTGGCGCGAGCCTTCCTTCGCCCCGCCAGACACCGGAACAACCTGCACGTCATGCTGAACGCTACGGTTACCAGGGTGCTGATCAATCAGACGACGAGACAGGCGTATGCCGTCGAAGTGAGGAATAGTCAAGGCGGAACTGAAGTCATCTTTGCTAACAACGAGATCATTCTGAGGTGAGACGCATAAACTAGTGAGACTATACTTACTTATCGTTATAATATAATAATACATTTATTTCAAACAATTAATACAGTTCATATTGGTTAGTAATTAAATGAAATTAAGAATTACTGTTAGTAGAAAATTTCGTACCCAACATTTCCAAATAGGTGATGTGTATCTGTCAGGGATCGTCTGTAGAATGCTGTTGCAGCTGCTACGCAGTCTGTATATCAGGGATGTGTTCTTCTTACGAATGACTGCGTGAAAGCCATCAGTGTGATGTTGCGCAAACATTCCCGACGCGCTGCAGTGGCGCGGCAGTCGCAACAACATCCTGAAGATGTTGTTATAATGGACACTTATGACATCTAGAGATCTCTTGGTATGGCAGACCCACAGATTTCCTGTGTAAAACTCTGACAATATGCTTTTAAAAGAGTGATTCTAACTTAGTCAGTACAACGAGAGAATCTGCGAGCCAGCATAACCAAGGACAGCTAATGACCTACGTTCCCTTTCAATGTCTACATCGTTATTAAGGTCGTCGGTAAGAAAGTGTCCTAGATATTTGAAGTTTTTAACGCGGTTTATGTACAAGCCGGTGAGGGTGAAAAGATGCGCGTAATCAGTTATTGTCGCCTCAGCGTCGCGACTTCCTGCGACCGACCCGGCACTGGAACAACCTGCACGTCATTCTGAATGCTACGGTTACGAGTGTTGATAAATCAGACGACGTAGAAAGGGGGGAGGGGGTAACGTATGCTGTGAAAATATTATCCTCAATTTAAATTAACTGATTTAAAATCGAAGCAGTGTGATAAGCACAAAACATTCTTAAAATTTTATATAACCTTTTTAATTAATTCGTATTTGGAAATTGGAATACCGGTGTTCACAGTACAAAAATTGATAGCCGATTTCACCAGCTTTTAATTTTTTTTTATGATGACTATTAGAACTAAAGAACATACTTCTAGGGATGAAACAAAATAAGGCATATTTTTTCTGTCTGTCTATGCCTTGTTGGTGCCACTCATATAGGTTTATGTTTAAAGGTAAAGTTTAGCTGTCATTGATTCCAAAGTCAGATTTTAATTCTTAATGTCATTCTAAAAAATAATTTATCTTTTATTTTTATTTTTTGAAGGCTATACATTTTAAAAGACACTTAAAGATTTTCCTAGGTTAACCTTTATTGAGTTGTAAATAGTAGCCCCCTGTATAGTGATTTTAAATATTTTTGTTTTTTAAATATCATTCCGGTGAAGATGCAACGAAATGAAATTCAGAGATGTGAAAAATAGTTTAGTAAAAGTATTTAAATACAAAATGCAAATGCATAGTTGCTAGCACTATTTCAAATAGAAATACAAAGTAGTTTTGAATAAAAGTATTTAAATACAAAATGCAAAATACGTATTTTTAAAATAGGTTTGGAAAATAAAATACATTGTTAAGCATAACCACTTTTATTTATTGAACAGATTTTAGAACTAGTATTTGTTCAAAGAGTTCATCTTCCGCAATGTTGGCATTATTGTTCTAGTTGACAAATGACAATGACAACACTCCGATCATGATCAGTGCGTTCATAAATAAAATGAAATAGAATGGAAAAATCGTAAAAATGAATTAAAAATGCAACAAAACTATTTTGTATTTTATAAATACTAAATATTTATATAGAGTATTTCAAATAAAATACAAAACACATTTAGAAAAAAGTATTTCAAATATAAAATAAAAATGGGTATTTTGCATTTTGTATTTGCATTTCAAATATATGTATTTCAAATAATTCACATCTCTGATGAAATTTAATATACGAATATCTCCTTAGTTAATTAAGATATGTATATAGGATTTCAATATAAATATTTTAATCACTTCGCTTATAAAAGTAACTTTTCTTTTTCAATTCACTAATTTAAATTAATTTGAATATTATCTATCTCCAGCGCCGGCGCCGTAGCGTCCCCCCAGCTGCTGCAGCTGAGCGGCGTGGGCGACCCCGAGGTGCTGGCCCGCGCGGGAGTCAAACCCGTGCACAACCTGCCCGCCGTCGGCCGGAACCTGCACAACCACGTCGCGCACTTCCTCAACTTCCACGTCAACGACAACAACACCGCGCCGCTCAACTGGGCCACCGCGATGGAGTACCTGCTGTTTAGAGACGGACTCATGTCTGGCACTGGTCAGTTTTTCGAGTAAATTGTTCGGGTGACATCACATTGATAGTAGAAGATAGTGAAGCACTTAAAAAAGATTTTTTTTTGATAATAATAGTTTTCCAGGCCGATTTCGACCACGGCGGCCAATCTCAACAGAGATCAGCCAACAACGCAGGAGATATTATAGTGCACAAGTGTGAGCGCAATACACAGGTGCACTTACTGTTCCATCACTCTCAAAGTTCGGTGAGACGGCAATCCGACATGATTGGAGGGAGATCAGGCGCAGGACCAACGGCTTAACGTGCACACCGAGGCACGGGGGTGTAACACCGCCAACTTGCCGACTCCAAGCTGTTGCAGAGAAATTCATGACAGAAAATCTCAGAAACAATTTTGGCTTGACCTGGAATTCGAACCCAGGACCTCTCGGATGTAAGGCAGAATCTTTGCCACTACACCAACGAGGCAGTCAAGTCCATATTGTTTAATTAACATTAGTCTATCAAAAAGTTGGCGGTGCTACACCCCCGTGCCTCGGTGCGCACGTTAAGCCGTTGGTCCTGCGCCTAATCTCTCACCGGTCATGTCGGATTGCCATCTCGCCGAACTTTGAGAGTGATCTATTATTTTCCTTAGTCTTCCACAAACATAGACACGTGTGCCTTTGTAGCAAATTAATTACACAAGTACAAGAGCGACGAATGTTTTTAACATATTTAAAAATTATTAATTTCCTCCTCCCAGGCATATCCGAAGTGACGGGCTTCATAAACACGAAGTACGCGGACCCGGCGGGCGACCACCCGGACGTGCAGCTGTTCTTCGGCGGGTTCCTCGCCGACTGCGCCAAGACCGGCATGGTGGGCGAGCGGCTGGACAACGGCTCCAGGACCATACAGATCATACCCACTGTACTGCACCCGAAGAGTCGGGGCAGGTTGGAGATTGCGTCGGCTGATCCGTTTGAGTACCCGAAGATTTATGCCAAGTAAGTGTAGGTGCTTGTGGCGCAGTGGTTGAATCGCTTTAGTAGTGATAATAATAATAATAATATTTCACAACAATCACACCAATTCTCTAGTCCCAAAGTAAGCTACTAGGCTTGTGTTATGGGTACTAGACAACGGATAAACATACTTAAATACTTTTTTTTGCAAATAAATACATATTATACATAGAAAACACCCAGACCAGTACAAACACACATGTTCATACACACTTATGCTTGTACTATGCAGGGATCGAACCCGCGACCCTTGGTTTTAGAAGTCCGACATGTGGACCACATGTCCATAAAGTTAAGCAACCTAAGGCGCGGTTATGTTTGGGATGGGTGACCATTCTGACCATAAAAGTGACGTCTTTTTACAAGCATCTTCGTGCTGCGGAAGGCACGTTAAGCTGTTGGTCCCGGTTAATATCGATAGATATTAGTCGTCAAGCCTGGTCAGAGACCCTCGGACGGCTTAATAACATCTGACAGTAAGGTTGGTCACTTACCTTACAAACACCCCTCCACCAATCCGCACTGAGCCCGCGTGGTGGAGTATGGCTCGCACCACTTCATAGTTGATGTGAGGCCTGTGCCCAGCAGTGGGACGTATATAGGCTGATGATGAAGGGTTTGTACCTTGTAGGGGTCCTATCGATAATATAAATTAAACTAGCGGACTTTAACTAAAAGGATGGTTTGGTTCGCCCTCAAATATACAGAGAAATAAAATATTGAACAATCTTAAACGCGACAAAGGTGTAGGAGGTAAAACTGCTTGTATGCGAATGTGAAGCGAACGTTCGGCCGCGAGCTTGTCGGGCGCGATCGTGCAGGCTCGGGTGACCTCGGTGAAAAGATACTGAAAAATTTGGTGACTCAGCATGTGATCTTTAAAAAAATAGTACATCTAAATTGAGATGTAATTAAAAGCATTATTTAAAAGTGTATTCCTTTAAAGTGTGTAAATTGTATTCCAGCTACCTAACCCACCCGGACGACGTCAAAACCCTCGTTGAAGGCATCAAGTTCTCCATCAAGCTCTCCGAGACCAAAGCCCTCAAGCGCTTCGGCGTCAAGTTGGACAAGACTCCGGTTCCCGGCTGCGAGAAGATCAAATTCGGTTGCGACGCGTACTGGGAGTGCGCCGTGCGGACGCAGACGGCTCCGGAGAACCATCAGGCTGGCTCGTGCAAGATGGGGCCTAGGGGAGATCCTACTGCTGTGGTCGACAACTTATTACAGGTATATCGGTCATATATCATTGATTTAGAAAACAAGTTCGTGGAGAAAATTCAATTTGGTTCGTCATGAAGCTGGGTCATGTTAGAAGGGGAAGGATAGATGCAGCGACCTGTTACCGGGTCCCAAGAATCCATCTCCAGGCATAGCCCAGGTGTAACAGTTTATTATTATTTGTTTATTTATTTCTTTACATTACATTATTATTACAGGTAGTCTTAACCTAATTCAATAATGTAAAACTAATCTATACTTAATCTATTTACTTATTATAACTTATTATATAAAATGCCGTGTTTGCGAACTCACTCAGAGAACACGAAAATATGTCGAGTTGTTCGGCTACCGTGTTCATAGTGCGCAAGGCTCGAGTGAGCGGCGCCCTGGCCAGCAGGTTGGTGCGCGCGTGCGGCAGCGCCAGCACACGTACCTGTCAGGCACGTCGAACTGGATATGTCGGAGAAACTCCGCGTTGTGCACTTTACCCCTCAACAACTTGTGGATATAGCACACCATGGCGAAGTCCCTCCTGACCCCAAGCTCGTTGTAGCCCACCATTCCCAGAACAAATAGGTTGGGATATAGCAGCGGGTAAAAAGGATAGACTCCATACAGCTTCATGTACAAGTACCTTATAAACTTGTTCTGAACTTTTTCCAGCATCAGTTTGTACTTTGTTTCCTGTGGTGCCCAAACAACCGCGTTGCACTCCAGGTGACTCCTGACTAAGGCGTTATATAATGTGGTAATCGCTGTGACATTGGTAAATCCCTTAGCTCTTCTGAGTATAAACTCTAGATTGCGATATGCTTTTTGACAAATCTGGGTAATATGATCACTGAAAGATAGCCCGGCAGTAAGCCGCGGACGCCCAGATCTCTGACCTCCTTGACCCTCCGCATAGTTATTGCAGGTATGTAGCTATCTATAACAAAAATAGTAGAGTGAAAGCCCGCGATGCCCAAACCATCGTTATCTTAAAAAAGCTGTTTTTTTTTTATATATAAGTCCCCTATACAGCTATAAGCAAACCCAGCCACCTTACCTGCAAAAGCCACCGCGACCCAGGTTATATAGGATGCTTATACCTGTAAAGGGGACATTTATAGAATAATTTTCAGCGTTTATAATATAAAGAAGGTAATCAAATCAAATCAAATCAAATTTATTTACTGTAGAACACAGGTACAAAAAGCTCTTAATAAAAGTGACTTCTCACTGTGACCTGTCTTATCAGACATACGAGTACAATATTATAGTCAATTGCGAATAGTACCTACAAATTTAGCAATAAGGCGCGGTAAGAACTGATATAAGAAACCATGCTCGCAACAACTACCTCAACGAGGGTAACGTCTAACTCTTGGTCATCTCATCTCTTCTCATCAGCTTATACACGTCTCACTGCTGGGCACACGCTTCACCTCAACTATGAGTGTGGCTCAGTGCGGATTGGTGGAGGGGTGTGTATAAGATAAATGACCAACCTTACTAATAGTAAGGTTGGGCATATAGTATTATCATTAGTGGCTTAATAACATCTGATAGTAACTTACTATCAGATGTTATTAAGCCGCCCGAGGACCTCTGACCAAGCTTAACGATTAATATCTATCGATATTAACCGAGACCAACAGCTTAACGTGCCTTCCGAAGCACGAACTCTTGTTAGGTATTTAGTTCCATTACCAGTCTTTGCCCCTGATAAGAAGGATTACTATTATGACTGGTAATACCTTGTAAAACGAGTCTTCTGCTTACAAGTGTCTCAGACTACTTACCGGGAAAACTCAGTAACATTACGTAAAAATACTTTTGGAAATAAACGAATTCAATTATTATATTTATTAACTATTTTTCAAGATATTTCAGGGCGAACTGGGTAGGAAACTGGCTTAAGAAATCCGTCCGCCTCGTATTATCAGCCTTGTTTAGATCTAAAATTAGCTTTAGTGTGTTTTGTTAATGATAGTGTTTGTTATTGTTATTGCAGGTGCAAGGCATAGACCGTCTGCGCGTGGCGGACGCGAGCGTGATGCCGTCGGTGCCGTCGGGCAACACCAACGCGCCGACCGTCATGCTCGCCGAGCGCGCCGCAGACTTCATCAAGCAGCGCTGGCTCGGGGCCGCCCAAGTGAGTGCTGCAGATGTTTGCTATTGCAGGCGCAAGGCATAGACCGGCTGCGCGTGCGCGTGTACGTGAACCTATTGTGCGGGGCCGCGAGGTCGGCACGAACAACTGTCGTAACGACTCTTAGCGTTTCCTATTCGTTACCATGTGTACCGTACGTGTGTGTCTTTGTGAGGGAAAACTGCCAGTTTCTTACGTTTTGACGATACGAATACCTGCCTTACGATAGTGATCGTGCTCATCCCACCGCTCGATAGCAACCCTGGTAATCCGAGGAAAATAAAAATCCACCACGATTTTAGAGGTACAATTTTCCTGTTTACAGGAATCGCCAAAAGCTTTAGTTTCTAGAGAACTGTTGGTGTAGTTTACCAGCCAACAGTTTCCCAAAAATTTTTAGCCTTGGGCCACGGGTGCTAAGAATCACGTTTGAAGAAATATAATGAATTTTAACCCCCGACGAACAAGTGGGTGTTGTAAGTTTGACCCCTATATCTGTGTGTGTATGCATTCACACGTTCTCAAAATTGTTCTGGCTAATGGTCTTTAATTTAACATAATATCATCCATGCCAATCATGTGAGAACTCCGGCCACAAGAAGTAAACTGAAAAAATGCAACGAAATCGTAACACGTCTGTGGCATCGTAGCTTCTGAACGGATGGACCGATTTCAAAGTGTTTAGTTTAGTCTTTTTTTAATCGAAAGACAATTTAATTGGGTGGTAAAACAATCGGACTGCCACAGACGGGATTCGAACCCGCATCTCTCCGCTGGCTTTCTTTAAGTGTGTTTTAATCTGACATTGTATAAAATGAGTCAATCTATGATTGCAGGCGCCGTACCCGCTGCGCGAGCGCGGCGGCCTCTCCAACGCGCTGGGCCGCGACTGGCTCCGGCCCAACGATGTAGCGTACACCGCCACTTAAATGGATTCTTCATGGATGCGATTCAGATTCAATCAAGCCGTCCTAGGGCTAAATTCCAATACCGTAAATCTTAACAAAATCAGCAGTACTGACAAAAACATCCCCCTTGCAAAAGTAATCAAAGCACTTACTTACACTCATTACTTCCCCAAGCTTACGTAAACATTTACCGGGAAATTTTGATTATTTTGACAAATGAATAGCGCGCGGTAATTTTCATAGTCGGTCCTAACGCGAGTGCCTACGTATCAGCCGACCACGCACTGAGTACGTTTAAAACGAACGCACGACCCCACGTCAAGCTAATCACCGCGGTATCTTATGCTAACGTAGTAAGGGTGATTTTACATCGAAAATTAGTAGCGTGATGTGCAGCCGTGTGTATGTAGTTTTAAAAATCTCGAATGTCAAAGTGTTGATTTCATGACCCTCAATATGACCCAAAAACTAAAATAACACATTTTTAAACGGGAAAAGCTATCATTAGGCATGCAAAGAACGCATGTCCCCAATTTCATATTTTACATATTTACAGCAAATCTTCTTCCATCCAATAAGTGATGCTGATGAAATATCAACTCATGGTGCCCCTTTTTATGTTGGTCTAATTTTAAAAGACTTTACAAAACCGTGCTCGTTATTAAGTAAATTAGAATTATTATAAGTAATTCTATCTCAAACGCGAGATAGATCGTATCGTGATAAGTTTAGTTACCATTTTATTATAGTGTAATTTAGTATCACGCGTTTTCGCGATGAACTGTACAAATTAGTATTTATTAGAATTTTTATAATACTGTGTAAGTTAAGGCTCAACAAAGTTATATTACATGTTTCCTTTTTTACAGTACAAACTTCAAGAAATATTTTATAGTGCAAGAAAACAAGTATTTTGTTTGCTAAATTAAATTAAGATAATTCTTGTGAAATTTTATAACCTCACTTTATTTAAATTACACAATTTATTTTTGAATGGTTTTTTTTATTTTCACATTGTACGGGTTACATTAAAAGAAAGTTTGGTAGCGAATGAAAGTCACTGGTATGAGATAATAAATTGTTCTATTCTACTACGCTAATATGGTAAATGGTATGAATGAGCACGCGCGAAGGGTTTGGTAGTTCGTAGAGTACTGATGAAATATTGAAACTAATTATGAATGGGAAATTTTATGATTGCGCTGAAAAATGCTGACGGCGCGCTGATGCGCCGCGATTTATGAAATAATGTACGTAGCTCGTACACACATAGTTGTAAATTTTGATGAAACCGGAAATATGGAAACGTGCGAATAAAATAAAACAGAATTTGGCCGCTACAATTATTTATTAGAATTTGTGACAGGCAAATAACTACGTGTAACTTACAGCGGATATATGCACATTTAATATTGGACACACGCACAACACCTTTACCATTTTGATTGAAAATATTATAATATAATTTCAGTGTTAAAACTTTTACTTACTTACAAGCTCCTTTGAAGATTTTACAAAGATCCCTTTTTTATGTAAAACGACATCAAAATTTAACAGACATTTTAAATCCTAGTTTAGATCCATGAAATTTCAGCACCATTAAATACAATATTTATTTATTTTAATTAAAATCTAAATGAGACTTACAAGAGTGACTTTCACCTTATGCAACTAACGGCCAATCTCAATATCCTATCTACTACCGTTGACTGAAAGAAAAATAACTGTCAGTGTCATATAAAGGTTCCTACACACAAGCCGGCGGCAATGCCGTCGGGTTTATGCCGAGCGGCTATGCCGCCGGCAATACAAGCCGCCGGCACAAGTCGCGCAAAGCCGCCAAGCACCATTCCGGTTGTGAACACATTGTGAAGTGCACATTTTATGGTTGGTTAGTTGAAATTAAAACAGAACTCATGAGCACTCCCGCCGCAACTGTAATTTTTTTTAATACAAAAAAATACAAAAGACGACAAGGCCCAAGTTTACAAAATAGAAAATAGCAGAACGGTACTGTAATGATATAAATATAATCCTCCTGGCCGATTTCGACGGTAGAATGCCGGCTCTTTTGTCCTTTATTCGCAACGGGTCACCCTGGATCCTGTCACCCTGTGACTGGTTGCGAAAAAATTTCGCATCGAGTAACCACTGTGACTCGATGCGAATTTTCGTTCTCGTCTAGTAACAATGGTTCGTGACTAGTGCTACTCGTTCGGAAAATGTATTCGCATCGAGTAACAAGTATGACTCGATGCGAGTGTTTTATTCTCATCTGGTAACACTCGTTTGAGAACTGTGATAGCTATAGTTTATTCTAATCTGGTAACACTCGTTTGTGAACTGTGATAGGTATAGCAATCTGTGATGTCATTTACCGGGTAGGCGCGCAGTTCATTACAAGCTTTGCTCTCGGTCCAAAATGGAAGCCGCGTGTGGTTCGTCAAACAAGGTTGATTTAGTTTTTATCAACAAAAATGGTGGAACTGTCCTTCTTCGCGCTGGTTATCAATATTACGCTAGGAAAAAACATAAAAGTGGACTGACAGTGTGGGCGTGTACAAAACGCAAGCTGTGCAAGGGGCTTTTGAGGTTAAAGGTATGTACAATAAAGCTAACATTTAAATAGTTTGTTATATATGTTTATCAGTATTTTTCTGAATTGACTATAATAAGTACGTGTGTAAGATACGTATGAGTGCCTTATTTTATTAACAAACATCTTCTGGCGTCTTTTTGCGGCCGCCATCTTGTTTTGTTAATGGACACCACAGATATTTATTTGTAAATATATATCTGTGATGGACACTGAATTGCTCTTGATTACTAACGATTTAATTTATAAAACTTAAAACAATTATTTTTCGTGTCAAATATTTTTTTTAACTCGCTGCAAATTTATCTATAATCTTTGTCTTCTGAGAGCAAACATTAAAATTATGAATAAAAGTGTTTTTATGTCTGCAGTTTTAATTTTTAATAATTTGCCTCCACACATAATGTTAGATGTTTTGAAAAACTTTTTTTTTATTTTTTCCAATTTGCACTAAATATATTTTTTGTTTGACAATGGTTTCATGTGTAACTTACGTAATTATGACAATACTAAATAACTTATAAAATATTACAATTTTAAATCGATTGACTTACATATATGAAAGTTATGTTTTAATAAATTGTATCTTATTGCACACCCTAAAAGGGTAAACTATTGAATTTATAAAAAATTTATCTTAAGGTCTTTTTGTACACAGTTATGCAATAAAAAAATTCTGATTTTGATTCTGATTTTACTTATTGCTGATTTTCAGGACGGGAAGATATTAGAAGAAACTAATCATTCATGCACACCAGATTTTGCAAAGAACGAAATGCTAATATCTCTCCAGGAATTAAAGAATGAAATAACAACGCCGGAATTCCCAAGCGTACCGCAAAAATACAATTCTATGGTTGCAAAATTAAAAGATGCAGGAATGGACATCATATCTTCAATACCCAAGTTTGGTTCCATTAAAGACTCTTTATATAGAAAAAGAAATGAAGCGGCTCAAGTAGAAAAGCTACAACATGTGAATGTGCATGAAATCGAAATCCCACATCAGTATCAAGATTTTTTGCTAGCCGACTATATAAACGAAGATACACGAATACTGGTATTTTGTTCTACTGAAGCTAGACAAACTATGTGCGAATTAACAGAGTTTTTTGGTGATGGAACTTTTAAAAGCTGTCATGTTCCATTTGAACAACTTTATACAATCCATGGCGATACGGGCAGCACGGTCAATCACACTAATATAATGCCTCTAGTATACGCTTTTATGAGCCACAGAAATATTGAAGCTTACATTATTCTATTCAGTATGATAAAGTCTCAGTTGCCAGATTGGAACCCAGTCAAATTCAAAGTCGATTACGAAAAGGCAGCTATGCGAGCAATTATTACAGTTTTTCCATCAATTACAGTCAAAGGCTGCTATTACCATTTCAATAAAGCAATCTTTAAGAAAGGCCGCGAATTGAAAATGTCAAACAGTCATGATCCAAAGAAGAAACGAATGGTAAGCCTCAGTGCAATACTTCCACTGGTACCTGAAGAAGAAATTATGAACGGATGGGCGTATATAGTTTCTCGATACGATTATGATGACGATCAAATTAAAAAATTTAAAAAATACATGAAAAATCAATGGCTAAAAGAAGAATTTTTAAAAGTTTGGTGTGTATATGGAGAGACCCATAGAACAACAAACTTTCTTGAACGCTGGCATAGTAAATTAAATAGAGCCGTAAGTAAGAAAAATCCAAATTTAATGCAATTGTTGCGCATACTTAATGAAGATTCAGCATATTATACTGTTCGCAACATTCAGAGGCAAAACAATATAGAATCATCTAATAAACGATCAAAGAAGTCAATATGGAATGACGAGTTTATTCAAGAAGCTCAGATGGATTTTGTGCAAGGTACTATTACAATTGGGTGTCTCTTGGAGATTTTACGACATTAGGATTTTTCGTGATAATGTAAGCTAATCTTTAAAAATTACTGTGATTAATGTGAAAAAAAGGCTGATTTTATTTGATAAACAATTATTAATATTTTAGTCGGTAAGAGAAAAATTATTTACAGTTTGTTATGTATGTGTTATAAATAATTTACTTTTTAGTAACGGGCAAAAAAAATTCACTATTTGTTAAGATAGTGTGATAATAGTTGGTAACAGAAAAAATAATCATTTTTGTTATATTAATATGATAATAGTTGGTAAGAGAAAAATTATTCACTTTTTGTTAAGATAATGTGATAATACTGATAATAGTCGAGAAATAATAATCGTTTCTTTAAGTTAATCTGAAAGTTGACAAGAGAAAAATTACTTTTTGTTATGAAAATATGATAATAATAGTTGATAAGATAAAAAATATTTTTTTTTGTTATGTAAATATGGTAATTGTCAGTAAGAGAAAAGCATTTTGTTATGTACCAACTTTTGTACTTATTTTTTTTCTTAATGAAAAAAGCTACTTTGTTGACAAGGCTAAAACGAAAATTTCGTTTCCAGAGAAGTTGCATTTACTTTTAATATCATTCAATTATTATTAGTGAAACTAACAAAACTTGACTTGTACAAAGACTGATTTAAAGAATAATAAAAAATATGTCACAAAAACTGTCTTTTTTGTTAAATACGGCGTACTGTGATTGTTTAAAAATAGTCAATATTCACTACGCCTCGCCAGCGTCGCTTTCATTTACGTGTGTCCGTAATTCAAGGGAGCATATAATTGGGATAAAACTTCTCTGCGCGAAGAAGGACAGTTCCACCATTTTTGTTGATAAAAACTAAATCAACCTTGTTTGACGAACCACACGCGGCTTCCATTTTGGACCGAGAGCAAAGCTTGTAATGAACTGCGCGCCTACCCGGTAAATGACATCACAGATTGCTATACCTATCACAGTTCACAAACGAGTGTTACCAGATTAGAATAAACTATAGCTATCACAGTTCTCAAACGAGTGTTACCAGATGAGAATAAAACACTCGCATCGAGTCATACTTGTTACTCGATGCGAATACATTTTCCGAACGAGTAGCACTAGTCACGAACCATTGTTACTAGACGAGAACGAAAATTCGCATCGAGTCACAGTGGTTACTCGATGCGAAATTTTTTCGCAACCAGTCACAGGGTGACAGGATCCAGGGTGACCCGTTGCGAATAAAGGTCTTTTGTGCGGCAAAGCCGGCGGCGTTTTTGCATGCCACCGGCACTGTGTGTAGGAGCCTTGAAAAGATGTGCAAGTGACTGTTCAACAACAAGAGAAGTCAATATCATAATTAAAACGGCCATAAATCATGATTGGAATAGTATTCTAATGTATTTCATTGCTGGATGGAATAATTTACCAACCTCGAGCATTTTCGGTGAAATTTTACTCTTACAACACTCTTATAATTGTGCAATTAATTTTATTTCACTTGAACATAACATAATACTTACATTTGTACTAAAACAAGTTGAGTATCTAAGACAAAATGCATAATAAGTATATAATAATATGTTATATATTTAAGAATTACTGACTTGCTCTTACATCTAACACTAACTAATGGAGAGAGATTACAGAATATTCAACTATAAGCTCTTACTAACTACCCCAGTCCTGGGTCCTTATAGCGACATTGCTTTCTGCTAATTAGCAACCTTCTTATTTAAAAAAAATATATAAAATCACGAGAAGCAGCGCTACTGTTGCGCGGCAAACAACAACGCGATAAGGCCCCTGTTCCCAAAGGTTCTGCTCCTGTTACAAGTTTAAGTATAATCAATTGTGGTGCGTAATCGTATATGTGAGGTACCTCCTTTGACTTCGCATCCTGCTTCCAAAGACTTCATATGTTCCAGATATTGGTGACTAGCAAACACTTAGCAGAAACGCACGAACAACAGAAAAATACAATAAGCATGATGACACCTATCTTAAATATTTTCAAGACTATGGCGTTTAAAAAACATAGCCCCTATGGAGTTTATACAACCAGTTCATTTCCAAAAAGCTGTAGAAACCAATTTTTAAACACACATAATACAATCGGTCAATTGACTCCGATATTTGATACACAACCGTGATGTCACGATTTCGTATTCCCACACAAAATCTATGGAGGCAGACCGTTCTGACAGATAATAAAAATAATGTCAACGATTGGTGGTGTCATCTAGCCTATTATAAAATTCAAACTTAAAAACATTGCATAAAACTAATAATACGAAAGATAGTTAAAAAAAATAACCTAAGATCTGCTACAAATTGGCAACCAACCAACTGGAATACCTATTATTTAAACAAAAATAATTTATTTACTTTTTTAGCATTAACAATCCATTTTTTTTACAATGTTAAATTAAAACACTCCATTTCATACACACACAGTTCATTTTTCTTTAAGTGTGATTTAATTTGACATCAAAAATAATTCATTTATATTTATAAATTTTATGACGCTCATTCGTCAAATAAAGTGTTTTATCAATCAGGATGGATAACATTTCACTTTTTTAGTATTATTTTTGGAACATTTTGAATTCAAGTTACTCTTAACACTACTGACTAAAACTACTACATAAGAATGTCTACGAATAAAAATATCAGGACGTGATCTTGGAAGAAGACCATTGGACACGCAATGACAGGCAAGTAAGCATAGTACCCCTGTAACACGTAGACTGATCTTAAATCAGACTCAGCTGACTTGGCCGTCTGATGTTTGTCAGTGTGGAGAATAACGTTCTTAAGATGGAAATGCTAGTTTACAGGCCTTTTAAGGGTCCGGAGATAGTTTATCAGTATTATTAAAAAAGTTGGTCAAAGAGGGTTTTCATACATTCTGTCAAGCGTTTCGTTTCCAGTGGTTAATTCTTCCAAGGTCTTGTATTGCTTAGTGTTTTAACTTAAAAATTACATATATAACATGAAATTAGAAAAAAAAATTATAAAAAATATTCTGAAGTTATCTTTCGAACATGTCACATTTACCGTATTGGCAATGCTGTTATCGACTTCAAAATAACATGACAGCGGACGCCCAGCCGTAGTGGTAGCAACCGGGAACAGCGCTAGGGTTGACGATGACTCACCACGTGCTCACAGGTCCACGTTGTTGAGGTTGGCCCCGGAGTGCGTGGGCAGGTGGTCGCGCAGCAGCAGCGTGCCGATGGGCACGACGATGACTCGCCACGTGCTCACAGGTCCACGTTGTTGAGGTTGGCCCCGGAGTGCGTGGGCAGGTGGTCGCGCAGCAGCAGCGTGCCGATGGGCACGACGATGACTCGCCACGTGCTCACAGGTCCACGTTGTTGAGGTTGGCCCCGGAGTGCGTGGGCAGGTGGTCGCGCAGCAGCAGCGTGCCGATGGGCACGACGATGACTCGCCACGTGCTCACAGGTCCACGTTGTTGAGGTTGGCCCCGGAGTGCGTGGGCAGGTGGTCGCGCAGCAGCAGCGTGCCGATGGGCACGACGATGACTCGCCACGTGCTCACAGGTCCACGTTGTTGAGGTTGGCCCCGGAGTGCGTGGGCAGGTGGTCGCGCAGCAGCAGCGTGCCGATGGGCACGACGATGACTCGCCACGTGCTCACAGGTCCACGTTGTTGAGGTTGGCCCCGGAGTGCGTGGGCAGGTGGTCGCGCAGCAGCAGCGTGCCGATGGGCACGACGATGACTCGCCACGTGCTCACAGGTCCACGTTGTTGAGGTTGGCCCCGGAGTGCGTGGGCAGGTGGTCGCGCAGCAGCAGCGTGCCGATGGGCACGACGATGACTCGCCACGTGCTCACAGGTCCACGTTGTTGAGGTTGGCCCCGGAGTGCGTGGGCAGGTGGTCGCGCAGCAGCAGCGTGCCGATGGGCACGACGATGACTCGCCACGTGCTCACAGGTCCACGTTGTTGAGGTTGGCCCCGGAGTGCGTGGGCAGGTGGTCGCGCAGCAGCAGCGTGCCGATGGGCACGACGATGACTCGCCACGTGCTCACAGGTCCACGTTGTTGAGGTTGGCCCCGGAGTGCGTGGGCAGGTGGTCGCGCAGCAGCAGCGTGCCGATGGGCACGACGATGACTCGCCACGTGCTCACAGGTCCACGTTGTTGAGGTTGGCCCCGGAGTGCGTGGGCAGGTGGTCGCGCAGCAGCAGCGTGCCGATGGGCACGACGATGACTCGCCACGTGCTCACAGGTCCACGTTGTTGAGGTTGGCCCCGGAGTGCGTGGGCAGGTGGTCGCGCAGCAGCAGCGTGCCGATGGGCACGACGATGACTCGCCACGTGCTCACAGGTCCACGTTGTTGAGGTTGGCCCCGGAGTGCGTGGGCAGGTGGTCGCGCAGCAGCAGCGTGCCGATGGGCACGACGATGACTCGCCACGTGCTCACAGGTCCACGTTGTTGAGGTTGGCCCCGGAGTGCGTGGGCAGGTGGTCGCGCAGCAGCAGCGTGCCGATGGGCACGACGATGACTCGCCACGTGCTCACAGGTCCACGTTGTTGAGGTTGGCCCCGGAGTGCGTGGGCAGGTGGTCGCGCAGCAGCAGCGTGCCGATGGGCACGACGATGACTCGCCACGTGCTCACAGGTCCACGTTGTTGAGGTTGGCCCCGGAGTGCGTGGGCAGGTGGTCGCGCAGCAGCAGCGTGCCGATGGGCACGACGATGACTCGCCACGTGCTCACAGGTCCACGTTGTTGAGGTTGGCCCCGGAGTGCGTGGGCAGGTGGTCGCGCAGCAGCAGCGTGCCGATGGGCACGACGATGACTCGCCACGTGCTCACAGGTCCACGTTGTTGAGGTTGGCCCCGGAGTGCGTGGGCAGGTGGTCGCGCAGCAGCAGCGTGCCGATGGGCACGACGGCCTCGTCGCGGTCCCGCAGCCGCCTCATCTCGTGCCGCAGCTTGTCGAGCACGGCGTAGTTGGGCTCGTTGTGCCTCGCCTTGTCCTGGAGCAAGGTGATCTGCTGCTCCTCCAGCTTCTTCTCCTTGCAGCTCTTGACGGAGCGCGAGCCGTACAGCCGCAGCAGCGAGCCCCACGACCGCACGTGCGGGTGTAGCGCCTGTAGAATAATAAATAATAATAGATATTTCACAACAATCTCTAACCAATTCTCTAGTCCCAAATTAAGCTACGAAGCTTGTGTTATGGGTACTAGACAATGGATAAACTTACTTAAATACTTTTTTTTGTAAATAAATACATATTATACATAGAAAACACCCAGACCAGTACAAACACACATGTTCATGCACACTTATGTTTGTACTCTGCGGGGATCGAACCCGCGACCTTTGGTTTTAGAAGTCCGACCTGTGGATCACTGCACCAAGCGGTCGTCTAGTAGTCGGTAGCTATATATACTACTACATATGTGCCGAAATGGATGCCGGTAGACAGGTGGACGTTGCCTATTTTGATTTTAGAAAGGCCTTTGATCTCCTGAATAATGATATTTTGTTGCAGAAGTTAGCAAAATCTGGCTTCACTCCTAAACTCCTTGAATTTTTTGCTAGTTATTTGGACAACCGTCGTCAATTTGTGAGAGTTGGTAGTTTCGATTCCAATGATTATTTCTCTAAATCAGGAATAAGTCAGGGAAGTACTCTGGGCCCAACGTTATTTTTCATTTTTATAAATGACTAGCTGACCCGGCAACCGTTGTTTTGCCATTTATTTATTTTTTAATCACTTAGAGGTATGAAAAATAGATGTTGGCCTATTCTCAGACCTACTCAATATGCTCACAAAATTTCATGAGAATCGGTCAAGCCGTTTCGGAGGAGTATGGCAACGAAAACTGTGACACGAGAATTTTATATATTAGATTTACCTACACAAGTCTTCTCTTCACAGACGACTTTTTGCAGATCTGACCAAATGAATTCGGTTGTAAGAATTCGGGTAATTACAACTACATCTCCGTGTCATTTTTCACTTTCCTGTACACTAAACCTTACAGCGTTGTGGTTCTTCAATTCAAAGCTTTCGTATTTTGCTAATAAGTTATATTCACGCTACTTTATGCAATAGTCAGTCTCGCTATAAAACGTCTCAGTTTTCTATCAACTAGCATCGAGGAAGCACGTCTTATGTTGCGTTGTGCCGCACCGCAGGACGCGCCGGTGACGCGACGTTGCCGATTCGTCGACGCAGATTTGTAAGCGCAATACACAGGTGCACTCACTATTTCATCACTCTCAAAGTTCGGTGAGACGGCAATCCGACATGACCGGAGAGAGATCAGGCGCAGGACCGACGGCTTAACGTGCGCACCGAGGCACGGGGGTGTAACACCACCAACTTCCCGACTCCAAGCTGTTTTTGAGAAATTTATGACAGATAATCTCGGATGTAAGGCAGAAACTTTGCCACTACACCAACGAGTGCAAGTAGTACCTGCAGTATGGCTTGCGAGGCGCGCTGCTTGGCGGTCTTCTTGTTCTTGCACACGACGGTGGCGCTGTGCTTGCCCACCCTCATCGTCAGCGAGATCTCCTGGAACTCCAGCTTCTTCATCTGCAATAAATAAATATAATATAAATATAAATACAACAACATCACATACATTGATCTGACTCCGTGATAAGTAGCTAAAGCACTTGTGTTACAGATATCAGAATCAACAGTGGTATTACAAATAAACTTAAATAAATACATATTACACCCAGACCAGTACAAACAGACATGTTCATGCACACAAATGTTTGTACAGTGTGAGGATCGAACCCGTGACCTCTTGATTAATAGTCAAATTCTTGACCATTACACCAAAGTGGTCGTCAAATAGTACATGAAACGAGTTATATTATACAGAAACTACTGGTAAGCTTCAATGGGTGGACGGATTTTTTAACTACCGTGATTAAATCATTAAAATTCCCTCGAATCAAATCGAAAATATACTGAAACGCAATATACTAAAACAAAAATATATGATTTTAAACTTTCGCGTTGCATTTTAACACTAACTACTGGTTATCGGGTCTAAACGCGATCTATTTTAATGAGTATTAGTATATCTTAATGAGTCGCGATCTATTTTAATGAGTCGGCTGAGCTGAGTTAGCTCGTGACCACGGCTGTGTGCAATCTAGCCGAAACGTCGAGCAGTGAGTACCTAATGCTCATTAAAATAGATCGCGTTTAGACCCGATAACCAGAAGTTACTGAAACAAAAATACACTAAAAAGCGGTTTTATAATAGAATAAAATTTTATTATTATATTAGAATTCTTTGCGAAAATATCTGCAGAACCGCAGAAGTTTCGTTCCGCAGTTGATTCGCTTTTGCATGCGAATGCATCGGTATGCTAGAGGTCTCAATAAGTGATACTTTTTATTGCAACAGTAGCGTTTCTTTTTCGCGTATATGAGAGCAAACAAGAAGACGACCAGTCGCTCGTAGTCTGTCGAAGCGACAACATCTCCTGAGGATGCCACGAGTAGTGGCGAAACGCGTCGAGTGTTTGTTGGTGTCAGTGTTATGTTCCCAGGTGCATCTTCTGTGTAACGTTGTGATTTGTAGGTATTGTACGTCCTGCGACTTCCAGTTCTAGCTTTTTCAGGTGATTACAGTTGGATGTATTTTGGTTTCTGCGCTGGCGTCGTTTAAAGCTAATTTAAAGCAAAATAATCCTCTTTTCCAGCCTTAGTCATGGATTTCTGCAAAACGCCTGATTCTATCAACTATAAGAAGACAAGAGTTGAGAACACAGACAAAATGTAAAAGAATAAGGGATATTTTAAAGTGTACATCAAATAACTTATCTTATATGTATACAGGTGTGGCGACCTCTACCATTCGCCATCACAAGTGCATGCCTAAAGGCAAGCACAACAGCGAGAGCTGATACGGTTCCATAAGGCTAGATGGCGCTGTTAGCCTAGCACCGGCCAATTAGTACCGGCCTAGTACCGCACATGAACCGCGGTATATAAGATTTCGATCCAGAATAATATAGATAGACAAATCAAGATGATGTCTATCGGACCTTGGTCCCCGACCATAACACCCGGTCGGTAGGAAGCGCTTCCCTTTAGCTTCCTAACTCTGGATCTGTTGCGCCAAACAGGGTTACAGGAAAAGTCGACCTAGATCCGTTAAGGGCGTGTAGTACACATCATTTCTGAATGATTTTACTATGGAACCCCCCATCCTAAACTTAACCGTTTTCGAGATTTTCGAGTTTTTTTTTTATGAAAATGCCCAATTTTTCGGCTATTGAATTGAATATTTTGAATTTTTTTGACTCTTATGATTATTTTTTTGGTTTTTTACATGAAGAATGAGATGCTTAATGACCTCAATGACTAAAACTGCACGTAAGTTAACTAAATAGGTCGTTGTAGACGATCGAAACTTAAAAAAATAAGTACAAATTAAAAAAAAAAATCTTTTCTGTATATCGCAAAAAAATATTATGGCACTTGCTCTGCAGATGTGCTTTAACATCTACATTTTATCAGCTATCCAACAAGGTTCAGCTATAACAACCTAGGGTTGTATTTAAAGTCATAGAAAAAAACATAGTTAAAAAGGTTCAGGTAGTAGGTCTAACGGGTCCCTCGGCTATTGTCCTTCAAGTTAATCCGGTGCGTGTAAGCGAGACAACTTACGGTTTATGCAGGTGAGAGTGAACTAGGCAATCCAAATAAGAAAAGAGTAAAGGGGTCACAACGACGATTTAGTGTAAATGTGTGGATGGATGGGCATCATTTCCAACCATTTGATTGGGCCTTACTTTCTTCCAGACAATCTGAATGGTGAAACTTATGAAAATTTCTTAAGAGGTGACTTAGGTGACCTACTAGATGATCTCCCATTACAATTACTGCGGGACATGTGGTTTCAACATGATGGCTGCCCTGCTCATTTCAGAAGAAGCGTTAGGGAATGGTTGGACACTAACTATCCTAACAAATGGATTGGACGAGGTGGGCCTTTACCCTGGCCAGCCAGAAGTCCCGACCTGACCCCCATGGATTTTTATGTATGGGGGCACATGAAGAGCCTCGTTTACAGTGAGCCCAACCCCATATCATCAGTGGAAGTTCTCAAAGAAAGGATAATTAATGCTGCTAACGACATAAGAAGAACATTAACCACTGGTGTAGTGAAAAGTGGACTACGTGAAAGAATGAGAAAATGTGTGCGAAATAGAGGTGGACACGTAGAACATGAACTATAAAAATTTATTCAAAAACATTAGGTGAATAAATGTTATTTTGAACTGATTTATTGTTTCATTTAGCTTACTACAATCACCGACGACCTGTACGCCAACTATGAGTTGAGCGTGAGTGACTTTGTATGCGAACTAGCGTTAACAACGCACCGATTACGTTATTTTCCAAACAAAAGCCAGTAACTAGTCACTTACGCTCAACTAATGATTGGCGTACGGTCATTATTTGTACGATCGACGATCTGAACAAAAAAAATGCTATAAAAACTGAATGATCTCCTAGGTCAGGATAGCG
Source organism: Pyrausta despicata (assembly GCA_963921415.1). Taxonomy (NCBI): domain Eukaryota; kingdom Metazoa; phylum Arthropoda; class Insecta; order Lepidoptera; family Crambidae; genus Pyrausta; species Pyrausta despicata. The sequence continues at coordinate 1,318,225 of OY992865.1, forward strand.
GGACATCGATGGATGCATGAAGGTTGTACCTAGCCGAGGGAGGCCTATGTTCAGTAGTGGAAGCCAGTAGGCTGAAATGATGATGCTGAACTTAAGTCAAATTAATTAGATTAAATAAGCGCTATTTATTCTGACTGCCATGTAGCCTTAGAAACCAAGTTTCACCTTTGAGGTTAATAAATACCCTAGAGTGTTATACCTCGTTGGATAGCTGATAAAATGTAGATGTTTTTAAGCACATCTGCAGAGCAAGTGCCATAATATTTTTTTGCGATATTACAGAAAAGAAAAATATTTTTTTATAATTTGTACTTATTTTCTTAAGTTTCGATCGTCTACAACGACCTTTTAGTTAACTTACGTGCAATTTTAGTCATTGAGGTAATTAAGCATCTCATTCTTCATGTAAAAAACCAAAAAATTATAATAAGAGTCAAAAAAAATCAAAATATTCAATTCAATAGCCGAAAAATTGGGCATTTTCATAACAAAAATTAAAACTCGAAAATCTCGAAAACGGTTAAGTTTAGGATGGGGGGTTCCATAGTGAAATCGTTCAGAAATGATGTGTTCTACACGCCCTTAACGGATCTAGGTCGACTTTTCCTGTAACCCTGTATATAAAAATGAATTGCTGTTCGTTAGTCTCGCTAAAACTCGAAAACGGCTGAACCGATTTCAATAATTTTAGTCTCGAAATATTCGTGGAAGTTCAGGGAAGGTTTAAACGGTGAAAAAATAGTTTCAAAAATATGCGAAAACAGCGGGCAGGACATCGTCTGCCGGATCTGCTAGTCATATATAAATTTATGTTCAACAATTAACCTTTTTTTTCATCAATTAAATTTTTGTACTGCAACTATACTAATTGTTTATCAAAACCACAAATATAAATAATTGGAAAACATACATCAACAGCCTTCAATATGATTTCCTGCAATGTGCACATAAAAAACTGTTTGTGTTACAAAAATATAATTTTTACAGCAAAAATACTGATTGTACATCAAATTAACCCGGCCCCTACATACGGAATACTTACAATGCAATGGTAATAAAACAACTATTTTTGCAACATATTTTCGATTTTGTATTTCAAAACTAGCTCAACATATAAATTCTTAAATTTCAGAGTACATGTTACGCAGATTATCTAAATGTCATAACAAAATAATGCTCTTTGTAGAGCAGTATTTCTTAAAGTTGATCTAATTAATTGGTTGCTAATAAAAACAGAAAATTATGCTGGCCCATATTAATACTTTACATTCAGCAACTTGCCCTGACTTATTCAGCAGAGCATTAGCAGCATTTGAACGCATAATAGCAGTAGATTAGTCGATACCTCTGTGTGTATGTGGCGGTCGCTAGCGCCGAAGTTGCGCAGCAGGCACGTGCGCAGGATGGCGTGCGGCGAGGGCTCGCACGTCGCCGCGCAGAACTCCGTGACGCGCGGGTCCTCGATGCCCACGTAGTCGAAGAACTGCAATACATAAAACGTAGAAAATTAAAAAATAGAAAATCTATTTTTTTTAATATTTTTCAACAATCACACCAATTCTCTGGTCCCAAATTAAGCTACGAGGCTTGTGTTATGGGTACTAGACAACGAATAAACATAGTTATTCCGTGCCTCGGAAAGCACGTTATGCCGTTGATCCTGCGCCTGACCTCTCTCCGGTCATGTCGGATTGCCGTCTCACCCATGAAAACAAAGAGGTGCTGGCCTAAGCAACTGTGCACTGTGATTTTCAACTAGGTCCTGACGTCATCATTGTGGGCGGGCCCTAACTTAGTATGTTGTCAGCGTTCGTCAGATGCACACGTAACGAGACTCGCATTGTAAGTGTGTTTATTGCGTTTTAACAAAAAAAAGGATGAAGTGTTGTGTTTCAGAATGTCAAAGTTACTCAGACAGACGTTCTGACAATATGGATGGCATCACATTTCATTTGTAAGTAATTTTAATCGTAAATTAAAAATAACAGGTCTATAACATTCTCAGCTTTCAGCTTCAGATCAGTTCAAATTATTCTATTTGACACTAGATGGCGACAGTTTTGGGAAGTAAAAACATAAGTTTACGTATAATTTTGTCTGACTGTTATAAACTTAGTATTAAATACATTTTAGTAGCTAAAACAGTACTTTTATAGCTTATATTACTAACGGGCCGCTATCTGTCGTCGTCTAGAATAACTATTTTAAATATAACAAATGTCCAGGGCCGTATTAAGAATTAAATGATCCTGTGAAAAAATATTTATTTTTATATGTTCGTTTCAGATTTCTATCTGACCAAAATTTAAAACAGCAATGGATTTCAAAACTTAATAGACCGGATTGGACACCAACAAAATATACAAAGATTTGTTCTGGCCATTTCAATGACGCGGACTTCATAGTGACAAAAAAGGGCCTTAAAAAATTGAAAAAGGGCATTTTACCCTACTTTAAAACTGGATTTATCGGTTTGTTTAAATATTATTTGCGTGACCGAGTCGTGTTTATTTTGAAAAAATAACTAGTTATTTTTTTTTCAGAGCCTGTAAAATCATCTGTAGACCCTACCACAAGTGATTTAAATGAATTTCTGATACTAAATGATACGCCTAGAAAAAAGAAGCTAAAGCAAGAAATAGGACAACTTCGATCTAAAGAAAAAAGGGCTGGATTAAAAATCAGAAGACTACAAATGCAAGTTAAGCGCTTGAAAAAGAAAGCAAATGAGGTAAATGAAGGCAAAGAGTTATATGCTGATAATTATAATGATAATAAGGGTGGTCTTACTTTCCCATCTAGAGATGTCATAAAAATATGTATTCGGACCGAATGCAGTATTCATTCTGTTAAATCGCAATCTTTGAATACTCCTAACTTTCGTAAACATACCATTGTATCGTATACATTACCACGGTAATATTATCTATACAGTATTCCAACTCGGTCGTCGGGCCGTGTCGTTGAAATAAGTACCTACCGCCGCGTGGTACGTAAGCATGAGATAGGGCTGTCGCCGTCGTCTACCTACAGCGTTTTAATTGCATCTGCCTACTTTGAGTTTCTATCTTGGTTTGAGATTGTATTTTTTTTACTTTTTATTAATAAGCACAGATACTTAGTAACAATATAAAATATTTATAGGATTACATAAAATACTTTGTGAATTGAATAAAAAGTGCTCAATAAAAATGCAAGTTGTTTTATTGATTGATAGATTTAATTAAAAACCATGATTATGTATGTGACTTTATAACAAATCGGTCTTATAAATTTGCGACCGAAAAATATTTGCGCATTGATTGTATTATTATACTCGTATGAACGAAATGCTTAATTATTATATTTGAGTGTATAAAAAATCCGCAATCCAAAAACAGCACAATATATTCTACTTGTCATGTTAAATAGCTACTTGCACTTATTTGGAGGAATTAAAATTCGCGCGGTTACTGATTTAAAACCAGCACACCGCCCGTTCGTCACTGCGCGCACCCGCGACTGTAGCATGCCAAGCGCATGCCAAGATCCGAGCGCGTAGGTATAGCTCGCGCGTCGTCCGTTTATATGAAGATGGAATACTTTATAGATAATATTACCGTGACATTACAATCTCTTATTGGACAAGATTGTTTCAAACAATCGGCCAATCATATGTTTGACCAATCACCTATCTATTGTACTTCTGATGAAATCGATTGCAGAAAAATATATATTGATATTCGTTTTAAGCACTTTGCAACAATACAAAACGAACGGGCAACTAACCGACAACAACTAACCAAAACTATTCTTTTTACTGGTAATTGATTTTTTTAAACAAAGTTATGTTTGGAATAAAATTTTGTCTATTATTTTTAAATGTACTCTAAATATTTTAAAATTAAGTTTACTCGGTCAAAATGTCAAACCATCTCTTATTAAGGCCTAAGAATCGGTCTTAGGGCTCCTACACTTTCTTTCATATGTCAACGACATGGACAATTACAATAAAAATGGTAAATGCTATCAGTTTGCTGATGACACCTGCCTAGTGGCTGCCCATAGTGGCCCTAATCAAGCATGTGCTACGCTGCAATCGGACTTTAACGCTCTTTTGATGTGGTGTCACGATGTAGGACTAGTTGTCAACGCTTCAAAAACAAAATTACTGCCGATCAAATTACCTTATATTAAAAGCGTTCCCTTAAAGGGAAGCTCATGACCATAAATACGTTCACTCATCTGTTTCGCTTAATTGTATGTGTACTCCCGTAAAAATAGTAGATTGCCAAACATGTTTAGGTCTACAGATTGACAATAAATTTAACTGGTACAATCATATTGAATATGTGTGTAATAAGTTGAGATAGGTTTTGGCAAACATAATTATTCTTAAAACCGGATCCCGTACAAGGTGAGGATGATGCTGTATAATTAATTCTCTAGCGGAATCGTACATCCAATACGGTTTATGTAGCTATGTACGCACCTATAATACATACTTAAATAAAATATACGATCTTCAAGTAAGAATACAGTATAATAGTACAGAATATAGTACCAAAAGGAATCAGGCAACAATATAGTGATGACTATTCCGGCCTTTTTGAATATTGTAAAGTAATACCTGTTCAAATCCAAGTTAAATTCATTTTGCTAAAAAACTGTTCTTCAAGACGTGTAAAAATCAGCCACAAACAAACAACCCTGTATACACACGATCGGTAGCTTGGCGTGAGTTGAGGTGCAGCTCGACTCGCGTAAATAATGACTACGGTAAGCGAACTTCTGATTTTATTGTGCCTCGCCTAATAAATAAACTATCAACAGAGTTACGTGATAATTTATCTTTCAAAAATATTAAATGTTCTCTTCCCTGTAATTAGCAATAATTAAATTATTAACCAAAGGGCTTACATATATTATTTGTCCGATTCTTGTTTTTATGTATTTATTAACTTTATTTGTAACCCTTAGTATAATTATTACAAACCCAAGTGGTTCACTTGTACTAAGTATGTTAGTTACGTGTTTTGTAATGTAACGGTTATTTACATGATAATAAAGAGAAAAAAAATACATATTACATTTTTTTTAAGCTTAAAGTTCTGAGTACGTCCCATCATAATCAAGACTTTCGACATCTAGTGTGAGATAGCTGAACTAGTAGTAACATCAACATACACCTAAACTAGTACTTTTGCTATTAGCGGATAGATTAAATATTGCGAAGTGGGCGGAGCCACGGGCCGCTGAACACCTACGCACCCCAAAAATATCACGCATCGTTTCATAAAGAAATTGAACTGTTACGACTCCTCTTTGTTTTTGCTTCATGGTCTCACCGAACTTTGAGAGTGAAGGAACAGAGAGTGCACCTGAGTATTGCGCTCACACTTGTGCACTATAATATCTCCTGCGTAGTTGGCTAATCTCTGTTGAGATTGGCCGCCGTGGTCGAAATCGGCCAGGAGGACTATTAAACATACTTATATACACACGGCTGGCATAGGAGGAGGAATGGCACCGAGGAGAGTCAACCCCCAAAAACGGGGGGGGGGGAGGGGGGTGACACAAGGGACAAGGAGCAGGCTCGTTGGGCGCCTGGTCGGGTATGTGTGTGTGTGTGTGTGTGTGTGTGTGTGTGTGTGTGTGTGTGTCGGGCGCGCACCTACCGAGAAGTCGGGCTCGCTGGGCGCCTGGTCGAGCTCGTCGCGCATCTCGGGTATGAGTATATGTGTGTGTGTGTGTGTGTGTCCGGCGCGCACTCACCGAGAAGTCGGGCTCGCTGGGCGCCTAGTCGAGCTCGTCGCGCATCTCGGGTATGAGTATATGTGTGTGTGTGTGTGTGTGTCCGGCGCGCACTCACCGAGAAGTCGGGCTCGCTGGGCGCCTAGTCGAGCTCGTCGCGCATCTCGGGTATGAGTATATGTGTGTGTGTGTGTGTGTGTCCGGCGCGCACTCACCGAGAAGTCGGGCTCGCTGGGCGCCTAGTCGAGCTCGTCGCGCATCTCGGGTATGAGTATGTGCAGCGAGGCGCGCACTCACCGAGAAGTCGGGCTCGCTGGGCGCCTGGTCGAGCTCGTCGCGCATCTCGGGTATGAGTATGTGCAGCGAGGCGCGCACTCACCGAGAAGTCGGGCTCGCTGGGCGCCTGGTCGAGTTCGTCGCGCATCTCGGGTATGAGTATGTGCAGCGAGGCGCGCACTCACCGAGAAGTCGGGCTCGCTGGGCGCCTGGTCGAGCTCGTCGCGCATCTCGGGTATGAGTATGTGCAGCGAGGCGCGCACTCACCGAGAAGTCGGGCTCGCTGGGCGCCTGGTCGAGCTCGTCGCGCATCTCGGGTATGAGTATGTGCAGCGAGGCGCGCACTCACCGAGAAGTCGGGCTCGCTGGGCGCCTGGTCGAGCTCGTCGCGCATCTCGGGTATGAGTATGTGCAGCGAGGCGCGCACTCACCGAGAAGTCGGGCTCGCTGGGCGCCTGGTCGAGCTCGTCGCGCATCTCGGGTATGAGTATGTGCAGCGAGGCGCGCACTCACCGAGAAGTCGGGCTCGCTGGGCGCCTGGTCGAGCTCGTCGCGCATCTCGGGTATGAGTATGTGCAGCGAGGCGCGCACTCACCGAGAAGTCGGGCTCGCTGGGCGCCTGGTCGAGCTCGTCGCGCATCTCGGGTATGAGTATGTGCAGCGAGGCGCGCACTCACCGAGAAGTCGGGCTCGCTGGGCGCCTGGTCGAGCTCGTCGCGCATCTCGGGTATGAGTATGTGCAGCGAGGCGCGCACTCACCGAGAAGTCGGGCTCGCTGGGCGCCTGGTCGAGCTCGTCGCGCATCTCGGGTATCAGTATGTGCAGCGAGGCGCGCACTCACCGAGAAGTCGGGCTCGCTGGGCGCCTGGTCGAGCTCGTCGCGCATCTCGGGTATCAGTATGTGCAGCGAGGCGCGCACTCACCGAGAAGTCGGGCTCGCTGGGCGCCTGGTCGAGCTCGTCGCGCATCTCGGGTATGAGTATGTGCAGCGAGGCGCGCACTCACCGAGAAGTCGGGCTCGCTGGGCGCCTGGTCGAGCTCGTCGCGCATCTCGGGTATGAGTATGTGCAGCGAGGCGCGCACTCACCGAGAAGTCGGGCTCGCTGGGCGCCTGGTCGAGCTCGTCGCGCATCTCGGGTATGAGTATGTGCAGCGAGGCGCGCACTCACCGAGAAGTCGGGCTCGCTGGGCGCCTGGTCGAGCTCGTCGCGCATCTCGGGTATGAGTATGTGCAGCGAGGCGCGCACTCACCGAGAAGTCGGGCTCGCTGGGCGCCTGGTCGAGCTCGTCGCGCATCTCGGGTATGAGTATGTGCAGCGAGGCGCGCACTCACCGAGAAGTCGGGCTCGCTGGGCGCCTGGTCGAGCTCGTCGCGCATCTCGGGTATGAGTATGTGCAGCGAGGCGCGCACTCACCGAGAAGTCGGGCTCGCTGGGCGCCTGGTCGAGCTCGTCGCGCATCTCGGGTATGAGTATGTGCAGCGAGGCGCGCACTCACCGAGAAGTCGGGCTCGCTGGGCGCCTGGTCGAGCTCGTCGCGCATCTCGGGTATGAGTATGTGCAGCGAGGCGCGCACTCACCGAGAAGTCGGGCTCGCTGGGCGCCTGGTCGAGCTCGTCGCGCATCTCGGGTATGAGTATGTGCAGCGAGGCGCGCACTCACCGAGAAGTCGGGCTCGCTGGGCGCCTGGTCGAGCTCGTCGCGCATCTCGGGTATGAGTATGTGCAGCGAGGCGCGCACTCACCGAGAAGTCGGGCTCGCTGGGCGCCTGGTCGAGCTCGTCGCGCATCTCGGGTATGAGTATGTGCAGCGAGGCGCGCACTCACCGAGAAGTCGGGCTCGCTGGGCGCCTGGTCGAGCTCGTCGCGCATCTCGGGTATGAGTATGTGCAGCGAGGCGCGCACTCACCGAGAAGTCGGGCTCGCTGGGCGCCTGGTCGAGCTCGTCGCGCATCTCGGGTATGAGTATGTGCAGCGAGGCGCGCACTCACCGAGAAGTCGGGCTCGCTGGGCGCCTGGTCGAGCTCGTCGCGCATCTCGGGTATGAGTATGTGCAGCGAGGCGCGCACTCACCGAGAAGTCGGGCTCGCTGGGCGCCTGGTCGAGCTCGTCGCGCATCTCGGGTATGAGTATGTGCAGCGAGGCGCGCACTCACCGAGAAGTCGGGCTCGCTGGGCGCCTGGTCGAGCTCGTCGCGCATCTCGGGTATGAGTATGTGCAGCGAGGCGCGCACTCACCGAGAAGTCGGGCTCGCTGGGCGCCTGGTCGAGCTCGTCGCGCATCTCGGGTATGAGTATGTGCAGCGAGGCGCGCACTCACCGAGAAGTCGGGCTCGCTGGGCGCCTGGTCGAGCTCGTCGCGCATCTCGGGTATGAGTATGTGCAGCGAGGCGCGCACTCACCGAGAAGTCGGGCTCGCTGGGCGCCTGGTCGAGCTCGTCGCGCATCTCGGGTATGAGTATGTGCAGCGAGGCGCGCACTCACCGAGAAGTCGGGCTCGCTGGGCGCCTGGTCGAGCTCGTCGCGCATCTCGGGTATGAGTATGTGCAGCGAGGCGCGCACTCACCGAGAAGTCGGGCTCGCTGGGCGCCTGGTCGAGCTCGTCGCGCATCTCGGGTATGAGTATGTGCAGCGAGGCGCGCACTCACCGAGAAGTCGGGCTCGCTGGGCGCCTGGTCGAGCTCGTCGCGCATCTCGGGTATGAGTATGTGCAGCGAGGCGCGCACTCACCGAGAAGTCGGGCTCGCTGGGCGCCTGGTCGAGCTCGTCGCGCATCTCGGGTATGAGTATGTGCAGCGAGGCGCGCACTCACCGAGAAGTCGGGCTCGCTGGGCGCCTGGTCGAGCTCGTCGCGCATCTCGGGTATGAGTATGTGCAGCGAGGCGCGCACTCACCGAGAAGTCGGGCTCGCTGGGCGCCTGGTCGAGCTCGTCACGCATCTCGGGTATGAGTATGTGCAGCGAGGCGCGCACTCACCGAGAAGTCGGGCTCGCTGGGCGCCTGGTCGAGCTCGTCGCGCATCTCGGGTATGAGTATGTGCAGCGAGGCGCGCACTCACCGAGAAGTCGGGCTCGCTGGGCGCCTGGTCGAGCTCGTCGCGCATCTCGGGTATGAGTATGTGCAGCGAGGCGCGCACTCACCGAGAAGTCGGGCTCGCTGGGCGCCTGGTCGAGCTCGTCGCGCATCTCGGGTATGAGTATGTGCAGCGAGGCGCGCACTCACCGAGAAGTCGGGCTCGCTGGGCGCCTGGTCGAGCTCGTCGCGCATCTCGGGTATGAGTATGTGCAGCGAGGCGCGCACTCACCGAGAAGTCGGGCTCGCTGGGCGCCTGGTCGAGCTCGTCGCGCATCTCGGGTATGAGTATGTGCAGCGAGGCGCGCACTCACCGAGAAGTCGGGCTCGCTGGGCGCCTGGTCGAGCTCGTCGCGCATCTCGGGTATGAGTATGTGCAGCGAGGCGCGCACTCACCGAGAAGTCGGGCTCGCTGGGCGCCTGGTCGAGCTCGTCGCGCATCTCGGGTATGAGTATGTGCAGCGAGGCGCGCACTCACCGAGAAGTCGGGCTCGCTGGGCGCCTGGTCGAGCTCGTCGCGCATCTCGGGTATGAGTATGTGCAGCGAGGCGCGCACTCACCGAGAAGTCGGGCTCGCTGGGCGCCTGGTCGAGCTCGTCGCGCATCTCGGGTATGAGTATGTGCAGCGAGGCGCGCACTCACCGAGAAGTCGGGCTCGCTGGGCGCCTGGTCGAGCTCGTCGCGCATCTCGGGTATGAGTATGTGCAGCGAGGCGCGCACTCACCGAGAAGTCGGGCTCGCTGGGCGCCTGGTCGAGCTCGTCGCGCATCTCGGGTATGAGTATGTGCAGCGAGGCGCGCACTCACCGAGAAGTCGGGCTCGCTGGGCGCCTGGTCGAGCTCGTCGCGCATCTCGGGTATGAGTATGTGCAGCGAGGCGCGCACTCACCGAGAAGTCGGGCTCGCTGGGCGCCTGGTCGAGCTCGTCGCGCATCTCGGGTATGAGTATGTGCAGCGAGGCGCGCACTCACCGAGAAGTCGGGCTCGCTGGGCGCCTGGTCGAGCTCGTCGCGCATCTCGGGTATGAGTATGTGCAGCGAGGCGCGCACTCACCGAGAAGTCGGGCTCGCTGGGCGCCTGGTCGAGCTCGTCGCGCATCTCGGGTATGAGTATGTGCAGCGAGGCGCGCACTCACCGAGAAGTCGGGCTCGCTGGGCGCCTGGTCGAGCTCGTCGCGCATCTCGGGTATGAGTATGTGCAGCGAGGCGCGCACTCACCGAGAAGTCGGGCTCGCTGGGCGCCTGGTCGAGCTCGTCGCGCATCTCGGGTATGAGTATGTGCAGCGAGGCGCGCACTCACCGAGAAGTCGGGCTCGCTGGGCGCCTGGTCGAGCTCGTCGCGCATCTCGGGTATGAGTATGTGCAGCGAGGCGCGCACTCACCGAGAAGTCGGGCTCGCTGGGCGCCTGGTCGAGCTCGTCGCGCATCTCGGGTATGAGTATGTGCAGCGAGGCGCGCACTCACCGAGAAGTCGGGCTCGCTGGGCGCCTGGTCGAGCTCGTCGCGCATCTCGGGTATGAGTATGTGCAGCGAGGCGCGCACTCACCGAGAAGTCGGGCTCGCTGGGCGCCTGGTCGAGCTCGTCGCGCATCTCGGGTATGAGTATGTGCAGCGAGGCGCGCACTCACCGAGAAGTCGGGCTCGCTGGGCGCCTGGTCGAGCTCGTCGCGCATCTCGGGTATGAGTATGTGCAGCGAGGCGCGCACTCACCGAGAAGTCGGGCTCGCTGGGCGCCTGGTCGAGCTCGTCGCGCATCTCGGGTATGAGTATGTGCAGCGAGGCGCGCACTCACCGAGAAGTCGGGCTCGCTGGGCGCCTGGTCGAGCTCGTCGCGCATCTCGGGTATGAGTATGTGCAGCGAGGCGCGCACTCACCGAGAAGTCGGGCTCGCTGGGCGCCTGGTCGAGCTCGTCGCGCATCTCGGGTATGAGTATGTGCAGCGAGGCGCGCACTCACCGAGAAGTCGGGCTCGCTGGGCGCCTGGTCGAGCTCGTCGCGCATCTCGGGTATGAGTATGTGCAGCGAGGCGCGCACTCACCGAGAAGTCGGGCTCGCTGGGCGCCTGGTCGAGCTCGTCGCGCATCTCGGGTATGAGTATGTGCAGCGAGGCGCGCACTCACCGAGAAGTCGGGCTCGCTGGGCGCCTGGTCGAGCTCGTCGCGCATCTCGGGTATGAGTATGTGCAGCGAGGCGCGCACTCACCGAGAAGTCGGGCTCGCTGGGCGCCTGGTCGAGCTCGTCGCGCATCTCGGGTATGAGTATGTGCAGCGAGGCGCGCACTCACCGAGAAGTCGGGCTCGCTGGGCGCCTGGTCGAGCTCGTCGCGCATCTCGGGTATGAGTATGTGCAGCGAGGCGCGCACTCACCGAGAAGTCGGGCTCGCTGGGCGCCTGGTCGAGCTCGTCGCGCATCTCGGGTATGAGTATGTGCAGCGAGGCGCGCACTCACCGAGAAGTCGGGCTCGCTGGGCGCCTGGTCGAGCTCGTCGCGCATCTCGGGTATGAGTATGTGCAGCGAGGCGCGCACTCACCGAGAAGTCGGGCTCGCTGGGCGCCTGGTCGAGCTCGTCGCGCATCTCGGGTATGAGTATGTGCAGCGAGGCGCGCACTCACCGAGAAGTCGGGCTCGCTGGGCGCCTGGTCGAGCTCGTCGCGCATCTCGGGTATGAGTATGTGCAGCGAGGCGCGCACTCACCGAGAAGTCGGGCTCGCTGGGCGCCTGGTCGAGCTCGTCGCGCATCTCGGGTATGAGTATGTGCAGCGAGGCGCGCACTCACCGAGAAGTCGGGCTCGCTGGGCGCCTGGTCGAGCTCGTCGCGCATCTCGGGTATGAGTATGTGCAGCGAGGCGCGCACTCACCGAGAAGTCGGGCTCGCTGGGCGCCTGGTCGAGCTCGTCGCGCATCTCGGGTATGAGTATGTGCAGCGAGGCGCGCACTCACCGAGAAGTCGGGCTCGCTGGGCGCCTGGTCGAGCTCGTCGCGCATCTCGGGTATGAGTATGTGCAGCGAGGCGCGCACTCACCGAGAAGTCGGGCTCGCTGGGCGCCTGGTCGAGCTCGTCGCGCATCTCGGGTATGAGTATGTGCAGCGAGGCGCGCACTCACCGAGAAGTCGGGCTCGCTGGGCGCCTGGTCGAGCTCGTCGCGCATCTCGGGTATGAGTATGTGCAGCGAGGCGCGCACTCACCGAGAAGTCGGGCTCGCTGGGCGCCTGGTCGAGCTCGTCGCGCATCTCGGGTATGAGTATGTGCAGCGAGGCGCGCACTCACCGAGAAGTCGGGCTCGCTGGGCGCCTGGTCGAGCTCGTCGCGCATCTCGGGTATGAGTATGTGCAGCGAGGCGCGCACTCACCGAGAAGTCGGGCTCGCTGGGCGCCTGGTCGAGCTCGTCGCGCATCTCGGGTATGAGTATGTGCAGCGAGGCGCGCACTCACCGAGAAGTCGGGCTCGCTGGGCGCCTGGTCGAGCTCGTCGCGCATCTCGGGTATGAGTATGTGCAGCGAGGCGCGCACTCACCGAGAAGTCGGGCTCGCTGGGCGCCTGGTCGAGCTCGTCGCGCATCTCGGGTATGAGTATGTGCAGCGAGGCGCGCACTCACCGAGAAGTCGGGCTCGCTGGGCGCCTGGTCGAGCTCGTCGCGCATCTCGGGTATGAGTATGTGCAGCGAGGCGCGCACTCACCGAGAAGTCGGGCTCGCTGGGCGCCTGGTCGAGCTCGTCGCGCATCTCGGGTATGAGTATGTGCAGCGAGGCGCGCACTCACCGAGAAGTCGGGCTCGCTGGGCGCCTGGTCGAGCTCGTCGCGCATCTCGGGTATGAGTATGTGCAGCGAGGCGCGCACTCACCGAGAAGTCGGGCTCGCTGGGCGCCTGGTCGAGCTCGTCGCGCATCTCGGGTATCAGTATGTGCAGCGAGGCGCGCACTCACCGAGAAGTCGGGCTCGCTGGGCGCCTGGTCGAGCTCGTCGCGCATCTCGGGTATGAGTATGTGCAGCGAGGCGCGCACTCACCGAGAAGTCGGGCTCGCTGGGCGCCTGGTCGAGCTCGTCGCGCATCTCGGGTATGAGTATGTGCAGCGAGGCGCGCACTCACCGAGAAGTCGGGCTCGCTGGGCGCCTGGTCGAGCTCGTCGCGCATCTCGGGTATCAGTATGTGCAGCGAGGCGCGCACTCACCGAGAAGTCGGGCTCGCTGGGCGCCTGGTCGAGCTCGTCGCGCATCTCGGGTATGAGTATGTGCAGCGAGGCGCGCACTCACCGAGAAGTCGGGCTCGCTGGGCGCCTGGTCGAGCTCGTCGCGCATCTCGGGTATCAGTATGTGCAGCGAGGCGCGCACTCACCGAGAAGTCGGGCTCGCTGGGCGCCTGGTCGAGCTCGTCGCGCATCTCGGGTATGAGTATGTGCAGCGAGGCGCGCACTCACCGAGAAGTCGGGCTCGCTGGGCGCCTGGTCGAGCTCGTCGCGCATCTCGGGTATGAGTATGTGCAGCGAGGCGCGCACTCACCGAGAAGTCGGGCTCGCTGGGCGCCTGGTCGAGCTCGTCGCGCATCTCGGGTATCAGTATGTGCAGCGAGGCGCGCACTCACCGAGAAGTCGGGCTCGCTGGGCGCCTGGTCGAGCTCGTCGCGCATCTCGGGTATGAGTATGTGCAGCGAGGCGCGCACTCACCGAGAAGTCGGGCTCGCTGGGCGCCTGGTCGAGCTCGTCGCGCATCTCGGGTATGAGTATGTGCAGCGAGGCGCGCACTCACCGAGAAGTCGGGCTCGCTGGGCGCCTGGTCGAGCTCGTCGCGCATCTCGGGTATGAGTATGTGCAGCGAGGCGCGCACTCACCGAGAAGTCGGGCTCGCTGGGCGCCTGGTCGAGCTCGTCGCGCATCTCGGGTATGAGTATGTGCAGCGAGGCGCGCACTCACCGAGAAGTCGGGCTCGCTGGGCGCCTGGTCGAGCTCGTCGCGCATCTCGGGTATGAGTATGTGCAGCGAGGCGCGCACTCACCGAGAAGTCGGGCTCGCTGGGCGCCTGGTCGAGCTCGTCGCGCATCTCGGGTATGAGTATGTGCAGCGAGGCGCGCACTCACCGAGAAGTCGGGCTCGCTGGGCGCCTGGTCGAGCTCGTCGCGCATCTCGGGTATGAGTATGTGCAGCGAGGCGCGCACTCACCGAGAAGTCGGGCTCGCTGGGCGCCTGGTCGAGCTCGTCGCGCATCTCGGGTATGAGTATGTGCAGCGAGGCGCGCACTCACCGAGAAGTCGGGCTCGCTGGGCGCCTGGTCGAGCTCGTCGCGCATCTCGGGTATCAGTATGTGCAGCGAGGCGCGCACTCACCGAGAAGTCGGGCTCGCTGGGCGCCTGGTCGAGCTCGTCGCGCATCTCGGGTATGAGTATGTGCAGCGAGGCGCGCACTCACCGAGAAGTCGGGCTCGCTGGGCGCCTGGTCGAGCTCGTCGCGCATCTCGGGTATGAGTATGTGCAGCGAGGCGCGCACTCACCGAGAAGTCGGGCTCGCTGGGCGCCTGGTCGAGCTCGTCGCGCATCTCGGGTATCAGTATGTGCAGCGAGGCGCGCACTCACCGAGAAGTCGGGCTCGCTGGGCGCCTGGTCGAGCTCGTCGCGCATCTCGGGTATGAGTATGTGCAGCGAGGCGCGCACTCACCGAGAAGTCGGGCTCGCTGGGCGCCTGGTCGAGCTCGTCGCGCATCTCGGGTATCAGTATGTGCAGCGAGGCGCGCACTCACCGAGAAGTCGGGCTCGCTGGGCGCCTGGTCGAGCTCGTCGCGCATCTCGGGTATCAGTATGTGCAGCGAGGCGCGCACTCACCGAGAAGTCGGGCTCGCTGGGCGCCTGGTCGAGCTCGTCGCGCATCTCGGGTATGAGTATGTGCAGCGAGGCGCGCACTCACCGAGAAGTCGGGCTCGCTGGGCGCCTGGTCGAGCTCGTCGCGCATCTCGGGTATGAGTATGTGCAGCGAGGCGCGCACTCACCGAGAAGTCGGGCTCGCTGGGCGCCTGGTCGAGCTCGTCGCGCATCTCGGGTATGAGTATGTGCAGCGAGGCGCGCACTCACCGAGAAGTCGGGCTCGCTGGGCGCCTGGTCGAGCTCGTCGCGCATCTCGGGTATGAGTATGTGCAGCGAGGCGCGCACTCACCGAGAAGTCGGGCTCGCTGGGCGCCTGGTCGAGCTCGTCGCGCATCTCGGGTATGAGTATGTGCAGCGAGGCGCGCGCGGCGTCGGCCTTGGCCTGGCGCTTGCTGGAGCCGAGCCCGACGCCGTACTGCATGCCGCCGATGTACACCGTCGCCTGGTACGGCGTCGCCGCGTTCTCTGCGACACAGTATATTTATAGAAAGTACAAATTACTGAAATACTTCTTTTGGTTTAATGAATGAATGAAATCTTTATTTGCGATTGGTTTAGGTACACTGAAGATGGTCATAGTTATTAATCAGCATTTATGCATCCGCGATTTATATAGCGGGATAAGCATTAATTATACGGCGCTCTATATTAGTAAGTAACTTCACAATACCTATACTACACTACGAAATAAGTACAAAAAATAGGTTGAACAATATCTCCGCCACTTTTCTAAGCAATCATATTCGTTGCTTTTCCTGTGTTCCTCTGCAACATCAACTACATCGCTCCGCATTGGTGGACAAGCCAAAGGCAAGTCAACTTAGAACATCAGTTACCTGAAGTATAGTGATTTGTAAGTTGTACCGTAACGTAATTATTTTAATACGTGTCTGCGACATAGTATCAAGTTTATGTTAAGTAAGCAAATATGTTTTTATTGTGTTTTGAAATTTTGTAGAAGATTTTAATTGATACAATAAATATGCGACATTCAAGCTAAATAATGTCTTTCTCTTGACACATCTTCATCATCTTCAAACACACTTCATGGCGACCCTGCCTCAGAACTTCACGGGTATTAGAAGAATGAAGGAAAGTAATCACTTAAAATAAATAATAGTTTAAAAAACTAAAAAAACACGCTTTAATTGCTAACTAAAAAAGGGAAAATAATTTCTGTGTACACGGAATTTATATTACAGTAGAGTAAAAAGCGTGGTGCACTTTATGACGCTTTCATACTTCTCTTTTTATAGTTGCCAATAATAAGATGATTTTCACATACCACTATACCAAGCACCCCACGCTTTTTACTCTACTGTAATATAAATTCCGTGTACTCAGATATTATTTTCTCTTTTTTAGTTAGCAATAAAAGCGTGTTTTTTTAGTTTTTTAAACTTTAACTTATTTTTATTTTTGTAGTTAATGAAGATAATGGAAAACTCTTATCAAATTATTGCATTGTCATCGGTACTTAATACGTGTGCAAAGTTTTAAATTAATCCGATTTCTGGAAGTTGGTGAAAATTGAACTCAAAAATTCCGTTACATACATACATATATACATCCCGAGCTAATAAAAGCGAGTTAAAAACGTGAAAAATAAGCACATTGAAGACAAGCAAGTACCGTGGTACTCGTATTATAAACCTAGGCATTTTTAAGTGAGAAAAAGAAGAAACAACGTGCACCAACCGAGTTGCACAAACTCGTAGACTGGCTGCTTCTGCAGCGCGCGACGCACGTACTCGTGGAACACGGAGAGGTAGCTGCGTCCATTCATGTTCATCACCCAGTCGCGCTTCGTACTCTTGACGCCTGAAAACATTTAAAATAAAAAAATTAAAATTAATTTATTGAAAGAGGTGCTTGTGGCGCAGTGGTTGCAGCGCTTTGGTAGTAATACCAAAAGTTAAGCGACCATAAAAGTGACGTCTATTTACAAGCATCTCCGTGCTTCGGAAGGCACGTTAAGCTGTTGGTTCCGGTTAATAACGATGGATATTAGTCGTTAAGCCTGGTCGGAGGCCTTTTGGCGGCTTAATAACATCTGACAGTAAGGTTGGTTACTTACCTTACACACACCACTCCACCAATCCGCACCGAGCTTGCGTGGTGGAGTATGGCTCGCACCACCTGTTGAGGTGAGGCCTGTGCCCAGCCGTGGGACGTATATAGGCAGATGATAATGATGATGATGATGAATTTATTGAAAAAAGTATTTTTGCAATCACATTGACGAGTTTTCCTATTAAGTTGTCATAGACACTTGTGTTGAGAATAACTCGCTCATTCCCTTACGGTTTGCTAAATAAGACTAAGGAACAAAATAATGTGGACTTATTTTATTTTTTATTTATTTATTGGATAACTGAAGAAAATTGAACGCAGCCTCCAACGCAGATTTTTCGATTATTGAACGCGCCTTTTGATGAGACACTGTCGCCATCTGTTTTTTTTTTTGCTTCCCTGTACTAATTCGATTCAATCGCCATTATAGAACTCGTTGTTAAAATCACGCTCCGTCTTTTTATTTCTTTCCTGTAGCTAGCTAACATATTTAATTAAACCCTCTAGTTTTTCAATAGGTTATGGGCCCAGACGCCCGATTAGTTTAGTTTAGGGAAATCGTAAAAGTCATACGGATAGTACTTACCGGCGCGGGTGTAAAGTGAGGTTAGGAAAAAATTTCCTCACTCCGATTTATTGCGGTAATTGCGCATAGGTACTCAGCATATTTCAGCTTTAACGACCTAAATAAGGTTCCACAAAATATGGCATCAAGCAACCACATGGTACAAATTGAAAAATTACAAGGTCGTGAAAATTACGCCACGTGGAGCTTTGCTGTAAAAACATATCTGGAACATGAAAATCTATGGAAATGCGTGACTGATGGCAGTGAAGAAGAGTTCACGAAGAGCGAAGACACAAAAGCCAGGTCTAAGATAATTTTATTGGTAGATCCGATTAATTTTATCCACATGCAGGAAGCTACTTCTGCAAAAGAAGTCTGGTGCAACCTCCGTAAGGCTTTTGACGATTCTGGTCTGACAAGGAAGGTAGGTCTGTTGAGGGAATTAATTACCACCGATCTGGAAGGATGTGGTAATGTAGAAACCTACGTGAACAAGGTAATTTCGTGCGCACACAAGCTAAGGACATTGGGTTCATAGTCGATGATGAGTGGCTGGGCACACTTCTTCTAGCCGGACTACCGGAAACCTACAGGCCCATGATGATGGCAATGGAGAGCTCGGGTGTGACAATTAGCACAGATCTTGTTAAAACTAAAATATTGCAGGATGTTAAAAATTAATCCTCAGCATTTTACTCTAATTATCATAGGGGTAATATGAAGAATTCTAAACCTGTAGGAAGAGGTCCCCGTTGTTTCAAGTGTAATAAATATGGACACATCTCTAAAAATTGTCGCTCAAGTCAGAATATAAAACAAAATAAAACCAACAATTATGACAACAAAGATAATAATAACAAAAATTCTTCCAGTTATGTTGTAGCTTTTGCCTCATCCCCGGACTTGAATAGAGGATGCTGGTACCTGGACTCTGGAGCGGCAATGCACATGACAAATAACAAGGACAAATAACAAATAACAAATATCAGTAAAGGGTTGCGGTAAAGTAGATATTAAAAGCTATGATGCAGCAAGCAAGCAAGAAATAGGCGTCATACAGGTAACAAATGTATTGTACATTCCTGATTTGGCTGTGAATTTATTGTCAATACATCAGATAACTAAAAATAACTATGAAGTTAAATTTGATAAAGACTGCTGTAAGATACTCAACAACTCTAAACTAGTCATGATTGGTTATATGAGGAATAACTTATATGTAGTATGTAATGAGACTTATGCTTTGCTGACTTCGGCACACTTGTGGCATCAAAGGCTTGGTCACCTCAATTATCAGAATCTGCAAAAACTTCCTGAATCTGCAAATGGTGTAGACTTAAAGGTAATTAAACAAGATAATAATTATATATGTAATACTTGCCTGCAGGGTAAACAAACCAGAAAAACTTTCAAGACTAAAGGCAAAAGGGCTTCTTCTCTACTTGAAGTCATTCACACTGATGTCTGTGGTCCGATGGAAGAGAAGTCCCTGGGTGGTGCTGCATACTATGTCACCTTTATTGACGATTACTCCAGAAAGGTATCTGTTTACTTCATGCACTCAAAATCACAAGTACTGGAAAAGTTTAAGGAATTCAAGAACCTAGTTGAGAATCAGCTGAATACCAAGATTAAAGCACTAAGATCTGATAATGGCAAAGAATATGTGAACGAGGAGTTTGACAAACTGTGTAAAATTTCAGGTATCCAGCGTCAGTTCACAGTGCCGTATTCTCCAGAACAGAACGGCTTGAGTGAGAGGATGAACCGAACCCTAGTTGAACGTGCCAAGTGCTTGCTGATTGATGCCAAGTTACCAAAGAAATTCTGGGCAGAAGCAGTCTCCACAGCTGCTTATGTGATTAACCGTTCACCTACAAAGTCAATTGATTACAAGACTCCTGAGGAAATGTGGACAGGTGAAAAGCCCAATATCCAGAATATGAAGATATTTGGTTGTCGAGCTATGATGCACACACCGAAGCAGAAGAGATTGAAATGGGATGCCAAAGCAAAGAAATTGATATTTGTAGGCTATTGTCCAGAGTCCAAAGGTTACAGGCTGTATGATGAAAAGGAAGGAAAAATCATAAGAAGTAGGGATGTGGTATTTCTGGAAGAAACTGTGAAGAAGGATTTTAGTTTAATGCCGATGAGCTCACAAGAAGAAAGTAATGACAGCCAGAAGGATAGTTCAGGAGAGGAAATTTCATATGACAGTGTGAGAACCTTCAGAGAAACTGACAGTTCACATGTCACCGATGACCAAGATAATGATGATTATGTACCTGAAAAAGATATCACCCTGAGCCCGGAGCCACTCATTACTAGAAACCTGAGACCAAGAAAGGGAAGGAATGCACCTACTTACCTTTGTCAAGAAGACCACTCATCACCAGATCCGCAGACTATGAAGCAAGCCTTGGAAAGTGACAACAGCCACAACTGGAAGAAGGCTATGGATGTTGAATATGAATCACTCATTAAGAACAACACTTGGACTCTGTACGTACTCCCACCTGGAAAAAATACTATAACTTGCAAGTGGGTGTATAAGACCAAACTGGATGCAAATGGCAATTGTAAACAAATATAAAGCCAGATTGGTCATAAAAGGGTATGAACAGAAGTTTGGAATAGATTACACAGAGGTGTATGCGCCTGTAGTGCGCCTGACATCCATTAGATACCTACTTGGAATAGCTGCTAAACATAATCTGAAAATAGAGCAATTAGATGCAGTAAGTGCCTTCTTACAAGGCGACATCGATGTGGACTTATACAAGTCGCAACCACCTGGTTATGAAAATGGATTAAAGCAGGTATGCAAACTAAACAAGTCAATATATGGCTTAAAGGAAGCCAGTAGAACATGGAATAAGAAATTAGACAACCATTTACATGAAATTGGATTCATGAGGTCTGAATTGGACCCGTGTGTGTATTACATTAATAATACTCACAGTGGAATTTTATTTTTAACTGTCTATGTAGACGATGTATTGTTAATATTTAACCATGAAGAATTAGCAAGGGAGACAAAGAAGAAGATTACACAAAAGTTTGAAATGAAGGAATTGGGACAGGCAACATATTATATTGGTTTGAGAATTACATACAGCAAAGAAGGTATTTACATGGATCAAACTAATTATATTGAAAGCACACTGAAACGTTTCGGTATGGAGGACTGCAATCCAGTGAGCACACCTATGGAGGTAGGTCTCACCTTCTCTGAAGAGTCTGAAAAAATAGAGCAAAGGTATTATCAAGAGCTAATAGGCTGCTTGCTGTATATATCTCAGGGAGCACGTCCTGACATTTGTTATGCAGAAAATAACTTGAGCCAATACAATAAAAATCCAACAGGAGAACACTACAATGCTGCAAAACGAATACTTCGATATCTGCAGGGTACCAAGGACCTGCAACTATTTTTCAATAGAAACACAAGTGAAGAGATGGTTGGCTATTGTGATTCAGATTGGGCCTCCTGCAAAGCAAGTAGAAAATCATGCACTGGCTACATATTTATTCTGCAGGGCGCTGCTATATCATGGAACTCAAAACGACAACCAACCATTGCATTGTCAACTACTGAAGCGGAATACATGACACTGTCCGCAGTCACACAAGAGGCTTTGTGGTTGAAACAGCTGTGCAACGAGCTGTGGTCGTCACATTTTGTTAAATCTTTAACATTGTTTTGTGATAATCAAAGCGCAATTAAACTTTCAGGTAACTCTGCTTTTCAGTCTAGGAGTTAACATATAGATGTACGACATCACTTCGTACGTGACAAGGTGGCATCTGGTAGCATTTTAAGTCAAATTATAAACGGTATCTTCTAGATCTTCAAAAGGTCTCTCCAATGTAAGGTGTAAAGTAGTAATACAATTGACTTGTTGTCGCGTGTCCTGTGTATTGGATATAGTCCGATCCCAAGACCATTGGTCGTAGGGCTTTGTTTGTCATTTCATTCATCACATTAGGTTGTGTTGTTTAACTCACAATAATTGGACTTCGTTGTAATAGTTATATTATAATAATTAATATTTAAGAGTTGTTTTTTGTGTATTATGCAAACTGCTTAACCTGCTTGTAATTTTGAGTTGCTGATTAAATTCTTACTCAAGTTTTTGTTCAAATTTAGAGTACACAGTCATTTAAATGTTTTTTGTTTTTGTGTGTGCAGCAGTGCTCTCTATTCCTTTTTCTTTAACGGATTCTACGGAAGACCAGCGTCGCCGGATCATTGGATTCTGCGGCATTTGCTGAGTAGATTCCTTTTCATGCATGTTTAAGTAGGTACATATCTGTAAAAAGTGTAATGTTTTGTGATATTTGTACTTATGTAACCTGCTACTTGTATGAATAAATGATTTTCTATTTCTATTTCTATTTCTATTTCATCGCTGTCAAGTACGTCAGCACCGACCTCATGGTTGCTGACTGCCTCACCAAAGCACTCCCCGGGCCGGCACATAAGAAGTTCTTGGAGCGCATGGGCTTGCGTTCAAGGGAGGATGAAGAAAATTGAACGCAGCCTCCAACGCAGATTTTTCGATTATTGAACGCGCCTTTTGATGAGACACTGTCGCCATCTGTTTTTTTTTTGCTTCCCTGTACTAATTCGATTCAATCGCCATTATAGAACTCGTTGTTAAAATCACGCTCCGTCCTTTTATTTCTTTCCTGTAGCTAGCTAACATATTTAATTAAACCCTCTAGTTTTTCAATAATAACCAACCACATGATACATTACACTTATGCTAGAGAGCTTATATAAATCGAAATGTTTATAGGTTATCACAACTTGTTTAAATTATGTAAACGAGCCGAAATACCAAGAGCTACCTTTTGAGCGAGAAGTTTATTATGTTAAATTAAATCAATTAAGGTAAGTAATGGTGTGAGTGAAATGTGGGTGCTATATTTGTATATATATTTTATTCCTACCTTCCTCTTTATTTCTTCCTTCCCTCGAGAGCAATTTTTTCAAAGAACTAATTAATTATTGTAGTGAACAAAATTTGACGAGTATTGATACAGATCTGTTAGGACTAGATTCTGATAACTATACTTACATTAGTCAAGTAATAGCCCTTCTGGCCGATTTCGAACACGACGGCCAATCTCAACAGAGATCAGCCAACTGCGCAGGAGATATTATAGTGCACAAGTGTGAGCGCAATACACAGGTGCCCTCACTGTTCCATCACTATCAAAGTTCGGTGAAATGGCAATCCTGCATGACCGGAGAGAGATCAGACGCAGGACCAACGGCTTAACGTGCGCACCGAGGCACGGTGGTGTAACACCGCCAACTTCCCGACTCCGAGCGGTTTTTGAGAAATTCATAACAGAAAATCTCAGAAACAATTTTGCCTCGACCTGGGATTCGAACCCTGGACCTCTCGGATGTAAGGCAGAAACTTTGCCACTACACCACGGTACGTGTACCTGGTTGGACCATTGCGTGGTAGCCCAATCGGCTAGGCAATGTGTGACCAATGTTTATATGAAATACAATAAAATGTCTTCTGACCATTTACCTCTTATTGTTGAATGTAACTTAAACACTTTGACCCCTTAGATATCGCCTCATATTGAAGTTGAGGAAGATGTTGTTTGGGGACTTAGAAATGACGAGCAAATTGCCAAATATACAAATGAGTGTAACCAATTGTTAAAAAAATATAGATTTTCCGATAGAGTTTACTACGTGTGCTTATTATTACTGAAACGATATGGGTCATAGACATGTTCTGGACAAGACGTATTCCGACGTTGTGACTGCTATGGCGCAACAGATTTAGAGTTAGGAAGCTAAAGGGATGCGCTTCCCACCGACCGGGTCTTATGGTCGGGGACCAAGGTCCGATAGACATCATCTTGATTTGTCTATCTATACAGGGCGAAATTTTAGTGGTTGTTTTTCCGCAGTGAATTGATTCTATATCAGTAGATAAATCGATTGTTTAAGTTATTTTTAAATAAAATCAACAAAAATTTTCAACATTATGTATGGGCGGGCGCGTTTCATGGAGCGCTTGCAGTATGGAGAACAAAAATAGAACCTATTTAAAAATAAAAAGAACTACCATGATTCGATATTATTACAGAAAGTAATTCGTTCCGCAGCGGGAAAACATCCACTAAAATTTAACCTTGTATTATTCAGAATCAAAATCTTATGTACCGCGGTTCATGTGCGGCACTAGGCCGGTACTAGGCTAACAGCGCCATCTAGCCTATGGAGCCGTATCAGCTCTCGCTGTTGTGCTTGTCACCATTAGTCATGCGTTTGTGATGGCGAGCTGTAGAGGTCGCCACACTGCCCTTCGCGACGCGTCAGTGAAGGCGGCGGAGAGACGAAGGGGGGGGTCACGCATCATGATGCGGTGGAACCAGCACGTCGTCGCACTCGCAGAGTGGCCAGCTCCAAGTTCAGTGAATGGGTATTGTGTGGTAGGCCTTTAACTGGGAGCTTCTACAATGATATGTGTGAGAGCAGAAGGGTGTTTAAGTCAAGGCTAAAATGGTGTCAGGATCACCAGGAGCAGGCACAAATGGACGCCCCTGCTGAAAAGCATCGTAATGGCGATTTTCGTGGGTTTTGGCAGAGTACAAATGAAATAAATGAACACCCTGGACTTCCTGCGAGCGTCGCTGAGATGGGTGAACCTAAAGAAATTGCCAATGTATTTAGGGAGTATTTTATTATTAGCATATTATTTATTTACTAGCGACCCGCCCCGCCCCGGCTTCGCACGGGTGCAAAATTCGAAAAAAATCAATATGTTTATTTATCAAAATAGGATGCACTACATCACTTTTTGATAGTCAATATTTACATATAGGTATATGAGGCAGGTAAAGACACCTGCCTCATATACCTATATGTATATGTATGCCTGACGCACTATTTGTAGGAACGCGTCGCGTCGCGCTGCGGTCGGCGGCTGCCGGCCGATAGGTGCCGCCGCAAACGCTACGCAATGTATTTTTAAATCTGTAATATCTTCGATTTTCAAAGAATTTATGTGCTGTCAAAGGCCATATAAATCTATGTTAAATCAACAATCAATTTATGGTATTTAATTAAATAAGGAATAATGCTCTCTATCTCTTCGAAAATTAGCTATTATTTGCCGTAAAAAGTAAATGACAATAAATGGTTTTGTGGGATATCGATAAGAGATAGACATATACCATCGCGGACTTTTCTGTAGACCTTTTCAAGGTGTATAATACTTAGTACATTATTTTTATAAATCCTGTAAGGTTAAGCCTGCGTACGCAATGTAAGCGGCAAGAAATGTAAGAATTTACGACACTACATTAGAAACCCTGAAAATAACAGAATTTCTCCATTACTTAATAGATGTTATTATACATAAAAACCTCCCTCTTGAATCACTCTACCTATTACAAAAAACCGCATCAAAATCCGTTGCGTAATTTTAAAGATTTAAGCATACAGACAAACAAACAGACAAAAATAACGACTTTGTTTTATACTATGTAGTGATTTAAGCTTTATTGAATAATAAAATTTGCTCCAAAGGTGGACTTAACACTATTAGGCATTCTCTACCATTAGTCATACCTTTGGTCTAAGTAGAAATCTCTCTCCATCTCATCAGCCTATGAGTCCCACTGCTGGGCACAGGCTTCACCTCAACTATGAGGTGGTGCGAGCCATACTCCACCACGCGGGCTCAGTGCGGATTGGTGGAGGGGTGTGTGTAAGGTAAGTGACCAACCTTATTGTCAGATGCTATAAAGCCGCCCGAGGGCCTCCGACTAGGCTTAACGACTAATATCTATCGATATTAACCGGGAACAAACGCTTAACGTGCCTTCCGAAGCACAGAGATGCTTGTAAATAGACGTCACTTAAATGGTCAGAATGGTCACCCATCCCAAACATGACATCACTAGGTTGCTTAACTTTTGGTATCACAGTGCTGCAACCACTACGCCACAAGCACCTCTAAGTACAAATGAAATGTAGTAATTTTTAGCTACGATTCCTGGTTCACTCAGAGATTTCTTAACAGGAAAGTAAGTTTTTGTGTGTCCGTATCGTAGTGTAATGTGACGTACCGTTCTCCTGCCCGTTGTGCGGCTGCGCAGGGATGGTGATGAGCTTGGTGCCCTCGGGCAGCGTGGGGTACTGCAGCGTCTTGCGCGCCTTCGTGTACTTGCGCCGGTCCGCCCAGCGCCTGGCGTACGACATATACAACGTTATAGGTAAAACAAACAAGTCATGTCCACAAGAGGAAATCACAAACTTTTTTCGTCCGAAAAATCTCATCTGGAACGCTACTGTACATCTAAAAGTTGACAAACACATGGAAATTTGTCATTTTTTGTGCACAACAACTCTTAGTGGTGGTATTGACGACCACTTTGGTGTAATGGTCAAGAAGTTGACTTTTATTCATATTCAAATAAAAGAATATGTATAACATATTCTTTTATTTGCCAACTAAGTGTTTAATACATACATAATTATAGCAGGTCTTATGCTAGACAATTACACTTATAACTTAGTAACCCTTTCAGTTTGGGTATTGCAAAAATTATTGAAAATGATTTGAGGGCTATATCTAATTATTATTAGTAGGTATCTTTTAACCAAGAGGTCGCGGATTCGATCCCCGCAATGTACAAACATTATTGTGCGCATGAAAATATCTGTTTGTACTGTTCTGGGTGTGATATGTATTTATTTAACTTTATTTGTCATAGCACTGTTGATTCTGATATCTGTAACACAAGTGCTTAAGCTACTAACCATGGAGTCAGATCAATGTATGTGATGTTGTTGTATATTTACATTTATTTATTTATTTACTGGTTGACTCCAGTACTTGTATTTTTGAAATCAGAAACAACGACGATACCACTAATTCCCAAAATAGTTTTTATCTATATTATCGCGCCCGGGACTCGAACCCACGGCCTCAGCTTGAGGGACACGAGCACGGACACTTGGAAGCAAAAACAATCGGAGAATATGTCTCTTGCTTGCTTCTATAATATTGCTCTCATTTAGATTACTTATTCGACGACCGCTTGGTGCAGTGGTCCACATGTCGGACTTCTAAAACCAAGGGTCGCGGTTTCGATCCCCGCACAGTACAAGCATAAGTGTGCATGAACATGTGTGTTTGTACTGGTCTGGGTGTTTTCTATGTATAATATGTATTTATTTACAAAAAAAAGTATTTAAGTATGTTTATCCGTTGTCTAGTACCCATAACACTAGCCTCGTAGCTTACTTTGGAACTAGCGAATTGGTATGATTGTTAAAAAAAATAAAAAGACAAGAAGATTTGAATATAAATGCCGAAAAACCAAATCATATACAGCACAGAAATACTTACATAAAGTGCATAATATTGACCGTCTTAAACTTGAATAGCTTCTTGCAATAATCATTGACCTGCTCATGAGTGAGGTGCTGCGTCTTCCAACTGGTACTGACTGTTTCTACCCTCGGTGGGGGCATCACGATGCCTCCTGGCAACACCACCGGCTGCCTGTTACGAGGCACCTCCACCTCTGCACTGGTTGGCATTTCATTTGTGGAACCTTCTACACTGCTGGGCTTTTCATTTGTGGAACCTTCTACACTGCTGGGCTTTTCATTTGTGGAACCTTCTACACTTCTGGGCTTTTCATTTGTGGAACCTTCTACACTGCTGGGCTTTTCATTTGTGGAACCTTCTACGCTGGTGGGCTTTTCATATGTTTCGCTTCTGGAACTTTCCACAGCATTCCGGTCGTCACTTGTTGTCCCGACGTCATTTGCACAACTGTCCGTGGTCACTTTTAGATCGTCATTCGTACTTTTGTCGATTCTAGATGTTTCTGTAGAGTCTTCAACTATTTCTTGTGAAGTTGGAGATCTATTTTCGTCCAATGATACATTCGCTTGTTCAGTATCGTAAGTTTCCTCTGGATAGGACGAAATTTGTCTGTTCTGTTCTGTTTCCATTTGTCTTATTTCAATTTCTACTGCATTTTTAGGCGCATCTTTGTGTGTTAAATCCGTCATTTCTACATCTACGTCTTTGTTGCTTTCGATATTTGCTCCTTCAAGTGACAGGTTATTGGATATGTTTTTTTTTTTCACCACTACCTCTGCATCATTCGTTTCAACATTTGGATCACACTTGCTTGGTCTTTTGTCTATTGCTTCCTTACTTAGACTAGAGGTATTTGAACCGTCTTTACTCTCTGCTGGTTTATTCGTCCACGTTCCACTTTTGATTTGTTCTTCAATCTTCTTGTCTATTTCCTTCTGTTTTTGTTCTTCTTCTAGCGCTCTCTTGTACGCTAAGCAAGGTATTGCACTGATGGGTATATCGTGTCTCTGCAAAAGAAAGAAAATTTGTTGAGAAACGTACGGAATATAATTATAGTGTACCATTGACTACCACTTCATCTCAATCACATCATCATTATAACAACCTTTCGACGCCCACTGCTGAGCATAGGCCTCCCCGGTTTTTGCACCACGATCGGTACTTCACCAGATCGACGGTCCACCTTGTAGGAAGCCTGCCCACGGAGGGTAGACCGGCACGCGCAAGACATTCAAGAACCATTCCGCTCCAAAGGCCATCGGTTCGTCGCGCTATGAGTTCCACCCACTACCAATTCAGCCGAGCGATTTCGGCCGGTTTTGTTCTCCTGCGTATCTCCTTATTTATAATTATATCATGCAAATAAATATCAAGCATCGCACTCTTCACCGCTCGCTGGGCGGCACAGAGCTCTCTCATGACACCTACACAGTAAGGACCTACTAGTCATAGACTTTCGCCTTTACAATCACATAGATTCAGTTGATCAAATGTATGTAGCGCCCACAGCACGAACGCTATCGTAACGTGTTGGTATAGCACTTCGAAGTGGTTCACGCCTCTCTCTGTGAAGCAATGTGACTGACCCTATGGGGTGGGTGGGAACACCTCCTAGCGGTCCACCCCGGGCAACGTCATCGCTAGGATTAAAACTAGTAGTGGCGGCAGACGTTCCCCCGCAGTGTGGTAGGCCTCAAAAGGGGCCGCCTGGCTTGCGACCACCCTCGTACTAAAGTCCGGCACCAAGCAGCTTGCTGCGTTCCGTCGTGAGTGTGCGAGAACCAGTGCCTTCGGTGGTTGATTGGCTGTCAGTTGTGTCGACGTCAACCGGATTGTAGCTTCTGATGAGATGCTGTGTCGGGTGACTTAAACTGGAGGGTAGCGGGATCCGAAGCACGGTCTTGCCGTTGGCCGACCGCAGTCAGTAGGGGCCCAAGTAGCGCGCCAGCCACGTGCCAAAGGCTGCCCCGCCAACTTGCGAAAAATCCCGGAATTGCTCCACCGTGCTAGTTGGCAGCTAGAAGGGAGGACCCGGTGGCGATTTCGGGGGTGTTCGGGCGTCCCAGCAGTCTCCATTTGAGTCTCCCATTGGCCAGCATAATCTGATGAAGTTAGGCATGGTCCTGGGGTTGACATCTCGACACTTTTTTAACCACCACCCAACTTAAAACATGCGCAAAAGAAAAAAGAATACGGATAACCAACGGCTGCACTTCCTCCCGTTTAAAGTGCACCACACCAACATCTGTGGATTGCACTCAAATATCGACCCGGTCCATCACCACCTTAAGACCGCAAAGCCGGACCTATTCTTTTTAACGGAGACCCAAATTGCGGCACCTGCAGACGTGGGATACCTTGACTACCCGAACTACACGCTTGAACATAAGTTCAAAAGCCGAGCCGGGGTCTGTGCGTATGTCCACGATATCGTTTGTTGTCGCCGTCTCCGCTGCTACGAGGACTCAAGTTTTTCCACCTTATGGCTTTTGGTAGACACTGGCATGGGTAAAACCCTTTATGTTGGTGTCTACCGATCGCACAGCGGTGACCAGGAGACGACCAGGCTTTTTAAATACCTCACTGAGAAGGCGGATTTAGCAATGCAAAGGTTCCCCACAGCTGAGCTTGTACTTCTCGGAGATTTTAATGCGCACCACAAGGAGTGGTTGTTTCCCTTCGAGAAATCTGACCATGCTGGGCGAGAGGCGCGTAATTTCCCATTAGCGCTAGATCTCACTCAGTGACTCAAGCGACGCGGGTACCTAGAATTGATAGCCATAATGCCATTGCTTGGATCTTTTGTTGACCTTGGAACCAGACAGGCACTCTGTATCAGTCTCTGCCCCATTAGGAACATCTGACCATTGTCTGGTTAAAACTGTGTCTTCCTACACCCCTCCACACAAAACTCCTTGTGGTTCTAGGCGAGTGTGGCGAATTGGGACGAAATGCGACATTTCTTCGCGGTGTACTCTTGGCGCCAAGTATGCTTTTCCTCTGACGATCCATCCACCTGTGCTGATGCGGTTGTAGACTTAATACGGCAGGGAAAGGAATATTATGTGCCTTTCTAAAACACAGTGTTGGGTGAAGAAGCAGTCATGATCTTTGCGTATATTTAGTCTATGGAATTAAAAACTTACCAGGCTTGTCTTTGATTTGACTTTACCTTCCTTGACACTAGGTGGCGCGCCTCGGTTTGAAATGGCAAGTTGAAACCTGTCACTGTCAATAGCGTTGTGCAGGTCCAGTCGACTCTAATCGTCGAAATAAGGGCAATGTAGGCGGGATATTCTGTGGGTTACTCGATTGAAAAAATAAAAAAAAATTTCAAAATTATAATGGCAACACCACTTAATTTTTTTACATTACAAGATGGCGGTGTTTGTTTTCTCCCAGGCTCAGATTTTCAGTTTCTTGTGAATTTTTAAGTTCTGGTTTGCATTTAACATCAATAGCGACGTTGAGTTGAGCTTCTGTTCTTCCGTCTTACTGTGACAAGTGTTTGAGAGATTGACTCTTTTTGAAACAGTGACTCTTTTTGAGAAAGTGTGTCTTGTGAGAAAGTGACTCTTCTCTCTTTTATTCCTACGAGTAAACGCTTGCCTTGCTTCGCTCCAGCCCAACAACGGCCTTGGATAATTAATAGAGTATCAATTGAGTCTCGCTCGATTACAAAAACAAGGAAAGTTTGCGGAAATGTTTCAAGATAAAAGGTGTCATTTATTTAAAGAAAGTGTATGTAACAAAATCGTTATTGGAGGAGGCTTAAAAAGTGTCTTTAAAATTATAAATTGAATTGTTAAAAAGAAATAAAACACTACATTACCCAATTTCCATTCATTTTATTTCCTCTTTTGATTTTTTTGTAGAGGAACGCTGCAGTTTTAATTCTGGTTGTACAATGGTTGAGAATGCTCATTATTTGTGTGGTTTGAGATTTGCATTTTCAACCGTTGTGCAACCAGAAAGAACTGCAGCTTCCAATTTTTCAAAATGTATTTTTTAGTATTTAAAAGTTCCGGCGCCGCGTTTTATTCTGGGAGGCCACTAGATGGCGTTATAAAAAAATGTCTTCGTCTTTGCTCTATGGACTTGTCATTCTTCTCCCCTGAGTAATTGTGATTTTTGCCGCGTAAACAGCAAAAATTTTCTATGTGTTTAAAAAGTGAATTTAAGTGATAAAACGCAGTTGTTTTAGTGTTTTTATATGATTGAGGGTGACAGTGAAAGGTCGCCCCGGACGGGGGACAGCCGCGGACTGAGTTGGAATCCGACTCGTCTTCCTCATCTTCATCCTCGGAGGATGAAAGATTTGCGTCACCACCACCAAATAAGAGACGTAAGTACTCTAAGTCTAAGACTTCTACACAGCCTCGCGCTTATTGCGACCCCCGAGTCGATACTTTGATGTCTCAAATGAATTACATTTCGAACTACATTGCTTGCAATTTATCTTCTACGTCTCAACAACAATACTTTACAGAGACTAGTGAACGATCAGATACGGCACCATCCAATGAGTTTTTGAGTTTATCTATACCAAGTACAACAACCTTGTCACTTGGTGAGGTCAAAATTGATCATGATGAAAGGAGAGTGGTACCTCCTGCAAACTCAGAGCGCCTTAAAGAACTATGTAAATTGCAACAATTTGATTCTCAAGCTTGGACAGGTATTCGTTATAAGAAAGTAATGCAATCTCAGGCAGCTACCCCTGGGTTTATAGGGTTAAAAATAATGAGGAGTTATGTCATTTTAACAAGACAAAAGATTATTTAGATTCAACTGAGACCCTTATGGCCACCTTATCCAATGTTGTTTTAGTACAAAAGAATATTATTCAAAGATCTCTTCAGGACATTTTGGACTGGGTTTCTAAAATTCCATCAGAAATAAACGGGAATAATTTACTCGAAAAATTTACTCTCATGTTTGGTCCAGGCTCTGCATCTGCCAAAAATTTTGAAATTGCCTTGCAGTTGGTTTGTGGTAAACGAGCTGAATGCATTGAGCTCAGGCGTGATCGTATTTTAAAGGAAATAAAAAAAAATAAAAAAATAAAGGACATTTTATCAAAGACAGAGGTAACAAAAACATTAACTCTAAGGCACGCTCAAAGTCTTTTGGGCCATCTAAATTTTGCGTCAATGACCGTCTACGGAGGACGCCTTCACTGCCGGAGAATGCAACTGTTTCTGAGAGGTTTCCAAAAAGGCCATCTAAAGGACAAGAGAGTTCTGTCTCAGCCGGTCCAGCAGGATCTTCAATGGTGGCAAAAAGCAGTAGATCATGCTACCAGACCGTTGCACCTAAAGCAAGTCACACACTTCTTGACCACCGACGCAACGGATGCAGGGTGGGGCGCTCAGCTAAACGGGCTGTATCTGTCAGGAATGTGGACCTCCAATCAGAGCAAGTGGCACTCCAACGTCAAGGAGATGTATGTAGTGTATGGTGCAATCTTAGACCAACAAGACAGTTTGAGAGGAGCCCACATTCTGATACAGTCAGACAACAGAACACTGGTAGCTTACGTCAGGAACGAAGGAGGCACTCGCTCGCTTGCCCTCCTAAACCTGACCACGAAATTTCTAGAGTTGAAAGATCAGCTCGAAATAGCATTGACGGCAAGGTACCTACCAGGAAGACTAAACGGAATTGCAGACCGTCTATCCAGAGGTCGAGCACCACCCGAGTGGCACCTGTTGCCCCAGGCCACGGAGGTCATATTCAGAGTATGGGGTGTACTAGATACGGATCTGTTCGCTTCGGCGGTCTCAGCAGTCGTACCAAGATATGTCACTCTAGACTCGACAGATGGGTGCGCAATTTTTTGCGACGCCTTCAGTCCATGGGACTGTCAGTTGGGATGGGTGTTCCCACCTCCCAACCTAATCCCGCAGGTTCTGGCACCAATGAATATATCCAAAGGGACATTCATTCTAATAGCTCCCCAATGGCCACAGTGCTTTTGGCTGCCGGATCTCCGGGCCAGGGCTCTAACAGACCCTCTACCGATAAAATATCTGCGGAAGACCTTGGTAGATTTGACAACGGAGCCCTCCACAAGTAGACAAACTTTCTCTCCTAGCTTGGAAAATTGGGGGTGGAAAGCTCAAATAGCCCATTGGGGTATAGGAGAGAAAGAGTTATTAAAACAAAGTTGGCGAGAATCTGGAAAGATGGATTTCTTGGTTTGGGACTCACAATATAAACCCTAGTACACCAACAGGTAATGATGTTGCTAGGTTTTTGGCAAAATTGTTTTTAGAAGATAGACTAGCTTATCTAACAATACTCTAGCACAAGTCGGCTGTGTTTACTTTCTGCGAGACATCAGCTGAAGATATTACTAAGAACTTTTTTGTTCACCAGATTCTTAAAGCCATTTCTCTTGCAAACCCAAATATACAAAGGGCTCAAGTGTTTGACATCAAATTATTACTTGACTGGCTTCTAAGTACCCCAGTAGTGGATACATTATTTAGTATATCTAGGAGGACTGCTCTAATCCTTCTTCTTGCTTCTGGACGCAGAGTCCATGACCTTACCTTGTTGGATATGTCTGAAGACAAAACCTTTACTGAAGAAGAGGATAAGATAACATTATGCCCACGGTTTGGATCTAAGACAGATTCCAATTCGCACAGACAGTAAGGATGGGCTCTGATTAAACATCCTGATGAGAATATCTGCCCTGTAAGTAGTAATGGCAATTATTGCTATTATTTGTTAATTTAATTAGCATGCTAAATTTCATAGCATAGCATGCTACGCGCTATTGCTATGCTAATATGAAATTTCATCGAAATTGAGAAATAGCGTTAGCGTATAATATTAAATTGCGAAATTGTTACTGTTGTATGCAACGTACATTTTAATGTTGTGACTAAGATTAGATTAAATTTGACTTTATTAAAATTAAAACTGCACCGAATAGATAATTCAATCAAGTCACGAAAAGACAAACGATTTCATTCAATTAAACAGTTCAATAAACCGCACGCAAAATACGACTCTAAATGCAAGGATGCCGTATTCTCTTCTCTTTCTTTGTTCGCCATTCACTCGGGTAACACTCGAAAGCCAATCGTCGCCCGACAGCACGCGAACGCGAGTTTCAATTGGCTGCTACTGCTAATAGCGGCTGCTATTAGCAGTAGCAGCCTGCTAAAGCAGTTCGTGCGAATCTATGAAAGCAACGACACGTCGCTGTCCGTGAATTTTAGCAGTCACGTGAATTTTAGCATTAGTCAATGAAGGTAAAGTCAAATCAAAGACAAACCTGGTAAGTTTTTAATTCCATAGACTAAATATACGCAAGGATCATGACTGCTTCTTCACCCAACACTGTGTTTTATCCGACACATAATACCAGTTTTGTTGTAATGCATAACAGTTTTATTACATTCCATTCTCCGACTTGTCGCTCGTATCTAAAACCAGGCCTTAGTATAATGCTGACTGTGCCCGCGCTGAGTCGTGTAAGGAGTTAGCATATCAAGCTTGGGTTCAAGCCCGCGATCGCAAAGCTAGTGCTACGAGAATACTATAGATCCTGCAAGCGCACGCTACAAAAGGCACGATTTGACCACGTTAGACATATCGGGAACAAATTGGCGTCTTACCCTCCCGGTAGCAAGCAGTTTTGGTCCTTGTCTAAATCCGTCGAGTCGAATTTCTGCCGTCCTAGTTTGCCTCCAATGCAGAAGCCTGACGGAACATTAGCCCACACCGCAACTGAGGAAGCAAATTTATTTGCCTCTCTTTTCGCGAGTAATTCGCGTTTGGATGCAGGTCCCAAAACACTACCTACCTTACCTCGTTGTGACTATTCTATGTCGGAGGTCACAATACACCAGAAAGAGGTACGGCGGGAACTTTGCAAACTAAACGTGAATAAGGCAAGTGGACCTGATTGTATTCCTGCAAGGGTGCTTAGGCAATGTGCGCCTGAGTTGTCTCCGGTACTGACACGCCTTTACCGCCTCTCCCTCGAGCAGGGAGTTGTGCCGAAGTCGTGGAAGCTCGCCAACGTACAACCCGTACCAAAGAAGGACAGCCGTGCCGACCCGGCCAACTACAGACCGATCGCCATTACTTCCATCATTTATAAAGTGATGGAACGAGTGCTAAACAGTAAGCTGCTGGGGTACCTAGAATCTAACGACCTACTGAGCGACCACCGGTTACGGTACGGTTTTCGCCGTGGTCGTTCAACTGGTGATCTTCTAGTGTACCTCACGCACTACTGGGGCGAAGCTATTGAGAAACACGGCGAAGCCTTGGCTGTGTCTTTAGACATCTCAAAAGCTTTTGATAGAGTCTGGCACGATAGCTTTTTCAGCAAGCTTCCTGTGTACGGTATCCCTGATGGTTTCAGCACTTGGATCTCCGACCTCCTGAGCGAACGGTCAATTAGAGTAGTCATTGATGGCTGCTCTTCAGATCCAATGGCTATCAATGCCGGAGTTCCTCAGGGGTCTGTTCTCTCCGCGACTCTTTTCCTGCTGCACATCAATGACTTGCTCTGTCCTGGCATTGTTGGGTACGCAGATGACAGTACTGTCATGGAGAGGTACGTGTCCAGTGCTGGAGCTAAACTAGAGGAAACCCAGTCTCTTCGGGAGAATTTGGTGAAACGAACGGATGAGATTCTACGACGTGTCTCCCAATGGGGAGACAACAATCTGGTAACGTTCAATGCTGCCAAAACCCAGGCATGTCTCTTCGCCGCAAAAAAGAGTCCGTTCAACTGGACTCCTACTTTCAGAAGTGTGTCTGTACCCATAACCGACCATCTTGAGCTTCTTGGTATGGAGTTGTCAGCCAATCTGAACTTCGGCGCTGCCATTGAGTCCAAAGCTCAGACTGCGGCCAAAAAGCTGGGCATCCTTAACAAAGTGAAGCGGTACTTCTCTCCTGAACAGCTTTTAACCTTGTACAAAGCACAAGTTCGCTCCTGAATGGAGAACTGCTCTCATCTGTGGGATGGCTCAGCTAAATACCAACTAGCCGCTCTGGACTCCGTGGAGCGTCGAGCCAGGAGGCTGATTGGTGACATGAAGCTGGTGGAGACTAAGCTTGATAGTCTAGACCACCGCCGTAAAGTTGCCTGCTTGTCGGTTTTCTACAGACTCTACTTCGGGAAGTGTGTTCATGAGCTCCATATGCTCATTCCACCAAGTCCATTTTACCAGAGGACCACCAGACGTACGGCGGGTTACCATCCATACTTGGTTGATACCAACTATACGCACTAAGCGCTTCGCTTCATCCTTCATAATGCGCACAGTCAAGGAATGGAATTCACTTCCGCCGACGGTGTTCCCTCTTTCTTACAACTTGAGCTCAATCAAAGCGAAAGTCAATAGGCACCTTCTGGGTAAGCTCGCTACATCGTCGACATCTTCTTTACCTCTTAGAGGGACAATGATGTGAAGAGCAAACCCATTATACAGGGTGGCCCATTTATCGTGGATCAAACGAATCAGGGTGGTAGCAGAGGTGATTTCCAATAAAAAATCTTTCTACAGCATGGTCATAACTTAATTGCATAAATGTTATGGTCATTTTTGTTTTTTTTTTAAATAAACTACCGTTTTTTGTACAATTTAATGAATACAGAAAAAAGTTGATAAAAAACAACAAAACAAAAGGTGTTGTATTATGACTAGATAATGTATCATTACGAAAAAAAATGAATTGCAGCTCTGGGTGCCAAATTTAAAAAGCAATCCATTTTTTCTTGTCAATTTTGAAGGATTACAAAAAATTACTACTCTCTTTGAGAACACCCTGTGAAAAAAGAATGTACTACAGAAAAGTGACCCTGTATTAAAAAAACTTGCTGATTTAATGCTGATTGAAATGAGGTATTACACTTTAGTGTCAGTTTTTTATTTCAGGTTTTATGCGAGTTTTTTTCATGTCAAGGAGCAAATTTTACGAGCAAAATTAACGTAATTGTCTGAAGGCACGTCTGTTATTCATGATTTGTACTTTAGCAGTCTCGAGATTTTGTCGTAATTCTTGTTCAGTGTTGTTCTCTCTTTGATATTACCACTTCTTTGAAATAGCCCCAAATAAAAAAATCTAATGGATTAAGGTCGGGCGACCGGTTTTAGTTTACTAACAACTCGATTCGAGGCGGAGCTATTGCGTGGCCACCCCGGTCGCCCGACCTTAATCCATTAGATTTTTTTATTTGGGGCTATTTCAAAGAAGTGGTATATCAAAGAGAGAACAACACTGAACAAGAATTACGACAAAAGCTCGAGACTGCTAAAGTACAAATCATGAATAACAGACGTGCCTTCAGACGATTACGTGCCAATTTTATTAGGCGGTGCAGACTTTGCATAATAGTTAGAGGTAGAAATTTTGAACATTTAATGTAAAAAAAATATTTAATAAAATTATCAACTCATAATTCTTGTTCTTTTATTTCAATATGTTTTTTTAATTACCAACATAATTTTTATTCAAATTTTCCTTTCTAACTTTGCTCCTTGACATGAAAAAAACTCGCATAAAACCTGAAATAAAAAACTGACACTAAAGTGTAATACCTCATTTCAATCAGCATTAAATCAGCAAGTTTGAGAAGTACAAAGCAGTTCTAGCAATCCAACGCACAAACAACTTGCCGTTTATGGAAAACTAAAACCGGTCGCCCGACCTTAATCCATTAGATTTTTTTATTTGGGGCTATTTCAAAGAAGTGGTAATATCAAAGAGAGAACAACACTGAACAAGAATTACGACAAAATCTCGAGACTGCTAAAGTACAAATCATGAATAACAGACGTGCCTTCAGACAATTACGTTAATTTTGCTCGTAAAATTTGCTCCTTGACATGAAAAAAACTCGCATAAAACCTGAAATAAAAAACTGACACTAAAGTGTAATACCTCATTTCAATCAGCATTAAATCAGCAAGTTTTTTTAATACAGGGTCACTTTTCTGTAGTACATTCTTTTTTCACAGGGTGTTCTCAAAGAGAGTAGTAATTTTTTGTAATCCTTCAAAATTGACAAGAAAAAATGGATTGCTTTTTAAATTTGGCACCCAGAGCTGCAATTCATTTTTTTTCGTAATGATACATTATCTAGTCATAATACAACACCTTTTGTTTTGTTGTTTTTTATCAACTTTTTTCTGTATTCATTAAATTGTACAAAAAACGGTAGTTTATTTAAAAAAAAACAAAAATGACCATAACATTTATGCAATTAAGTTATGACCATGCTGTAGAAAGATTTTTTATTGGAAATCACCTCTGCTACCACCCTGATTCGTTTGATCCACGATAAATGGGCCACCCTGTATAATAAATAAATAAAAAATAAAAAAAACCCTTGTGTTCCCCTTGCCCAGGAAGTAGGGCTTGGAGAGAGGGCACACGCGGCTGGTGCGGTGCACGTAGACCGGCATCCCACTGTAGTGCCGCACCATCATCCAGTCCAGCGGCAGCACCGCGAAGTGGTTCACGCCTCTCTATGTGAAGCAATGTGACTGACCCTAGTATTCCCCTTGCCCAGGAAGTAGGGCTTGGAGAGCGTGCACACGCGGCTGGTGCGGTGCACGTAGACCGGCATCCCGCTGTAGTGCCGCACCATCATCCAGTCCAGCGGCAGCACCTCAAAGTGGTTCACGCCTTTCTCTGTGAAGCAAATACAAACGTATCTATATATATATATATAAAATTCTCGTGTCACAATGTTCATTCCGTACTCCTCCGAAACGGCTTGACTGATTCTTATGAAATTTTGTCAGCATATTGAGTAGGTCTGAGAATCGGCCAAAATCTATTTTTCATATCCCTTAGTGTTATGGGTTGTCCTCAATAATTAATATGGTAAAACAATGATTGCCGGGTCAGCTAGTTTATTTTAAAAGTATCACATATTGTGCCATGCAATGGGGGACCACCATTTATAATACACTCTTTTGCAAAAAAAACGGGCACCTAAGGAAATTTACGTTCTAAGGTCGATTTGAGTTAATTAAATGAAATTTATTTCTTTGACGTAGTCTGTATACTTATAATCGTGTAAATTAATGCGCGTGAAGTGAGTTCGGGCAACTAAAAGAAAAAAAAAACGATGGATTCTTTAAAACCGATGTACACGCCCAAACAATAAGAGGTGGTCGGCAATAAAGATAAGATTTTTTTTACTTTTTTTAATTAAATAAAGTTACGAATGTAAAAACCTAATACCGAATGTGACCTCCTCTTGCCAAAATCACAGCTTGAATCCTTCTGGGCATGCTTTCCACGATGTTTTTAATAACGTTTTGAGGAATTCGTTCCCACTCTTCTGCAATGACTCTTTTTAGCTCCCTGATGTTTTGTGGAGCAGGTTGCACTGATCTTACACGTCTCTTTAGAACATCCCAGACATGCTCAATTGGATTGAGGTCAGGACTTCGAGCTGGCCAATCTAAACGACGGATCCCAACTTCTTGCATGTACGCTTCCACGTCGCCAGAACGGTGCGAGCGAGCATTGTCGTCCATAAAAATGGAATCTTCCCCAAGTGCAGTCAATGTGGGTTGTGCATATGGAATTAGGACTTCCATTATGTACCGATGTGCATTTAATGTTCCATTTTCTATGAAAACTAACTCCGTACGCTCCGTCGAATTAATTGCTGCCCAAAACATAACGGAGCCTCCGCCATAAGGAGTGATTTCTTCGAAACACACTTCCGCATAGCGTTCCCGTGGTCTTCGCAGCACTCGCCGGCGTCGGTCCTCTCCACACAAAGAGATTCTAGCTTCATCAGAAAACAATACTTTATTCCAGTCCTCCAGAGTCCATGAAGCACAGTTCCGAGCAAACTGAAGTCGAGCAACACGGTGCTCACGGAGTAATTTAGGGCCCCGAGCTGGGCGGTAACTCCTGATATTGGCAGCCAAAAGCCTCCTCCTGACCGTCCAAAGCTAACTTCTACTCCTCTTACTTCTTCAAGGCTCTTCTTCAGGTCCACACTTGACGCCTTACGATTCCGCAACGCCTGACTCACCAAAAAGCGGTCATCTCTTGGTTCTGTGCATCGTTTTCTTCCCGAACCGGGTCTTCTTTTGACCGAACCGGTCTCTTGATACCGTTGCCAAGTCCTCTGGACAGTTGAACGACTCACATTTAGCCGCTGAGACACGTAAGTTTGCGAACAACCTTCTTCAAGTAGGGCTATAATTTTACCGGCCCTTATCGCTTTATCACTCATATCAAAAAGTGGTATTTAATGTAAAAATAAAGATTAAATTGTTTAATTTGCAGAAAATGTCCAAAAAGTTTTAAAATATCGTAATCAGTTAAAAATCGTTTCAGCAATTCGCGCCATTAGTAAAGCAATTTTAGAATAATCCACAATAATCATTATTTTTCTTTTATTAATTTCAAATTTTAAATTTGGAACGTAAAGAATCATGCCAGGATGCTTCAAATAACATGCCAATATATCGTCAAATTAATAAAACCTATTTCTTGTTCTTCTTCATTAAAGTAGAGGAAAAAATCTAAAGTGCCCGTTTTTTTTGCAAAAGAGTTTATAAAGTAAATGGGGTTGAGAGAGAACCACAGCCTTGATTCACAGAAAAGATTAAAACATATTTTTGTGGTAGTGTTACTTGTTGTCTAAGGCATCAGATTTTTTTTCGAAAAAAAAAACAATATCCAAATCTTGCATAGTGTAAAAAAACGTAAATCAATAAAACAATATAAGTATTACTCTACATTAAAATTGACTTTTCAAATTTAGTAAAACACGAATTGGTTTCTTTCTACCCTAAACTCTGCCACTAGGTTTTTTTTTTTTTTCAATTTAATAAACAGCTCTCCAAGTTTAGTGCTTTGCATCTCGAACTTGGGTTTTATCATGAAACATTTAAAAAGTTTCTACCTTCAAGCACAATCTTCTGCCTGGTGATGTAGGCCTTCTCCTTGGGCTTGGGCACGCCCTTGAACCCCTCGGGCAGGTCCTCCTCCAGCATCTTCTCAATCTCCTCCTCGGGCAAGTCCTCGGATTTGCCTGCAAACGGTTGCTCAGTGTCTTTTATAATACAAGGCAGATATTGTCAAGTTTTAATGGAAAGTGCAGTCTCTCTTGAGTCATTTATTAATTTGATTATTTAATAAATGCTCACAAAATCAGTTACCAAAAAACAAAAAAAACGAATTACATCTGAAAAATATTCAGATAGACTGGAACTCTACTGGCACAACTAATACAAAATATAGAACTAGTGGCACCCGAGACTTTGTTTGCGTGTAAACCTTTTATCTTCACAATCCCTAGCCCTCATAACTATACCGAATGGTGCCATCTATCGGTAAGCTATGAGTTGATTTAAAAAAAATTACATAAGATTGAAATTCGAAAAGACAAATACACTTTAAAAAATATTTTCGACTTCGGTCATCCAGGGAGGATTCGAACCCCCGACCTTTGGAACTCTGGTCCAATGTTCCAACCTTACTGAGCTACCAAAAACCATAATGAAGTCATTGAATTTTGTAAGTGCTTTCTAATGCTTTGAGCCAGCATATGTTTCATCAGAGATTGTGGGAGACACCCTCAAATCACCCAAGAGAAATATTTTTACAAATATTTAACAATTTGTTCAGATGAAACGGGCTAAATTTTATTTATTAAATTTTTTTTTCACAACACTATTTTTTAAATTCGAAAAAACATTACACTTTGTACACTTAAAATAATTTGTAGCGGGAACAAGTAGCCTATGTCACTCTTCAGCCTCTTACCTACCTCCATACACAAAAATCATATGGTAACATTGCTCTGTTGCAACATGAAAGAAAAATAAACAAACAGACAAACAGAATTTTCCGTTTATAATATTAGTAGGGATGTAAGAAGGTCATGTAGACCACATAGCATGAAACAACAACCATATAACCAAAGTATGAAAAAATATTACAACTATTGTAAGTCTGTATAATACTTTGGTGTCTGAGGCAGGAATTAAGCCTGTACTCATCAGATAAACAGTTCATTTAGCTTTATTTATCTACTGCACAAATATTTCTTTATGTTTGCAATGAGAATTGAAAAAAAATAGTAAATACTACCATCAGAACTATAGGAGTCATCGTCATTGCTGTCTTCATCATTTGACTTCACCTCGTCAAGCACTTGGAATTCCTTCAGCTTCTCCAACTCTTCAGGAGTCACAAAATTCTCGTACTTATCTCTCACATT
This sequence comes from Pyrausta despicata, assembly GCA_963921415.1. Taxonomy (NCBI): domain Eukaryota; kingdom Metazoa; phylum Arthropoda; class Insecta; order Lepidoptera; family Crambidae; genus Pyrausta; species Pyrausta despicata. Next base: position 1,360,412 of record OY992865.1, read on the forward strand.
TTCAACTTCATCCTCGGGTGGTTCAAGTGATATGCTATCCTCATTGGATTTCAATTTCTTTGCCGGTGGCTCACATTCTTGTGCTGACTCACTCATTTTGTTAATCTACCTAAAAGTAATGAGTATCTTAACACATCAGTATTATTTAAAAATAATAACAGGGTTTGAAATTAGAATTTTGGGAAATATTAACAAAAGTTCAGTGAATTAGCACATGCAATTTTGTGATGCACTACATACTGGAAGTGGGCCAACATTTCATTAAATACCTACTTGTTATTCTTTAAAAATATTACTTTGAGGGTGGGCCTATGTTAGTGTTTATTACTTTAAATGTGGGTATTTTAAGTCTCTATGCAGCATGTGTAGTGGTGGCAGAGAGTGTTTGCAATTTTTTTAATGAATCATGCAAAATTACTGTTTCTATGATATTGGTCATTTATTGATCATTTTAACCTGCTTTTTATCCAGAGGTAGCATATATAAAAGAATCCTTCATGTTTTTTTTTGACATCCAGAGATGAATGAATATAACATTTCCTACTAAACAGTTCTAATAGAACATTAGAAAGAATTTTAAATAAAAAAAAGAAGAAATTAGTTTACATAAATAAAGGTATAGTGATTCTAACTTACCAAACAAACAATAAAATGTAGAATTAGTAACATGAAGTTTTTTAATATTATCCTGCCTGGCAAAATAACCTTACCTTATTCTTTTTTATTGTAAGTAAAAAGACTAACCAAAATGCAAAAGATAACATATAAAAAAATCTGTAGGTACACTATCCCTTACTACACAACTCATGCTGGGACAAGTAATCAGCTCAAACGAAGAACTCAACTCAATAGAACAACTTGCTGATAACTTGATAGTTTTCTACAAGTCTTGAACAAACCCATATATATCAGAATACAAAAACATGGTTATTCACAACCCAACTACACCCAATTGCAGAAAGATAGTCCACAAATAGCGATGGCGCTAAAATGCCAATGTACAACAACAATTGGATTTTATCCATCGCTCGCTGTAGACTTTCGCGTACAACACATCCCCGTAAGACGCGAGAGAGTACCGGTGAAGAGGGCAGAGTTCCGGGGGCCTAGCGGCTCCGACAGCGACAGAGGCTAGGCCCCCGGGAAACTGCGGTGGCGTGGCGCCTTCGTGCAGCGATGATTATCCCAATGCTGGAAAATAATACGTGAAAACCTACCTGCAAAACGGCCATGACATTTACCCGACAATTTTCTTTGTTGTTTGAAGAAATGTTAAAATGATGTCAATACATAACGAATTCGTATTAGAAATAACTTTAAACAAATTTGGTTTAGGTACTTTCAAAGGATAACAGCCGTTTTACAAGTTTATTTTATAAAGTGACGCTGGCTTGAGGTTACTTACCTACTTGACCTATTTTTAATTGAATAATATTTACAGTGGCTACCCAATGCAACAAAGTGATCTACACTAAAATGATGCAGCCAATAAAAACTACACTCGTGTTGAAAATCACTTCACTTTCTCACATTCAACAAGAAAAAACAGCAAAAAAATTCAAACAGCACAGGAAAGCGGCCATGCTATGTTCCTGTCTGTGTGACATTTTAATTAACGTCAGCTTCCTTTATGCTTGCTTGATTTTGTTGGTAAAATGGTCAATACTCTAGATTTGAATTTCAATGATATCAATATGAGTATTTTTGGTGTATACAGGAGCGCTCTTGTTTTTTTATTAAGTTTTACTTACGGCCTTGGAGCTTAATATCCAGCCAAAGTCCATAATTAAATTTAATTATTTTAAGTTAATTTAATGACACCAGCACCACAGATTACTAAATAGTTACTACGTAACAGATAAATCACTCCATAGAAAAATTTCGATACCTACAGCGTTAATAAACTACTTTTTCTGCCGCGTACAAAAATGCACCTACAGCTCTAAGCAAAGTCACCATTGCTTCGCAGTTGCGCGAGACCACGTGACGTGAGACCGAGCGACAATCGAACTAGGGTTGACACTTTCGGTAAAAATATTTCAACCACATTTTTCTAAAATGGTATTGGATTGACTGTTGTTGAAATAATACATTATTCATATTATTGTCATTTCGCTAATTAATTAGTCATTAGTCGACTAAAACACCACGTCGAGTAGGTAGGTAGGTAGGTACGCACAGTTCGTAGGTGGTGCGCAGCCCATAAAAAGATCGACTAATAGGTACTTAGGTATTATTTCGATAAAGTAATTGACTTGTTTCACTGTAGGTATTACATTTTAATTCAATAAAGCCGAACCCCAATTTACCTGAATTTATCCAATTTACCTACGTAGGTACCACCTACTAATTTGTTTGTTTTCATACTTTGTAAATAAATGACTAACTTACCGGGTAATAATTACATTATTTTAACAAAAAATAAAAAAAGAAAGCGTTTTATTTTCTTAGTATTCGACCTACACCCATAATCAGCACATAAATTTCCACCACCAGAAGTCAATTTTCTTAAATAAAACTAACGTTTAAGGGTTGAAGTCAGAATAAACGACCATAACTCACACAAAGTCCGGTTAGTAACGTTACTCACTATTTCAAGACTAAAATTATTCAAATCGGTGTAGCCGTTATCGTGTTTTAGCGAGACTAATGAACAGCAATTCATTTTTATATATAAGATAAGACTAGTGGACCCGACAGACGCTGTCCTGCCCGTTATTTTCGAAATTTTTCCATATTTTCTCATCGTTTAAACCTTCCCTGGATCAAGATTGAAATACTGTTCTGATCAAATGAAATAATAAAAAATACAGTGTTATCGCCTATACAGTGTGGTGTTTTGGTGGTGTACATCCTCTTAGGTGATGATTGTGCTCATGAATATGAACAACTTTTACTATGGGGCCAACTCTGTAACTCAACAAAAAAACAGGTGTTCCATACATTTTGGTCGAGTAGGTATTGACAATTAAAATTTATCAAAGAAAATTTATAAAAAAAAATATGAAAATCGGTATATAAATGTGAAAGTTATTGATTAAACAATACAATCGAATTGAGAACCTCTACTTTTTTATTTGAAGTCGGTTAAAAAACCTTTTGCTACTCAGACTAAGACAAATCGAAGATTCGAAGCATAACTCACTTTTTAAAGTCATTGACGATAAATGACGACTGTAGTTTAAAAACCGATTTAATTCGATTCTATAATAACATGTTACTCACAATGAAATAAAATCCTGTGAGTAACAATAAGCTATGTGAACAAGCCCTAAGTCACGTAACGTTATTTATAGGAATGAAATTAATGAATCATAACCTCTAAAATATGTCGCTACAATCACAAATATCATACCTTGAAAGCAATTGTCTCTGTTTTGTATTCAACAAAATACGCTATTTCAAACATTATATCTGAACCAGCTTAACTCACCTTGGAATTCACAGGAGTCACTTGTTATTCACAGGAATATTTTGACGTGACAACGTCTTAAATTAGGTTGCGGCTCGGAGTCACTCATGAAAAAGTGTAACGCCCGGTAACATAACGATGAGTCACCGAACGAGAGAGAGGCCTGCCGGACCGGCGAATGCCTTGCGTCTCTCTCCCACTCAAACATGATCGGTGTCACGTAAAATCTTCGCCCGTAAAACCGACTTTACAGGCAACCGTTTTTACAACCGTTAGTAGTGGCCACAATCACCGTTACCTTCTGGTGTACAGGAAAGATTTTTGTCACATTCTTTTATAAAACATAATTAAATAGTTATAGACGTAATAATAACAAGGAAACTTAAGAAAATAATAGTTTCGTCTTTGCTTTATAGACTTACTAGCTGTCCCGGCAAACGTTGTTTTGCCATATAAATGTTTAAGGTGGACAACCCTTATCACTAAGGGGTATAAAAAATAGATGTTGGCCGATTCTCAGACCTACTCAATATGCTCACAAAATTTCATGAGAATCGGTCAAGCCGTTTCGGAGGAGTAAGGGAACAAACATTGTGACACGAGAATTTTATATATTACTAGCTGTGCCCGCGACTTCGTCCGCGTGGAATTTTAACTGTTACCGCCTTCACCGCGTGGAGGTACTCCCAGCCTATGCTACTGTTTAACATGACCCAAATGCAGGCATACCTGCGACTCTATAACAGGTACACACAATGAGTTCCCTTAGTTAGGTAGGGTGATTAATTCATCCCAAGTTTAGGCCAGTTAACACTTAGTCACTTGGCGTCAGTTATTATATATTTCACTGTCTAGGTAAAACTCAATCAAATGAAAAAATCCCATCAAATTCAGTCCTGTAGTTTCTGATATTCAATTTCCTGCCTACACTCTTAGTCTATTGGCGTGATTATTGCAAGTGATGCTGAGTCAAATAAAAAAGTCCCATTAAAATCGGCCCAGTAGTTTCCGAGATTCAATTTTCTGCCTACCCCCTTAGTCTATTGGCGTGATTATTTCTATCCTTCTTTACCTTCCAAGTAATGTTGAGTCAAATAAAAAAAAGTCCCATTAAAATCGGTTTAGTAGATTCTGAGATTCAATTTCCTGCCTGCCCCCTAAGTTCATCGGCGTGATTATTTATATCCCAGTTTACTCTCCAGGTGATACTGAGTCAAATAAAAAAAGTCCCGTCAAAATCGGTCCAGTAGATTCTGAGATTAGCCCGGACAAACAGACAGACAGACAAAATTTTTAAAAATTGTTGTTTTGGCTTCTATTACGGTCATTAAGACCCCCTGTAACAATTTTTCATAAAAATCTTCAATGTACAGAAATCGATCTTTTACAGTCTTATTATATGTATAGATTATATAGAGAAGAGATTAAGTAAATGAACCAAGAAATATTGCTATTTTGATTATTTTCCACTTTTTAATTTTGTGTTACTCAAGAGGACACTCCAATTTTGTATGGAACTGAAATAGGTGACTTTTGTTTGATTAGTTATTGTCGTTATAATTACGTTCCTTATATAACTTTAATGACTCAGTCCTTCTGAATATTAAATGTATTTAAACAAAAACCTATTTATATCCTTTGATTACATGAATTAATCTACACAGAAGCTAAAACATGTAGAGGACATATATTTTTTAATCCATGTACGATTATTTTGACTTCTACTCTTAACAAGCACATATTACTTACTTGGTTCGTATGATAACTAAATTGATCGTAACACGAATAATAATTATAGTGCGTCGTGAGCGCGTCTGACGGTTGTTGGCAGCCCACTGAATTCGCACCGCCGGCTGTGCAGGCGAGAGTAGGCTATTACCGCGCGCAAGTAGGTACATCGAGTGAGAGGCCTGCCAGCACTTTGCAGTAGACTAGCCTTTCTTCGGGAGTTTACAGCCAAAGAGGAATTCAGGTCATAATAAATCCTATATACACTCAATGATGAAACAAGAAGGATATTTTTTTTGATTGTTTAGGGATACTATTATAATATAATTAAAATACGTAAACTTTACATATTTAAATGATTTATTCAAGTAAGAGATAATTTGTTACAACCAAAAAAGATTAACATTTTATTACAGCTACAAGACAGTATCACAGAAAGTTGCGTCATAGATAGAGTTAACCCTTAAATGCATAGTGATGTAAATCTACACCGCACTCTTTAAAAGCCCAAGACTTAATAAGCTGTGTGCCAAGGTCGTACTTTTTAACTAAATTAAAAAAAATATATTGACCCGATTGATTTCTGAACGCAACAACGAACTTTTGACAGTTAACTTTTTTAAAATGTTTGTTTTCCATAAGTTTGGCGCCTTATAGTTATAACGCTGATTCCCGCAGACTTTATAATTAGCTTTTTGGTAAAAAAGTGGTGAAAACTTATACGAAAAATTGTTTCTGAAAAGGATAAAAGGTAAGTCTAACCTATTTATATATTAGTTTTGATATTAGAGCCGTTTTTTGAGAAATATCGTACGAATTTTGAACGATGTATTTATACATCAACATGCAAAATCAGTACTGTTGCAATTCATTATTTTCTTCCGTGACGCTTATAGTCAATGTGAAGTATATGTTATTATTTTCGTATAAATTGCAAAAATGTTGTCATTATTTGAAAATGAAAATATTCTTTTTGTTTGGTGTATACTTTTTTTGCCAATATACCTTATTTAATTTTTTATTATACTCGTAGATGGCGAAGCGATTACAAGACAGTAACATAGAAGATTTATTGGCTGCTTTAGAAGATGGTGATGTGTCTGAAGATGGGTTGGATGACGAGAATGATGATGAGGAAGAGTTTTATAATGATGCCAGGGAAATTATGGATGATTTACTGGAAGAAGACGTTACCAACGACTATGAAGTTAACGATGGACCTACTCCTGAAGTTGGTGCTCCTGAAGAAGCTCCTGACGACCCGCCTCTCATTGATGATGAACAGGACATCCAGCACTTCGATAAACGGAAACTTATTTGGAAGATAGGTAACTTATCTTACAATGAAACCACAATAGCTCATGAACCCATCCCCCCTGAAGAAAACATTTCAAATCTGGACACACCTTATAGATGTTTTAGTCATTTCTTCACACACGTACGGGTACACACGAAGAAAGGACAGCGCACTTTGATGGAGTAGATTTTTCAGCAACGGTGTGGAAAGACAATAAGGTGGTGACGTTATTGTCAAATTATATAGGCTCACAGCCGATAGGAAAAGTCGTGCGATACGACAAAAAACAGAAACGTAAGATTGAAGTGCCTTGTCCCAAAATTGTACAGGAGTACAATATGCATATGGGTGGAGTCGAACTTATGGATAGCTATTTAGGACGCTATCGCATCAGAGTCAGGAGTCGCAAATGGTACCTTCGATTATTTAATCACCTTGTAGACTTGGCTGTGATAAATTCCTGGGTTTTATTTTAAAAAAAAACAGATCGCTAAAGGTATCCCCAAAAAACAACTGCCAAATCTTGGTCAGTTTCGCAATGAACTAGCTGATGCCCTCTGCAATATGGGATCCAGTAATGGGAATAAAAGAGGACGACCAAGCAATAACTCTCTGGACCAAGAATTACACGCAAAGAAGCAAAAAGGTGCCAGTCATCCAGTTCCAAGTGTCGATGTTAGGAAAGATGGTGTTGATCATTGGCCTATCTTTTCTAATCGTCTCAGATGCAAAATACCTGATTGCAAAGGGACAACACAATGGTCATGCTCAAAATGTAATGTGCCTCTTTGCTTGAATGCAAGAAATAACTGCTTTAGAGATTTTCATCTGTAGTAGTAAGTAAGGTAACCGATTTTGCATAGTGATGTAGATATGCATCAACAATTTTTTTTTCAAATAAAAGATTATTTTTATTATTCAGATTTTTTTCATTATTTTTCCCATAATCTATGAATAATTTCCCATCTATTTAAAATTATTAGAATTCAAAACAAAAAATTGTGCATTTAAGGGTTAAAGTAATGACAGCAATACAATTTTCATCTAACACGTTATTTTTTTTATATTTAATAATCCAGCGTATTCCAACACAGTATAACATGGAAAAACGTTCAACACAGCTTCTGGGGTCTTTTTACGACGTTTTTTTCAGCTAAAACGCTAGCAGCGCTGCTACTGAGCGGAAATCGAATTCGAAATGGTTCATTCTTTGAACGTTTCTATTTGATTTACGAATTCAAACTCATGTATACGAACACGGCATAAGGCGGTAGTTTCTACAAATACTTCATTTCATTTCATTTCATTTATTGACATTTGTGTGGGATACTAGGTGTGTTACATTATATGGATGGTACTTTTATTTTGTTATAATTATGTAAGTTTTTAAATAATCTTATTGCAAAAATCATTATCTTTTTTGTACAACCCCTCATAGTCTCCAATATTTTTAAAATTTGGCAAACAGCATAGATATGATCATTACAACACCCTGCTCCAACTGGTGGTCCTTATGCACTCTTATTACATTTCCTTTTCATATACTTTTCATGAACGAGGATTGACTTTTTGTAACTTGCAGTATCAGGATTTACATCCATTGACGATTAATATCTAAGCAAACAGTCGAAAAATATGATGTTGACTTCATAAGCACCACATTTTGTAAGCAGACACGAAATATGCAGCCGTCAGTGTAGTCTCAAAATGGCGGCATACATTAAAGATTAAAGCCCGCTTCACACGTTGGGCGAACAGTTGGCCAAAAAACTACCGCTATTAGACATTAGAATAAAGGACCAACAAAGCGCCGATCAATGTAGATGCCAAAGATTTTTTCTTAGTACCTACTTTTATTGGATGATAGTGTGGCGACCTCTACCATTCGCCATCACAAGTGCATACCTAACGGCGAGCACAACAGCGAGAGCTGATACGGCTCCATAACGCTAGATGGCGCTGTTAGCCTAGTACCGGCCGCACATGAACCGCGGTATATAAGATTTCGATCCAGAATAATATAGATAGACAAATCAAGATGATGTCTATCGGACCTTGGTCCCCGACCATAACACCCGGTCGGAAGCGCTTTCCTTTAGCTTCCTAACTCGAAATAAGTTGCGCCAAAATATGTTTCACAGAAGACGTGTTCATAACTGCAGCATATTGATAACGTTATGCTATATTTAAATAACCTATTATGTTTTAGATGTCGTTATGCTTCGTTTGCTCGTTCTGTTATCGTTGTCGATAAGATATTTGTTGGATCGTGTTTTAAGTGTAATTAACGTGTTGAATGAATAATTTACTACAATTATTTTTGCAAAGTATGTATACCATCCGCCTTTTTAGCAACATCGTTAACATTAACAAAATGGCCCCAAAAATTTTATTTTTGGTTTATTTTCCTTCTTTTACGGAGAGAACAGTAAGTGAGTATCGTGATAAGTTTTGCGAATTAACAATGAAAAAAAATTTATTGATAACAAGCTACATAATTTAATGAACTTCGTTCGTTTTCTAAAATCTGCTTGTTCCTAGCACGTTTACATTTATTTTGCATTCTATTATGGCGGCAGCGGGAACATCATAGGCGTAGTATTTCCAAAATGGAGAGAAAGCCCTTTTGATTTTCTTGTAGCTAGGCTATTTATCTAGTCAATTACAATCTATCCAACCAGTACTTTTTATATTCCACACTAACAGCGGGCGCGGCGTATCCAAAATGGCGGCACCGCGGAAGACAAACAAGATGGCCGCTCAACATCTCCCGGGCCGGTTTCATGTGCTGCTAGTTGTTGTTCTCCAAGAGGCGCTCGTTCCTGGCGTGCTTGCCCCGCTTCTGCCGCCTCTGCTGCGGCGGGTCGGCGACGCTGACGGCGGCGGCGACGATGCCGGCGTCGGGTGCTGCGGCCGCGGCCTGCGCGAGCTGCCCCCGGGCTTCGACGAAGAACATCACGTCGCGGAGCTGCTCCTTGAGATCGCTTACCTGGGGATGGAAAATAAATTTATTTATTTATTTATTGGAGAACACAACAGATTACATCAAGTCTTAATCGAGCAGCACATAGTTATCAGTTCAGCACAAGAAAATAATCCTAAAATGTGTTTTCACTGCATAACCTAAATGAAAAGGAGAAATACATGCATTATCATAGGATAAATTTGTGTAATGTTGTTTAATGATCAATATAGTTATTTAAACATGAATTAAACTAAACATGACTAACATTAAAATGTTTTAAACATTACAATTACAATGTATAATGTAGTGGTAATATAAATGGACATTAGCAGCAGTTTCAACACGTAGGTTACATAATCCTGTTGCCTCGTTTTAACACGCTTTTATTAGCTCGGGCTGTATATATGTACGAGTATGTATGTAACGGAATCTTTTCACGAACTTCCAGAAATCGGATTAATTTAAAACTTTGTACGTATCAAGTATCAAGTACTGATGACAATGCAATAATTTGATAAGAGTTTTCCATTAACCTTATTACTTTAAAAAAAATAAAAATAAATAATAGTTTAAAAAACTATAAAAACACGTTTTTATTGCTAACTAAAAAAGAGAAAATAATTTATGAGTACACGGAATTTATATTACAGTAGATTTAAAAGCGTGTGGCAAGTATAAAAAGAGAACTATGAAAACAACTTAAAGTGCAGTGCACCCCACGTTTTTTACTCTACTGTAATATGAATTTTTTGTACTCAGCATTAAAAGCGTGTCTATTTTTAAACTTGAAACTGGCTACGCGCAAGTCGTGTGAACCAAAATAGTAAAACAAAAGAACGTAGGTATTCACAAATAATGAAACTACGTTATAAAGCGAACGTCCACAGGCCGGCATCGCACGTAAGGGAATTTAGTTTGCTTTATAGTCCTCCTGGCCGATTTCGACCATGGCAGCCAATCTCAACAGAGATCAGCCAACTACGCAGGAGATATTATAGGGCACAAGTGTGAGCGCAATACACAGGTGCACACTCACTATTCCATCACTCTCAAAGTTCGTTGAAACGGCAATCCGACATGACCGTAGAGAGATCAGGCGCAGGACCAACGGATTAACGTGCGCACCGAGGTACGGGGTCGTAACACCGCCAACTTCCAGACAATTTTTGGCTCAACCTGGGAATCAAACCCAGGATCTCTCGGATGTAAGGCAGAGACGTCATACGTAATACCGATCTACAAATATCCGATGGAAAGTGTCATCGGAAATCTGATTGCTGATACTCGCATCGGCAAGTGGACGCAGTGAAAAATTAATCCGTTACGTGTGATGCGTCCGATAATGACCTGTGAACGCCTGCCTTCACTCAGCAAGTGGCTTTGCACCAACCTTACTAGCAAACGGCGAAGTTGTCAAAGTCACTACGCGGCTTATGTTGAAGATAAGTATATCACGCTCATGAATTTATCGAACTATATGCATTACTGTGCAGGCTTACGTTGACATCTGTTTAGATAATAACAGTATGATATATTAGTTCAGTTATATGTTTAACTAACCAGTAACATCACAAGCATTTCATTATAGGATCGAACAACAAAATTATTGGAATGACAGGTGTTTGTCTATGGTATTCAATGGATCATTCAAATCAATAACTAACATTAACGTATATCAAGCCGCGTCCATATCTGAAGACAAAAGTATTGTGCGAAGTCATCTTGTGTCGGGCGTGTCCGGCGGGTGTCCAGCGACTTGAAAGTCACCGGAGAACCGGCTCGAGAACCTAATCAATCCACACTCCAGAAGTGGATCACCCAATTGAGTACAGTGCGTGCGGCCGTATCCAGCTCTTGTAACCATAGATTACAGTTGACCAGCTGCGGCCTGCGGTCTCATCTGCATAGAACCTATTTTCTACGCATTCTACAGGAACCGTGAAGTTTTTCATTGTGTGTAATGTCATAAGATGTAGGATTGTGTCTGCAGCGTAGGGGTTTGTCTATTTGTGTGGATAAGAGAAGTTGGCATACCTCCTTGAGGAAGCTGTCCTCGCGGCGCCGGGCGCGCGCCTGCCACTCGGCCTGGCTGCTGGCCAGCGCCGCCGCCAGCCCGCGCTCTTCCGACAGCTCGCTTTGTAGCGCCGATACTCTGACACAAACATTGATTAAGATCAAATAAATGTGAACAACGATCATGAGAGTTGATGGTCATAGAAAAAAGTGCATAGTCTAAGTATAAAATCATTTCTGTTATCAGTTCAGCTATCTATGTTGATAATCAAGGTTAAAACATTTAACGCTAGTAAAAAAGGCACTATTCCATTCGGGCCATGGGGGACAATGACGGGCGACACTTAAACATTCTGTTCGGGCCGCGTCGGACAATGATGACCGCGAGTCAGACCTATGTTCTATCTTTTGTATTGAGCCAACGGACAGCATTTCTTTAATAATTCTCTTATAAGCTGACCCGCGCGGCTCTCAAGATTAGTGTACTTCACTTGGTTCTCAAGTAAAGCACGGACTTTAAAAAAAAATTGGTTGCCTGTAAAGTCGGTATACGGGCGAAAGTTTTACGTGACAATGACTTTGAGTGGTAAAATAATTTTAATGTGAATATTCATTCGTATAACATGAACCGGTGTGTATGCCTATCTCTCTCACTCTCTCTCTCTCACTCTCTCTCTCTCTCTCTCTCTCTCTCACTCTCTCTCTCTCGCTCTGTCTCTCTCGCTCTGTCTCTCTCGCTCTTAGGCGGGTTAACTGTGCTCGAGTGGAAGGGACGCGTGCCTTTCACTTTTTATGTCTGTCTCACTCGCTCTTAGGCGGGCTAACCATGCCCGAGTCGAAGGGACGCGTGCCTCTCACTCGCTCTCATTGTGAGCGCGGAACGTGAGCGGAGCGTCGTAACGCAGTTTCTTGAAGTGTCACCCGGCAAACCAATTTATAAGACGTTGTCACGTCAAAATGTAGATTTTGGTAACGCAATGTAACATGGTAGTAAAACGCGTAAATAAATAAAGAGTTAAGATCGATAATATGCTAACCGCACGTCGATAATCTGGCCACTGGACTTCACTGGAGAGACATGGCGGGTCGCAGCGCGGGCGCGGGGATGTGAGTGGGTGTGGTCGACTACCTGACCGCGCCGATTTAGTTTCCGCTCGCTGAGGCCATTGGGGTCAATGATGTCCGACGCATAATAATATGATGTAAAGACTCTATAACAACTTTTGTGAATAAGATCCGCATTTATGTGTATAATGTAACGATTTAACAAAAAAAAAAAAACAAGCGACGTAAATTGTTTTTTTTTTAATTTTTACTTGGCTTGGTTGGATAGTGCAGTGTCGGACATCATTGACCGCGTTGGCGTTTAATGTGTTAATAGAAAATAAAGATATCAAAAAAGAACCAATCAGACTGCATAATACACCTTAAAAGAATAGCCTAACAAGATGGACCTTATCGATCCATAGGTAGATTAACTGATCTCTTCTCTTGAAAACACTTCAACTGGCAGCGAATTCCATTCCTTAGTACGCAACAGGAATGTAGATTGGAATCGCTTGGTGCGTAAAGGTAGTAATCTATAAACAAGGGTGGTGCCATGTTCACTCAAACCCAAAGCACTCACTTGTTGGTGACCTGCAGCAACTTCTTCTCGAGCGATTTGTTCTCCTTGGCCAGCGCAGTGACCTGGCCCTGCAGCGCCGACGCCGTGGCCTCCGCGTCGCCGGCGCGACGCCGAAGCAGCGCGCACTCCGCCGTGTGCTCGGACTCGATTCTAAAGTAAAGATAAATTTATTGTATAAAAATTAGCCTAATTACATAAAAAGAAAATCTACTGAACCAGATGTAAAAAAAATGCTTCCTACTATGTTAGTGATTGTAACCTAAACTAAGCAAATAATTTGCTTGTATTTTAAGTATCTATTCTTATTATGTAGGTTAGTGCTTACATGACAATTTATTAATAACACAAAAACAAATATACATTATTAAGAAAGTCAAAGTACATGCTCGTATTACATTATGTAACTGAAGGACTTATTATTGATGTATTAAATAGGTAAATTAATATTATGCTACTACTTTTAAAAAAAAATCTGTGTCATCATAAGATTTCCCCATGAGCCATTTTTGTAAACTTATTTTGCATATAGTTTTATTCATGGGGTAAATACATACGTACTAAAATAGATATTAAGTGAATAAGATTGTACCTGGTCTGCCAGTGTAAGGTGTTAGATGTTTGAGGGTATAAGCTTTCCTACACGTTATAGAAAAGGGAAAAGTCGACCACTTTCTTTTTATATTTTATTTGGAATAGGTTTGCTCTTGATCCAAGACTAAGCCCGAACGAGGCAAAGACTGGTCTACGATGGAGTGAGCTCACCTACAAGATGCCTGTTCACTCTAGCTTTGAAGATTTCTAGGTTGTAATTGCTTTATTGTTGTAATAACTTTGGTGTTATGGTCAAGAAGTTCACTATTAACTGAGAGGTCGCGGATGCAATACCCGCACTGTACAAACATTTGTGTGCATGAACATGTTTGTTTGTACTGGTCTGCGTGTTATATGTATTTATTTAAGTTTATTTATAATACCACTGTTGATTCTGATATCTGAAACACAAGTGCTTAAACTACTTACCACGGAGTCAGATCAATGTATGTGATGTTGTTGTATAAACAAATAAAAAAGTATGCTTCGCCGTATCTTACGTCTGTGATATCCACAGTTATTCTGTGACACTTTAAAATTAACATAATAATATAACAGAGGAAAAATCCATGCTTTATGCGTTTCGGACTACTCATGATGATAGACAGGAGTTGTTGGAACAGCACATAATACAGACAAATGAGGTAGCTAATGTCACTTACCAAAATATCACTAATTTTCTGGATTCAAAGGAGTTCAATGGTAAATTCCAAATGTAAAATGCTCCAACAATAGAAGAGGTGATATAGCCAAAACATCAGTTGTATAAACCACTAGACCCTCTTCTCGTAGAAAGTGTTAGTTCACTTTCTACGAGAAGAGGTTCTAGTGCGAGTAGTACGAGACACTCACTTGGCGATCTTCTCCTCGTAGAAGATGCGCTGGCTGTCGAGCTGCTGCGTGAGGATGTAGGTGAACTCCAGCTGCGCCGAGTCCAGCTTCTCCCCCCCGCACGCCGCGTCCGCTGCGAGCCCCCCCTCTGATGCTACCAGCTTCCCATCCGCTTTGTTCTGGACGAGGCGGTGGACGAAGTTGTCACCTGGTGGTGAAGATGAAAAGTGAGATTGAAGCACATTCGCTTAAACCGGGTATCCGCTAGAGACAGCCTCGTATCGAAAGGCTGCCTCGCTCCGAGGCCGCGCAAGTGGACACGTTGCCTTAACCTGAGGCACGTCGCGACCCGAGGCAATTCATTGCCGCGAGCCGATCTATATTTTGTCGGTTTATTGGCGTGGTCAAACGAGCCTCAGTCTGAGCTGTGCATTTGATGGAAACGGGCGTGTCGCTTCCGATTGCAATGGACAACGAAACTGACATACGCCTGCGAACTGATCATGCGAAAAACCATTTGCCTCGAACTGATCTTTAAAGTGCCTCGAGCCGAACCCTGTTCAACCCGAATTTGTCGCTAGTGGACACTTGGCTTTAGAATGACTACACACGCTACGCCTGTGGTAGCAGAGACGAGACGGTCCAAATAACGGTAATATTGGCTATACAGTATTGTAACTCGGCCGCGTCCTTGAAATAAGTGCCTACCGCCGCGCGGTACGTAACCATGAGATAGGGCTGTCGCTGTCGCCCACCTACAGCGTTTTAATTGCATCCGTCTACTTTGAGTTTCTATCTAGTTTTGAGATTGTAAATTTATTACTTTTTATTTATTAGCACAGAGATTTAGTAACAATATAAAATATTAATATGATTACATAAAATACTTTGTGAATTGAATAGAAAGTGTTCAATAAAAATGCAAATTGTTTTTTTGATTGATAGATAAAATTAAAAATACTATGATTGAATTGATGAAAACAGCACAATATATTCTACTTGTCATGTTAAATAGCTACTTGCACTTATTTGGAGGAATAAAAATTCGGGCGGTTACTGTTAAAACCAGCACACCGCCCGTTCGTCACTGCGCGCACTCGCGACTGTAGCATGCCAAGCGCATGCCAAGATCCGAGCGCGTCGTCCGTTTGTATGAAGTTAGAATACTGTATAGATAATATTACTGTGCCCAAACTCGCGGCACTCGTGACGTTTAGCTTTTTTGCTTTTCAGTGCTAAATTCGCGCTGCGTCTGTGACTATGCCACCTCAGGTGTATCGCTTTAGAAGTAAATGTACTTTAAGAAACATTAATAATGTGAATCCCAATGTTACATTAGGGTCTCAGAACATTTTGAGAAAGTAAAGAAAATAATATTTCTGTCAATTTCACTAAAGTGTTACCTGCATAATCCCAGACTCTGTTAGACCCTAACTGCAAAGCGTATGTGTGGTTTGAAGCAAGGAAGTGTTTCGCAGCGTGACCTCCTTCATACCTGAAAACGTATTTATGGTTAAAAACTTCCCGATTCAAGAAATGTAATACAACTTTATTATGATCTCTATTATATATTCGGTGCCTCAGGTTGATCCAAGGAGCGGGCTGCTTCGTTGCACTCGTTGTTGCTGTCACTGCGCAGCGTAGTTTAAATTCATAGTTACAACGTTCTACGATTTTACTTCAATGTAAATAGTTTATAAAACAATATTAAGATAGATTTTAGTTAGGTTTGATTATTTTAGTATTAATGGTAGTTTTCAAAGTTTTTAGATTATTTTTAAGTTCAGGTTAAGTTTTTTAAGAATAAAAATCATTAATTCATGTAACAAGCCGTTACAATAAATATATAATATATTACATTATTTATTTTTTATATATTATAATTTAATATTTACAAATTATTTTAAATCAACAGAAAATCCTTTTTACATTATTATAACTACTTAATTATTCATATTATAAAATATTAACTATAACTGTTTTATTATACTGTCAATTATTGTAAAATTAATATGGAGAGCGGGGATATTTTACCACAAATATTTATTTACTTAAAAGAAATCTTCGATTTTAAAATATAAATGTAATGTTACTATAAATAAAGATATTTGTATTTGTCATCTCCGCACCGGTGAACAGGCACCCTTACCTTACTTGATTGATAAGTTGGTAAGAAAATAATGTGATGTTGTCGCGCGTGTCCCTATGTGTTAGAGAGAGAGAGAGAGAGAGAGAGAGAGGTGACATTACCTGCCGCAGCCCACGTGTCCGCAGATGAGGCAGATCCACAGGGTCCCGGCTTCGACGCCGTCCAGCAGCCCTTCCGCCACGCCGCTGATGTTGTCGCGCGTCTCGTCGCCGTCTTCCTCTGGATGAAGACAGATGATGAAGTTAATCAAACTCTTTATTGTACAATACAAAACTTTAAAAAAAAATACAGACATGCATGTTCCATTGGATTGTCTTTCTAAAGCGCTTACATTTGCGGTTCGATTGTGGTAAAATCAGTAAAATTTAGAGGCCGACGAGAACAAAAAGGGATACGACTTCAGTGACCAAAAACTTCAACCTGTTTTGATTCACACACACGCATATTTTGTTATTTTCATACCCATCTAAATCATAAATATTAATAATGCAAATCTAAATTAAAAAAAAAAACAGTTAACTTTTAGAACTTATTTATTAAGGTTAGATAGATAGATAGATAATTTTACCTACTCTACAAAGAAAGATGTACAATTTAGGTAAGGTACATCAAGGCTTTTTATTTTTTCATATAAAACCATTAGTCACTGCAAGAGAAATAACTACACAAAAAAAATTGTTCAGAGTTTAACATTTTTCAAATGTCGATGGTGCTTTATTTCGGTTGACGAAAGTAATCGGGTGGAACTCTCTCTCTCTCTTTTTACCAAAACCTTATAAATTATAAACAAATACCCATTTATTGAGGGGCTATTTTTACTGAGGTTGACTAGGTGGACTTGTCTTTCAAAAATATGTAGTACTAGCTGACCCGGCGAACTTCGTACCGCCTTAGCGTTGCAATTATTGAACGATGTCATCGAATGACATTAACATTAGTTACGCGCGTTTTTTAAAATGCAAAATTAAATGTATTTTTTCCAATATTTCTGAGAGATTTTCTTAACATTTTTTTCCGTAAGAACCTTCTCCTAATAATAACAAATACAACAAAAAAAGAATTAGTGAAATCGGTCCAGCCATTCACGCGTGATGCCGTGGCCCGTGACCAAGGAAAACGGGTTTCATTTATATATATATATATATATATATATATATATATATATATATATATATATATATATATATATGTAGGATAATAGTGACATTAGACTCCCCATCCGTTTCTAACTTTTTATATTTCCATTAGAGACTTTCTTCTCCCTCACACGTTTGTCTATTTATGTAAGTTTATGGTTTAGAAATGTTTTTTTGTATAGTTACGGCAAAATGTGATTTTTGTGATCAGGAAGGACATGGACATGAATACGGTCTAAGAAGAAAGCATTTAACGCTGCCACTAGATCCTGCAAGCGCACGCTACAAAAGGCACGATTTGACCACGTTCGATATATAGGGACCAAATTGGCGTCTTACCCTCCCGGTAGTAAGCAGTTTTGGTCCCTGTCTAAATCCGTCGAGTCAAATTTCTGCCGTCCTAGTTTGCCTCCAATGCAGAAACCTGACGGAACATTAGCCCACACCGCAACTGAGAAAGCAAATTTATTTGCCTGTCTTTTCGCGAGTAATTCGCGTTTGGATGCAGGACCCAAAACACCACCTACCTTACCTCGTTGTGACTCATCTATGTCGGAGGTCACAATACACCAGAAAGAGGTACTTCGGGAACTTGGCAAACTAAACGTGAATAAGGCAAGTGGACCTGATGGTATTCCTGCAAGGGTGCTTAGGCAATGTGCGCCTGAGTTGTCTCCGGTACTGACACGCCTTTACCGCCTCTCCCTCGAGCAGGGAACTGTGCCGAAGTCATGGAAGCTCGCCAACGTACAACCCGTACCAAAGAAGGGCAGCCGTGCCGACCCGGCCAACTACAGACCGATCGCCATTCCTTCCATCATTTGTAAAGTGATGGAACGAGTGCTAAACAGTAAGCTGCTGGGGTACCTAGAATCCAACGACCTAATGAGCGACCGCCAGTACGGTTTTCGCCGTGGTCGTTCAACTGGTGATCTTCTAGTCTACCTCACGCACTACTGGGGCGAAGCTATTGAGAAACACGGCGAAGCCTTGGCTGTGTCATTAGACATCTCAAAAGCTTTTGATCGAGTCTGGCACGGTAGCCTTTTCAGCAAGCTTCCTGTGTACGGTATCCCTGATGGTTTCAGCACTTGGATCTCCGACTTCCTGAGCGAGAGGTCAATTAGAGTAGTCATTGATGGCTGCTCTTCAGACCCAATGGCTATCAATGCCAGTGTTCCTCATGGGTCTGTCCTCTCCGCGACTCTTTTCCTGCTGCACATCAATGACCTGCTCTGTCCTGGCATTGTTGGGTACGCAGATGACAGTACTGTCATGTAGAGGTACGTGTCCAGGAGCTAAACAAGAGGAAACCCAGTCTCTACGGGAGAATTTGGTGAAACGAACGGATGAGATTCTACGACGTGTCTCCCAATGGGGAGACAACAATCTGGTAACGTCCAATGCTGCCAAAACCCAGGCATGTCTCGTCACCGCAAAAAAGAGTCCGTTCAACTGGACTCCTACTTTCAGAAGTGTGTCTGTACCCATAACCGACCATCTCGAGCTTCTTGGTATGGAGTTGTCAGACAATCTGAACTTCGGCGGTGCCATTGAGTCCAAAGCTCAGACTGCGGCAAAGAAGCTGGGCATCCTCAACAAGGTGAAGCGGTACTTCTCCCCTGAACAGCTTTTAACCTTGTACAAAGCACAAGTTCGCTCCTGCATGGAGTACTGCTCTCACCTGTGGGATGGCTCAGCTAAATACCAACTAGCCGCTCTGGACTCCGTGGAGCGTCGAGCCAGGAGGCTGATTGGTGACAGGAAGCTGGTGGAGACTAAGCTTCATAGTCTAGACCACCGCCGTAAAGTTGCCTGCTTGTCGGTTTTCTACAGACTCTACTTCGGGGAGTGTGCTCATGAGCTCCATATGCTCATTCCACCAAGTCCATTCTACCAGAGGGCCACCAGACGTACGGCGGGTTACCATCCATACTTGGTTGATATACCTACTATACGCACTAAGCGTCCTTCTCCGTCCGTCCTTGCGCTTCCGCTGACGGTGTTCCGTCTTTCTTATAACTTGAGCTCATTCAAAGCGAAAATAAATAGGCACCTTCTGGGTAAGCTCGCTACATCGTCGACATCTTCTTTACCTCCTAGAGGGAGAATGATGTCAAGAGCGAACCCATATTGATATAAAATATAAAAAACATGTGCCGTGACAGTAGGACTAAATCGACCGATATTTCTGAAAGGCATGCTCAGGTGAAATGGCGCAGCTGAGTTGGGACGCTCTGGTGAAGGTCCCGGGTAGAGATTCTCTACCCGGGACCTTCACCAGATTTCGCGCATCTCTACTAGAGTTGCGCGAAATACATCTTTTGGCGGAGCAGAGATTTATAAACCTTTTCAATTAAAAGATTAACATCACTCTTTTAAATCTTTAAATCCCAAATACATCCGTAAATCTAAGACACACTTTCTGACCAAAACAACATTAATACGCATGCGCAAATGTTTTTATCACCTTCTATTTCTTTTTGTTACGAGAAAAACCGCAATAGATGTCTCAGTCTACATCTTTCGTAGGCATAGCGTTTCATAAATCCTTCATTCATTCAATTCAATCAATCATATATAGCTAATTCTTCAAATACATCTTTAGAGCATTTATGAAATGGCTTGTTTTAGAACCAAAGTATTATTGTTTCAAGGATGTATTTAGGAAAGAGGGGATTTAAAGAGTGATTGTGTCTTTCTTGGATTGGATGTACATCTTTTGAATGATTCTCTCCGGAGTTACTCACCTCTAGTCCCGGGAAGCGCAGGATATGATGATGGTAAAGAATGTGTTATCTTACCGGCGGCCAGCTCGCACATAGCGCACTGCGCACTGGCGCGCGGCTCGGGCGTCTGCGCGCAGCGGCACACGGGGCAGCGCGCGTCGCGCCAGCGCACCAGGCACGCCGAGTGGAACGCGTGCGCGCACTGCACGCTCAGCACGCCCGCCACGCTCTCGTCCATGCGCTCTAAGGATCACATCACGCGATGAGTGGTGAGAAAACACGCTGTATCTCCATTCTTTAAGTGCATGCTGACAAAGGGACGAGAGGGAGATTCATTGTTTTCGCACAAGTTCTAAAGTCGTTAAAGTCAAAATAATAGACTCCAGCTGGTCTTTACTAAATCTGCAAAGAATGATTATTGTACCAGGCAAAGCGTTGTAATGCTAATGTCTTCTTTCACTCTACCCGCGACACCCTCAAAGCGACAAGTAGAACAGCAACAGCAACAACGCAAGCACAATTATTGAAATCCTTTAGTACTGTCGACATCTTTGAGGCGCGACATGGAATGGGAAATAAATAATCAGGGTCTTATCGTTGTCGCACCACAGTACCTAAAACCTGAGATGGGATCCATAGCTCAAGCTACCCCTAGGTCTTTGGCGCAACAGATTTAGAGTTAGGAAGCTAAAGGGAAGCGCTTCCTTCCGACCGTCCGATAGACATCATCTTGATTTGTCTCTATCTATATTATTCTGGATCGAAATATTTTATACCGCGGTTCATGTGCGGTACTAAACCGGTACTAGGCTAACAGCGCCATCTAGCCTATGGAGCTGTATCAGCGCTCGCTGTCGTGCTTGCCACCGTTAGGCATGCGCTTATGATGGCGAACGGGAGTGGTCGCCACAGGTCTAACAGATGGGACATAACAGAACTTTAAGGGTGCATATAATAGCGCTGTAGAAGAAAGGAGTCCATGCAATACCCACGCTCTCCCGTAATTCGGGTCGTACACCGCAAGGCAGATATAACCATGGGTTGGTACCCTCTAAGGTCTGGGTAGCCTGAGCTGAGTCTACCGTTCTGATAGAGAGCAACAAAGTTGTGAAACCACCGGCTGTGGCAATAAGACATCATCATTTTGACGACCGTTTGGTGCAGTGGTCTACATGTTGGACTTCTAAAACCAAGGGTCGCGGGTTCGATCCCCGCACAGTACAAGCATATGTGTGCATGAACATGTGTGTTTGTACTGGTCTGGGTGTTTTCTATGTATAATATGTATTTATTTACAAAAAAGAAAGTATTTAAGTATGTTTATCCGTTGTCTAGTACCCATACACAATTCTCGTAGCTTTCTTTGGGACTAGAGAATTGGTGTGATTGTTGTGAAATATTTATTTATTTATTTACTGGCTGTGGCAAATTAGACATCATCTCCGTCTTTTTCATTCGTCCAACCGTAAAAGATTGAAGCGGTGCAGTTAGGGTTGCCACCCGTATATAAAGTATTGTACGTTATTTCAGGCAATAGGGATGTGGACTATTTTTGGGAAAGTGTTTAAAGCCATGCATAAGTACCAAATAGAGCCCAAACTAGTTGTTATTTTTTTTAATACAACTAATACCTTGAAAATAAGCTAATTAAAATTCCATTCCAAATTTCGCGCCAAAACGTGGAAACTTGTCAAACGCCCGCTGTAACGTCACTTGTTGGCAAACATTATCGAAGTTGTATGTAATAAAAGTTATTTCGTAGTTTTGAGTTAATATGATGGATCCTACATTTTATAAATGTTTTGCGGTGCCGTAGTGTGAAAGTACTACTATTAAAACACCTAAAATCTATCTATTCACGTTCCATGTATAAAAACGATGCGGAAAATGTGGCTTCAACTAGCCCGTCGGGATCCAGCACTAGTATCTTGTGTCTGTGATTTCCATTTAGGTACTTTTAAAAATCAAGCTGGCTTTACCAAAAAATTGGTACATTGAACACAAAGCACAGTTGGTGCATTGAACACATTATAACATAATCTTTGTAGAAATCTGACTGGTGTTTCAACAACTGAACATTTTTAATTGTTTTTTATTTCATTCCTTTTCACATGATGAATGCCACAGCATGTTTTCAACCTCCTTGAGAAGCAGCACAATCATGAATGACACTTGGCACTCACTATTACACCGTTTTCTTTATCCACAACCATAGTGGCTGAATATGGTTTACTACAAATTTTATACTCCGGGCAAATTTTGCACTTAACTGTGCTCAATTTTGCATCTCGTCGAAGTTGTACATATACCACAGCATCGTCTCCAATATGACTGCCTGCTGAGCAACTAAAAAGGAATGAAACAATTTGTTAAAAAGACAGAACCTCAAAATCCTATTATTTTATATAACATTCAATTTTACTTTTGGACTTTATAAATACCTACGATTACTATTATAGTGTATCCTGAGTAATACTGAGTATATTACTTAGAGGTCTTCACATTTCTAAATTCAGCAGAGCAGAAGTTACTTTTTGTTGCGAAGAAATTAGCCACCGTAAAGCAATCAATTCATGGCAAATTTGAACTATCTGCCTTAATATATCCGCTTACCATGATAGGAAAGCCTTTAAAAATTGATTCAATAAGATGATTGAACGAATTTCGAAGAAATTTCACGGGAATCAAAATAATAATATTGTCCAAATATCAACAAACACATAGTACTTGTTACATACGGCGCCTCCGAGTACCAAGATGAACCTTTGATACGCGCGTGTGACCTCGATCTTGTCAGCTGGCGTAAAACTGCAAGCGCTGCACTTTACATTTCATCACTACGTACCGATGAACGCAAATCAATTCATTATAAAACCTAACTTCGGTTGTAGCATAAGTCCATAAATTGTAATTTTATTTTAATAAATAGTTTTAAATTTAATTTTCGGTTATTTTTACATCCTCCGGCTGTCGCTTTCATAATTGGCGCAGTCGGTAGGATCTTCGAAATCAGTTAGGGAATTCTCATATCGATCCCGTCGCGCATACATATCATCGTCGCGTTGAGCTGGTTAAGCTATCTAGCCTAATCGAAGATCCAGAACCTGAAGGGCAGCCGGGGAGTATCCAGAAATCGATACGCGGAGAATGACCGGAATGATACTGTAAGTACACTGAATTTTTCTAGTGTTGCTTCCTTCTTTTAATTCCCTAATATACTTTGTCCCTTTATTCTCTATATTTTATTCGTATCAAAAGAAAAGTTAGATATTAATTTTATATTAAGTATATAATATATAAATATTAATAGATCGTAGTTAACTAGCACAATTTTTCACCCAAGGCAAAACGTAAAAAGCGGGTCTGCATCTCAGCAGTCTCGCCACCAAATAGTAGATTCGCTTAGAGACAATTTAGATTTAAACAGTTCGCTTGAAATACCTAGTACTAGCACTATGTCGTTCGATCCCGACCTAATATTCAAGGCCTTGAGATTGGTTCCCGAATTCGACGGAAACCCTAACACTCTTACTAGGTTTATACATTTATGCGACCAAATAGTAGCCACATATGTTAAGACAGGGCCTGAAGCTGAGCTAAATAACTTGTCAATTATAAATGGGATTTTAAATAAGATCACGGGTAATGCCGCTCGAACAATTAACTCAAACGGCATACCCGAAAACTGGCTTGGTATTCGAACTGTCATAGTTAACAACTTTTCTGATCAAAGGGACGAAACGGCCCTCTATAATGACCTTGCGCTACAAACACAGGGCTCAGGCTCGCCTCAGGAATTTTACGATAGGTGCCAGACTCTTTTTAGTACACTTATGACGTATATTTCATTACACGAAACCGTACCAACGACCATAGAGGCAAAACGTAGTCTTTATAAAAAGTTAGCTATGCAAGCTTTCGTAAGGGGACTCAAGGAACCACTAGGGTCTAGAATCAGGTGCATGCGTCCAGACACAATTGAAAAGGCTTTAGAATTCGTCCAGGAGGAATTAAATATCATGTACCTCCAACAAAGAAACGAGGGGTCATCAAAATCACATAACACACCTTCTACGTCATCGCATAAGATGCATATGCCACCTATGCATGCTAATATTAACGCGTCAAATAGGTCATTTACTATGCCACTACCTACCGTACCACCTGGATACAATTGGCAAAGACCAATGTATTACCCCGTTCAACCGAGGCCGATGCCTCAACCGTATCAAAATCAGTTCCGCATGCCATCGCGCACCCAACAGATGTTTCGCGCTTTACCACCAAATTATAATGCGAATAGAAATGCGTTCCAATTACCCCAGCGAAGTAGTATTCCTAGTACGTCTAATAATACCGGCCCACGTCCTATGAGTGGCGTTAGTCATTTTGCTACAAAACCATTGCCTCCTTCAGGACAAGATTGGACAAAATTCGGGAATCCGCCGCCGTCGAATTACTTTAAACCCAGAGACGTCAATGTAAATGATTGCGTCACGTACGACGATTATTACAATGCTATTTATAGCAACTGCTACGAGCCCTACTACGAGATAGACTACGGGCACTACGCGGATTACGTCACGATGAGCGATACCGCGAATTACTCGCACTGCTACGACGATCCAAATAATATGTCTTACGAAAATAATTCAGAGGAACAGCCGCAGCCTTCTCAATCAATAGATAATAGCGAGGATTTTTGCAAGGCCATGACGTCAAAAAAGTTAGGATAGAAGTCAACCTCCAAACCCAAAGACAATTAGCTTATATTCGTATAGCAAACCCCCCATTAAAACTATTAATAGATACTGGCGCAAACCAATCTTTTATCAGCCCGAGCGCTGTTGAGAAATATTATCCACACGTTAGCTTAGACTACGAGCCGTTCGAGGTCACAAACGTTCACACTACGAGTAGAAACGACTATTCTATCACCTTGCCATGTTTTCCTGAATTTAACCAGCCGGATAACATTAAGTTATTCATTTATAAATTTCATAATCATTTTGACGGTCTATTAGGATTAGATTTGCTGACGAAATGGGAGTCAAACATTGATCTTAAAAATATGACTTTGAATACTAACTTATCTGTCATTCCGATCCAGTTGTTTAACTCTAGAAATGTAAATTTTTACGAAGATATCATACCGGCTAACTCGTCAAAATTAGTTAGACTTCCAATTAACTCCATGGACGGTGAGGTTTTAGTTCACGAGCAAATGATATGTAATTGCATTATTCATGACTGTCTGACTACAGTTACCGATAATCGTGGATTCGTAGAGATCGAAAATCCAACGTGCAATGACATTATTCTGTCTTTGGACCAACCCGCGCAGGCTTGTGTTTTTAATGTTGAGTGCACACGTACTGAACTGAACCAATGTAACCAACCAAATCCCGATCGTGTAAAAGAAGTCTTATCACGGTTGCGCGTAGATCATCTTAATGAAGAAGAAAAGGCAAATATAACGTCACTTTGTTCTCAATACGCTGACATATTTCATGTAGAAGGCGAACCCCTAACTTTTACCAACAAAATAAAACACTCGATCAAAACTACCGACGAGATCCCTATTTATACTAAGAGCTATCGATACCCCTTTATTCACCGTCAGGAAGTTGCTGACCAGATTTCAAAAATGTTGGAACAAGGAATCATTCGTCCTTCTGACTCCGCATGGAGCTCGCCCATATGGGTCGTTCCAAAGAAAGTAGACGCTTCGGGTAAACAGAAATGGAGAATCGTAGTTGACTTCCGTAAACTTAACGAAAAGACAATCAGCGACAAGTACCCTATTCCCAATATTGCTGACGTCCTGGATAAGTTAGGAAAATGTCAGTATTTTACCACCTTGGACTTAGCTTCAGGATTTTACCAAGTCGAAATGAACCCTGATGATTCAAGTATTCCGAAAACCGCATTTAGTGTAGAACATGGACACTTTGAATTTCTTAGGATGCCGATGGGCTTAAAGAATTCTCCGTCTACCTTTCAAAGGGTGATGGACAATGTCTTGAGAGGTCTTCAGAACAGCATTTGTTTAGTTTATTTAGACGATATAGTCGTATTTAGTACATCCTTACAAGAACATATTATCAACCTTGAAAAGGTGTTCCAGAGATTAAGGGAATCAAACTTCAAAATCCAGATGGATAAGTCAGAGTTCCTTAAGCTGGAAACAGCTTACCTAGGCCATATTATCAGTAACGAAGGTGTTAAGCCAAATCCAGACAAGATCAAAGCCATTCAAAATTATCCCATGCCGAAAACTCCTAAAGAAATAAAACAATTCCTAGGACTCGTCGGGTACTACAGAAAGTTTATCCCTGATTTTGCCAGGATCACTAAGCCTATGACTCAGTGTTTAAAGAAAGGCAGGAAAATAATTTTCGATTTAGAATACACAAAATGCTTCGAACTCTGCAAATCACTCTTAACAAACGACCCCATATTGCAATACCCTGACTTCAATAGAGAATTTATTTTGACCACCGACGCCTCCAACGTAGCCATTGGAGCCGTACTTTCCCAAGGCACCGTAGGTTCTGATAAGCCCATATCTTATGCTTCACGTACCTTAAATGAAAGCGAATTAAATTACAGTACGATCGAGAAAGAATTACTCGCAATCGTTTGGGCCACAAAATATTTTCGGCCATACTTGTTCGGTCGTAAATTTAAAATCTTTACAGACCATAGACCCTTACAATGGGTAATGAGTTTAAAAGAACCAAATGCTAGGCTCACTAGATGGCGCCTTAAATTATCCGAGTACGACTTTACCGTCATATATAAAAAAGGCAAACTTAATAGTAACGCCGATGCTCTGTCTCGCGTTGAGATTAATAATGAGGAAATTAGCTCAATGGCGGTTAATCCCACTAACAAAGAACCTTCGTTGGCAGGTTCTTCTACAGCTACAGCACATACTAGTTTAGAAAATCCGATATTAGAAATACCCATTACCGATGAACCCCTAAATAAATTTCATCGACAGATCCGTTTGAACATAGTAGGCGATATTAAAAGACGACCAATAGTTTCCAAACCATTTGACACGCATACCCGGATTTCCATACAATTATCCGAATCTAATTTAGAAAATGATCTTGTGTCTGCGATTAAAGAATACGTTAACCCTAAGGTAAAAACAGCACTACTTATTACCCCACCACTTGCATTATACACTATTGTACCTATATTACAAGATAAGTTCCGTAGTTCCGCGATGCATTTAGTACTGGCAAAAACAGAAGTTGAAAATATTAAGGAATATCTACGCCAACAAGATATAATCCGTACATATCACGAAGGTAAAACAAACCATCGTGGTATTAACGAGTGTTATTTATCATTGTCTCGTAGATATTACTGGCCTAAAATGAAAGAGCAAATAACAAAATTTATAAGCGACTGCACTATTTGTGGCCAGGCAAAATATGACCGTCAACCCATAAAACAACAATTTAATATCATACCGCCAGCTACTAAACCTTTAGAAGTTGTGCACATGGATTTATTCACCACAGACAATGAGAAATATCTAACATTCGTTGATGTATTCTCAAAGTATGCACAGGCATACCAGTTACGTGATGGCACTGCTCTTAGCATCATACAAGCACTATTGATCTTTGCTACTCATCATGGATTGCCATTAACTATTGTAACGGATCAGGGCACGGAATTCACAAACCAAATGTTTTCAGAATTTACTAAATTTCATAAGATAATACATCATAAAACCTTAGCTCACTCTCCCAACGATAATGGTATAATCGAACGGTTTCATTCCACCCTTTTGGAGCATTTACGTATATTACGGTTACAAAAAAAGAATGAACCCGCGGTTAATCTAATGCCCTATGCCCTCTTAGCTTATAATAGTTCGGTTCATTCTTTTACGAAATGTCGGCCTTATGATTTAATATTAGGACACTTTGATCCACGAGATCCACTCGATGTGGACATAAATGAGATTTTACTGCAACAATATATGCAATCGCATAAATCTCAGATGAAAACTGTTTATGACATGATTAATGAAGAGTCTCTCGTTAATCGCACCAACTTGATTAACCAACGCAATAAAAACCGTGAGCCTGAGATTGATTATGAACCGGGACAGCAAATATTTGTTAGAAACCCTCTAGCCAATAGGCAAAAGTTAGCCCCACGCTTCACGCAAGATAAGGTATTAGCTAACCATCCCATACACATATATACTTCGAAAAAACGCGGCCCCATTGCAAAGTCGCGGTTAAAACGTATCCCTAAGAAGTCCAATTTGTTACAGATTAACGCTGATCACCATGCTCTACCCTCTGCATGCTCAAGAGATAAGACTTGAGAGCCTGGATAACGGACCAGGAATCTTACCATTCAAATTAGGTCCTATGTCCTTAACCACCCACTATCATACGTTTTTGCAATTCATGGATTTAGATAATATCGATGATAAGATTCAGTCAGTTTTTTCTCAACTCTCTCAAATTAAGTTAAAGTTGGACAACGAAACATATATTTTTTACAAACATCAATTAGATTATCTTAGTAGTAGATTAGAGAGAGCTCAATACGAACTTAGGAGTCTCGAGCCCAGCCGTGTTAAACGAGGTCTTATAGACGGTCTAGGTTCTGTAATCAAAAGTATCAGCGGTAATCTAGATTATACGGATACAAAAAAATATGACGACGCATTATCAGTTTTAAAGATGAATCAAGATAACTTAGTCTCTGAATTTAATAATCACATTAGCCTCAGTAAGGATTGGATGACTCGATACAGTAAAGTCTTAACACACTTAGCTGAAAATCAATCGAAGATCAACGATACATTACAGATTCTTATGAAAACCGTAGCTAATGACGACGCCTTTATGAATTTAATTAAATTCGGACAGCTACTAACGATTGTTAGCGAAAATATCGATGAATTGTCTGATGAGTTGCGTAGAATAGAAGATACTTTAGCTTATACGCGTACATCGGGAACGCACCACTCTTTGTTAGAATTCGATACGTTAAAAAATATGTTAGATAAATTGAAATCCATTTATGGATTAGATCAAGTAATAGAGTTAGATTACAGGGAATATTATAATATAATACAAAGCGGATCGTACTATGTAGGCAAGCGAATTGTTATAGTCTTTAAATTTCCTATAATATCTTCCCACACATATAACTTTTATAAACTAGCAATCACCCCGAACAAAAACAATCAGGTCCTTATTCCTCCATACCCCTATATAGCAACCTATGAGAATATTCATGTGTACATAGAGGCAGAATGCCCGAAGTTAAATAACCGGTATCTCTGCGAGGAGAAGTTGAACCATCAAATACGAAGCGAACCGGACTGCATCCTAAAGCTGATTAACGAGCAAAATTACGACCGATCCTGCCAGATGACCACACTATCATTCACCACAGAAGCTATGGAAAAGTTAGACGATCGTCATTACGTCATAGTACTTCCTCGTCCGATCAAGATCCATTTTACCTGTGAACAAGATGACTACAGCACCCTTAATGGCACCTACCTTGTTACGATTCCACAAAACTGCTTACTGCGCACCAAGGAATTCACTATTATCAACGCCAACGACAAGATAAAAGGAAGACCATTAAAAATCATCCAAACCTCATTCGAGATGACACCGAACAAAACATCCTTAGCACCACTAAGAATACGTTCTGTGAATTTGAACGAATTACATACTCTGCAGCACAGAGTAGAACTGCAAGAACAGATAATCCCAGAATCGGGGCAATTGCAGCCACTGTACCATACAACCATCCCCATTTATGGTATCATACTTGGCTCATTTACGATTCTCATCATCGTGTGGATACGACGCTGTAGAAATCGCAGCCATAATCAACCAGATGCCTCTCATGATCATCAAGCTGCAACACCCACATCAGGATCATCTGAAGAGCAAACCCAGCATCCCGCAAATTTCACACTAAACGTACTGAAATAGTTGCGTGTCTACGGGTGGAGGTGTTACATACGGCGCCTCCGAGTACCAAGATGAACCTTTGATACGCGCGTGTGACCTCGATCTTGTCAGCTGGCGTAAAACTGCAAGCGCTGCACTTTACATTTCATCACTACGTACCGATGAACGCAAATCAATTCATTATAAAACCTAACTTCGGTTGTAGCATAAGTCCATAAATTGTAATTTTATTTTAATAAATAGTTTTAAATTTAATTTTCGGTTATTTTTACATCCTCCGGCTGTCGCTTTCATAATTTACTTGACAGTGAAAATTCTTGTTTGGCAACAAGTGACGTTACGCATTTTGTTTGGCGTTGATTGTCACGTGACTTGAGGGTGAAATATTTAATTACATTTTATTAAATAAAAAATTAATCCTTTGGTTTCTGAAGAAAGTATTGTGTTTTTTATTATTTTTATTATAGAAACTACCTTTTAATGGTAAAACCATAGACTTATTTGAGTACAGTCCACATCCCTATACTTTATGAGAACAATAAAGTACACGAAAATACTTTATTTTGCATGATTTGGTTTCTTTCTGATTTTGAAGTTGAAGTTAAGTCGTAGGTATTAATATAATTATACTTTGGAAGCAGAATTATTTGTTGAATATGTTTTTAAATTAGATAATAAAGAAAAATAAAGTGTACTTTTTATTGATACTATGTACTTTTTTTCGTACCTATAATAGCCAATGTAATTTTTGCAAAAAATCGGTTGTCTGTAAAGTCGGTTTACTGACGATAGTTGAACGTGACAACGTCTTTGTCACGTTGCCTCTTTGTCGCTCGTTCCGCGCTCTCGCTTGCACTTCAAGCCTTGAATGGAACGCTTCAGAGCGAGGTAACGCCGCATGCGTCATGGTGGTGTTGTTGGTGCGTGCAGCCGGCTCCATCGAATTATAAGACGTTGTCACGTCAAAAAAAAAGGTGGCAACCTTAGGTGCGATTCGGGACTCGTTGACGATCGTTTCGTCGACTCTCTATGTAGCCTTTGTTTTCGTCATTTCACGTACCTAAGCACACGGGGCAGGTGGGCAGCTCGGTGTGCGAGGGCGGCGGGGCCCCGTCCCGCGCCCACTCCACGCGCGACACCCACGCCATGTGGCACAGCGCTGCCGGCTCCAGGCTGCTGTATGGGACCCCATCAAATGTCTCATGGAACTCCTGCGCCGCTTGATATGTCCGGAATCTGTGCGCCAAAGATTTAATTATTTATTTAAAAAACTTTTACACCAGAAAATATGTTCTAAACTGTAATGAAGTGTCATTTCTTATTAAAAGTAAGTAAGGTAATTAATAATAATGGTGATTTAAGTAGTCAATAATAGTTACTTATGTCAAAGTTAAGTTAAAGATAGTTGATGGAAGAGGTATCTAAGTCTCTTAAAAACTCACCGAAGGTGACACATCTGCACATAAACCACTGTTGGTGGTTTACAAGCTTAAAGTTTTGACTACATAGTTATGTCGTTTTCAAATATACTCACGTCAATAATGCCATGTAGTGGTCAGGAGAGCCGTCCCTCAGCACCCTGACATGAGCAATATCTTGCTGGCACGCTGCAGCAAATGCCAGCAAGTCCGGGGCCCCTAGGGCTCCAGGTACCGACAGCAAGCATAGGGTTTTTGCTTCCTCTGCTTCTTTAAACTCACTGAGAAGAAGAAATAAGGCATAGCTAATTTATTAGCTTATTTTAGAAAAATATTTAATTACGGTTTTACTTAAATTATATTTGTTTTTAAATTATATCGTTTTGAAATTCAGCTTAAGACACCGCTCAAAAAGGTTTATTGTTTTCCATTAAAATGTGTGAGCTGTTGCAAGCTACCTGAGAGTAAGGTGATAAATGTTTAAGGACACATTTTAAATCTATTAATAGCTCTAGATCTTTCATGGCAAAACAAGCTCAAAGACTTACTTCTCCTTATACAGATGCAGCACCCCCTTTGTGACTTCCACAAGTGGGTTCCCACAGAAGAAGCTGATGGTGTCATCGTCCTCGGATATGCTGCTACCCTCAGGAGGGGAGCGGCGGGAGCTTGTGGGCAGGATTCCCGTGTCGTTGTTGGGTCCAGAGAGAACACTCGCGTACGTTTCCACCGTAATTGTCTTGGACTCGCGTGCACCTCGGTCTTTCTTTTTCTGCTCTTTGGCCGCTTCTGGGAAAAGAAAACATCATGATAGTAAAACATAAAAAGACTGTAGGAGTAATAGATTGTACCGTAAAGTTTGTTGGTTTCCTGGTCATTGGTTGGTTTATGATCATGAAATGAATAATCAATTGTTGACTTACCAATTTCAGTTTGATTATCACCCATTTCGGGTAGGTCTTCGTCAATTTCGACTCGTAAAACGCACAAAGAGACAGACATTTACAAATGCTACGATTGCAATACCAAACAAAAAACTATCATTCAAGATCTTGCACTGATTATCATAATTTATAGTATATTAAGCATGTATTATTAACAAGATTTATGAGCAAATAGGTATCCAAAGTTTAAGATACATATCAAAACCAAAAGTGAAATTATCACAAAAACGTAAACAACAGCTGAGAAAGTTAGCGATGACTTTATAACACAATAAATTTATGAAGCTCTCTAAAGAATTGATTACTGTGAAAATTTGAAACGCTAAATGTCAATTCATTGTTACACAAGCGAGATAGCACATTTTATGAAAACACGACGATACCTTCCTAAATTAGCCTTCTTATAATTATGACGTTTGTGCAAGCGTTTAGTTTTTATCTGTTTATTATTTGGTATTTACTATTACAGACATTTAAAATATAAACATGTTTTCCAAATCATGAATAAGCGATTAAAACTTGTGTTTGATACGTTGTTCTAAAGTATGTAAAATTTTTGTTTTTTCAGGATTCACATGAAACTATAAACGTTTTGTTACATCAAGTCCAACATATTAACTTTGCTATCTATCAAATTCCAATGCGAAAAAAATAGAAAAAAAAACAATTATTCAATATGGCTGCACTGCACATCATCATACGACGTGAGCTGTCAGCTGTAGTAATTTTTGTTTCTTTGTGTTTATTACGCCTCTAAAAATGTTATGATCGTTACGTGTACGCGAATATGGGTGCAAAAGACTCAAAACCTACTTTTATATCCTACGAAGATGCAGTGAAGCGAGGTACTTGTGTAGCTAAAAGTCGGAAGTGCGTTCGATCTTGATAAATAATCAGCTTATTTGTACCGTGTTATTTGCAGTGCCTGATAGTGAATTGAGACGGATTCGCGAAGCGTTCAAGAGGTGCGCTGGCGCTAACGGAACGTCCTTGAGCTTGGAGGCGTTCGTCCATGAAGTGTTGTGTGACGGAGTGCCTTATGAAGTCGCGGAGTGGCTTTACCAGGCTTGCGGAGGCACCAAGCGGGGCATCGGCTTCCGGGAGCTGCTTTGCGGGATAGTAGTCCTCACCAAGGGAAACCTCGAGGAAAAAATCAAGTGAGAACCTTTGCATTGTCATCAACTTACAGGTAAAATTCAAGTTGCTCACACAATGCCTGTTATTGTAGGTTTCTTTGGACACTGTATGTGAATAACCAGGGCGATAACGGAGTGTACATTTACAAGAGAGATTTCGCTCGATCACTACACTTGGAGAACACTTCACTGCCAGTCACCGGGGCCCAGAAATCAGCAGAAGTGTTGTTGAGTTTGTTTGGCCCTGGAGAGAAGGTTACATTTGAGCAGTTCCGATCATGGCTGCTTATACACAAAGATGCCACTGTGCTGTCTCGGTGGCTGCTGTCTGGTGGGGGACATGTGATTCAGGATTTGGAGACTCCAACATTTTACCAAAGCTTGGCAGGAGTTACACATCTAGAGGAAAGGGTAAGTAGAATTAACATTGTTATGTACTTTAAGCATGAATCAATTTTGACTATTAGCATGTTTGTGCAAATATTTAAGGACATAGTTATGCAAACATTATCAGTTCTTATGAAATGACATGCAGACTTCTTTATTTGGTAATGTGCAAACAACCAACATTTTTTGTTTCTGAATGTATTGCTAAGCGAAATTTGAAGTTATTTTTTACATTTCCAATCTCTAGTTAAATATGGTGAATGTGCTGAATTGAATTGTTAGAATTTGTCGCTTATTTATGCACTCTTTCAATACCTTGCATATTTTACTTTGTATTAAGCTAAGCTGTAGCTTTTTTTTTTTTAAATAATAAAGAACCATCACAAATTTAAAATAGTAAGTTTTTTTTTACTAAATTTCTGCTTTGGTTCTCAGAAAATTATCAAAAAGCAAGCTGCACAAGTGTTAAATATTATTTTGTACATTTTATTATCATTTTATCTATGATCATAAACATTATCAATTTCTTTCACACACTCATGTCTACAATAACTGATATGATAATTATAAAATCTGTTTATTAATACTAGAATGTTTTGAAGTACATATTACTTTCAATGTGTAAACTCATTATTAAATACTTAAAATACATTGTTTCATGCAGAATTTGTATGGTATTGATGATACATAGCTATATGAAGATTTTTCATTTTGTTATGTTTTCAATTTTCATGATAGAACAAAAATAGAGTTTGCTATATATTATTTTTGATTAAATTTCATGGTTAAGTACCTCCTTGCTACCCAGACATTATTCAGGTTGAGTAAGATTTGAAGCGGAAAACATAAAAGGCTTGACTTGATAGAGTACCTGAGCTTCCTTCAGTATGACCACATTTATTGCTTAACACATCCACGGACACTGCATGCCTATAGATGTTATAAAAACCTCTATTGTGTCTGGCAGTCTGTCCGATAATGGGTTAATAATAATGTAGGTATAGAAAACAGTAAATACTATTGCCTATTTAAATAAAAAATTTGCACATATCTTAAGTCATTTTGATATTTTATTTACTAACTTGAATAAGTTATCTGATCTAATAATGTAGTATTGCTTAACTATCATTTTAATCTGTGTCACCTTATTCACTATCTGTGAATTATCATACTGGGCATGCATTATGAAATTGATTTTTCTGCATATCAATGTCATACATATTTAATTTGTATTATTAAGCACAGTCTTGATCTAAGTTATTAAATAAAGTCTTGAACCTTTATCTCCTCTTCTTTTTGGGTTTGTTTAGTTAAATTTTGTCTTTTGCATTGGAAGATTTCTATTGAAGACATTCCCACATTGCAATGATTCTACTACATATCTTGTTCACACAATGTCTGGTGGTGATGAAATGAAGGGTACACTTTTGTAGGTGTTATAGATGATTACGGTTAATAGAATATGTATAAGATATTCAAATATAACTATATTTTTTGTGTGTGTTTCAGCTTTTGTTTTAAACACAGCAAAAAGTGTATCAGCCTTGATATTTGTAAAACATTTAAGCTTCTGATCATGCATGCATGTATTTGTTATTTATAATCATGACTGTCCATGGATGTGGCATGGAAAATAAAAAGTTTAAAAGTAACTGCCCACAGACAGGCCAATTTCTTCACTTGTTGTCGATCTTCTTAGTTTTTAAAAAAAATTCAAACTGCTCCTAAAGTAAACCAGTGAAATGGGGGTAGTCGTTTATTCTCTTCATTTTAGCTGTAGTATGAACAGATTCAAAAACAATTATAGACCAACATGGAAAAAACTCCACCGACAAGAGCATAGCTCTTAAATTTGATGATGATGATAAACCGATTATTGGTATGAGAGACAATCGCAGCTTCCAGAGGGCTTATAATTATCAGTTTAATGTTACCCTTTAACAGATAATAGCGTCAAAAGAGTCCTATGCTCACTTGACTTGTGACTTCATACGGTTTTGTTTCTAACTTGACTCAACCTTTTAGGACATTATTGAGCTGGAAAAATGCTTCTGGTCGCTGCGCAACGCCGCTCCGACCGGCCAGCTGGACTCGGCCAGCCTCGCGCCTCTGCTGTCGCCGCCGCTGCCGCGCGCCGCAGTCGCCGGCGCCGTGCTGGCCCTCGACGAGAATCGAGACGGACATGTGGACTTCAAGGAGCTGTGCTGTGGACTCAGTGCGGCAGCTCGAGGACCGCGCACGGAGAGGATCAAGTGTGAGTTTAATTTTGTGTTCTGTAGCAAAAAAGTATGGTTTTGGTGTCAACGCCGCGCCAATAGGCAGGCTCGACTCAGCCAGTCGGTGGCTGTGGTTGAGGACTTTAAGGAGCTGTGCTGTGGACTCAGTGCGGCAGCTCGCGGACCGCGCACGGAGAGGATAAGTGTGAGTTTAGTTTCGTGTTCTGTAGCAAATAAGTGATGCTTCTGGTGTTAACGCCGACAGGCAAGTTGGACTCAGCTAGTCCGTGTCTGTGGTATGAGGACTTTTAGGAGCTGTGCTCTAGACTCAGTGCAGCTGTTCGCGACCGTGCACGGAGAGGATCAAGTGTGAGTGAACCTTATGCTCCGTAGCAAGAAATAGTCACGTCTCTGGTCGCTTTGCACCATGTAGGTAGCTGGATTCAGCCGGCCTGTCCACAGGTTTCCGAGCCAGCTCGTGGACCTCGCACGCAGAGAATCAAGTGTGAGTCAAACTTGTGTTCGATAGAAAATATTGAATTGATAAACATGAGCGTGACGTGCGCTAGGATTCCTACTTCGGACAAGCTTTGCTATACTCACTGTTTGAAGAAAGAAGCCTTTAGGCAGATCGAAGGATAACCTAGGTCTAGCCAAAATATACGCTTTTCGTTTGTCAGTTTCAACCGTGGCAAAAAACTCCAAAGTGAAACTTGTTTTCTTAATTCCCGAAAATTTTTTTTGGACTGTTCACTTCGTTGCTGTAGTGTTTGAAATACTAATAATACTTCTAATTCTTGGTAAAAATATGGTAATTTTTAACATACACACGGAAAAATCCATCGATCGAACGTTACTGAAACCGACAA
Organism: Pyrausta despicata; assembly: GCA_963921415.1. Lineage (NCBI taxonomy): Eukaryota > Metazoa > Arthropoda > Insecta > Lepidoptera > Crambidae > Pyrausta > Pyrausta despicata. The sequence goes on from OY992865.1 coordinate 1,397,837, forward strand.
TTAAATAATCATTGACATTAAATCACCCCGACAATAGTTTACCGAGTAGAAAAACAAAGCGGAAAATAATTTATCAGTCGATAATGTTTACGTTTGTCAACTTGTAGTTATTTCACTGTCGCAAAAAGTGCATTTTCCTCAATATCAACGGTGGATTTTGCAGTTTGATTTACATTTTATCGATATTCCTTCCTTTTGAATTCAATCCATATACTTATTTATCACCTGAATGTTTAATTTGGACTGAATTGTTTAACTGTAAAAGGGTATATTTGAGCAGAACGCTATCTCACTCATATCTTGCGATGCGAGACTGGAAAGTGGAATGATATAGGTTACTTAGACCTCGAGAAATCTGTTTGTTGCATGGCAGCGTTTTGCATAAAATGCTTTGTACCACTCTAGTATTAGCGAGATAAAATGGTTGCGCCCTTATCGGTATGGCTTCGCAGGTAACATTGCCTTCTTTCTGTATGACCTTGGCGTTGACTGGTAGAAAATGCTTTTAGCATTAAGTCCACCCTTTGTACATTTCTTGTGCAATAAAGTTTTAAATAAATAAATACAAAATAACGCACGCGTACTTTTTGCATGTTCTATTTCCAGCTATGATTCAATAGTAGGAACTGGGATATACTCTGGTTGTAGTGTCTTCCAAAATTTCAGCAAATCCACCCAAACGATACGAGATTTTTTTTGCGAAAAAAACTGCAGAACCGCAAAAGTTTTGTTTCTTGGTATTTTCGCAGAGTCGGAGTGCTAGAGGCCTTACTTTCTTAAAAACTTTGATCAAAAATACCAGTTAGGTGTTTTGATTCATGCTGAGTTGTAGATGTAAAGAAACATTATTAATCCATACTACTGATCCGTCAATTCATTCAATAGTTTCCTTTGTTTTCTATCGCTAACACGCTCTAGTGGATTAATTAATGTTATTTGTTATGGTGTTTACGCAATCGGGTACTAATCGCATTTTAAATAAGATTATTCAATTCATTGCACATGAGATTAAGAATTAAGATTGTATATGATGTATGTACGGTTTATGTGTGGACAACTTTATGATGTCACGTATAATTTCTTTGCGTATAATGTTCAGTCTCATCTGTGAACCGTTTTAGTTGCTTTGATTAACATAAAAAAAGTGCTGTGGTTTTCAAACTGATATACATAAAAGCAAAATCGACTTCGTGTGAAAAACAGGAGCTTAGGTACTATTGTTTTTTTACTTTAACACCCTTTGTCCCGAAGTAAAAGCTGCCTTTTATCGGAAGACTAAGATTTAACGCATTTTTGAAGCACTCCCATATTGCTTTATCCTTTAAATGTAACTTTGTTAGCTTGTTTCTATATTTATTCATTTCTTGCTGTGAAATCTATCAAATGTGTGTCATGATTAGATCTTTGTTTTTTTTATGCACGATAAACCTGCCACTACATTATAGCACCTGCTACCTTATAAGTTTTCACAATAATTTCTGTATTTTCCTGTGAGTAATCGCATTCACAGCAATAAAATTCAAGTGATGACGCTACAATATTCTAATGAGCTAGGTATGTCTGCCTAGATAGCGTGACGTCTGTCACCTACATTTGTTTAGCGTCTTTTTATTCATACAAACACGTCCATACGAGATAAAATAGTGATAATGATGTTTATTCGTGTACCTCACTGAAGCCTTCGTGCTTCTTGCGAATAAATGTCTGAGTACCTAATTTTTTTAATTCAATCGTGGAATATTAATTCAATTCACTTTTGAAGTATTCGAAGTTTTAAGGCTATAGTTTTTGAAAATAGGTATTCATATTCTTTATTTGCCAACTAAGTGTTACATACATACATATTATAGCAGGTCTTATGCTAGACAATTGCACTTATAACTTAGTAACCTTTTCAGTTTGGGTATTGCAAAAATCATGGAAAATTATCAAAATGATTAGAGGGCTATATCTAATTATTATTAGTCTTATATATAAAATTCTTGTGTCACAATGTTTGTTCCCGTACTCCTTCGAAACGGCTTGACCGATTCTCATGAAATTTTGTAAGCATATTGAGTAGGTCTGAGAATCGGCCAACATCTATTTTTCATACCCCTTAGTGATAAGGGTTGTCCACCCTTAACATTTATATGGCAAAACAACGTTTGCCGGGTCAGCTAGTATCTTATTATAATTATACTTACAAGTGTTGCATTTTGGACTTACAGTGATTAAAGTTATGACATTATCAGAAAAACTTATGCAATAAAAACAAACAGTTGGTTATTAAGTATTTTTCATCTATATGTTTGTACGTAGTCGGTCCCAAAGTTCTGTCATATATGAAAATAGTGATAAAAAGAAAAGTACCTATCCGTTTTTTATAAATTATATATTATATGAAAGAGCATTTAATAAGGAATTATATTAACTTAAAATTATTCAAAATGACCGCCCTTATTTTTAATACAGGCCTTTAGTCGCCGCGGCCAGTCGTCTATCGCAGCACGCACCATATTCATGTCTATTTCAGCGACTGCTTTTATTATAGCTGACTTTAGACTGTCCAAATTTTTATGGGGCTTAGCACACACCTTCCTCTCTAAGACTTGCCAAATTTTATAGTCCAGAGGATTAAGGTCCGGACTGGAGGAAGGCCAATCTTCATGTCTTATGAAGTCGATGTTTTGACGCTCGAACCAGGCTTGAGTGGTCTTGGCTTTATGTGCAGGTGCAGAATCTTGCTGGAACACAAAGTGATGTCCTGAAAATAACGTGTTGGGCAGGTCTTTGACATGCTGATCCAAAACCGTCTCTTGGTACACTTTTGCACTGGTTTTGACCCCTTTTTCGCAAAAATGAACCTCAGTTGGTCCGTAGTAGGAGACTCCTAACCAGACCATCACTGAAGATGGATGATGCCCATGTATTAACATTGAAAAATTACTTAGCTTTGCCCATGTTGCACCCGCGGAACTCTTTTTGCTGCTTCTTCAGAGCTCCCAGCATACACTCTATCATTCTGTTTATTGTACTTTTCTTCTATATCGAAATTTTTTTCGTCCGTAAAGAGTATATCACGATGTCGGTTTTTCGCGTACCGTTTCAACAACACCCGGGATCTTTTGAGTCTTATTGCTTTTAGACGGGCATTAAGTAGGTGTCCACTCTTTTTTTTTGTAAGCTCGCAACTTAAGGTCTTCGTTTAACACCTTTTTGACAGTTTTTCTACTGACCCCCATCTGCAATGCCATCAGCTTCTGTTTTCGGACAGGATTCCTTCGTATGCGCGCCTTGATTGCTTTGATCACTGCTGGTGTCCTTGCGGAGCGTGGCCGGCCAGTTCTTTTCTTGTCCTCAACACTTGAGACTTCATTGTACCTATTTATAGTACGATACACAAACCTAAGCGATATTTTTAAATTTTTGAGCAACTTGAAAATGGTATTCGGCGAGTGCCCACCGGTGCAACGCTAAAACTGCTATTCGGTTTTCTTTCACGGTCCACTCCATCGTGAAAAATCGCGGCAAATGATAACTTTTTGTTTTTTATAATTGACAAACATTCAAAAATGGAATGCAATTAAACTTTTTTTAAATCGTCTTCGAAATTGGAAAATAATGTGCCAGTGACAGAACTTTGGGACCAACTACGTATTTAGGTATGATGACACCTATCGTAATATCAACAAGACCATGGTGTTTTAAAAACTTAACCCTTATGAAGCTTGTAAAACCAATTTATTTCCGAAAAGATCTGCAGAAACCAATGTTTATTTACATAAAATTCAATTGATATTCAGTCAATTGACTTCGATTTCTGATACTAAATTATGACGTCAAATTAAAGTATTCCTATACATAATCTATGGAGGCAGATAGTTTTGACAGATGATAAAGAGTATGTCAACAATTGGTGGCTATTACAACCTCTTATCTATGTTTGATCATCATCATTGTTGGACACCGGTTTCCCCCATAAATTTCTCGGTAAAATGTTTACAAGCGACCTTTGTCTATCTGCTATATAAGGCGCACAATTCTTTCTTGTAATTGTGTTGGTCCTGTTTTCTATCCAATCATCCTTGTAACTTTGCTTAGGTTACAAAATCTAGACCCTATAAAGTAAATCCTAGCCGATTTTGACCACGGCGGCCAATAGAGATCACCAAACTACGCAGGAGATACCATAGTGCACAAGTGTGAGCGCAATGAACAAGAGCCAAAAGTGAGAGATCAGGCGCAGGATTAACGGCTTAACGTACTTTCCGAGCCACAGGGGTGTAACACCGCCAACTTTCCGACTCTGTCTCTGAAAATCTCAGAAACAATTTTGGGTCGACCTGGGATTCAAATCCAGGACCTGTCGGATGTAGCCCCCTTAGGTAGTACACCATATGCCGACTGATTCTTGCTATTGTCCTTGAGCTAAAATCTTGTAGAGTCGATTAATACAGCCCTATACTTACGCTACTCACGTGCGATTGTTACGTAATGGTCGCCTTGGTAATGACTCCATGATTGTTGTGACTCGCGGGGGTCAAGCTTGTTTGTGCTGGATGTAGTGACGTGTGTGGCTGGGGAAGTTGTTCGGGAAGTTTGGCTTAGGTAATAGGTATTAGACATGCATTTTTTTTTTAACCCAAAGCCAGAGGTGCTTGTGGCGCTTTGGTAGTGATACCAAAAGTTAAGCAACCTACGGCGCAGTCATGTTTGGGATGGGTGACCATTCTGACCATAAAAGTGAGGTCTGTTCACAAGCATCTTCATGCTTCGGAATGCACGTTAAGCTGATGATCCCGGTTAATATCGATAGATATTAGTCGTTAAGCCTTGTCGGAGGCCCTCGGGCGGCTTAATAACATCTGACAGTAAGGTTGGTCACTTACCTTACACACACCTCTCCACCAATCCGCACTGAGCCCGCGTGGTGGAGTACCTATGGCTCGCACCACCTCATAGTTAAGGTGAGGCCTGTGCCCAGCAGTGGGACGTATATAGGCTGATGATGAAAGCCACATAAGCAACAACAATGTGATTTATGTTGGTACATGAAATTTCCATAACACAGGAATAAGTAACGAGTCGCATCCTACCGTACTCAAGAAATATGTGTGTTAAGATTCAATATAATTTCAAAAGTTTCACGCGCCCTCCGTTTCTTTGATGGCTGGGGCACGGCGTTTTGCGATCGATTTTATTGTCATATATCCTCACTCCTCTCAATCTACATATATCACACTATTTCTCGAGGTACTCAGCATCCTAAGTAGTATAAATACCGCAAACTTTTTTAGACGTTGTTCTGATAATCTTGTTTGACCGAGGCTTTGAGTCGCAGACATCTCCTTAATTGCTTGATTCGTCTCATCTCGTGACGTATGTCATTCTATTTGTGTCGCGTTTATAAGATCTGCTCTCCAAGGTTGCGTGACATATCATAAATTATCCCTGTTGTCAGTAGGCATATGCCATTGTCTACCTGCCTGCCTCGTTTCACACAATACTGGAACTAGAATCATATTATTAGTATACACTCGGACTCTGAAATAAATGTACCAGCTGCAGTATGCTATTTATTTTGACGACCACTTTGGTGTAATAGTTAAGAAATTGACTGTTAACCAAGAGGTCGCGGGTTCGATCCCCGCACTGTACAATAATTTGTGTGCTTGAACATGTCTGTTTGTACTGGTCAGGGTTTATATGTATTTATTTAAGTATATTTGTAATACTTCTGTTGATACTGATTTCTGTTACACAAATGGAAATTAAGGCTCTTTAGGTATTTTTTCGGATGTTGTAGGTATCTTACCACAACATTGATCAATCATTGCTGTCTGCAGCCTAAAGAGCACTTGAAATAAATTCAAAGTTTCACGGTAGCTTAATTGGGAGAGCAGTCATCCGGCTTGCGGTGAGAGGGTGCGGGTTCCCAGGTGCGAGTCCCGTCTGTGGTAGTCCATTTTTTCTTAAGTGTGTTTTAATTTCACATTGTAACTTTTTCAAAAATCATGTACAGACGGCCACACGTCAAGTTAATCACTGCGGCACCTTATGCTTACGTAATAAGAGTGACGCTACGAAAATGAGTGGCCTGATGTGCTGCTCACTGTACTGTAATTAAAAATTCTACTTTCCGTTAATTGACGTATTCCGCTATTGGCGAGCGGTGACAGTAGACAACGTGCGGAAGTCCGCCACGCTCCGTACTAGGTACGATGCGTATGCGCAGCGCATGTCGATAGAGCCGTATGAATATGTTGTCTTGATGTACTTATCGTCAAAAATGCAACGGTGGTCTTACTCTCTAAGGGTCCACATTGAATGCGCGATGACTGGGGCCTGGGCGGGAGCGGCGGGCGGGCGCGCCAGATCCCATCGCGTTAGGCTTCCGCCCTAGTCCCTACAATATGGACACAAAGGCTCGATTGATATGTTTGGATTTTCCGCGCCCGCCTTCGCATCCGGGGTTCACTACTCCATTTCGACATCATTAGATCGATGGTTCATTTGATGAAATGCTAAAAGAAATTCGATGTAATGAACCATCGATGTTACTTTCGGGTATATAACGCATCGTTCAAACAAATATTCTACTTGTTGTCATCGATGAATTGTAGTTCGACGAAACGTATTTCGAAGTGGAGTAGTGAACCCTTCGCAACCGCGCTAGGCTCGCTGTGTGGACCCACAGCAAGACGTTGCCCGTCTTTGGATGTAGCTATTCCTATCACTCTTATAAGCTTGACCATGCTTGTCCATGCGGACGCGCTGACTACACCAGAAAACGTTATGAAGTAAGACCTGAGCACTTTCAAGAAAACTTCTCGAAAGATTACCAAGAACCAGAGGAAACGAGTGTCGAGTTATAATAAATTTAATTATATGCGAACGCACTCGTTCTCTAGCACTGCTCACTAGCAGGCATGTTTGCAATTTCTCGTATTATAATTGTCCCCGTTTTATTGTCAGCCGCATATTTTATAGTGTGACCGTTAAAATATTATTTTTTACGGCCGTTCCTATTGTTTTGAACAGTAAGTTAGAATGGGACGTAAATCTTGCGACTATTAAGTATTTTATACCATAATAATGATTTGACTCGGGTGGCAAGTTGGTTGGTCGAAGTAAGGAGAACATGGCCAGGTGGGGATTTTCGGCAAGCTCCGATGTGGACTGTGTTTGCGGTGCAGTGCAAACTATGGCACACTTAACATCGTGCCCGGCGTGCCCCAACACCTGCACGCCAGCGGATTTAATGAACTGCAGCCGATCCGCAATACAAGTGGCTGAATTCTGGGCTGCCACGATGTAATTTCTCGTGTTCCATCGACACGCCTAGAAGAAAAAGAATGATTTGATTGCAGCAGGAATTGCACAAATAAATTTGGGAGGCCTTATATTCAGCAAAGTGTAAGATAATAATAATGATTGGCTTTCACTAGCTTATTAAAAAATAATAAGAAGGCGGTATGATACTTGTGGATTTTGATGTCTGATGTCTGAGTTATCACTCTTGTAGCCGGTTCGAATATTGTATCAATGCAGTCGTCAGATGAAGAAATATATTTTGCTCCTGATATCTGCGAAATTATTTACAGGTTTTTCAGCATCTACTCTTAACATTACATCTTTGGTAATGAAACATTCCTTTTTTTACGATCAGTCATAACCCAAATGTTTGATTGAGAGGCCCTAGTTTGCAATATTTTCTATTCTCTTTTTTCTTTCTTTCCATCTTTACAAATTTTGAGATGTAAGCAGTGCCTTTGTTTGCAATAGTTTCTATTCTCTTTTTTCTTTCTTTCTATCTCCTTTACGAGAGGTAAGCAGCTAAATTGTGCAAATTCGCGTCTATTCTCTTTTTTCCTCTTTCCATCTCCTTTACGAGAGGTAAGCAGCTAAATTGTGCAAATACGCGTTCCCTTTTACCTCTGACCACAAGACGTTCGTTCACAAAGAAATGAGTGTACTACTTAGAGAATGTGAACTTACTCACTGAGACAAGTTAATTGATCCAATCGTGTCTTCATAGTATTTATATCAGTGGCCGATTTCGAGCACGGCGGCCAATCTCAACAGAGATCAGCCAATTATGCAGGAGATATTACCTCGTGTGTGCATAAGTTTTGAGACGAAATAAAAGTTGCATAACTTTTTTTATAATTAACATATATTTCTAAAATTTTCAGTAAACAATTATCAGACAATAATAAACAAAAAAATATTATTATTATTCAAAATGACCACCCTTATTTTTAATACAGGCCCTTAGACGATTTGGCCAGTCATCAATGACGGCACGAATCTTTTCCAGCGGGATTCGCTTTGCTTCTCAGACAAGAGCTCGCTTCAGTGATTCCAAGTTTGGGTGGGACTTTCGGCAGGCCCTGAGCTCTAGCTCAGCCCATAAAGCATAATCCAGCGGGTCGAGGTCGGGGCTGGAAGAGGGCCATTCAGGCCATGAAGGCCGGCACATTTTCCCTCAACCACGCTTGGGTGGTTTTTGCTTTATGGGATGGCGCTGAGTCCTGTTGGCAAACCCAATTCTTGTTGTGAAACAAAGTAAGGGACAGGGGTTTCACAACAGGCTCTAAGATGTCAGTTTGATTGTTCTTGGCTTTCACCTTGATGCCTTGTTGACAGAAATGGAGCGGAGTGACACATTCATACGAAACACCCCACCATACCATCACACTAGCCGGATGATGAGTACGCGAGACATTCCGTGCTGAAGCTGGGACGTCCTTGCTACTTTTTGCATACACTTTATTGTTTTGTCGGTTGAACTTTTTTTCGACAGTAAAGATTTTCTCATCGGTGAAGAGTATTTTCCTCGCATCGTGTCTCTTAAGCAGTATTGGACAACGTTCGCGTCGCAATTTACGAAGACGATCGTTTAAATAAAGAACTTTCCTACGGCTATACGCCTTCACCTTAAGATCATATTTCAGTATTCTGTTGACTGAAACGCGCGAAATATTAGTCTGCAGAGCTAGTTTTTTCTGAGTTCGACATGGATTTCGGCGAAGTCGCTCTCGGATGATTTTGATGTTCGCAGACGTCCTTACAGAGCGCTCCTTTGGCGATCTTGCAAAGAACTTGTCTCCTTGTATCGTTTAATAGTGTAATACACGAAGTTACGGCTCACACCAAAAGTTTTCACCTCACGGAAAATATCCATTGGTTTTTTTCCCGCCTTAAATAGCGAAATCACGGTCGCACGCAATTCTTTTGTTCTCTCCATCACGAGAAAATTAAAAGAAATGAATTTGAAAATCAAAGGAATTAAAAGTTAACATTCGAAATTAAAAATTAGAAAAAGAAATAAATAGCAGCCAGTAATTTTTTATTTCTTTTTTTTAGCACAAAGTTTGTCTCAAAACTTATGAACACACGAGGTATAGTGCACAAGTGTGAGCGCAATACACAGGTGCACTCACTGTTCCATCACTCTCGGTGAGGCGGCAATCTCACCGAGAGACCGGCATGACCGGAGAGAGATCAGGCGCAGGACCTGACGTGCTTTCCGAGGCACGGGGGTGTAATACCGCCAACTTTCCGACTCTGTCTCTGAAAATCTCAGAAACAATTTTGGGTCTACCTGGGATTCGAACCCAGGACCTCTCGGATGTAAGGCAGAAACTATGCCACTACACCAACGAGGCTCACTATTCACTCAAATAGGCTTGAATCGTAACGACTATGTATAATGAACTGATAAGCGCTATCTCGCAATGCCGCGAGAATTCGCTAATAATTACCGTACCGTAACAATAGGCTAGATGACACGACCAATCGTTGACATACTCTTTATTTATCATCTGTCAAAACGATCAGCTTCCATAGATTTTGTATGGGAATACTATAATTGGACGCCATAATATAGTTATCACAAATGGAAGTCAATTAACTGAATATTTCTACAGCTTATGGAAATAAATTGATTTTAGTAGCTTCATAAATAATGTCGATAGCTGCATCATTATAAATATATAATACGGCATCTATTTGTTTATTTTATTTATCCATTTTATCGTTTAATCGAATCAGACTTAATGAATTCACAGATTTTGCTATAAGGTAGGAAATATTGTCTACAAAAGTGCTCTGCAACACTTTTTTTTAATTTTCTGCTCTTGCTGACCTTGTCAATTATGTTATTTCGTGTAAGTGAATGCAATTGATAGAGCCAAAATAATGGCGGCGTCGTTAACTATTAGGTTTCTGATACTCTGATATCATTAAGATAGATAAATTGTATCTTTATTGCCATTATCAGTTTCGGCATGTTGACTCCAATTCGACTGTTTTTGCCATGTCACTGTATTGTTTTAAATGCATTTCGGCTAGTGATGTCATCAGTTCGTGGTCAGTAAAAGATGGATAGAAGATTTATTTAGCATGTTTCTTAACAGAGAGGAGTGGTCGGTGTTACACCCCTTTCTTTTTCAAAACAAAAAAGATGGCTGCCATCTTGGATTTTTTGGACTTTCAACATTGCATAGTTTAATAAAAAATATTTAAAAAAAGTTGCGTGCATACTTTTTTCGAAAAATAAATATTTAAGTGGATCATGTTGAAATTTCTCGAAATTTAAAAAAAAACATAACTTGAAAACACTAAAAATCGCGGAACATACATGGGGTATTTTCGGGTACACCTAGATGCCAGGAATAAAAAGAATATTTTAGTGATACCTTTCGGGCCACCCTGTATTGTAGTTCATTTTTACAATTAGACCAGATTAATATCTTCGGCCGAGACTTAACGTACGGTGGCCAGAACATCAGGCTACCTATTTTTGTTGCGAAAACTCCCAAAAAGAAAAAAAAAATTGGTTGCCTGTAAAGTCGGTATACGCGCGAAAGTTTTACGTGACAACGACTCTGAGTGGTAAAATAATTTTAATGTGAATATTCATTCGTATAACATGAACCGGTGTGTATGCCTATCTCTCTCTCTCGCTCTGTCTCTCTCGCGCGAAACGTGAGCGGAGCAGCGTAACGCAGTTTCTTGAGGTGTCACCCGGCAAACCAATTTATAAGACGTTGTCACGTCAAAATAAGGGTACCTATTACAAGTGATTTAGATACCGCTGTGTTTACATTGACTTGCTGTCGTGTATACAAAAATGAATTGGTACGCGTTATGTGGTTCTAAATAAATGGAATACTTAACAAAAAATATACAAATTCTGCATTGTCATCCAATCTAATGTATTAACAAAATTCCTGCTAAATCTGACATGGGGAAGTGGGCGAAATTTTGCTGGCAAGATTTGATTATAGACAACTAAACGCCGGGACAGGTGAAACCAAAAAACAATTGTCAGTCAATCTATCTACGTAACGAAATGGTGCCCATTTCTGACCTAACAAAAATATAAAGTAACGGGTAGTTTATACGTGGTGCTGTGACAACATCTAATAACGTCAATTGACGTCATTTATTGATCACCAATAGGGTGTTTGTCATGCAGGTTCAATACGTAAGTAGGTTACGTGTTGGATCTAGTAGCATAATAATTTACAATGTGTAATGAATATTATTACTGTATGACTAGCCAAAATTTTTGCCTGCATTATTCGCTTTATGCTTGAATTCATCGATTTCTATATTTTTATTTTCCTTAAAAAAACAATGACTCCTGCAACCTAACACTTATGATTGTAAGGAAGGATAGTGAACTAAGGCATTACTCACTTAATAATATAAAATACCTCAAGGATTTTCTAAATATGGAAAAAAACTAGTACTTACTGCTCTTCAGAACTAATATATCGTACCCAGTCTACACCCTTGCTCTCAAAGCCGTTCGCCCGCAGTTAAATTCAGATGTAGCCATCCCTGTTACTCCTACAAGCTTGACCGTGTAAGCAAAACGAGTTGACTAGACTAGACTAGACTAGACGAATGAAACTTTAGTGAGTATGGCCTACGGAGTGCTTGCGACCAGCGATCCTCTGTTGCCCTGCTAATAATATCAGCATAAGAATGATGTAGGTGTGTCCTAGTCCATTATTGTACATTTTATTTTGTCAAGATCAAAAATTCTTACTTTCTTTTAATATAAATTAAGTGAATTTAAATGTGTAAATGCGCTTATTATCTACGTCTCGTCAACATCATAATTGTATAACTACTTGTGAAAACTGTTTAGCTAAAGAACGACGCCTTGTTTTATAAGTTTTATGTTCTATAACACAGCTGTTGGTTTGCCTAAATAAAGAAAATAAAATAAGGAAATTTCAGAGATTTTAATTGGTATATTAGGGGTTGGTGATTGGTGGTCGCCGTTCTTCCAGGAGTGCAGGTGGTAGTTTTAGTGTTTGTCAATCCACATCTCCAAGTGGACTTGGATGTCTTATATCTGGGATTCATAATCGTCATCACATCAGCCGTTCGAGGTCTCCCCCAAGAATCTCCGCCGCGATCTCTCCTGCGCTTCCTGCATCCAGCGGCTTCCCATGACCTTCAGCAGATCGTCAGTCCACTTTCCTCAGCCTTTCCTCGAAACATCGCCAGGCACGCGGTCGCCATTCGAAAACCTTTCCGCCCCAACCACTCTTGGTTCGTCGCGCTATGTGTCCCGCCCATTGCCACCGATCTGAGGCTCAAATCCAATAACTACAATAGTCCTCCTGACCGATTTCGACCACGGCGGCCAATCTCAACAGAGATCAGCCAACTGCGCAGGAGATATTATAAAATAATAAAAAAATCTTTTATTTCACACCAATTACGTCCATTTGTTAGTAACAATGTATGAACTTAAAAACTATGTCAGTAAGGTAAACTTAGTACGTGAAAGAATTAAACGAAAGTACATAGGCTAGATAGGTTCACCTCTTTGCACATTTAGTAACATGCAAAGCAGTGAACCTATTGAGAACAACAGAGTCCATTCTGTCCTCGTTCATCCTTAGAATCCTATTGCCGCTCCCACGAATATGCAACAAGACAGCGGCAGTCTTTTTACGCATAATGGTATAAAAGTCATCAACACCGGCGTTGGCAAACATGAACGAAGCGCTACAATATCGTGGGAGCCTCAACAAAGCCCTAAGGATGTTATTATATTGCACTCTGAGAGCATTGTAGGCCCTCTGCGTAAACTTGGCCCATAAACCACTGGTGTAATAGCTCTGACAGAAGGCCTTAAACAAGGTAAGCTTCACACCTGTATTACAACGCCCGAAACGGCGTGCCAACCAACATATTTCCACGCATTGCCAAAGCCCTGCGCTCTCGCTCAATGCCCAAGTATAGTGCACAAGTGTGAGCGCAATACACAGGTGCACCTACAGTTCCATCACTCTCAAAGTTCGGTGAGACGGCAACCCGACATGACCGGAGAGAGATCAGACGCAGGGCCAACGGCTTAACGTGCTTATACAACCACTATAAAATGTCTGTTTGTCCGCAGTCTGCTTCAAGATGTTCGACATGGACCGCGACGGGGTGCTCAACAAGAAGGAGCTGGTCGACATGGTGGGGATCCTGTGCACGGTCGCCAACGAGGCGCTCAAGAACCAAGGTAAAATTAATTAGAAAGGAAGAAAGAAATAAAATAGATTTATTAATAAAGAGAAATCATCATCACACACCCAAACACACACACACCCAAACACACACACACACACCCATACACACACACACACACCCATACACACACCCACACACACACACCCATACACACACACACACACACACACACACACACACACACACACACACACACACACACACACACACACACACCCACCCACACACACACACACACACAAACACACAGTTTTTGATCAGACATAGCTAAGAACCAACGTTATTAAATTTTCTTTCGAATAAAAAAAAACGCTTTGAAATCGGTCCATCCGTTCTGAAGCTTCGACAGACACACACAATTACACAGAAACACACAAACAGACAGTGAATAAGGTCAAACTTACAACAGCATTCTATTTCGTCGAGGCTTAAAAACCAGTTGAACAGCAATCTCAGGAACAGGCGAATAGTGTTCTAATTGACGACCGCTTGGTGCAGTGTTCCACAGGTCGGACTTCTAAAAAACCATGGGTCGCGGGTTCGATCCCCGCACAGTACAAGCATAAGTGTGCATGATGAACATGTGTGTTTGTACTGGTCTGGTTGTTTTCTATGTATAATATGTATTTATTTACAAAAAAAAAGTATTTAAGTAGGTTTATCCGTTGTCTAGTACCACAAGCCTCGTAGCTTAATTTGGGACAATAGAATTGGTGTAATTGTCGTGAAATATTTATTTATAATTAGTTGTCGTACCAATATGCACCCTAATACATATAGGGTAGGACAATAATGTCTATCGATAAAACGAAAAAACTGTATAAAATATAAAGTCACGTTCGACTATTCGAATGCCCATAAATCATTAACAAATACAAGAAAATAACAAGAAAAACTCATCACAACAAATGGGTTTTATAGCGAAAGTAATGTAACCTAAAAGTGATTTCAAACCTATATAAAGGTTAGGCGTTTCGATTTTTTTTTATTAATTTTATATTTATTAACCTATTTCATCCCACTGCTGGGCAAAGGTCTCCCCCAAACTCCTCCACTGTTCCCTATTGGCGGCTAAAGATTCCTAGTCTGTCAGAAAACTCGTCAAATCGTCACACTATCTTTTTTTGGGTCTACCTCTACGCCGATAGCCATCTGCTGGTATCCATTGTGTGACGATTATGATTGAAAAAAGGAAATCATAATTCTTTAGTTGGAGCATTCGTCTTCAGTTTTTCTTAAGCTGAAAAAGAGAATTATTTTGCTTTGAATTTCCACTAACCGACACCAGCGCAGGAATCTAAATACATCTAACTGTAACCACTTGGAAAAAAACTAGAGCTGGAAGTCACAGGACTAACAATACAACTCGCAACGTGACATAGAAGATGCAACTGGAAACACAACACTGACACCAACAAAACACTCGACGCATTCGCTACTACACGTGGCATCCTTAGGAGATGTTGTAGAATATCTGCATCTTCTGTGTCACATTGTGAGTTGTATTATAAGTCATGCGACTTCCAGCTCTAGTTTTTTCAAGTGGATTTATTTGGGTTTCTGCGCTGGCATCTCTCTGCTCTTTTTCAGCTTAAGTCATGGATTTCCGCTAAGAAACGCCTGATTCCATCAACTATTTCAGTTATTCTATCATTACGTCATTACAAATCACGTGTCATTGTTATAGAATCAAGAGCGTCCACACCCGACACGAACGAGTCTGAACAAACTGAAAAAGGTTTCGACCCAGAGTCGGTGCTGATGAACTTGAAGGGCAAGCTGGTGGCTGCGCCCAAGAAGCCCATGTTCCAGCTCGGACCCACCTCGGAGGAAGAGAGCCTGACGGTCACTGAGGTGAGCTATCCATCGGTGTTAAGGTACCAGGAGATTGAGTGCAATCGTCCTGCTTACTTCTCCTTAGGAGGCGAGATAGCAAGAGAAATAACTCTCATAATAATCCTCGCGGAGGAACCTCCATGCCTGCTACATCACGATTAGTATGTAGTATTTATTATGATACGAATAGCCTTATTCCTCAAAATAATAATAATAGCCCTCCTGGCCGATTTCGACCACGACGGCCAATCTCGACAGAGATCAGCCAACTACGCAGGAGATATTATAGTGCACAAGTGTGAGCGCAATACACAGGTGCATTTACTGTTCCATCACTCTCAAAGTTCGGTAAGACGTCAATCCGGCATGAACGGAGAGAGATCAGGCGCAGGACTAACGGCTTAACGTGCTTTCCGGGGCACGGGTGTGTGTCACCGCCAACTTCCCGACTCCGAGCTGTTTTTGAGAAATTCGTGACAGAAAGTCTCAGAAACAATTTTGGCTCGACCTGGGATTCGAACACAGGACCTCTCGGATGTAATGCAGAAACTTGGCCACTACACCTAAAAATACGCCTAGCCCTACTGACACGATTACATTATGCAATGAACAGGCGGAAATAGATTTTCCAGTTTAGTTGGAAATCGTCAAGCAACATTAATTAAGACCATGGTCGGATCAAGTCTTCAGTTGCCCTCTGTGTTTAAACGATTGATTTAGTTGACTGTGTCAATCTGATTGTCTGATAAGAATGGCACTTGGAAAGGTATCTAATGATCGCTTGGTGCAGTGGTCCACATGTCGGGCTTCTAAAACCAAGGGTCGCGGGTTCGATCCCCGCACAGTACAAGCATAAGTGTGCATGAACATGTGTGTTTGTACTGGTCTGGGTGTTTTATATGTATAATATGTATTTATTTACAAAAAAAAGCATTTAAGTATGTAAAGTATGTTTTGTTTTTATCCGTTGTCTAGTACCCATAACACAAGCCTCGTAGCTTAATTTGGGACTAGTGAATTGGTGTGATTGTTGCGAAATAGTTATTTATTTACGAGTATTTTATTTATCATAAAAGCATAACAACAGGTTAGAAATAACTTAACAAAAGTCACTACCATAGCATACAATATATATTAAATTTTACCAGGCTAAAAGCGCCTCCAAAAATTTTACACACAAGTACCTATATTCACAATTTATCTTCCATGTTACTGTTCATAATACTAAGTAATTGCTGTTCACTGCAATGTTTTTGCAGTAAACATCGCTCAAGTAACGTAGGTAAGTAAGCCTAGAGTCTTCAGAATTGGCTGTAGAAAAATCTGTCAAAAAAGACAAACATAGTAGAGGACATTCATGCAACCTATCGCGAGCGCATAACATTTAATATCTGTGGTGTCTGAGAGAAACCTGTTAAGTCTAAAAATTCATCGTCATTTTTCAGTATAAGACTTTTAATGTTAGGGTTTAATTTATAAATCAGTTAGGTAAAGTAAATAAAACGACTACTGCTGCAGTAACTATTTATTAAACAGGTACCAGCAACTATTGCTGGTAGCAAAAGATCAAAATAAAATATGTTTTTTTTTTATAACAACATAGTATCAAACTAAAAAATGACGAAAATGGAGTTATCAGGTTTCTCCCAGATACCACAGATAGTATCTCTACCTGTTTATTTGTATGAACCACACAATCTAAACGCTTGAAGAGTGATCAAGGGACACCTCGCGGTTACGATCACGTTTCCAACAACAAAAACGATGACGCGTTTACTCTAATTGTGTACATAGGTATATGAACAGGGAAAGATTAGCGAAGCGATGCTTTGCAATGCAATACAGTCAAAAATTTCAAGACATTGCCTTGCTGGCAATGTTAAACTATATCTATCGATAAAGATTGGTCTCATCATTTAGTTATTTTGTTACGCGACCCATTTTAACACGCTTTTATTAGATCGGGGTGTATGTATGTAACAGAATCTTTGAGCTCGATTTCCACCAACTTCCAGAAATCGGATTAATTTGAAACTTTGCACACGTATTCTTAATATTATTAATTTAAAAAAACCGGTCAAGTGCGAGTTGGACTCGCGCACCGAGGGTTCCGTACAAACCTGTAGATAAGGAGTAGTAACTTTGAAATTTTCACAATTGTCAAAAATATTTATTTTATATGATGAAACTGAAAATGTACGGTTTTCGTAATTTTCTATCTAATCTGTACGTCCTGTATCTGTAGACGTAGCTTCGTACTAAATTTCAAGATTCTAAGTTTACGGGAAGTACCCTGTAGGTTTTGATTCCCGCGCGAGTTTCGAAAATTTGCGGCCTAAATGGCTGTATCTTTTGATTGCGTTGGCTTAGTAGGTTTATTTTTCTACAGCTTCCAGGGACAGTAGACCTAAGTATCATATAGAAATTTCAGTTTGATACCTCAACGCGTTCCTGAGAAAAACGGTCTTGACAGACGGACGGACGGACGGACGAACAACAAAGTGATCTTATAAGGGTTCCGTTTTTTTTTGAGGCACGGAACCCTAAAAAGAATAATAGTTAAAAACGAAAAAAACACGCTTTAATTTGCTATATAAAAAAGAGAGAATAATTTCAAATTAATCCGATTTCTGGAAGTACTCGTACATGCATACATACAGCCCGAGCTAAAAAAAGCGTGTTAAAAGAGCTAAAGAGCTGTAAAAATGGTAGTTCGTACAGAATACCTGCATTTAAATGTTTTGGGTTTTTTAACTATGATTTATTTTTTGAACCTGCAGGAAAAAAGCTCCAAATAAGAGTTACACATCTTCCTTACAATCTTATTGTATTATTAGGTAAATTGTGTTATTCATGAAGCGTTATCTATGGAATAATACAAACGAATTAAACACTTGCATTAGGAACACTTGAAAGCAAGTGTGACCCTTCAGACTCCTGTATTACATAACATCTCGATTACTGTGAATCTAACTAGTTCAACAGCATGTTTATGTCAAAGTAATAATGAATTATGGGGAAATCTATGAAACTTTATATATTTTAAAATAACAAATAGTGTAGTAATCACTAGACAACCCTACTAGGTTGTCTAGAAGAGATCGCTGCTAGCAATAACACCGCCTATTTTGCACAAAGGTTAAACCTATCGGTAATTTGTTTTCTGTTAAGTTCCATCTGTGGTGCACCATTATAAACAGTTTTATCTTTTGAACTTGTAACAGTGAATTCTCCTTTCAGCGGTAGATAAAAGATGTTACCCATTCTGTTACGTATTCTTTCTAATAATAGATTATGTATAAATTAATTATCTATCAGTGAGTTTGCTTGATTATGATAATTGCAACCTTGGGCATGCTCCTTTGTTTCGCATTAGAATGTGTGATTCTCACGGCCATTACTTTTCTCTACAATATACTAACACACCTTGCTACACGTGGTAATTAATTTTTGTTTTCACACATTTGCATATTATGTCCTTCTTTTGTGCTTCCTCAGCTAGAGTAGAAATATGGATGAAACTGGCTGCCTCGTTGGTGTTGTGGCAAAGTTTCTGCCTTACATCCGAGAGGCCCTGGGTTCGAATCCCAGGTCGAGCCAAAATTGTTTTTGAGATTTTCTGTCATGAATTTCTCAAAAACAGCTCGGAGTCGGGAAGTTGGCAGTGTTACACCCCCGTGCCTCGGTGCGCACGTTAAGCCGTTGGTCCTGCGCCTGATCTCTCTCCGGTCATGTCGGATTGCCGTCTCACCGAGCTTTGAGAGTGATGGAACAGTGAGTGTTCCTGTGTATCGCTCACAGTTGTGCACTATAATATCTCCTGCGTAGTTGGCTGATCTCTGTTGAGATTGGCCGCCGTGGTCGGAATCGGCCAGGAGGACTATTATCTCCTGCGTAGTTGGATGATCTCTGTTGAGATTGGCCGCCGTGGTCATAATCGGCCAGTAGAACTATTATTTTAGATGAAACTAGGAAGTTATGTAAACTAACGAACCGTTATTGTATGCTTATCCGACTGACGTATTGATTTTAAGATGTGCATTTAGACTAGCAAATACATTTTACCAAGTATAATTTTTCATCGAAATGGGCGTTCGATTAACCATTGACAGTTGACAGTTCAAAGCTTTGGCCAACACGTCACGGATAACTCTAGGGTAACTTATGCTCTTGTGATATGGGTGATTTTGCAACAACAATTAGTAGCCGATGTGCTTTTCTTTCTACTGTACTTTCCGAATTACTGTATTGTATTTTTTCCGATTTGTGTGCCTTATCTTTTAACCTCAACTACCTTACAATGAAACTAATAGTCAAGTCCCAAAGAAATCTTTTAACTAGCTAACGGAGTCTGGCGACACGTGTCACTCGACATTTTATCATTTGTCTCCTATTATGGTGTCCTTAGCTAAATACCCTACGATAAAGTACGAAATTTCGTAAATACAGCGAAAGGAGCTTCATGTAAAAATAACGCTAACGGTCACCTGCGCACTAGATTATCATCATCAGCCTATATACGTCCCACTACTGGGCACAGGCCTCTCCTCAACTTTGAGGTGTTACGAGCCATACCATAATTATATCAAAATTTAAGAGATCATTGATTGAGAATTGCTCGATCTATTAAGTTAGCCAATATTAATTAATTTATTTATTCCATAATTTACTTATCAATTCACTATTTTTATTCATTAATCTAAATTTATTAATTTAAATTTTTATTCATTATTCTCGATTGAATTAAATTAAATTTTATATATTGTATGAAAAAATAATTTGACCACCACTTCAATGTTTCTGTGCATGCATGATTTGGAATGTAATTTAGTTTTTATGTATTATCGTATGTAAGTAAATTATTTATTAATTGTATTCTGTGTTGTGTGCCTTATAAATAAAATAAATAAATAAAACACACCAACACGCGGACTCAGTGCGGTTTGGTGGAGGGGTTGTTTGTAAGGGCCTAACCGTCAGATGTTATTAAGCTGCCCGAGAGCCTTTGACCAGGCTTAACGACTAATTACTATCAATATTAACCTGGACCAGCAGTTTAGCGTGCCTTCCGAAGCACGGAGATGTCTGTTAAAAACGTAATTTATATTGGAATGGGTGACCATTCTGAACATAAAGTCGGTTTATCATGGTATATCGCAAACACGACCGCGCCTTAGGTTTTTTAACTTCGGTATCGCTACCTAAGCGCTGCCACCACTGCGCCACAAGCACCTTCACGTGATCTTTATAAAACCTCATAATATTTCTTCATCAGGAATCAGAGAGCGATGTAGCTGGACTGATCAGTGGCGACGTGGCTCTCACACAAGAAGACTTCCTAATCTGGAGCGTGGAGAGTGCGGACGCGCTCGTCACGCCATTCTTACAGCTGGTGCTGGAGGTGTGCCACATCGCGCTGGGGCTACGGCCGCAGTGCAAGCACCAGGAGAGGGACATCGGTGAGTGTGTGAGAGAGACGTTGAGGGAGGCTTAGTGAACTACGTGGCGCTGACACAAGAAGGCTTCCTAATCAAGAGCTTATAGAATACGGACGCAGTGTAAGCACTAGGAGAGGGACACCGGTGAGTGTGTGAGAGAGACATTGAGGGAGGCCTAGTGAACGACATAGCGCTGATACAAGAAGACTTTCTAATCTGGAGCGTGGAGTGTGCAGTGCAAGAACTGTCATAGAGACATCGGTGAGTACATCGGTGACACCGTACGGCTACTAGCTGTACGGTGATTACTATGCCTCCCTCAAAGAGTGCGATCCTTAGACCCCTTACAGATTGAGACTGAGTTGCGATGCTGCAAGCCATTGCCATGCGTCATCGATACAGTTGACCTTAAAGGTGACAGTATCCTTTTCCGTACCTACCAGTGCGATGCGTGACCGCGACTCGTGACGTCACGTTGCGTTGAAGGCTACCTTCAAAAGTTAGCCGCGTGATGTCACTAGTCGCGGTCTCGCGTCGCAGTCGCACCGGTCGCTAGGAACCGACTGCTACCTTTACTAGCTGGCCATCAAACTGTAGCGATGCAGCATCGACGCTGCATTGCGTTAGTATTCCAACTGTATTGATGCTAACGTCAGCCAAGATGTGTATTTTGATCTGCGTCTGCATCGCTTCCATCGCGCGGAAGCATTGATGCTGTCTGTTCATCGCTGGTATCGCGTTGCAACACGCCGGTAAAAGTATAGTGTAAAGCCGTTTTGTGTAAAGGGCCTCAAGTGCGTCCTTCATTCATAAGTCGAGAGGCGGACGCGCGGCGGTGCTGGCGCTATTGACGCGGTCTGGTGTGAACATCTCCTGCGCCATGCCAAAGAAAACCTAAATGCAATGCAAGATCTTGATGTGACATGTATTTTCTCCGCCTCGACGTGTGAGCGACGAGCCTTACAAGATTGCTAGGCTCTTTTGTTATCAAATGATTTTTCTAGAAGTTACAAAAATTTATCTTTTGAGCCGATTCCGTTCAAACAAAGCAATATCAAGCACATGCCACACCGGCGTTAAATCTGTCTGTCATTGTGGTATCAAGTATAATATGAAATAAAAGTGGATGAGATAAACCAAGTAGGATAATTTTCATGAATACTAACTCGTACTAAACTTTTGAGAATCTATACGAACCGTTTTTAATGTCATGTCATCAGCCTATATACGTACTGCTGGGCACAGGCCTCACCTCAACTATGAGGTGGTGCGAGCCATACTCCACCACGCGGGCTCAGTGCGGATTGGTAGAGGGTGTGTGTACGTTTTTAATGATATAAATCTACATGAATGTTGCACGACAAAGCAAGTTTGCATTGTAAAAATATATCTCTGAATCAACAGTGTGATAAACAAACAATGTTCTTATATTAGCACCCGCGTAGTTTTAATGTTAGAACAAACATTATCACCGCTATCTACTCGTACCAGTGTCACAACACTCTTGACATGGATAGGCAGGGCTGCCCTACACTGTAATCGCTCAATCTAAAGATTCCATATCGATAAATGTAAAACGATTGGGGATAATGTGCACTTTCTTTTGTTTCCTTATCTGACTACACATTATGTGCTTGTGTGTTCAGTATACTGAAACTGTCGTGGTCCTATTTGATAGACAAACCTCTTAATGTTATCTACTGCGAATAAAAAGACGTGTGGCACTCGGGGGACTGTCGCGGTAAAGCTATTACAAGTTGACACGTATACGCCTAGTCGCACGCACACTAACAGTGGCGAAGTCTGCCGAACTGAAACGACGTTAGACGATGTGTTAGGTTTTTCGTTACCAAATTTCTTGATTCGTTCGCTGCTTTCAAAGCCCGGGGGTAACAGATATGCAATAGCTTAATAATTTAACTTGATTCGCGAATTCGCGATTGATGAACTTTACACATTTATAATAAGTAAATCAGCCCTGATGTACAGTCCACGGCTTGGTCTTTCCAGTGGATGAGTAGCACAGCAGACGATGAAGCACGCTCTTTAGCAGGGATGGTAGAGAGAAAGAAACTCCGATGACCGTAAACTTAATAAATGTATTATGGGATCTTACTACAATAATGTAGAACAATATCTGACGGTACAGCGATGTCAAGCGATACTTAATCTAATATATAAAATTCTCGTGTCACAGTTTTCGTTGCCATACTCCTCCGAAACGGCTTGACCGATTCTCATGAAATTTTGTGAGCATATTGAGTAGGTCTGAGAATCGGCCAACATCTATTTTTCATACACCTTAGTGATAATAATTTATATGGCATAACAACGTTTGCCGGGTCAGCTAGTAAATTTATAATTATGAAAGGTTTTTATTTGGCGACTGCGGTGACGCATACGCCTTAGTTGTAAATAAATTTATGCTACGGTTTCACCGTACAACTTATGAATAGTCCCAGCGGTTTTTACATAGCAGGCAAAATAACGTTATCTGCAAAAAACTTGGTCATAATATCACCACTTCTGATTGCCTGAACAATTTTAACGGATTTATAACTATGAACGTCTCATCTCATCTCATCAGCCTATATAAGTCCCACTGCTGGGCACAGGCCTCACCTCAACTATGAGGTGGTGCGACCCATACTCCACCACGCGGGCTCAGTGCGGATTGGTGGAGGGGTGTGTGTAAGGTAAGTGACCAACCTTACTGTCAGATGTTATTAAGTCGCCCGAGGGCCTCTGACTAGGCTTAACGACTAATATCCATCGATATTAACCGGAACCAACCGCTTAACTATGAACGTCAAAACTATGAAATAACTGCGGCTTTTAACTAGACAGTGGTCTGAGTACCGGTTTCAAGGTGCCGTTATCCATAAGGTTTTGGGTTCGAAACCAATTTTCAATGTTGTTACAAGCTTGTATTTTTTTGTTTTTTTTTTATCCCCATAACACAAGTGCTTAAGCTACTTACTTTTGGGTCAGAGCATTGTTTGTGATATTTTCCCCATGTGAATGATTTACAATACACATGTCATGCGACTCTTATGTTAAAACACAAAAAAATGGTCATATTGATATTTGGAGTAAAATAAAAACATGTTTTTTTTAAATATTTATAGTTTGTAATCTAACATTGCAAAGACAGTGCAACGTCCTCTGAGCCACCAGTTCAACAAATACCTCCTTATCTCCATAGCCTTCGCATTATATGAATTGAGAGATACGCTAAATTCACCTTATGCCCTATCTGTAAGGAAATTAAGTCCAAAATTGATCGTTATATGTTTGTATTGAGCATTCATCGGTGAATGTTTTGAGTATCGATAATCGAATGTGTCGATAAGCATAATTGGAGCATGGCAGCCGTTGCGCCAATGTCGATTAAACGTCACGATGTAACAATTAGAAGAGCTGTTATACAATAACAACAGATTCATAGAAATAATAAAAGAAAATAGTATGCGATGGTAGTTTGGCGCAACAGACTTATAGTTAGGAAGCTAAAGGGATCCGTTTCCTACCGATCGGGTGTTATGATCTTTGTCTATTATTATTATGCTGAATCTAAATCTTATTTGCCGCGGTTCCTGTGCAGTACTAGGGTAACAGCGCCATCTAGCCTATGGAGCCGTATCAGTGCTCGCTGTCGTGCTTGCCCCCCTTAGGCATGCGCTTGTGACGTTGTTAAAAACGATTATATCTGTATTTTAGACGGCAACCTAACATTACCTTTCTTTTTCAGTCCTCGGCTGGCTTCGTCGCGAGGTCCAACGCGGTTACTCAGTGGGCCAGTTCTGGTACCTTGTCGGTGCCGAATGGTGGAGCTCCTGGCTGGCGTATACTGCGGGGGGCGCTGACGGGTGTTGTCGCGCTGCACCCCGCCCGTTGGATGAAGCCATCGTTTGTGACGAGAGCTTTACGAGTAACTCCACAGGTGAGCAGGCGTAATGTAGACAGTCTGGTACCTAATCGGTGCTGTATGGTGAAGCTTCATACTGCTGGATACGGCGGGAGGCGTTGAAGAGTGTTGACGAACTGCTCCACGATCGTTGGATGAAGCTACTATGTGCGATGAGAGCTTTACCAGCAACTCCATAGGTGAGCATGTGTAATGTAGACATCCTGGTACTAGTCGGTGCTGAGTGGTGGAGCTCCTGGCTGGCGTAGGGTGCTGTCGCGCTGCACGCTGACTGTTAGATAAGGGCTATCGTGTGTGATAAAAACTTTACCAGCAACTCCACTGGTAAGTAAATTGCTAAAAGATGTAAGCGAGAGTAGCAGGTTATAGTTTGACGAGATCTTTTGCCACTGTCCTGTTGGGAGACCTACCTTGGTAGAGAATTAGCAAGAGCCGAGTAATGCAGCGAGGAAAGACAGTGCAAGTTTCGCGTGGTAAGATAGCAGGTGTAACTTAGGCCAGTTCTGGTACCAAGTTGCTGCCGAGAAGTGGAATTTCTGGCTGGCGCGTACGGCGGGGGGCGTGACCGGTGTTGTCGGGCTGCTCCCCGCCCGTTGGATAAAGCCATCGTGTGTGACGAGAGTTTTACGTGTAACTCCATAGGTGAGTAGGTGTAATGTAGACAGTCTGGTACTTCATCGATACTGTATGGTGAAGCTTCTTAATGGCGGATACGGCGGGGGGCGTTGACGGGTGTTGTCGCGCTGCGTCACGCCCGTTGGACGAGGCCATCATGTGTAAACAATGGTTGTATTATGTGGACAATGGTAGTACCTAGCGCCGAGTGAAGTACCTGGCTTGCTTTCATTTCGGGCAGGGTCTGTCGTAGGTAAGAGTTACGGACTTTGCTGTTCACTTGTTGCAGAGGACAGTCAATTACCTGTCGTTTATCTTTCGCAGAGTCCATGGGCTCCCTTTTATGGCGTGCGGAAACAGCTTCTATGGGCAGCGCGAGCAGCAGCGGCGTCAGCAGCGCGCCCGCGCACCGCGCGCCGCCGCCGCCCGGGCCCGTCGACAACAAACGGCTGCTGGCGCCGAACACGCTCAAGGTGAGGGTTAGAAAATCTGAGAAGTCGTGAGTTCGGCTCACGAAGCTGTAAAAAATAAGTTCCGAAAACTAATAAACTAACCCATTACTCATAAGTATGAAACAAGATTTATAATGTTCAGATGATAGCCGTGGTCGTATGTCACTTCTATTAAAACAACCTTTAGTACTAATGTCAAAAGGGAAAGTGGTATACGATCACGGCTATCATCTAAACATCAATATGAATCTGGTTTTAATTTTGGAACTTTATTTTTTTAAATCAATTTGAGGGACATATTTATGATAAAAATGTATATATTTTTGAATTGTGTTTATTATTACATATGTATGTGTTAATTTATTTTTGGTTCAAGACATAATGTGTCCTAGAAGGCGCCACATGCGATGATTGCAATATTGCACCTGGCCTAAACTTGTGGGCAGCTTAGGCTCATTCTTAAAAATATGATGGGGTGTTCAGAAGTTATAAGAAAACACATAAACATACATGCTTCCCGGGCAAAATCATAACTCTCCTTTTTGCTTCGCACTAGTCTAAAAAAGTCGAAAAAAAACCAAATTAACTTCTATATTGTTCACCTTGCTAGATCATTTATTCTTTGCACTGCCTTGCCATTGTCGTACAGGTCCGAACTCTGACGGGCGAGGGCGGCCACCTGCGCCGCGACGTGACGCTGGCGCAGCACAGAGATTTCGAACTCGTGCCCGACGCGTTGTGGCGCGCCCTCGCACTTTGGTACGGGGGACCAGATCCGCTACCTAGACAGGTTAGTAGAGCTAAAACCTTTACTTTCTTACTTTACTTTACTTTTCTTATAACTTAAGCTCATTCAAAGCGAAAGTCAATGGGCACCTTCTGGGTAAGCTCGCTACATCGTCGACATCTTCTTTACCTTTTAGAGGGAGAATGATGTCAAGAGCGAACCCATATTAATAAAATAAAAATAAAAAAAACTTGTTTATTATACCTACAGAGGTCCTGGGCTCGAATCCCAGGTCGAGCCACGAATTGTTTCTGAGTTTTCATTGTCATGAATTTCTCAAAAACAGCTTGGAGTCGGGAAGTTGGCGGTGTTATACCCCGTGCCTCGGTGCGCACGTTGAGCCGTTGGTCCTGCGCCCGATCTCTCTCCGGTCATGTCTGATTGCCGTCTCCCCGAACTTTGAGAGTGATGGAACAGTGAGTGCACCTGTGTATTACGCTAACACTTGTGCACTATAATATCTCGATCGAAATCTTATATATCGCGATTCATGTGCGGTACTAGGCCGGTACTAGGCTAACGGTGCCATCTAGCGCTTGTCATAGCGAACGGTAGAGGTCGCCACACTGTTATAAGATGGCTGAAAAAGCTGAACCACAATATCAAACCTACCATCTAAATGTACCCTTTTTCATATGCAAATATATTTTCATTTCATTTCAGTCCTTGGATGAGCTGCAGTAGGGAATTGAAATTTAGTTTTTACTCAACCCATATCTCTATCTCTCCAGCCAAGTCACCTGAATGATAGTCATATTTTGTACGAAATTCTCAAATGACTTTCTTGCGAAGGCGTTAGCATTAGCAGGAAATAAAAGTTTTTTGGGTTGATTGTAATTGAATATTATAGTAGTATGACAAATATATTTTATTTGCAGGTGATAAGACCACCAAATTCTGATGTCGAATTGGAGTTATATCCTTTGGAACTGAAGATACTAAGGCATGTCCCTAATTCACAAAGTGAGTGATAAGATTTATTCTATTTAATATGCTATTTACTTGAAGACACAATTTATAGTATACAGTTTTAACTCTCAAGCCTGTATTTGTATTTCGTATGTACACAGACCCTAAATTCGGTACGTTTTGAAGCGACTTTGCTACCTGTGTACGTTTTTACTATAAGTGATTCTTTACGTTGTGCATATTTAAGCAATGAAGCACTTTGTACAATCCGTTTTTCCACTCAATACGGTAGTTGACACCACCAATCGTTGACGTACTTTTTATCAACTGTCAAAACGCTTTTCTTCATAGAGTTTGTATGGGAATAACACACTTTGACGTCATCGCGTGCAATGCCGACTGAGTGACTAATTATCATTTGAATTCCAATTAAAAATCAAATAATACGAACTGCAGAAAAATATTAGTGTAAAGGCATCTGAAATTATGAATTATTTTAGAGAAAATCAGTTTTTGAATACTTCTTTCATAGTGGAAACAAGCCTATTATTCAGTGCATACTAACATTTATAGCATTCACACGTCAAAAGTTATGTAATTTGAGCTTATTTACTATAAACTACACATAACCTAAATCTTTAGCATTTCATTTTGTAATTCTGTATACAGGGTGTAAAAATAACCTTACCGAAGCCGGCAACCACGCGTTCAGTACATCAAACCAAATCGTATGAAAAAGATTTTTTAGCTGGGAAACAACTTTTATTTTTTGACATAAAAAAAAAACAATTTGATTCGAACCCGCAATGTACAGCGCGCACGCGGGGCAGTGACCGCGGGGCGAGTTGCTATACGCCGCCGGACGCGGTTCGCTTCGTGTGCGCTGTTCATTGCGGAGTGTGCCATTTAGAGGCTTTTTATGAAAGAACTAGTGAAAATTTGTATTATGTTTCTTCGGAAAAAAGTTAAGTTATAACGGACAGAAGATATTTCTGTAAAAACGTCAATTTTTTTTCAAACTTTAATCATCAATACCTCAGTAACCGTTAACTTCCCTGGTATGGGTTAAAGGAAAAAAAATGATCCTAACAATAGGTAGAATATGTGGTATTCGGCTTTGTTAAGGTTTTTTTTACACCCTGTATGTATGGTTTACCTCGTACAAATTCTGACAAACGGACATAGACGATTTGAAAAAAATCATATTTTCCCAGGGACGGC
The DNA here is from genome assembly GCA_963921415.1 of Pyrausta despicata. NCBI lineage: Eukaryota > Metazoa > Arthropoda > Insecta > Lepidoptera > Crambidae > Pyrausta > Pyrausta despicata. The sequence continues at coordinate 1,426,556 of OY992865.1, forward strand.
TAGTGTTGTGGCCGCTAGCGGTGTGGTGGGCGCGGGCGGGGGCGCTTATGCGGGGGTCCCGGCGCCCGCTGCACCTGAGAGACACCTCGCCTATACCGCTGCTTTTTCTAGGCTTGCTACGGTTAAACAGGTTAGTATTACTCAATAGTCGAAGACTTGTGTAGGGTTTTTTTTTTCGAGATCAGACGCGACAATACACTTTTAACGTGTCTTTTATGGATGTCAAATTTAACTGGTTAAAAAGTCACTTGCATCGAGTGACTTAACCAATTTCGAGTGAACATTGAACTAGGAAAGAATGAGATCTGTCTTGCTTTTGGTAGAGTTCTTAGTAGTTTACGGTACTTGTATTTTTTTTTTTCAGTTTAATAGCAAAAAAGCACTGATTTTGATTTTGATACATTGCGGAATGACTGAAAGTGAAACAAAACAATGTTAATGCAAACGTAAGGGATAGCTAGCATTGCGAACCCATCTTAAACATCTGTTTTTTACGTGTGCAGGTGACAGATTTCCTGTGCGCGGCGCTAGGGCTGGCGCGCGAGGACGTGCGGCTGTGGGCGCTCGGCAGCAGCGCCGTGCTGCTGGACGACGAGCGGCCGCCCCTGCACACGCTGCCCGCGCGCCGCCTGCTGCTCGAGCGCCGCAACCCCGACCTCACGTGGCCCGAGGAGATCACCAACCTCACGTAAGGCGTGTTATAGTGCGCCACAGCCCCCCTGCGCCCCCCACAGCGCCGTGCTGCTGGACGACGAGCGGCCGCCCCTGCACACGCTGCCCGCGCGCCGCAACCCCGACCTCACGTGGCCCGAGGAGATCACCAACCTCACGTAAGGCGTGTTATAGTGCGCCACAGCCCCCCCTGCGCCCCCCGCAGCGCCGTGCTGCTGGACGACGAGCGGCCGCCCCTGCAAGCGCAAACGTGTTTATCTTTAAGGAGCATTTTATAGGCATAGAAAGCATCCTATAACCTAAGTCAGCTCATAACCTGTCTATATACCGAATTTCATCGAAATCCGTTCAGTAGTATCAGCGTGATTGATAGACAAATATCCAAACAAAAAAAACTTTCACATTTAAAATGTAAGCGTATTTTTTTTCTGCACAGCGGATCGCGCGCCACAGAACGGCGAGAAACACTGATCGCTCCCAATCTACCCGGAGCCACTGGTCTTCACAACCTTGGGAACACTTGCTTCATGAATGCGGCACTACAATCTGTAAGTCTATGTGTACTTACGAGGAACTAATTACATATTTAAACTCATTTATTATATTTTATTTCACTTTATTGGCATACACCTACTACCTACCTACGCAAATAAAAAAAAATACACAACGATATATTAAGCATGTAACTAACTCATTTCATCATAAAGTTCGAAAATCTAAAAAGAATGTTTTTTTTTTTTTTTTAAAGAGCTAGTTATGCTTATCATATAAATATGGTGAAATGAGAAAAGTTTTCTCTGTTTTTGGCGTAACTTCAGAATCGTTTGTATATTTTTAATTGGACACACCTTAAAATCGTACTTCACCTTTTGACCACAGCTTGTAGAAATAAATCCGTAAAAATTAGTCACCGATACTTTTTTAAAGAAAAATATAACGTACTTATGTACATGCATGTATCGCACACGTCCCACAATAAGTTGGTCAAAAATTACATTGAAATAGAAGTCGGCCCAATTATCGGATCCACAAGAAGTCTGACATTCCTATGTCAGACTTCTTGTGGATCCGGTAATAAGCAAGCAGCATAAACAATCGTGTAACCCTCTATTATTAACATTTTTAGACGACCACTTAGGTGTAATGGTCAAGACGTTGACTATTAACCAAGAGGTCGCTCGATCCCCGCACTGTACAAGCATTTGTGTGCATGAACATGTCTGTGTGTACTGGTACGGGTGTATATGTATTTATTTAAGTTTATTTGTAATACCACTGTTGATTCTGATATCTGTAACACAAGAGCTTTAGCTACTTACCACGGAGTCAGATCAATGTATGTGGTGTTGTTGTTTATTTATTTATTTTACGACTGCCTCGTTGGTGTAGTAGCATAGTTCCTGCTTTACATCCGAGAGGTCCTAGGTTTGAATCCCAGGTCAAGCCAAATACTTTCTGAGATTTTCTGTCATGAATTTCTCGAAAACGGCTCAGAGTCGGGAAGTTGGCGGTGCTACACCCCCGTGCCTCGGTGCGCACGTTAAGCCGTTGGTCCTGCGCCTGATCTCTCTCCGGTTATGTCAGATTGCAGCCTCACCGAACTTTGAGAGTGATGGAACAGTGAGTGCACCTATGTATTGCGCTCAAACTTGTGCACTACAATATCTCCTGCGTATTTGGCTGATCTCTGTTGAGATTGGCCGCCGGGGTCGAAATCGGCCAGGATATTATTATTTATTTATTTTACTTATTATTTATCTCCAGGTTTGGAACACGGGCCCTCTGACGCAGTACTTCAACTCGGGACTGCACATGTACGAGTTGAACACCACCAACCCGCTGGGCACTAAGGGCGCCTTGGCGCTGCGGTTTGGCGATCTTTGTAAGGAGGTAAGGGTTACATTTCATGTTAGTTTTCCAATTGCTCTGTTTGGATAGAAATATGTTTTTGATGCTCTACGGTTAGATTCCACAATGTTCATTGAAATTTTATGTTAGTTTTGGCTATAGTTCATTATTTTGTTTGTAGGAAAACAAGAAGATCTTAAATCTAAAAGGAAAGCCGTTTAATGTATAAATATTATATTTTAAATCTTGATTGATTGTATTTAAAGTTGGCTACTGATTTTCTAGCGTGCGATGTAGTTATGTCCAGGCGAATCGAATGGCAAAGCAAATCATATCTAATCGCTATAACCCGTTTGTGCGTTGTGTACAGTCCTGGTCACCTAATGAGGGACAGTGGTGTTATGGTAGTATATTTTTTCTTTTAGCCTGTATTGTGTATTTGAATATTGTCAACAATGTGGGTAATCGATTATTAAATCAGTTATGCTTTAGTTGATGTTGTATCTTCTAATGGCGACTGAGTGAAATAATTTATTGTTGTGGATTATGGCAGCGAATTATACAAATGTTATTTGACCCTAAGTGTGATAAATCGAGTGAATACATAGAAACATTGTTGTGTGCACTTGAAGTAGCAGAGATACCCGACAATGACCTTGATTTTGACAAGGTACGCGCACTGCGTTCCTTGTTCCTTTCTCAGTGCGGCAAAGACACTTATTTGCTTCGTTTTTCGTAATTAGTTCCTCGTCGACCAACAAGTGTGCTCTACAAGACATTTTGACAGTGTTAGACCGATTTTATAAGCCCGAATTGAATGAAATATTGCAAGCCGGGAAATTTCAAAACCTTGCAAGAATATACGGCGGCCATCGGTTTATTAGGCGCGCAGTGCAATTTTACAGACTCAAAACGTCAACTAGGTACATGACAGACTAGTGTTGGGTGTGCGCGACGAGCGGCTGCGTCGTGAATTGTTGAAAGCAAAGAACGTCACGTACGAATTAGCTGTGCAGCAGTGCCTTAACTACCTGGCGACGTTCCATGACAAATACCCCGACGCTACCACGGTAATATTATCCATACACTATTCCAACTCGGCCGTGTCCTTGAAATAAGTGCCTACCGCCGCGCGGTATGTAAGCATGAGATAGGGCTGTCGCTGTCGCCTACCTACAGCGTTCTAATTGCATCTACCTACTTTGAATTTCTATCTAGTTTTGAGATTGTAAATTTATTACTTTTTATTCATAAGCACAGATACTTATTAACAATATAAAATATTTATAGGATTACATAAAATACTTTGTGCATTGAATAGAAAGTGTTCAATAAAAATGCAAAACCATGATTATGTATGTGATTTTATAATAAATCGGTCTAATAATTTGCGACCGAAAAATATTTGCGCATTGACTGTATTAATAATATTATGCTCGTATGTTTGAAATGCTTTATTATTATATTTGAGTGTATACAAAAAACCGCAATCCAAAAACAGCACAAAATATTCTACTTGTCATGTTAAACAGCTACTTGCACTTATTTCGAGTAAAAATTCGCGCGGTTACTGATTAAATATCAGCTCACCGTCCGTTCGTCCCTGCGGCACATCCGCGACTGCAGCATGCCAGGGGCATGCCAAGAGCCGAGCGCGTAGGTATAGCTCGCGCGTAGTCCGTTTGTATGGAGTTAGAATACTGTATAGATAAAATTACCGTGACGCTACCGTCGACTCGAAGCTAACTCTGTAAACATCGATCGAGCCAATGGACATCGGCAAAATTCAATCCAACGATTGTCGACATTGTGCACGACGTCATGAAGTGAATGAGCAGTGAAAGCGATGTGTTTATGAAATCGAGGCATTGCGATTGGAAGGAATCCATATTTCTTTCATTTTATGTCCATACATATTACGATTACGACTGCCTGTCAAAGAAAAACGTGCTCTAGGTTGAGAGTGATAATACGGAAGCTCCTACAGACGTGCCTGAAAAGATTATGGGTGTACATAAATGCTCAGAAAGCTACCAGCCACCTAATATGGCCGATAGTACGATCGATGGCGCTCCCGTTAGTATGGAGGTAGACTCTGGTGCTAAAGAAACTTGCAAGAAGCTTTGGTACTTCACCTCCTCCTCTGAAGTCGACTGAGATTAAATTAGTGTCGTGGACTTGTGATCCTTTAGCGGTGTTAGGAGTCACACATGTTCGTGCCATACATGCACCACGATTGTATAAGTCGACTCATTGTCAAATATGGTAAATTGTGCATTTAGTTCTGTTATGCGTGTTGTGGGTCGACGCCGAGTGTTCGTATCTAACCCGTTGTCCTAGGGGAGCAAAAAAGCGACGCGAAAATTTCACACAGCCATCGTTTATGTTAGTGTCCTGCCCTATGTGTTAGTGACAAAAAAGCGATTGAAGTATTGGTCGCATTACGTCGCATCACGTTGCGATGCGTCGCCTAGGACATCGCCTAAGTGTTCTATTCTCTGTCTCTTTCAGGTGTGGTCGTGCAGCGCGCGCTCCGTGGCCCCCCTGCGCGTGCGCTGGTGCGTGTCGCGGCACGCGCGCGCGCTGGCGGGCGGCGGGCAGCACGACGCGCAGGAGCTGCTGGCGTGGCTGCTGGACGCGCTGCACGAGGACCTGAACCGCGCGCAGCCCCCCGCCGCCGCGCCGCCGCACCCCGACTCGGGGGGCCGCGCCGACCAGGTAGCCCCCCCAGCCCCCGCAGCACGACGCGCAGGAGCTGCTGGCGTGGCTGCTGGACGCGCTGCACGAGGACCTGAACCGCGCGCAGCCCCCCGCCGCCGCGCCGCCGCACCCCGACTCGGGGGGCCGCGCCGACCAGGTAGCCCCCCCAGCCCCCGCAGCACGACGCGCAGGAGCTGCTGGCGTGGCTGCTGGACGCGCTGCACGAGGACCTGAACCGCGCGCAGCCCCCCGCCGCCGCGCCGCCGCACCCCGACTCGGGGGGCCGCGCCGACCAGGTAGCCCCCCCAGCCCCCGCAGCACGACGCGCAGGAGCTGCTGGCGTGGCTGCTGGACGCGCTGCACGAGGACCTGAACCGCGCGCAGCCCCCCGCCGCCGCGCCGCCGCACCCCGACTCGGGGGGCCGCGCCGACCAGGTAGCCCCCCCAGCCCCCGCAGCACGACGCGCAGGAGCTGCTGGCGTGGCTGCTGGACGCGCTGCACGAGGAAAACGATAATCGTATTTTCGTTTTATGACAGCATGCTAGGATAAAAACTTTCAATATGAGCAAGTTATTAATAAAGTCTCGTATCAGCAGAATTATTGTATCTGTTTATGTAAAACATTTTATCAACATCTTCCAGGTGGTAGCGGCGGAGGCGTGGGCGGCGTACTCGGCGCGCAACCGGTCGATCCTCACGGACCTGTTCTGCGGGCAGCTCAAGTCGCGCGTGCAGTGCCACACGTGTCGGCGCGAGTCGGTGCGCTTCGACACGTTCAACATGCTGAGTCTGCCGCTGCCGATGGAGTCTATTGTGCGCGCCGAGATACGTGGTGAGTGGTGGCTCATATTCGTTTGGTTGTTTGGTGCTTTCGATCTTTATTTATTGTCGTGACGATGCATTTTGTTCGCGCCTGCACAGCACTAGCAAGATCAGCGATCGCACCCTATCGCCCACAGGACGCCTTAGCAACAACACGCATACGCGCTCGATACTAACTGTCGCGAAGCTTGAAAGTTATTAAGTCCTATATAATAAAGTCTCCTAAAACTGCACAAATTAGCATTCGCATTTACCGGCCTAATTCTCAAGTCCGATCACATATTAATTCAAATAGAAGGGAGTCACGATACCGCATTGTGCAAGAGAAACAATTGCAATGTGTCTTATGTCGCTCAAATTCGTCCTGGTGCACGATCTTTTTTAGGCTCAACCGAAGCTTTGTGATAGCGCTGTTAATCTTAATTTTGATCTATTTTTAGGGTTCCGTACCTCAAAAGGAAAAAACGGAACCCTTATAGGATCACTTTGTTGTCCGTCTGTCCGTCCGTCCGTCTGTCAAGACCCTTTTTCTCAGGAACGCGTGGAGGTATGAAGCTGAAATTTATATCAATTACTCAGGTCTACTGTCCCTTGAAGCTGTGAAAAAATCAAACTTCTAAGCCTACGCAATCAAAAGATACAGCCGTTTATGCCGCAAATTTTCGACACTTGCAAGGGAATCAAAACCTACAGGGTGCTTCCCGTGAACTCAGAATCTTGAAATTTGGTACGAAGCAACGTCTTATAGCATAGATAAAGGAAAAATTACGAAAACCATAAATTTTTAGTTACATCACATAATATATTTTTTTTTAATAATTTTAAACTTACTACCCATTTCCTCATAAACGCGTAGAGGTATTAAATTGAAATTCATACCAAATACTCAGGTCTATAATACCTTTAAGCTGTAACAAAATCAAACTTCTATGTCAACGCAATTAAAAGAAACAGCAATTTAAGCTGCATATTTTGAAACTCGCAAGTACTCGCAAGGGAATCAAAACCTAAAGGGTACTTCCAGTCGACCTAGAATCTTGAAATTTGGCATGAAGCAACGTTTTATAGCACACATAAAGGAAAAATTCCGAAAACCTTAAATTTTTAGTTACATTACAATATATATATTTTTTAATAAATATAAACTTATTACTTTTTTCCTCATGAACGCGTAGAGCTATCAAGTTGAAATTCATATCAAATACTTAGATCTAATTGCCTTTAACCCGTGAAAAAAAAAATCTAAGTCAACGCAAAACGCAAAAGTACAACCATTGATACCGCATATTTTGAAACTCGCAACTACACGCAAGGGAATTAAAACCTAAAGACCACTTCCCGTTGACATAGAATCTCGAAATTTGGTAAGAAGCAATAGCTTACAGCACAGGTAACAGAAAAAATCCGAAAAGCTTAAAATTTATGACATTATTATATTTCTTATTGTTGGTTATAAGTGTTTCAGTTATATTATAGATAAATGATATGTGTTAATATAAAATAAAGGATTACTTAAACGATAAAGAGATCTCTGTCTTAAATTTATGCTCCTCCATCTTTCCCCATTGTAATGTTATGACTTTCATTTTGCAATAAAAATATCATAGTTATGACTCGATTGTCGTAATGAACGAACTTTGTAAACCTTGCAGGTTTGTACGGAACCCTCGGTGCGCGAGTCCGACTCGCACTTGGCCGGTTTTTTTTTTTAAACAAAAACGCTGGCAGTAAGCTGAGAGCTATATCGTAATTCAGCCTCAGGTCGCTATTGCAACTTCTTAGCAGAGAAATAGTGTCGTTTACTTTATTTTCAATTTACTTTAAAGAAGATAAAATGTAGTATTTGATACATATTGTTCATTTTAAAGCTGTGAAACTTTCTCAATTAATTAAAAATTTAAACAAATTGTGCTAGCTAGCTTAGGTTGCACTTGTCTATGAAATAGGATTGTTAGATATACCCGGACGAAAGCCTAAGCTTTGGTAAATATCATCACGATAGTAAAAGCTGGAAAAGAGGATTATTTTGCTTTAAATTTCCACCAAACGACGCCAGCGCAGGCACCCAAATACAAACAACTGTAACCACCTGAAAAAACTAGAGCCGGAAGTCGCAGGACTTACAATACACCTCATAACGTCACATAGAAGATGCACCTGAAATCAGTTTTTTTCAGGTGTTTACATCGATGTATTTGGGTGCCAACGCTGGCGTCGTTGAGTGGAAATTTAAAGCAAAACAATCCTCTTTTTCAGCTTTAGTCATGGGTTTCCGCAAAGTAACACCTGATTCCATCAACTATCACCACGATAAATTTTTTGCAGTGATTTTGCTGGACGGGTCTGTTCCCGTAAAGTACGGAGTTCGTGTTAACTCTGAAGGCACATACCTAGATCTCAAGCAGAAGTTGTCAGAGCTATGTGGATTGCAGCCAGAATTGTGAGTAAATTTTATCATTACATACCACACTATCGGAGGGCTAGACACTAGAGATAGCTATATAACCTTAACAAACTGTAACTGTATTGTGGATAAGATTAACAATAGTCCTGGCCGATTTCGACCATGGCGGCCAATCTGACCAGAGATCAGCCAACTGCGCAGGAGATATTATAGTGCACAAGTGTGAGCGCAATACACAGGTGCACTCACTGTTCCATCCCCTCAAAGTTCGGTGAGACGGCAATCCGACATGGCCGGAGAGAGATCAGGCGCAGGACCAACGGCTTAACGTGCTTTTGTTAACTGGATATTTATTCCAACTGTCAAGGGTGGTTATTATTGTACGTTTCTCCAGGATGCTACTGGTGGAGCTGAACGGCGCCACGTTCGGGCGGGTCGTGGACGAGGGCTCGAAGGTGTCCCCGGCGCGCGCCATGGAGCTGTACGCGTACGAGCTGCCGCCGCCCGCCGCGCCGCCGCACCACGACGATGACCACGGTGAGACAGGTCGGACAATCCTCGATAGCCACCTATAAGGCTGTGGGATACACATATTTACATTATTTAATCCTACTTACTATTATAAAGGCGAAAGTTTGTAAGTATGGATGTATGGATGTATGGATGTTTGTTACTCTTTCACGTAAAAACTACTGAATGGATTTGAATGAAACTTTACCACAATATAGCTTATACATCAGAATAACATATAGGCTACAATTCATAAAGAATTTTTAAGATAAAGGCTTTCCACGCGGACGAAGTCGCGGGCGGCCACTAGTTATATATAAAATACTTAACACTAACACTTTTAAATTTATTTAATGTCTGTTTCACTTATATAATACAATACACTTACATACTTAATTCATTCGAAATGCTTACACACTAATAATGGGTGTTTTTTTTAGAGGTATAGAACTTTAAGTTGGCATTACTTTTCAAGATGGCGACCGATTTGACAGCTGTCAAGTGATTTATTATCAGTTTGGTTTGGCAATTCATCATGAATAGACTCACGCCTGAACAACGCTTGCAAATTGTGCAGTTTTATTTCGAAAATAATGGTTCTGTGCGGAATACGTATCGCGCACTACGTCCATTTTATCGTCGACAAAATCGTCCATCAGAGCAGTTAATTCGATTAACCATGGAACGTTTTCGCACCACGTTTACTCTAATTGATAACTCGCATCCCCCGAGGCGCCGTACGGTGCGTACAGAAGAAGCTATTGCTACGGTAGCGCGTAGCATTGAGGAAGACCCGAATGAGTCCATCCGCCATCGAGCTCAGGAATTGGATCTGTGTCCATCCACTTTATGGAAGATTTTGCGGAAGGATCTTGGTTTGCGTGCTTACAAAATCCAACTCGTGCAAGAATTGAAGCCAAACGATCATCAAGCAAGGCGTAGATTCGTTGAATGGGCCCAAAACGAGATTGCCGTTGTTCCCGATTTTCATAAGCGAATTTTGTTTAGCGATGAAGCGCACTTCTGGTTGAATGGCTACGTCAACAAACAAAACTGCCGCATTTGGAGTGAAGATAATCCTCAAGTGTATGTCTAAACACCATTACATCCAGAAAAACTGACTGTTTGGTGCGCTTTATGGGCTGGTGGAATCATTGGTCCGTACTTCTTCAAAAACGATGATGGCCAGAACGTTACAGTCAATGGTGATCGGTAAAGGGCCATGATTACTAACTTTTTCATTCCTGAATTAAACAACTATGATGCCCAAGAGCTGTGGTTCCAACAAGACGGCGCAACATGTCACACAGCTCGTGCCACAATCGATTTATTGAAGGACACGTTTAGTAACCGCCTAATTTCACGTTTTGGACCTGTGAATTGGCCTCCGAGATCTTGTGATTTAACACCGCTAGACTATTTTCTGTGGGGCTATGTAAAGTCTTTGGTCTATGCGGATAAGCCACAAACGCTCGACCATTTGGAAGTCAACATTCGCCGTGTTATTGCCGATATACGGCCACAAATGCTGGAAAAAGTCATCGAAAATTGGACGTCCAGATTGGACTACGTCCGAGCCAGCCGTGGCAGTCATACGCCAGAAATCCTTTTCAAAATGTAATGTCACAAGATTATCTTTCGAATAAAAAAAAATCATGTCAATCGAATAATCCATCGTTGTTTTATTTCAATTTAAAGTTCTATACCTCTAAAAAAACACCCTTTATTTACATTTAAGCACAAAACATAATCAAAATTAATTACACAAGCAAACCCGAATGATACCCGTAGTATGCGGCGAGCGAAATACATCGCCACGCGATTAAAACTCGGCACTGATCGGGAATGATCGTGCGTGCTCGCGGCGAGCGCTCGCCAGTCGAGAGAACACAAGACCCGTGTCGCTCGATGCGCCGCGGTCCGAACCTACCTACCGCGCGCGGTTACGTAACCAGTTTTGTAAATTCATATTCGTCTATCTGTTTGTTATTCTGTGTGTTCATACACGAAACGCGTGTCTTAGCTCGTTATGAATGAACAATAAATTTTAAATTAAAAATGCAACACAAGACTTTTGCCTTTAGTCCGTACAAGTCTAGCCTGCTCCTGATTAAAATATTGAGCAGGTCGATCCCACTCCTTTTAATGCAACCCCTTGTTATTTATTCTGTCACAAACTAAATGTATCACTTTAATAACAATAACAAATGTTACCTTGCTTCATTTGCAACAAAATTGCAAATGAAGCAAGGAATCGAATCGATCGCTATTACAAGTGAATATGTTTTTCCGGTGTGCGCAGGCGGCGAGGGCTGGTGCCCGGCGTCGGCGCGTGCGGAGGTGAGTGTGCCGCGCGCCCCCCCGCCCGCCTCGCTCTGCATGCCCGCACTCTTCTGCTTCAAGGTCAGCGCCCCCGCACACCGCGCCACACCCTACACACCCTACACACCACACCTACATCGACACAATACACGTGAACGCATAGCTGAGATACGTGAACTTACACTCCATACGTGAAATGTTCAACTGAGTGTTTTTTGACGACAAATGCCCCTACTTGTTTAACACATCCACGGACACTGCACGCCTATAGACATTATGACAATGTAACCTCTATTGTGTGTGGCAGACTGTCTGTTAATGTGTTAAGAATGTTAAAAGAGACAGTTTTTAAACGTCCAACTTAGTGTTTTTGTCCCACGACTTTTTTTATTTGGTTTCTAGATGAGTGTAGATCAGAAAATTATTACATTCGCAATGTCTTACCTCACTCTGATAAATTGGTAAATCGTTTATGTCTGACTAACTTGATTTCCAAATGAAAATATAAAGATGAAGCTTTTTAAAAATCGCCAAAGCGAACGCGTCCTGTTAACCTCTGTTATAACCATTGACATACATCAGATATTGAATGCCGATATTCTAACACTTTTGTGTCTGTGTTTAATACAAAAGAAATCATTTCCAATACTTTGAATGTTTTAGATTGGAGACCCGCCACAAAAAAACTAAAAGTAAATGTGAAAAAGTTATTTTTTCAATAACATTGTATTATATCATTAAACTTGACTTATAACGCAAAATACTACAAAGCTAAAATAAACAAATAACACACGCATAACAGTAGATTACACCACTCAACGAAAATAAAACAAATTAACATTTTTTAAGGTTTACTAACTTGTAAAATACCTAAAGGTGTAAAAATAGTTTGAATAAAAAGCAAATGCTTTTAAAAATCGGTGAAGGTTAGTAAACTAATTAATTTATAGTAAATGGGAGGTCTAACAAAATTAAATTTGTACATATTTCTAATCCAGTGTGATCCTTATCTATGTTTAAATGGTACATAGTACATGTTGGACCCAGTAAGTAAAGTTTGTCCAAGAAATTATCTAACTTTTTACCCAGTACATGATGCCCATTAAGGCTTGATTCCCGAATTGTTTTTAAGAGTAGTTGTCAATAATTCAAGAAAGATTTAAAAATTTGCTCCTTGCTTATACAAGGTGTAACAAAAAACCCCGTTGTAATTGAAGGGTGTTGTTGTGCCCGGAAAACTGTACAACATTCCCAATGATACCTTGGTCAAAATCTCAAAAAAAAAATCGGACCTCGCATACAAAATTGCCAATCAGCTGATCGATTTACTATGGGAGACCCAAAAGATTTTTTGAGATTTCGACCTAGGTTTCTTAGCGAAAGTTGTTCAGGCTTACGGGTACAACAACACGCTTCAGTTATAACGGGGTTTTTTGTTACACCTTGTATAATATAATATATATAATAATATTTATCTAAAAGTTTTGAATGCCGGGAATCGGGCATTATGATACATATTCAGTGACATTGTAAAATGTTACCAACTCTTTTCAACATAACATTTTAATTTTGCGGGTTCATTATTTATTTGGATCATAGTAGATACACATACATAAGTTTTTCAGATTGTAGGTACTAAATGTAATGTAGAGTTTTAAGTATTATAACGATTACATAAAGATAGGGTAGATTTACATGAAAAGGAGCATAAGCGCACGCGGTTATAGTTCTTTCAAATCACGAAGTCGAGCAGAATTTACTTGTGGTAAATATGTGTCCGTATATGTGTCGATGTGTGCGTGAAAACGAAAGCGGGTATGGTTAGCATAAAAATAATACCAATATTTTTGTATGTTCAATTGATAATAAAATAAAACAACAAAACTTTTAAACTAAAATGTTTATTATTTAAAATAAATAATAAATAAGGGAATGTATTAAAATAAAATTATGTTCTTCTACATTTGGGTTTAAGTTTTAATTTAAGCGAAACATAAGACTTAAATAAGGATATACAATTGAACTCAAGATATGGCAAAATTATGAAAATAAGGCTAGGCTGGAACTATTTAATAACAAATTTCTATCTATTTTTACGTATGTGAAAAATGTGTCGCCTTAATCTTCTTCGGAAAAACTGTTGCTTTCGTTAGTTTCAAAGTCAGTCGTGCTGCTATCACTTGATTCACCCACATTAATTACAAATTCAAAGTCATAATCAAAATATTTCATATACTCCTTTTCAATTTTTTCGACATGCTTGCATGTATTAAGCCAGATGTTGTTATCGATACTGTTTAAACCTTCAGCTATTAAATTTTGAACTTCTGTCATATTTTGACCAATATTTTTCGAGGCAATCTTATTTTTCAGAATACCCCAGATGTTTTCAATGGCATTTAATTCGGGGTGATATGGTGGCAGTCGTAGTATTTCGAAACCTTTGCTTTTTATTATCTCGTCAATTCTATATGAAATAAAACGCTGCTTATTTCTGATTATTAAATCATACAATTCTACATTGCGGGACAGTGCATTGAAAGGAATACCGTGTTCCGTCAGCCACTTTTGCATGTCGCTCTTGCGCGAATTTGACGTAGGTATACTACTACTTCGAGTATTATGGTAGGATGCGTTGTCCATCACTATAACAGATTTATCTGGTAAATTTGGCAGCAGCTTTTCATTCAGCCATTTGCTATAATTATTGAAATTCATATTTGAGTGATAGTCTCCAGTTGTGGATGATGCTTTGTATATTAACGAAGCATCTTTAATAAATCCACTACTGCTACCCGCATGCACTATAATAAAACGAGCACCGGTACTCAATTTTTTTAAAAATGACTTGTCTTTTGTCTTAGTATCTAGTTTTTTTAAATTCCACGTGTTTTGACGTACGTGCGAAGTTAGCACATATGTTTCGTCTGTATATATAATGGGACGGCCTTCTTCACGGTATTCATGAATTTTTTTCAAAAAATTAAATCTCCACAATTGTATTTCATGCCTTTCTTGTAAGGATTTACGATTGTTTTCAATTTTGTTCCATTCGTAGCCCATTTTTATAAGCAACGAACGTAATGTGCTCAAACATCCGTCAAAACCAATTTTTTCTCTTAATGCTGACTGAAGTTTTGCCAAAGTTGGAAGTTCATTGTGTTCTATATGAAAATTTTGAATTGTAGTTCGAATAATTTCTCGATTCATATTATCTAAATTAAATTTACCGTCTCTTTTTCGTCGCTTTTTCATGGGTGAAGTAAACTTGGTTGATGAAGATGGCAACTCTTTCTCTTCTTTTAAAATCCTACTTACTGTGCGTTCACTGACGCCTGTTGCTTGGGCAGTTCGTTCTAATATGTTTGCTAATGGACTTAGGTCACATCCATCAGTGTTATTTGCTTTCATAAAATTATATTCATCTTTTAGAAAGTGAAAGACTTTAGCAATGATTGCTCGACCCTAAAAACAATAAAATATACAATTGAATAAGTATCAAAAGTCAAAACTAAACTATTACTTAAATTAAAAAATAATCATTTTTATTTAATGTCAAAACTAGAAAAAAAATATTTACCTCGCTATGGATAACTTTGCGCTTTGACATGCTGACAGTACTTCACGGCAATTAGCGTCCGGAAACAATAAACACAACTAACCTGAGCTACAGCGCGCTCGCGACTGACCGCGTCGTCATACACGCACACTATTGCATTATGCATGTACACGTTTAAAAACAAATAAAGACTACTCGCCTTCGTGAAATGCAAGAACTGTACAATAGCTAAGCGTTAGTTTCACGACTTGTCAAAAAAAATTGGTTGCCTGTAAAGTCGGTAAACGCGCGAAAGTTTTACGTGACAACGACTCTGAGTGGTAAAATAATTTTAATGTGAATATTCATTCGTATAACATGAACCGGTGTGTATGCCTATCTCTCTCTCTCTCTCTCTCTCTCTCGCTCTGTCTCTCTCGCGCGAAACGTGAGCGGAGCAGCGTAACGCAGTTTCTTGAGGTGTCACCCGGCAAACCAATTTATAAGACGTTGTCACGTCAAAAGGTTTTTCAAGTGATTTTTGCAAAATAACACAGTTTATTACAGGACGGGTTTTAGAAGTAGAAAAACCGACTTTTAATAGTTTTGGATTCTAGTTTACTATACAACAACACCGAGATCAGTGAGTCATCAATGTTTGTTGCGTTCCTACCACTTTAGAAATGCAATTTTTTTTATTTTTTCGCTTGTACTCTCTATGCGTGTCGCCTTCGCTCCCTGTTTTTGTGTGAATCGAACTCTATCTCAATTTTCTCGTTCGTTGATTACGCGTGCTGTGTTCCTATTTGGTATTGAGTGTAAGTGCCCTCGCGCATAAGGCGGCCTGTGGGATGAGCACGGACAACTATCGTAACGTATTCGTAGCGTTCACCCATCGTTATCTTGTCAATTTGTATGAGGAAAATGACAACTTTTGACGTTTGGAACACGTTACGATAATGTTCGTGCTTACCCCACGGAAACTGACAGATTCCTATACAAATTGACAAGTTAACGTATGGTAAACACTACAAATACGTTACGATAGTGTTCGTGCTCACCCCACTTGTGGCGAAATTGACTTTGAATTGTTAATAAGAGTACCCGCAGTACATTCACTGAGAGCCCAAACACAACATTTGATAGCAGATGGAACACAACAACAAAGTAATCAGCCTTCGGGAAAATGTTCGTTAGTTTTAGATGTACAAATAGCGTAGCTCATACATCATCCACCCATTGTGTGCCGTTTGACTGTCACTTGGCTCTGCAACTACCGTGCTGTGTAGTGTAGGACTCTGTGTGGTAGTGGCAGGTAGACTTCTCGTATCGTTTAGGTTTTGGGTGTTTTTTTTAAACATTTTTTATTGAAATGTATCCTTGTTGGAGCTGGTTCATGTTCTATTTGAAATTATGCATTTTCTAAATGTAGTAAGTATAGAAGTGAAGTTTGTTTTTTTAAATATTGTCTTGTCGATAATTCGAGTCAGTCATCAATGGCTCACTTACATAATCCAGGCTAAGCTTATCAACTTGATAGATAAAGAAGTCAAAAGATAATCTCCCTTCTCTTATTGTCTGCCATTAAAATCTAGATTATTTTTTTTAAATATGAAAATCCTCTGTGACACAATATCTAATTATTTTCCCAACGAACCAGCTCCCTCCAAAGGGGTTGATCAGTAACATACTAACGCACCCCCCTTCCAGCGTTCCCGATCCGAGATTCTAATGTCGCAAAGTCCGCCCGCGTTCTACAACAAACAGCACGACGCTTTCGACGACTACCGCAGTAGGACCCTGCCCAAGGAGAGGCGAGAGGTCAACGGGTCACCGACCCCGAGCGTGAGATCGTTGAACTTGAAGCCGTCGAGTCCCAAGATGAAGGTCAAGTTCGGGTCGTCGCCCTCGAATATGTGCAAGATGGACGACACGCATGACGGGCACGTGCAAGTGGGAAGGATAGACTACTTGGTTGCGGTGCACAGGTGAGATGCTGTAGAAGTTTTTTTATAGTTCACGGAGCCTATAGCGATCTTACTCTTGGCTCAACAGAACAGAACACAACAGTGGTCAGAGCATTGGACGGTTTGATTCCTCCCCGATGACCGGAGCCGAAAATAATTTTTTAATTGTTATGTCTTTTCGAAATTAAAAATAGCGTTGTGAACGCAAAAAATATTAACAAATAAAGCACTAAGAGATGTTATGTTTTAGAGAATTCGCGTAATGCATTGGTATTTTTTTTCAACAAGGAAACAATCCCGGATGGACGCGTACTTCCTATCGTCGCAGCGGTGCAAGCCCGCGCTGTTCGGGGTGCCCATACTGGTGCCGCTGCAGCAGGGCATGAGCGGCCGCGACATATACGCCGCCGTGTGGACGCAGGTACACTGTTTGGAGTTGTGATTTAACATCCATATTATTTTAGTATGTAACCAACAGATGGCGCTGTGAGTACATTGAATCGCGCGAACATTCTAGTTCGCCCTTTTAATGACTACTGAGTTATGGACATTAAATATTGTCTCCGTTCAGAGTTCGAAGTATTAGTTCAACTCGTGCCTTTTAGGATCCTGTACCGGTATTGTACATACACAATGGGCATAGTTGTCATCACCTATCTTAAATATTTTCAAGACCATGGCGTTTAAGAAACATAGCCCCTATGAAGTTAATACAACTTATACATTTCCAAAAAGCTGTAGAAACCAATTTTTAAAGACACAAAACTCAATTAATATTCATTTGACTCCGATTTCTGATACATTACCGTGACGTCACGTTCATGATTCCTCGTCTTTTTTTCTCGTTAAAGAGTATTAAAATATCCTGATATTCGCAGGTCTCGAGACTACTTAGTGCAAAACCACCGTCACACGATCAGTCGAACCACGCTACGGATTGGTAAGTTTAATTTCTGTATTACCGTTTAGTTTTGTTAATTCAGCTCGAAGGACCATATGTGAGGGACCGGGATAGCGAGTGTTAAATGAGAAAATTGTTTGCTTGTTTTAAACCAGGGGTATCCAAACTCAGGGAGGACCCCCCGAGGTCCACGGACCGTATGCCGTAAGGGCTACAAATTTTTTCTGGCTCATATAGTGGAAATCTAAAATCTAAGTTAGAGTTTACATATCTATCATTGTAGTCAGATAATACCTCCAGTTTAAAAACTCTGTGGTTGTAACTTTAGTAAAATAAATAGAATAAAAAGTGAGTATTTACTGTTTTTTCCTGTAAAAATTTTCGGGAACAGCATTTAAATCATATGAATCATGCATATGCTTTATCTAGTCATATGCATGGGTCGTTTGATTTAAATGTCGTGCACTTTGATATGCGAGCAATCGATGTATTTAAAAAATCTATGTATTTCTTAAGTGCACAGGGTCCAACGCGTCCCCTCTGTGTCTTATGCTTCTGGTGTAATGCGCAAGAGTGTAAACTATATAAGTTGTCTGCTTATCTTAAAACCTGATCACTTGATAACGAACTGATAAAACGCGATGTAAACTGACAGTAGATTCCACCTGCTGTCTTTGTTTGCCACGAATAAAACACAAACTAGCTGCTCTAAACCTACGTCACAGTTTATAAATATGTATATATTTCTTTCTATAGTTTGGTATCCGTTTATTTTTGTTGATGCGGCACGCGTGATTGCCTGAACCGCGATTATTGCTTAGGAGCCTTGTTGATGTAGTGGCAAAGTTTCTGCCCCACATCCTGGGTCGTCTGTACTGTCAAATTCTGTCGGGTTCAAATCCTAGGACGAGCCAAAAATTGTTTCTGAGATTTCTGTCATGAATTTCTCAAAAACAGCTCAGAGTCGGGAAGTTGGCGGTGTTTACACCCCCGTGCCTCGGTGCACATGTTAAGCCATTGGTCCTGCGCCTGATCTCTCCCGGTCATGTCGGATTGCCGTCTCACCGAACTTTGAGAGTGATGGCCCAGTGAGTGCACCTGTGTATTGGGCTCACACTTGTGCACTATTATATCTCCTGCGCAGTTGGCTGATCTCTGTTGAGATTGGCCGCCGTGGTCGAAATCGGCCAGGAGGACTATTATTTGCTCTCTTACTGTGTATATTTTGTATTGTGCTAATAAGCACACGTCATAACGTGTGTCGACATATCGAGTTGAGAAGTTAAGGGGGGATATTTTTTTTGTCACAGCGACGACAGTCTGGGCTACACGTTTCCGTTCACGCTGCGTCTGGTTAGCGGGTGGGCGGGCGCGTGGTGCGGCGCGTGCGCGTGGCCGGCGCTGTGCCGCGGCTGCGCGCTGCCCGCCGCGCCCGAGCCGCTCGTCACGTGCTGCGGTGAGTGTGTGCGTGTGCGGGTGCGGGTGCGGGGGGCGGGCGCGTGGTGCGGCGCGTGCGCGTGGCCGGCGCTGTGCCGCGGCTGCGCGCTGCCCGCCGCGCCCGAGCCGCTCGTCACGTGCTGCGGTGAGTGTGTGCGGGTGCGGGTGCGGGTGCGGGGGGCGGGCGCGTGGTGCGGCGCGTGCGCGTGGCCGGCGCTGTGCCGCGGCTGCGCGCTGCCCGCCGCGCCCGAGCCGCTCGTCACGTGCTGCGGTGAGTGTGTGCGGGTGCGGGTGCGGGTGCGGGGGGCGGGCGCGTGGTGCGGCGCGTGCGCGTGGCCGGCGCTGTGCCGCGGCTGCGCGCTGCCCGCCGCGCCCGAGCCGCTCGTCACGTGCTGCGGTGAGTGTGTGCGTGTGCGGGTGCGGGTGCGGGGGGCGGGCGCGTGGTGCGGCGCGTGCGCGTGGCCGGCGCTGTGCCGCGGCTGCGCGCTGCCCGCCGCGCCCGAGCCGCTCGTCACGTGCTGCGGTGAGTGTGTGCGGGTGCGGGTGCGGGTGCGGGGGGCGGGCGCGTGGTGCGGCGCGTGCGCGTGGCCGGCGCTGTGCCGCGGCTGCGCGCTGCCCGCCGCGCCCGAGCCGCTCGTCACGTGCTGCGGTGAGTGTGTGCGGGTGCGGGTGCGGGTGCGGGGGGCGGGCGCGTGGTGCGGCGCGTGCGCGTGGCCGGCGCTGTGCCGCGGCTGCGCGCTGCCCGCCGCGCCCGAGCCGCTCGTCACGTGCTGCGGTGAGTGTGTGCGTGTGCGGGTGCGGGTGCGGGGGGCGGGCGCGTGGTGCGGCGCGTGCGCGTGGCCGGCGCTGTGCCGCGGCTGCGCGCTGCCCGCCGCGCCCGAGCCGCTCGTCACGTGCTGCGGTGAGTGTGTGCGGGTGCGGGTGCGGGTGCGGGGGGCGGGCGCGTGGTGCGGCGCGTGCGCGTGGCCGGCGCTGTGCCGCGGCTGCGCGCTGCCCGCCGCGCCCGAGCCGCTCGTCACGTGCTGCGGTGAGTGTGTGCGGGTGCGGGTGCGGGTGCGGGGGGCGGGCGCGTGGTGCGGCGCGTGCGCGTGGCCGGCGCTGTGCCGCGGCTGCGCGCTGCCCGCCGCGCCCGAGCCGCTCGTCACGTGCTGCGGTGAGTGTGTGCGGGTGCGGGTGCGGGTGCGGGGGGCGGGCGCGTGGTGCGGCGCGTGCGCGTGGCCGGCGCTGTGCCGCGGCTGCGCGCTGCCCGCCGCGCCCGAGCCGCTCGTCACGTGCTGCGGTGAGTGTGTGCGTGTGCGGGTGCGGGTGCGGGGGGCGGGCGCGTGGTGCGGCGCGTGCGCGTGGCCGGCGCTGTGCCGCGGCTGCGCGCTGCCCGCCGCGCCCGAGCCGCTCGTCACGTGCTGCGGTGAGTGTGTGCGGGTGCGGGTGCGGGTGCGGGGGGCGGGCGCGTGGTGCGGCGCGTGCGCGTGGCCGGCGCTGTGCCGCGGCTGCGCGCTGCCCGCCGCGCCCGAGCCGCTCGTCACGTGCTGCGGTGAGTGTGTGCGGGTGCGGGTGCGGGTGCGGGGGGCGGGCGCGTGGTGCGGCGCGTGCGCGTGGCCGGCGCTGTGCCGCGGCTGCGCGCTGCCCGCCGCGCCCGAGCCGCTCGTCACGTGCTGCGGTGAGTGTGTGCGGGTGCGGGTGCGGGTGCGGTTCGTACTCCACAAAGAGTTCTTCTCTACGACCCCGCACGCAAGTACCGTCCTAAGCCTAGACTAACTAGTGGCGAGCCGTGCCGCCAAAGCTCCTTTGCCGACACTGTTAACAATTATGATTTTTATAATAAACAAGTAAATAAAAAAAAATAAAAAACACAGTTTTGTCAAAACTTTGCGGTTTTTTTTAAGATTTAATTAACCGTCTTTAATAACCCTGGTACTGCTCAACACAGGTAAATGCCCACTGCGTTCTACTCGATCAAGCGTGGACGAAACAGCGGAGCCCACCGCGCACAGCTCACCCGTAGCGGCCGCAAAGCTGCAGCGGCACGCCAGCGCTAGGCTCGCGCACCAGGTCTGTTATATCTGTATTTTACTAGCGGACCCCGCTGCCGTTGTCCTGCCCGTTGTTATTTATTTTTTAATTGTAAGAAGTTTAGAACCTACCCATCGTACTTTAAGGAATAGCATAAAAAAATAATTGGCCTAATTGGTCCAGGCGTTCATGAGTTATGCTCACACAATGCCAACACATTTTGCGATTCATTTTAATATTCTAGATTCGTGTAAGAGCATTCCTTTCCCACCACCAGCCTGTGTCGCGGTGCTAGAGCTTAAAAATATGATTGAGGTACCGTTTTCAAGATATCGGCGAGTACACTGGGCCAAAACTTTAACGTTGGTTCGAAATTGAACGTGGACGAAGTCACGGCCGGCCGCTAGTATTTATAACTGACAATAAGTAAATATCTACGATAGTTGTAGTCTGCCAAATGCGGCGGGCGAGGGAAGCTCTCCCATCGCGCCTCTGACGTAGAAATCATTCTCTAGTGTCGGTCAGACTAGTACCACGGCCAAGTACACACGGCGCCACATCAAGCTACTCATTTTCGTTGCAAAAACACTCTTATAACGTAGGCATAAGTTGCCGCAGTAATTTAACTGACACGACGACAGCGGCCGTCTCTACCACGGCTATTTGGTTTTCAAAGAATAACCTGTACCTATTTTCGCATATAGCAACCCTGCAAACGCCTGTAAATAAGCTGGATGCCATCGTGGCGATTCATATAACTGTCAAGTCGAAGGACAGTATAATATGTTGTTTTAAATAATAGCGAGTCGGATTCAAAATACTTGGTTGTTTTGTAATGGGACCTAATTTTTAAGCCTCTTGGTCAACATAGTTACGATATGATTAGTTCGTAAGTGTTTTAGTAGATGGCGCTGTGCCGTTTTACTTGGCAATATTATCTTTTGTTCACGAATACTTAAGTTGCTGAACGAAGTTTAATTACTTACAATGAAAGATATATCATCTTGAGACACAGTGGTTTTATTTATCACCCATTCAAGATATTTTTGGGATTTGTACACCTAACTTCAGATTACCAGAAGTCTAAGACTGCTGCTAACACTGATTTCACTTTTTCAATCAGCAAAAAACATGCATGCATATGTTTTTTGCGCAGCTCCTTATGTCACCAGGCCACAAATTGTCCCGTAGTTGTAGGGTGTTTATGGGACGTGTAAAAATGCCCTTGTTTACTATTTACAGAAATAATGGACTTTCGACTTTAATGTATGCTAAACAGGTAAACGTGTTCCAGGACTTGTCGAGCGAGATCTCGTCCCACGGCGTGGTGCGGCGACTGGAGATATCGGGCGCGCGGCGGCGGTTGCTGCTGGCCATCGACTGGGACCCCACCGCGCTCCATCTGCGCTATCAGAGCACCAGAGAAAAGGTAAACTATTGACGGTATCATTAATCAATACATAAATGACCATTACAGTTTCACAGTCCCTACCAACCCACCAAGAGATATAAAATTGTAGCGTATGTGTGTACTACACTCCGAGAAGGTTTTAGGAGGTTAATGTAAAACACAGAGTCAGTTCACGAATGTCCGGGTATATTTTTTCACTTTTTAGAGTTTATACAATCCGGATAAAATTCATTCGTTATGAGCAGTTATGTTATGTTATATCTAGGTGTGTCTAGATTCGGGAACGGGCGGAAGACGACGAAGATGCGATCGTTGTACGCCCGGTCTCGATAATGTTTTAGTTTACAAAGCAGTAATGTAACCCTACAAAATTATATATGATTTTAAACTTTCTTTAACATTAACTAATTGGTAACGGGTCTGAACGCGTTATATTTAAGTGAGTATTAGGTACTTGACGGTTCGGGTGTGTATTGCACACAGCCGTGGTCACAAGCTGACTGGTGGCGCGCGGCGTCGTCTGCCGCTGTTTATAGCTTGACCAAAAAGTAGTAATTAAAAAAGAAGTAACTAAAATTCTTCATCAAAATGGCTACCTTTCTGCAATTGTAAAATGTCAGTCAAGTTGACAAAATTACAAACGATTTTCGTATTTGTTTGTGTTTTTTATTTAAATATTATCTCTGTACGGTTTCGTACTCTTTGCTGATAGAATGATAGTAGAACGGAATGAAAGTCCTTGATAGTGATTAACTGATAGTTGTATTGATAGAAGGTCTCTTACGACTAAAATGATAGAATGATATGAGAGCGCGCGATGCGGATGATAGCTATACACGAACTGATGGAATTATGAACAAGTATAAAAATGGCAATGTGAAGCGGATTATGAAATAATGCGCTTCCGGGGAAATGCTGACGCGACGATTGTACGTGCTAGCTCGTACATCCTGCCGGGCCAGAAAGATAAGAGATGAAGAGCGAGATGATAGGTGAAAATGATATGACTTACAAGGTGATAAAACAATTTTTTGTTAAACTATTACAAGGTGATTGAACAATATATACTTAATAACTATAGAGAACTAAATTCTCGTTGGAAAATAGGGGACGTGGCCCTATCGAGAACACGCGCACTTGATACGTTAGCTTTGGCACTTTTTATTTCACTCAACTCATTAACACACTGATTGTCATTGATTGCACTACACTGATTCGGAACACTTTCACTGATACACTGAACCGCGGAATGCGGGGCGTCCTGGACGCCAGCTCGGGGAGCGGGCTGCGGCGCGGGCGCACGCCGCGCTCGCTCCCGCAGGCGGCGCGCGACGACCACGGCCAGGGCGACCACCCCGCAGGCTGCTAGCAAGTATATGACCACGTAGTGGTGTACGTCATGATATGATATTCGATCTGCTAGGGCTCCTTCTGAAGAGCTATCTTTCATAGCTTTAATCTGGTGATTGATTTCGTCTATCTCTCTTTGATGGCTGATGGTTACAGTTTCCATGGCAGATATAGGTATTGATAGATTTATAATGTTGTTGATAGGAGGAATGTTGACTTTAATAACATCGGCCTTTTTCGTGATAACATCTGATAATTGTTTGTGCGGGTAAACAGTAAAAGTGGGGCCCTTGAGCACGCACTCATTGCTTATAGTAATAATTCCAGCCGTATTTAATCGCTCAGCTGTAACGTGATCTTCACATATGACTCGTAGAGTGCATTGTCCGCAACAGAAAAATAGGTAAGTATTCATATTACGTAACTCGGACCATGTATTTTTGCATGCGGTTGTTATTGTTTCACACTGATTTGATATGGGATTCTTTTCACAAAGACTCTCATCGGATTGCATTTGATATACAGGTTGTTTAACCCGACAAAGGAAGGTGTCTACGTCATATGTATCGCACATCTGTAGGTCTCTGTCTCGCATAGGAACGTATGAATCCTTTTGTATATTCACGGCTACATATTCTGATACAGGTAGAATGTTGATCATATTATTGCCAACTTTCTGTGGAATCGGTATCAACTTATAAACATCGAAATTATCTCTGCTTACTAGGGGAATGTTTATTTCAAAAATGACGAAGTTCTTCAATGCTCTCGCCTTTGCAGTTAGTAAATGATATATCCTTGACAAATCGGATTGAATGTTGGACAGCGGCAGTGTTAAATCTTTGGCTAGTAACCCAGTAATGATATTTAATTCGTTTCTCAACTGATCAGGAGTTAACAGATGAAAGTTGAATTTCCCTTGATAGATGTTAGTTATTGAGTCTACCAATGTTTCTTGAATTCCCTTAAGGTTCATTAAAACGCTGTTGGCGATAACTGATGACAATGTAAAGTCATTGGCGTTTATTACTTGTTGGAGATCACTTTTCTGTTTGAAGATTTCTTGTTCTATTTTATTCAAATGTTGATTAAATATTTTGTGCTGCTTATTTATTGAAGTCTCAACTCTTTTGATCAGGTTAAATTCGGCCTCAACTACTGATGTTTGATTTTTCCATAATAAGGCTAAATGTTTTTGATTATCTCTCACTGTTTGAATATCTTTTTCGTATTGTTCAGCGAAGTTTTCATCAAGGACTCCGAACAAAGCGTTAGCGATAGAGCCGACGCCATTGATAAGGCCTCGCCGAGCACGCGCACGCCGTGAGAGCTGCTGACCGAGCAAAATGCCATTGTAGTGTTCTAACTCGGCGAATCCGTGATGTAATTGAAGAAGGATGACGTCGCA
This sequence comes from Pyrausta despicata, assembly GCA_963921415.1. Lineage (NCBI taxonomy): Eukaryota > Metazoa > Arthropoda > Insecta > Lepidoptera > Crambidae > Pyrausta > Pyrausta despicata. The sequence goes on from OY992865.1 coordinate 1,451,857, forward strand.
CTGGGATATCCCTTTGCTGTTTTGTTTACTACATGATTCATCAAGGTGAGTTATATATTTTCGCAGTAATTCTGTGCCTTGCCAATACGGAGCCATGTCGTAATATATGATTAATTTCCAATGATCACGCGCAAGTCGCATGTTTGAAATTTTGTCAAAATAAAGGCCTTGACTGTTGTTTAAACTGGATACTTGATGGGAACAATATGCAGGTGAGATGATCAGTACCATCCACAAGAATATCGAATAAATGAAATTAATTTTGTTTGTTTTAAAGGTCTTTTTGCGATCCTTGTTTTTATTTATTGTTGCTGACACAATACTTTCTTTTTTGGGATCTTCATCCGGCGTCTGTTGATTTTGCTCGACGGGTAGAAGTGAAATTTTGCACACGGGTCTCTTCATGAAGCCATTCTTGGTCTTGATGGTGACTACACGTACATATCCGTCTTGACCGGGATGTACTGCAGTTATTCTTCCTAATGCCCATTTGCCAGATGGTACGTTAGCGTCATTGATAATCACTATGTCATCTATCTTCAGGTTTTCTTTGGGTTGGCGCCACTTGCTCCGGGCGGATAAATGACTCAGGTATTCATCTTGCCACCTTTTCCATACATCATTGAATATTTTTTGAGTTAATTGCCACCGTGTTCTGAGATCTCTTTCAGTTTCTACTACGGTTAAAGTTGGGCCACTAGCTAAAAAGTGTGACGGCGTTAAATAATCCAAATCTTCACAATCTTCTGATAGAGCGCATAATGGTCTGGAGTTGAGACAGGCTTCTAACTGAGCTAAGAGAGTGGAGTATTCCTCGTAGGTCAGTTTTTGTTCACCTATTACTCTTTTTAAATGGTATTTAAGGCTTTTCACGGCACTTTCCCAAAGCCCACCTGCACTTGGCCAGGCAGGTGCATTGAAGTGCCACTGAATATCCATATCTGTGATAGCTGCGTAGAATGTTTCATCTAAAGTTGTTTTCAAGTCTATGTATTCTTGATTAAGCACTCTGTTCGCGCCCACAAAGTTTGTTCCGTTGTCACTATAGATGTGACGGGGCGCTCCACGTCTCGCTGCGAATCTGCGTAAAGCTGCTAAAAATGTTGATGATGATAGGTCTGATACTAATTCGAGATGCACAGCCTTTGTTGCCATGCACACAAAAACGGTGATATAGCCTTTTGTTGTCTTGATACCGCGGCCTTTGCTAGATTTAACGTCCACGAATCCTGTTAGGTCAACGCCGGTGTGATAGAATGGCCGGGATGGAGTAATGCGAGCGGCGGGTAAGTCACCCATTATTTGCCCGAGTAGAACAGGCGCATGTCGCCGACACGTGACGCATTTTTGAAGTTGTTTTTTAACCGCTCGGTTTCCTCCAACTATCCAGTATTTTAGTCGAATAAATGCTGAGGTGAGACGAGCACCGCCGTGAAAAACAAGCTTGTGAGATTGATCAATGATGAGTTAAACGACAGCTGTTAGGGATGATGATTGGGTGTTTCATCTCCGGATCCATGGGACCGTTCTTCAGTCTACCTCCGACTCGCAGCAATCCGTCTTTATCCAGAAATGGGTTTAATTGGCATATCTTGCTTTTTGGTGACATTTTAGTTTGTGTTTTTAGGCTAGTAATTTCTTTGTTGAATTCATGTTGTTGTACATATTTGATAATGATAGTTTTCGATTTCTGTAATTCTGATAGAGATAGGTAGCTTTGTTTTTGAGATTTTTCTTTTGATATAAATTTTATTATCCATGCTAGGATTCTGACAACTTTGCTAAATGAACTGTGTTTTGATAGCAATTGATAAATAATATCTTCGTTTAAGTCCTTCTCGGTGACAACATTCACTTGTTTTGTTGGTTTTAGTTCTAAATCTGTTGAATAGTTAGATCGTTCTTCTTTTTCCTTGTAGTCTTGCAGCCATGATGGTCCTTTCCACCACAAAGGATGATCTACCAATTGACTGGTAGTTAGGCCACGACTAGCGCAGTCTGCAGGATTTTCTTCCGATTTCACATAATGCCAGCACTCTGCAGGCATGACTTCAATTATCTGTTTCACTCTGTTAGAAACAAAGGTCTTCCACCTGTTTGGGTCTCCATTTAGCCATCCTAGGCATATCATAGAGTCACACCAACCATACTGTTCGATATTGTAATCGGTCAAACATTCCTTGACTTTCAACATTAATTTTGATAGTAATAGTGCTCCGTTTAATTCTAATTTTGGAAGTGATATTGATGATTTAACAGGAACTAATCTTGATTTGCCGACGAGTATTGAAATGTCCATATTTTCGCTCCTCTTTATTCTGCAATATATGACGCACGCGTAAGCTTTTGCCGACGCGTCACAAAACCCGTGCAATTCAATACTGTCGCCTTCTTTTGTTTTTATCCATCGGTTAATTATAATTTGATTTATATTTTTCATATCGTCCTTGACCTTTGACCATTCTTTTTGAATATTTTCTGATATAGGGTCATCCCACGTAGATTCTGATAGCCAAACGTTTTGGAAAATGATTTTTAATTTGGTTGATAGTGGTGCTAGCAAGCCCAAGGGGTCGAATAATTTAGATATTGATGATAGCAATGATCTTTTCGTGTCGTCTTTTGATGATGAATCATGTTTGATACCAAATGATAGTGTATCCTTTTGTGGGTCCCAACTAAGTCCAAGTGTTTTCGTGTGTTCTGTTCGGTTAAAATTAAAGTTTTCTTGATTGCTCGGGGTCGCATCGTTAAGTTCAGGAACGTTTGACTTCCACTTTCTGAGATTGAAACCACCGGCCTTTAATAATTTGATAAGGTCACTGCTTAATAGTTTTGCTGAATCGATACTATGCTGGCCGTGAACTAGATCGTCCATATAAAATGATTGTTCTAAAACGTCCGCCGCGGAGCTGTTGATGAAATTTGATCTTTCGTCAGATGCCAGCTGTTTCAGGGTCATCATTGCCAGGAAGGGAGCCGCCTTAGTCCCGTAAGTTACTGTTGCTAATTGGTATTCTTTGATAGGTTCATTGATAGAATTACGCCAAATGATTTTTTGACATTTTTGATCTTCTGAATTGATCCATATCTGTCGGAACATTTTCTCAATGTCCGCAGTAAATGCGAATTGATATTGCCTCCACTTAATGATTAAAGACTGCAGATCTTGTTGCAAATTAGGCCCACTCGCCATGACGTCATTCAAGCTGCACCCCGATGTTGTTTTGGCGGATGCGTTGAAGACGACTCTGAATTTGGTACTCGAGGATTCTGCACGTTCAACACCGTGATGGGTAAGATAACACTCTGGCGCGGAGTGGTTAATAGCTGGTTTCATATGACCTAATGATAGATATTCTTCCATAAATGATTTATAGTCTCTTTCCATTGCTTTATTCCTCCCAAATTTTCTTTCTAATGACCTAAATTGAGCGATAGCTTTAGTTTTTGAACTCCCTAGATTCTCTTCAAAGTTGTTTTTTAAAGGTAGTCGAACTTCATAACGACCATCCTCCCGTCGAGTAGTTGTGTCTTTGTAAAATTTTATGCATTGTTGTTCTTCATTTGATAGGGTTGGCTCATCGACGATGTCTTCTATTTCCCAAAATCTTTGAATTTCTTCTAAGTTAGTCAAAACTACGTTACAGCACAAGGTTTTGACGTTCCCGCTTAAAATCCAACCTAAACGAGTATTCTGCGCTACAGGTGTATTCTGATCTGATTTGCAAATTCCTTCTAAAATGATCAATGAATAAATGTCTGCACCGAACAGCAGGTCTACAGGGTTGCTAAGATGAAAATCGGGATCGGCTAGTGATATATTTTCTAAGTATGACCAGGTCGGTTTGACAAAGGAATTGTTTGGCAAATTCTTGATAAGGTTTTGCATAATAAGAACATCCGTTTCAAATTCAAATTCACTCTTCAATGATGCACACTTTAAGTGCATAGTCCCCTTGCAGTTGCTTTCTTTTATACCTACTCCAGAAATGGTGCCATGACATCTACGCCGTGGCAGCCCTAACAGTTGCGCAGCGTTCTCTGTGATGAGGGATGTTTGAGATCCCTGGTCTAATAAAGCTCTAAGTTTGATATAAGTTCCGTCAAATTTTTGAACCTTTACTAATGCAGTAGGTAAAATAATTTCTGATAAGTTAGGTTGCACTGTCACGTGTGAGTTATTGCGCGTGCCCTGAGCGGGCTCGGGTTTCGGAGCGGCTCGGGCGTTTGTGTGCAAATTAGCGGAAGTTTGCTCGGGTTTCTCGAAGCAATTGTGCAATAAAGTGTTGTGTGGTTGATTACATTCGCGACATCTTCTATCCGAAATGCATGCTTTTCCATTATGGCAATAAAGACAGTTTTGGCATAACTTGTGTTTGGCAATAGTGGCACGTTTCATTGATGGCGACATTTCAATAAATTGATGACAGTGAAAAACTCCGTGATCGTCACTTTGGCAAATGGGGCACTTGAAGAATTTGGTGGCATAAACATTTTTGTTAAGTAAGGGTTGCGAAATTGCTCGTCCGGTCGCTTGAAATGGTTGCTTTGGAATAACTTTAAATAAGTTATTTTGAAATTGATTTCTAGGATTTGATAGATTTGATAGATGATTTTGATAGCTTTGGTTGTAGTTACGAGGTCGTGGACTCGACTTGTTGTCGTTGAACTTATTCATGTTGAAATGCTGTTCTTGCTTACGACGTGATGATTCTATAGTCGTAAATTTTGTTTCTAAAAATGATAGGAAATCTTTTAAAGTAGGTACTTCTTTCGGATCCTTCAAAGATGCGACGTATTCTTTATGTGAATCGGAATCAAGTTTTTGGCACATGAGATAAATAATGAGTGGATCCCATGAGTCGACATTTATGCCTAAGTTTTTGATAGCGTTTAGGCTCTCAAGCACAGCGTCGTGTATCCTTTTGATATGGTTGTATGTAGAGTGGTGTGCTGTTGGTATGTTGAACATGACTTCGAAAAGGGAATTTAAAGTCAGTTTCTTATTGTCAAATCTGTGGGTAAGTATTTCCCAGCAGATAGAATAGTTGTCAGATGCGATTGGCAAGTGTTGTACAAGTCTTTCGGCCTCACCCTTGACCTTGGACTTTAAGAACTGCATTTTTTGTGCGTTTGAAAGTGATGGGTTACTATGGATCGTTTCTGTAAATAAGTCCTTGAAAGAGTTCCACTGGTGGAAGCTCCCGTAAAAGGTAGGTATTTCTATCTGTGGGGTTGACTTTTCGCGGTGAGAGATTGACCACATCTTTTGATTGATGGACTTAATAGCGTTGTTATATGCTCGCTCATACTTAAAGAAAGTTTTTTCATAGTTGGAGTCTCTGCCTCCCAGTGCACTATCTAGCTCCCAGTGGAGAGAGTCGATAGCTGACCAACGATTATTGATGACTCGCAGTAAATGATCAAACTCCCATTTCTCTGATATATCATCTAGTACAATATTAGTGATAGTATGCTCAAAGGCCTTGAAGTTGCTAGTTTGCCTTCTAAGCATCTCATCAGTTTTACTGAGTGAACCTTGATGAGACTGGTTCAGGGAAAATGAACTCGTAGATTGTTGGCCCAGCTGCGGGCCAGGCGATACGCCAAGGGGAGTTGCTGGTCTAATCAAGGGATTCTCTTTAGTTTCTATTTTTGCTGGTTCGTAATTTTGTATAGTAGTTCTGATATTGGAGAACCTTTCTTTGATAATTTCGTATTGATTCGATGTAAAGTAATTATGAGATTTATCACCGAAACCACATAGTTGCATATGATTTGTTTGATATTCCTGCCAGTAGCCGTCTAAAGTAGTCAATCGACGTTTGATATAATCCGCCGTTTTCCGGTCGGCGCTATCTTTTTTGAAATTGCTGTATACTTGTTCGATAGCAGCTGATGTTTGTTCTTGATTGAGTAATAGATTCTCGAAGGTAGCCATGTTGATGAAATAGAAAGATGTGAGAGAAAGTAAATTGGAATGATCTTACTTGAACTCTCCGGTAATTGATAGAGGAAGCCGCCAATGCTGCTGCGTACAACCGTTTTTGATAGCTTGATATAGTTGATAAACCACTGCAATCCTTGATAGTTTATGATAGTTTGATAGTTCACTTCACTTGTAAAACAGAGTCACGTTTTTAAGTTCACGTAGTCACTGATAACACGCGAAGCAAAAAAAAAAAAAAAGATAACGCGAAGCAAAAAAAAAAAAAAGATAAAGATGTACGGTTTCGTACTCTTTGCTGATAGAATGATAGTAGAACGGAATGAAAGTCCTTGATAGTGATTAACTGATAGTTGTATTGATAGAAGGTCTCTTACGACTAAAATGATAGAATGATATGAGAGCGCGCGATGCGGATGATAGCTATACACGAACTGATGGAATTATGAACAAGTATAAAAATGGCAATGTGAAGCGGATTATGAAATAATGCGCTTCCGGGGAAATGCTGACGCGACGATTGTACGTGCTAGCTCGTACAATCTCAAAACATTTGAAACGGACATGGTGGGTAAAACAGTAAATGATGGCCCTAGTCAAGTGATGCTTCGTAGTTCTCCATTACTCCCAAAACGTACATTCTAACATGAAAAAAAAGGAAAATTCGGACTCCTTGAAATAGGCTAGATGGCACCACCAATCGTTGAAATACTTTTTATTATCTGTCAAAACAGTCTGTCGCTATAGATTTTGTTTGCGAATACAAGAACGTGTCGTCACGGTCATGTATCAGGAATCAGAGTCAATTGACCGAATATTTATTGAGTTTTGTGTTTTTAAAAATTGGTTACTACAGCGTTTTTGAAATATGTTGATTGTATTAACTTCATAGGGGCTATGTTTATGGTCTTGAAAATATTTAACATAGGTGTCATCATGCCAATTATCCGCATGCGGGCTGATCCCACATATGATGATATTATAAAACACACTTAAATCGTAATATTCCTTGGTCAGGCATGGATCGAGCACCCATCCATTCGCTTTTTGCGGGGCTATCTCACGCTGCGTGTAATTGTTCACATGCAGGCCGATCCCACGTATGTAATGAAATCTCCACGATATTATAAAACACCCTCAAGACGTAATATTCCTTGGTCAGGCACGGGTCGAGCACCCATCCGGTCGCTCTTGCGGGGCTTTTTCACGCTGCGTGAAATTGTCCACATGCGGGCTGATCCCACATGTGATGAAATCTCCACGATATTATAAAACACCCTCAAGACGTAATATTCCTTGGACAAGCATGGGTCGAGCACCCGTCCGTGCGTGCTTTTGCGGGGCTATTTCACGCTGAGTGAAATTCTCACATGCGGGCCGATCCCACATATGTGATGAAATTCCCACGCTACTATAAAACACCGTCAAGACGTAATACTCGTATTCCTTGGTCAGGCGTGGATCGAGCACCCGTCCGTTCGCTTTTGCGGGGCTATCTCACGCTGCGTGAAATTGTCCACATGCGGGCCGATCCCACATATGTTCTGAAATCCCCACGATATTATTAAACTTCCTCAATACGTAGTATTCTTTGGTTAGGCATGGATCGAGCACCCGTCCGTCCGCTCGTGCGGGGCGGCCGCCGCGGCGGTGGACCTGGCGTCGTGCCTGCGCGCGTTCACGGGGGAAGAGAGGCTGGAGGAGCCGTACCACTGCCTGGCGTGCCGCTCGCACCAGCCCGCCGGGAAGAAGCTGCAGATCTGGCGGGCGCCGCCGGTGCTGGTCAGTATACTAATACTAAACGGAGGTACTACAAACATCAACACCCTGAGACAACATTGAAAATTGATTTCCAAATTGTCTCCGTCCCCCGTCCGGGGATCGAACCCGGGGCTTCGGGAAACCAGTACTCCCACCACTATAAAGTTCCCCTTAGCCAATTTCGAACACGGCGGCCAATCTCAACGATGTCAGACAACTGCGCAGATGAAATTATAGTACACAAGTGTGAGCGCAATGCACAGGTCACTCATTGTTCTTGTGTTCTCACTTGTGTGAAAGTTCGGTGAGACGGCAATCCGGAATGACCGGAGAGAGATCAGGCCACAATACCACCGAAGTCGTCAAGAAGTAGGTAACCCGTACGTTCATTCCATTCTAAAAACCAACCAAACGCCAATTCAAACGTTTGGGTACAATGTTCTAAAGTTAGGAAACTGCCATGTTGCAATACTGAAAGCTACCATTTGTATGAAACTGACAGTTATCTACTTACAGTCAAAGGTGTAATTAAATGTAAATATAGATTTACATGTAATAGATAATTAACATTATGTACAGTTACCTATAACGGCAAGACATAGTGAAACCATGCTGCCATCTACATCACCATCAAATGCCACCTGTGTCTATGAAATAAATTATTGGAAAAAAATACTTAACAAATAAAATTATAGCCGGTTTCATCATAACCGATTGTTAAATAAGTGTAAGGGGATGTAAGGGGGCAAACAAACATCTTCTGCCCCAAGTGTCAACCTCACCTGCCCGTGGTGCACCCCGAGGCTCTGGCGACCGAACCGTCGGCGGTATAACCGCCTAAACGCAGAGCCAAACATTTCTGGCCAGTGGCGGGCAGCAGCGTCACTGGTGCAAGGCTCTGTGCTGCGCTCACCAACCCGCTTGCCCAGCGTGGTGAGTCCGGGCATATACCTCCCATGGATTGTGGACAAAAACCACGGCCCCTAGTTCCCGGCCGCCTTACTATTCTGGGTCACGGCAGCGGTACGGTACGGTAGGGCTGGGGGTGCGAAGAATCCCCGGGTTACGGACGGCTGCCACAAACCACTGACCTTGGCAACGTACAACGGACGCAGTCTACGGCTGGATGAAGACGTGGTCCAACTCGAGGAAGAGCTTAAAAGCATCAGATGGCATATTCTAGGGTTGTCAGAAGTTAGAAGACAGGGGGAGGACACGATGACCCTGGAATCTGGCCACATTTTCTCCTTCCGAGATTGAGACCAACTCTCCCAAGGTGGCGTAGGTTTCCTTGTCCACAAAGATCTCCGTGACAACGTGTTGGAGAAATCCAGCGTGTCGACCCGGGTAGCGTACCTTGTACTAAAACTGACCGAGAGGTACTCCCTCAAAGTCATACAGGTATATGCGCCGACGTCGACAGGACATTCGGATAATGTTGTCGAGGCCATGTAGGAGATATATCCAAGGCCATACACCATACAACCAAGACCCACTTCACCGTTGTCAAGGATGACTTTAACGCCAAAGTAGGAGTACAGGAACGCGACGAATCGTGTGTAGGACAGCACGGCTATGGAACCAGGAACCACAGGGGGCGAATGCTGGTAAACTTTCTGAGTATGCAGGAGCTCTTCTTCATGAACACTTTTTTCCAGAAGAAGCCCAGAGAAAGTGGACCTGGCTAAGCCCTGATGGTAAGACGAAGAATGAGATAGACTTCATCATGACGGACAAGAAGCATATATTTAGGAATGTCTCTGTGATCAACAGGTTCAACACCGGTAGCGACCACCGTCTGGTAAGAGGCACCCTAAATATCAACATAAAGCTGGAAAGAAGCCGCATGATGAGGTCGACTCTCCGTCCGACACTGGTCCAGGCCGGCCAAGACTCCAAGAAATTCCAGCTAGAGCTCCGAAACCGATTCGCTGCTTTAGAAACTACTGAGGACGTGGACAGGGACCTTGATAGTGTGATTGGAGTCATACGCGAAGTGGGAAACAGGCACTTTAAGGGAAAGCAAGCGTGCCGGGAGGCCAAACTTTCGAGCGAGACTTTGGAATTGATGAAACGTCGACGGGAAATGCCAGAAAAAGCTTTGTCTGGTACGCATAAAAAGATCCGAGGATTGGTGAGACGCGACCTCCGCAGCTACAATACTCGCCTCATAGAAGAGGCGATTGAGCAGAATCGGGGGTCGAAGATCTTCACTAATAGACTAGGAAAAAGTCACCTGACAAAGCTGAAAACCTCGGATGGCAGAGTCGTCTCATCGGTTCCAGAGATTCTGGCCGAAATCGAAGGCTTTTACGGCCGATTGTACGCATCGCATTCCCTACAGCCGCAGCCCGACGCGAACGACCCAAGAGCCAAACTTACACGTCACTATACTGAAGATCTCCCAGACGTGGAGGAGGATGAGATTGAGGCGGCCCTCGGACAGCTTAGTAATGGAAAGGCTCCTGGCGAAGACGGAATCACATCTGAGCTCTTAAAAGCTGCAGGCCAACCTGTGCTCGGCGAACTTAAGAGGCTCTTTAATTCCGTCATAGCCAATGGGACAACTCCGGGAGCGTGGAGTAGGGGCGTAGTGGCATTGTTTTTCAAGAAAGGAGACAAAAGTCGCCTGAAAAACTATAGACCAATCACGCTCCTGAGTCACGTCTACAAGCTGTTTTCGAGGGTCATCACAAACCGTCTTTTCGCAAGATTCGACGCTTTCCAGCAACCGGAACAGGCTGGGTTTCGCAAAGGTTACAGTACCATGGACCACATTCACACGGTGCGACAGGTTATACAGAAGACCGAAGAGTATAACCAACCCCTGTGCCTGGCCTTTGTGGACTATGAGAAAGCCTTCGACTCGGTCGAAACCTGGGCTGTTCTGGAATCCTTGCAGCGATGCCTAGTCGATTGGCGGTACGTGAAGGTGCTAAGAAGCCTGTACAGTATGGCATCAATGTCCGTCCAAGTACAAAACCACCGAACAAAACCCATCCAGCTGCTTCGAGGTGTTAGACAGGGAGATGTCATATCTCCAAAACTGTTCACCAACGCACTGGAGGATGTGTTCAAGACGCTGGATTGGAACGGACTGGGCATCAATGTAAATGGCGAATATCTTACGCACCTTCGTTTTGCCGATGACCTAGTTATTACGGCAGAATCGCTGCAGGATTTTCAAAAAATGATGCACAGTCTCAATGCTGCCTCGACACGTGTGGGGCTTGGGATGAATTTGGACAAAACAAATGTTCAACGATCATGTCATCCCAGAAGCAATTTCCGTCGAGGGCACTACGCTCGAGGTTGTCCAAGAGTACGTCTACCTTGGGCAAGTACTGCAGCTCGGTAGAGACAACTTTGAGCGGGAAATTGCCAGAAGAGTGCAGCTTGGCTGGGCAGCATTTGGGAAATTGCATCATATCTTCATGTCGACCCTTTTTTTTTTTTTTTTTTTTTTTTTAACGTCAGGAAATGTCAATTACGCACCGTACCCCTCCGTCGGGGACCGGAGGGGCGTGTGTGGGACTCCCCCGTCTTCGGGTATACCCACTAAAACCTGACGAAGCCCGCTGCGTGTGGCTGTGACAGCAGGGGCCGCGGTGTCTCAACAGTCCCGCGACCCTTGCCAGCAGCAACGTCCGCCCTCTAAGCAGGAGGGCGGATCTCCACGGAGTGGGGTGAGGAGATCTCATCCCACTCCAGACGGCACACTGGCGCCGTCTCTCAGGAGGGTCCGGGCGGTTAAGCCAAGACCCTCGTTTCGCCACCAGGACCAGAGTCCCAAGGACATCCCCTGCCTCCTCTGATAAGCCAGAGGGGTGCTGGGAGCCACAACCACTTCGGTGAGCCGCCGCTCGATGCGAGACAGACGCGACTCACTAGTGCCTCTGCCGCCCGATACGGGAACAGACGCAGAGGTACTCTCCACAGAGCATCTTGGCTTCACCTGTCGCTGGATTGCGACAGGCTACTGAGCCCCCTCGCCACGGCAAGGCGTGCTCTATGCGAGGGGGTTCATGTCGACCCTGCCGCAATGCCTAAAAATAGTGTTGCCCAAATTCAGTCTTGGTCTTGCAGTCTTGGTCTTGTTCTTGCGTTTTTGCAAGACCAAGACCAAGAACAAGACCGCGTATTTTTAGCAAGACCAAGACCAAGACTGACCGTGCAAGACTTGAGCAAGAACAAGACATAGCCTGCAAGACTCTTGCGTCTTGCAGCTAGGACTTAGCGCTATTTCACTGAGTAGTTAGGTGTAACAGTTCGGTGTATAGGTAGGTACGCTTAGGAATTCTATGAGACGCAAAAAACTGTATCAAAGAATATGAAAAACTGGACCTATGCGCATTACGACTAATACCATAAACATAGCGAATAAAAAAATATCTATTAAAATCAAACTGAGTGCATGCATAGTTATGTTTTAACCATCGGCACTTTGATAATGCGGCATCAAAGGTTTTGTACTTACTTCCAATTCTAATACGTTTTTCTAAGATTTAAAGTAAACTTTAATAAATAGTAATAGACTTATAGGTAATTGCAAGACTTGCAAGACTCTTGCTGCAAGACCAAGACCAAGACCAAGACTGGGAGCGCAAGACCAAGACCAGGTGTATTGGCGCAAGACCAAGACCAAGACTGGCTAAGTCTCGTCTTGTTCTTGCATTTGGGCAACACTACCTAAAAAGCCGGGTGTTTAACCAATGCGTCTTACCAGTCTTAACCTACGGAGCCGAAACGTGGAACATGACAGTCAAGCTGGCTCACCGACTACACGTCACTCAGCGCGCTATGGAAAGGTCTATGTTGGGGATCTCATTAAGGAATAAGATCCGGAACGAGGTCATACGACATAAGACTAAGGTAATTGAAGTCGTCCAAAAATGTAGCAAGCTGAAGTGGCAGTGGGCTGGCCATGTCTGTCGCAGAACCGACGAGAGGTGGAGCAGGAAGGTTCTTGAATGGAGACCACGCTTAGGTAAACGTAGTGTGGGACGCCCCCCGGCTAGATGGACAGACGACCTGAAGAAGGCAGCTGGTAGTGACTGGATGAAAAGGGCGGGAGATCGTGCGCTGTGGCGCTCCTTGGGGGAGGCCTATGTCCAGCAGTGGACTGTAACAGGCTGATATGATGATGATGATGATTGTTAAATATTTGTAAAAATATTTCTCTCGGGTGAGAAGTGAGAATTCTCCCACAATCATTGATGAACATACGCTGGCTCAAAGCGTTAAAAAGCACTTACAAAATTCAACGACTCCATTAAGGTTCTCGGTAGCTCAGTAGTCAGAGCATTGGACCGGACTTCCAAAAGTCGGGGGTTCGATTCGTCCTCGATGACCGGAACCGTAAAGAATTTTTTAAGTGTTTTTTCGAAAATAAAGATGATTTGAATTTTCGAAAAGTAGCTAGGATGTTGGAAAAGGCCGTAAAACCAAATTTCCTCTTCCAGATAATCCACCTGAAGCGTTTCCAATTCGTCAACAACAAATGGATAAAATCGCAGAAAGTGGTCAACTTCCCCTTCGAAGATTTCGACCCAACAGAGTTCTTGGCTTCAGTTCCCAAGGAGACGATACTCAGGCATCGAGAACTTAGCACCATGAGGAGACGCTCCTCGCTGTTTGTGGACGTGGACGAAGCTATATCCGAGAGCGAGGAGAGTGGGGACGAGGGAACGGAAGCCGGCGAGGAGCCTGGGGACGAGAACCAGCCGCCCGAGCCGAAGGCTAAGGTAAGATAATAGAGCTTGTGTCTTTTTAACTGTCTGCCAAACACACTTAGGTAACAAGAGGGGTCAGCTGAAACGGGCAATGCGATACAATAAGATCCCGGTCACACTTATTGGTTTTACAATGCGTGCGAGTGTGTCAGATTAAGTCTGCAATAGAGACATCGTATTGTATAAGCCTATTTCGTAAGACAAGATTTATAATCAATGTTGCCAGGGTTGTAAATAAGACCTAATTCTAGAACGTGTTTTTCAAGTCTTGTCTAAGGGTAATTATTTCCGTCTATATGTAGCTTGATTCACAAAGAGTGTGTGGCGACCTCTAACGTTTGATACGGCTACATAGGCCAGATGGCGTTGTTACCCTAGTACCGCACATGAACCGCAGCATATCAAATTTAGATTCTGAATAATATAGACAGACAAATCAAGATGATGTCCATCGGACCTCGGTCCCCGACCATTACTCCTGGGCGGTAGGAAGCGCTTCCCTTTAGCTTCCTGACGCATCCTATGTGAACAAGCACATTTACTCTCTATAAACGCGATCCGAACACAGCCAGGGCATATACAGTAACTTTTATTGTGACGCGCGTATTACGTGCGTTCGAAACTCGGCTACGTGCGTAGACCCGGAACATTACCGATCCGATACTTTCGTCCGTTCTGACACCTTTGTCACAATTCGTGTAAGTTGACCTATTTTTTGAGACCTTACTCTTCACTCTACAGACTCGTCATCTAGCAAGCACATTTCAAAATTAGATCATATTTAAATCTTAATTTAATTTACAGGTGCAACCAACAGCCAGGCGAAGGGAGTCAGGCCCTACTGAAACATCGCGACGGCAGCGGCTAGAGTCCACAAGTCTCACGACGACGCCGGTGACGGACGACAACCTGCAGGACTTCCACCAGCACCACCTGCACCCCGGCCACGACCCCTTCCGCCTGCACTACAATTTGTATGCAGTCGTGGTAAGTTAACACTATTAGAGCAGAGCTTCATAGAACATCAAGTTGGTATAGGATAGGCCTGAAGCAGCAGGTAGCAAAGGGGAACAGAATTTTCACAAAATTTAATTCACATCTTCAGACACGTCTTTGGTGATGTGTGCATTTGGACACTAGGCGTAATAACGTCAAAAAATTGCTAAATATCTGACAAAACTGCTAGACTGAACCGGAATAATTTTTTTAGAGTGCCGAGATTTGATTTTGGTTTTTTACTCAAAATTCGGTTACAAGTCGGACTGGTGTGGACTAGTGCTGCGGGTATAGTTTTGTTTACAATGTGAAATTAAACACACATAAAGAAAAAACGAACTACCACAGGCGGGATTCGAACCCGCACTTCTCGCAAGCTTGGCGATTGCTCTTCCAATTGAGCTACCGTGACACTTATCGGTCCGAATTTCTTTGAGTGCTCCGAAAAAAACAGAAAAATTTGCTTTAAACAACGATTAAAAGTGTCAACAGTTAACATTGTCAATATAAAATATTACAATTACTAGATAAAGCGACAAAAATGTAAAAACTTTATGATTATGATTTTAATTCTTGTTTTTTTGACGTGACAACGTCTTATAATTCGATGGAACCGGCTGCACGCACCAAAAAAACATGACGCATGCGGCGTTACCTCGCTCTGAGGCGTTCCATTCAAGGCTTGAAGTGCAAGCGAGAGCGCGGAACGAGCGACAAAGAGGCAACGTTACAAAGACGTTGTCACGTTCAACTATCGTCAGTAAACCGACTTTACAGACAACCGATTATTTTCTTTCAAATAGATGGACTATTTGAGAGAGAAAAAACAAAAATACGCTTATTTAAATTTTGTTTTCTCTATCTTAAGTGCCATACCAGCTAGCTAAGCTGCTGGAAATAAACACAACTAACGTCAGAACATCTAGTAGACGGATGTAATATAAAATGTAATCTAGGGACATGCGGCTGCTATGTAGCCTCTACCTTTTAAGTTATGGTTTGGATCTAAGAATTTTTTTTTTGTTGTCATATTTGCCTTAATAGTGCAAGTCCATGATCAACTGAAAATATATACTAAAATAGTAACCACGCTTTTGTCCTGCACCCCGGTCGGCTACATATTATCTGCTAAAACAACGTTTTTACGTGTGTCCCTAGTGTCATTCCGGCCAACTGAGCGGCGGTCACTACGTGGCGTACGCGCGCAACCCGTCGGGCGCGTGGCTGTGCTACAACGACAGCTCGTGCCGCGAGGTGGACCCGCGCTGCGCCATCGACCCCGCCAACGCCTACCTGCTGTTCTACGAGCGCAAGGGGCTGAGGTAACCGACGTCTACCGTCAACACACTCACGCCTATCATCAACATAGTCATACATACTGTTAACACAGTCATGCCTACCGTCAACACAGTCACGCCTACCGTCAACAGTCCCACCAACCGTCAACACAGTCACGCCTACCGTCAACAGTCCCACCAACCGTCAACACAGTCATGCCTACCGTCAACACAGTCATACCTACCGTCAACATAGTCCCACCTACCGTCAACACAGTCACACTTACCGTCAACACAGTCACGCCTACCGTCAACACAGTCACGCCTACCGTCAACACAGTCACGCCTACCGTCAACATAGTCATACCTACCGCCAACACAGTCACACCTACCGTCAACACAGTCACACTTACCGTTAACACAGTCACACCTACCGTCAATACAGTCACACCTACCGTCAACACAGTCACACCTACCGTCAACACAGTCACACCTACCACCAACACAGTCACACTTACTGTTAATACAGTCACGCCTACCGTCAACACAGTCATAGTCACACCTACCTTCAACACAGTCACGCCTACCGTCAACACAGTCACGCCTACCGTCAACACAGTCACGCCTACCATCAACACAGTCACACCTATCGTCAACAGTCCCACCAACCGTCAACACAGTCACGCCTACCGTCAACAGTCCCACCAACCGTCAACACAGTCACGCCTACCGTCAACAGTCCCACCAACCGTCAACACAGTCACGCCTACCGGCAACAGTCCCACCAACCGTCAACACAGTCACACCTACCGTCAACACAGTCATGCCTACCGTCAACACAGTCATACCTACCGTCAACATAGTCCCACCTACCGTCAACACAGTCACACTTACCGTCAACACAGTCACGCCTACCGTCAACACAGTCACGCCTACCGTCAACACAGTCACGCCTACCGTCAACATAGTCATACCTACCGCCAACACAGTCACACCTACCGTCAACACAGTCACACTTACCGTTAACACAGTCACACCTACCGTCAATTCAGTCACACCTACCGTCAACACAGTCACACCTACCGTCAACACAGTCACACCTACCGTCAACACAGTCACACCTACCGTCAACACAGTCACGCCTACCGTCAACACAGTCACGCCTACCGTCAACACAGTCACGCCTACCGTCAACACAGTCACGCCTACCGTCAACACAGTCACACCTTCCGTCAACACAGTCACACCTACCCACCTAGACAATACAGTCATGCCAACCTACTATCACTGTTTCAAAGCTAAGGTAACGTTGCTTATTATTAATGAATTCACGCCAGGGTTAAGGTAACGTTGCCAAGTTGCCATCACTAAAGTTATGCCTACCATCAACTTAGTAGTTACTAGGCTGCGGTATCGAGACAATTTGATTACTACAAGAGGTTGGTGATATTTTCATGTTGTCAAGTCAATCTGGTTTTACATGTACACACAGCCAGTCATGCAGAAAGATAGCAACGGGTGCAGTGAAAATCGAACAATATCGCTCTATCGTGTTCCAGATACGACAAGTACCTGCCGGACGTGTCGGGCGCCGCGCCCGCCCCGCGGCCCCTCGCCGACGACGAGCCCGAGCTCGCGCGCGCCTGCGCACTCATGTGAGCCGCTGCACTCTGCAGGCGGTTAGACATTAATGAAGAGCGCTGCATGGGAGCAGTCGTTATGCCCGGTTTTCACCAAAGCGGAAAGGAAATGTAACGAGAGGTGCGCTGCAAAACGGGCAGGTTATTTCCACGAAAGTGGAGAGGAGATTTGAGCTGTGCGTTTGAGTGAAGGTATGTGCAGCCGGCCGCACAGTGAATGTGACGCACACACATATCACCGGCCTCGCCGCTTGCTCATGCGCGGCACAAGATTATTTAGAAAAACTAGTGGACCCGGCAGACGCTGTCCTGCTCGCTGTTTTCGCAATTTATCAATATTTTCTCATCGTTTACTCCTTCCCTGGATTTCCACAAATGTTTCAAGGCTAAAATTATTGAAATCGGTTCAGCCGTTCTCGAGTTTTAATGAGACTAACGAACGAATATTTAAATATAAAAAAGCGATCGGCCCACCTAAATTTTCCCATGGGAATGCATCATTTTCCCTCGGTAAAAAGTAGCCTATGTCCTTTCTCGGGTATTAAAATATCTCCATACCAAATTTCATGCAAATTGGTTTAGTAGTTTAGGCGTGATTGAGTAACAGACAGACAAACAGTGTTATTATCGCATTTATAATTTTAGTATGGATGAGTCATCACTTCTCTCCTCTTGATCTATTTACGCCGAAAGTAAGAGAAGGAACTAACAAAATCTGATTTTTTCTTCGCTTTAGAGGAAACTGGGCCTTTCCGCTCCCTCCCCACTTCGAACCACCAAATAGACCCGTACATCGTCTAGTGCGCAGGTCACCGTTAGCGTTACCGACTTATACCTACTGTGACTTAAGTGAAGTAGTATGTGCTGTAATTAGCTTGACACAAAACGGCAGGATGTTACCCTCGTCAGTCAGGTGATAGCGCAAGTTATTATATGCATTTTATAAGTTTTCTTATGTCTTGGGATCGTGTTGTTACAACCTAACTTCTTGTCTCTCAACAGAAAGTACAGTTGATGGAATCAGGCGTTCCTTTGCGGAAATCCATGACTAAAGCTGAAAAAGAGGATTATTTTGGTTTAAATTTCCACTAAACGACGCCAGCGCAGGAACCAAAATACATCCAACTGTAATCACCCGAAAAAGCTAGAACTGGAAGTCGCAGGACTTACAATATCTACAACTCACAACGTGACACAGAAGATGCACCTGGAATCACAACACTGAAAATCAGTGAAAATAGTGTTGTTGTAGTCGTTTAGTGGAAATTTAAAGCAAAATAATCCTCTTTTTCAGCTTTAGAAAGTACAGTGCTGCAATTATTCTAACTTAGCTCATACTTGAAGAGCAGTGTGCAGACATAATAAGTGAATTGATTGTCCTATGCAGTTGTTGAGACAAGAGTGTTGCCATAATGTTTTGGGAAGTTTTTGAACTAGGACTTTGTTAAGAAGCGATATGTAACGAAAATTAACCAATAATTGAGACTCAAAGTCCAATAGACGTTCAAGAACTCCCAATCAAGCAGTACGTATTTCTCAGGATAACCATGTCTTCTTGGGTATAAGAAAAATGGAGCTTTACCTAGTTCCCAACTCACACAAAACACATACAGATGTGTTCAAAACGTCATGAAGACTGTTCAAATGCATTCCACCTTTTTTTCTTGGAAATGGCACGAAACTAGGTGTATGTAAGACTTAAGTGATAATTTAGTCGGTGTTATTCTAAAACATAATTTTATCCCAACATTGACGACACGTTTTTACAAATTAACAGATTATTACGTGTTACAAATTTTTTCTCACAGTACTTAGATCAACTACCGATAATAGGTACCTACATTTTGAAAATCTGAAATTAGCAAACTGACGCTTGTTTAAGAACGTGCTACTGCAGAGTTAATGAATAAATAACAACTGCTTTCCTAATATAAGGTAAATTAGTCATGAAGAGTTCAATCATTGGCTATGGTAAATATTGTCTCTGATTAAGTTGTTTTTTGTTGCTAAATAATTTCAAGCAGCTATCGGAAGCGATTCCGCAAAACTTGTTTTATGAATAATTAGTCTTGAATAATGTTATATTTGCGCGTGTTAGAACAAAATGTGAGAAGTCGCCTAGTTATTATTGATTTAAATAAATTGTAATCGAGACTGATGTGATTGTAATATATTATTATTAGAACAGTAATTACTCATTGATCTATTTTATATTCAATTGATTGATTATTATGCCTAGAATATTTTGTAACTATGAAAAATAATTTTCAAAAATATGCATTACAGATTGATATTTTTTAATATATTTGTGTAAAAGTTATTTTGTAAAAATCTTATTTACTGTGTGTATAGAGATACGCTACAAATTATTCTTTGCATCTTTAATATATTATGACGTGGACACACACGTTTTAGGTTTAAGTTTAGGTTAATTTAGGATAGTAAACATTAAGTTAATTATTATTTAATTAAATTATGGTACATAATTATAATTTAATTATTTTATAATTGAACGATGCTTGATGTTTGCTGAGCTTTCTAGTGTATCGAAAGGGCTCAATTGTTAATATTCTTATGATGAACTACACGGCTTACACAGGCACGTTTGCTTGTTCGTATTTGTCCATAATATTTGTTGGCTATTTTGATATTACAGGGTCGGCCGTATGCGATTATGACTAAATCAATTTCGTTGTTAGCTTTCTGACGTAAGTCATTCCAAGATACTAAAATTCATTTTCATAAGATTTTGCTATTTTATGATTTAGGGGTGAATAGATATTAGAAATTGAATACGATAAATATGCTGCAATTAAACATGAAGATAAAATAATCGCGTGCGGTTCGATTGGTGTGACACAAGGAAGGTTTTATGGATAAACGTTACATCAAGGCATGTATGTATATATTTTTAACGTTACGCGAACATTGTAACACGCTCTATTTGTTATACGAGCATTGATCTATGCTCAGTGCCATTGTTCCCTGTTCTGATACCAAAGCAAACGTTATAAAATTCCAAAATGTTTTCTCTTCTGTTGTTGTTTGAATTGATAAGATACAGAGCTTTAATTTCACGATACGTTGTACATGTTTGGGTTCTAAATCAATCAATTATATTTTAAAAGTTATATTATTTTCTAGCAAGTCCGTAAAGGAAATATTTGCTTGTGATTGTGTATTATTGTATAATAACATGTATACATGCCATATTTTCATAATAATGAAAAATCAAAAATCTTGTTATTCACGTTATGTAAGTATTTGAATCCCTGTGCAATAAATAATTCTTTTTGTACTTTGTTTATCATTTGTGGAACTTTGGTCAGCTATTTTGGCCTGTTGGTGTTACGAATTGTGAAATAAAATGCTGATTAGAAAGTTAATAAAAAGAGGCAGTATCAAGAAGGAAATTAATGAATAAAACGAAAATATGGACTTTTGAATTTTATTATTAGATTTACACTGTCATTTACAATAAATTTCCATGTAGTTGGTAGGACATAAATCAATATTGCATAACACTAAGGCTAATTGCATCAGTATTTTTGTGGATAAATTAACAAATAATATGCAATATTACAAATTCAAATAAAAATAACGCTAATATCTTACTCGGGCACGCACTCGCTCCACACCGTGCCTCTACGCGCGGCGGGCCCGGGCCAGGTCTGCGGGCCAGCGGGCCGGGCTTGCGGGCCCAGCCGTGCGGGCCGGGCTTGCGGGCCCGACCGTGCGGGCCAGGCCACGCGGGCCCGGCCGTGCGGGCCCCCACGGGCACAGGCCCCCGCGCGGCTCCGCAGATGGAATGTTCGAGCGACGGCTCGTCAATAAATATTACAAGTGCATAACCTTAACCTAGCACAACTTTTAGAACTACCGTTTTGTCCTGTAAAAATCGTAAGAGATGTAGCGCTACAGCAATTTTTTTTCGAGAACATGCGAAATTAAAAAAGAATAAATTAAAATATACAAAATCTCTATCACAATACTCGTAAGTAATTAAAGCGATTCAAGTGTGAATACTCCAAAAGTTGTAATACGAACGAAGCGGGTACGACGACAAGTGTATCGAGCTCGGCCCACTACACAGTAGCCGGGGCGAGTGGCCGGGCGGGCCGGGCTGGGCCGTGTCGGGCCGGGTTGGGCCGGATCGGGCCGGGCTGGGCCCGACGCGGACCTGCCTGCCGCGCGCCGGCCGCGAGGAGAGTACGAACACTATTTGTGCAGACCGAATTCAACACAGACGATGCGATTACGATACAAATCAACTATGACATCCACAATGATAAGACGTTTACATATGTAGTATAATTATATCCAAATTAAATATATATTTAATATTTATTACTATATTTTCATTAAACATTTCGCCGCTATGGTGCTCGTAAAGTATCAACAGAGTTAAATACGTTAAACACGGTATAAAATACTTAGAAAATTTACAGTTCCCACCAGTGGCGGCGTAAAGGGGGGGCGGTGGGGGCGGTCCGCCCCGGGTGCCAAGCATCAAGGGGTGACAACACGGTGACAAAGAAATACCAACTCTGTCACGCAGATAGTAGCCGCTGGCGCATCGCGGGCGGAAGGGGCAACTTATTTCGGTCCCTCCCTCCCCCACCCGTGTCCGTTGCCGGCAACGGATGCCGGTCGCGAAACAATGACAATTAGTTGACGACAGTTGGTCAGTCAGTGTTATTGTTTATAACCGTCGCGTCGCGTTGCGTCACATTAATTCAAACGAAAGTCAATAAATACTAAATATTGTGTAATAAAGGAGTGAGTGTATTGGCGGATAGTACACAGAGTTTAAAAGGTGAATTTTATTTGAACTATACACCTATTTTTTCCCACATTAGTTATATATGTATCTAGGTAAATTATAGGTTTCGGCCGATCTGAATTTAACATTCTGTTGACAGTATAAATTGTACGTATAATTAATTTATCACGACGATGTAAAATGAGCAGTATAACGTTATATTTAATTCAAGCATACAAATGGCCGAAACCCGGCATAATAGGCCGCCGCCTATATAGTTCCTCGGTAGTTCTCTCTCTTTAGCTGCGTATCAGCCACAGCACGATTATTTTATGATGGCCGCTCTGAAATCAGGCTTTCCGCACTTAGCGCATTTACTTTCACTTGTAACAAAACTAATTGATTCCTTAATTTTTTAATTTTCAATCCTATAACCGATCAATATTATACGATTAGTTTTTAGTTTTGTTTTGAGTGTACAGTAAATGCGCTAAGTTCGGAAAGCCTACTTCAGAGCGGCTATCGTAAAATAATCGTACAGTACGTACGGACTTCAATTTGTAGGTATAACGTTATGTCCAATTGTGTATAAAAAAAAAGAAAAAATAAGTATTTTATAAACATGATTTAAAAATGGTTTTGCTTAATATTTTTATAGTTGAACTAAGAATTCAAATTCATCCAACATAATTTGCACTATTATTATTATTTAAAGAAAAGAAAAATACACTGCCGATATACTGCTTGTCTTACTTCGACTATGGTATAATATGATAATGAGCGAGAAAAAACTGACAAAATTAACAAGTATTCCTTTATCGATCTTTACAGAATATAACTTTATTATGAAGAGAAATAGACCTAGTGGATTTCAGCAAAGAAAAATAAAAAAATCAAAAGAACTTGCACGTGAATCGTTATCTGGATCAATTTTGAAATTTGTAGCACCTTCGGCTTCTCTGGTACCAAATACATCACAGCAAAGTGTTGAAAGTGACCTTCTTGATGTAACAGATGATGAAGAAACACGGAGCCAAGATGCATTAGATGAAGGGACGCTGGGAAGAGAGCCTGACAATTTTGATACACAAGATGAAAGACAAGGCGAAGATCAGCACCAAGAAGAATATGACCAAGAAAAAGGGCGAAATAGCGACAATGAAGAAAAATCCCAGCAAATTGAAAACGATGATGAAAAGGTGCATGGCACTACTCATTTCGATGTTGCTACTTGGCCAACACCAATGCCTGATGACCTGAGAGTTGAAATCGTTAAAGCGGGAAGTGAACCCTATCAAAACAGAGATGGTCCATTTGTAGACACTGTCCAAAGATCTGGAGATAAAATAAAAGGAAAGAGCCGACATTTTCATTCAGAATGGTTTTATAAAGCGTTACCAAATGGAGAAAAAGTACTCAGAAAATGGATGGTATACTCTCCAATAAAAAAAAGCTTATACTGTTTTTGCTGCAAACTATTCACGCACCATGAAACAAAACAGAGTTTCGTTAACGGTTTTAATTCATGGTGGAAACTAAATCCTAAAGTGTCTGAACACGAGAATTCTGAGGGCCATCTCTCCTGTTTTGAAAAATGGAAAATCTTGGAGAATGGATTGAGGCTGCAAAAAACTATCGATTATGAGCATCAAATGGTCTTAGACCAAGAAAAAAAGAAGTGGCGTGACATTTTGAGTCGCCTTTTGGATATCATTCTTTTCCTGGCACGCCAAAATCTTCCTCTAAGAGGACATAGAGAAGGGATTTCATCAGACAATAGAGGGAACTTTTTAGAATTAGTTAATCTATTGTCAAAATATGATCCAGTGCTAAAAGAGCACAAAATTAGAATTGAACATGCTATCGCCTGTACAAAAAGTAAACGGGTAGATTCTTATTTGTCTAAAGACATTCAAAATGAGTTCATCAGTCTTTTGGGGAGAGAAGTGAAGAATAACATTTTGGACGACATAAAGAAAGCTAAATATTTTGGAATTATTTTCGATAGTACACCAGACATATCACATGTTGATCAGATGAGTTATGTAATCAGATATGTTCATATTGAAGGCGATCAAGTTGAAGTGAAGGAATCATTTCTAGGTTTCTTCCCTATAGCTGGAAAGACTGCAATCGAACTTACGGAAAATATCCTTACGCAGTTAAAGAGTGATAACTTGGACATTAATCTATGTCGGGCTCAAGGATATGATAACGCTGCAACCATGGCAGGAGTTCATGGTGGTGTGCAATCTATCATTAAGGAACACAATCCTAAAGCTTTGTTTATGCCTTGTGCTAATCATTCGCTAAATCTATGTGGGGTGCACTCTTTCATGAGTGTTAGTTCAAGTGTAACATTTTTTGGAACAGTAGAAAGAGTTTACACGTTCTTTTCGTCATCCACACATAGATGGGAAATTCTAATGAAAAGTGTAGGCGTATCGGTCAAAAGACTAGTAGAGACAAGATGGAGTGCTCATCACGATGCTGTTAAGTCATTGAAGAATAATTTTGAGAAACTTGTATCAACACTCGAAGAGATGTGTGATCCCAGAAGCAGCAGAGAAAACGTCAATACAAGAGAAGCAGCATCCACACTCTTACCAGCTTTATGTGACTTCAGTTTTTTATGCTACCTCTCTTTTTGGTGTGAAATCCTAGAAGAAGTTAATCAGACACAAAAGTATATCCAAACATCTGGACTATCGCTGGAAAAGTGTGTTATAAAAATTAAAGCCCTAAAAATTTTTCTTCAAACTCAACGTATACAAATAGTGGAAAGAGCTATTTCCTACGCAACTGAGAAATGTGAGGACTTGGATATCTCCGTTGAAAGAAGAGGAAGGAGGAGATTCCGAAAACGAATGCCAGGAGAAATGTCCCAAGATGTTGGACTAACATTGCCAGAAGAGTTGCATAGAGCTATGTTAGAATGTCTTGATAGATTTTACGAAGAACTAGAGCATCGCTACAAAGCAATGGATGATATTCTCATAACATTTGGTGTTGTTCAGTCTGAAACTCTACTTACGTCAACAGAAGAAGAACTTCGTAATAAAGTTCCAAATCTTACAAAAATCTATGATGAATTTTCTGCAGAGGACATTATTTTGGAGATTTTACGACTGAGGCGCCACTTGGAAGCCGCCAGCATTTCTTTTCAAGAAGCGATCCAATGGACTACCTTGGAGCTTCTGAAATTTATTGTAAAATGGGACTATTCTGAGTCTGTTCCAAGTCTAGCTCTATGTCTAAGATTTTTTTTAACTATTTGTGTTTCGGTGGCTACTTGTGAAAGAAGTTTCTCAAAATTAAAGTTAATAAAATCTTACTTAAGATCTACAATGAGCCAAACACGACTTTCCAGTCTATCCATATTGTCCATTGAAAAGGAGAGGAAAGTAAATTTTGATAATGTCATTGAGTATTTTAGCAAAATAAAGTCACGTAAACACGTTTAATATTTGTCGTTTTATTTTGAGGGTGCTCGATAGAAAGTCGCCCCGGGTGCCAACCTATGCTACGCCGCCACTGGTTCCCACCTTAGAGTAGCGTAGAGAAGTCGGGAGCGGCCGCGGAGATCAGTGAACGTTAAGAATACATCCCTAAGAACGTACAGTTAAAATGCAATACCAAAGTACCTTTCTTAAACATTATTTTTTTCGTAATTGAAAACAAATATATCAAAAGAAGTACATATTTAAAATGTATATTTACTCATAGATAATTTGACACGATACATAAACAAAAGTTATTATGTATTCCTCCATTGTGTTGAGATATCAACTGATAATTTACTCGGTGTACATGTTTATAAATAGCTTAATGTCCCAGATGCGATATAGTGAGATTTGCAGAGAATACCTTTACAACTGTTGTCATCGAGGGCTGGGTCTTATATGAAACTATAGTTATTTTTTTTATTAAATTTAAATAGAACGTTAAAAAGTATTACGACACATCCTGATCTTCCACGTCTTGTGCTGTTTCTTTCTGTTCGGCTTCACCTGCAACAACAAGTAAGTAGGTCAAACCTTGGTTACAGATAAATTTGTATCAGAACATTGATTTAATAAGAAAATACATTTTTTACAAAGAATAGAAGATACTGTTGTCTCGTTTTCGAAATGATGCATATCAAGCATGAAAAAAAAACAGGAAATTAATACCAAATGAAACAAAAATACCCTACTTTCTGTATAATCGGCTAGTAGCTGACAATTTGATCGAAAAGTAAATGATCACTTATAAATAATTGCAATTCACTGAGGTTGCTATGTAGGAACCGTTATTGGCGACCTTAATATCTTTGAGTGAGTGCTATGTTCAGCAAATGGATTTACAGCTGACATACCTTATATATATCCATATTAACTGGTTATATGAAAATGTTGTGTTCAGCTCTAATCGAAATAAAAATTGAACGTGATATTCTATACCAGTGTAGCTTAGATTAAGTCTTGATTTGTATTTTGTTGCTGTACCTTAATAAATAAATAAACAGCTTAAGCCTAGTCAGAGGCTCTTGGGCGGCTTAATACCATCCGACAGTAAGTTTGGTTACTTGCTTTCACACAGCTCGCACCGCACTGAGCCCCTGCGGTGAGGTATGAGGTACGAGAGGCTTAGTACCTGACTCGCCGTCGCCCTGCATGTCGGACGTCCACAGCGTGAGGTTGTCGCGCAGCAGCTGCATGATGAGCGTGGAGTCCTTGTACGACTCTACACACAGCTCGCACCGCACTGAGCCCCTGCGGTGAGGTATGAGGTACGAGAGGCTTAGTACCTGACTCGCCGTCGCCCTGCATGTCGGACGTCCACAGCGTGAGGTTGTCGCGCAGCAGCTGCATGATGAGCGTGGAGTCCTTGTACGACTCTACACACAGCTCGCACCGCACTGAGCCCCTGCGGTGAGGTATGAGGTACGAGAGGCTTAGTACCTGACTCGCCGTCGCCCTGCATGTCGGACGTCCACAGCGTGAGGTTGTCGCGCAGCAGCTGCATGATGAGCGTGGAGTCCTTGTACGACTCTACACACAGCTCGCACCGCACTGAGCCCCTGCGGTGAGGTATGAGGTACGAGAGGCTTAGTACCTGACTCGCCGTCGCCCTGCATGTCGGACGTCCACAGCGTGAGGTTGTCGCGCAGCAGCTGCATGATGAGCGTGGAGTCCTTGTACGACTCTACACACAGCTCGCACCGCACTGAGCCCCTGCGGTGAGGTATGAGGTACGAGAGGCTTAGTACCTGACTCGCCGTCGCCCTGCATGTCGGACGTCCACAGCGTGAGGTTGTCGCGCAGCAGCTGCATGATGAGCGTGGAGTCCTTGTACGACTCTACACACAGCTCGCACCGCACTGAGCCCCTGCGGTGAGGTATGAGGTACGAGAGGCTTAGTACCTGACTCGCCGTCGCCCTGCATGTCGGACGTCCACAGCGTGAGGTTGTCGCGCAGCAGCTGCATGATGAGCGTGGAGTCCTTGTACGACTCTACACACAGCTCGCACCGCACTGAGCCCCTGCGGTGAGGTATGAGGTACGAGAGGCTTAGTACCTGACTCGCCGTCGCCCTGCATGTCGGACGTCCACAGCGTGAGGTTGTCGCGCAGCAGCTGCATGATGAGCGTGGAGTCCTTGTACGACTCCTCGGAGAGCGTGTCGAGTTCCGCGATGGCGTCGTCGAACGCCGCCTTCGCCAGCCGGCACGCGCGGTCCGGGCTGTTCAGGATTTCGTAGTAAAACACCTGCAAGCGTGAAAGTAGCGTGAGACACTGTGGAGGTACAGTGGGAGACTAGCGTCACTAGCCCCCACGACTGAGTCAGCGCAAACTAAGAATCCCAAGACCCATAGTGGTTGAATTTCAACAGATCCCGTCATTCTAGTCTTGTAAATAATAACCCGTATGCAAAATTTGACTCTAGTACTCATAGTAACGACGTTTTCTACGAAATTTCAACACACAAAACAACTCCTCCACCAAATCCCGTCTTAGTGAGCACCTACGCCCTTGAAAGAATTCCCATGCAAAAGTTTGAAACCTCTAGGACTTGTCGTTTCTGAGATTTCGTGAAGAGGGAGTTATTATAACCTTTAGATTTCATTGACTGGTTGCCATTTCTTTTGCTTTTATTGGTTGCTATCGTTGCACTGCATAACACAGTTTACGCATTATACAAACTCTTTAAAGGATCTTTTAGTGTCTTTAAGCTCGTAAGATAAGGTTTTAAACTTAGAGCGCGTACTTATTGTATTTTCTGGACTCAGAAGGCCAGCAACTTATGGAACATGAGAGCGCAGCAGAAAAACTCTGACGAATAGTTATTACTAAAAATAAGCATTCGCGCAGTTGATTTCAGCCAAGTTCGTTATTTGATTTGGTGTTGGTTAGTGAATATGGCCTGTGAAATTGTAATGGGAGCTGAATCGTGTAAAATTCTTGTAATTACGAGACTGGCTTAACTTAGTAACTTCATAATGAGTCAATGACGTATTTCTAATATTTGAGTTTGAGATTCTTTTGACACTGTTCATTCTTTATGTACTGATCAAACAAGAGTTGATTCGCAACAGTTTGACTGTTGAAACAATAAGCTCCAATGTTTAATCATAATTTACGACGTCGGTTGTACGAAAATGAAGGAATGTTTTATAAAAATTGTAAACATTATAGTTTATGACTCAGATAACAGTTTCATTGTGTGCATTAAATAATTTACGAGCTTCCTACCTACCACAAGGTAAAAAAAAATTGTACGATTTATTAAACAAAATCAATCTATTTATTAACTGTAAAGGACATGAAATTACTTTTGGTTGGTTTAAAATTACTACAAAACGGGTGTGACCCGTTTAACGTTTGCACCACTAAAGCTCAAGTTCACGGAGTTTAAAATGGCCGGTTATGACTTAATCAGCCAATTTTTGACCGTGTCAGTGTCAATATCTATACTAAAATTTGTCACAAATCGGCTGTTTACTAAAACGTTGGTTAAATTACCTTGGTGAAATCAGGGCTTAGTACGACATGAGTATTTTGTTTTGGTACAAACTTGTTTCTTTTTACCCACCGCCATGAATAAAGCATAAACTTGTACGAAAATTTTCCAACTTATTATATGTAAGTACATAAAATTAAGAAGTTAAATAACATGTTTTAATGATAACTATATATTATGTAATTTAACTTTCAAAGGCGCCTATACCTAGCCTACAAGTGGTTCAACCACCTGTTTACTGTATGACCGTATATTTATAAGTTGTGCAGAGTAATTTTAACATTTTTGATAATAAAGAACTTTTGAAATGAAAATTATACGGGTATACCACCAGTTTTATAGTCACTTTTAATAGTGACAGTGACCTTTCTGTCCAATCTTGCACTGTGCTCAATGAGCGGCGATGTATAAACACGTTACGAGCGTATGCCCGAAGCGACGCGCTAATCCCGCGGTTTAGTCGCGGCGTGACGTGACGTCACCGTGACGCGACGATGCTTCGAGGAATCCGCCAGATTTCAGCTATCTGACAACGCTAAGACGCAGGGCAAATACGCCCGCCTGTGTACATTTACGCTGGGCTTAACCTTCAGAAATACCGCCTCGATACACCTCGAGTATTTCTACGTAACCGCTCGAATGATTCGAAGTCAATTAACTTCAACATTTAAACTTGTAATTTGGTGTCTACAACTTGTTTTGCGGTAACAACACTGGTATGCATAATTAATAGTGTCTTTTATTAGACTTGAATGAACCGCGTATAAGTATTTCGAATTCAAAATTTTACTAGACAAAAAGATAGAAACTTTCTAGAAAAGTATAATTTACACACTTCTGTTGCTAACCTTAATATAAGCTAGTGTAAGTTAAGGCGTAAAACCTTGAAAAATACGATGAATTTACAAACCTCCCTTTTTCCTACTAACGTCCCTGACGTACCAGCATTAGCCAGTTTCCATTAGCATTAAATCCATCCTTCAGTGTTCATATAAAACAATGTTGGTCACTAGGTCAAGGGGTTGTGGCGATCGCCCGCCTAGTAGGTAGGGTCACACTATGTGGTGGTGGGTATGTGATTTTAACTCCAAACGAAAAAGAAGGGGGTTATAAGTTTGACCGCTATGTCTGTGTGTGGAATTGTATATCTCGAACGGATAAACCAATTTTTTTTATTCGAAAGGTAATTAGGGTCACATTTCGTATGTGTTTTTAACTCCTTCCCCTCCCACATTTTAATGTGGGGTGTCAAAGGTTTGACCCTCATGTATGTCTTATGTGGCATCGTAGCTCTCGAACGGATGAACCGAGTCCAGAGCGGTTTTGTTATTGTAAAGGTAATTCAATCGCGCCTTGTTCTTAACTATGACTGATCAAAATCCATCCAGCCGTGGGGCTCACAAGCTGTTTTCCTATTGTTGATGGAATCAGACATTACTTTGCGGAAATCCATGGTTTAATCTGTTTTCCTAGTTAGTAGTTAGTAAGTTAGCTGTACTCACTGAGAAGTTGAGCGCGAGCCCGAGACGTATGGGGTGGGTGGGCGGCAGTTCGGTCATGGCGATGTCTGAGGCGGCCTTGTACGCGACCAGCGAGTTCTCGGCCGCCTCCTTGCGGTCGTTGCCCGTCGCGAACTCCGCCAGGTACCGGTGGTAGTCACCCTGGAATATTAATTATACCATTAGAAAAACTTGGGAAAATGTTATCTATTCTTGATTCCAAAGACATATTGAGCTAACTCTCATTTTCAAAAGATGCAGCACAATATTGTTGCTATAACCATTTTCAGTGTCTCTAAATGCTACCATCCTCACTCCAACCCAACACTTTAGAGCCCCCGCACCGTTTTCGACCGGAGGCACTCTATCTCAAAAATGGTTAATCATAAAAAAATTGTAGAAAATTTTGTATTCTACAATATCCATAATCAGTACAAATTGTCCTTGAAATTTAATATTCGCGTACACCCTCCTACCATATAATGGTTTTGAGACAACTTTTAGGGTGTATACAAGTATTTACAGACTTACAGCTACCTCGAATTCCGAGATTCTTACCTAATTTAAGCTAATTGACTGGACTCTGTGACGTTTGTATAGGGGGGGACTTCTTTTGGCGTTTGTCCACCACAGCCTTCACCGTCACGTCAATGAGAAAATGTATGTGAATACCGTTCCGCTACTTCGGCGCCGTCATATCGTTCATACAATTTCCCGTTGACGTGACGGTGACGGCGGTGTTGGAGAAACGGCATTAGTCTTCTTGGACTATGTTTGATTAAAATAGAAAATCAGCAGTAATAATTATTATGTCCTTTTTCTGTTATCCTCATGTATGCCACACAGCAACAAAAAACTATTCAAAACGGTACAGGAAAATCCATGTTAATAAATATGATGCTATCACATTGTCAATGAGGAAACCGATTCATTAGGAAAACCTTTTCAAGTGTCGCATCTGCCTGATAACTGACCATTGTCAAACATGACATTGCTATCTTTGTACGGTATGTTAATGAGTATGGCACGAATTGGGTGCAGTAAACCAATTAAACACTAAGTAACACCGATAACGGCTGTATTAATTTGCCTGGTCAAAATGTTGGTATAATTTGGCACTTCATATTGTATTTTTACGACGCTACATTGTAAATGACGTAGTAATAACTTGCTTTGATGGTATTTGTACAAGTGTCCTTGCTTAATTATTAACGGACAACCGAATGACTGGTAGACCTCAAAATATTGCTTGTAGTGCTACTTTTACTTATGTTTGATGGCAAACTAAAGACTTACAGAAATAATACTAATTTGTCGATATCACTGGCGAACATTCTGTATGAACTTAACATGCAAATTATCCAATGTCGCTTTTTCCTTTTGCATTTTTGTTTTTACAACACTAAGCTGATGCATAGTTGCCAGGTTCATGTCAGTCCACTGTTAACGTATAGCTTTTAAATTGTTGATTGAGACTGCCAAGATAAAATCTTGGAAGAAGAATGTTAAGTGAAACATACCTTCATTTTGTAGTAGAAGACTTTGGACTCGCCGGTTTGTGAGCTGGGGATGAGGTGTTTGTCGAGCACGTTGAGGATGTCGGAGCAGATGTCGCGCAGCTCCTTCTCCACCTGGCTGCGGTACGCTCGGATCATGTTCAGTTTGTCCTCCGCGCCCTGGAACAACACAGACAACATTATACTAACATTGTTAAAATAAATAGGATCATCAAAGTCACGAATAAATAATAAATAGTCCTCCTCGCCGATTTCGACCACGGCGGCCAATCTTTGAGATCAGCCAACTACGCAGGAGATATTATAGTGCACAAGTGTGAGCGCAATACACATTTGACGGAATTCATGACGGAAAATTTTAGAAACAATTTTGTCTCGACCTGGGATTCGAACCCAGTACCTCTCGGATGTAAGGCAGAAAACTTGCCACTTTGCAACTTCGCCACCAACGAGGCAGCCAATAACTACAATCATACACAAAGGTTAAGGAAAAGCAGCCGACTTCTGAAATTCGGGATTCTACAGATCCACCATTTATATTTTGATCCCGTATGAACGAAATTTCTTAAAAACGACTCATTTTCAAAAATAAATAAACACCCGTGTAGTTCTAATCACTGCCGACTCTCGTTCTTTTATTTAGACATGACTGAACAATCTTGAGGCCCTAGGATTCTACAGACCACCGCTGCGGAATTTCTCGCAGCACACATTTAAGAAAACGGAATGTACATCTAAAGACTCGTATTATTGCGGCTTAATCTGCGGTTAACTGTCAGGTGGCTTAAGTGAAAGTAGACTGAGAAAACAGTATTGCCATTTTTTTGTCTATGGCGGATCTAGACGTTCCGAACCAGACATGAGTCACCTTTTACGACACTCATAATATCATAATAGTTTACTAAGTTCTTGTGGACACATAAATTGGAATTGTTTGGGGCAATTCCACTAAAACACAACTACTTAAATTTTCGTTTAGTAAAGTATACATTTACATAGATTCATTAAAATAACGATTCCTGGTAACAAAACTTGAGCAAGCTACAAATTGAGATTTTCCAGAACTTGCAATACAGCAAGTCAGGAGCAAATTACAGCAATCGATCAATATCGTTTTGTATTGTTGCGAGCTGTCAAAATCGAGGTTTATTTGCAGAGCTCGTGTCATATCTATTGTGTTCCGAAAACGGCGGCATACCGTTACCCAGACGAGAGCGCCGTGGCAAGAATCAGACGTATGTTTATTGCCATCCTGTATGCTGGTGCACAATTAATGATATTTATAAATGGAGTTCAACCCTCGAGAATGGAAACACGAGTAAGCTAGTCTAAAATAGGAGTAAACTGTCCACTACAGGTTAAATAAGAGACGGGATCTAATAGACTTGTACTCCTATGTTAGAGCTAATATTGAGTACGAAGAGCGCTATTATCATGTCTTAACTTACTAGGTCCAAAATAAAAATACAAAATCGTAGAACCTAATAATATCATATTCATCATAGTTAATTAACCACCGCAAGGTGTGATTTGTAGTGAAAACTAAAAGGGCCATGTTCGCAAGAGGCAATGTTTTTCGACGTTCGTAACTTATCTATCTCTTCAAACACTGTGCCTTTAGCGTCCGGTCAGACTTCTTTTTTTTCAAGGACGACCGAGATATCTCCGCGGAAGTTATCCCAGACCTTTCTGTTTAAATATTTAATAAGCCGATATCAAATCTGATATCCGGCGCGAGGTATATAGTAGGTAATAATTTAAAAAATCTCAAACTGGTTGTTATCAACCTAAACCTGTTTACATTTTTCTGTGGCATAATCAGTTTCTTACGAATTAATTATTGCAAGAGGAGTAGAGGTACTTGTAGATTTCGTACGGATAGTTTTTCAAGACCACGCCCATGAGTTTGATGTCGTCGTAACAGTTAAACCTAATTTCAATTTTATCAATATTTCAAAGCTATCTATGCGCACTTCCCCACTACATTAGTTTCCAGGCAGATTACCTAATATCGCGTGCTCGTCAAGCTGTCGTGTGCGCGCTATGTGATTGGAGTATGTCTCCTGCATTCGTTCGATAGCCATCTTTCCATCGAAATCGATCAAAACCGCGCGAGTGTCATTCACAGGGTGGTCGATATTATGCAAATCGACCTTCATCAGTTTGACCGAGAGACCGACCTCCATGCCAACGCGCCGGAACAATTAAATAGCGGACGAAAGTTTATTAATCTACATACCGTATATCTTAATTAGCTTTTTGTGTGGGTAGCACCTTTCTTTTATTTAGTTTGCGTTATTTAA
The DNA here is from genome assembly GCA_963921415.1 of Pyrausta despicata. Taxonomy (NCBI): domain Eukaryota; kingdom Metazoa; phylum Arthropoda; class Insecta; order Lepidoptera; family Crambidae; genus Pyrausta; species Pyrausta despicata. The sequence goes on from OY992865.1 coordinate 1,486,295, forward strand.
ACGACCTCAAACAGATCCTGGAATTCGGCCTTGCAATAAAATTTAACCCCGACAAAACGAACTCAGTCCAGTTCATTTTACGTACAGATAAATGGTGGTTTTAAAATAATGAATTATTTATATTTGTTTTATTGTCTTATCTCTTTGTTTCTCGACGCCGCCTATCGGTATGTGACGATAGGTATCTACGCATCGTATTATCGCGGCCCCAGCGCGCATATTAAAACAATATGAAACATTTCAGTTACGTTATTGTACCTACGTATAACGTATCTTGACTTGTCTTCCTGTGCATAAAATGTATTCTTAAAAAGATCGAAGAAGCGATAGGTCCAAGTTCCGGGCAGAAAAATCAGTTCTTTAGTTGAACAACCTAATTTTTATTTTCATTTTCACCGATTCGACGTAGGCACTATAAATTCCTTGCACCGGCACTTCTCATAGCACCAAAGTTGTTGATAAGCTTGATAACACAAATCAAACTTCAAAATCGTACCTACCATCATAGCGTTGCACAAAACCTGTCACATAGACCTATTTACTTTGCGCGTGCCTTATGTCGGCGGAGTCCGGCGCGGACAAACGTGGGGTTACGCAACTCAGTTTTCCTTCGATCGCAGCAAGTTCATAAGAACTTTCAAGGAAACGGGTCGCATTAAACGGCGACTCAACTCGCAAAGTGTGAAAACTTCGATATAAATAATGGACGAAATAGCGGCTCATTTCTAGCGCGCTCGTAAACCTGAGCGGCTATTAGTCGCTTAGCAAGAATCTAAGTGCAACAGCTCGTTATAATTCACACACAAACATATTTGTGAGGCTGACGTTAAGCTGAAGGTATTGAAATGGCTTTTTAAACTTGATTCGTTACGTGACAGTTATCAGAGCAAACTGCTGCTTTTAATTGAGGTGAACGACCATTAATTAAGTTAACATTGACTTTTATCGCCTTATCAATGAATTAAAGAAATCCATTTTTTTACAACAAACATTTAAGCAACGAAATGACATGTTACGTATGACTCGGCTCTTAACAAGCCCTAGATTTGCCAGTTAGGCAAGCGTAGGTAAGGTTAGTCGTAATGAGGTAATGGACAGTGACTCATTTCTCCCAATGACACGGCGCGTTAGACCCGGCATTTCGCGCCGCAAAAAGACAAGTTTCACTGTTACAGATCAAATTGTTTAACGGTAACGCGGAATGTCTGGGGAACTTCTCGCCAATGTAAAAAAATGTACATCGTCTCTGTGCAGATGCCAACGTTAATGGATTTTTATATGCAGTTTTCTCACAGTAAATATTTCACGTCGCGTGATTTGGAACATGCAGGCACTTTGTGAAGTGTCGTATCTCGTTTTTTTTAACTAAAATTTTGTACATTACATAGTCTTAAAACGTATTAATTTCTGTTTCGGAGTTCCTGGCTAGCTTAAAAATATAACTTAAATAACTTTACCCAGGCACAAAACGTGCAACTTAGTTAATCTATTGCAACAGATATATACACAGTACACAGACAGTGTGTACTTTCTCAGAACCGGTGATGCTTTCCTCTGATGAATCATATACTTGACATAATTAGGTCACCGGTTTCTAACCAAGCGACTGCCTGCTGGCCCGTTAATATTTTATTTTATGTTAGCTGACCCAGGTTTAAATTATAATTTCTTGTTTCCTCATATATGTGGATAGAATTCAATAAATAAGTCTGATTTGACTAACAATACTGTGTAGAACGTAAGTTCATAAAAAAAGGACTTCAATTTATATCCTGTATTAGCTGCAATTGATACCTAAATAGTATGTAATTACGTAACTACTTCTAAAAGTATTTATAACCAAACAGCAAATAGAATATCAATATGTACATACTTTTGTTTCTTCTTTCTGTTCAATTGAAGATATGATCCTCCACGAGGCGCGTCGGGCTCCTATAACATTCTTGTACGCCACCGACAGGAGGTTCCTCTCCTCCACTGTGAGCTCATTGTCCGACACATTGCGTGACGCAACATTCTTCATTGCTTCCACCATTTCTGAAATTGTTTACAAATCATTTTTAGTTTATTGCTCATCTTTAGTGAAGTAAGCCATATTTCTGGACCTAAGGACATAATATTTGAATTGCTTTCACTTTTACGGATAAGACAATCATAGATAACAGTAACTATTTATATTGAAAGTCAAATCTTTGTAGCTACAAATCTAGCTTCATTATAAATGAACAGAATAAAATAATTATTAGTGCAGCAATTTGAGAAGATAAGTTTCTAATTCATTAACCTTGATAATAATATGAGAAATACATTGTACTGTCAGGTATTTTTGCAATTTCATAGAATGTGAAAGTTAAGAATAACACTAGTAACTAATATTATTAGAGTCAAATAGGTTAAACTAACATTCTAAAGACCTTGAAGTAAATAACTTTATTTTTTCACTTCAACTACTTAGCACTTTATGAATCACAGTCAATAAAAACCATTGTCAGAATGTAATAGACTTCCAACAACATATTTTTTGTTAACAATAATTTCATACAATGAGTTTTGTGACTTGCCTAAAAATTTAGAATGATGGAAACAAAATCATTACAATTATAACTTTTATGAGGGAAGAAACTATCAATGTGGTATTATTACCAAACCAAATCAAAATGCAATTGCACTGAAGTGGTTATGGATTTGGTTCATATTAAAACATGATTGGACCATGAGGATACTGAAACAGTATAATTTGATGGTCTCTTCTCTGCCTCTGACAGGTCAAGTATAACATGACAGCTGAATGCACAAATGAGTATCAAACAATAATCAATGACTTTATCATGACAGAAAATAGGTGTGTCCTGCACTTTACTCCTTGCACTTGAAAGAGGGTCATTGAACTAACATGTTCACCCACAAAAGAGTTCAAGAGTGTCCAATATCACACACATTCTGTCTATAGAATGGAAAGTACCTCAGTTGTGTGACAATTAGTGATAACCTCCACAATGAATGCATTAACTTAATTTCTAAGATGAAAGCGATAGCACGAGATGTTCACAGGTTCTCGTGGTGCTAAATCACGAACAATAGGTGAGAAGAGTGAGCGAGGCGTCTCGCAATTCGATCTACCTAATCAGCCTGGAATGTTCCACAACCTCTAAAAGAGTGACTCGTCCAAGGTGTGACATGCATGATCGACCTCAATGACATCGATCGCAATTTTACTTCCCTGGGATGGGAAAATAAGTGACACAAAATTTCTCATCGACATTGTACTTCAGGGATAAGTATAGGCGGATACCTAGGTGTTTGGGACTGAAACATGCAACATTACGACTACACTAAGCATAAGCAAGCCACAGAGGGCTGTTTAGATGGACAATCACTCTAAAAAACGTTAAGGGCATCCCACCGGCGGATGACGCATCGATCGCTGACCAAGCCTAACGAATGCCATTGATTCGTGAGTTAACCAATAATATACTAAGAAATTGAATGCATTGTACAAATTACTCTCAGGAAATGGGTCTGATATGAGCTAAACTAAACATGAAGACCTATTTTTTTTCTAAACTATCACCAAATCGTCTTTCAACTGTCGGCGAAAATATGATAGAATATTCCTCATACTACTGAAGATATAACAAAAATATGTACTCACCGTCATAGCGCTCAGCCTGCTCAGCTAACTTAGCTTTGTACACATTATCTTCCCTTTCCGACATTGTGGATGACAAATGATTTTTCACTAACTAAAACCGAATCGCCAGGTCACTAATTCACCAAGATGGCCGCGCCCGCCAACCGAATCCAAATTCGATCTTCAACTAAACTCCGCCCATGACGTCATAGAAAATGGCAACTTCCGCTCGGCTATTGTTGCCCTATTCCAGATTTTATTTTCTACTTTCTACTCACGTTGACGCCAATGTTGGCTCAAAGACTTTTCACAATTGCTTCTCACCCATTAAATGACCAGATTCTTAGTGAACGTCAGAACCGCGGAACCATGTCAAATATTTGCATGTATAATAAATAGTGTAAGTAGTTAATCCTACATTAATACTACTTGGTAGTAATGGCAGTTATTGCTATTTTTGTTAATTTAATTAGCATGCTAAATTTCAAAGCATAGCATGCTACGCGCTATTGCTATGCTAATATGAAATTTCATAGAAAATGAGAAATAGCGTCAGCGTATAATATTAAATTGCGAAATTGAATATGAAAAATTGTATGAAACGTACATTTTAGTATTGTGACTAAGATTAGAATTAAATTTGACTTCATTAAAATGAAAACTGCACCGGTAAGATAATTCAATCAAGTCACGAAAAAGACAAACAATTTCATTCAAATAAACAGTTCAATAAACCGCACGCAAAATACGACTCTAAATGCAAGGATGCAGTATTCTCTTCTCTTTCTTTGTTCGCCTTTTACTCGGGTAATACTCGAAAGCCGATCGCCACTCGACAACACGCGAACGCGAGTTTCAATTGGCTGCTACTGCTAATAGCAGCCTAGCAGATGCTATTAGCAGTAGCAGCCTGCTAAAGCAGTGCGTGCGAATCTATGAAAGCTACGACACGTTGCTGTCCGTGAATTTTAGCAATCACACAATTTCGCAACGTTAGATAATTTAATTATTGCTAACGATGAAATAGCATGCTAATTAATAATGCTAATGCTAATTATTCGAATGCGAAAACAAATTAATTAAATTTATCATTTAAAAAAACCCGATTCTCCTACAACTTTGGTCAGATATTCGTATTATTTGATTGAGATTATATCTCATAAATTATTGCTTAAAGTAAATTTATAGGCGTTAACATTTAAAATGTTTATAAATTTAAAATGGTGACATTTGAAATCCTATTAAAAAGACTAATATATGAATTACAAAGAGAACTAAAGATTGTTACATTCAAATCTCTTGGTGTTTAGTAAATCAGCAGTGGTTCCGCCGACTTGGTGTCAGGTTGGCGCACCGTGTAAATATAATAATAAGTCAGAATATACGAAGGTACTAACATTTTAAATAAAGGTACCAAGTAGTACTAATGTAGGATTAACTACTTACACTATTCAACATGCAATTTGACATGGTTCCTTGATTCTGACATTCATGATTTTTATAAAGTTTTGATTAATCCTGATTATCTGGTAGTTCTGGTACCTACTAACAGTAGCCCGAACAGTGATGATGAAATAAGTTTTTATCAAATTAAATTACGTTTAGAATTCCAAGTCATGTCTTTTCGTTTTTCTCAATATGTGCTTAACGCCTATACGGCGAAACCATCTTCAATCAAGCCGTTCTAAGTAAATTGATTTACTGTTTTTGGGACTCCTCGTTTATGTTCTGGCTGCAATGGTTTTTGCAAAACTGACTATAGTTTTGTTTATTATTTTCAGACACGACAACAAGTACACATAATGACTTATACTCTTTTGATACTTTAGTTCATAGAGGTAACAATATATATTTTTAAACAAGCACAACTCAAATTGTGCATTAAAATAATAAACGTAATTACAAAATTTTAGCTCAATCGGACATTATGTAGTATCTTGCAAGCAAGATTTGAAACTAAATAAAACATAAAATATCACGAAATACCGTTATCAGCATATCGTTATGATGATCAGTCCTTGATGGGTGCAACGAAAAACCTTAAGTATACGTCCGCACAGGCAGGAGATTCACTTAGCGCCTAGCGCCTAGCGAGTCACTAAGCGAGTAGCTTAGTAAAACGAACGTTTTAGAATCTTCGCGAACGGCCGCATTACGCGCTTGGCGCCTAGCTACTCTAGCTAGTCGCTTAGCTTGTATCGACGTGAACAAACGTGTTGGTTTTTTGGCGCGAGGCGCGAAGCATTTTCGCTAACGTGCCTTAAAACAAATGACCAACGTACCTAGCGACCCACTACGCAAGCCACCTTCAGTGCGGCCACCGTGTATCCTAGCAAGTAGCCAGACGGCAAGTCTCGAGACTCTAGGCGCTAAGCAAACCTCCTGCCTGTGCGGACGTAGCCTAAGGCCAACATTGGCGCCAACGTGTGGTTAAAATATGTACTATATTTAACATACGTGTAGTCAGAGCTTTACCCCCAATCCACACGTTAGGCGAACAGTTGGCCCCAACGCTACTCACCCAATGTGTGGATGAGGATTTGGGGATTTCGGACGATTCGCCCTCCCGTGTCATCATCTTAAAAGGATTCCGCGTTGGCCGTTCGCGAACCGTCCACACTTTGACGATGTGCTCAGGCTTTTTACAGCACTCGCCGAGTGCATAATTATGTCAAATAAATATTGTAAAAGTCAATAGAATAATTACCCGCATATACATTTTTTTCGGTTTAGTAATTGTTTATGGAGGACATTTATGTGGTTTTCACTTAAAACTTTTATTGAAATTATGTCATCATTAAAAAATAAAGAAATGAGCATGGTACAGGTGAGCTCCAAGTGCATTTTACTAAGTAACTAGTGGCCGCCCGCGACTTCGTCCGCGTGGAAAGCCTTTATCTTAAAAATTCTTTATGAATTGTAGCCTATATGTTATTCTGATGTATAAGCTATATTGTGGTAAAGTTTCATTCAAATCCATTCAGTAGTTTTTACGTGAAAGAGTAACAAACATCCATACATCCATACTTACAAACTTTCGCCTTTATAATAGTAGTAGGATACAACCGAAAACGGAAAAATGAGTAATACACAAGTAATACAATTTTTTTTTAATTCATAAGTTTTACACGCGGAGTAAGTCACACATCCTCACGTTGGCCCTGCCAGCATTGAACTTGAACATTGAACACAAACAAAACGGGTCAACGTTGGGGCGAGTTGTTCGCCCAACGTGTGACGCCGGCTATGTCAAACTGACATTCAACTATGCTATGCCAGCCATGTTAAGTTTGTGTAGTGTTGTTTGTAATGCTGTATTTAATCGATTTTTTTATCTTTTCGTTTCCGACGTGAATGGACTCAATATTATTTGTGTAAGAGCATTCATTTCCCAGCAGTCTGTGCTGCAGTGCTAAGTCCTAAAAATGTGATTGATGTACTATTTTAAAGATTGCGATGAGTAGAAGTCGCGGGTCACGCCGCTTTTACTTGTTTTTTCCCAAAAGTTACATTGGTTTTGTCAATAGTATACATTTGGGCTTTCTCTGTTTAATTTATTTTCTTTTTAGAATAAGTTATTTTGTTTTAACACCCATCAGTCAAAAATAATATTTCCTGAAATTCTGATATGAGTAGTAAAGTTATAATTAATATGTTTTTAGGTATAGCTTTTTTTGGACTTAGAGTATATTACTGGTAAAATGTAGGAACATTCGTGTTAACATTATCTATGTTTCTATATAACATTGTGAGAGTTATATTTTTTACCCAGCTGGATCGATATAACTACAGAGATAAACAGGTACAGTAAAACCTTGAGGTATATTGTATTCAAAGTGTACACTATTCGATTTACGTGCTATTAAGAGTCTGACAGTCATGATAACATTTGAATTTTTCACACAGACATCACTAGTCTCTCTTTCGTTGACTTCCGAGTTATATTACTTGCCGAATATTTCTTGCTTTTTTAATGATTAAATACTGTATTTATAAGTGAAAAATTGTTAATTGAACTAACGTTATGTGTTTGTTTTTTATCTTAACATTATTTGAGTCATAAAGTGGGTGATTTACTTGACAATTTCGACTTCAAAAGGCGCACGGCTAACCAACGCTGAAGTTTTCCAAGCAGTTTTATTGTGGTTTTTGGTGTTATTTCGTGATCGGGATTGGGAAGAACAATGTCTAGCGTGAGCTATGATCTGGATACGTCTGGCGGGCTCATGCCGGTAAGTTTTTAGGAAGTTATTGAGTCTAAAGCTTGCGGTCTTGGCTGGCGCCATTTTAGCTTGGTGATGCCTATTTGAGTTGGTTACGTCGTGTGTTTTAGCTAATCCGGGCGTTGATCAAGCCGCCGGACGAGGACCCTAACGCGACGAAGCCGAAGAAGCCGCAGCACCCGTACTACAAACGGCCGGGCAAAGGCCATAACCACGATTCCTGCGACGCCTGTGGCGAAGGAGGGGATTTGATCTGCTGTGATCGGTGTCCCGCCAGCTTCCACCTTGGTTGCTAGTAAGTTGTCAAGATATTATGCTACATTTTTTTTTTCAATCCTTAGAGTTGAGATTGTTTAATACATTGGTAACCCGCATTGTTCACACAAACTAGGGAGCCTTATTATGAATTGGTTTACAACTACATTATATAATTTTTGTAAGAAAATACTATAAGTAAGCACTCAATATATTTACTTTAATTTTTAACTACTAATGTTGGGTTCTATTCTCAACAGTAATTGATTGATGCTATTAATATACAAGTTCATCATGTGAGTTGAATGTTATTACAAATTATACCAAACATCATTGATTTTCGAAGATATCACTTCCTTTTTTCACTAACATACAAAAACATTAATAGCTCATTATAATATATATTTTTTTTACAGTATTATAAGTACAAATCAAATAACACAAAGTAGCTGCCAAGCTACTGAAGGCCCATTACAAAGACCAAAATCCATCAAAATGATAATCCTGCTTTTGGTATTCATACAACACCATATGATCGTAAAAACTGTGGGATGTTTTAAACAATAAAAGTGAATTTGCAATTTAAATTTGCAGCTTAATGTGCTCTGGTCTGTATGATGAAAGAATGGTTATTGTTTTGATGGTTAGAGCAATCACCCAGCTTGCCAGAGGTGCAGGTTCAATCCCTGCCTAAGGCAGTCTGAGATGATTTCACATTGTTAAGAAATTTCATTGTTAATGCTAAAAAATTAATAAAATACCTTAGAACAAACATTGTTTTAATGGATTTTGTTTTTTGTTATAGCCTTCCCAATACTTCAGGTAGCTAACAGGATGCTAAAATTCACATCCTACTTATATTAACAATGCAAAAGTTTTTAAGCATAGTTGTATTGATGTTTGTTACGTTAAACTTAAGAAGTTTGAATTTTAATTTAATTTTACAAATAAATTCAGTATTATTTGCGTTAACAATGCTATTTTTAAATACAAAACAACATGAAACTTAAAAAAAATAATTTCGGCCACGGTCATCAGAGAGGATTTCAACCCCCGACCTTTGGAAGTCCAGTCCTATGTTTTACCCAACTGAGCTACCGAGAACCTTAATGGAGTCGTTGATAATACATCTTCACATCAGAATAACACATAGGCTACAATATTTAAAAAATTGTGAAGATAGGTTTACACACGAACGAAGTAGCGGCCGGCTACTAGTTCTCCAATAAACTGAACTTATTTATTTATTCAAGGTATACATACAGATAACAGTTCATTCTTCGTCAACATACAAATCTTATAAATTCACATAACTATAATCCACGAGTTGTATACATTATTTAATCAATATTTGTATAAACTTCATTGTATATACTTGTTCACCCAGTGACCCGCCTCTGGACGAGAACGACATACCGGCGGGGCAGTGGCTCTGCCGCGAGTGCCGCGCGTCCGACGCGGAGAAGCCGCCGAGCGCACGCGGCAGCCGCGCCGTGTCGCCTGCCGACAGCAAGTCCGATACCGAGAAGAAGACTAGGTGAGAATGTGTATGGTTCTTCACCCTGTGACCCTTCAATTAGAACGACTTACCAGCGGACCGGAATGCCGCGCGGACACCTAATTTTAATAGAAAAGATGGTTGGAAAATTCCATCAGATCGGGATCCGATTTTACCCAAGACTCAAGCTCAACCCCGCACTGCAAGACCTCAATATACTGTTAGCTCATTTTGTGTGGATAGGAACGTAACTTTTTCTTTTTGAGTGTGTGTAGTTTATTTATTTTTTTAAAACTATGTAATGACTACTAACACCTTAGTCTACCTGTGACCACGGACGCTGAAAAGGGTCCGAAACGTAAGGTTAAAATAAAATGTAAATAAATCGCGAAACAATCCGTAAAAAAGTGTCTCATTAGAAATTCTATATAGTTTAACGAAAAATACTGTCTCAACTTGTATAACCTGCTTTAATCCTTAAAGGTCCCTCCGCAACAACCGCGCCAACTCCGCAAAGAAGAAGAGCAAAGACGAAGAAGAAGAAGATAAAAAGAAAGAAGAGCCTGCCGCGGAGCCGACGCCGATGGAGGTGCTGGTGCGGGCCGCGCGCGCCATGAACCCGCGCCAGTTCGAGCTGCCGAACGAGATGAAGATACCCTGCATCTTCCCCGGCACTGAGAAAGGTGAGTCACTCTATCTAGCTGTCCCTGTCACTCGTATGGGCTTGGTGGTGCGAGCGAGCGCGATGGAGGTTATGGTGCGGGCCGCGCGCGCCATGAACCCGCGCCAGTTCGAGCTGCCGAACGAGATGAAGATACCCTGCATCTTCCCCGGCACTGAGAAAGGTAAGTCACTCTATCTAGCTGTCCCTGTCACTCGTATGGGCTTGGTGGTGCGAGCGAGCGCGATGGAGGTTATGGTGCGGGCCGCGCGCGCCATGAACCCGCGCCAGTTCGAGCTGCCGAACGAGATGAAGATACCCTGCATCTTCCCCGGCACTGAGAAAGGTGAGTCACTCTATCTAGCTGTCCCTGTCACTCGTATGGGCTTGGTGGTGCGAGCGAGCGCGATGGAGGTTATGGTGCGGGCCGCGCGCGCCATGAACCCGCGCCAGTTCGAGCTGCCGAACGAGATGAAGATACCCTGCATCTTCCCCGGCACTGAGAAAGGTGAGTCACTCTATCTAGCTGTCCCTGTCACTCGTATGGGCTTGGTGGTGCGAGCGAGCGCGATGGAGGTTCTGGTGCGGGCCGCGTGCGCCATGAACCCGCGCCAGTTCGAGCTGCCGAACGAGATGAAGATTCCCTGCATCTTCCCCGGCACTGAGAAAGGTGGGTCTCACGTCCAGCTGTCCCTGCACCCTGTCACTCGCATGCATTGAGCATACGAGTATGCTCAATGCATGCGAGTGAGCTCGATTGCTTGATTTGTTAATGTAGCAATAATGTTCCAGAATACAAGTAGTGACTTGCAAAATCCCACTAAATAGAGATAATAGTCCTCCTAGCCGATTTCGACCACGGCGGCCAATCTCAACAGAGATCAGCCAACTGCGCAGGAGATATTATAGTGCGCAAGTGTGAGCGAAATACACAGGTGCACTCACTGTTCCATTACTCTCAAAGTTCGGTGAGACGGCAATCCGACATGACCGGAGAGAGATCAGGCGCAGGACCAACGGCTTAACGTGCTTTCCGAGGCACGGGGGTGTAACACCGCCAACTTACCGACTCCGAGCTGTTTTTGAGATATTCATAACAGAAAATCTCAGAAAAAAATTTGGCTCGACCTGGGATTCGAACCCGGGACCTGTCGGATGTAAGGCAGAAACTTTGCCACTGCACCAACGAGGCAGTCTACAGCAAATAGAGATAAAAAGAGACTCAAAACATGCCTCAAAACATGCATCTTTCCCAGTAAACCATGTTTCCAGTTTCCATGTACCACTAACATAGCAAAGTTACAGCAGTTACAATGAAATAAGTTTTGCTAGCTTTACAGCTGAGGTTTGAGTGTATCAAAGAAATGGTGTTGCAGGCTTCCTATGTTTCTTCGATAAGTTTTTTCCTTACCTCTTTCATCCCAGCGCTGAGAAAAGGTCTCCCCCAACTACTACACCCACCTCTCTCTTTCGCCAGCAGCTCTCAGTCCCTTGCAAAGGCAACCATATCGTCACACCATCGCTTTTTGGGTCTACCTCTATGACGGCGGGGTCAGCTCATACCTCATTGTGTGGCGACTTTAGTCTGTCGGGATGCATCCTGCACAGCTGGCCCGGCCAGTTTTGCGTTCTTTTCGCCGACTGTTTAGTAATAAAGTGCCTCGATGGTGTAGTGGCAAAGTTTCTGCCTGACATCCAAGAGGTCCTGGGTTCGAATCCCAGGTCGAGCCAAAATTGTTTCTGAGATTTTCCGTCATGAATATCTCAAAAATAGCTCGGAGTCGGGAAGTTGGCGGTGTTACACCCCCGTGCCTCGGTGCGCACGTTAAGCCGTTGGCCCTGCGCCTGATCTCACTCCGGTCATGTCGGATTGCTGTCTCACCGAACTTTGAGAGTGATGGAACAGTGAGTGCACCTGTGTATTGCGCTCACACTTGTGCACTATAATATCTCCTGCGTAGTTAGTTAGTTAGTTAGTTTTGCAGGGCTTTTTCCGCACTTAGCCTCACGATTGGGCCATTGTGCGTGTTTGCCTTTATTCCAACCAGCCCAAGTCTTCCCAGAAGGCTAGCAGCCTGCCTAGGCCACTAAAGATTTCCGGGAATGATGTTGGGTTTTTTAGAATGTCTGCTCGCTGTTTTTCCACGCTTGTGCACTACATGAGTACATGCTGTGGCGTTTCCTCTTCCTCGAGGCATCCTCTGCATCGAGGGCTGTTTGTTACACCTATGTTGAATAGGTTCTTGTTTAGGAGACAATGGCCTGTTATTATCCCTATAACTCTGCGTAGATTGTCGCGCGTTAGTTTGGCGAGGTTGCGGGCAAGCTTTTTAGATGGCATCTGAATTGCATTTTTAGTTTGCCTGCAGCCTTCACTGTTCGTCCATTCTAGCAGATGGTTTTTTGCGGTGTCTTCTCGCAGCCATATTTTTATTTGGGCCTGCGGTATAGGTAGTAGCGGTTCTGGGCCAAACACTGTTGTCGCGGATCCCTTTTTCGCGAGTTCATCGGCTGCGTCGTTGCCGAGAGAGTTGCTGTGTCCCTTGATCCACTGCAAGGTTATCTTATTTTTCCTTGCAATGTGTTGGAGTGCGTTGTGGCATTCCAATATGAGGGCAGAGGTTATGGTGTTGTTTTGTAGAGCTTGAAGTACGGATGCACTGTCCGAGACAATTTTGATGTTGAGGTCTCCGACGTCTCTGGCTGCAACCGCCTGTGCTGCTCTGATAATTCCGATACATTCTGCTTGGAATATTGTGTTTAGTTTGTCCAGGGTGGTTGATATGTTGATGTTTAAGTCGTATGAGAATACTCCGGCTCCAGTTCCTTGTGAGGTTTTGGAGCCGTCTGTGTATATCCTAACTTCTTTGACGCCAGAGTTGTCTTTCCGTTCTTCGGTAAGTTGGATAATGTATTCTCGATCAAAGATGTAGTGGCATGGTATCCTGTCCATGGGTGCATCTAGAAGGGGTCTTTCCTTCGTGATGTCCTCCATGATTTTGGAGTGCGTTGTCATAGTGTTTTGTTTCCATAGCCCATTTGCTCTTAGTCTTAAGGCAGCTGCCTTTGCTTCTTCCTGTATGACCAGATGAAGAGGTCTAAGGTTCAATAGGAACTCTAGGGCGGCTGATGGAGTGGTTCTCATACATCCTGTAGCTGCTACGCTCGCTAGGCGCTGCAAGCTTTGTAGTTTGGATTTGATAGTGGACAGTTGCGTTCTGGGCCACCACACAACTGATCCGTAGGTTAAGGAGGGTCTGATAACTGATGTGTATAGCCAAAGTGTGATTTTTGGAAGACCCCATTTTCTGCCAAGGAGTCTTTTACACTGATAGAATGCTATACAGGCCTTCTTAATTTTGTTGTCAATGTGAATTCCCCAGTTCAACTTGCTATCGAGAGTGATGCCCAGATATTTTACTTGAGTTGATAGGGTTAATTCGGTGTTAAATAATTTTGGTAGTTTTAGATTTGGTAGCTTCCTTTTGTTAGTGAAAAGGATGAGCTCTGTTTTTTTGGGGTTGACTGACAGCTGGTGTTCCTCACACCATTTTTCTACAATCTGAAGAGCAGCACGCATTACATCACAAAGGATGTTCTCTGCGTTCCCATTTATCAGAATTGCTAGGTCGTCTGCATAACCAATGGTAGTGTAGCCTCTTTCGTTCAGTGTCCTCAAGCGGCTGTCTACTACTATGTTCCATAGGAGTGGTGACAGAATGCCCCCTTGGGGGCACCCCCTGACCACCCTTGCACGGGTGATCGTTTTTAACGCAATTTGGACCGCCCTTTTACTGACCAGCTCATTTATCCATTCCGTTATGACTGGTTCTACTTTCAGTTTTTGTAGGGCATGGTTGATGCTGTTGTGCATTGTTTTATCAAATGCCCCTTCTATGTCAATAAAAGCGGCAAGTGTTGATGCTTTGTTGTTAATGGCCGATTCTATTTTATGCACTACCATGTGTAGCGCTGACTCTGTTGATCTGCCTTTCCTATAGGCATGTTGCTGTGGGTGAAGAGATCTGGTTTTTAACACATCGTCTCTTAGGTGTCTATCAACTAGTTTTTCTAGTGTTTTCAGGAGAAATGTGGTTAGGCTGATAGGCCTGAAGGATTTGGCTAGGGTGTAGTCTTCTTTGCCTGGTTTAGGCAGGAAGACTATTTTTGCTTCCCTCCATTGCTTCGGTACGTATTTGAAAGCTATGCAGGCTCTATAAATTTGTAGTAGGTGAGTGATTTGGTTCGAATGCCATTGTAGAAGCGCTGGGAATATGCCGTCCAGTCCAGCGGATTTAAATGGTTGGAAGCTTCTCAGGGCCCAGCCAATTTTATCCGTGGTTACGATTCTACTTGCAGTTTCCCATTCTTGGATAGTTGTTGCTTTTTTGTGTTCATCTTGCCATTCGGAGTCTGATGCAATCTGACTTCCGGGAAAGTGGGTCTCTAGGAGTAGTTTGCAGGTTTCGTGGTCTGTATTTGTGTAAGTGCCGTTTTCTCTTTTGAGAGAGCCCAGAAGATTAGTATCCCCTTTGGACAGTATTTTCTTGACTCTCGCGGCTTGGTTTGTTGAGTTTATGCTGCTACAGAATTTGTGCCAGGCTTCCGTCCTCCTGAATCTGATACGTTTCTTGTAGTGTTTCTGTGCTGTTTTGTATTTGTCCCAGGCTTCAGTGGTCCTGGTGTTTTTTGCCTGATTGAAAAGTGTCCTGAGTGCCTTCCTGAGCCGTTCAAGCTCTGGCCCCCACCATCGATTTTTATCCGAGTCGATAGGTATGACGGCGGGACAGGCTTCTTCATGACTGCTCGTTAAGGCAGCGGTCAGGAACTGTACATTGGTTTCTATGTTGTCTGTGCTGAGTATCACGTCAGAGGGTTCGAAGTCATTTAGTTTTTTGGTTAGTGTGCTTGTGTATTTTGTTGTATCTGTTTTACGGGGGTTACGACATGGGGTGGGGTTTGGTGGTTTTATGTTTATTTGGAAGCAGATGCGTCTGTGGTCTGCGAAGGACGGCTCGTTGGATACTTGCCATCTTTCGATGAGATCTGCCGCCAAGTGTGTTGCCAGAGTGATGTCGATAGTGGTTTGGCATCTGGACGTTACAAAGGTGGGCTCTGTGCCTCTGTTTATAATGTTCAGATTGGTTTGGAATAGGTATTCAGTTAGTTGCTCACCCCTTTTGTTTGTATCCTTACTTCCCCACAGAGTGTGATGTGCGTTGCAGTCTGCTGCAATGATGATGTCCCAGTTGCTGGCTTCGCAGTGTTGTACCAGCTCGACTAGTTCCTTTGCGGGAATTTCGCCTTCGCCTGGCATATACACCGAAGCAAGCACTAGGGTTGTTTGGTCCCCTGTAGGGTTGATCTTGTATCTCCTGCATAGTTGGCTGATCTCTGTTGAGATTTGCCGCCGTGGTCGAAATCGGCCAGGAGGACTATTTTTATTATTAGTAATAAAGTCATTTATTTCCAGAGGGCAGCAAGAACGGCAACTCGTCACTGGTCACAGTGGACGCGTGGGGCTGCGTCCCGCTGCCCGCCAAGCTGTGCTTCGTGTGCCAGCAGACCTGTAAGATGGCGCCGCTGCTGCAGTGCGACTACTGCCCGCTGCTGTTCCACCAAGTGCGTGTCTCCCTACTGGGACGAGTGGTCTCATAGCTAAGTTTCACAAAAAGTCACACTCACAAAAGTGAAACACATACAAAAAGTCACACACACTAAAAGTCACACACACTTAAAGTCACACACATAGTGACACATACAAAAAACTACTATACTACTATAATATACTAAATGTCACACACACTAAAAGTCACACATATACAAAAAGTCACACACACTAAAAGTCACACATACCAAAAGTCACACACACAAAAAATCGCACATCCAAAAAGTGGTGTTACTTTTCCATGCCGTCAGTTTAACAAAGCTTAGCCCTGTGAGGGCCCTACTCGGTCAAACTGTAGCACTAGCAGTGTGGAAACCGAAGTTGCGAACACTTCGGTTACTCAATATTGTCGAGTCTCAACTCTCTATAACTCTGCAGAGATCGAGTAAGAAAGACTAACAAAAAATTCGGTTTACTGACGATAGTTGAACGTGACAACGTCTTTGTTACGTTGCCTCTTTGTCGCTCGTTCCGCGCTCTCGCTTGAACATTGAATGGAACGCCTCAGAGCGAGGTAACGCCGCATGCGTCATGTTTTTTGGTGCATGCAGCCGGTTCCATCGAATCATAAGACGTTGTGACGTCAAAAACTTTACAGTTTAAACAATGGTAAACTTCCTTGCATTGTCCATACTATCTCATGATTATGTGTTTTTGTTTGTAATTAGTTGTGTTTATTTCATCAGGACTGTCTCGACCCGCCACTGACGGCGTTGCCGACGGGCCGCTGGATGTGCCCGAACCATGTCGAGCAGTACATTGTGAGTATTTCATTATTCATGTAACATCTTCGACCGTACTTGCTTGAAAACGTCAAAACTTTTCTTGAAAACATTGGGCAAAATACCCTTCTTCTTCTTAGCGTGTCGATGGAACACGTGGAATCACACCGTGGCAGCCCAGAATTCAGCCACTTGTATTGCGGATCGGCTGCAGTTCATTAAATCCGCTGGCGTGCAGGTGTTGGGGCACGCCGGGCACGATGTTAAGTGTGCCATAGTTTGCACTGCACCGCAAACACAGTCCACATCGGAGCTTGCCGAAAATCCCCACCTTGTTCATGGCCATGTTCTCCTTACTTCGACCAACCTGAGTCCGAAGCCTGTAAGCCGAAAATACCCTGCGCTTTAAGGTTATGGCAATCCAAAAGTTTTATGCACCGTAGGTTACCAATTCTTTGTGATGAATCTTAAGTCCCCTAAGGGTTTAAAATAGGGGTTGCTAGTTTGTATTAAACTCTGTGTATAAAAACTAAAGTCCATGGAAGAAGTCGCCGGCGGCCGCTAGTGTAAAATATTTACTTAAAATATTTGACTGCCTCGTTGGTGTAGTGGCAAAGTTTCTGCCTTACATCCGAGAGGTTCTGGGTTCGAATCCTAGGTCGAGCTAAAAAATTGTTTCTGAGATTTTCTGTCATGAATTTCTCTGCAACAGCTCGGAGTCGGGAAGTTGGCGGTGTTACACCCCCGTGCCTCGGAAAGCACGTTAAGCCGTTGGTCCTGCGTCTGATCTCTCTCCGGTCACGTCGGGTTGCCGACTCACCGAACTTTGAGAGTGATGGAACAGTGAGTGCACCTGTGTATTGCGCTCACACTTGTGCACTATAATATCTCCTGCGTAGTTGGCTGATATCTGTTGAGATTGGCCGCCGTCGTCGAAATCGGCCAGGAGGACTATTATTGTTAAAATATTTAATTTCTATTGTTCCTACTCTTGTATACCGGTAACTAGTGTCATTATACTATATTTTTGTACCCAGGACTGGAAGCTGGTGAACTCAATATCGGCGACGGAGCGCGTGGCGCTGTGGGAGCAGTTCTCGGGGCCGGTGGACCAGCACGCCATCAAGACCGACTTCATACGACGCGCGAGGAACGCCACACCCGCGTTCAGGTTAGTCGAGAAATATAAAAAAAATATTTGTCGGAGGGTACTCTGGACGTTCTTGGTGCATCGGCTTGTCGTCCATGATGAAAAACCGAAAATACGACACGGAATCACTTCGACAGGGCTTATTCTTCACGATGGTTAAAATGGCAATCCAAGATATGCGCGCGTATCTACGTCGGATGGAACCGGATTGTTATCGGAACGCGGCGTGGTCAGCACGTGGACGGCAGCACATCCGTATCATTCGAACTCTCCATCGTAAGCAAGGAATATATTTTGCAGCAACTCGCTAAAATGATATTTGTCATGTGTCCACTGTCAACTGACATCTGTCGTTCTAGCTAACACGGTGCTGCCATCCCCGTTTGTGAACGCGCCCAAGTCCGTCCGACGTTCCGTTTTACGATCCACGACATATTTATTGGCGTAAATTGGGTACGATCAACATTTATTTTATTTTATTTTGGGACAGCAAACAAAGCATACACTTCACATTCACTTATAACAATTTTATAAACGAGGTGTTTAATAGTGTTGCCTCAATTAAAGGCTGCCACGACATGCGTACTAATAAAAGTTACAAGCAAACGGTAACATAGTTTGACGAAAATAAAATTAATTTAGTAATCAATTTCCAAGAACTGTAAAGTCGTTTTGTCTAATTACTTACTAAATCTAGATTATAACGAAACCGAGGCACTATTGTTTATTCAAAAATAATTATATCTTAACACTTTAATTAAGTTTTACTACAGAAAATTCATTTTTAGGATGTTGTAATTCAAATTTCCTTTTTTTTTAAATTGTTTTTGTACCCTTTTTTTTGTAACGCAGTCCAACCTATGACACATTGGAAGTGTTTAGTTGCCTACAGGTTTTTACCAAGTGTAGGCGGTTATTGATGCATGTATTAATACTGTTATGTTTTGTGCTAAATAAATATATTTTGTTTGTCTGTTTGTTTGAGAAAGATAAAAATACTATAACAATACATTTGATTGGTGTTGGTCACCTTACAATACTGCTTAAACCTATTTAGCATGCAAATTTCTAAACATTAGCATTGGATATCGAATAGCCAGTCAGATCAATCAGAGCTGTTGATCTGGGTAACGGCGGACACTTGCTCTTGGACAAGATTGACTCCGAAAACGTACGCACACGTCTCGCCTTTCGGTATGATTAGTGATACATAATATAACAAAATGTATTGTGTATGTAACGCCATCTTTTTACCTGTACTGTGTGTGTCTGTGTTTAAGAAAAATAAAATGTTTTTTAGTCTGTCTCATCTCATCAGCCTATATACGTCCCACTGCTGGGCACAGGCCTCAACTCAACTGTGAGGTGGTCCGAGCCATACTCCACCACGCGGGCTCAGTGCGGATTGGTGGAGGGGTATTTGTAAGGTAAGTGACCAACCTTACTGTCAGATGTTATTAAGCCGCCCGAGGGCCTCTGACCAGGCTTAACGACTAATATCTATCGATATTAACCGGGACCAACAGCTTAACGTGCCTTCCGAAGCACGGAGATGCTTGTAAATAGACGTCACTTAAATGGTCAGAATGGTCACCCATCCCAAACATGACCGCGCCCGAGGTTGCTTAACTTTAAGTATCACTACCAAAGCGCTGCAACCACTGCGCTACAAGCACCTCTTTTAGTCTGTGCCAACTGTTATGTCCATGGGCCCAGCACGCTGCTTCCACTGTGCAACTATATTCGCAGAAAGGTTTCGATTCGGTCCGATCCGATCCGAACGTAAATTACCTCAAAATAGTTATATGGCTACTACGGAACATATTTTCATGGATTCGGATCGGAATAAGTGCGAAACCGCTCTAACAAGTTTAAACGGCCTGTTTGGTGACAAACGTTGGTGACTTAAGAGTGGAACTTTTATTTTATTTAAATCAACAAACGCTTAAGCGGTTGGTCCCGGTTAATATCGATAGATATTAGTCGTTAAGCCTAGTCAGAGGCCCTCGGGCGGCTTGATAACATCTGACAGTAAGGGTGGTCACTTACCTTACACACACCCCTCCACCAATCTGCACTGAGCCCGCGTGGTGGAGTATGGCTCGGACCACCTCATAGTTGAGGTGAGGCCTGTGCCCAGCAGTGGGACTTATATAGGGTCACCTCGAATTAAGCGCAAATATTTTAAGGGTAGATTCTATGCATTAAGTTAAAAAAATAATCCTAATAAAAAAATGGTGTAAATACGCTAGTTTTTGTGATAAACGATTTTATTGAAACGCAAAAAAAGTGTGCGCGGAGCCTGCGCTGAATACGATTACGTTGCGTGCGAGAGGGACAGAAAACCTGGACAATGAGGAGGCGGCGCGTGGGCGCGTACTCCGGCGGGAAGCAGCTGACCGCATGAGTGCGGTCAACAAAGTCAGTCCAGTCGCTGCAAGACCTTTCGCAGCGTGATATAACCGAAAAAATCTGATTCCGATTGATAATTGCATTCGATCGAAGTGACGTTTAAAATAATTGATCATCAATTTCAAACCAATGCATCATAAAAGTTATGCGATACTAACAGATACTAAGGAATACCTACTCGATTGTGTAAAAACATACGATTATGCTGTGATAGTTTTTGTGCCGGCCCCAAAGGTGTGAAAGTAATAGTGAAGTAAGTAACATAAACACTTGTGATATGGAAATCAGAAACTCCGACGGTACCACAACAGTAACTCAGAGACTCAAGTCAATAACAAAAAACTAGTTCCGATATTGACCCGACCGGGAATCAAAGCCTGGATCTCAGGACCTCGGACACGGTGAAAAATTAAAAACTAGCGTCTTAACCACTCGCCCATGGAGATCGCTCGGAGATCTAAAACTTACTTGTGTTAAGGAAATCAGAAACAACGGCGGTACCACAACACCCAGACCTAAGTTAATTACGAAAAACTAATTTCGAAAAATCACTTAATTAAAATAAAACACGATATTGACCTGACCGAAAATTGAACCCGGGGACTCAGAAATGACGACCTTAAAAACGGCGTCTAAACCACTCGGCCACGGAGATCGTCTAAAGCTACTTACTTGTGATATGGAAATCAGAAACAACGACGGTACCACAACACCCAGACCTAAGTTAATTACGAAAATCTAATTTCGAAAAATCACTTTTAATTAAAATAAAACACGATATTGGCCTGACCGAAAATTGAACCCGGGGCCTCAGAAATAACGACCTTAAAAACGGCGTCTTAACCACCCGGCCACGGAGGTCGTCTAAAGCTACTTAACTTACATTTCGATTAAACTTAGGGTGCATTTCCACTGCACCAAAGAAAATCGTTCTCTTATATCTTAGGTAGGTATCTTGCCCTTATTTAAATTCATTTTGCACTTACCTATACCCTGGTTTAAAATAACACAATTGTGTTAGGGCATACCTAATACAGTTTGCCAGTTTCAGTGCCTACCATACTAAACCACATAGGCACGTACGTACCTAGGTGAATGTTAATCATTTCGATTAAACTGAAGCTGAAATCCAGTCATTATTATTTACAACGCCTTCTAATTCCTTCTTTTAAACAATATTAGGGCGCGAATCAACTGTACCTAACTTTAATCATTCCTATAACCTCACCTTTATTTAAAATCAAAACAAACTTTGATGTGCCGCCTAGCCTAAAGCGGGCTACTCACACAACTGCCGCAGGGGCAATCTAGGGTGCATGGCGGTCGTAGCGATATCGGGAGTATCTCTACACACTTGCCTGCAGTACAGTGTTCGAAAGTAAGTTTGAGCAAGCGCGAATCAAAAGATCGGTTTAGCTTCCTTGTCGGTCGCCAACCAACTGAACAAGAAATTGCCCCGATCGCGCTACACACGAGGCAACGTAGCAGGGCGGCAGGGGCGATTTAGGAAGCAAGGATGGTCTCGCGCCCCTGCCGCCCTGCTGCAGGGGCGATCTAGGAAATTGCCCCTGCTTGCCTACACACATCTCAATTAAGGTGGCAATTCAGGGTCCTCCCCACTTCTACACCCTAGATTGCCCCTGCTGCAGTTGTGTGAGTAGCCCGCTTAAAACTAATCTCTGATGTGCCGCCTAGCCTAAATCAAAAAATCGTTGATCGTGCCGCCTAGTCTAAGGGATTGTAAATCAAATAATTAAGGTTTCACTGATTAATTTGCATAATACTGATATTATGCAAAAGAACATCCTCAATGGGCATATGCATAAATTATTTATGTAATTGTTGGGTGTTATGCGTATTTACATTATGCCATTTAAGTGCCAACTAAGGTAGACGGTCCTCAAAATGGCATTTCATTATTAATCATTTCTAGTAAAATACTGATGGAAACTTATCACTACGTTAAGTTAATCGATTTATTATTCAATATCCTTAGGTATCGTTTGACAAAAGTAAAAAGCATTTGAAAAGTAATAAACAAAAAGTTGGGTGGTAAAAATGTGCATTAGCGACATAAGTGTAGCTCCTTGCCTAAACCTATTGTTTACAATTCGTTTGATCGGCGGCGCGACAAAGCGCGGCAAGTCCTCAAAGGCTTACAGGTGCCAGGATTGGTCAGCGCGGACTGCAAAGAGCGCGCGTGCCGCGTAGGGATGCCCGATCTTTTGCTTTGAATCGATCTTTTAAATCGTAATGGATCGTAACCCTGTGAATCGATTCACGCTTACGCAGTGTTTAATTATTACTTAATTCGAATTTTAGAATACTACTTCGTTCGGAATCTACGAAAATTAAGTGAATACGAAAATGATTCCTTTGCAATAATGCAAATAATATGTTGTGGTGTTTGTGGTTATGGGCTTTAAAACTTAATATTTACAGATTCCAACTCAACTAAACTGATAAGTTTATTCCGAATTCAAACAAAATGATACGTTTATTTTCATACGATACGATCTCCAGGCATACGATTCGATCTTAGCAAAGATCGCATCCCATTGAATCGATTAAAAAAATCGGCAGATAGTATTGCCGTGAATCGATCTTCAAAAAAATCGATTCAGATCGGGCATCCCTAGTGCCGCGCAAGAGTAAGAGCAACATCATTTCGTTGAGTTGTGTGTGCGCGCGGCGCCTAGCTAAAATGCCGTATCGGTTTTCCGACCAGGAGTACCTCAATATGGCTTTATGCTATAATGACGCAGGGGAGGTTTTGTTGCGGGCGCAGCAGCTGTACGCTGAGCGGCATGGTCGCGTAGTTAACCTGCGCACCATACTTGGGGCAGTGCAGCGCCATCGTGAGAGTGGGAGCTTCTGTCCACGTCAGGACACGGGCCGGCAGCGCTACCCAGCGCGGCTCGAGGATGACGTCGTGGATTTTTTCCACCGGCACCCAGTGGCGAGTATCGCAGACGCTGCTCGTATGTTCGGCGTCAGCGATTATTACGTGTGGAATTACGTGCCAGGATTGTGAGTGCGTTTGACGTGATGTCCAGCGAGGTTGAAGTGCTCAGTGCAGTTCGGAGGCATTGCCTCGATCGTGCCAGACAATGTGTGCGACAACAGGGAGGTCACGTACAACACTTAATGTAGATAAAATAAATGTAAATAAAATGTTTTGTGTGTAAATAGGGACTGTAAATATCAATGAATTAAACACTTTTAAACACGCCAAGTTATCACGAAATCTATCATAATCATCATTATCAATATCGAACATTATTATTAAGATTAATTGCTAAGTGATAGTTATTTTTTGTTTCAACTTGTCAGTCCAAAGCCTGAAAAAGTGTGATGGGAAGTAGGTATTAGTGTGTAATAGTGTTAAACAATTAAAGAAATTTGTAATGTTATTTAATAATAAAAATAAACTAAAGTTGAATGTTATTTGTCATTTATTTCCGATATTCCTGTTAGTTTGTGGGTAAGTAGAAACTGAAATAGGTACCTACGGTAAGTTTTAAAACATGTAGCTATGGTTTTCTTTCACCTAAGTTAATCAGTCAGTTTTCGCGTAGATTAGGTTAGGTGTTAGGTTGTGCGCTTACAGCACCTTGGCGTGCGTTACCCCAGCCAGATTTTGTCGAAAATCACATTTTTTTTTAAGTAGATAATTAGAAGTCCAACTTCTTCAATTGTTGTGCTGATTTTTAAATTTGTTTTGCTTATGGTTTTTTAGTTATTTGACAAAAACAGATCTGGCTGGCGTAACGTTACCCCAGCCAGATGTTTTATTAATTAAAGGGTTTATTGAAATAAACTTTAGGTACATAATTAGTATTCTGAACGAGGTAAATGTTGCCACAAAATTTGAATTTGTATCGTTTATGGTTTCGGAGATAGGTATTCAAAATCCTGCTGGGGTAACGTTTACGTGTTCGCTGTATCTCCGAAACGGCTAAGCGAATATGTATAATTTTTTGTACACAGCTTCTATGAATTTGTTATAATTTGTTTGCCAATAAAGAAAAACAAAATAATGCACCGTTTAGAAGTATTTTAATTAATAAAAAAACTCAAAAATAGCTCCTAGCTCTTCAAAAAAGAGCTCTAAAGCCTTATTTGAAACGTCATTTTGTAGCTTACAACTGCCTTCAAATGTTTGTAAATTTTCATTAGAATCCTGTAGGTATTTATTAAGTTACAACGATATTTAATTCAGTTCTCGTAACGATGCGCTCCGGAGATTTTAAGCCTCCGATTTACTAAGTTCCTTGTGGATTTAAAAGTTGAATAAGATATCATTAATTAGTATTTTAGTTCAATTTTCTACCTGTAAAATTTCAGCGTAATACGATTTGTAATTACCGAGATAATTAAAAGAAAGACATTAGGTAGTGCATGATCATGGCAACCCGACCAAGTATAGATGGTTACGAAAAAGCGGCCGCGTAGTACTTTATACTAACTTTTGAAATTAATAGGATAGTTTTAAACGTAAAGTACAGTTACGTACAGAAGTGTAAAACGAAAACAATATCATCTTAATTTGAGTATTTTTATTTACAAATCATGTCTTATAAACTTACAAAGAAAAATGCGAAGTACCTAAACACTTTAATTTAGTTATATATTTTCTTATAGCAGCATAATAAATGTTCATTGGCTCAACATAATTATAAATTAACTTCCAAAAGATTAACATTGATTTTCAAATCATGAACTAACAATCACTAAATTATTGACTGACATTATTATTTTAAGAGCACATTACGATGACTGGCTGGCTAGTATTCTTATAAAAATAGTTTTATTATTAAAATCACAGATCATTATTAAAACTAAATTAAATCACATTGTACTTAGTAAAATGTTCGATTTTAAATATCAAAATAAACTTTCGGACATAGATACAGCTCTAATATAGTTATATTGTTTTAAAATCACAGATCGATAATTTTAAAAACAAAGAAAATATTTACAATATGTACCAACTTTTTAACACCCTAAAAATCACAGGTCATATAAAACTATACAAAATCACAGTGCGTTTCATAAAATATTTACAGTAGGAAATGGTTTGATTTCAAATATGTACTACAATAATCTTTCGTACATATATAC
This sequence comes from Pyrausta despicata, assembly GCA_963921415.1. Lineage (NCBI taxonomy): Eukaryota > Metazoa > Arthropoda > Insecta > Lepidoptera > Crambidae > Pyrausta > Pyrausta despicata. Next base: position 1,511,639 of record OY992865.1, read on the forward strand.
CTCTATAGTTCTAAAGTAAAAACTAAATATAGTTATGTTGTTTTAAAATCACAGATCAATAATTTTCAAATCAAATAAAATTCTTAAAATAGATATCTACTTTTTAACACTAGTTAATAGCTCTAGTGACAGTTGAACAACAGTGAACTTTTTACAGTCATAGTGCTTTTATTTTCACGTTACAGCTAGACCTCCAAGGATGTTTTGTTCCTCTAAGCTCAGGAGGAATTGTCAGAATAAGCATTTAAATCACATCAACATTTAAAAAATTAGATACAAATATAATCATATGTCATCAGATTGCAACGTATAAATAATCGCATGAGGCATTATTTCTGTTTTATTTTTTTGAATTTTGGTGTACATATCGTCATAACATTGAAATGTCCGATTATGTTTCCGAAAGCAATGAGCTTTATAGTGACCAATCCCTTCTGAGCTTAGAGGTGGATCAAATTCAATGATAGACAAAATCTCATAGAATCTTTCGTTGATCTCAATATTGACAGGAACGTCATTGAATAGAATACGGATATCATGAATCTCAAACATTATCAAACTGTTCAAATTATAGTTGAAGCTTACTGTTCCTTTTTTACAACAATAACAGAGGGGTGGTAAATCGTCCTTCATTCCCGATTCTACAGCCTCTTGTAATTTTGTAATACCTTTCTGATTTATTATATTTATATTTAGTGGCAAGTATTTACATTCAAAATGTGTTTTGTTTTCGTGATTAGTGCAATTTTCGTTTGAACAAGTTCTTTTTCTAGTAGCGGAAAAGTATGATGTGCAGATTTCTTCGAGTATTTTTGTGACGTTACATGCACAGTTTATTACATTGCACCTAGTTTCATCATTGATTTCAATTCCAGGGCAAAAAATACTTGATAAAAGTATATCTCGCGTGTCATAAAGTTTTTGATTAAATCTCTTTGCAGTAGCAAGGTCTGCGATGAACTTCGTAAAAGCATCAACACAATTATTAATTTCTTGCCTGAACACAAGTCTGTCTTTGTAAGCTATGGCAAATGTTTGCGAGATGGCGTCAAATGCACAAGTATTAGTAAGAATTAGTTTTTTATTTTTAGATATGGCAATGTTTCCATTTTGTAGTATATATATGGGTCTCAAGTTATAATTTGCTTTGTTATGAGGAACAGCAAGACCTCTCCAGTTTTCAACTTCTACAGGTTTATCCTGAAATATGGATTCTAATCCGAAATCTATATTGCTCGTTACGTTTTCTATTTTATCTATCTGTTTTTGCGACTCCTTCCTATTAATCAAATCCTTATTGCTCTTTTTGATTTGAACTTTATTTATCTTTTCCTCAGTAGTTTGAGATTCAGTTGTTTGCGAGATACTTAATTTCACAGTCCCATTTATAAAAGTGTAGTGTTGAATCAAAAATTCATCTAGTCGTATTCTCTCGTCTTTGGTGTTAAAATAAATTGTTTTTAAGTCCTTAAAATGGCTTTCAACATTTGAACTACTAGGAACATCTTTGGCATCGACAAAATAGTTGGTCATGACGTTACCCCACATAGGCAATTTTCGCAACAATCTTTTCAATGTCTCATTAACAGCCGGCAAATAATACTCATTTTGTTGTTGATATTTTACGTCAAATAATAATAAATATAACTTTTCAGTCTCAATAACGTCGTTGTAATATTTGATAAGAGGACAAATAGTACTGTCAGCCTCATAATTTTCAGGAAGTGTATCATTTTCAGGAAGAATATTTTCTTCCTGAAAATGATTATCTATGTCATCATCAATTTTGATATGGTCGTTTTTAGAAATTTTAGAAATTTTTGTTGACAAACGCTGTAAAGCTTCTTCGTATTTACCAGGGCTAATATATTCGGGTAGTGACACCGTAACAATATCATCAATAATCTTTTTAATTTCTTTGTAACAATGTTGTCCGTAAATTACTTTTATACAATTAATATAAAAATATTTACATTTTTCTGAGCTTTTGTCAAAACAACTTTGTTTAGGCAGTTTTTTGAAAAAATGGGATTTGTCTAGTCTGACGTAGCAAACTGGCACATGCTCAACCTGCCCTTCCAAAAGTGAAAAACACTGTGCTAAGTATACATTGGTATCTGTTTTAAGGAAAGTACGACATATTGCTTTTAATAAAGCAGCTGAATCGTCACAGATTATTTCTTTGGGTAAATGTCGATTTACTGCCCATGTAGTTAACCAAGTGGCTATACATTCAGTTGTGTGTGACTGTGATGCCATATAAGTAACATAAGGGAATGCTAGTACTGGTAGTGTATGCCATAACAACATATAAAAAAGTATGTTTAGCGTCTTTAGCGCTTACTCCTGGGGGCGCTATCGTTTGAAAGATCGAACCTGTTGCGTCTAAGGATAAAACAGTATGTGTATTTTTTAAAATCTCATCGTAATATTTACTTTGTTCGTTTGTCCAGAAGTAAACAAAAAACGGTACAAGTGAAAAATTGTGTATGTATGTATTAAATGGGGAACTCTGAGACATTGCATAAATAGATATAATTGTGTTTTTATCAAATTGTAGTGCCCTTTTAGCCTCATGACGTATTTTCCTCAAATTATTCAATTTTGGCATAGTTGGAGGTTCTTTTGGATTGTCTTTATCCATGAGTTCGTCTGCCATTAAAGTTCTGACTTTCAACGCCTTGTAATTCATTAACCTCTCAGCAATTTTTCGTTTTCGGTTTGATGTCAGTCTATTTTTAACGTTTTTATCGTGGACAAAGTTTTTCTCGAAACGATTTACTTGACAAACCACATTTACAAAATTTTCAGTCAACGGATTTAAGTACATAACAATATTCGCGCCACACTGAGTACATTTTCCCTTGCATACAATGTCGTTTAATTGAAAGTTTGTAGGTACATAACAATTTTTAAAAGCGAAAGTACAATCAAGTTCCGTTTTTTTCCATATTTAATCTTGAAGCTCATTAGTCCAACTATTCTGTAACAATGTGTGGTTTTTAGGTGCGATACGTTTGAATTCATAAATGTCCATTTGAAACTCTATTTCCAAATCAGAATAGTTGTCGCAATTATCAGTTTTTTCAAAGTTGATGTTATTATCGAGGTCGGTTATGTTGTTCGTCACGTCCGTTGTGTTATTCGTTAGTCCATCTGAGTTATTATTATCGTGAAAAAAGTATTTCTTATTACGTCTTACTGAAGCTTGTATGGCCATTTTAGACATTTTGTGTTGAAACATTTCGTTTAATTCATTCTGTATGCTTTCATATACATCATGATTAATTGGAGGACAAGTCTTAAAATTATCAAATACATAACCATATTTCGAAATAACGCGTTTTTGATCATGCAACGGTATAACGCTTTTTCTACCGGCCATTATGTTTATAAATTTCTTGTCGGATGCAGGAATCGATTCACTGGTGTGCGTTGCTCCAGCACAAAAATACGTGGCCAGATAAATAAATAAATATACAGCAGGCAACGAAGATACTTGGTGCTTGCACATGTCTTCGCTTAGGAGATTGTCGGAGCCATCAAATTGTCTACAACAAAAAAAAATATATAATTATTAAAGCACATCTAGTATACTCAGGTACTAGACGACCAATACTACGATACGATAATTCGTGGCTGCATCTTTTGTCGCACACGGCACAATAGTGCAGGAACTTTAGCATATCTTTGTATGGCGAAATCGCATTAATTCATAACTTCGATTTTTTTTCTCCTTGTATAGCTGTTGATCGTATTGCTAATCGAATAATAAAGGAATCCAACTGATTTTATGACCGGAAAATAATAAAAAAAAATTTTTTTCTTATTTCACCTCGTAACAAAAAAAGTAAAAATACTATAAGATTATTTTTTTATCCAAACGCATTGTTTTATTTTAAGCTTAACAAACATGCTATAATCCAACTGTTTTTATTTACGGAAATATTATATTGATTAAATAACGTGTTTTTCGCCAATGTATTATTTTTTCTATGTTCCGGTCTTAAATTTAGGTGGATTTTTATTCCCTTGTGGTTTTTGATTTTATGCATATCTATATCAATAAAATAGTGATAGTATTTATGCTTTATTAAATAAAGTGTTTTTCGCCAATGTGTTTTTTTCTATGTTCCGGACTTAAATTTAGGTGGATTTTTATTCTCGAGCGGTTTTTACAAGATTTTATGCATACTATATCAGTTAAAATAGTGATAGTATTTATGCTTTGTTAAATAACGTGTTTTTCGGCAATGTATTTTTTTTTTCTATGTTCCGGACTTAAATTTAGGTGGATTATTAAATATAGTATCTTAAAATTGTCCTATTTAACGAAATTTAAAATATTACGCTGATAGCGAATTTTTTTTTTTAACTTGTATTTTTCCTACACTACAAGCCAGCGGCCAAGTTTGCGACCACGAAGCAAATTATACGTAGCTTGATTGCAACAATCAGTCGTGCCAGCCAGAGCTGGACTAGACCCATTCTGAGTATTGGGGGAAAATTAAAAAAACAATAACTACTCACCACAGGTAGATAGTCGCCAGATTTATGAGTGTGATGTGTGTCAAGTCAACATGCATCCAACTGTGATTTGCTTATATCTTCCATAGGCAGCCGGCGCCGTGCCGTCCGCACCGCTATTACCTACTCATCTCGCCACAGTCACCACCAAATTGCTGTGGCCACATTGTTATGCCTACATTAAAGAGAAACACTAAGTTAATTTGAGTCTTATTTTTTATATTAAAGTCATCAACATCATTAGTTAAGAATTTTAATTAAAAGTGTATTATTCACGGTTGGTTCATGGCGAATCATTTCACATAATTCGTGTAATTTATCAGTGACTAGACTTCCGCCCCACGGTTTCACCCGCGTTCAATGAGTTTTCCCAATGTGAATTATACATAAAAACCTTCCTCTTTAATCATCAATCATCATCATCAAAAAAACCGCATCAAAATCCGTTGCGTAGTTTTAAAGATTTAAGCGTTCAAGGGGAAATAGGGACAGATAAAGCGACTTTATTTTTACTATGTAATGATTAAAAAGGAAAATTATTTTTATACATTAAGTAGCTTACCTTTTTCATTAGTAACTCACGAATTCAGGTATTATGGTCCGCAATAGAAGTACTTCATAGTAGTTCACTTTAAATTAAACGAAATTGCGAAGGAAGCGTATGCGCACTCATTCAACGAAACCAAATCTTTGACTAACTCTATCGAGCGACAAACAATCATCCGCCCTCCGTCCCTCGTCCCAAGGACGCGTTATCGACGCTCTCTTTCTTTCTTCAGTAACATAGAACACGCGCGAATGCAGCGCGCTAAGTACAAAGTCTTCTATCTCTCTATCTATATTATTTTAAAACTTCAACGGGACCGTGTTTGTTCCAATTAAATATTTCACTATTTTGTTAATAAATATATAAGTTTAGCGCTTACGTCACAACAGGTTAAATAAGATAGGTAATGAATGGTACAGTATTTTAAGTAGGTAACATAAATAAGTAGACACAAATTAAAAATATATAATTTAATTCATTTCAAGATATATACTATGCTATAGGCTGAATAGTTTAATTCTGTACGCGACTGTATTGAGCATGTAGCGTTATTATACTATACGTTTTAAAAGGTAGGCATAAAGTACTACGCGGCCGCTTTTTCGTAACCATCTATACTTGGTCGGGTTGCCATGATCATGCACTACCTAATGTCTTTCTTTTAATTATCTCGGTAATTACAAATCGTATTACGCTGAAATTTTACAGGTAGAAAATTGAACTAAAATACTAATTAATGATATCTTATTCAACTTTTAAATCCACAAGGAACTTAGTAAATCGGAGGCTTAAAATCTCCGGAGCGCATCGTTACGAGAACTGAATTAAATATCGTTGTAACTTAATAAATACCTACAGGATTCTAATGAAAATTTACAAACATTTGAAGGCAGTTGTAAGCTACAAAATGACGTTTCAAATAAGGCTTTAGAGCTCTTTTTTGAAGAGCTAGGAGCTATTTTTGAGTTTTTTTATTAATTAAAATACTTCTAAACGGTGCATTATTTTGTTTTTCTTTATTGGCAAACAAATTATAACAAATTCATAGAAGCTGTGTACAAAAAATTATACATATTCGCTTAGCCGTTTCGGAGATACAGCGAACACGTAAACGTTACCCCAGCAGGATTTTGAATATCTCCGAAACCATAAACGATACAAATTCAAATTTTGTGGCAACATTTACCTCGTTCAGAATACTAATTATGTACCTAAAGTTTATTTCAATAAACCCTTTAATTAATAAAACATCTGGCTGGGGTAACGTTACGCCAGCCAGATCTGTTTTTGTCAAATAACTAAAAAACCATAAGCAAAACAAATTTAAAAATCAGCACAACAATTGAAGAAGTTGGACTTCTAATTATCTACTTAAAAAAAATGTGATTTTCGACAAAATCTGGCTGGGGTAACGCACGCAGCACCTTGTTATTTTAATCTTTTGCCTGATAATGGATTCATAACCTAAATTTAACGTACCTAGATAAACATTCACTGAACTACGTTATCATTTACCTAACACGTATCTTCCTAGCAGTCTCATCTCATCTCGCAAAACGAGCTCGTGTGTGCTGTAAATGAAAGTTGTTGTGGGAGGCGTGGCAGCAGCTGTCATTTTGCTACTTTATGAATTACTTAAGGGAAGACTAAGTAAGACCAATAGAAATTAATTTTGTGAATGAAATGTGGTAGACGAGGCGTGGCTTAAGGGAAAGAGTAAGACTGATAGATATAATTGAAATGATAGAGATAGGTCAAAGGGCCATCACACACGAAAAAATGAAAATTACATTTATTTTGTTAGGAAAAATCAAATAAAAAACTAGCGTATATACACCATTTTTTTATTAAGATTATTTATTTAAATTAATGCATAGAAGCTACTGCTAAAATATTTGCGCTTAATTTGAGGTGACCTTATATAGGCTGATGAGAGAAATCAACAAACAGTCGTACAGAAAAAAAAATATATAAATACTATAGAAATAGAAACTACTACTATTATATACTATTTTTTACAAAAGACCTTATAAGTGTCTAATAAGCAAAAAATATCTATAGATAAAGGGCCAGTGCAGTGGTCAGACATGTTTTGTTAAACCTTTTTTTGCGCTGATTCAAATGTAATAATAAAATACAATGTCTAGAGAATTCACCAGGCTAACAGTACAAATATTTAAGCAAACATAACATACAAAATGATTTCACAGAACTAATTTAATCAATTTAAATAAACATTTTGTTAAAATTCACTTAAGACTCGTCGAAAGAGTCTGTTTTAGCTTAGGTAAGTAGGAACGTGACGTAGGGGTTTCTTACGACGCTCGCTCTTTGCTTTCGCGCTATCTTATCAATTTTAAAGAAATATTGTGCTACCTTTTAGAGGCCAACAAACCTGCCGGACTACAAGAGTTTTTTTTAATGTATTTCTCAAAGTCCACAGCTCTTATGATATTCAAGAGATTCTAAGATATGATTAAATTGTTTATTCTGTCCACAGGATCAAAGTCCCAGTAGGCGTGAAGGGTCGTGTGGTTATCCCAGCGATGGTGCGGTACCACTACAAGCACCCGCCGCCGCTGCTGCCGTCGCGTCGCGAGTACACGCGCTGCGCACGAGGTGAGACGCAACGAAATCTAGCCGTCCCTGTCACACAGACTGTAGCTCGTTACCATGCCACAAAACAAGAGCAGGCTGTAGCTAGATTAGGCGGCTAACTTCAGAACAACATATCACCACACAATCAAAACAGCAGAAGACTTACTACAAACAATATACAATTGTTTTGTCTGCGCACGAGGTGAGACGCAACCAATCTAGTCGTCTCTGTCACACGGACTTTAGATCGCCACCATGCCGCAAAACAACAGAAGGCTGTAGCTAGATTAGGTGGCTGGCTTCAGAACAACATATCACTACACAACAGGTTCAAGAACCCAATTTTACAGAGATTAGCTAACTAGACGAGTCACACAGACTGTAGCTCGCGCTACACGCGCTGCGCACGAGGTGAGACGCAACGAATCTAGCCGTCCCCATCGCACAGACTTTAGCTAGTTTAGGTGGCTAACTTCAGAACAAAGTACCGCCACAAAACAGGTTCAGTAACCCAATTTTACAGGGACTAGCTAACTATTATGTAGGGTACAAGTTTACGCGAGTACATCCCGGCGATGGTGCGGTACCACTACAAGCATCTACCGCCGCTACTGCCGTCGCGTCGCGAGTACACGCGCTGCGCACGAGGTGAGATGTATTGGGATAGGTCAGAAAAATAAGCTTCAGTAATAATTTCACCAATTTATTTCCATAGTACATGTACAATCAGCACAATCTGACAATATCTAAAATCTAAATCTAAAATCTGACACAAAACACTCTCACAAAACGCTGTTGCTCTGTTCGAAGCTCAACCTCAACTGCCACACTCACCGCCTACCGAAAGCCTCGCTCAGTCACCCCGCCACATAGCGGTGGGCTGTGATTGGCCGATGCTTCCGATTGGTCGACGTTTTTGATTGGCTTTTACAAAATAGTCAAGTTGACAACTAAAAACGGAAACAGTAATCAAAGACTAAATATTTATCAAGTTAACATTTAAATAAATACTTTTATTATTAATCAACTCGTAAATTATACAAAATAATAATAAATAAATAGTAATTATAGCCTCCAAGACCTAACAGACACAGCCAATCTAGCCGGCCTTGTCACACAGACTTAAGCTAGATTAGGTGGCTAAATTCAGAACAATATACCGCCACATAACAGGTTCAAGAACCCAATTTTATAGGGATTAGCTAACTAGACGAGTCACACAGACTAGCTCGGTCCCAGTGGAGTACACGCGCTGCGCACGTGGTGAGACGCAACGAATCTAGCCGTCCCTGTCAACCCGACTGTAGCTAGATTAGGTGGCTAACTTCAGAACCATATATCGCTACAAAACAGGTTTAAGAACCCAATTTTAGAGGGAATTACGCAATCATCCCGGCGATGACCACTACAAGCATCCACCGCCGCTACTGCCTTCGCGTCGCGAGTACACGCGCTGTGCACGAGGTGAGACGCAACGAATATAGCCGTCCCTGTCACACAAACTAGCCACCACACAATAGAAGGCTTACTACAAACAATATACAATTGTTATAAGTTTTTTTTGTTTAAATGTAAAAAAAGGAATCCGAAGAAACTATTCTAATTCTATCGTAACATAACAAATTTGGCGCAAAACATTTAGAGTTAGTGTTTAAGCCTCATAGCTCATAGTCAACAAAGTTACGATAAGATTAGTTCGAAAGTGTTTCGCTAGATGGCGTTTTTCCGTTACCTGGCGAATTATCTTGTTTTACGACACTTAAGTCAGGCCTCTCTCACTCGATGTACTTGCGCGCGGTAATAGCCTACTCTCGCCCGCACAGCCGGCGGTGCGAATTCAGTGGGCTGCCAACCAAGGGCGCGCGTTAAATTTTTATTTAAGTAAGCACATAAAAATTTTGAGTAACAGCTCTGGGAAATGACGGCGTAACACCATCAAAACAAAAAATGACTTACCAAGTTTTCTTGATCTGTGCAATTTATGTTCTTTAATTGATGATTTAATTTACCACCACAGGCATCAAGGAAATGAATGAATAAATACATAATGACATATCATTTAACTGATACCCATAGCGGCTTTGAGAACAGTCGTTGATAATTGTTATTTTGTGCGCGTAACATTTCAAGACAAACACTAGAATTGCCATCACAAACGGTACACTGCAGTTTCTCCATCGTTTCGAATGCAAAACAAAACTTACAAACACATTCCTACACTTGGAAAGCACCTAATAACCGAATCTTTAGTAAATTACAATATTCTAAACACTCGCGAAGATAAAGTCGAAAGCAACTACATAGAAAAAAAATGGCCGGTGAAAAATTTATTTAAAAACAATTTTTGCATTACTCTTAAACAAAAAATCATACTAGCGCAACATAATTTCACAAGAAAAAGTCCTTTTCACCTTAGATGATTTCTGTGACAGATCGATTTTTGACACTTCTAGAGATGTCCTTTAGCGAAATCGTATCAATTGTTTCCGATAGTCGATAAAAATTTATAAGGAAATGAAATCGATTTGAATAAACTACTAAAACCTTAAACATTCATTGTTAATATTGATTAATATTGAGAGTTCATTGTCAATAAATGCATTAAATGTATATTTTACATAGTATCATTAAGGGAAAATAAAACGAAACAGTCTTTTTAGTTTTTTTCGGCATTTTTCCAACAAAAAACAAACAAAACTTAACAAACAACAGCAACAAAAAGTCAACAATAACAAATAGTTACAATAACCGAATACCACGTAACACAAAATACAACTCGTATACAAGGTTGACGCACTCGTACTGACCAACTGACGCGATTAACAAGCGATTACAAGAAGGCCGCCGATTATATGATTTCCCAGCTCTATGATTTTTTCTACGTTCCGTTTCATGTACGCGAATTACGTAGATTTTTTTCATGTGTTTTTTATGTTATATTTCATTAAATTAAACTAAGCGATACTGTTTTTGTTTTATTAGCTGAAGAAATTTGATTTTTATAATTTTTGCAGTAACGCTGCCATAAAATAAAAATGTTATACAATAATTTATTTTTGTTTTTCAAACATATAATGCATAATTCGGAACATGATGAAGTGTCACAGGAATCATCCTAGGTGAAAAGGACTATAGATAGCGGGACGGTTTCTATTTCCGCCTAAACACACACGATCTTCTTTTAAAGATTTTTATCTCAAATTTAGAATATTTTATTAGTTTGTCTATACAATAATAAGGTTTAAATAAAAGCATGATTTACCAATTTGAAACCAATATTTGAACATAATTCAATCCAAAAGTTTAAAGTTATAAGTTGTGTTTTAAATTGACTCCGAAGTACTCTACGTCACTCAGTATGCATGCCTACTTTAGGGGTATAAAATGCGTATGTCATCTGTCACCTTGAGTTGTATGAACAATATGTCATTTTTAATTTGTTCGGGTTTTAAATTTGTATGTGTGTCGTTGTAGGTATGAGACGGGATTTCAAATGTGTGCGTGTATCTAGCAAGCAATCACTCGGCAGCCTACTGCCTGATTATTTTCGGTTTTTACTTGAGCGCGTGTTACTACAGCGTGTAAATTGACGAGTTTTTCACATATGTTAAAAAATGGTTTTGTTTTGTAGCTTAGTTTATGCAGCTATATTGTAATATAAAATGGGCATAATGATGAGTAGGCACTGCTTAACTGCCTGTATGGAATGCACGCGCATGCTGCCAACAACATTCGGACGCGCTCACGACGTACTATAATTATTAGTGTTACGCTTACGATAAATTTAGTTTTCATACGAACTAAATAAGTAAGATGTGCTTGTTAAACGTTAGCTTTATTACGTGGTGGTTTAGTCGACTAATGACTCATTAATTAGCGAAATGACTAGGTAGGTAGGTAGGTACCTACGTAGTTGATAGTAAAATTGACCGATTCTCGAAATGTACCTACCTTCTAATAATCTACAAACGACAGATTCCACAAATTACAGATTCTACTAATGACCAATTTGCGAAATGATAGTTTTTTTTATTATTGTATTGTATGAAAATAGTAAGTACCTAGGTATTTTTGTTAGAAATTTTAGGAATATGAAAAATAAAATGAAATGTAGATAAATAATAAAGAATCATTTATTTTAAATAGTTTTCATTATGATCACAAATAATAGAAAAAAGCATGGCGTAGGTAAACATCTTATGTAGGTACATACGTATGTACACAAAAATAAGGATGATCGATAATATAACTACAAATATCTTTACTTCGTATCTTACACAGATATCATTACAAAGTAGTTACAATCGAAATAATGTTTCCTTAATGCAAAATCTAGTAGTACTTGTAGGTAGGTACCTACACTTTTTTACTCAACAATAAACATTGTGTCAACCCTAGTTCAATTGCAGCTGCGAAGCAATAGTGACTTTATACTCAAGAGTTGTAGGTGCATTTTTGTACACGGCAGAAAAAGTAGTCTATTAACGCTGTAGGTATCGAAATTTTTCTATGGAGTGATTTATCTGTTACGTAGTAACTATTGAGTAATCTGTGCTTAAGTGTTTAAACGAAGTTTAATATTTTTTATTTATTTATCAATTCAATCAGAAACGTTTATTTGCAAAATCATCAATCATTACAATGGTGGTATGCACGGCTACACATCAACCTAGACGGACTTCGGACTACTTGAAGTTTAACTTCTAGAAGTTGAACGCTGCGAATCGTGCCAGAGAATCCAATATATTTTTCTTATTTCGTCTCACTTCGGCACGCGCCACTTCGTGATGGCGGTGGTAGCGCATAGATCCCTACAATACTTTACTATAGCTATAGATATGTAGGACGTATCATGTAAGTATTATTTTAAGCTCGGATCATTCAATTTCGCTGCACTGATGTAGGAAAACAACGTTGCCAATTTTAGTCCACACTTAAACTATAAAGAGGTACGATTTTATTGTTTGTTTTGATAAAATAGGCTCCGAAACTACTAGACCGATTTAAAAAAAAGTATGCAAATACTTAAGTGACTAAGTTTCTGCATCTTAGTCGTTTCTGATGATATAAGAATGAATAAAGTTTAAATAATTGACGGTTGTCTGATGCGTAGTTAGGTGGCCGCATCCTTACGCACCCCCCCCCCCCCCCACTAGCACCTGCACTGCTCGAAGTGATCGACAACTTAACTTTTCAACACACAATTATTTAACTGTGTTGTAGGTAGCGTAGTTATGGGTATGTAGGGTGTCCAACTTGTTGTGTAGTCGTGTGTTCATGATATAAAATTAACATTCCCTTCTTCCATCCTCAGTGCTCCAAAACATAAAAGACAGCAAGCTCTCCGACCCGGACGAAGACCCGGACGCGCCCAAGCACCAGATCTGCCTGAACCTGTCGTGCCCGCAGTACAGCGACGCGGGGCCCTGCGCCCCCGCGCCCCTGCCCCCCGCCTCGGAGAAGGACGCCGCTGACGACCTTAAAGCTATCGGCGAGGAGCCCAAGGTGAGTGATAAGAGCCTCGATTTGCCTAGGTGACATCTCCAGGGTTTCATTTGGTATAGCTTTTTCGAAAAGGCCGAGCTACTGATTTTCTTGATGTACGGTGGCTAGCACGTCGCGGTAAACACTGCGGTATATTATGCATTTGTGATACGGGCGATTTTGCAATAAAAATGGGTAGCCTCATGTGCTGGCTACTATACTTTAATACTATAACGAATTTTTGGATGACGTGTTTTTATAAATGATATTTACCCTATTATAACAAGTTCCCCCTTGATATATAGGTTTGAGTTGGGAACAAGGATGAGATTGAGTTTAGTTTCTTAGGTTAAGCTATTGAGAATCTTGATTTGTCTATCTATATTATTCTGGATCGAAATCTTATATACCGCGGTTCATGTGCGGTACTAGGCCGGTACTATTTTGCCGGTACTAGGCTAACAGCGCTATCTAGCCTTATGGAGCCGTATCAGCTCTCGCTGTTGTGCTTGCCGTTAGGCATGCACTTGTGATGGCGAATGGTAGAGGTCGCCACAGGATTATTTCGCGATTTATTTACATTTCATTTTAACTTGACGTTTCGGACGCTTTTCCGTGTCCGTGGTCACAGGTAGACTAAGTTGTTATTTCAGAGTATAGTTTAAACAAAATGTAAACTACCATCACTCAAAAATTTTAAGTTAGATTCGTTCCTATTTACACAAAATGAGCTAACAGTATCTTGAGGTCTTGCAGTGCGGGGTCTAGCTTGGCTAAAACAGGATCCCAAGCTGGAGGAATTTCCCAACCATTTTCTGTATTAAAATTAGGGTGTTTTTTAATTTTAATCGCCTCTGGAAGCATACGAGGAAGAAAACGACGTTCTTTTGCGAGGTTGGTCAAAGCGTATGAAGCGGTTGGGTGTATCCGTAAAACAGTGTATCATTTCAATGTCTACTGTTCGCGTGAACCGAAGAAACAAATGTTCTTTTATTCAAATCATCTTTTTAACACGCTTTTATTAGCTCGTGCTGTATGTATAAAATGGAATCTTAAGCTACCTAAACTTAGCTTAATTTTCACCAACTTCCAAAAGTCGGATTAATATGAAACTTTGCACACGTATCAAGTACCGATGACAATGCAAATTTGATAAGAGTTTTCCATTAACCTTTTTCTTTAAATTTATTTTATATTTGATTCATGATTATGTAAATTATTGATAATGTTTTTCTGAAATAAATAAAAATGAATTTAGTTTACTAACAATAAAAAAAATTGTTTAAAAAACTAAAAAAACACGTTTTTATTGCTATTTTTTCTTTTTTACTTTAAACAAATTTTTTTTCTATCATCCAGGTCGACAGAAACACGGACTCATCCAGCGAGCTATCGGACTCGGACTTCGAGTACTTCACGGCGTCCGTGAAGCGGCGCCGGGTGTCGCCGGCGCGCCGCAGCCCGCCGCGCGGGAAGCTCGCGTTGGCTCTGCGCACCGATGCGGATGTCCAGGAATTGCTGCAGGTGAGGATCAACATTAGGATATTAGTCGTTAAGCCTAGTCAGAGGCCCTTGGGCGGCTTAATAACATCTTTAAAATGTCTGTCATCTGTAAGTAGGCTAACAACTAGCACTTTTACACGTCCCAACAGACAAATTAACCATACCACCGCTTCGAGACAATTTGGGCCAGTGCTGAGAAGAAGCGGCGCAAGAAACTCAGTCACTATTGTCATTGCCTCTTTTCAAAATAGATTTACAATAATTCTGACATAAATAACCGAATCTAAAATCTGACAGTAAGGTTGGTCACTTACCTTACACACACCCCTCCACCAATCCGCACTGAGCCCGCGTGGTGGAGTATGGCTCGCACCACCTCATAGTTGAGGTGAGGCCTTTGCCCAGCAGTGGGACGTATATAGGCTGATGATGATGAGGATTAACATTACAAATACGTTTTTTTTAACAATACATATACAACTAGCGGCCGCCCGCGACTTAGTCCGCGTTTAAGTTCGAACAAGTGTTATGGTTTTAGCCCAGTCTACTCGTCGAGATCTTTAAAACGGTACCTCAATCTCATATTTAGGCCCTAGCACTGCGTCACAGCCTGGTGGGAGACTTTTTTAACATTTCATAAACAAAACTACATGTTTTACACTACATTAAAACTAAGAAATAGCTACATAATGCAATCATTTTATTCAGTAGGTACAAGGCAATAATAAACCTTTATTTTCCGTACTTATCTATAAAATAAAAAAATCTTCCAGCTATAGCTTAAGAAAAACTGCAACAAATACAATTACAAGATTTGAATATTTGTGTTTACTGTGTCGTAAAACAATCGGCCTTAATTCTGACATTATAACAAACGCCAGAAACCAGTTGGAATCTTAAACCTTTAAGGAACGCATTTCGTACAAAAAAGAAAAAAACGAAGTATAATAAGGTTTATAAATAAACATTAACTATTTAGTAATCTGTGGTTTTAGTCAGTCATTTGTGTACAAAAAAGTAAAATTCTGATGCCTAACGTTTGACACAATTTTTTATTCGTTTTTTAAAAATATTTTTTTAAATTTCGAAAAGACTTAAAAAAAACTTAAAAAATTATTTTCGGCTCCGGTCATAGAGGAGGAATCGAACCCTCGACCTTTGGAAGTCCGGTCCAATGCTCTGACCACTGAGCTACCGAGAACCTTAATGGAGTCGTTGAATTTTGTAAGTGCTTTTTAACGCTTTGAGCAAGCGTATGTTTTATCAATGATTGTGGGAGACACCCTCAAATCACCCGAGAGAAATTTTTACAAATATTTAACAATTGGTTCAGATTAAACAGGCTAAAATTTTATTTGTTAAGTATTTTTTTCGTTTACAACGCTATTTTTTCGGCTACGGTCATCGAGTATTTTTTTTAAAACTGAGAACAAGCATACATTTAAGCTCTGCTAGTATGTAGATGGAATTTGGGTGTTTTTTATTCTTACAGGTGACCACACATTTCAGCCTAAACTCTAAAACTCAAAGAAACACAACACAGAAAAAGTTTAAAGCTAAATCACCCTGATATTTAAAAAACAAAAAAATAACAAACATTAGGACATACATTAGGGTCAAACGTTGGGTATTAGAGTTCACTATAATCAGACCTTCGCTGGTACAGGTTTCCTGGGACACTCTGTATATGAGATTATAAATTAATGTATTTTGAAAATAAATATTTTTTCCAGGTGGTGGATGAACGTCTCAACAAGCTAGATTCACGGCTGGTTAGATTACTGGCTTGGCAACAGCTGCAACAGGTAAGTTTACAAAATGATTTAGTATTTATTCTACGAGACTAACCATTTATAGTGGACCACTGTTTTTGTGACAGTAACGGATATATGCATGCAGGAAGGTTGTACGTGTTCAAACACGTACACTCACTCAATCTATAACTCACAAGTGAGTTATAGATTTTGAAAAAGAAAACTTAAAAATAACCATTTTGTACGTGGCAGAATATAACCCGGAATATAAAGAATTAAACTTGATTTTAAGGCGCTTCCTACTGACGAAACACCAAGTACATCCAATGATTGGATTTCACCTACCTACACGAATAATGAGCCATCTCAAATTACAATAGAACATGAAAGTATTTCAATAAATAATCTATCTGATGAGACCGCTATGCCATCAAAAGCAGTTAATTAAAATTTTACTTAATGCACATTTACTAATTGTTTCTCTAAATAAACTTTTTATCTACGAAATAAAATGAGTTTTTATTGTTTTTTTATTCACAAGTGTGTTGAAAAACGTCGTATGACCGTCGTATATACCGTCCTCGACTCTCTTAAGACAATGGACTCTTACGACTCAATGGCGCCTCGACGGTAGAATCACCAATGTTACACACTAGTACAATAATGTACTATTATGGGCTTAGGCCACACCTGCCTGATACTATCGCCGTGATTCGCGAATTTCAGCGATCGAGACGAGATGATCGGTAGCTGTCAGAAGAGAGTTGTGGCAACAGACAGTTGTAAGTACGGTCTGAGACTTAGATCCGACTTACCTGTTATTTACTATTGTCAATTATTTATTTTTGCTATTGTGTTGTTACCTTATGGCCGGTTTTAATATCTTGTCTACCGTTTACTAAAAGTAAATACAGTACCATTCATAGAAAAATCTGAAATCTCAGGAATTTTAGACTGACAGTTATTTAACTTTCAGTCAACGGTAGATAGGATTTGGAGACTTGCCATTAAAGGTTTTTTTAAGGGGAGTTTGACCAAGTTTGACCTCTGTCTGTGAGTTTTTTTGTGTGTCTGTCTGTGGCAATGTGGCCCCCGAACAGATGGATTGATTTTAAAGTTTTTTTTACTACAACGTTCATTTCTTTGTACGGCATTCACATGTTTTTCGACGTTCGTTTGATTTTACGGCAATCACTTGTTTTTCATCATCATTTCGAAAACGAGTAGGACTAGAAGCTTCACTCAATGATACTGCCGACATTATAGTTAATAATTTATTGCACAACTATACCTAAATGTGTACCCACAAGGAAAGATTGTTAACGTTTAAAAAAAGTGTATCTTACAGGAACAAAAGCGGAAGTGTATCTACGAGGAAAGTGTGAATGAGCTGGTGGTGGTGGTATTATAAAATATAATGCGGACTGTAGTTTTAACATAGGTTTATTGGTAAAGGTGTCAGTACAAGAGTCGGATAGACGCGGGTGATTTACGCGTCGCTCGGTGGTTAAGTGGTGGCCGTCGCCCCTCGCTGCGCCGCTCGCGCCCGATGTGTCATCATCTGCCCGCGCGCATCGCGCGTGGACAAGTGTATCTTAGAGGAATGATTCCTTCCTGGCTCATTCGGCGGTTTCTATCCCCAGATATCATGGGGCGAGCAATGCATCGGGTCGTGGTCGCGCTGCGGCGTGTCGCGGCGCGTGTCGCTAGCGGTGCGCACGGCCATCGCGCGCGCGGCGCTGGAGCTGCGCGGCGACCGGCTGCCGTCGGCGCTGCTGTCGGCGGCCGACCGCAGCCGCATCGCGCGCGCCGTGTGGGGCCCGCCGCCCGCCGCGCCGCGCGAGCCGCCCGCGCCCTCGCCCGCCGCGCCGCACGACGCCTACGTGCGCGCCACGCTCAGCGCCATCGCCGACCCGGGACTGTGAGTGGCATGCTTCTCCTTTTTTAGGGTTCCGTACCTCAAAAGAAAAAACGGAACCCTTATAAGATCACTTTGTTGTCCGTCCGTCTGTCGAGACCGTTTTTCTCAGGACGCGTGGAGGTCTCAAATTTGAAATTTCTATATGATACCTAGGTCTACTGTCCCTGGAAGCTGTAGAAAAATCAACCTTCTAAGTCAACGCAATCAAAAGACCATTACAACCATTTAGGCCGCAAATTTCCGCAAATTTTCGAAAGTCGCACGGGAATCAAAACCTACAGGGTACTTCCCGTAAAATTAGAATTTTGAAATTTAGTACGAAGCTACGTCTTAAAGTTCAAGTTTAAAGTTAAGTTTCATCATATTAAAAAAAAAATATTTTTGGCAATTTTGAAAATTTCAAAGTTACTACTCCTTATCTCATGAACACGTTGAGATATTAAATTAAAATTTATATTAAATACTTAAGTCTTGTACGAGCAAGCAACGTACAGTTTTAGTTAAGTCATCAATTTACACGTTGACCTCATTTACCTGTATTCATCATTTTTCACTCGATCAAATCAGTTCGCATTTAGCCATCAAGAGCGCCGCGCGTACTCATTCATTTTATCATAAGTTCCTTTTGTACCAAGTTTTAGTCTCCAAATATACATCAGTTTATCATAATCAAGTTTTATCATTTATCAAATTTGTTTCGGTTCACCCCGAACATTGGTCCTTCGGGCCTTCCGTAAAAGGCGGGATCATAACGCGTTTGTGGACTTACATGTGACCTGAACACGTGTCGTCGGTTCCGCTGAACCTATTGGAAGGATAGTGCACGTGTAGTGTACACCACGTAGTGATAGTGTTGCTGTACAAACCAAGGCACGGCGACGCGTCGCACAACCAGATCAACCAAGGTGTGCCATCAAGAAGCACACCTAGTACCAAAACACCAAGGTTTTCGGTCATCAGCAGCCAGCCGGTGACGGGGGCGACCACGAGCAGTCTCCTCTTGCATCAGCTATAAGCACCTGGAGTATCAAGACCTCCACCAGATCATCATCATTATCAAGTAAGACCAATCCTTTTTATTCTTCATAACCATGGCGAATTTCGAAGATATCATGGCCAATCAACAACAGCTGGCTTCAGGCATTGAGCAAGTCTGGACCAACTTCAAGAAAGATGGTTCAGAGAGAAAGACGCCAGAGTATTTACAACGCCGTGTAGAAGTGTTAGATACATACTGGGTCGATTTTGAAAACAATCATTCAAGGTTATCAGAGTTCGGTATAGATGCTCCTTACTTCGAACATAAGGATTACGAAAGAGTAAGGGAGAGATATCGTTCAATCAGGGCAAGTATATTAGATTATAAGCCAACCGGGGTCAGCGAAGAAAGGCCTGGCCCTTCGGTGCTAAAACCGGCAACATTTAAGGCAACCACAAGCGATCATAAGCAACCGTCGGCGATACCAAGGTCAGCCGATACCTATCAACCATCGCCGTCATCAAGAGCAACGGCCAGTAGAACAGAAGACATGCTCAAAAAACAACAAAGTAATTTCAAGGCTTTCCATCGCTGCGTATCTACCATAGACCTAGAAACCATGTCAGAAAAATGGGAGTTTGACGACATCCTTCGCACTCTCCAGGCTCGTTGGGCGACCATTGATGCCCTACACTGGGAGCTGGACAGCGAATTGGACGAGTCAAATAAGAAGTACGAAGAAGCATTTTCAAGTTACGAAAGGGAGTACACCAGAATCAAGAAAGAAATCAACAAGAAAATGTGGTCTATGGCGCACAGGGAGAAAGCTACTCCTCAAATGGAGATACCTACCTTCAGTGGAAATTACAACACCTGGATTTCATTCAAGGACCTTTTCACTGAAATCATTCACAGTAACCCATCCATGTCCAGTGCACAGAAGATGCAGTATCTTAAAACCAAGGTCAGAGGCGAAGCTGAAAGGTTAATTCATCATCTATCTGTAAGCTCCGACAACTACTCTACCTGCTGGGAAATTCTAAACCAAAGGTATAACAACAAAAAGTTGCTGTTTACTTCACAAATCAGCACATTACTTAACCTCCCGACTGTCCAAACTCAATCTCTAAATCATATAAAACGCATGCATGACACAACTACAGAATGTCTCAATGCTATCAAGAACCTAGGAGTCGACATTACTTCATGGGACCCCTTGATTGTGCACATTCTGTCGCAAAAGCTAGATACAGAGTCATTTACAGACTATGTTGAATCAGTGAAGCAACCAAGAGAGCTACCAGTGTTAAAAGAGTTTCTAGACTTTTTAGAGACGAAGTTTACCAGTCTAGAATCATCATCACGTAGAAAACAAGACAACTCTACGCCTAAATATCAAGGTAACATCAAACATAATAATCCGTATCATAAACCTACGTTCAATAAGAGTGCATTCACTTCGAGTGTGAATGCACAATCTCCTACACAACCCCCTAGCAACAAGGCAGGGCCAGCAGCAGTTAGATACAGGTGTTCAATTTGCAAAAGCAATGACCATGGAATATATTTTTGTCAAAAGTTCTTAGAAATGACGGCGTTCAACAAGCGTAAAACCGTCAATAAATTTAATCTGTGCCAAAATTGTCTCAATTATCATCCTGGAAAAGCATGCCTATCAGATCATAGATGTCGAAAATGCAATGAAACTCACAATAGTTTATTGCACGAGGCATTTACGCAATCATGTAACACGATAACAGAAGCGGCGGCGGCCGCGGGCGCGGGGAGTGCAGTTACCACGAATGCAAACTCAGGAAAACAGGTAAAAAGTAGCTCACACGTGTCGCTGCCGAACGAACCAATTGAAATATTGTTGCCAACCGCTATTATCAAGCTACAATCATCGGACGGCTCTTATCATACTATGCGAGCTCTTCTAGATCAGGGATCCCAAGTCTCTTTGATCACTGAACACGCAGCCCAGTTATTGCAGTTACCAAGAAAAAGATGCATGGGAGTGATATCTGGTGTCGGTGATAAAGAGAGCAGCTGCAAAGGGATGATGAATATAAAATGCATGTCAGCTATTAGCGATTTCACATTCGAAACTGACGTGTTTATCATGAAAAGCCTAACCAAAAACTTGCCAAGCTGTTCATTTTCAAAACCTGATTGGTCGTATCTTGACAACATCAAGTTAGCAGATCCAGAATTCTACGTCAACCGCCCTATAGATATCTTATTAGGCGCCGACGTCTATTCCATCATTTTATTAGACGGCATCTGTAGAGTAAATTCAACCTTGCCGACCGCCCAACAAACACGATTGGGTTGGATATTGAGTGGCAATGTTAAAACATATCAATGCAACATAGTATTACACAGTCTCGACGATATTCAACAGTTTTGGGATATCGAAGATATTTCAGAACCATCTAACGTATCATCTGAAGACCAGCGATGCATTGACTACTATGAAGCTACCACGACTAGGCATGAAGACGGCAAATATATCGTTAGATTGCCCTTGAAACCAAATTATCAAGAAAATTTGGGCGAATCAAAAAACAAAGCAATCGGTCAATTTTATTCATTAGAACAAAAACTTAATAAACAGGCGGAAATTGCGCAAGATTACAAGAAATTTATTAGTGAATACATCGAGCTCGGTCATATGAAACCTGCCACTATCGTCAGCGATTTGACACCACAATGCTATTTACCGCACCATTGCGTCACGCGATTAGAATCATCGACGACGAAACTTCGTGTAGTTTTTAATGCGTCCGCAAAAACTTCGAGTGGCTCTAGTTTAAATGACGTAATGTGTCGAGGCCCCAACTTGCAACAAGATCTGCAAAGTCTCATAATCAAGTGGAGACAATACAAATTCGCCTTTACTGCCGACATAGAAAAAATGTTTAGGCAAATATGGCTAGACGAGCAAGATCAACCATTACAGAAAATATTTTGGAGAGATAATGAAACAAGCCAATTAAAAGTTTACCAGCTGACTACAGTGACATATGGAACAAAAGCGGCACCTTTCTTGGCAATGAAGACTCTTAAGCAGTTGGCCAATGATGAAAGGGCGAACTTTCAAGACAGTTCGGCGCCCAGCGTTCTAGAACAGTGCTTCTATATGGACGATCTGATTCATGGCCAACACTGTCTGGAAGCTGCGATACAACTTAAACAAGATTTAATCAAACTTTTACAATCTGGCGGATTTAACCTAAGAAAATGGAAAACCAATGCACCGGAGTTGCTTGACTGCAGCGCTGAGGAAAATAATCAAGACATTTTCGACTTCAAACAAGCTGAGTCAACGAAGACCTTAGGGCTCGGGTGGAATTCCAAAGATGATCATTTTACATTTCAATCAATAATGAACAACAACACAGCTAGACCGACTAAGAGATTACTTTTATCAGATATATCCAAACTATTTGACCCGTTAGGCTGGCTCGCACCTATCACAACAAAATTAAAAATCATATTTCAAGACATCTGGAAGACTAATATTCAGTGGGACGAGCAAGTACCTGCGGACATTTGCGAAGAATGGATCAAGATCAGATCAGATATAGATGCTATCCGTGACTGTGTAGTGCCAAGATGGCTAGGCACAATTGATCAAGATTGCATAGAGCTCCATGGGTTTAGTGACGCGAGCCCAAGAGCCTATGCTTGTGTCATTTACTGTCGAATCAACTGTCAAGACAGACAATCAATAACGCTGGTGGCAGGAAAAGCAAAACTAGCTCCGCTTAACAAAGCAATATCTCTACCTCGGCTCGAACTGTGTGGGGCGGTGTTGTTATCCAAACTGATGGACAAAGTCAAGTCATGCCTCGACGGCCATATAATCAAGATCTATGGCTGGGTGGACTCCATGGCGGTGTTAGGATGGCTCCACGGTGACGCTGATAGGTGGAAACCATTCGTCGCCAATCGAGTAAACCGAGTGATATCCATAATGCCATCAGATTGCTGGCGTTATGTTAAATCAAAGGAAAACCCCGCTGACAGCGCCAGTAGAGGAACAACAGCAACAGAACTTAAACAACATCAGCTTTGGTGGCAAGGCCCCGAATGGCTATCCTCTTACCAGCCTACAGACCAGCAAAATTCAATCAAATACACAACTAATGAAGAAGCGAAAAAGAAAATGATAGTAAATGTAACTCAATCAGAAAACAAAGACAGCATTATAACAGATTTATTGACCAAAAACAGCTCATTAACCAAAACTATTAAAATATTAGGATGGATCATGAGATTTATAAAAAGAAATAATCAAAGTCAGCATTTATCATGTGAAGAGCTGCGCAAATCAAGACAAATGATCATAAAGGCAATCCAACTCAAAGAATTTACTGAAGAGGTTGCAAGTCTGAAGGCAAACAAGGCCGTCAATAACAAGAGCAAACTACTGGAATTCAATCCTTTTCTAGATGAGAATGGAATTCTACGTGTTGGTGGTAGACTTAGACACGCCAACATAGACCAAGAAACAAAACACCCTGCTATTATCCCGAGTAACACAAGATTAGCAGATTTATTGATCGACGAAGCACACGAGCTAACATACCACGGGGGTGCGCGTCTGACCACTGCATTTCTGAGACAAAGATATTGGCTCATAGGTGGGATAAGAGCCGCCAAAAAACGTCTTCGTCTATGTGTTAAATGTCGAAAACACAATCCAGATCAACAGAAACAACTAATGGGGGACTTGCCACCTGCCCGCTCTAATCCATCTCGCCCTTTTTATCACACTGGAGTGGATTACACCGGCCACGTCCTAATCAAAGCTAACAAAGGCCGCGGCATCAAAACCACAAAGGGATACGTGGCCGTGTTTGTATGTATGGCTACTAAAGCTGTACATCTGGAGCTCGTTTCCGATCTAACAGCTTCAGCATTTTTGTCAGCCTTGCGACGAATGGCTGCTAGAAGAGGTGTGCCCGGCCACATCTATAGCGATCAAGGCAGAAACTTTGTCGGGGCCGACAAAGTACTACAACAAGAGCTAGAACAAATATTAAATACAACCTGTGATCAAAATCTACTTGGACAGATAGCAAGCATGGGCATTAAATGGCATTTCAATGCCCCATCCTGGCCATCAGCGGGGGGGATATGGGAAAGCGCCGTCAAAAGCCTAAAATACCACATCAAACGAGTTATAGGTGAGCAGACACTTACGTTTGAAGAATATAGCACCATCCTTTGTCAGCTAGAGGGATGTCTAAATTCAAGGCCACTGTGCTCAGTGACAGAAGATCCCAACGATTTCGACGCCATCACCCCAGCACACTTCCTAGCAAGCGGACCTACTTTGACCATATACGAAACAGAAACCGATTTACGAACCAGGTGGCACTTAACACAAAAGATATATAAAGATATCTGGGATCGATGGTCAAATGAGTACCTAACTCTGTTAGCAGCGAGAAGTAAATGGAGAAAACCACAACGCAACATCAAGGAAAACGACGTCGTGGTAATCAGAGACGATAACATTCCTCCGGGCAAATGGCCCTTAGGGCGCGTGGTACAACTTCACCCCGGCAGCGATGGTTACGTCAGGGTTGTTACGCTTAAAACCAAGCACGGGTTTATGCAGCGACCCATTGTAAAGCTCTCCGTTCTACCGGTTAGTAACAACGATGAAGTCAACCAAAAACCATACGAAGACCAAGAAAATCAATCTCCAAAATCAAGTTCATCAACTCGCAAGAAAAAGGCTTACAGTTTCGTATCAGTAGCTACGGCATTTTTATTATTTTTTCTAACAATTATATCGCCAGTACAGTGCATGTATTAGGTCCTTACATATGAAATTGGCGTTTTGTCGTACTGGCCACTTTGATCACAAATTTTTCCTATTTGGTTAGGAATTCGAAATTCAAATTTATACAGCTATTTCCACATGTAGTTGTGTTTCGTAAACCGTCATTCATTTGTTTTTTTACTTATCTTTTTTCTGTTTGCATCGCTCAATTTACAAAATGGAAAATTTGAAATATCGCGTTATTTACGAGTACGAGTTCCACCGTGGCACCAGTGCTGCGGAAACGGCTCGAAGGGTTAATGATGTGTATGGCGGTTGTGTCGCAAAAGAAAACACAGTGCGTTTTTGGTTCCAACGTTTTCGTTCTGGAAATTTCGACCTGCAAAACAAGCCCCGTGGACGGCCGGAGACCCAAGTTGATAATGAAGAATTGAAGGCTATTGTGGAAGCGGATCCATCGCAAACCACGTCCGAGTTAGCTGCAGGCTTTGGCGTTAGTGATAAAACTGTTTTAATCCACTTGAAGCAAATTGGGAAGATTAAAAAACTTGAAAGGTGGGTTCCTCACGAATTGAGTGAAGCAAACCGGCAAACGCGCGTCAACTGCTGCGTTACATTACTTGACCGGCACAATAACGAAGGGATTTTAAATCGAATCATTACCTGTGATGAAAAGTGGATTCTCTACGATAATCGGAAGCGCTCATCGCAATGTCTGGACCCTGGCAAGCCAGCCAAAGCCTGCTCCAAGCGAAAATTGACCAATAAAAAGTTACTTGTAAGCGTTTGGTGGACTAGCGCCGGTGTCGTTCATTACAGTTTTCTCAAATCTGGCCAGACGATTACGGCAGATATCTATTGTCAGCAATTGCAAACCATGATGGAAAAGCTAGTTGCTAAACAACCAAGGCTGGTCAATCGCTCTACGCCACTGCTGCTTCACGACAACGCTAGACCACACACTGCACAACAGACGGCTAGCAAATTAGAAGAACTTCAATTGGAATCTCTAAGGCATCCACCGTACTCCCCGGACCTTGCTCCAACAGATTACCATTTTTTTCGAAATTTGGATAACTTCTTGCAAGGGAAAAAGTTCAACTCAGATGGGGCAGTACAAGTCGCCTTCAAAGATTTTATTGATTCCCGTTCGAATGGTTTTTTTAGTAAAGGGATCAATGAACTACCTATGAGATGGCAAAAGTGCATAGATTACAATGGCTCATACTTTGATTAAATAAATATGCTATATAAAAAATTTCGACTTTTTGTTCCTCCCATACAAAACGCCAATTTCATAGGTAAGGACCTAATATAACATAACACCATTACAGAATAACAGCCTCTATTTTGATAGCATTACGAACATGCATTTAATTAGAGACGACTGGCGCCTAGTTGCCTACTACGACACTCGTCCTT
Organism: Pyrausta despicata; assembly: GCA_963921415.1. NCBI lineage: Eukaryota > Metazoa > Arthropoda > Insecta > Lepidoptera > Crambidae > Pyrausta > Pyrausta despicata. The sequence goes on from OY992865.1 coordinate 1,538,174, forward strand.
ATCGGGAAGGGAACGCCACAACAAGCAAATATCTTAAGTACCTCAATGCACTGTGCTCGAGTATCAAAGAACAATGGCACTGCCGCGAGATAATGACTCAGATGCAGCACGAGTTCGCGGAACTACAATATCATAACAACATTTTAATGCATCAGAAATCCGATACGCGTTCGCGGCGCCGCCGCGGTCTCATAGACGGTGTCGGATATATTGCTAATAGCCTTTTCGGCGTATTAGATGAACGTTTCGCCGAAAAGTACGAGAAAGATATCGCTCTCATCAATGAAAATCAAAAACATTTGGCCTCCTTGTGGAAAAACCAGACTTCGGTCGTAGAAGCAGAGTTCAACCTTCTTAAGCGCACCGAGAACATTATGAACACACATCACAAAACCATCATAAATAAAATTCTCCGATTTGAAAACACAATCTATGAAGCTAGCATTGCTGTTCACAACATTTCTATCATAACCGAATTTCTCGGTACAGCAATGATGGCAAACAATCTTATAAACAGCCTCAGAAATATCCAACAAATGTTACTAGATGCGATCACAAACATTTATAACGGCAAGTTCAATTTTCACCTGTTGACGCCAGACCAGATCAGACAAGAGCTAAACGTTATAGCAGGTCAACTTCCTAAAGACTTATCTCTACCAATTGACAACAACGACTTTTCTGACATATATAATTTGTTACAAGTGCGGACACGAATCACATACAACTATATCATATTCGAGATCAAGATTCCGCTGATTAGCCGAGACATATATGAAGTTTTACGACCTATACCTATCCCTCATTTGATTGGGAACCTTAATCAACAAAACGTCGTACCTATATCAGAGTATGTAGCTATAAGCCTGAGCAAAGATGCGTTTGTGCCACTATCAGGAAAAGATTTCGACTCATGTTTGCATCGAAACTCCGAAACCATTCTTTGTCACCTTAATATGCCTATTTATCACATTCAAGATGATCAGAGCCCATGTGAGACATTGCCCAACTCAAGAAATTGTCGAACAACTATCAATTCTTGCTTTAATAAATGGAGCGAAATACATAAAATAAATACATATTTTTATTTCTGTTGCGAGCGGTGTCAGTTGAAGTTGCTATGCGAAGATCAAGTTACCGTAGTGCAATTGACCGCCGCTGGCCTGTTTAATATCGACCAAGGTTGCATTATCAAAACAGCTGATTTCTTTGTTTATTCACACAAACAAGAAATTAACAAACTCAGCATCAGTTCCAAGATACAAGCTCCAGAAATTTCGCCCATAAACCATATTTTCAATATATCTGTGCCAGAACAACCTATACCGAACGATGAAACTGATAACATGACCCATTATTGCCAATTACAAGAGATCAGGCAGCAACTAGATATTATGAAGAGCAGTGAACCCATCGCAGAGAACATATCCTATCATGATGTCCACCACTATGTGGCCATATACGTGCTCTTCGTGATCGTGGCGGGGGCCGTCGTAGCCTTCGCGTGGTGGCGCTGCAAGCGAGCGCCGGTGGCCGCGGGACCTGCGGTTCCGCAGCCGGCTACCTGTGCCAGTGTTAGTGCAGTGATGTGTAGTGTAAACGAAATAAGTGAATCAAGTGAGTTACCTAAAAGGTGTGCGCGTGTGTTAAAGCAAAATAAAAGCACATCGCCTGTGCTTCGATCAGTGTTTTCAATTCAAGACTCAAGTGACTAGAAATAAGATGAATTGTTGAATCACCTTGTAATTCGGGGTACTAATAAAATCATCTTGCATGTTAGTTTAAAAAATATATTGTTTTATCACCTTGTTAAATTTAAGATCATGCTTAACCTCTCAAGCACGGCTGATTCACATGTGAATCAAATAAGTTACCTTTGGTCAAGCACCGCTGATTCACATGTGAACTTGTGGCTTGCAGGCGAAATTTTATTTTATTGTGAAGAAACTATGTTCTAATTTTGTTTGTAATGTTCTGTGACTTATATTGTTATGAAATTCCCTTTCCAATGACGTATAAACCGTCCAAATTGAGTGAATGGAAGTGTCACTTTTGCCTTACCGAAGTTAGTTGACTTTCTCATTAGCTTGTGTTTTGCGTGTGTTGTGAAGTTTTTGCCAAAAAATACAATAAAAACAGGTTCAAGTGTTTGTTAAGTGTGTTTCAGTAAGGATTTCGATAATATTGTAAGTGTCTAAATCTTTGTGTTTTTATGTGCCGTCTCAAATTTGCCTTCTAAAAAAGCAAAATCGTGTTGTTAGTTTTTCATTTTATTCTCTTAATATAAATTTATAGATGATAATATGTTGCAATATTTTTATATCTGTATATTGGAAATTTATTCTAGATTCTGAAAAGAAAAACAGAATGAGAATTGGTTAACAAATAAGAGAACAGGAACGTTTTTTCTGACGTAACCCGTACGGCGCGATTTCGAGCGCAGAGCGCGGGGCTTGACGGATGTTCGCGATTGCGAAGCGCGGTGCTTCAGAGGTTAAATTCATCTCACTAATAATCTTACACTTTCTCCCGCCCGGGAATATGTACGAGCAAGCAACGTACAGTTTTAGTTAAGTCATCAATTTACACGTTGACCTCATTTACCTGTATTCATCATTTTTCACTCGATCAAATCAGTTCGCATTTAGCCATCAAGAGCGCCGCGCGTACTCATTCATTTTATCATAAGTTCCTTTTGTACCAAGTTTTAGTCTCCAAATATACATCAGTTTATCATAATCAAGTTTTATCATTTATCAAATTTGTTTCGGTTCACCCCGAACAAGTCTATAATACCCGTGATGGGTAAAGTTTTACTTATATACCTACAGATTTGTACGGAACCCACGGTGCGCGAGTCCAACTTGCACTTGACCGGTTTTTTTTTATTTGTTTAGTATTTTTTGCGTTTACAACGCTATGTTTTAATTTCGAAAAGACATAACACTCAAAAAATTCTTTTCGGCTCCGGTCATCGGCGAGGAATCGAACCCCCGACCTTTGGAAGTCCGGTCCAATGCTCTGACCACTGAGCTACCTAGAACCTTAATGGAGTCGTTGAATTTTGCAAGTGCTTTTTAACGCTTTGAGCCAGCGTATGTTTCATCAATGATTATGGGAGATACCCTCAAATTCTCCTTTTTTATTTGCTGTCGAAACCGTCCATCCGATCACTCCTATACAGCTACGCCAAACCGTAAACGTAAGTAGACACCTGCACCTATAGCTTGCGTCCAATACAGCTAAAAACCCCAAACCGAAAACCTAAGTAGATACCTGCATCTATAGCTTGCAAAAGCATGATTTGTCTGTCGACCGGTATTATACCCATAGTATTTTACGACCACATTCTGTGCTAAAAGTAGTTTTGGTCTGAAAGTATGCTGCAAATAACATTAAAAGAGCAGCATGTTGGTCATTGACCCCGCTGATTCATACCCTGTAGCTTGGCCGCGCGAGCGACCGCGTCCATAGCACAATTTTCGCATGACAAAGTGGGACCCGCGCGAAGTGTCCGCCAGTCGCAGTATGCATGCACAGGTCGTTGACCCCGCTGGGTACTTACTCTGTAGCTTGTACCACAGATTACTAAATAGTTACTACGTAACAGATAAATCACTCCATAGAGAAATTTCAATACCTACAGCGTTAATAGACTACTTTTTCTGCCGCGTACAAAAATGCACCTACAGCTTTGAGTATAAAGTCACTATTGCTTCGCAGCTGCGCGAGACCAAGTGACGTGAGACCTAGCGACAATCGAACTAGGGTTGACACTTTCGGTAAAAAATGATGCCCAAAATAAATATTCCACGCGGACGAAGTCGCGGGCACAGCTAGTACTAATATAATATTAGTAAGACCTTATGCATTTTAATACTTGCAGACTAGCATACCTACGTGACTTCGTCCTTTGTTGCGTTCTCAAAATTATTTTCCCAACATTTCTACAGGCTAGCAAATAAACATTAAAAAAAGAAAAGAATTAAAATAAAATATAGCTATGTATGAAGTTCTCGTTTTACATATGATACGATCTTAGTATTTAAATAAAGTTTCGTTGATAAATGTTAAAACTTTAATAAGTATCGAATTTCCGATTCTTATAATAAAATAAAAGAATAAAAGCACAAATAAATAAATAATAGAATAAAAGCACAGATTACTTATTTGGTTCGTATACGAAAACTAAATTGAACGTAAGCGTATCACGAATAATTATAGTGCGTCGTGAGCGCGTCCGACGGTTGTTCGCAGCCCACTGAATCGGCACTGCAGTCGGTGCCGGTGAGAGTAGGCTATTATCGCGCGCAAGTACATCGAGTGCGAGAGGCCTGCTTGTACGTGCAAGCCATAAACCTCTACACAGAGTAGGCTCGCGCTAGGCGACCTTCTGCCCTTTGGGCCGCATGACGCCTATTTCAGAGCGACGTTTGCGATCAGGGATTCTGATCTGAATTATGCTTTTACCACAGATTACTAAATAGTTACTACGTAACAGATAAATCACTCCATAGAAAAATTTCGATACCTACAGCGTTAATAGACTACTTTTTCTGCCGCGTACAATAATGCACCTGCAGCTCTGAGTATAAAGTCACTATTGCTTTGCAGCTGCGCGAGACCACGTGACGTGAGACCGAGTGACAATCGAACTAGGGTTGACACTTTCGGTAAAAATATTTCAACCACATTTTTCTAAAATGGTATTTGATTGACTGTTGTTGAAATAATATAACATTATTGAATAACAAATGTGAAATAAGAAATTCAGCCTGTATAAGGTATAACAAGCGAATTATGAGCTACTTAATTGTGACTCTTGCTATCTCTTTCTAAAACGAATCTGTCATTTGTGGAATCTGTCGTTTGTAGATTATTAGTAGGTACATTTCGAGAATAGGAAAATTTTATTGTCAACTACGTAGGTACCTACCTACCTACCTAGTCATTTCGCTAGTTAATTAGTCATTATTCGACTAAACCACCACGACGAGTAGGTAGGTAGGTAGGTACACACAGTTCGTAGGTGGTGCGCAGCCCATAAAAAGTAGACTTATAGGTATAATACGTACTTAGGTATTATTTCGATAAAATTACTGGCTGCTATTTATTTCTTTTTCTAATTTTGAATTTCGAATGACACACAGTTCGTAGGTGGTGCGCAGCCCATAAAAAGTAGACTTATAGGTATAATACGTACTTAGGTATTATTTCGATAAAATTACTGGCTGCTATTTATTTCTTTTTCTAATTTTGAATTTCGAATGTTAACTTTTAATTCCTTTGATTTTCAAATTCATTTCTTTAAATTTTCTCGTGATGGAGAGAACAAAAGAATTGCGTGCGACCGTGATTTCGCTATTTAAGGCGGGAAAAAAACCAATGAAGATTTTCCGTGAGGTGAAAACTTTTGGTGTGAGCCGTAACTTCGTGTATTTACACTATTAAACGATACAAGGAGACAAGTTCTTTGCAAGATCGCCAAAGGAGTGGTCGGCCGCGCTCTGTAAGGACGCCTGCGAACATCAAAATCATCCGAGAGCGACTTCGCCGAAATCCATGTCGAGCTCAGAAAAAACTAGCTCTGCAGACTAATATTTCGCGCGTTTCAGTCAACAGAATACTGAAATATGATCTTAAGGTGAAGGCGTATAGCCGTAGGAAAGTTCATTTTTTAAACGATCGCCTTCGTAAATTGCGACGCGAACGTTGTCCAATACTGCTTAGGAGACACGATGCGAGAAAAATACTCTTTATCGATGAGAAAATCTTTATTGTCGCAGAAAAGTTTAACCGACAAAACAATAAAGTGTATGCAAAAAGTAGCAAGGACGTCCCAGCTTCAGCACGGAATGTCTCGCGTACTTATCATCCGGCTAGTGTGATGGTATGGTGGGGAGTTTCGTATGAAGGTGTCACTCCACTCCATTTCTGTCAACAAGGCGTCAAGGTGAAAGCCAAGAACTATCAAACTGACATCTAAGAGCCTGTTGTGAAACCCCTGTCCCTTACTTTGTTTCACAACAAGGATTGGGTTTTCCAACAGCACTCAGCGCCATCCCATAAAGCAAAATCCACCCAAGCGTGGTTGAGGGAAAATGTGCCGGCCTTCATCGCGGCGAACGAATGGCCCTCTTCCAGCCCCGACCTCAACCCGCTGGATTATGCTTTATGGGCTGAGCTAGAGCTCAGGGCCTGCCGGAAGTCCCACACAAACTTGGAGTCACTGAAGCGAGCTCTTGTCCGAGAAGCAAAGCGAATCCCGCTGGAAAAGATTCGTGCCGTCATTGATGACTGGCCAAATCGTCTAAGGGCCTGTATTAAAAACAAGGGTGGTCATTTTGAATAATAATAATTATTTTTTGTTTATTCTTATCTACTAATTGTTTACTGAAAATTTTAGAAATTTAAGTTAATTATAAAAAAAGTTATGCAACTTTTATTTCGTCTCAAAACTTATGCACACACGAGGTATAGTGCGTCGTGAGCGCGTCCGACGGTTGTTGGCAGCCCACTGAATTCGCACCGATGTCGGTGCGGGCGAGAGTAGGCTATTACCGCGCGCAAGTACATCGAGTGAGAGAGGCCTGCTTTTACACAATTGGACTTGTTACCTACACCTTTAGACTACCTTAGACACTGTTAGAGACTCTATATTCCCCCTATTGACCACACCTTTAGAATATGTAAATTTTTGTTGCTGGATGAATAATTATCAGCGATCACAAGCAATGCGTTGGTCATCGATCACCCCCGATGTCTCACGTTTCTCATGTCACAGCTGTCACACCTACTGTGTTTGGAACACACTTATATACACACACATTTATATTTATTTATATATATAAAAATGAAACCCGTTTTCCTTGGTCACGGCATCACGCGTGAATGGCCGGACCGATTTCACTAATTCTTTTTTTGTTGTATTTGTTATTATTAGGAGAAGGTTCTTACGGAAAAAAAGATTAAGAAAATCTCTCAGAAATATTGAAAAATATACATTCAATTTTGTATATTTTAAAAAACGCGCGTAACTAATGTCAATGTCATTCGATGACATTGTTCAATCATTGCAACGCTAAGGCGGTACGAAGTTCGCCGGGTCAGCTTAATATTTATGTAAACACACTTAATATGATATGATTTTGTTCCAGTAACGGCGTCGGCGACATCATCGGCTCGCCCATAGCGATGCGTCGCTCGTGCATCACCATCGGCAGCGACAGCGGCTGCGACGTGCGGCTGCCGCGCTCGTGCCGTAGAGCCTCGCCGCACCACGCCACCATATTCATGGACGAGGTATCTGTCCCACTGTAGTCCTATAATACTATATACACACATACATCATCTCAAGACTAACCACTATTACCTACCTATTATTTTTAGGGCTTAACTGAGCTCAAAAAGTTTTTTTTCGGTTAGTGTACTGCCAATAGGTCATTGACCCCGCTGGGTTCGTATTCTGTAGCTTGAACGCGCGAGCTAACGCGTTTTCAAAAGTCGACAACACGATTTTGACGTGACACAGTAGGACCGTGCGTAGTGTCAGTGTGATGCGGCGAGCGTGCGTAGGTCATTGACCTCGCTGGGACGCTACGATAAGGTATAAACAGATGTTCAAATGTAGTTGTTCAAACATCGCGATGCGTCGCTCGCGCTTCACGATCGGCAGCGACAGTCGCTGCGAAGTGCGGCTGTCGCACGCGTGCCGCAGGGCCTCGCCGCATCACGCCACTATATTCATAGACGAGGTATCTGTCATACTCTAGTCCTATAATACAATACAGGGTGTCCCAAAAAATCATAAATTTTGAGCATACCTCTTGCTGTTGTGTGTACAAATGAGCAGATATTATTTTGATTCTTCTGGTCTTCTAGAATATTTTACAAGAAGAATAAGAATTAGAAATAATTTAGAGTAAATATCCTTGTTTAGAGAAGGAATCCTTGTAAATTAAAATAAGTTTTGATTGATGTAATAAATAAATAAAATAAAAAACTGCTCATTTGTACACATAGCAACATGGGTTTGCCAAAGCAACACCTCTGAACAAAACGACAGCAGTATAAGGATTGGTCACTATTCGTTCCCAGGTGACGCGCCACTTCGAGCTGATCAACTACTCGGAGTGGGGCACCGTGGTGAACGGCGTGACGTACGCGTGCGACGTGGCCGCCGCGGGCGCAGGCGACGACCAGCAGCCGAGCGCGCTGGGGGACCTCGGCGGTAGGAGGCCGAGGCCGACGCACAGGTAAATTAATGAATAAATAAATAAATATTTCACTACAATCACACCAATTCTCTAGTCCCAAATTAAGCTACGAGGCTTGTGCTATGGGTACTAGACAACGGATAAACATTCTTAAATACTTTTTTTTTGTAAATTAATACATATTATACATAGAAAACACCCAGACCAGTGCAAACACACATGTTCATGCACACTTATGCTTGTGCTGTGCGGGGATCGAACCCGCGACCCTTGGTTTAGAAGTCCGACCTGTGGACCACTGCACCAAGAGGTCGTCAAAGATGATGATGAAGAAGATGAAGATGATGACCGTCTTGTAAATTTGTCTACTTCTAATTCCAGAATCAACGGCTCCCTGACGGTGGGCGGGGCGGGCGGGGCGGGCGGGGCGGGCGGGTGCCGCTGCGGGGAGCGGGCGGGGCGGGCGGGGCGGGCGGGCGCGTGGGAGGGCTCGGCGCTGGTGCCGCACGCCGCGCTGCTCGTGTTCGGCTGCGCGCACTACGTGTTCAGCATCACCGACGCCACGCCCTTCCCCTACGAGGACATGCCCGACGAGCCCGCCTTGTAGTGACAAACTTGGATAACAGATGGCGCTGTGTGTGTGTTGAATCGCGGTTCGTAGTGAATGACGTTTGAATCAGACTTATGTGTTAATAGAAAAAATCTAATGTTTGGTATGTATGGTACAGTCGCTATCAGATAATTTCATCAGATATTATTGGTTATTTGTATATTCAGAAGTTATCTTTGGTGTAACGGTCAAGTAGTTGACTATTAACCAGGAGGTCGCGGGTTCGATCCCCGCACTGTAAAAACGTTTGTGTGCATGTACATGTCTGTTTGTACTGGTCTGGGTGTTATATGTATTTGATTAAGTTTATTTGTAATACCACTGTAGATTCTGATATCTGTGACACAAGTGCTTAAGCTACTTACCGCAGAGTCGAGAGTTGTTGTATATTTATTTATTTATTAATGCCTGGCACCTGCTCAGTTATTAATGTTAAATTAGTTATTAATTAACAGTTACTTGAGTTGAACAGAACATATTGATATTTAATTTGTTCAAAAGTATATGGCGACCTCTGCCGTTCGCCATCACAAGCGCATGCCGAACGGTGGCAAGCATGATAGCGAGCGCTAATACAGCTCCATAGCCTAGATGGCGCTTTTAGCTTAGTACCGCACATGAACCGCGGCATTTAAGATTTAGATTCTGATTATTATAGATAGATAAATTAAGATAATGTCAATCGGACCTCGCTCCCCGACCATAATACCCGGTCGATAGGAAGCGCTTCCCTTTAGCTTCCTATCTCTAAATCAGTTGCGCCAAAAGTATGTGGTCACCTTGTCTGCTACAATATATCTGATGGCGACTGTATACAGCATTGACTAATTATCTGTATAATGGCTGAATCAGCCGAAGCAGTGAATCTTTATGCCCAACGAAGCGTTTAGATTTACTGACGGTAGGCTCTTCCCGTGTGGGGATATGCCAGAGGAACCTGCATTGTAACGATAAAATGTGTATTGAATTAAGGTTTAATATGGTTCATAGTGAAGCTGTTGTGACGCACGAATTAAAGATCTATCTTGTCTGGAGAACTTTTGTAGAACTTACTGGGTGTAATCAGTGATGACTGTTCGCGTATATAACATCGCGGCTGATAGCTGAGCTGTTTGAATTTTTGTAAGGACAAGTGATTTTAAATTAAAAACCGCTGATGAGAATGTTCGTTAGAGCTGATGATGATCCAAAGACTGTCTTGCTACATGTACTTTAGAAACAATTGTTTGGTTTAAATAAATGTCCTTGTCAGTCAAAAGCTGAAAAAGAGAATTATTTTGAAAAAACTAGAGCTGGAAGTCGCAGGATTTACGAAAAAACTTACAATGTCACACAGAAGATGCACCTAAGTGGCCAGTGCGCCAGTCGACAGGTTCAGTCGCTCGTAATCTGTCGAAGCGACATCTCCTGAGGATGCCACGTGTAGTGGCGAAACGCGTCGAGTGTTTTGTTGGTGTCAGTGTTGTGTTTTCAGGTGCATCTTCTGTGCCACGGTGTGAGTTGTATTGTAAGTCTCTAGTTTTTTCACGTTACAGTTGGATGCATTTGGGTTCCTGCGCTGGCGTCGTTTAGTGGAAACCTAAAGCACTAAATTCTCTTTTTTAGCTTTAGTCATGGGATTTCCGCAAAGTAATGCCTGATTCCATCAACTATATACTTGTCAGTCGACAAGGACATTTATTAAAACCTAACAATTTTATGTATAAATTTTAAGCATTCGACGCTATTTTCGCATGCCTTAGATATAACATACGTTGGGTATTATTTAACACGCGTGCTGTCGCATCAACTAGGTATTTATATTGTTATATTAGACAATGATTTGTTTACAAAGTAGTATCGATAAGGTGAACAATTTTACAGATTAAAATTGTTTTAGATGTAATTATCTGAATAAATTTATATCACAGTACCTACTGCCAATATATAGGAAAAAAATATAGGAGACACTCTCTTAAATTATTTTTAGCTGTATAACTGATTTTGATGTTGTAGATTGATTTCAAGAAATAGATTTATGACATAAGATGCTGTATACTTTGAATTTCTTTTGAAATTATAATTAATTATTGACAATACCATAAAACTGCTGTCTTCATAACTTTCTGTAATGTCAAGCTAAGGATTTTATATTATTGTCTTTTTCAACTGTCTGTTCCTTTAGAAATAAATATAAAAATGTTATCATAATAATATTGTGTTGATCACGCTGGTTTCATACCGATACGTTTAATATAAGTTTGTCTGTTGTAGAAAAGTTTTTTATTAAAAATTTAAGTTCGAAATATACTAAAATACACTTTCGTCTATTTTAATAAAAATAGGCATGTGAATAAAAATAAAATTGTTAATTAAACATTTATTATCCTAATCATCGCAATCATCAGGGTCTGGTTCCTCGAAATCTCTTATCTTCACATCAGCGTCTTCTCCATACTGTATAATGTTGTCTATGGTCAGAAGGATGTTCTCTATGCTCTCCTCTTCCTTTATGTTCAGCGGGTAGAACCTCACCAGGCTGAAGTTGTCTATGACTTCACCTATGGCTTCTGTGAGTTTCGCGTACTTTTCGTGCCATTTAGATTTCGCGTTCCTCATGTCTGCTAGGAGGATGTGCGGATCTGGTTCTAAGTAACTGAAAAAAAATGAAGATATTAGCTTTCCGTTAGTGGCATCGTCCGCGTGGAATTTGGTAAAGCAAATTTTCGCTCCTGTAGTGTGCTGTTACCGTATAACTAACACGCACACACTCTTCCCCATCTTTAGTAAATAAACGCATTACTATTATAATAAATGCTACTTAGACCGCAGTCAGTATCTTATTTCCCGTCGCCCTAATCACGACATTGCACTCCAATCTCCACTCTATACAGGATGTCCCAAAAAGAGTGTTACAAACTTATGGAGATGATAGACTATTGAATGACTATTTATAAAAAAACACTTTAGTAAAAGTACCACCATTTCAGAGATATAGAATAGATTTTTTGCATGTTTATTTTAAAATCTCAAATTTTGAGGCTACCTCTTCTTGCTGAATGTACCAAATTTCATCCAAATCAGTTTAGTAGTTTATCGTAAGCGTGAAAGCGTAACAAATAGACACGAGTTTTGTTTGCATACATTTACCTAAATAAAATTAAAAACGAAAAAATTGGGTAGTGAAAAAAAGGACAAAATACTGATAGCCATTTCCAAATTTTTTCCAAAACATAGAAATCAATACTAACCCATCTAGTTGACTTCTCGCCGATTTGCTAAGGAGATCCATCTTGGTTAGTATATTTACATGTGGCAATTCTAAATTTACCATCACACTGAGAGCAGCCATTGTTCCTGCAAATAAAAAACATTAATATTAAATCCAATTTAAGTCATTGGTAATTTCATTAATGTAAAAAAAGTTTAAAAACTAAAAAAACACGTTTTTATTGCTAACTAAAAAAGGTAAAATAATTTCTGAGTACACGGAATTTATATTTATTTATTTTATTTTATTTTACTTTATTGGCATACACAACAGGTAACAATCAACAGTATCAAGCATGTAGGTAACTAACTTAAGTAGAGAACTAGATTGCAACCTAAAAACGTGTATACACAGCATTAACAGGCAATACGTAAACAAAACACTACATAGCAATCAGTTTACAAAGACAATAATAATTTATGTTGAATTAACAGACAAACATGAAGAAAAGAAAGGTAATAGTTATAATTGCAATGCTGTTTAAAGTCAAAACATATTGTTTTAAACAGAAACATTTAAAGAAGGAAGCAGGTAACTCAGTGGAGGATACGTCTGACGTTGTATCTAAATGTAACATATTTGGAGTTAAAAATATCAAGATTGTCACTCTGTACCAATTCGTTGTAAAGACGACACATCCGCACCACGGGATTATAATACGATGTGTTGTTACGAAAGATGTCCAGATGAGTAATAAGCGTATGGTGCACTTTATGACGTTTTCATACTTCTCTTTTTATAGTTGCCAATAATAGGATGATTTTCACATACTACTATACCAAGAACCCCACGCTTTTTACTCTACTGTAATATAAATTCTGTGTACTCAGAAATTTATTCTTTTTATTAGTTAGCAATAAAAGCGTGTTTTTTTAGTGTTTAAACTATTATTTATTTTTATTTTTTTAGTAAATTAGGATAATGTAAAATTCTTATCGAATTATTGCATTTTCATCGGTACTTAATACGTGTGCAAAGTTTCAACTTAATCCCATTTCTGGAAGTTGGTAAAAATTGAGCTCAAAAATTCTGTTACATATATTCATCCATACATACATACACCCTGATCTAATAAAAGCGTGTAACAAATAGGTTTATCTTGCGTGTTATATTTTCATTAAAAGAATATACAAAAAAAAACTAGTTACTTTTCAAAGGTAAAAGTAAAATGCGTCATCTTCTCAAACAAGTTTTAAGTGCAATCTTAACCACCTTAAAGCCCTGATCAACTGACTATCACTACATACCTGAAAGGAACTTCGCTCCGTCCACCATAAACTGTGAATCCACCATGAAGACGACACAGATCCTGAAGTTCCACTTTTGCAGCTGGTCGACCAGTGTCCTCATGACTGGTAAGTGTGTGTACAGTTCAATCTGTCCGGGGCAGTCAAACAAGATGTAGTCATCGTCAACATCACCCAGCTGTTCTTCTAGCCAGTCGCAGTTCTCCAACAGTGTCCTGTAAGTAGGTAGTTCTTCTTCAATAAAAAATCGAAATGGCTCATTTATGTTTCTTGTTCTGTAAGTAAACCCAAGATAGGGTCAAAATTACATAATTGGCTAAATAAACATGTAATTTTTTCCATTAAGGCTTTCTTGGATTTGTTTAAAGGACAAGAAACATAAACGGATGTTGAATTTTTTTCGATGAGGAGTGTCAGGTCAAGCAGGTCAGTGAATGAAAATGTTTTTTTTTAAAACAGGTATAATAGGAGGTATAACAGGAGTCTTCTGAGCAATTATATAGACAATAACCACAATTTGGATGTCCAAAAATGATTTGAGTTGGCATTTCTTGCACTGAACAGGGAACAACAAAGTAACCCATAAGGGCTAACTCATAAACTGCAAAGTGCAACTCTTAAACATTAAAACTGCAAATTAGATTTAGATACTTGTGTATTTTGTGGTTTTTTGTGGTGGTGGTTTTTTTTTACATTTTAAAGTGGTGCTTAGTTATGTATGTTGTTTCTTAAGGAAGAGGAATAAGTCTAAAGGAAATATTTAGCTTCTGTTTCCAAAGAGTAGCTTAGATTTTAATGTTACCAACTATGGTGGTGGTGGTAATACTTACTCGATACAAAACACTAGACCCCCATTAGGTCCGAACTGCAGCTCGTCATCTTCCATAGCATCGTCTAAGTGAATCAGCTCTCTAATGTCCACCAGCGGCTCATAGTCAAAGTGCTCCGCAGCAGGGTCCAAGTTTACGACCTCTATGATACGCTTGGTGTCGCTTGCATGCTTCACTAGTGTAGAGCAGTATGTTGACTGGGGATGGTAAAAATATAACTTATAGTGAGAGAATTAATATTTAAGCCAATGTACTTGAACTGTAAGAGTGCTAATATTTGTTTTGAATGAAAAAAATATTGATTTTAGGGTCAGAGTGTGACAGTTGGTAAGTGTTAATGTATATACACCTTGAACCTCTGGCTAAGGGTCTAGTGTGTTTAATTATTTTTAAACAAGGTAATTAATGCGTCTGATTCTTCATTTTACTTTTGTGTTTAGACATAGTGCAGAAATAAACACAACTTTTCAGACCAGTTTTTGTGTAAAAATGGAAAATAGTACCAAGTAATACACATGTGCATTTTAAAGACTTACTTTTCCACTACCAGCAGGTCCTACCACCAACTGAGCATACCGCATTTTTGTTTATTTTGAGTGTAAACAACACGTAAACTAATATACAAAGAGGTTATGTTGCAATGCGTGAATCTTAGTCCTGCAACAAATATGTAGTTCTTATTGTTTCATACATGCTCCAACTAATGAATTTGACTTGTTCTTGTCTTCTGAATCAAGAACGGGTGTTTGTTTTGTCTAAAATTATGTTTTTTTGTTTTAATACCTCGCTTCGCTCAGTTTGCTGTTAAAAAACTGTCAAACCCTAATGTCAATGTCACTAGTCGCTGTCAGCTACCATGACAACTTCTTTTTAACACGCGATGATAATGAATTTAAAAGGTTAGTATTATCAGCATTGCCAACAGAAATAACAACGATAAGTTTTTAATTAATAACTGGCATCTTGTAAACATTAAAAATATTTAATGTTTTTTTATTTTTTTATTGTTTTTATGTCAATACAACTGACAAAAACAATCATAAATCAAATTTAGAGGTGAAAGTTAAAATTGCATTGGGCGATAAAGCTTAAAAAAATACAATAATGCCAGCGGTAGGAATCGACTTAGGAACAACATATTCTTGCGTAGGAGTGTGGCAGCATGGCAATGTTGAGATCATTGCCAACGACATGGGCAACCGCACCACCCCGTCCTACGTCGCGTTCACCGACACCGAACGCCTAATCGGCGACGCTGCCAAGAACCAAGTCGCCCTGAACCCGAACAATACCATCTTCGACGCTAAACGCCTCATCGGACGCAAGTTTGATGACCCCAAGATCCAACAAGACCTCAAACACTGGCCATTCAAAGTCGTTAATGACGGCGGAAAGCCAAAGATCCAGGTAGAGTACAAAGGTAAAACCAAGCGCTTTGCACCAGAAGAGATCAGCAGCATGGTACTGACCAAGATGAAAGAGATAGCCGCAATATATCTGGGCAAGGCTGTCAAAGACGCCGTCATTACCGTCCCTGCTTACTTCAATGACTCCCAGAGGCAGGCAACAAAAGATGCTGGGGCTATCGCAGGGTTGAATGTTTTGCGTATTATCAATGAGCCTACAGCCGCTGCTTTAGCGTATGGACTTGATAAGGATCTCAAGGGAGAAAGGAACGTGCTAATTTTTGATCTCGGAGGTGGGACTTTCGATGTCTCCATTCTTACTATTGATGAAGGGTCGCTTTTTGAGGTCAAAGCGACTGCTGGTGACACACATCTCGGCGGAGAAGATTTTGATAGCAGATTAGTTAACTTCCTTGCTGATGAATTTAAGAGGAAGCATAAGAAGGACTTGAAGAATAACCCAAAGTCTCTTCGTCGCTTGCGCACCGCTGCAGAAAAAGCAAAGCGAACGCTGTCTTCGAGCACTGAAGCGAGCGTTGAAATCGATGCTCTGTACGAAGGAATCGACTTCTTTTCGCGCATTTCGCGAGCTCGCTTTGAAGAACTTAACGCGGATCTTTTCAGAACAACATTAGATCCTGTTGAGAAAGCCCTAAAGGATGCTAAAATGGACAAAGCTACTATTCACGATATTGTTCTTGTTGGAGGATCCACACGTATTCCTAAAATTCAGAGTCTACTCCAGAACTTCTTCAATGGTAAGAAGCTGAACTTGTCAATCAATCCTGATGAAGCAGTAGCATACGGCGCTGCTGTGCAAGCAGCTATTCTTAGCGGGGAACGTCACTCAAAGATCCAAGATGTCTTGCTTGTCGATGTTGCTCCCTTGTCGCTAGGAATCGAAACTGCCGGCGGGGTCATGACTAAAATTGTAGAGCGCAATGCCAAGATTCCCTGCCACCACTCAAAGACGTTTACCACCTACTCTGACAACCAGCTTGCGGTGACCATCCAGGTTTATGAAGGCGAACGTGCGATGACTAAAGACAACAACTTGCTTGGGACTTTTGACTTGACCGGTATACCACCAGCGCCCCGTGGGGTTCCCCAAATCGATGTTGCTTTCGACTTGGACGCCAATGGTATCCTGAACGTATCTGCTAAAGAGAATAGCACAGGGAAGAGCAAAAACATCGTGATTAAGAACGATAAAGGCAGATTGTCCCAGGTCGAGATTGACAGGATGTTATCTGAAGCTGAGAAGTATAAAGACGAGGATGATCGTCAGAGAGAGAGGATGGCGTCCAGGAATAAGTTGGAGACGTATTTGTTCGGGGTGAGGCAGGCTCTGGACGAGAGCGGGGGAAAGTTGGAAGGGGCAGAGTGCAGTAAGGCCCGTCAGAAGTGTGAGGAGGTTCTGAAGTGGTTGGAAGGGAACTCCTTGGCTGATCAGGAGGAATATGAAGACAAGTTGAAGGAGGTGAGAAGCGTCTGCGCGCCGTTGATGAAGAAGCTCCATGGTTCTGGTGGGCCGCGCCAGGGTCCAGGCACCCGCGGTGGAAGCGACGGGCCCGTCATCGAGGAAGTAGATTGAGCTTTCTTAAGTTAAAGTTTAGTTTCATTTATTCTTAATAAATTGTATTCGTATCTTACTTGTAGTTTTGCCCTTTAAACTTAAAATGTTTTCGTGTAAATTTTCAATGTCAGTTACTATTGAGTCAATTTGAGTCATACGAGTAACACAACACATACAGGTTTCATCTGGCTTTCCGTGGGTAAAGAACATTTTTTAGTATTTTTGTGATCATTATGATTTGTATTCAAAGGTATTTAGTAATTTCATTCTACTGATTTTCGACTTGACTTTACTATAAAAAACGGGGCTATGGCTCATCCTGTCCTGCCTGACACTATACTTTTTCGTCAGATTAAAAACTTATTGCTCGCGAAATTTCACAAGGCGTCATAAAGTTGATTGAATAAAACAGAACACTGATTAGCAATTTCTTTATTTTTAATTTAATAACTTTAGAAATTGTTCGGAAAGAAGACAATGTTTCAGCATCGTTATTATTATGATATGAACAATAATAATTACCGCTATAATAGTTAATGCTATCTTTATTATAATGGAGATAACGTATTATAATCATCTATGGTGCTACATTAATTATGTACAAGGCGCTATATTTAGAGCCTGTTAACGTAACAATTAATACAAGATGCAGTACGTAGAATAAAAGAGATGTTTGGACATTTTGTAGTTCGACAAACGCGTTAATTTTAAATTTGAAGTCTGACGACCGAAATTCCGATTATATTTCGCCTGGCGTTAAATTTACACCGACAACCAACTTCTTTTATTTAGCATTTCATTCATTGGCTCTCTTAACATTGAAGTATCTAGGTAAAACTTCTATACAGGGTGTCTATCCTTTTTCTAAGCACGGTTTCTACGACCATAGAGCAGCTGGATGACGTGATGTATTCTGTGCTTTTATTACGGTTATTGTCTATACTCTGGGTGGTTTCCAGAAGGTGTTCTACGATTAAACGATATTCTTTATGTTTCGTTGTACACAGGATGTGTTTTTATTACTTCTGCCATGTTATTTAAATACCACTTCCCTACGTATTCTAACATATTCTTTATTATGATTAAATCACGTGTGGTTTCCTTTGGTGATAGTACCTTTGGCAAGTCACTCGAATGAACGTTTCTACAAATCATTTCGTACAAAATATCCAAGACATCTTATCACAATTGAAACAACAATATAATATTCATATACATATAAATATTCTTTCGAAAGCAAAAGCTATGAAATGAGTCTATAAAATTAAACATTGGAAGCTTTAATATTTATTTAAAATGTTAAAAAATCTCCCTTAACGGTACGAGAAGTAAAATTAAAAGTTTTGAAAACTGTTATACAGCCTATTATTTTAATTTAATATTGACTATTACACGCTATCTTAGTCTACTTACTTGGTATATTAACATCGATATGTATGAAGTTCTGTATTCCTAAAACTGTATGTTAAATAGAAGATCGTGATTTCTTTCCGATTAAAATTTGTCCAAACTGCCATTTTAATTCCGAAATATTTGGGCCTAACGCTATAGTATGTAGATAAAGGGGCTTGGGTAAAGTTGGCGTCATATGTCAAAACTAGCGGCCATTTATCAAACCTATGCTATTTTGAAAGAACACATCAAGAGGAACAAACTTTATTATGAAACACATATAGCTAAAGTGTATCGGAACTGAGATATGAGGTATTTTATTTCCTAAGTTGAAACTACGAAACGAAAATGAAATTAAAACAAAAATAGCTCTATCGATGGATAATCTGTAGATAGAGCTATTTTAGTTGTTTTTCTGCGGGATTGAATCAGTAATGCAGAAGACCTATTGGACATAATCCAGCGTATCTGTCAGTTCCATTGTGAATAGGCCGGTCGCATAGCGCAGTGAAATTGACCGGGGGTAAGAAAAGTTCTACATTGGATACTAGCAGATCAATTGTCACCGCAGCAGTCAGCAGGGTACGTCCTGCTGATAAATACGACAGCGATAAGATTCAAATAATGATTCAGTAGCAACAAGAGATTTCAATTCCTGGCTCCAGCATCCAGAAATTTTGATGTGTTTTTTAACAGAAATTATATTATCTGTGGCTTGGTATGCACAGTTCGATGGGAGCATCTCACGTCAGCTGCTAGCGTAAAGCAGCTTGTCACTAGCGTGACATGACCTGACATGTTGCATTATCACAGTAACGTAGTAAGAAAGCTCGCCAGAGATACGACGCTAGCTTCGTAGGTCGCTGTTTGTAAAGGATTTTACTTTATATATTAAACGTACTTTTCTTTTTAATGTTATTTGGAATATGACTCAACCCCGACAACGCAGAGTCAGAGAATGGAGGTGGATGGTAAAATAGACCTTTTAATTTTCACTAACACAGCCTTATTTCAGCTGTTTAGGTGATATTTGTTTCATAAGAACATCGTTTCTCAACTTTATTTTTGTGAAATCGAGGCTGAAAAATCGATACCTACTTAAAAACATCACATCTCGGCTCCGATATTGGTTAGAGCATTTTTAACCTCTATCTGTTTCTTAATCAAGTTGCTACAAAACAATATTAAAATTATTTCTGGCCGATGGAAAAAAATGACGCCAAGGGTCTTTAGAAAATTACTCATTCCCCTTTCGTTACATATCCTTCGATACATTTTAGAATGACAATAATTTCGATTATCCATGAAATACCCTTTAGAAGTTTAATTTGGGTTTGCTATTGCCTAAATAGGTAACTATGTGAACTACCTACGGGTGGCATGTATTTTAGATATTTACACATTACTGGGTACGAATATGTACATTTTGATGCAAGGAGTATGGTTCCTTTATAATGTACAATTTTAATCTAAGGAAAAAAAGGGATAAAGAGCGAAAAACAAAAAAAAGAGAACGAAAAAAATGATTAAAAGCAAATTTATTGCTAAAATAAAATAAAACTATAACCACAAGCAGCTATTTGCTTAAACGTATACGTTTGTCTCTAGATTTGTACGTTTTCTAAAAAAATATATAAAATAATAGACATGAAAACAGATACAGAGCAGACACTGGAGTACAGGCGAGCAGTCACACTTGAGCGGTCCCTTCGGCTATAAAATAATGCACAGAAAACATACAAGAGTATAAAATAAACATTCATAATTTAATTATAAACTTATAACCCGATTATATAATAATATTTTAAACCTCACCGGTTCATATAAACATAATAATACTTTCAACTGGGGTCAATATACCTTAAATTTACATCAGATTGCACTTTAAAATTTCATTAACAATAAATGACCTGCTACCCTAACGCGACGGTATCTTACACAGACCTAGGCTACTTATGTACACGGCTCACGTATCTCTCGACACATATTTGGTATATTTATTTACAACAATCGAATCCACACACAAGCCTCGACTTACAATACTCAGATATTTGTACCGGCCAGGGTACGCCTCCTCTCTACATTAAAAAATTAAAGCAAAATGCAATTTTGTATCGTAGTGTCCTCGGCCCGAAGGTATGTAGGTACATCAAAGTCTTTGGCCTCGAACGGACTAACTACGGGCCTCACTAGCTAACAATAAATAATCGTCCAACGCGACATTATGATCATGGCCATTCCACAGTCACTGCACTAGACACTTAGTACTCCCACCGTTCGTCTTCTGTTTCGGTTTTGATTTTGTCTTCCGTGAGCACGTCTTCGGGGGGCGTGTGCGGGGGCCGCGGGGTGTGCGGCGTGTGGGGAGTGTGAGGGGTGTGCGGGGTCCGCGGGGCAGGGGACGTGGTCGGCGACCCCTCCCGCACAACTGGCGCCGGCTCCACGCGCACCGTCTCTTCCGCTTCCCGCCTGAAGTCGTCGCTCCTCATCACGCAGACCCCGTTTATTATCACCTCGTCGGGGTTGCGCGGCTTCTCGTCCTGCCAGTCGGGGTTCACCCACTGCGGTGCTGCGGGCTTCCGTCGGCTGGAGCGGCCGGACCCCGCGGGCGTGGACGTCGCTTTCGGTTCAGTCTTAGATTCCCCGTCCTCCAGCGAGTCTTCAGACCCCAGATTGCTTTCGACGTCATCGTCTTCGAAGTCATCTCCGTCGGGCTCGCGTTTCAGAGGCATAGACAGGTCTAGTCCACCGCTCTGGTCCTTCACCTGCTCATCAGGGGGAATCAGACCACGACCGATCAGCGCAGCGAGGTTGGTGTTCGCTGCGAAGTACGGCGGGTACGGGAGGGGCACGCCTGCGAGGCCCATTCGTTCCTTTTGCAGCTCGAGAAGCCTTTGGTTCAGGAGCAATCTGAATTGGACCGGGTCGAATGGCGCCGAGGATTGGTCTCTTACTGGAGGTTCAGCTGGGAGACCATGTGGCGCCTGCTGTTTTAGCCGCATGCGGTGATTGTGGAACCAGTTTGTTATCGTCCTAGTTGATAGCCCCAGTTCTGCTGCTAAGAACTCTATTGTGGGCATGTTCGGGTACGGGTCGAGAGCAAAGGCGAGCCTGAGGGCCTCCTTTTGCTCTTCGGAGAAAAGAACTCGTTGTTTCTTAGCCGAGGGTGCGCCAGCGGTAGGCCCTGGAGAGCTGGAGTGGTAGAACTCAGAGGTATCATTAGATGACGTGTCTGAGGAGTTGTCCTGCCCAGGACCGCTTGATCGTCGTCTTTTGTTAGCCTCACGCCTCTCGTTTTTAAGGGCTTGCAAGCGATCAATGTTATGGGCGTCACTCAGCCACAATTGCATCCTGATGAAAGGCTCGCGTCCCTTGATGCTGAGCATGTGCCACGGCTTCGGTTTGGAGAGCAACTCGCTGACGGATCCTTGCGAGAGACCGAGCACTGCTTCTCCGAATATTTTCTGGCCGATGTTGTTGGCCAGGAGAGCCTCCTTGATTTTGGTGGTGATGGTTTGCGTGTCGAGGTCCTGCGTTAACGCGGCCATCTCGTAGACACTCGGCGAAATGTGCTGGTGGAGGTTCCTCATGACGCTGGGTTGGTGGTGGGGTTGAGGAGGAGGTGGGGGTTTCCTCTCCTTGTTGTTGTTGTCGTGATGCTGCGGTGGCAGTGTGACCGCGTGGTGCGGGGGGAAGCCTGGAGGCGTCAGCAGTAGTGGCGTGGGCTGCCCCAGGTGGGCCAGGTGCCCGGGGCCTAGCAGCTGTTCTTGCTGCATCTTGCTGAGCAGGGACGTCGCGTCTGAGATCATTTTCTGTGTTGGGGGCATCGGCTTGTTCATGTTCGGCGGAATTGCTGGAAGGAGAGAGAGAAAAAATCATTAGTCGACTATTCAATAAAAATAAAGATAAGATACGTAGCGGCTTAGAGATTTGAAATATACTTACGAGGTGCTCCGCTGTAGTTTCCAGTCCTCATGAGCTTCTCCGGTGCGATTTTGTACTGCGACGCTACCAGCTTGTGGACAGCATTGTCGTCTTCAAGGAACATCTTCATACGGATGAATGGCTCCCTTCCTTTCTGGGTCAACATGTGCCAGGGCTTCGGCCTCGCTAGCAGGTCACTAACAGATCCCTGCGACAGACCCAGTACAGACTCTCCGAACAATCTTTGGCTGATGGAGTATTGGCTTAACGCTTCTTTTACTCTTCTGACTATATCTTCAGTATTCAGATTGTTGAAGAGGTCGAACTGCTGCTGAGTTATGGGGGGAAGAACTGCTTTCATCGACCGCTGTGGGGGCGGGTGATGTGTCGGGTTGGTCGGCTGAGAGATGAGGCTATTCGTGATCGAAGCCATCCTCTGTAAGGGACTCGCCGCAGCTGAGTTGCTGAAGTCATCATTAGGTGTGATCGCTGGCGGTAGAATCGCATTACCAAGCGGGCTGGAGGCTGAAGACCCAGTTGATTGCTGACCCGGCTCCAGCTTCGGCCTCACTAACGAGAACGCGCTCCCCGCATGCCTTATAGCCTCTTCGGCGTCCATTGGTCTATCCTTATCGCTATCAGTCATTCCATTCATTTTGGCGTTTTTATCTTTAGGTAGTGAGAGATCCTGAACAGCGCCTGAGCCGTTCATGTGTTGGTTCTGCGCTTGCTGCATGGCTTGCTGCTGCAGGGCGAGGAGGTTGGGGAAGGGCGGCATGCCCTGCATGTTGTGCATGTTGGGGATGTTGCCACCTGGCTGCAGCTTGGCTAGCTCCCTGTGGTACGCTTCGAGGGCCATTCGGATGTCCTCTGGCGGCCGCTCCATGTGTGGTGGCATCCCGCCGCTAAAAAAAGGAGGAAACACGCTACATTTTAGTTCAAGATTTGCTGTTCTCGTTTATAAGACGGTAAGTATTTCATTCACTATGTTGATGATATCATGTTTTGTTTAATTCTAGGTAACTTACGTGGGGAACCCGTCGCGGCTGTGGCGCATGTCCTCCACGCGGCGAGTCATGATCTTGGCGAGCTCCTCTTGGTAGATGCGAACCACCTTCTCCTGAGGAATGTCGTCGTTCTCATACTTCTTCAGTCTTCTGTTCTGGCTCGAGTCCTGGAAGAAGACAGCGTTAGGTAAGTAAGTTATTGTTTGAAATCATTTGAGGATGTTATATGTATCTATTTAAGTTTATTTGTAACACCACTGTTGATTCTGATTTCTGTAACACCAGTGCTTAAGCTACGTACCACGGAGTCAGATCAAACTATGTGATGTTATTTTTTATTTATTGATATATCATTTTGGTTGTCATAACCTGTCATGTCTTTCATACCTTATTAGAGAACGGCGAAGGGCACTGCGTCCTTGGTGAGCAGGAATCGTCGTTGCTCCTCGAGTCGTCATTGTTGGAGGGTCCCGAGGGCTTCATGAGGTGTGAGGCTTCGTTCAGGATGTGCGCCAGTCTGTCGTCGCCTTCGCCGTCAGGGCGGCCGAAGGCTGCGCCGGTGCCGTCTTTTGTCCCCACTGGAAGGTTGAGGTGTTGTTAGAAATTATGAAATGTAGGTGTACTTTAAGACTAAGAGGTAGAATTTTGCTAAAAGGAAAGGGGTTCGAGGTAAGGTTACACTAAGTTTTAGTATGACTAAAATGTAAAATCTTTTCTAATGCGCCTAATGAAAATAGTGTAGCTACTTCAATGAAGAGAATCTCTCAAATAACGTAAATGCAAGATGGTAGCTTTTTACAATTAATGACAGATTATAAAGCCATAAAGTGGATCATGTGCTGCAACACTTTTAGTAATCTTCGTATCTATCTATCTATATATATAAAAATGAATTGCTGTTCGTTAGTCTCGCTAAAACTCGAGAACGGCTGTACCGATTTTGCTAATTTTGGTTTTGAATTATTTGTGGAAGTTCAGGGAAGGTTTAAACGGTTAGATAATATATTTTTTTAAATGCGAAAACAACGGGCAGGACGACCTGTCTGCCGGGTCCGCTAGTAGGTATATAAAAATGAATTGCTGTTCGTTAGTCTCGCTAAAACTGGAGAACGGCTGAACCGATTTGACAAATTTTTGTCTTGATATATTCGTGGAAGTCCAGGGAAGGTTTAAACGATGAGATTATAATAGAAAAATTGCGAGGCTAGATTCCTACTGTCGCGGGTTCGATTCCAGCTTAAGACAATTGATTTTTTCTACTGCAAAAATATTTACGATACTCAATCAATCAAGAGCCGAAATATCGCTAACGCTTTCCACAAGACTAGTTTATTGTTTTATTTATAAGTATAACAGTTTACATACTTATTTAATCGTTTCCTTTGACTCAATAATTTTGCTTTAAACAGTATGCTTAAGCTGAAAGATGTTAATGACATATTTAATTCTAATTAGCTTTGAACAACGTGCATCGGCGCCGCAGTTGTCAGCCTGTTACTGTCATATCGCAACAATATTTGAGCTGCGCGGCGGTTTTAATTGCATATAAATCGGTGCGTGCGCATCTTCGCTGGAAACAACACTTGTGGACATGGAGAGCGGCCAGGAAGTGTTTCCATACCACAATCTGTTCGTAAATAGAAGTGGTTTTGGTTTATTTTCAAGTGATTGTAATGAGTTTTCCTGGTAGACGAAATCTTTAAGTATAGAAGTCATAACAGGAAAAAAGTAAGTTATTTCCTGCCTAAGAGGTTAAAATAGATATCGCTATGTGATTGCCATTGAAAGGGAATCCCTGGTTAGATACCTGTATCTAACCAGGGATTCCCTGTGCTTCGAATGAGATGGAATAGAAGCTATAACGAAAAAAGTGCGTGTGCTAATTCTAAATAATCATCTTACATCTTTGATGAATGCGCATGACAAAGTTCTCAAAACACATTAATCTATCAGCGCATAATCAGCGCTGCATGAGCTAACCGATCTCATTCAACTGCGCCCTCCTTACTCTTGCCAAGCAATAAATACGCGTTTAAATTTAGCACAATTGAAATTAGGCGAGCCATTAAAACAATATCTTTAAAGATAATCACTGAATGGGGATGGCCACTCGTCGCCTAAGCTAGTAATCCTAAAACCGCGCGCGCGCACCCATAAACACGAAGAGTTACACCGCCATCTTGCGTCGTTCATCCTGTCAACATATTGTCTCTGGACAATGAAAGGGGTTAGCCGCTGATGAGGCGCATTTGTTTAATTGCAAGCTTAATTAGAAAGGATATGTTTGAGATTAGCAGTAATGTCTGTGATGTATGGCGTTCGCTTTTTGATCTGTTTTCAGCTTTTAGTATTATGGCCTGGGTTATTTTGTGTGGAATAGTTAGTTCATTTGTTTTCCGTGGCAACCATGTCTTATGGCAAGATATTTGATCCAGTTTATTCTTATGCTTTAAATTGTGTTTAGAAGGCAACCTATAGGGCGGTTAAGATCTTTGAGTTTTATTTATTTAGGGTACTTTCTTATTTGTGACTTCCTTTGCATCAACGCAGTAATTAATAAATCTCTTTCATCAGACTATATTTGTCCCACTATTGGCGCCTCACCTCAACTATGAGCTCAACTAAGCCCGCATGGTGGAGTATTGCTCGTACCACACGAGCAATACTCCACCATGCGGGCTTAGTGCGGATTTATGTGTAAGGTAAGTGACCAGCCTTACTGTCGGATGTTATTAAGCCGCCCGAGGACCTCTGACCAGGCATAACGACTAATATCAATCGATATTAACCGGGACTAGCTTAACGTGCCTTCCAAAGCACGGAGATGCTTGTGAATAGACGTCACTTGTAAGGTCAGAATGGTCACCCTACTCAAACATGACCGGGCCTTAGGTTGCTTAACTTTTGGTATCACTACCAAACCGTTGCCACCACTGAGCCATAAGCACCTCTATAGTATACAGTAATCTTTAATTAATGAGCGTATAAGAGACTCGTACTGCACATAATTTTCAGCTAGTTTACAAACAGTATCAGCATATTTATTGGCCGCTAAAGGAATTTGGCTCAAAACAAACAATGCGACAGCCGACGGCCTCGTTCCGTCATCTTATCTCGTAACGGTAATCTTGGACCAAAATGGCTGCTTATTGGCTTTTTGATGATTATTTTGTTTCATCGATATCTTTAGGAAACCACATATAAGACTAGTTAGGATGAAATTTAAAACGAAAAGTGAATTATTAAAAAAAACAGAGTTAGTCAAGTGAAGGGACGAGTAATTACACTTGTGAGAAATCGAGTAAACGTCGAAATTTAGTTAAATAAGGTGTGCACATCAGATTTCCAACAATATCCCATCTCCTTGTGGTTTCTTGATTGCTCCGAGAAAAGAAACATTATTGTTTATCAAAGGACTAAAACAGTTTATCGCGTTCTTAAATTTTATTTTAAAACCGACAGTTTGTTAGCGATTACTCGTAATTCTGTTAATTTTAGAAACAGTGCATCATGCGAATTTATCCCTTGATTAGATGACGATAAAAAGCATTATCCTTCGCGCTGAAGATGTTTTCCGAAATGCACAGCTTTTATCGGTTTGAGAGTGAAATTTATTTATTGGTAATTAAACGCGGATTTAGGGTGTCACTCGAAAAACGTGTATTTTCGACGACGCACTTTCTGTTTACATGCCAAAGCGATACATGTGTACCTAAGTAGATAGATAAATGAGAAAAATAAACGAGAAAACAAAATAAATTTGTTGTTCCTAAATCGAGAATCACGAGACGATAGCGACTGTCTTTTGACGACCGCTTGGTGCAATGGTCCGCATGTCGGACTTCTAAAACCAAGGGTCGCGGGTTCGATCCCCGCACAGTACAAGCATAAGTGTGCATGAACATGTATGTTTGTACTGGTCGGGGTGTTTTCTATATATATTATGTATTTATTTACAAAAAAAAAGTATTTAAGTATGTTTATCCGTTGCCTAGTACCCATAACACAAGCCTCGTAGCTTAATTTGGGACTAGAGAATTGGTGTGATTGATGTGAAATATTTATTATTATTATTATTTATTTTGATTGGATTTCATTTAGATATGATTTCGAACAAAGTATGGCAGGATAGGTATGTTAGGTTAGGATCAACGACCGAAAGGCTACGAACAAGAAGCACTAGGTAAGTCAGTACCGTAGTACCTAGTAAGTATATCTACTAAGTGTAGATATACTTGCCTACCTAATCGTGCAAGTAGATGATCGGATGTCGGCGTTTCATGACGAATTAACACAGAATGTCACTGAATCAGCAATTAAACGAAATTTCATCACGTGACCCTATTTATAACGTCTCTTTGTCTGTTCGCGTGACTTCAACTAAATAAGATACACCTTGTAGACTCATCTGGGGTACAAATTCGGATATGTCTGATATATACTTTTTTTTAAATCATATTTTGGCTTTGGCTTTATACCTACAAAAAAAAGAAGCTTTTATAGTAGGTACCATCAATTTGGGGGGACTTTACTACCCAGAGACAAAACGACTGTGTCTGATGACGTTAAAGAAAAGGCCTAACTGAGTACATATCATGTAGTTTTGAGTCGATTTCCTTTCGATTTCAAAATTTTATTGTCATTTATTTCCCACGTTCTTATTCGCGACCAGACAACTACATCTTACGTGGCTTGTTGATTTTTTTTTGTACCGCCATTATGACTGACACGACGTGATCTAAATAAATTCTCAAAATGGCCGCCAAAGCACTTTGATTATATCTCGTATGACCATAATGTTTTCAACTTTCGGCTTAATGACGTTAGACAATATCCTTCAAACGTGATTTGAGGTTATAATTGCCAGTTCAGTTTTATGTCCGGCTAAGATGGTGCTTATTGTAATCCCTAATAAGCTTTTAGGCAGTTAAATTGTGGATTTGCTCAAGACACATTGTAATAATTAAGTGAAGTGGTGACAATGTTGAAGTTTAAATAAGCACTTTCTAAATACGGTGTGCATTAGACAGATTCATGACCATTCGTTTAAAATCCTTTTGCTTAAAGAGTCATTTTATCCAACATTCTAATCATTGTCTAAGTTTCGAAAAAAATTAACCATCTGCGTTACCAAACAACTTAATTTATGTAGTTTGGAAACGTTCGCACTGATCC
The DNA here is from genome assembly GCA_963921415.1 of Pyrausta despicata. Classification (NCBI taxonomy): domain Eukaryota; kingdom Metazoa; phylum Arthropoda; class Insecta; order Lepidoptera; family Crambidae; genus Pyrausta; species Pyrausta despicata. The sequence goes on from OY992865.1 coordinate 1,566,807, forward strand.
TGAATGCGTAACGAGGCCAATATAAACTTGTGATCGAAGGATTTGAGTGTAAAAATAAGTGTTATGTCAATAACAACTGATCAAAACGAATTAATATGTCCGTCAGGCGCCGCAGCGGACAGAGGTAACCAATTATTTAGTTTATTCCAAATACATCCTCGACACACGAGACGCCGATAAATTTCAACACACGTCTATTAATGCCTTTGATCTTCTCGCTGATATTTTGTTATTCAGTGTGTCGCACGTTCAAAATTACCGATACGTGCTCTGGGGTTTTGTCAAAAATTGCGCTCGTTCGCGCCATTACGCCGATCACGCCATTTTGTACCTAAGACGTCATGAGTGTGATGGCTGTTTTGGAGGGAAAGCAGCTTATTGGTTCACTTTGAAAAAAAAACGGAAATAGACGCAGTACAAATAAAGGAGCGTGTTCGACGATTCGAATTCAATTGTTTTTTTCTTTCAACGCTTTATCATTACGATGTGCATTTTTGATGGATGCCAGTTTGAAGTAAAAACTGTTAGCGCAATTAATGTGTGGCGGTCACGGAACTATTATCGGGCATCGATGACAGGGACACCGGCGAACTTGTGGATTCAGGGACAACATAAAAACGGTGAAATTATTTGTTTATGCGACATTATATCGCGTGAGCGCACGCGAAAACTATTTCTTTGTGGCTGTTATTGATTGCTATTGCCGTATGAATATTCAGAGGCTTTGGAAAGTAAGGGGGTGGTGCCCTAAATAATCGTGTCATTGTGACAGAGTGAAAAAAAAAACTCTGCTATGTAATTAGGTCTGATTGTGAGGGTAATGTATCAGGCATTGTAAATCAAGGTGGTGGCGGGTAGTCGGAAAGGGGTAAGACGCGCGAGTACGTCACGAGTAGATCGATGGTCATTTGCATTCGCTCCGTCGCCGCGCTCGGACGTCAGGGCCGCTCGAAAGTGTCGCGGCCGCGGAAAAAACGACACATTTGAATTGTTAATGCGGCGCAAAAGAAATAGTTGCATAAGGCATTGTGGCAAAATTAGGTGCTAACGTGTCGCATCGACGAAACGTACAAATTAGCACTGCTGGAGTTTAAGAATTACACTGCAATTTTAATTGTCAGAAATGAATCATGTCTTGTATAATGATACGAGGGTTTTTCGTCCCGGAAAGCTCCCTCAGGATCGATAACTCTCTGGTAAAAAGTTCGCTGCGTGTGTTTCTTTGTTAGCGGTGCGTGCGATGATCGGGATCGCGTGTTAGATCGCAATCGCTGCGACCACAATTGATTCCACCAGAGAGGAAGCCGATGATATAGTCCCAAGTTACAAGTTGCACGGAACGGCTGGCTGACTCACCTTTTTTCCCATAGACAATCAAAAGTTTGTACCGGTAAAGACAAGGTTTCTGACGAACCGTTCAAATAGCGACACCCTTTTTTAAAGGTAACCTATAAATAAGCTAATCCAGGAACAATGATTTAGGAAATTGAATTTAATTGGACCACCCAGAGTACCTATTTACAAACCAAGTTTAAAAAACACTCGCTCAGATCTCATCCATCAAAGTGGAGTTACTAAGAATCGAGAGTGAGGAAACGAAGCTAAATAGGAACCGCTCCGGTACTTTCGTTCTCATAACGATAATGCATGTCAATTTCGGTCTCCGAGAACACCATGCGTGATTCGAACACATCATTGATGTCCGCATTACATTGTGTCATAGGCTGTGTGGAGTCCATTCATTGAGTCAAACCGTGGAAAAAGAAAAAAATTGTCTATGGGAATTAGACGTTCGAAATTCAAATACCAATGTGGCCGCGGATAATGGCTATGTGTCCAACATTTACATTGTTTCGGAATTTAAAATTATATTTTTTAAACACTGGCCAGGTGATTGCGCACATAGGTTTTTGTTAAAAAACAAAAATGAGTTCCGAAATTCCGATATTCGAAATGTTGTCTTTCCCCTCGGTCCCTGTCGAAAATCCCCGCGGCAAAGGTAAAAACGTTAAGAGCACTCGTCGCGCGGACGTCGCTAGTTGGTAACTAGATTCAATAATCAATTTTGCAAGCTCCGCAGAGAACCGCCATATCCATAGTGCTGTGAGCGACTTTGTTCACGGTTCAGTTGTACTTCGAAATGTTTCCAGTCCGCGTTGTTGGCTGCCACTTTTATTTTTGTAAAGGAGTCATTCAATTATTCGCTTCAATCTTGGAACAGTACGTTTGTTTTTTATTTACTACGAAAAAAGCCTTTCGCCATCTCTGATTATCTTTTACTATTCCGAATTTCATTTGTTTCATCCTTGTAAAAATATTTTGGGCCGATTTTTCAATAGACAGCGCTTATAGTCCGAAAAATTCCAAGATGGCTTATTTGAAATGTCAAACTTATTAAGCAAAAGGTCAAACTGAATGTCATCTTAAATTTGCCAGCTTAAATTTATCAAACCGATAACTAGTTATCTGACTGTTCAAATATATCCCTTAGCAAAAAAAAACAGGAGCTCATTTTAAGTCGCCAACCACCATAGACAAGTAAATTAACAAGAATTTTAAAGTAAGTATTAAAATTCAAAACGGGAACCGTTCCAAATTCAAAAGATGGAAAGTGCACGCATCACTACCGTATCGGCCCACGGGAGCTTATCCGCGTAACTTTTAACGATAGCATAGCAAAGTTTTTGTTAAATTGAACGCATCGTTTTGAAAATAATATAATTATAAGCAAATTGTGAACGCAACAAATATTGGCGAATGTAGCGCCACCTATGAAATATTTTTTTTTAAAAGCTTCTAATTTTCTATGGCCGCCTCCCGACTGCCGTGTGTAACCTTCTCATTAAAATTAAACGCCGTGCTATCTACAAAATTCTTTTATTTCCTAACCAAAAGACACCCAAAACACAAACGTTTAACAGGTTATGGGCCCAGCAAGCTCATGGCCTACTAATCGTGTGGTTTTTTGGTTAGGAAATCGGGGCGGCGTGTCATCGCTACGCTACGGTCAAGTAGAGGTTATTCGCCGTGGACGAAAAGGAAACTGTGGCGGAGCCGTCGAGAAGAAGGAAGCGGGTGAAAGCTCATCAAGGAGTCGTCGTGGTTAAGCGGCGAGGTGTTGTCGTGGTCAAGCGACAAACAAAGGTATTCTGTCGTGGTCAAGCGACAAAAAGGAGCTTTGTCACAGTAAAGCGGCGCGGCGTGGTGTTTTTCGTCGTGGTTAGGTGACTTAGTGGTCTGTCGTGGTGAAGCGACAAAATGGACCATAATATCATTGGTAACGGGCAGCAACAGCAGCTATTAGAGGACGCCAGCGGTTGGACAGCATGGCAGTTCAAGGTCAAAGTGCTGCTGCGGGCAGCAGACTTGTACGAGGTCGTAGATGGCTCTTCAGTGTGTCCACCAGAGTCCGAAAAGGCAGAAGTCATAAGCAAGTGGAAATCCAAGGACGCCAAGGCGCAGGGAATAATAGTAACCAGACTAGCGGAGTCGATAATACCACATGTAGCAACTTGTAACACGAGTAAAGACATTTGGGATAAACTGCATAACATATACGAACAGAAGGGAGATCTTTCAGTACATATACTACAGCAACAGTTCTTCGATATGAAGTTCCAAGAAGGAGAAACAATGTCGCAGTATCTAAGCAGGTTTGAAGTGCTGCTATGTAGGCTCAAAAGTCTCGGATCAGAGGTTAGTACTCAAATGGCTATAACTAAAATAACCTCTTCGCTACCCAGCCAGTATCGTCACTTTATATCAGCGTGGGAGTCAGTACCGGCGGACAGCAGGACAATGGAAAAGCTAGTCTCTCGGCTTCTCATTGAGGAACAGCGGTACTTGGCACAGTCACAGGAGCAAGCACGGACGGATACTGCATTTGCTATGAAGTCATCAAGAAAATGCTTCAATTGCGGCAAGCCAGGTCATTATAAAAAGGATTGTAAGTTAAATAAATCTAAAAATAAGTTTTGTAATCACTGTAAAAAGCAAAATCATGATACTAAAGATTGTTGGTTTAAAAATAAGAAAAATGAGTCGAAAGGTAATGCATTCCCAGTGTCAGTGTTATCGTCAGCATTGCATAGTTCAGTAGGAGAAGAGTGGGTAATGGATAGTGGTGCTACAGAGCATATGTCCCATGATATAAACTTATTCTCTGAGTATACTAGTCTACAAAGTCCCAAGTCCATTATAGTAGGTGATGGTAAAATCATACAAGCTCTGGGGAAGGGTAAAATCACACTAGAAGCCCATAATGGTCAGGAATGGTTAGAAACTACTTTAAGTGAGGTATTGTATGTTCCTGAATTAAAAATGAATTTATTTTCAGCTAGTTGTGCTACAGATAAGGGTTACAATGTAACTATAAATAAAGAAAATTGCATCTTCAAAAAATGTGGAAAAGAAGAGGTAAGTGCACTTGCATATCGTAAAAATAACTTATTTTTCATGAAATTCAGGTCCGGTAGTGTGAAAAGCGCCTGTGTAGGTAGCTCAAATGAAAGTTTGTCTGATTGGCATAAAAAAATGTGTCACCAAAATATTGAACAGGTTAAAAGTGTACTAACAAAATGTCAAGTAAAATGTGATATAAAAAGTGAAAATGAAGAAATCTGTCAGTCATGCTTGCAAGGTAAAGCTCATAAAAAACCGTTCCCACCAAGTAAAGACAGGGCACAAAAAGCAGGTCAAGTTTTACATATGGATTTATGTGGTCCCATGGAAACTTCATCGTTAGGTGGTGCCAGGTACTATTTACTTATAAAAGATGATTTTACAAAATTCAGAACTGTCTATTTTCTTAAAAATAAGTCAGAAACGGTAGGAAAAGTCAAAAGTTTTCTAAATTATGTCATTAAAAACTTAGAACTCAAAGTTGAGGTTATAAGGTCAGATTGTGGTTTAGAATTCTTAAACAAAGAGATGAAATCATTGTTAGAAAGTTTAGGTATAGTTCACCAAACGAGTGTACCATACACACCCCAACAAAATGGTTGCATTGAAAGGGAAATGAGAACGGTTACGGAAGCAGCCAGAACAATTCTTTTAGCCAGTGGGTTAGGTAAATCACTTTGGGCAGAAGCTGTCAATACAGCAGTGTTTGTTCTAAATAGAACAGGTAAGAGTCGAGTGAAAAACGTGACTCCTTATGAGTTGTGGTTGAGAAAAGAGCCATATGACATACAAACCTAAAAATTTTTGGCACAAAGGTAGGTGTCCACATACCTGAACAAAAACGAAAAAAATGGGATAGTAAAGCCAAAATTGGTTATTTTGTTGGATATGGCGAGACTACAAAGGGTTTTAGAGTTTATTTTCCAAAACAAAATGATGTTTTTGTGGAAAGAGAAGTTACCTTTTTACAAGGTAATTTTTGTGACAAAGAAGTAGGACAGGTAGAAAAAAGGGTGGTAAATCAATCTCCCTTCCCCCAAATTATTGTAACTAGTCCGGAAAATAATCAACCTGTAATTACAGCTGACAAATCAGTTCAAGTTGTGGAAGAGGCAGAGGTCCATAGCTTCTATGAAGAAGAAGAAGAAAAGATTGTACAGTCTCCAGAGCCAGAGGGGGCAGAAGAAGTGTGTATGGATGGCATACTCAGTCCACCAGAAAAAGCTATAGAGTCCGGGGAGGAACCACCTGGAAAAGGTGAGAGTGAAGAAACGTCAATGTCCGAAGAATGGTTAGAGTCTTCTTCAGACTTATTCGACACAACAGTGGTAGAAGCTCCCAATGTTCTCAGTGTACCCCCACAACCCTCTCAATCACAGAGTGGAAGAAACACAAAAAAACCACTGTGGATGGAAGACTATGAAACTGGTTTTCTCTCTATTGATGCAGAACCTATGACTCTAGAAGAAGCTATGCAAAGTGAGTGCAAGGAAGAATGGAAAAAGGCAATACAGGTAGAATTAAACACCCTCAAGGAAAATAACACTTGGTCTGAAGTGAGTAGTGCTCCGGAAGGACACAAAGTCATATCAAGTAAGTGGGTATTTAAAGTCAAAGAGGTAGGCAGTGACAAGGTTTATAAAGCTCGCCTTGTAGCTAGAGGTTTTGAACAGTCAGACTGTGACCTTGAAGTATACTCACCGGTGGCTAGATTGCCAACTTTTAGAGTTTTTATGTCTATAGCAAGCAAATTGCAACTCCCTGTACATCAGATGGATGTAGTTGGTGCATTTCTGCATGGCGATATAGATGAGACAGTATACCTAAAACTCCCATGTGGCAAAATTTGTAAATTAAATAAGTCCTTATATGGCTTAAAAAAATCACCAAAGTATTGGAATATGAAGTTTAATAATTTCATGCTTAACGAAGGTTTTATCCAATCAAAGAATGATCATTGCTTGTACTTTAAGAAGGACAATGATCATAAATTATATGTGTTAGTATTTGTAGATGACATATTAATGTTCAGCTCAGATAATATTGCTTTAAAAAGGTTTAAAATTCAGTTATGTAAAAGTTTTAAAATGAAAGATTTAGGATTAGCTAAAAGTTATCTTGGTATAGACATTCAACAAAGCGTTGGTAAAACTGTCATAAGTCAGAGCAAATACCTATCTAAAGTCTTAGAAATCTATAACATGTCTAACTGTAAATCAGCACCAACTCCTATAGATCAAAATTTTAAGTTTGAATTATTACAAAATGAAAAATCTGAAAGTCCAGAGATAGAGAAACAGTGTAGACAGTTAGTTGGTAGTTTAATGTATGCGGTCTGTGGAACTAGGCCTGATCTGTGTGTATCGGTGTGTTTTCTCAGTCGTTACCAACATTGTGCCAGTGTGATGTTATTCAAAGCGCTAAAACGAGTATTGCGTTATATTAAAGGGACACTTAACTATGCTTTAGTTTACAATAGCACTGACACAGGTTTGCAAGGTTTTGTGGACTCTGACTGGGCAGGAGACACGAAAGACAGAAAATCAACTTCAGGTTATTTGTTTAATCTAAACAATTGTATTGTAATATGGTGTTGTAAGAAGCAACTAAGTGTTAGCTTATCTTCAACCGAGTCAGAGTATATAGCTTTAAGTATGGCTATTCAAGAAGCTTGTTGGTTACAATATTTACTTAAAGACTTTGATATTTCTATTAGTGAAACAGTAATATTTGAAGACAATCAGTCTGTCATAAAACTGGCTTTAAATTCAGAAAACAACAAGAGATTGAAACACTTGGAAACAAGATATCATTTTATTATTGAGAAAATTAAGGACAAGTGTATTTCTTTAAAGTATATTAGAACTCAAGATAACTTTGCAGATTTCTTGACCAAACCTTTAGGTACAACTATGTTTCAAAGATTTGTTCGGTCTATTTTCAGTTTGTAAATGATTGGTCATGTAATTTAATGTGGTACAAATTTAAGTATATAGGTACGTACCTACTGTAAATTAACTACTCATGTGTCATGTAATTAGATTAGAAGTGGTAATGGTGGTAAACTTTTGATTTGTAGGTACATATTGTCATGATGTTTTGTTTTTTTCCCTTTTACATGACAAACTAAAGTAGGTAGGTGTTTTCTTTTGGAGCAAATCATTAAGGGGAAGTCATGTTTTTATTATGTTTTGCATTATATAAAATAGGTAAATATTTGTTGAGAGGGGGTGTTAAATTGAACGCATCGTTTTGAAAATAATATAATTATAAGCAAATTGTGAACGCAACAAATATTGGCGAATGTAGCGCCACCTATGAAATATTTTTTTTTAAAAGCTTCTAATTTTCTATGGCCGCCTCCCGACTGCCGTGTGTAACCTTCTCATTAAAATTAAACGCCGTGCTATCTACAAAATTCTTTTATTTCCTAACCAAAAGACACCCAAAACACAAACGTTTAACAGTTTTTTAACGAAATAACCGAATTCCGCTAACTACGAGTCGCTAACGTTTACCACGTCGCACCTGATCGTCTGCCGGAGTGAGAATCGATGTTGATCGAGTTTATGCTTACATTTTGTTACTTGATTTTTTGGTAATATCCTCCCTCGCCTCAGTAGGTAAGACGAACCATAAACAATTTTGTTACTTTTTCATTAATGGTTCAACAAATTAAACAAAGGAATACTTGTGTTGACCCTTATGACAATTAGGTTATAAAAACAGTAACTATTTGTGAATAAATTAATAACAATTGTGTGTGCATTAATCGCCCCATAGCAATAAAATATTTTATGTCATTATTAAGTAGTTATTGGTGACCGCGTGTTTACCGTTCGTTAGTAAATATTTCGAATACATATACGATACAAAATAGTTTATTACTTCATCGAAGAAATTATGGGGAGAGGTCACAAACTTTCGAGTGATACTACAGCTGCTTGCGATTAAATGTTGGATGATAATTCAATAGCCAATATCAAATGTCTCATTTGCCTTAGTGAAAATATCGAAAAATATAGTAATTGGTCAGTAAATTAAAAGAAAATTTTCACTTTGACAGGCGAACAGGACATTTAATTAATGAAATTGGCGACTTGTGTGTCGCGTGTATTACTTATTACTGAACTCAATTAGGATACTATGTTACATCGATAATGAATTTACCATAGGAAGTTAGTATCTTGATTTGTGTGCCATTTTGATACTAACATGATGATTTTTAATAAAAAATAATAAGCGGCCTAATGAGCGGCAAGTGGTGCCGTGACAAAAAAGTGATTTTTCACCAAAGAACCATTATTAGTGCATTGATTTGCACCGTCGCGTTATTGATTGTCGGCGATTGATTGCGAACGAACACGCGAGCGAACGACGCCTTTGCCACTATAAAAAACACGCACCGTGTTTACGGTTCGAATTAGACGTCCCGCTTTTTTCGCCGTTCGAAATTTAAAATTTTGATTACGTATCAGCTTTTTTCGACACAATTTTAAAGGGCAAATTTCTTTAGCGCTTCCAAAAGCTTCAAAGAGAGACATTTAAGAGTTTGCTGTTTACACAGGCTCGATAGCTTTTCCGCTAAAGAAAATAATCCCCATGTGACGTAATAAACGGTTTTAATTAAGTATAGCGCAAGGCGAGCTATCGAAGCGCATTTAATTACGTACACTGCGGTCAACGATTAATAATATCCTCGCCATTATAAATTTCACCTTAAGCGAATTCACGGCGAAACAACGAGTCCTTCATAGCTCGCATTAAATCCTTACTAATTATGCAAGACAGGGAGCAAAGATGTAAAATGGCCGGTCACAAATCGCGTCCGATGTGACAGTTTAAACAAGCCATCCTGCGGGACAGATCCGTGATATACTCCCCGCACTCGGCAAGGAAACGCGCGCTATTAATTACGACGAATAATATGTCAGGATGCACTTAATATCCTATTAAACAGTTTAGTTTGCATGTAAACAAAATGGCGGAATTCACGCGCCAAAATTGACGCGGGCTTAGTGACATTGGTTAATGCGATTGTCTTTGGTATTTGAGCTTTAACTGTTTTCAAAAAAATTGTAAGCCGAGAGGGGTCGAACAAAGTTTGCTAGAAACAGCTCGGGCGTCACTGAATCAAAGTTTAGTTTATTGGTGTGGTGAGTAAAGGAAGCAAAACGGTCCCTGAAAGCCCCCCGACAATTAGCGGTTAATAGCCGCTAAAATAAGCCCGCGCTAAATTATCGCGATCGCGCGCCCTTGTCCTAGCGCGTTAATAAATTTGTTGCATTTACACAGAATGCATGAGGATGAGAATATATTTGACTGTCGTGTTCTAGAATTTTAGGGCTACCCAAAGATGTTTAATTTAAATTAACGGGCACAATTAACATCCATTGCCATCTTAAGATTTCGCCATTTCTATTCACTTGACAAATATGATACCTAGTCAATTTTCGGTAGCTAAAACTTTTTGATGACTTATTGACAATGTAAACTACTTGATTGACTTCTCATAATAACACTTTTGTTGTTAACTGGAAAGTGTGAGGAGAGTATACAAATTCATTTCACAAAGTTTTTTTTCAAATAGTGTAAAGGGGTAACTTTACACTATTTGAAAAAAAACTTTGTGTGTGGTTGGTTTCGATCTGTCAACGCGTGATTCCCGCCAAGTCATTGTTCTTAAACCGGCGAACCCTAGCGACGAACAAATCTAATAATAATGCAACTGTCCTGCAACTCGGCTGCAATTCAACACCTCCGCGAATTAATTAATCGTTTTATTTCGGGACGCTGAAGTAAAGTGCGTCGGAAATGTGCCTATGCGAGGCATAGACAAAGAACAGCTTTTGTAGAGCTGAGAAGCAAAGATATTGAGATTTATACAGCCTTGTTAGTCATGTGAGTGGAATTTGTTTTAAATAAGATAAACTTCTGAGGATTAAATAAAAATTACAGTATTCATTTACCTGCCAACTGTATGAGTTATAAATTGGGGTAATAAATAGTTCTTTAAGGGAAAACCTTCGATGAAAACGATTACGGTTCACTTTGATTTTTTTTTCGAAAAGGTTTATGTCAACATTAAAACTTCATTTTCATAATAGTCGAATCGTGTCCAAACATTCAAACATGCTTCAATGTCAATATGTTCCATTAAATTCGTTCGTTAAGGCCGATATCCCTGACTTAGTTTTATAAGAACTTAATCTCGGTAACCTCCAATATCAGGGACAAAAAACATTAAGATAACCAAGTATTCGAGTAAACAATAAAAAACTGTAATTATTACCTTTACAAAAATAGAGGTGAGAGGGACGCGTGTCGTGCGTCTCGCTCGCGCGGGTCGTTTACGCGTTGAGCCGTAACAATTACTTAGGTATTATTATCTCGGACAGTCGGTTAGGTATAAATTCATAAAGTATATAATGAGACACGGTATTATAAACATAAATGTTCCCGTAAAGAGGTCTGATTGCTTCGTCGGAAGGAGTCAAAGCGGCCGCGGCGCGGCTGGCATTCCCGGGCAATTCCTTGGTCAGCGCTAGTCGCCGCTACTCACCGACAGATGGCGTCACCCGTACATTGTTGCTCGCATACCAAACTTTTTTCACGGCAGACTTTTTTCGAGTTATTAAAGCGTAAACGCATTTAAACTGCTGTTCGCTTTTTCAAACGCTTTCTAAGTGGATGTCGCTTAATTTTTTTGTGGATTGCAATAATACTTAAGGGGGTATTTACTCATTAAAAGTGATTTTAATTTCATGATGCGGGTAAAACTAGTTCATTATCACAAATTGTTCAGCATTCTAGTCGTGCTATTCGTCTGGAGATGGCGCTGTGCTACTCTTCTGATTATCATAAAGCTTTTTCTTCTGTTATGTTAAAAGCTCGCTTTTTCTTATCACACACAATTTTTATAAGTTGACTCGTACGTAACTTGTCCGAAAATGTCTTCTTCTTTTTGAAGATATTACAGTGTTAATTAGTCGTACAATTAAGCCACTTTAGGCGGTTGTTAAAAAGCCGATGGTACGCGACCGTTGACAGGGCGTAAACAAAACACGCTAGCGAACTTTCGGCTTCGGCCATTAGGGCGGTATCGGCGATTATTACGCGATTATCGCCCGAACTTGTGATTTACGAGAATTGACCTGTTTTATTTTGGACATGTCGAAAACCGTGCCCTTTGATAGTTGATTAGCATTATTTATGGTCGGGCTCGCGTTTCGTATGAAAATATCTACTTTGTTTCACATGATTAATATTAGAAACGTGACCCTTAGTGTGTCAGTTCCAGATCGACGAGTAAAGGTTGTTTTTTTGTAATTAATGTGTTTCATTCTTTAGTTTGTTCAAATTTTATCGTTTGTTATGTTTAATGCCATTGATAAGCACAGTTGCATGAAAATTTATTATTTTACTAGCGGACCCCGCAGACGTGGTCCTGCCTGATGTTTTTTTTATAATTTGTTCTTAGTAAGAACCATCCTCGTACTTTAAGGAATATAAAAAAGAATTGGCCAAATTGGTCCAAGCGTTCTTGAGTTATACGCTTACCAACAAATTTTGCGATTCATTTTTATATATAAGAGATAAATAATTTCCTTAGCAAGGAAAATAGAGCTGATAAATAAAGGGAAAATGACGACCGGCATAATTAGGTTTCCACAATGGCTGCCTCTAGCTTGCATTCACCCGATCTGGAATTGGCTGGACGATTCGAACAAAGGAGGAATATTGTTACGGAATGCAATACGATTTGAAATAAAAACGGAACGCCCCATTGTTCCACATTCAAATTTCGAATTATTTTAATTACAGGATGTGACAGCGACAGTGTGATGTCGTTACGTCTTAGCGTTTTCAATTTCTTTTTAATTGACATGCCAGACTTCGGCACCCTCGCGCGTAATCGTAACGAGAATCGTGACCGTTGGAATTATTCATTTGTGTCGTCACAAACTGACTTCTAACAAATAATAAACCCAGTTCCTGTGCATAAAAGTATCTTTTGATCACTATTACTTGACCATAGACGGAAGTAACTGATTTTTTTTTCGGCACAGGCATAAGCGACTATACAGCCAAGTTTTTAAAGTCGTTCAGTAAATTTTCCTTCACTTATCACGGACGCAAGACTATCTAAAGTTTGGAATCAATTTGCGACCGATGTCCTTCCAAGCGAACGTTCCGAAATGGCTTTCGAAGTTAGCGAACTGGAGGTTTCTGCATTCGATGGAGTGTTTCGGGCTCGGCAACTTTCATGTAAGGGTCTTATCATAGTTAGATTGCGATGAAGCGATTGTGAACCGAGATAAAGGCAAAGGAAGTATCGCCGGTAGAGATACGGCAGAGGTACTACGTGTATGCTTTTTTAGTGCTTGTCAGAAATCGACAGATTTGACATACCATAATGTTTGAGTGTGAACGAAGAGTGAGTGCACCTGTGTATTGCGCTCACACTAGTGCACTATAATATCTCCTGCGTAGTTGGCTGATCTCTGTTGAGATTGGCCGCCGTGGTCGAAATCAGCCAGGAGGACTATTACTTACCAATCAATTGTGGACAAACAGGATTTAATATGCGTACAGGTAAATGGTATCTTATCTAATCTCGCAGATATTAATAATAATGTGGGGAAATATAGATATACAATAAGTATGTGCTTTGGCATATCAACAGACTTAAATAACTTTTTTCAACCTTTGGAGGTCCCCAAACAGCTTAAGCAAAAGTTAATATGCTTTGGCTTGTTACTGTGTCTGTCACTTTGCTTTATCATCGTATACATGTCTTTTCGTCCTAACTCCTGTGGCCTCGCCTAGCCACTACGCTGCCATTCTTATGTTATATAACGATTTATTTAAACCACAGTATTGACCTTACGCTGTCGCCTCGCTTCGAACACTGGACAGTCGTTCTAACTCGGCTTAAAGTCGTCGTAAACGCTTCAGACGCGCTGCCGGACGTGTCGTCGATAACTTATTGCCCGCAGCTCGGTTTGCGTACGTAATAAGTTCGCATGCTGGCCAAAAACATTACATGCGAAGTTCCATTTTTGAATTTGAAATGAGAAACAAAGCTTACAAAAAAAACCAGTTTATAAATGCCCTTTTCACTTTTACTAGCTACGTGTAAACCGCTTGATGACTCAGTATATTGAAATCAAACCGTGCTCCAACACTTTACACAACCCGTCCAGAAAGTTAGCGAAACTTCGTATCAGCATACTTAACACTAATCGCTCGGAGCAGTCCTAATACAAAATCTGAAGCGCTCCACAAATCCGTGCACAATTGAATATTAAAATTTGCTTAACGCTTGTCGAGAGCACTACAAGGGCGGCAAAGGAGCAACGCCCAACTTTGGGCATAAAGCGTGTCCTGCGCCGGCCGATAGTGCCCATTGAAAATAGATTTCCACGCTTCAGCCGCTTCGAGGGGCCAACTTTGTCCAAATATTGCCGCTAACATTTCTCTCTCCACCCGACGAAAAACTATAAACCCATTCAGAATCAGACCCAACCGAATTCCGAACGCGTGAGCGGAACTGACAGCTGTCATTTTCATTTTGACGCGCTGACGTCACGATCGAAAAAGATTGGCGTTCCGTTTTGCCGATCATTTTAATAAATCCTGCTAGCCGCTTTTTCAAATAAATAAGCGTTCTAATTTTAAAATGGACACGTTAATTAAAATGGTTTCCAATCTATTTATGGTGCGTCTTTTCGAGTCATATGAATGGTGGCGTTTGCAAATTTAATTTGCCGTAAATTTATCGATGCAGAGGTTTGTTGGCACGAAATAAGGTTGAGTTTTATCGAGTATCGATCAGAGGGAGTGTAGCGAAAAGTCTCGTGCGGGCATTTCATCACTGAACCGTGTTGCAGCAAGTAACAACAGCAATAATTATAGCAGCCATAACTAAGGTTAATTGGACCGAAGGATTAAGTGAATAAATAAAACGCGCTTAACTTAAACCGAAGCTTGGGGGTGGAAAAATACATACTTATTGTAGCGTAACGGAATTAAAATTGATATAAGGTGATCACCGATGATGTGTTCGCGTGCGTGCTAGCTTATAGCTATCGTAAATCGAACTGTTTTACATAATCTAATAACTATTGGGAATTACATTTTAAATTATATTTATATCCTCATCGCATAAATAAGCTTCTGTTCGCGAGCTACTAGTTCTTTTCATGCCAGCGATGGAATCTATCATCTCAGACACAATTGCATGCGTCGGGTGCAACTATAAACGATGCTTAAGTAATGCATATGTCCGCCAACAGAAAAAAAGTTAATATTCACTGATAGCTCGCAAATCCCACCTACTTTAATTCATGATTGTTTTTTTACGTCGGTTTTTCTTGTGATCTAGTCAATGATCTAGTTAATAACAAATTGTATGGGCGGTTGTGTGTAATTGATTTTATGTCTGTGCCCGGTGGAGGGATGCGCGTTTTTGTAATTACGATGCGATAAGATTATTACTAATTAATATGGGACAGGGTGGTTTGCCGGTCGTTAACTATTACGGTCATATTTTATTACTTTGTATGATATTGTGTCATCCATAACATGACCAAAATTACGACGAACATCTTTTGAACTGTTAAAAGTGCTTTAACCGTTTTAGGGAGCTCAACACCACCATAGAAGCTGTCAGCTTTCTTGTATTGTTTCTACTTAGTTCGGACTTTATTATTATCTTTTTTTTAGAGGCTTTTACCAGATTGGCATGTCAGCCCCATCGAATCATAATTTAGATACAGGTTGCACTTAAAATACTAAACCATTCTTCAGTTAGGACTTATAATAGGTAATTAAATTATGGTGCATCCACTATTCATGTAAATGTAATGAAATGAGGTGAATCTCCGATTACAATGCCGATGGAATCTCTACAACTGCACTCTATTTAGTCAGGTTCTATCAACACCTAAGCAGTACCAACGAAGTAGAAGACGACTTTTTCAGTAAAAGGTTAACTGTGAGACCGTTGCAGGATGAAAACTGAAAACTACTTAGCATGCAGTTATCGCCAAGACTTTCGTATATGCATGTCAACATGTCCACGTAACAAGAAACCGAATACATGTCATTTAACCTCAAACCCGTCACGTGTGAACGTCGAAGCACAATCGTTTCGCAACGAACGGACAGGACGACATGCATTATGTATATATATCGTGGGAACTGGGAAACCGTGGAAATGCGATGCCATAACAACGCAAATGACATACTGCGAATTGTATACCATAGAGTAGAGCCGGCTGGTCTATGGAATTGCTCGCAAGAGCTGTTATCGGTCTGTGGGCGGGTTGTGCAATAATTAATCTATGGTCTTGGTTTCTGATGTGAGTTGAGACAACTATGAAGGTAGACTGATTGTCTTTATTGTGTGATTGAGTGTGAAACCGACATGGATTTGTAAATGTAACATAAAACTGGTATTACCTATAGCAATTTTAGACACTGTTATTTCTAGGTATCGGTAGTTAAAAACCTTTCAGAACAGTTCATTGAATCCACTAAAACATTACTTTCATTTGATGTTTATTCGTTGAATCGCAGCATATGATGTTACAACTAAACGCCCAAATTTTTTCAAGCGGCAAAATCTTTGACATTATTTTTCTTAAACTTGTCGCAGGCAAAGGCGTGTAGTGATGGGGTTCCCACGTCGCGTATTACGGCTGATTATCTGTGGCGTGACGAGAACCGCCATTACCGACTATTACCGGACATGCATGGGGAAAAGTGGGACATAGACTTTGAGAGGAATGTCCGATACGTCGAAGACATTATACAGATATTATTTCTCAGATAACCGTAGATGTTTGTACAATATTCGGAATACGTACCTTTCGTGTACTGCCTATTACAAAAAAGTAATTAGAAAGAAATATTGTACATTTCGTACACTCTCATAAATAGTCGATGAACCTGTCGTTAACCAAAAATAAAATGCTTACTGTCTTTTTTTTATATGGCTAGTATTTTCATACAAATCTTACAAAGAAAATATATTTAATATATAATAATATTTAGTAATAATAGGTAGCTATTATTTCTAGGTGTAAAGATATTTCTCATTTACACTACCATGTCCCGATTTCACATTAGTGATGCTACGAGGCGGGACACAAACCATTTAACTCGTAGATACATTTCCAAGTTCTTTTTGCGCTGCAACAATGTCTAACCCGCAGCCATAGTTGAGGCGCTCGTTTTTTTCAGACGTTTATTGCTCGCAACCCCCGCAATAAAGATCGGGACAATGGCCGTTGTTCTAATCGGAAAAACAAATGCATAATTTGCGCCGAAATAAGAAGAGCAACGGTATCTGAAATTCAATCTATCCGCTGAGCCCCATCGATGACAAAGGCTAATGCAGGCTATTGTCTTCCGCAGTTTTATACTTTGTCGTGCATTGTCATTAACGTGTACGCGGGTTTACAATGAGTCCGCTCTTTTTAATTCTTCCGAATCTCTGTTGCCGGTTCTTATTCGGTGATATCCCTTTTTCGGTCGCTATAGAGATTAGTCGCCATAATTTTAACAATACCATGAATATATCTATCGATGTACATATTTTCAAGAATTTGTCTCAGTGAGTCTTGAAAGTTTATCAATAAGTAAAGTAGCATTATTTTTCATCGTCAAACAAGGTTAGTGATAATTGTTCAAGCTCTATTGTTACTTTAGCTTTGTTAGTACCTAGACTTAACTTCATCACTATTCAAATGAGTAAACCTACAGCGTCAGTAAAGAACTCTACACCCAGTTCTGTATCGTCGACTCACAATAACCCAAGGCCTGAAGTGTCAAATGTCTTTCAGAGAATGCGTGTTCGTAATAGGCGTCGTACAGTCGCCCTTGGAGGTGTTTTTGCGACTTTGTGAAAGTAGATATAGGGGTGAGAATGGTGGGTACAGTTTGCTATTGTGCCCAGCTAGGTGCGTGTCCGCTTGCCTTTCATTGTTCGTTACACTTGCCCGTTTCGGACGCTGCACCGGGGGCAGAACAGCCAGATCATTTGTTACCAACATTTACACCATTTACTGGCTAGTTCAAGAGTATATGATACTGATTTCATGGAATTTAAGCATACCATGTACAGTTAGGTTTCTTCAGAATTCCAGAAGAAAGAAGACAAACAAAAGTTAGAGCTGTCAAGTTTAAACAAATATGTATTGATTATACGGATCTAAATTTAGATTTATAATTCAAGTAGAATCGCGTGAACCAATCACAGATACTGTTTGTTGGAACTAATAAAATGTGTAAGAAAACACTCAGTCAAACATTTTAGACACATAAATGGATAATAGAAATGATTGTAGTCTTTGCAGTTCGGCGTGATGTATTGAAGACATAGCTCGTTAACTGCATCTAAGTTAGTAAATCCCCTTGAATGACCCGGCTGTCCTCCCCGCGATGCACAGCTCCAAGCTCAATAAATATTATGCGGAACGGGGTCCCGCTCGAAAACAACGCTAGTACCGGCTTTATCTCTTTAAAATATAAAAATATAAAAAAAACGCTTAATAATTCGGATATAAAAGACGCGAGAGCTTGCCAGAAGTAGCACGTATTAAAACGATAAATTGGCGGCGTAGAACGACTCGGGGGCACTCGCTTGACCATGTCCCCCGCCACCCACCAGGAGGGGGGAGGGGGGAGCAACCCGCACGCGATGAAACGAGGAAGGTCTAGGATTCACTGGACAAGGACAAGGTGGGGGGTTAAACAAAAAATTAACAAATAAAAGTAGTGCTAAAGCGGGCCTCGTGCTGTGTCAACTGAAGCGTTAGCGATATCTTTCCCGGTTTGACGTCTCCTGATTGATGAAGGCTATTGTCAGGTGAGCGCTGATAATTATGGTGAAGAACAAACCGTTCGAGAGATTGGGGGCACCTTTCAAACGGGAGCAATGAGCCGTGACGCCGGAGAAAGTTTCATTGCGAAAAACAATCGACGATCGCCAAGATTATCCCCGACGACAGCTCACTGCTCGGTTCTAGCGAATTTTGAAAACGTTTTGCTGCAACTCACGATCCATTTTACTTAGAGATTGTTATTAGAATATAAAGTGACGTAAGCTGGACTCGTGATTTGCAATAAATAGCATCTAAATAAGTGTAAGATGGTACCTTTCTTTGGAATGAGGGACTTGAGAAGCATGACGGCGGCCTCGTCGCACGCCCACGCGTGCATCTTCCTATAGGAGTCGCGCCCCTTCTCCGTGAGCTTGTCCCAGGGCTTCGGCTTCGACAGCAACTCTGATACTGTCCCTTGCGACAGCCCTAGGACGTACTTCGCGAACAGCCTCTGCCCAATGTTGTGGACTGACAACAGCTCTCTGACTCTTCGACTTATGTGCAGCGTGTCTAGGTTCGTGTTCGCGTATTTGTCCATGTTGTATCTGAGCATTTCTTGGAGGCGGGCTTCCATCGGATCTCCTTTCGGGATGAGTGAGTCTCCTAGTCGTCCGACCAGCGCACCGGGCGGTAGCGGGCCCATGTCCTCGGCGAAGCGGTAGGGGCGGTGCTCGTCGAATCTGAAGGGACTCGGTGGCGGCAGGGGCAGGGGGCCGTTGTTGTTGTGGTGCGTCGTGTTGTTGTTGAGCGGCGGCGGCGTGCTGGGCCACTCCTCCGCACCTGCGGTGAGAGCACGGTTACGGACCACGAGGAGGGGAGGGGGAGGAGGTTCGCGAGGAATCCTCGTAACACGTCGAAAAGGAAGCGAACACGTACTAGCTACGGACATACACATAAAACGAACGTGCGAGGTACGGACGACCGACTGTCTAAGGGCTAAGGTGTGTATTGGATTGCCGATTGGGAGAAGTCAGCTCAAGGCGATATCCAAGCGGAAACCTCTACTTATTTCCGCAAAGACAAGGCCTTAAGGATGGGGGGGTAGATGAGGGTACGTACCGGTGTCGCGCTCGCGTCGTTCGGAGCTCCGCTCGCGCTCGGCGGAGTTGCGCTCGTCACGGAGCGGAGGCGGGATGGCGGGTGAGCGGAGCGGCTCCGGCTTGCGCTCTAGCGAGCGTTCGCCCGCTCCGAGGTCGAGCGCTCTGAGCATGCTGGAACAAGAAAATGTACATGTGAATTTTGCTTAAAAGACGTTTTTTGAAAAATATTAACACAAATCAAAGTAAGTAAAAAGCCTATACATCTGTATTAGAACAGTTTGTACAAGTTAAAAGTAATGTTACCTATCCTGGCATTTCAAAAATCATAATTAAAATGTCTGTGACGTAATTGAAAAGTCATAGTCCAATTCTATCGACTACACAAATGTCTTCACAAATGTTTGAACCATTGATACAAATGCTACAGGCCACAATCTAACTGCCATCAAATTTCATCGCTCACGTCGCGAACTTCTAATTTTGGCAAAATGTATGCGATCTAGTTGCACAGAACAGAGACAATTCACACCTGTAAGCATCGTCTGGGGCATTCACTATACTAAACAATATCTGGAATCAACCGGCGGGGTTGAAAGTCCCTGTGTGATTTGCGAAACAATGTAGTGTCCCGGTGTTGTGGGACGGCTATACAGAAATTAAATAGTAGCACGGTTTATTGGGACACGTTAGATGGAATATGCGGTTTGATTAGGTGAATTTAACTAAGTAAGGTCACTGGTAATACGATCTAATCATACATTTTTAATTTCCTTAACTCACCATGCTTAACTTTGTCAATTAAGATACATTGGAAAAGTATCTGATATGCAACTTTGGCAAAAGACACCAGGTTTGCCTATCAGAATGAAGAACTTGCCTATCAAAAATAAAAAATTTGAGAAACTTAGAGATCAAGAAAATTTTGGTCATATGACGGCTTCACTGCCGAATTTGTTTTCTTCCATCACATAAATATAAAGCGTAGAAGTGACTTTTGAAAACACAACACGATCTTGTTGTCCCAAATGTCCCAAAACATTTCCTGCTTCCCATCACTAGGAGCTCTGCGACCTCCCGAACTCGGCCGGGTTCTACCGATCAACGCTTTAATTGGCGATATATTAAATTGTAATTAACGTGCTACTGTCGAGGTGTGAAAATCTTGTATGGAATCGATATACTTGACTAGTCGCTCGACTCGATCTTAGAATCGAGTTTTGAGGGTGTATCCTATATATTGGGGGTGTATTTACGTTATGCAGTGAAAACACGTTGTAGGATTATTTTCTTGTGTGAACTGATAACTACGTACTCCTTAATAAAGACATGATGTAATCTGTTGTGTTCTCCAATAAATAAATAAATAAAGTCTAGGTATCCGAACGATTCGTAAGTTCCGAATGGAAAAAGAGTGTAAGTAACCTACTTACTCGTAATTTTGATTGATCTTTTGGAATGGGTTCGCAGCTTAATAATATTTTTGTACCATTTTCACATTTGTAAGCTATGCTTCATAGTATGTTGGTAGATTTGTACATTAAAGATTTATAATATTTCAAATGAAATGAAATTAAATTTATTACCTGCTTATGAATAACGTAGACTGAATGAACACTGAAGTCATATTTTTAGGACGTTCTGCTTACACAGCCGTTATTAACAGCATGCAAATTAAAAAAATGGATTGAATTAAAAAAAAAAAACTTTTTATTGCCTGTTGATTTGATTTCCAGGAAAACTTTTTCAAAGGACCTCGAATGCGCTAGAGGTGATGATCATGATGCGATCCTCGGGGAATAGATCATCAAGAAACAACTTAAAAGACATGACACAGTGTCAATTTTATTTATGCTCTAATTTTGTTTATGTTAGAGCCTACATTAAATAAGTAGGTTAGGAATAAAATAAATAAATAAATATTTCACAACAACCACACCAATTCTCTAGTCCCAAATTAAGCTACGAGGCTTGTGTTATGGGTACTAGACAACGGATAAACATACTTAAATACTTTTTTTTTGTAAATAAATACATATTATACATAGAAAACACCCAGACCAGTACAAACACACATGTTCATGCACACTTGTGCTTGTACCGTCCGTATCGAACCCGCGACCGTTGGTTTAAGAAGTCCGACCTGTGGACCACTGCACCAAGCGGTATAATACTTAGACTGGGCATTTGTCTAGCATACACCTTTCGATACCTTGTTCGATGTTCACTTGTTTTCCAATGGTTATCAAACTAGCAGTTTCCCAGTAGTTATCGAACTGGTAACGCGATTTTCTCTCTACCCCCGACCAGTTGGCCGACCGGTCGGGTCTCCCACTAACAATGGCGTAATTAGGGGGACGATTGTTCAACTATTTGTTGTTATTTAGTGCCAATATGTTTATTAACTTATGCGTATGGATTTAAGTGGCTGTTACCGTAATTGGTAAAGGTGTAAATATGTTTACTAGTAACAATAATAATCGGTCGATATTTTGTGTGGTAAGTGAATGATAACAAAAATAGGAAGAAGATTTAATTTGTGTGTTTATTTCTGATTGCTTCAAATAAGAATTTTCAGTGCATAATTTTTAATTACTAATTTTTAATTTAATTTTGTAGTTATAAATTACCTAGACAAGAAAGTCAACAATTCTGTTACGACTTTCGTTTCAGAATACTTTTATTATTTTTTCAGCGCAAGAGAAACAAGCAAAAGGGTTCATTATTCAATGGTTAGTTTACGTTAAACTTCTTAAAACATACCTGATCCTTGATTTAACTAAAGTTTCTCAAGAATTACTGTCCGATACTGCGCCATTGGGTGTACACACACACACATGTAGCCGGGGTGTCGAGCAGTGCAGGCAAATATCTTAATTAATTGTAAAAATGTCAAATTCTTACTAACTTAGTTTTATAAGCTTTTATTCTTTTTATTTTATTATCAGTTTATATTTAAGAACTCCGTATCATTTATCGATTTTTTTACATAAATCAACTCTTAAGATCATAGAATACATTTTTAGTTACCTTTTATGTGACATTAATATCCAAGTGTACCTATATACCTAGGTCATTATCAGGGGCCGCTTATCTTACGAACTCAAAGGCCATCTCAATAAATTTATGAAAGGAATATTGCCAATAAGGGTACGGCATATCCTATTAATTAAGATACTTAATTAATTCACCTGAAATGGTTTTAATCAATTCAACCGGCTCAATTTATTAAGGTAAGGTCACCTCTGATTATATTGGGTCTTCTATGGAGGCAGTTTTATGGAAGCGGGATTGTCACTTAATTTGTATTCGATAAAGGTATTTGGGATTTAGAGAAGGCCCTGATTAGAAGTTAATAGGTTGTTTTGTAAGTACAATGATTTCACGAGAAATGTAATGGGAATTGTGACCCATGTTCAGCGGTGGTGTATTTAGTGTCTAACGCTCATTGTGATGATTAAAATTCGAATGGGTGTGGTAGTTCAAGGGCTGTAGCACAATGACGCGTACGCATGCGGAAGCGAATCTCTGCGAAAATGCTGCGGAACGAAACTTCGGCGGTTCTACAGTTTTTTCGCCAACAATTCAATTATCATTTGGGTGGATCTACTGGAAATTTGGAAGGTATTTAACCAGAGTATATACTAGATCCTACTGTTGAATCATGGTTGGCAATAATAACAGAAGTGAAATGTTTGCGTGTGTGTTGCGGCCATTTCACAGTTACATGCGAAACCGTTGCGACACGTACGCTAATATTTCATCTCTCTAATATTAGAGTGAGACAAAGCATATGCGAAACGATGACATACAACTGACTGATTTTTCGTTGTTTCGGATTCGCATGCGAACGCGTCGGTGTACTAAAACCCTATATAATAGAAATCTGAAGCTTTGCGCTTATAATGACGAGTTTACCTTAAATTGCCGATTTTTTTATAGAAATTGAGTTTTTAGCTGACGACCGCTTGGTGCAGTGGTCCACATGTTGGACTTCTAAAACCAAAAGTCGCGGGTTCGATCCCCGCACAGTACAAGCATAAGTGTGCATGAACATGTGTGTTTGTACTGGTCTGGGTGTTTTCTATGTATAATATGTATTTATTTACAAAAAAAAAAGTATTTAAGTAAGTATGTTTATCCGTTGTCTATTACCCATAACACAAGCCTCGTAGCTTACTTTGGGACTAGAGAATTGGTGTGATTGTTGTGAAATATTTATTTATTTAGCTGAACCTTGAAACTATTAGGTATATCTAAAACTTACGCCAGTTAGTTAGATGTTTGTTTCTTTGGTTTACGCGAAAATGGATTTTACGGATTATTTCGCGATTAATTTACTTGCATTTTATTTTAACCTGACGTTTTGGACCCTTTTCAGCTTCCGTGGTCACGGGTAGACTAAGGTGTTAGTTGTCATTACATGATTGTAATGACAACTAACACCGTTTATCATTTCAACCATTTGACGACCACTTTGGTGTAATATAACTTTGGTGTAAGAGGTCGCGGGTTCGATCCCCGCACTGTACAAACATTTGTGTGTATGAACATGTCTGTTTGTACTGGTCTAGGTGTTGTATGTATTTATTTAAGTTTATTTGTAATACCACTGTTGATTCTGATATCTGTAACACAAGTGCTTAAGCTACTTACTATGGAGTCAGATAAATGTAAGTATGTGGTGTTGTTGTACATATATTTATTATTATTTATTTATTAACTAAGTGGTTAATAAATAAATAAGTTAGCCTTATTTATGTACGAGTTTAGTCTCTCATATAGGTAACGAAAGCTTAGGTACAGCTGCAAAACTTTTCTATCAACTCTGTAACATGATAAAAACAACATGATAACCGATTCTCGTTAAAACCAAAACCTTTAACCGCAAACATGTAGCCAACTCGTAAAGTGTCAAGCGTGAGTCGTGCTAACTAATTGATTAAACGCACGGAGCTTCATGAAGAATTCAGATACCCTAACTGAGGCTTTTGGCCGAAGACAAAGATGCTTTTAAGCTTCCCTTCCGAATAGGGAATGCGTGGAGTCGCAATTTATGTTTCGTATGTATATTTTTTTGAAAGGGTATTAAAATAAGCATTTGTTTTTCGCTGTCAATGCTTTTAAAATCGCTGTTGGCCTTTAGTTGATACAGGTGTAGGTATGTAGAAATCTTACGCTTATCTATATTTCAAGGGTATTAAAATAACCATTAGTTTTTTGCTGTCAGTGCTTTTAAAATCGCTCTGGGCCTTTAGTTGATAGAGGTGTATGTGAAAATCTTACTCTTATCTATATTTTAGGGAACTGTAGTTTTGACACCTAGTTTTGAGCATCTTCAAGTGTTACTTGTAATTAGATCTATTTACTGTTAATAATTGACAAATGAATTCACTTTTCAGAAGTTTTATCAAACACAAGCGACTCAACAGCTCCCCTGTGCGAGTTGCTATTAAAACTCGGGCTATCATTCCCTCACCCACTCCGCGTAAAAGATAACTATGTGACACAGTTTCCAAACCGTGTACTTAGTGGAAAATGTAGGGCCAAACTGTGGGAATACTTTGGAAAAATATGGGTAGGTAAGTTTAACCGTTATTGCGAAATTATGGAGGAGCATGTGGAGAGTGGAGGTGGATATTTTTTTTAAACTTGATCGGAGGTCTAAGCTTCGTATTAAAAAAAAAAACTTAGCTTAAATTATAAGATGTCTTTGCTTTTTAGTCCTTCTTAATGTCCGACAACCACTTTGGTGTAATGGTCTAGATGTTAACTATAAAACAAGAGGTCGCGGGTTCGATCCCCGCATTGTACAAACATTTGTGTGCATGAACATATCTGTTTGTACTGGTATCGATGTTATATGTATTTATTTAAGTTTATTTGAGAATACCACTGTTGATTCCGATATCTGTAGCACAAGTGCGTAAGCTACTTACCACGGAGTCAGATCAATGTATGTGATGTTGTTGTATATTTAAAATTAAAAAAAAAAAGATATAACCTATCAGATCGTGACTGAAATCTTTTTGTTTACTTTAGATTACGCATTTAATTATTTTTAGTTCTATTTAAGCCTCCCTAAGTTAAAATAAAACCCGTATAGAGTCAAGTATGAGTAAGTGGCTAACTTATTTTTTAGGATACAGTCACAAAAATCGATCACTAAGTCTTGGTTTTATCAAGATTTTAGTAGATGAATTTATAATTTTTGTTATAATAGGTAGCAGGAGGGTAGCTTGTTACACCGTAAACACCCTAAAATATGCATAATAAATATCAGTTACCCCCGAAATATAGGTGCTCAGAGTTTAAAAGTATTCCCTTTGATGCTGAATCGATTAATTCGCGAAATTCCACCCACCGAGGAATTCCTGATTCGATGATGTTATCGAAACATTCCCCGCTATCAGAAATATGTCTTTGAATCGGGGGGTTTGGTAATTAAACATTCGCGATGCCCACTCCTGAATTATGTAGTGGTTATCTATGGCACGGATTTCGATTTGAATTTCATTCTGAATTCAATGATCTGTGTAATAAAGCTACAGAAAATAGATGAGGTTTGTAAATAGAAAAAAAAACAGCAAGGAATCTCTATTCTTTTTTTTTTGATTTGACAAAAAACCTTTAATACTGGCCAGTTATACCTAACGTTAAAACCAATTAAAGATGCGTGTTATGAAAAAGGTAAAGCAATGCCGAGTCAATAAGGAGGCGAACAGTTTAAAGATTCAAACTTGGAACGGCGATATCGAAACGCATTATCTATCAACAATCATCGGCCGTCGATAAGGCCCCGCCCACCGCGCGCTGACCAATCACGGCCGATCGATCGGTCAATACGATACGCCTGCCCGCTCGGCCAACGGACGCGTTCCAATCCCAAAACATTTCTCCGTTCAAAAAATCAAATAACCAAAACGGATTTTTCGGAATTCCTATTCAAATTTGAACGCGGCGTGTCAACACATTGTAAAAAGCTTAGGAGCGAGCATTCTTTTTATGGCGTCAAAAAACCGGGGAACGTAAATTAGTTGATAATTTGTGTGTGACAGTGTTGGGCTAAACTTTCGTTAAATGTAACTCAAACAACGCCTAAGCAAATGGAGACAGGTGTCCGCGATAGGGCCTCGTATTGATATATAGGAGGCAAATATGTGGCTCCATGCATTATATTATATGGAAGAGTCCTGTGTTTACGCTCTCCGGGAAATATGTAAATCCAGTGTGCTTAGAAGCTAATTAAACAGTAGATAAGCGGCTCTTGATTCCCTATTTGCTTTTTTAAATTTTGACTCTGTGAGCAAACGTTCTCGAAATTCGTTTGTAGATAAAGTTTTACAGATTTGAATAAAGAATGTAAAACTGTCACATGCGAGTAAACATGTCTATTTGGACGAATGACTGCATTTTAATGCTGTTTATTCTATGCGATTAACGTAAATGACGTTACACTGCCTATTGGTATAGTTGAATGTTTAATTTTGATATTAACATTATTACGACATGTTCAACAAAGAACGACGCGTAAAACATCTGTGTATGCATAATTAAAATACATCAAAGATTGAAGGTAATGTAGCCTAGGCTGTATAGCGTCCATGCCATTGCTAAAACCGCGAAAAAAAATTAATCAATTTAAATATCTGTTCCGAATTCCGATTGACACATTAAAACTCCCGCCTAGAGCGTCGTTCGGAAATATTCAAATTCGAAAATTAATCAGTGCGCGGATTTGAGTAGCTTTGGGCGGTATCGTCTAGAAATCAATCTATCTACCCCCATTAATGTTTAATCTTGGGGGCTGGCTATAACTTAATCCGGACTTTAGGAGGGAATAAATAAGCTATAAAGTGTGCAGGTGCTCCCTGCCGGGTGCGGGTTTATCGGTTCGATTCCAAAGACGATTTTCGAACCGGTTTTGCTTAAAGATGAAACAATGAATTGAATTAAATACTCAAACAGATATTTAAATAAGCCATTAACAAACCCAAAAACTGACACAAACTACTGGTTATCTGGTCTAAGCGAGATTTATTTTAATGAGTATTAGGTACTCACTGCTCGACGTTTCGGCTGGATTACACATAGCCGTGGTCACGAGCTGACTGACAATTCTTAGTCAACGCGCTTCCTACCTATTGATTAGGTTAGGTCTCGTTCAAACTTATCGCCTAAACTTCCACACATTTTTTTTTCAATCCAATATTAACGTATTTTCTACTAGGTCTACATACAAAAACATAGAATTAAATAATATCACAGTATACAGGTTTAGGTTTCGATTGACAAAGACACACAAACTAAATCTCTCCTCGATTTCCTCTATTCTTATCAATAGCACGACCGGATTTCCCGTCTCGCCTCAGCCCTACTTACGGGATTAGTCCACCATCTTAGGGCGAAGGGAAAAATCATGGGAAACGACCGAGTGTGGCGAGTCGCGTGTTACAAGCAATAATTGAAATGGCGGGACCTATCCCATTGTGCACGGTGGCACATGATAGAAAGGATAAGTAGGTTCGTTTCGTTTGAAAATTAAACTTTGTATTTGTTACACTAACATTGTGTGACAATTTGATAACTTCCTCTGCTTGAAATACGGAGAAAATCTCATAAGAAGTAATCTCGTTATATAAGGGACATTACAGAAGCGTACAGACATGTGATCAAGCCATACACAGGTTCAATCCCTGTTTCTTATACTCCCCCATTGTCCGGTGAACGTGATTGTAAAGTTATCAGTTACAGGATGAAGGAACTCATGTGCATTTCAAGGGAAAAGCGTATCATAACCTCAAAATACAAACTCCCGAGTGCTGTTGCGGAATTCTTGAGTAATCTCTGGCAGACAGTCTTAAGGCTCAGGACCTCCTGTTGTTTAGAATATGTAAAGGGCTCTTCCGCTTATACATGTCACTCCTCCCACAACGAGACACAGGTATATGCCTAGTTTGATGGTGGATTGCTAAATGAACGGCTCCAATATGTTTTTATAAAGTTCATGTATTTAGATCTATAGTTACGAGAAAATTATTTCTGTTATCAAGTAATTATAAGTAAATATACTGTTTTTTTTATTACTTAGAATCGTAATAAAATCGTAATTGATCTGTCCGATTTAGACAGTTGTAGTATTGAAGAAATGTTTAATCCGATCACGGTTTTTTACTGAATTACTAGCTGACCCGGCAAACGTTGTTTTGGCATATACATTATTGTGGACAACCCTTATCACTAAGGGGTATAAAAAATAGATGTTGGTCGATTCTCAAACCTACTCAATATGCTCACAAAATTTCATGAGAATCGGTCAAGCCGTTTCGGAGGAGTAAGTGAACAAACATTGTGACACGAGAATTTTATATATATAGAGAAGAGATTATATCACTGATTGTCAATATATACTTTTGAGACATTTGAACTTTTTAGTGGTGCTACTGTCTTGTATCTACGTTGTTGTTGCTTGTTTTGCACCGGGTTGTCGTGTGGGCCGATCATAGTTTTGTCCCGACTCACCGATAGTGTGTTTGGGGTGTCCCAACTCATTGTCGATGGATTATTGCCACGGATTGGATAGTTTTTCTTTGATTTGATTCAATAATGTACTGGTTGTTATTGTCTATTCCTAATAATACGGTGGTTAAGGGAGAACAGCTATTTTGGGTCGGAAAATTGTTTTTGAATTGATAAGGAAAGGGATGTTATTTTTATTTTGAACGAGTTTGACAAGTCAGAGTCGACGGTGGAGTAAATTAATTTTAAAAAAAAAACTTAAGATGTCAAACGGTTTTTGATGAAATCTAACCATTTGCAAAATCTACTCTCTAGACCCATTCCCAAGTATTTAAATATAGATCGATAAATAATAAACTGGCACCAAAAGGGTTGTTTACGATATAGCCGGCGTTAACTGTCGCGGCGCCTTTGATGCACTTCAAACGGGCCGCGGCGGCCATATTGGGAAAAATAACACATTAAACTATGGACACCGTGTTGTCATTGTTATATTTAGCAACTTCATTGATGTCTCAATTAGGAGAAATGCTCGTTCGTCTATTTCGGTGGCCATAGATTTGTAGAGTGAATGTACTGGGTATGTTGTTTCAGTCAGACTGTCTGTCTGTTTTGAAAGGGGCGTATGTCATTAAAACTATTGGCCGCGTTTCAAAATCGCCTCTCTAGTCATTACAATTGACTGCGAAGTTTAGCTGCAAGTTGCAATTTTTTGGGATTTTTGAAAATTATACAGACCAATCAGCATGATTCCCGAATGACCCGGATTTCATTCTCACCGTGGTGGGCAAGTTTTTTTTAGTTAAATTATGTGTATATTAAACGTATTTAGATCTGTGTATATATACTCTTATTATGAAATTTTGTGTTTGCTTCCAATATATTTTCCCACGTAAGTACCTATGCACGTTAACAGAAATTTGGGTTAATACATAATTATCAGCGATAAGGAAGAGATCAGTCAACCTTGCGCAACAAAAGATGTATCACCACAAAATCCCTGATAAACCGATTTCCTCTAATATTTACTTAGGGTTACGTAACTTTTAAAAATTATGTAGAACAGTGACTAAAAAGACCTATTAAATTATTAATGGAACAAAAAAACAACGTGAGAACTGTCAATTTATTAGAAAGATGTCCCAAAAATTGGTAAATATGTGCCAATCATTAATTAAATATATCAACCTTTAGTTTCGTTCCCAAGCCGATAAAACTGTTTTCAACTTTTAATTCCGGCAAAAAGTTCCGACCCGATAAAACTATTTATATTTCCCACTGGCAGGAAATAAAAAAAGAAAAATAAATAGAAAAAAAGTTAAACGTTCACAGGGAGCGATTCTGTATCAATAGATTGTTCAAACTCGGGGGTGGATGCTAAATTCCATATCTCAATTCGTTTAGCATGTAGACGCGAGTATTCTGTGGGAGTGACATAAGTGGTACCGCCGCAAAAAAGTTCGAATAACAAGTATTGGACCTCCGCAGGGTAGGAAGCAGGTTTTATTACGAATTTGAAATTATCAAGTAGTTTTTTTTTAATTGACACTGGCCACCAAAGATTCGAAATTCGATAAGAAAAAAAAGTGCGATCGATTCTTTGTGAGTTGTCATCGTTTTTAAGAAGTCTAACAGATAAAAGCCGGTTACTGCGTGTTTTGACAGCTTGTAAGAGTTTTTAAAAGTCAATTAAATCCGTTATGTTTGCCGCCGCATCCTTTCGGTCCTTTGAGCCGTATTTTCTTAAGTTTTATGTTCGACCAATTGAGATGTCGTACACTCTTTCCGAGTTCCCGATACTGTTTAAATAAATAAATATCATGTCCGAATCGTCTTTTGTTCTTTGAAGTTAGTGATTTTAGGGTACTGGATTTTAAGTGACTCGATGTTTACCAAATTTAATTTACTTTTATAGCTTGCAGGACTTTGAGTTTTGATAACGGAGTGTTTCAAAAGCTTTGATTTCAACTAACTGAAATCGATACGTAAGGTAAATATTTGATACGAAGCAGATAACAGTCAGATATTAAATTGATAGAAGGCAGCCTCAATCAATGAGTCAATTTTTCACCAAAAGTACTCTACTCTTCTGACATAAAGCTACGTTAAGTTCTTCTATCCTATATGTCTATAAATGATCGATGTGGCCTACCTTATGTAAAAATAAACAAATACTAAGAGTGAATCTATCAGTCATCAATCGTTAGTGACTTTTCATCGACGAAAGTTCTCGATATCAACGCCGAGAAAATCTCATTACGGTATTCTTGCTGAATGTAAAACAGGAGACAAGAGACGCACGCTCCACTGATAGTGTTATCAGGTCGTTCACCTCTGAGATTGTTGTGTTTGTTTCTTGGGCAAGAAGCCTTGAATGTGGTCCTCGCCCGAGGGTAAGGCTAGGCCACACTAGGTTGTAAGGAAGGTAGTACACTGATGTATACACGTAGTCGATGGTGTGAGATAGAAGGGTCGTGTTTTGTTTGTGTCTGGGCAAGAAGCATTGAATGTGGTCCTTGCTCTAGGCCCTAGGACCTAGGGTAAAGCTAGGCCACACTGTGTCCTTATTAGGCTGGTACAGTGGTCGGCAGACTTACCAACCAGATGAGCCAAATATCCAGTTTGTAAATTTTCCCATACTTTCAAAGAGCCGCCGGACATGCCGGGCGGCGGGGGAGCGCGAGCGCGCAAGTTGACCATGAATTCAGTTGTTTCATATTGTTTAGGTGTTTTTTAGTGCTAAAGCAGTACAGTTACGCAGTGAGTGAGTGTAAGAAGAGCCATATTAATCCTATGGAAGATCCGCATGCGGCTCGCGAGCCGTGGTCTGCCGACCCCTGGGCTGATAGAACCCGGTAGTAATAAAGCTGGACTGGAAGGGTGAGATAGCGAGGCGGTTTTGGTCAACGTTTCGAAATGTAGATCATCGTAGATCTTTCACATTACATCATTGTAGATCGTTCGACATAGGTTTTTCATATGTTATTCAAACTGAACAGTCTGAAAAACCGTTTCTAGACGGTAAAATATTAGTGTATTTTATTTTTCCAAGTTTTTTAAGACGAACATTAAGGAAAATTGTCAAGGACCAAACCAAGACTAAATAGAAGAACACTGTTTTAAAATAGCGTATAAGGCCTAAGTATTATTTGTCTTTCCACTGAGTTAGGTACTCATATAACTGCTTGCAAAGCTCAAGTTTACAATACGAAGAATAACTTGAAATAAGCAAATACACTTATCAAGGATCGTTGCAATGTGATTCAGACTGAGACAATTGTATTTGTAATAACTTTTATTGTGTTTGTGCAGGATGTTGGACTGTAACCGGGAGTTAATTATTTAGTAATAATGATAAATAAGTAACGAGGTAAACGGTTTTTTAAGCTTAAGAAAATGTTTAGGAAGTTGAGCTATGCTATCGTAGATGTAGTTAGATAGATAGACGGATTAACACTTTATTGTACAACACAAAACAAAAATTACAGACAAGTTTAACAAAGAAAGATGTACTAATTAGGCGGTCTTATCGCTTGTAGCGATCTCTTCCAGACAACCTTCGGTTAAAGGAACATTTGATTGACAGAAAGGGGGAATTTGAGAGGTGTATTTATATCGAAGTTATTATCTAAAACCTAGGGCTCACCTGCCGCCTACTGTCGCGACTTCCGACTGTCAGCGATTTCAGCGCGTCGTATGGTCGGCACGTTCTAAGTTGTAGCGGCGACAAAAACACGCAGGTGTGCCCTGAGCCTAATACAACTACTACTAAATGAACACTTCGTCAGGAACCGTCACACAAAAAACAATTTATACTGGTTTATATGTTTACTAATTTATAACTATGTCCATCTTCAGTGTACCTAACCAAACGCAAATAAATATTTCCATTTCCTTTATTTATTTTTCAAGTTACTAGTTGTATAGACACCTAGGTATGATCGACAAAATTTTCTAAAAATAGAATAGCAGTAAGTGAATCGTTAAAATGGGTTTCGAATTGTTGAAATCTGTCGATTTTGCTTTCTAATTAGATGATCCCAACCTTTACTATCACAACTCAATATGAAAACGTATATGTAGAGCACACTTAGTTCTATTTCTAAGACCTACAACCCTATTGGGATGCTATTAATCATCTTCTACCTAGGGCCTCGAACCTGAGTCACACTAGCACAATGCTCGGAAGGCGCCGGACGCAAACATTCTCAATGCTAAGCTGATAATGATAAGCTATCACAACAAACCGAGTCGCGCCTAGTCGGTGACACTATTCAGGGACGGTTAAAGTGTGTTAAGAAATAAGAGAAATTATCATTTTATTTTTGTGTAGGAAATCATTTAAAATCATCTCCGTGATTTGGAAGGCACTTTATGCTTTGGTCCCGGTTAATATCGATAGATAAAAGTCGAAAGGCCTGGTCAGAGGCCCTGGGGCAGCTTAATAACATCTGTCAGAATGGTTGGTCAGTTACCCTTCAAACAACCCCTCCACCAACCCGCACTGAGCCTGCGTGGTGGAGTATGGCTCGTATACTCCATAGCTGAGGTGAGGCCTGTGCCAAGCAGTGGAACTTTTACAGGCCGATGAGATGAGATAATTTGTTGTTTAATTATGAAGACCACTTTGGTGTAATTGGGTCAAGAAGTTGACTATTAACCAAGAGGTCGCGGGTTCGATCCCCGCACAGTACAAGCATAAGTGTGCATGAGCATGTGTGTTTGTACTGGTCTGGGTGTTTTCTATGTACATATTTAAAAAAAAGTATTTAAGTATATTTATCCGTTGTCTAGTACCCATAACACAAGCCTCGTAGCTTAATTTGGGACTAGAGAATTGGTGTGATTGTTGTGAAATATTTATAGGTATATTTAATTATATGAAAATGAAATGGATCTCTAGTAATGTGATGTCAGTAGATATCCGACAGATACTCACCTGACCTCTCTCTTGATCTCGTCATAGTCCCGCTGCGCGTCGATCCTGGCTTCCAGCCGTGCGATGTGCTGCTTCTTCTCATCAAGCCTCTCTTCTAGCCGCTGCAGCTGCTGCGCGTGCGCCTCCTGGAGCGCTGCCAGCGAGGACTGGAGACGGCGGACGTCTTCCACTAGTTGAGCGATCTGGGGACGAAAGGATTATGTTTTAAAGTTTGTTTTTAAGCTCCCGACGAAAGATTCTACATTCCTGATGCGCACTGCAAAAGAGTGGAACTCACTTCCTGCGTCAGTGTTTCCCTGCAATTACAACCTAGAAACCTTCAAAGCTAGAGTGAACAGGCATCTTCTAGGTGAGCTCGCTCCATCGTAGACTCAGTCTTTGCCTCGTTCGGCCTTAGTCTTGGGTCAAGAGCAAACCTATCTCAAATAAATAAATAAAAAGAGAGAGGTTGTAAGTTTGACCACTTTGTCTGTTTGTTTGTGTGTCGGTCTGTGACATCGTAGCTTCCGAATGGATGGACCGATTTCAAAGCGGTTTTGTTATTACATAGCACAAGCAAACGCACGTTTGGGGTGTACGTTAAAACATATTTTTTTTTTAAATTATCTATCGAATACTTTTTTTATGATAATTATAAATAAATAGATTGTTTATAATTATCAGGTGCCTTACGGCAATCTTGCATCCATCTCAACAGAAGATGCTGTTCATACAAAAAAAATATGAAAAAAATGTAATTCGAAAAAAAGGAAAGGAAGACCAAAAGTAATGGATTATTTCACCACTTGGTATATTAGAAAAGCTACAAAATTGCCAATTTGGCTTAGATATAAGTACCTACTTAAAATCTTTACTGTGTGAAATAGACTTGCCTATAAAAATGTATTTTATTACACTCGATATCTTAGATCTAATAAGCTAAAGCTATAAGCTTAATTAAGATATCTAATCTCACCCTAATTATAATTACGATAATAATGAGAAAAACAATTATAAAAGATGTTAAATCCAATGAATTAGGTACAAACAGTTAATGTTTTTTATACCTTAATTCAGTACAAATAAAGATCAGATAATGTTTTTCATGTTTTCGTACTTGAACGAATATTAAAGATAAATATGTTTTAAATGATGGTATACAATAAAATGCGTCATTTTTAAACCACAGTAGAAAAATATGCAGTAGATTAATTTCATACACTGATGGAAAATTTTTCGTTTCAGATTTTAAAAGCCTTTATACATCGATGAGATACAACTAACTGTCCACCCACGAGTACCTATTAATAAATACATCGTTGCAATGTAAATACGAACAATCACATTACGAAGTAGCTTTTTTTTTAAAAGATTTTTAGAAGATTTTAGATTAGATTAGATTTTAGATTTTAATTTTTAAGAAATTTCACAACTCCACAACTGTAAACTGTTTTGTGTTAATAAATAAAAAAAAAAGAAAAAAAAGAAGAAGACAGCTTTATAAAGCTAATAAATAAATAAATATACAATAACATCACATACATTAATCTGACTCCGTGGTAAGTAGCTTAAGCACTTGTGTTACAGATATCAGAATCAACAGTGGTATTACAAATAAACTTAAAAAAATACATATAACACCAAGATCAGTACAAACAGACATGTTCATGCACACAAATGTTTGTACAGTGCGGGGATCGAATCCACGACCTCTTGGTTAGTAGTCAAATTCTTGGACATGACACCAAAGTGGTCGTCAAATATAGTAAATTGATGCTACTCAACTCGTTACCCTACTTTATCGTATTTAATATGTAATATATATGTGGCACTGCGGTATCGAGATAAAACTGATTAGTTTACAAAGGCATTATTTTTTTAATTTGTATCTTAACGACGACATCCTTGAACACGAACGATCAGCAAATAATTGTTTTTCTTAAAACTGTCAACTCGAATTAATGGGACGTCAAAGATATATTTTAGTGTTAAAAAATATGCGGCGGATTGATAAATATTCATATTCATATTCATTTATTCACTTCAAAATATAAAATTACAGCAGACAATATATAACATATAGTCAAAAGATGGTTATTTAGAGAAAATATTGAGAACGTAGTCTTTTTTAAGAAGCCAGTACATTAAAAAAATTAAGAATTCATTAAGAAATTAAAATTTAAAAGAAAAAAGTTTATTCCTGGACTAAAAGCCAGCGCACATATACTGACGCCTCATGCTTGACACAATTTTATCAGCGAGTTGAGACGACAGTACCTATATCGCATTTGTGCACTGGCGTTAAACCGATGATTTATGAAATCCAAACTGAAAATACAAGAATCATAATAATATTCATTTTAATGATTTAAAATTTAATACCTACAAATGGTGGACCTAATACCTTTATCATCCCAAATACCTCTGAATTTGATGTTTTAAAACTATGTTACTAAATTAACACTGATTAGGCTGTTAAGTCTTAACTAGGCAAGTTATAGTGATATCAGTATTCGCTAATGGGACTTAACAAAAAACAGTAATTTGGGGTTCACGTTTCCGTTCGACAATTGACGATCTATTCATAAAATACATAAAGAAACCATTCCAAGATCACACGTCACTCCATACCCGACCTTGCAGCGTAGGTAATAGAGGATGTGTTATTGTTAGGGCTGGCACAAGATTTGAGTTTCTTTTTTTATATCCAGGAAAAATCTTTAAAATTATAATGTTGTTTGTGATTGTTTTTCGAAACAGTCATTTGCCTTTGTGTGACCTCAAACGATATTAAGGTGATTTAAAAATATTTTTTTACAAGTCTCACTTCATTATAAAGTTTCATTATCTAATAACCTATAAGTAACTTGTAACGCCGTGGAATTGACTTGGCTCCTCAAAAAGTTTATTTAAACTTTATTGCACCAAAAGGTGTACGATTCGCGACTTAATGCCTTATGGCATTCTCTACCAGTCAACCGAGTGGTTATATATTTCTCTTATAGACAAACTTAGCTAATCATTACACACTCAATGTGCAGCTATGACGCTTAGTACCCAAAACCATGTTGCCGTTCCGTGTGTGCGAAATTTATTACGTTCCAAAGTGAATCATCGCCAGCCCTGGGCTGAGGTATCATTTGCCGGCCTTCGGAAGATATCAATTGTGCAGTTTGCAGGTGGACGCGTGAAGATGTGTATCGGCGATGTGTGCCACGGATGACATACATCAATCGTTACTGTAATGTTTATTGCTCGTTGCCAACAGTTTTAGACTAGTCGATGGCGCAGAAATGAGCTCAACACTTTGAATTGAATCACTGAATAAAATTTAAGCTGTTGTGAAATAATAAAGCATAATTACATGTAAATAAATCAATTGAACGATTAAATGTATTAACCGGGCTGAGAAAGGAATACCATCAAATGAACGTTTCTAAATTAGGATGCGCAAGTGTCACATGTAAGCTAAGAAAATGTATTGATATGCTACCTAAATTTTCCGTTCGGCTTAAAAAATACTCCTGAGTGAATTTCAACAAACCACCAATTTTTTTTACTCCGGTGAATATTTCTTCATTTTTTGGCCACCGAATTCACCGTAATGATAACACCGAAATTAAAATCAGGGATAAAATAAAATTTTAAAGAAAAACTAATTACAATACCAGTTCATTGATACAACTCAGAGAAGTTAATGTTAGTAAGCATATCTACTTATATTTTGTACAAATGATGAAGTGATGAGACATAAGTTATGCCTATATACGAAAATGAAAAATTGGTTGCCTGTAAAGTCGGTATACGCGCGAAAGTTTTACGTGACAACGACTCTGAGTGGTAAAATAATTTTAATGTGAATATTCATTCGTATAACATGAACCGGTGTGTATGCCTATCTCTCTCTCTCTCTCTCTCGCTCTGTCTCTCTCGCGCGAAACGTGAGCGGAGCAGCGTAACGCAGTTTCTTGAGGTGTCACCCGGCAAACCAATTTATAAGACGTTGTCACGTCAAAAAAACGAAAGGAAAAAAACGAGACACATACCACTGAAACCAGGTTCTTAAAATTTGCGCGTAAAATTCGCGTTTCGGATAATCTAATCTCCCTACTAATGTTACGAAAACAATAACACTTCGGTTTCTCAAAACTTTTTGTAAACACACTGAAGTCATTTATCTTGACGATACAATAATTTTATTGTTTCGCACAAACAAGATTAATGAGAGTGTGGTCTATTTTACGGCGTTTCTTGTCCCATGACGTCATCGCTAATGACAGATGATCTTTGATTTTCACGCAGAGGACGTTTCCGCTAGCATGGCTGACTAAACGACTATGACTCTTATGTTTGAGTGCATAAGTGTATACCAATTATGAAAAAAACAATCGGTAATTAGTGTTGCTTCGTTAATTCGATTTGATTGTTATTACCGAATCGTAAAGTCCAATATAACTCAACAGCGTTTTATTCCTTGACACCGATATCTTTTGTACACATCAGTATTACAATGAAGCTATGGCAAATATTGTCGAATGACGAGACCTTGAATATTTGACACGAAACACGTAAAATAATGTTTTAAATCAAAATTATCTGTTCATTAAATTTTGATCCCTTAATAGTGCTGTAAAGTTTACAACCATATTTTATTATTAGCAGAGCAAGTGTACGTAAAAAGATTACTTATGTCTGTAGTGAACTGAATAACTATTTATTAGGTAGGTTTTTTTAGGTTACTTCATTTTGTGAGTACAGTTACCTACCATTGTGTTTCAGGTTTGTCCATTGCTGTTACCACTCCCATTGTAACTGTTGAAGTTAAATCGTTGGATGTCATATTCAACACTAATTGGGTCCAATAATGGCGGAGTAATTTCAGTGTAAACACGGAACAGCCGTCCTAACAGTACAGTCATCACCGTAAAAAGTATTTGCCAAAACGAAGTGCGGCCTAGTGGGCCACTCGTTATTGTCTTAATTCGGGGTTGATTATATCATATAGGCGAAAGCGGAATTTGAAATGTTTGATACGCCTTTTTGGTCTTTAACATTTTGAAGAATTTCTGAACGAAGACTTTATTAAAAGTCAAATTTGACTGACTTGTTGGTGTAGTGGCAAAGTTTCTGTCTTACATCCGACAGGTCCTGGGTTTGAATCCCAGGTCGAGCCAAAATTGTTTCTGAGATTTTCTGTAATGTTTTTCTCAAAAACAGCTCGGAGTCGGGAAGTTGGCGGTGTTACACCCCGTGCCTCGGAAAGCACGTTAAGCCGTTGGTCCTGCGCCTGATCTCTCCCCAGTCATGTCGGATTGCCGTCTCACCGAACATTGAGAGTGATGGAGCAGTGAGTGCACCTGTGTATTGCGCTCACACTTGTGCACTATAATATCTCCTGCGTAGTTGGCTGATCTCTGTTGAGATTGGTCGCCGTGGTCGAAATCGGCCAGGAGGACTATTATTAAAAATCATCACAGAGATTCGTCGAACATAATAACTTAAGCTTCCCCACATACATTTTCAAGCTTCCAGCACAGTCTTGCGAGTCTTGTCTACTTCTTCTTGTAACATTTTCCGCGAAGTCAAAAAGTACTTCTTGCGTATTTTAATTTTTAAATACATTATTATGATTTACATTTCAGTTGTTTGATCAACATGGTTTCTTTTCAGATGCTATCAAACAAACACAATAAAGATAACCTTTCTATAATGTTTGTCTATCAAGTTGAAAAATAAAACGCCCATAAAATATCTTCATCGGCAAACTAACAATGGATCTGCATGCCAAGAAAGTGGCGCATTACGCGTTTTACACACGATTTATAGATGAAAAACATTATCTTTGGTAATAAAAGTATACGGGCCAGAACAACAAGAGTCTATAACGATTGCTTCGACGATAGAACAACAATGTAAGGGCTTTAATTAGATGAGCATTTATACGTTTTATAGTCACGTGTATAATGCCTTTTTATTAGAAACGAGAGTTCTGTCTGTTAATTTGGAAAAAAAGACGGTTGTCTGTAAAGTCGGTTTACTGACGATAGTTGAACGCTACGTCTTTGTCACGTTGCCTCTTTGTCGCTCGTTCCGCGCTCTCGCTTGCACTTCAAGATTTGAATGGAACGCCTCAGAGCGAGGTAACGCCGCATGCGTCATGTTTTTTGGTGCATGCAGCCGGCTCCATCGAATTATAAGACGTTGTCACGTCAAAAAAATCCGCTTCCGCTATCAACTAAACGCACATCTTTAGGGCGTCTTCTCACAAGGGTCAAAGGGTGACCCCCAATTACCAACAATCATTACTATAGACAATTATGTCCCGTCACACTCGCAGGTTTTTATTGAAGTCCCGAACCGCATTTTTAGTTTAATTACAGGCTTTTTGGAGGCCGCGGTGTGTGACGACGATTACGAAGTCCCTCCCTTGTTTTGGGGTAGAGATTGTCGATGGGATGTCAGGAAGGGTTCGTATTTAGGTTTAGACTATCACCGTTATGTGGACCTTTCAAATGGTTACTCATACAAATGTTCATGTACAGAAAACCAAGTTCAAAACAGTAAAAATGGTTTCGTCAAGTATTGTGTTACTTAACTCAAGTCCAAGTTTAAAAAACTACATTACAAACATTCCATAACCGCGAATAAAGATACATCCAGCGCCATCTGTTATCGCCCCCTATTACTAAAACTGCAAAAAGTCCGCGTCCATACGTCTTCGGATAATATTTTTCCATACATTACATTCTTTCGCTGTAACCTCCTTGAAATGCAAATTCAAAGAAGGTGGTGTAATAAATTGCGCTGATGTCTCCGGGGCTTTATCAGTACTTCGATTGCATACTACTTTTGTTTCGCTAGTTTTGTTTTAAAGTTCGCGTTAAAAGTGTGGTAGACATGGAGAGTTACAATTGTGTATGTAAAAGAGCATTTTGGAGTCGTCTTGAATTGCTTACAAACTTATCGTCTTCACAAGCTGAAAGAACGAGGTATTTAATCTCAAAAATAGAACCAAAAAGAGTCATTTTTAAATTTTCTATCAAACGCGACCTTTGATAGATAGGAGCTTTTGGCGGGAGCATGGATAGAAAATTTAAAAATGAGTCTTTTTGGTTCTATTTTACAATACAACGAATGGTACTTGCCAGAAAGCCCAATCTTCATAGAGGAGAGATTAAAACCGGCCGCAATAACTTGCCCGCACACACTTTTCTTTTTGCCGTCGATTTATGTTCATTTCGTACGATATTCCTCGTAGATTGCGTTCGAGTTCCAGACGGAGCGATAACATGTCGAGGCGATTTAAATGTAACGCAAGTGACTTTGTTTCTTTTTCGGCCAAGGCATAAAGCTACGAAAAGCTTTGATTTTTTTTTTCATAGTACCCCGAACTATCGAGCCATAGACACAGATGAAAGAATCCTTATTCGCCTTTTTTGGATATCATCGCTTTCGCAGTGCGCTCGTCCTAAGCACACTGCTTAAACACCCTTCCGTATAGCAGACATTCATTAAAATATTCAGCCATTTTTGTTTGGGCACGCGTTTATTATTCCTCGTTTCTTTGCCCGAAACAGGGTTACCAACTTACGGAAACAGTCAAAGGTAAAAAGCGTAACTCAACCAAACAATGGAACGTCCGTCCAAGCCAATAGTCTAAAATTTGCCAACTAATAAAGTAACAAAAATGAACCAATTCGGATGACAATGCATCGTCACAAATTCAGGGCTCAATCACAAAAGAAGTGATGAAAGACAAGTGGACGAATAAAAAACGCATAATACGGCATTTTGCCGTCGGGAAGTAGAATCATGTCGGCGACCTGTCAAACTGCTCAAACATGAGGTCGTCCGAAGCGAATTGGCGGGAAGCCGGTAATAGCCAGCCGTTTTGAAAAGGCACGCGATTCCAAAACGGTTCTAACTCCGCGTCGTCTCCGCCATTCGGTGCACGACCGAACAAAAAGACGCTCCGAAAGCTCCTACGCGCGTTTTTCCTTTTAACGTATCTATCTAGTTTGACGGCCCCGTTTCATTTCGGCCAAAAATGATAAATGACGTGAATGATTGAACAGACGGACACGGGAAAAGAGATTTCACATTCTGACGTTTGTCGTCTATCCGAATTAAAAAGCGTTTTCGGTCGTTTTAATTGTAAAACGTGCAATTCATAAATATTCAGTGCTTTTAAAGTACATTAGCGACATTGACAATGCGGTTGTATCAATCAGGTGTCGTTTCGATCCGCCATGCAAATGGTAAAAATTAATGTCGCAACATTGTGTTGATAAGGCCGGAATGTTCGCGACAGTTTTGACGTTTGCAAATATGATTTCAGCTGACGTTGGAAAGTGGCGAAAGCCTGTCTATGCACTTTATCGTCGAACGACGCCTCGTGATGCTGGCAATCATTTCAATTAGTACTACTTTTTAAACGCGGACTGACGTTTAGACTTTTTAATTATGCAGATAAAAACTCTATGGCGCGATGATTAAACTTTGATCGCTGGCCAGTAACAAGTTTTGAAATTCCGGAACGGATTCAAAAATAGAATCTGTACCTAAAAAGAAAATTAAAAGATGAAAACTAGCCGCGAGTTTAATAACGCTATTCACGAATTACCGAACCCAATAAAAGCAACACATTAAAAAGTGTGAAAACAAACGTTGCACAGGTATAGCAATTTTATCAATTCATAGCGCGCATAGACAGAATGCAATTGTTAGCTCCGTCTGCGAAATGAAGCAATTATAAGTTGCGGAGCTCATTTATTGCTTGTCTATCGCTGCTATACTTAGTTTTGTTGCGGTAAAACTGAGGGTGTTAGTGCAGTATTGGAATATTGGGATTATTGTGCACTATATTTTAGAGAAGAGTCACTGACAAGTGAGATGTTTAGACACGACATTTGAAGATAGGCGAATTAAAAAAAAACACAACAAACAAAAGAAAAAAATCGAATAAGGCGTACTACGAAAAAGGATCGTAGTAATTAATAAGTTTCGTAGCAAAGCGAAGATATTCCGCTACGGTTTCGGCTGGCCTTGCTACGAAAGTGAGTCAGTGCTACGATCGATTTTATCAGTGACTATGAATTTTAAACAGCACTATTTATTTTAAAATCCGTAGCGGTTTTATGTTCTTGAATTTTCCAAGCATTCATTGCATTTAGTGGCCGGTTTTTTATAATTGGAATGTTTTTCTTTTTAAAGTTGCAATTATTCAGTCAAAGGAAATACTTTCTTACGGCGAATCACCATAGACTTGCGGGGATGACGTCACACATTTATCAGAAGAAAATGCTTCAATTACCGAATGACGTCACTTGCTGAATAAAAACTCGAAATTCAAAGTCTGGCCAATGCATCATGGCGGAGATCAGCTGATTATTTTGAGTAACGGCGCGATGGCGCGCAAAAATCGTGGCCGTGGTGAAATATTGTTTTTGTGTGCAATTAAAAGGTATACAGGGGGAAATGTTCCGCCTTGAAATATAGTTTCTCTAAGTTTGTACTTCGCGACTGTAATTTAGGTTTGCTTAGGATATTTTTAAGTTGCATTTATTTATTTACTCGCTGCCCGGGCAAACGTTGTTTTGCTATATAAATTATTTCTCTCATCACTAGGTATGAAAAATAGATGTTGGCCGATTCTCAGACCTACTCAATATGCTCACAAAATTTCATAAAAATTGGTTAAGCTGTTTCGGAGGAGTACAGGAACGAACATTGTGACACGAGAATTTTATAAATATAGAGATCAATAAAATGACAAACGTAAACTTTCATAAACGAGTATTTGTCTAGTAAATCATTTTAAAAAAAGTCTTACATATTTCGTAGGTCATTCAATGGACTGAAACATCGATTTTAGTAACCGACAATAAATACCCTTCCTATCCTTTACGTCGGATAGACTAATTAAATTATTTCACCTGAACATAAAAAATAATTAGGCCACTCAACGAAAAATATGGACTACATCGTTAAATGCATTTCCAAGCGAAATTCACTGACCAATGCAATGGCCGCGCATAAAACAGCTGATTAAGCGATGCGCGCGCCATCTAGATGATTATTTTAATTCAGTCCCGCATAGACACGCTTTGTTCGAATTCCGAATTTCTTTCTGGCCAGTCCGCCGTATTTATTGCCCTGGCGGTTGCAAAATGTCGGAAGAATGTCAAGGGTTCAATTAGGATGGATTTTAAACTGTTACTTAAAACTGTATTTTATGGTTAACGTATGTTAAAGTTATATTTTATTGCTGAATTATGAGTCAGTTAAGTAAAAATATGTTCTCTATCCTCTATTATCGCTGAAAGCTTCTTTAAAAAACATAGTTACCTAAAGCTTGTGCATTTAAAAATCTCACGCTCCAATTGTTTCCCTAATTGCAAATAGAATGTTCAACATTTGAATATTCAAATTCAAATACCGAATTCGTCTATAACCCTCCGCTAACTTTGCCTACATCATAAACAAAAGCGGAATCTTCGCCCTCACTCCTTTGATTTCGTCAATCTCCGGAACGCCCGGAATCGGAACACATCAGGACGCGCTCCGGAACGCATCGGAACGTTCCGGAAAACGATCAATCGTAACCTTATATTTTTATTGTGTTTTTGACATGTTTTTGATACTGGCGGAGAGGCAAACGCGAAGTTGCCGCTTCGAGTGTCATTGGTTGCAAGTGGTTCTGTGCGCTTTAGACGAGCTTGTCTTTTTAATTTCGAACGAAAGTCGAGTCGATGGGATCAACCGTTTGATTCCTTTCCGCTTATGGAAGTTTTTGAACGTGTTCTTTTTTTAAATGCAACGTAGAACGTTTACAGTTGCTGCAATTTTTAAATAGTCACGCATTTCGGTTAAATCAGCCTTTCTCAATAAGCATTCGTCTTTTTCCCTGCTCATGTGTTAGTACTTTATAGAATACGGTTGTATAGGTTTGAACACCGCCAATTTTTTGAAAAACGAATCAATATTTTTCCAGCCAGTACCCTTCCAACGCAAGACACTATAAATTAATTAGCACAATGATCAAACAGAGTAACAGAAGTGACACACGACACAACTCGATATCAGTCA
Organism: Pyrausta despicata; assembly: GCA_963921415.1. Lineage (NCBI taxonomy): Eukaryota > Metazoa > Arthropoda > Insecta > Lepidoptera > Crambidae > Pyrausta > Pyrausta despicata. The sequence goes on from OY992865.1 coordinate 1,611,662, forward strand.
TTAGCCCCAGTTTTCTAATTAGGAAAAGCAAACGAAATAAAGCATTAAGGAATTGTTCAAATAGAATGGAAGGGGCGAAGACAGAGGTTCGACTGGATGTGTGGATGGAAGTGACAAGCAAATTCGTGTCATAAACATATTTTAAAGCGGTTTTTTTATTACGTTTACATAAGAATTCCCTATCACCAATCTGGGTTTTCTACGTCACAACGTACAGCAGATATCAGCAAGAAATTAATATGCAGTTATTTTAAAAGGGAACACATAGTTTTGGTATATTTATACTTTAGTGCCAAATATTTTACGGATAAGATAGCAACTACAAATAAGAAATAATTACGGCAAGCGCATCCAGCGTCTGTAAATCCAAACAGAGCCCGTATGCAAGCACCGTACGCAAATAATATGACAACATAAAGAGAATGGGAAGAGATATTTTGTTCTAGCTAGAGTTAAATGAACGCTCATTAACTATGTAAAAAGGGTTGGGAAATTTTAATCGAACGAGCGCTGATTTTGAAGCTGCGTTCGAAGTTTCGATAAGATTTTGCTTTGGTCGTGTGGTTAATGCATCGAGTGAAGCTCGTGTGAGAACAGAAATTGATGTGTGCTAGTTGAAGTTGAATAATAGTTAGTTTTCCTTTGATTTTATTCATTGGGTACGATTGGTAGAAGATTATGACTAATTACCTTTAAATATGGTTTCGAATTTGGTTATGTTTTCGATGTCACCGTTTTGGGAAACCTAGAGGTTAATATAATGTCGCGTTCACATTGTTTTTACCACATTTCGTTCAGGTAGCCTTAGCCAACGAACGTAGAAGCAGTCTAAGCTTAATGTCTTCCAACTGCCGCTTCTGATTTCTAATCTCTGCCCGCTAATAACCGAGGAAGCGATCGTCATAGATCGCTCGTCACCTACGCGCCATTGTGGCCCCAACAATTGTGGATAATGTGCCTAATTGTACCGATTTGATCGCATTGTCCCGTCTGTTATATATTCTGTGGCGGAGGTTGCATTGTCTTCGCCTGACGCAGCAGGCATTGCTTGTGTCATTGCTCTAATTCGAATTGCTTATTGTTTTTAAACACTAGGTGTACTTGTTATGTTCTTAGATTGTTTACTTAACTTTTCACTTTCTTTGCGACATAATAAGGCATGTTTTTAAGTTTTTAGGTCTGATGACAGCGGCCTGCATCCAGTTTGGTCCTGTTATCTTTATAAGTTCCTCAGTCTATCTTGCTGGTGGACGACATACACTGCGCGTTTGATCAAATAAGCGACATTTCTTTAAGCACAAAAACAAAACTTAGGCGTATTTTACGCAAAATTTGATTGCGTTTTGAAAAGTAAGATTAAATTACTTTTTTTTTCATTACTATGTGAAATTAAAACACACTTAAAGATAAATTGACTGCTTCTTACCACAAAATTGATGTGTCACGGCTGGCTGCAGCCTAAAGAGAGCTTAAAGAAATCCGGACCAAAGAGTAAGTGTCACGGTAGCTCAATGGAGAGAGCAATCGCCCGGCTTGCGAGAGGTACGGGTTCGAGTCTCGCCTGTGGCAGTTCATTTTTCTTTTAATGTGTTTTAATTCCACATAGCAAAATTAAAAGTTACAGGAAGGGAATATCTTCTAATATATAAAATTCTCGTGTCACAGTTTTCGTTGCCATACTCCTCCGAAACGGCTTGACCGATTCTCATGAAATTTTGTGAGCATATTGAGTAGGTCTGAGAATCGGCCAACATCTATTTTTCATACCTCTAAGTGATAAAAAAATAATTAAATGGCAAAACAACGGTTGCCGGGTCAGCTAGTTATTAGTAAATTTATCATTGAGCAAACAAAAATGCACGCAGAAATACTAAGAACATTAAAAGAACGCTTGCCTCCTACAAGAAACTGACTATTAAAGAGGCATTTGATATTGACATACTTATCATTGCGCACTGAACCATAGAGCAAAGCAACGCAGATATGATACTCCTAATAGCACACAACTATGCCTATGCGACCGGTGTTCTTCAAAACATTGTAGCGAGCAATTATAAATAAAATTGACATTAATTGCCTCGCAGGATCTTTTTAAATTGGGTTAGGGATTTCTAGAAAATGTTAATGTGAGGAAAGGCGAGCGATGAAACGTGGTCATAATGTTGATGTAATTATAATAATTTAACTAGATAGACGAGGTTCGCAAAAAGTGCTGACATAACAGATGCTCATGTTCTTCCACATTTTTATAAACAACATGAACTGGCAAGATTACTTTTGTAACTTCCTTTGGTAGGTAAAATAATGTTATTTGGTTTGCTAAGGGCGAGTGAGTCATATGCCAATGAAAAAAAGGGCTTGTTTGCCAAATGATATGTATTAGTAAATAAGTCAATTCGATAAACCTGCTTGATATTAACGAAAATACGTAGAAACATTTCAACGCAAAAAAGACTAAAATAAGGTTAATTTCCGACAAATAGGCAAAAAAGGCAACACTGTCGCCTCTGCAACTTCATAATCTCTGGAAAAGTGGAGGAATTATGAACAGGTTTCTTATAAAGAGCGGCGTCTTTGGACTATTTCGCTATAATTAAATAGGCTTACGATTAAACGCTAAACTATATTAAGTGAAATCGTTTATGTTATTATTGTTTTGCAATATTTAAGCTTCAATTCAATATAGGACATTCCGACAAAAGCTATTGATATGATTTAATTTTACTGAGTGGTATGATTTCAACGAGTTTTTTTTTAAATTTATGAACACTAAAATTACCATGAATCTTTGCACCAGTTATGTATTTATATTTGAATTCAGAACCAATAATTTAAACAAGAATTTATTACGATATAAACCACAATTTACCTTTCTCATTTCATTTTCACTGCACCCATTATTGCCTTCTTTCCTTGCCTGACCTTGAGGTTGACTGGCAGAAAATGCTTTTAGTATTAAGTTCACCCTTTGTACATTTCTTGTGCAATAAAGTTTTTAATAAATAAAAGTCCCATTCGTGAATTAAAATAAAGCAGTCATAAGAAAATCCAAATATGTCGTTCGAACTTAACCCTTTCAAAGTTGATGATACTTCCCAGTATTTTTCTCGCAATTCATACCACAGATACAATACGACGACACATTAAAAAATCAATAACAAAACAGGGCACAATTAGAAGAAGGGCATCCCTCAAACGTCACCCTTTAGATTTATCTCATCCTTATTCCGAAGGCGTAGAAACCAAAATCAAAATAAAAGAGCGACCACAAGCAAGAATATGGAGGTTTGTGCGTAGAGAAGTAGTTATGTATTAGCAATGATACTCACAAGAAGATATTATCTGTGACTGTGCTAGGTAATTAAGATTTGATCGGGGATTTTCCATACTCAATATGACATGTTGACACAGCTTATTCGATGGGTTTTAATTAGAATTCTGTTTAATAGAACCTCTTTTGGTAATTTCTATTTTGTAATTACGACGGTGTTTACAGTCAGTATATTGACTCCAGTATGACAAAATACATAATTTTCAATTCGTAATTGTAAATTTATCAATGTTCTAAATGTTGTTTGTACGCTGCAAAATAAATCAAAATGGGCTAATTGTCAGCTTTTCCAATGTCTCAATACTTTGACGTAGCAAAATGAGTGCAAAATATCAGGGGGGTAAAAATGCCACCCTGGCAGGGGCTATTTAGGCGATATGCAAAAGTTGGGGTGTCCTCCCCAGGGAGGGATGATTAGGCCGTGTGTGACGACGCGTCTTGCCCGCATCACCCTTCTTCCGATAGCTTTGTGCCCTTTGGTTATCTGAAAAGCAAGAGATCACACGATACCAATTTTCTTCTTTTTCCACTCAGTAACAGTCGAAGAGTTAACAAAGGCGTTTGCAGCGCGCGGGATTTTTCACTGGAATAAAGACGCAAACAGGTTTTACAACTTACACCGTTTTATTATAACAGTGACGTAAAACAAAATCAAGGCTTTGTATTATCAAAAATGATAAGTAACGACGCTCAATAGCGCAATTACACATATAAATTTTATCTTCAATATTAAATAACTTTCGCCGTACGGTATTCAGACTTCAAAGAAGCAAGTTTCTTCGACGTATAGTTTCAGTTTCGGCGAGAAACGAAAACTTTGCAACTGACACAATCCGAATGTAATCCCCATTAGTAAAATCGACTACATTCTAAGGGTGAACTCGTTAACACACTTTCCAAGTTTCGTCTAAAACTACCCCCGTTTTGACTACCAAATACGCGCCGAGGACAAACTAATAAACGTGAATGTTTAATATTCTACCAAATCTTCGACGTTCCCCCAATTTCAATACGAGCTTAAGTAATATCAAATTCTGAAGGTTTCTTGCCAAAAGGACGTAAGAACTGGGGTCGTGTTTGGACTTATGACGATATTCCTCGCGCGGGTTCTACAGATGTTATGGGCGATTCGCAGAGTGATTTCCCTTGAAACCGATGTAGCATATAAATACCGTTATTCTGAAACAATTCACGCTCCCGTCGTTGTTTAGAAGAAACTTCGCGAAAGATTCATGAATATTCCCCGCCGCGGTTATGATCTTTCCGAATTCGTATGGATTTTGATACATCAATCTTATTTGAGGTTGTGTGCTCCGTTTGTGTTTTGTTTAAAGACGTTAGGTAAAAATGCCGTTAAATCGAAGTCTCGTTGATCGGAAGTTTTAAAATTTGAACGCAATTTCCACAACGCATAGGCTAGCTTTTTTAAACGCAAGGTCATGAATGCCCAATGAAGTTAGGTACATTTTAAAAACTTTTTTTTATCAATATGGGTTCGCTCTTGACATCATTCTCCCTCTAGGAGGTAAAGAAGATGTCGACGATGTAGCGAGCTTACCCAGAAGGTGCCTAATTAATGTAAATAGCATTTGCTAAATCAAAGCCACTTTTTTTAGTTGGTCTTGATTTAGGTACCCAAGTTTTACTAAGATTCAGTTATTTTAATATGTCTACAAGCAAGACTTAAGTAAATATTTTAAAGCTTCAAAGTCTCTTCCTATTCCTATTATACGTACAACGTTTGTATTGCAAAACTTACACGTTCCAAAGCCGTACACATTTGTAACCGAACTCCAGATAATCAATTCTCAACTCAATTCGTAATTACGACTCAATTCGACTCGAACAATACGACATCGATGGCAAGATGGCGTCGTGTGTTTTCGGATTAATTCGTTCGTAAAATCGTCTTTAAGAATGGCGCTGTACTAATTGAAAGTACTTGTGTCGGATGTCTGATTTCATTATGTGAGGGTGGTGATGGATTCGAGGAGGATTTTTGACAAGCTCTTAGGGTTGTATGTGTGTTGTTTGGATTCATATACGCCATTTAGAAGTATAACAACGTATGTGTGTGGGCATAATTTGAACATGTACCCTTCTACGACTTAGAATAACATCTTCTTACTAATATGATTAAAAAAACATTTTTATACTTTCTTATGATAAATTACTTACGATGAAAAACAAAACTTGAAATGCGTATTCTTATATTACAATTTTATGGAAGAGATAATGTTATATCCTTAAATTCGTAGATAAACAAATTAGCAATTTGAATGAAATCTCAAAGTGCTCAAATCGGTTTATCGTCTATCAATAGAATAAATCACCAAAATCAAAACAGATTAATAAAATTTCCATAGACAATTTGAAATGGGTAATTCAATGGACAACTTTATAAGCAGGGGTGCCCACCGTATCGAAAGCATCGACAAGCTTGGTTTTTTTATCGTTTATTGATCAATTGCTCACGCCTTGGTATTGGTGATATTGATAGATTGCTCCTAATACTGTGGGGTGGTGTTTTTTCTGTATGAACCTCGTTGACGGCACCACAATTGAATATTGTGTAATTCTAACACAATACTTTTTTGTTGATCTATTCCTGTTTGCGTTTGTCGATTGTGATCGAGTTTGATTTGTTTGGGGTACTTCATTGTTTGTGTTTTATGCAATCACGATGTGGCAATCGATTTGTTTTTTATATGCAAATCGATCATTGTCTCAATTAGGGTTTGCTTTGTTAGTAAAAATTTAGAGAGTAGGCAACTGTTGCAAAAAAATGGTACAAGTTTTTTTTCTAGCCTGCCAGTGTCCATTCAAAGCACAGAAAAGGTTTTATGCAACCCAAACCGTACCTACTCACCATCTCCAAGACAGTTTCAACACGTTAAATATCCGAATAACTGTTCGAATTTCGAAAATGTCGCGTTCGCCAATATTGCCAGCGCCGCGGGCGGGGCGTCTTATCGCGAATAGGTCTTATTATATTAGAACGGCTGTTAATTGAGCCGTATCTTTACGATCCGAACACAATCTATTGTTATTGAATGCGGGGCGAAAGTGGAGGATATGCCGTTCGAAAATTGATTAGAAAATGCGAAAAGAAACAATTGTCTTATAATATTTCGAATCTATTAGAGTTTTAGCACAAACGATTCTTTAAGAAGTTGACAGTTTAATTACGAAAAAAAAAACAACTGTAACACTAAGCATAACTAAGTGCAATTTTCTGAGAACACGAAAGTTTTTTTTTAAACTAGATTTCGAAAATCGATACGTTGTCTTTATATTTATTTCCCAAAAGCACGTCAACACAAATCGAACATAAATACTGGCAACATAAAAGGGCCTTACCGTTCTGTCTCACGCTCGAGCCGATTGTTAATTGAGCCATATCTATGAAAACGTAGACGATCGTATCTTCAAAACAGACGGGCTTACGTGCAACGGAACGTATTTCGGATATTTTGTTATTCAATTTCGGTATCTTTTGTGGCGTTAGAACTTTTAATTTCAGGATTTTCCATCAATAAATTAAAAGTTTGAAAACGAGCTCCTTTTCTCCTACCTATTAGTAGGGTCACAAGTTATGTTGGATTTATAATCAAACCGAAACTGCAAACATAGAACCGAAAATATATTTAAACTTACGCTATTAACCCATCAAAATATTCGAATCCCGCAAACCGCAATAAACCGATCGGCACAATAGTTAGACAAATGAATAAATCCAAATGGAAATTTCTATGCGAACAATAGAGTTTAGGCTGTATCTCGTACAGACAGATTGATTGGGCCTTTCCTCCGGTTGTGACGTGTGGACGCGGCATATAGTTTAAAAAGTTACAAATGACCATAGACAAAATTTTTTTTTTGGCAAAGGCATATAGTTTTATAAGTTTTAAGCAAATGAATGTGTTTTTTTGGTGAAGTTTATAAGTATCACTTTTCAAATCGTTTTTTTAGCTTGAAAGTTTTATACTTACGATAAGTAAATAAACTGAATATTGTACTTATACTTCCAGCGTTACAATAATCTCATCCTGACCGCGTTTTCCTCCAAGATCTCAAGTTTCGACATAAATCGTCGCATTGCGTTCCCATAAATCGCTAGTCTCTCTCCATATTTCTTACCTGCCGTTTGTTACGATTTTATTATGAAAATGAATGGCAGGGGGCGGAGGGGGGCGATCAAAGGGTTCCTAATTCGTACATTTGCAGCACTATAGCAACTATGAGTTTTATGGGCCGAATCTTTTATGGGATAATCAAATTTTGTAATATTAATGCACGATTCGCGTCTGAATCGATTTTTGAGGAGTTGAGGGTAGGTTCGGGTAAATTGACTCATTTGTGTGGAGAGTGGATTGCGTAACTTATGTATATTGTTTTATACGTTGGTGGGTGCTTATGAGAATCCAAGTAGTGTTTGTATGGTGTCCTAGTATTTAATAGTAGGAATCTATTGAATGATTGTGGTACCTTGGCATAAGTGTCTCGATAACTTAGATCGGTAAAGGTAACCTTGTTATTTAGCATGATGGATTATGAATTTTAGATAGGCTCTTTGTATAAAATTTTCTGTTACAGCAACGATTATTTAAATATAGGTCTACTACGTGATGTAAACAAAGTTTTTCCCGACCGATACCAAACCGAAGTCATTACTCGCAACAAACGCCTTTATCATTATTTTAATGAACACAAATTCCGTTCGTTTTGTTACTTTATTTTTGACATTCGCCTTTGGAATTAATTTGTGGCTTGTATGCTCGTACATTCGAGTTCTGCTTTGTTAGCGCCCTTCATTATTTAGTTTGTCGTTTTGAGAGAATTAATTGAAATTTTCATTGTTCAACACACGTGTAATTAGAAAACGGTAGGTGTTTACCGCAAAAGAAAATTTATACGCGCGCGTGGAAAGGAACGCATCGCACGCTCTCGGGAGCTGTCATTTTGTCTATGGTAAACAAAGCGTTTCGCTTGAATTTATCTCCTTCTATTTTGATTGTGTTAATTAGTTTGACAGGTGTCTTTAACTGAGTATGTTAAGTGAAATGACTTTTCAAAAGGTTAGCAGCATTGAGCAAAAAAAAAGATTTTTTAAAAAGTACTGTAAACTACGTTAATGTAGAATTATTTTTGAATTGGAGAACAAAGGTTATCAAAAACCGAAGTCCTACCCACGTATCCAACATCAAATGTAATCGTCGAAACCTGTGAAAATATGTAAATTGATCCTTGGAGATGCCGGACCGTCGGACTGACTCAAATTTGAATATAAACTTTCCCAACGCCGTATAAGCGCCATTTATTTTGCCCGCCCATAAAATATAATGATTTTTGACGACGCTTCTGGCTATATTAATTTTGCGGGCGTATTACAAGGGACGTGTTCCTATATCGACAGTTATCTATCCGAGACGGTCTTTAATTAAATATTCCGAGTGGAAATTGACATTCATTTAATATACAAACCCCCCATATTAACCCGAATACACTTATGAAGGCTGCGTCTAAATGTGCCATCTGTACAGAGCAACAATCGTCAAAACAAATGATGCGCGCCATTAATAATTCAATAACGACCCGCGACGGCGAAATATGCAAAAATTTCAAACATATCAAATATTAAAATCTAATTCCCTCACATCTAAATGTCGGAAAAGGAAAAAAGCCGCAAAATGGACGGCACTCGCCTGAATAAGAGATCGGCAATATTTACATAAAAAACAAATAATGCACGCCGAGACGGGATGCGCGCATAAAATTAAAATCGATGAGAAATTCTACCCTTCGAATTAAATATCATTGCCCTATCTCACACATACAGCCGCACGGCCAAGATCTAGATTAATAAACGAGGGGTCGCATCGCTACAACGACAGCTGATTGAATGCATTCGTTAATACAAATCGGCGTTCCAAATTCAAACTCACAATCAAAGTATCTTTTTAAAATACGAGCTAGAACAAGCACATTCTTCCAAACCATAGATGCGGACCAAAAAAATGCACTCCGATGGGGTGTGCCTAAAATATCGGCCCTTATTTGCATACTAACTAAAATAATTTATTATTTTTTCTCCGAGGGGCGATTCTGTGGGGAGACTGTATACAATAGGAATAACTAGAAACTGAGTGTTATTGGCCCGATCACGCTACACTTTTTAAACATTCGGAACGTTTGAACTTTGAATATCTAATACCGAATATTCCTAGAACGCGCCGCGCAATAAACTAGTTCCAAACAAATATCGAATTAAACATACACGGAAATGCAATATTCGACGTCAAAATACGAGATGCTTAAAAGTTTGAATCAAAGCGGTTCGGAAATCAGAGTACGGTCGGCAAAAGGACGAGTCGCGTCGCATCCTTACAAAATAGCGTATGATTGCGCGGAACAAAGCGAGGCAACTTTGCCGGCTCGCTGCGAAAAAGTTTGCCGACTGCGCTTCTGTCATGTGTCGATCGCGACTCCGATGTTGGCGAAACAATTTGATTTTCGAACGGCAACTCAATCCGCAAAACAATAGACAATCACTGACATATCTCATTTCAGATCACAGCTAACGCAAAGGTCGCACAACCCTGCAGCCTTGTTTATTAGCTGTTTGTTAAAATCTTGTTATGTCGACGGTGCCGGTAGACGGCTGCAAACGAAATTATCATCAGAATCAAAGGGAATATTTTAAATATCTATACATAAACATCGGGCCAGGCCCTGTCCAGACAGTCTCACACCACAAGATTTATACTCCACCCGATTCATATGCGAAATATTGTTTGTACTTTATTTGGTGATGCGTTAACTTTTTAAAGTCTGCTTGCGGTTTTGGTTTAATTTCCCATTTGTAGTTAAAACGGACAATTCCTTATTCAATATTGTTCAGATATTAAGTTCACCATTACCTAATAAATGTAATGTTTATTAAGCATTTTGTTTGCCTATGAGACTTAACCGTAGAAAAAACTGAGAGCAGCCATAGATTTTGGCGCCATTAATCGAAACTTTTAACAAAGACTCTTTATTCTTATGCAAATGTTAACCCTTACAACGCTTGCGTAATCTTAGATCGGGGACAATCTTAACAAATACTAATAGCACGAGTTTTTGTGTGAAATTATACGTTGCGTTGCTATTATAACGAAACGTTTCTACATGTAACGTAATTTTAATAGTTACATGAGATTACATGAGTAATGTTTCAATGTGACGAAATAAAACTGCATTGAGTCATAAATACATTTTATACTAATAAGAAATTGACGACCGCTTGGTGCAGTGGTCCACATGTCGGACTTCTAAAACCAAGGGTCGCGGGTTCTATCCCCGCATAGTACAAGCATAAGTGTGCATGAACATGTGTGTTTGTACTGGTCTGGGTGTTTTCTATGTATAATATGTATTTATTTACAAAAAAAAAGTATTTAAGTATGTTTATCCGTTGTATAGTACCCATAACACAAGCCTCGTAGCTTAATTTGGGAGTAGAGAATTGGTGTGATCATTGTGAAATATTTATTTAAAAAAAATCATCATTCTCAGAATAAATTAACGTGATTAAAATAAGAATTTTCTAGAAAATGTAGAGTATCAAATTCTGACAGTTTTGTTTTTTTAACGGTCTTAATATGAACGAAACAAATCCACGAGCCCAAACGAGTCCCAATAGCGGGGGTGAAGACACTCATATCGCAGAAGAAGGGTTGATTTGATTGAATATCCGCCATTACGCGCCCCGCAGACATTAAATATTATATACATAGTTTATAAATATGCATGAGAATCGAATTCGGCACCTCCGTTCCGTCTCTGTTTTGTTTTATCGTGTGTTTGTCAAAGCTACTTGGGTATAAACTTGCGAAGGGCGACAGAGGCCTGAGTCTCCTCTGGTTGTGTGTAAGTACTTTGGCACCACTAAATAAAAAGTGCTCGAGAATATTTAAGTCCTTATTGTATTAAATCTACAGGAATAAAGGATACTACCATCGTAATGTTAGTTTTCAGTGAAAATAGTATTTAAAAGGCTAAACCATTTTTTTGTGTCTAGATTATTATAAAGGAGGTTTAGTAACTACCTGATATATCGCTCCTTAAAACAAAATGTCAGGTTCCAACCTATGAACTTTAACCCTTTGAATGCAATAGGTTTTTTTTAACACTGAATAGGATCTGTCATTAAAAGTTATTTTATAGAATTGTATGTATATTTCTATTTATGTATCAGTAGAAACACAAACAAGGTTCTGATTGCCTGATGTCACGGAATAATTAATGGAGATATGGGGCTTCCTTTCATAAAATTCCTTATTGTTTTGAGAACATTCATTTTTTGTTTGCGAACTCTGAATTAATTTGCCCCGGCTATCATACGCAGATATTAATGATTCCGTAAATTTTGCCGGAATAAACGCGGGAATTTGAGACTTTTTTGGCGAACGTTTGATTATTGAAATCCTTATTAGTGTTTTGGGATGTGTGTTTGGAATTGGAGAGCGGTAGCCATTGTTTTTTTTGCAGAAATTGAAAAATTAACAACTGTTGCTACGCCAAAAAAGGACTACGTTTGTTGACTATTGAATAAGTACGCAATAAAATACGAGTTCAGTCCAGTTAATTCAATACAAACATAAATCCACACCTGTCCATCCGAAGCTTACGAATATTCAAATTTATTATCTAGGAAACATCTGCACCGTATATCAGTCAAATCGAACATCACGAAATGCCAGCACTATCTAAATCAATGGCCATGCCAACAAAATGATTGACGCTAAAATTGTGCACAACAATCTATTTTTGCATGACTGACACGACGGAGAATCGAATTGGCAAGAATAGATGGCGCTAGTGTCTAGATGTCAGACGTCATTAATAGGCTGTCAATGTCATTTCGTGTCGAGACGTTGGAGCGGGTTGATGTCTTCGAATGACGTGCCGAATTGTTGTTTTAGGAGTTCAGGGGTTAAGTCAGTAGCGATCTCAACATCCTATCAAAGAAGTGGAAAGTTGGTACAAATACTTTTATCCGAGATATTCGGCATGAAATATAAACGTGTAATCGAAACAATTTCCAACATTGACAAATGATGATTTTAATTAAAAACCGTGGATGTCAAAACTAATAAAAGTTTGTAGCGGTTGTTTGGCTGGGTTCCAGATTTTTCTAAATGAACGCACCTTTTTTTGAAGTACAATATGAATATTCGTTACCACGCGTCGTGTCGCCCCGCGGCGGGCGGGCGCAAACGAGACGCGAGAGCTGGTTTCCTTCTTTTATAACTTGGCCATAATCTATATTAATTTACAACTTTTTCTGTGTCAACCTTTGTATGATTCGCAAGACCACTCTTGAATATAGCCTGTAGATATCTACGAATTACATAGACACACAGTTGAGATAAAAAATGCCGAAACTAATTTGGGCGGCGATCGCTCGCAGCTCATATCTCACATCTCGGTCCACGGAGGGTCTTTTTAACAGGGTTGTTCACCTTGCTATACCGAAGGGTTAATTCTCAACGAAAGGGTTATTACAGAGACGGACTGCGATTATGACTGTGTATTCGATCCGTTTGAGGTATTGCGTGCCAGAAATGTTTTTTACCATTTTGGGGTTAAAGGGACGCATCGGCCCCGTCGCTTGGTCTATCTCCATTTTTAATATCGCATAAAAATGATTTGTATCTACCGTGCGGGTATTCGTTGTGATATTTCGCGGTCTTGAGTTTTATTGTCTATGTCATTGGTCTTAGGAATGACATTTTGAGGGCTTTGGAAATAGATTTTACGTTTGCTAGTACACATTTTTATGTTGCAAACTAAAATTTGAATAATGCTTAAAGTGCTTTCGTTTTAATTAAATGCATCGCTTTTGATGATTGCGAAGGATAAAAAAATATATATCCAAATTGAAATCATCTCGTGATTATGTACGTCGCCCTCGCATTGTTTACCCAAGGGCGAAATTAATGCTTATATATAATTCAAGTTTAATGTATAAGTCTTGTATAATCAAATGTAAGGGCCAACGCTCTGGGGACCCAAATTTGAGATGGGGGCGTTCAAAAATCGCGATCGAACCCTATCAATGCTACTGTGTCTTAGTTGCGTGTGTGTGTGTGTTCATTTCCACTATGTGTGTTTACACTTTTTTTGCAAGTGTGCGAACGTTGTGTTGTGTGTATGCGTTCGCCAATATGTGCGTATCTAGGGTGACAGATTAGGGGTCAAGTTTTTTTTAAACACAACGACGGAGTATCGATTGCGCTGTGATTGGCCCCATATCGATAGGGTTAGATATATTGGATACATGATATTGACAGTTGAATACATTGTGCTATACATATACAATAAGAATATGTGACAGTGGCGTCGCAGTTAGGTAGAAAATGTAAGATATCGTAATTAATCTCAAAATTTTTGATTAAAACGTTTGAAAGAGGTTATGATGAAAATGGTAAGAATTTAGTATCAGTAGCAGAAAAAGATGGTATAGCACTAGAGACTTTGAAAAATAACGTTAAGTTCAAAAAAAGAATGATCAAAAGTTCTTGTTTTATCATGATTGAATTAAAAAATTACATAAAATGGAGTTGGCAATACTTGCAATACACTTTTTTTTTCTTTAACTGTTGTGATAGATACACAAATCATTAATGTAGATGAACTTTCCTAGAAGTACTTGTTTATCTCAAAAGTTATACTAAACTCTACATAATATAGTAATCAGCACATAATTGGGGTGGACACCAATCGATTGATCACCTTGCAAGGGGCGAACCAAAGGGGTAGCTTTAAAATATTGCAGAAGGGTTGTTTGATACCATCTCCGTATATAAAAGTCCGTCTGTCCGTTGTGACGCGTGTATTGATTTTTTTGGTCATTTTTGAATGCACGGGCACGGTCTAAGAGACCCGGGGGTGGCGAACGGGTTAAGATTTATTCAAATCGCGATGGAATTGAGTTTTCGTTGCGCAAGTAATTAAAACATGTTTCATAAAATGCTAGGATATTTTGTGTACTACCATAAGTAGGAGAATGTTAATTATTATTTTTTAAATACAGTACCTAGTTATAGCTCAATGAAAATGAATACAGAAGAAAAGGTATTGAAAGTACACTAGTAAATTTTATTATTAGGAAAGCTCACGACAGTTAGGCAACTTTAGGCAATTCTAATCTTTGAATGGAAAGAAAACACTGAACGGCTTTTAAATAACGTATAAAATTTTATTTCTTATCAATTTGCAATGCGAAAGTTCAGAATGAGGTGGTATTGCGCCGAAAAAACACGAACAGGCCAGGATAAATGCACTTTTATTATCCGGGGACATGCTAGGCCTCATTATTTAGCGGTTCGGAACGGCGGGCTATGATAACATTTAAAGTTTTTGAATGGCAACACTGGAATGCGGGGTGCTGGTCTAGAACACCCCCAGTGGTAATAAGACGGGTTATGTTGAAATTTGGGATAAATAATAGTTGTTTTCGATGCCTGACCATTTTCCTCGTGAATTTCCAAAAGATTATATGCGGAATATGTATATACTAAGGATTTTTTTCAATTGTCTAACTGCCATATAGCCACCTGGCTAAATAAAATAAAGATTTATTTTCATGCGCCATCTTTTTTTTACAGATTAAGTCATTGACAAAAACAAAACCAAATGCAGCCTTAAAATACACACCGGCAACAATTAGTCATTTTCCAATTACAATTTTAACGGGTATTTCTGTACCCATTACAAGAATTTAGTGCCAAAAATGTGCACTAGCGCTGGCGTGGCGCTCGCGTGACGCGCCCGTGCCGGTTTGACACGAAATCGTCTGTAGTTTCACACTCAAATTTTCGCGTTTTAACCTCTCGCTTTTGGGTGTGCAATTAAAGATTGTTATCTTGTTTTGCGGTATATTTATGCGCCGAGCGATTTTTTTTTGTTCGAATTTTAAGTAGCATCCATTTTCGGGTTAAGAAGCAAAAAGCTATTGACCGAGTAAAAACATCACTTAAGTAGTAGCATTATTAAAATATTGAGGGTGTCTCCCACAATCATTGATGAAACATACGCAGGCTCAAAGCGTTAAAAGCACTAAAAAAATTCAACGACTCCATTCAGGTTCTCGGTAGCTCAGTGGTTAAGAGCATTGGACCGGACTTCCAAAGGTCGGGGGTTCGATTCCTCCCCGATGAACGGAGCCGAAAATATTTTTTTAAGTGTTATGTCTTTTCGAAACTTTTAGTTTCGAAAAAATTGCGTTGTGGAAAAATACCTAACAAATAAAATTATTAAAATTATAACAAGAAAACACACTGCTGATATCTGCAAGTAATTGTTCCTGAACGTAAAACAAGTATTATGGAAAAATCGCCCGTCAATCCGTCAACGCTTGTAATATTAAAATTACTTTCTTGTACGATCAATCTAACACAATAACGCCGTAAAATAACTTATGTATGCGAAATAAATATTAATGAAACTCACACCGCGGCACTAACCCTTTCTTACCCCTATGCTATCGGCCCGAATTTCGCTAATAAATGTGTATAATTAATCATTGAAATGTGGGTTCGGTTGTGAAACGTAAAAAATACCCTTTGAAACGGCTCGTGTTTTTTTTTTCTACTTTTTATTTGTAATTTATTGAAACACGTTGTTTTTGAATCATAGTTTTGCCGTCGATAAAACCATCAGAGTATATTTATATGTAAAGGTTTTAAAAAAACATCATAAATAATCTTCCATAAACTTAACCCGTTATCTGCTCAGTCTATGCAAACGTCATAGTCATCAAAAATCAATGATCCTTCTCAGACTACTCAAAAGACGGGCATAAATCATCCTATGTAGTCACAATAGCCACCTACACCCCACACGTCCCATAATTAATTAAAATTACAAATGACAGCGCAAAATAATGGAAAATCGATAGTCTTGGGCGAAACGCGCCACGAAAAACACCCGGCATTGAACGAGTTATTAATTTTGTACAGTAATTATTATTTTTTTGCGCTTAACGGTTGGAATATGCAGATGAAAAGCAGTTTCACGTTTTCTTTTATCGACAGTTTATGGTTCGGAAACTGAAAATGGGATTCTAAATACGATTCGATACTTGGGCGGGTAATGGCGGGCGACTTTCCGGCGTTTTCAACGACATTATCGTCAGGGCATTGACTAAAATTACGATAATATTCCTTTGACTCGTAATGTAAGCGATTTAAAAAAAAACTTTGCGTTTTAATAGATTTTGCGCAAAGGCATCAATTGCATAATGCCTACTTGACAGCCGTGAAGGATGACTGGCCAGCGCGGGCGATTGTTTTTATCACGAAACAAGTGACAGTCGATAACGGGTGCACTTTTTATAAATGGAAGCTTTTAATCGTCACGCGATTCGAGCGGCGGAGATTACAGGTATTAATGGCCAGTATTTAAAACAATCGGATACGTATTGACAAATTTCGAACATTAATAGGTCTCGCTAAGTGGGTGTTTTAATGGGTCGATTGTTTTCGTATCTGTCAACGATAGGGTGATCGGTGTGACATTTAAAAATACCTCTTGATCACGTTCTTACCTGCAACAAAGAAATACAAATGTTGAGTAAAAATTAAAGGCAATTAAATGTGAAATAGATGTTTCCGCAAGCTATTAGAAATCAAGCAGCCATATTTAAATGTCGGGAATCGCAAGATCCCGGTCAAACCATCTGGAAGAGGGGGACGTCTGGCGCACGATTTATAAAACCGAATTACGCCGATGCGAATCGAACGGGATAGAGTTACTGTTTCGTATTGCCAAATTAATTTGGATGCGTTTGGTGTAAGTTATTAAACATTTTTGTATATTGAACAATTTCAGCATATTCTTGTACGGTTTTATCGAATTTCATCGAGTTTTATCATTGGATCAACTCATATTTTAGTAGAAGATATTGAATATAAGAAATTAGGAACAAAATAAAAAACTTTACAGCTATTAACCATTTACTTTGGTGTAATGGTCAAAAAGTTCATTATTAACCAAGAGGTCGCGGGTTCGATCTCCGCGCTGTACAAACATTTGTGTGCATGAACATGTCTGTTTGTACTGGTCTGGGTGGTATATGTATTTATTTAAGCTTATACTGTTGATTCTGATATCTGTAACACAAGTGCTTTAGCTAGGTAGGTACTTACCACGGAATCAGATCAATGTATGTGATGTTGTTATATATTGTATTGTATTAACCACATGAAACACCACATGTAGGATTTTCATAAATTGAAAACAAAAAAATGCGTCACGTTTTTATTGTCTATTGATCAATTTTTTTTTCTAATGAATTAAAAAGAAAACGGATAGATAAAAGAAAGTTGTTCACTAAGTACGGAGTGTCACGGAGGAAGCAATTACTAAGAGGATCGAGTCAGTCAAGGGCTGACACATGTGAGAATTGGAGTAGGCTTGGCGCACACGTGCGGAGGTATCGCTGAGTTTTTTATATATGAGTGTGGTTTATAATTGTGATATAATTTATTTATTTGTTTATTTACTCCTTTACTTTACACTATTATAACAGGTAGTCTTAACTTAATGCAATATTGTAAAACTAATCTATACCTACTTATTCTATTTACTTATAATACATAATGCTATATAACACATAATGATTATTATTCATTCTGTACCAGAACTGCGATTACAATTTGACACAAATAGCAAGCAAAATCATCTAATCTAAAAATAGGAATATCAGAGAAGCTTCTGCAATCTAGAAGTAATGTAGGTATTTCCAGGCGAAGCCGCTCATCTAAGGCTGTAGAAAATATTAAAAAAAAAAACACTTTATAAATCTACAAAAGTCTCAAGTGAAATTAAATCCCGAATTGAAATCAAATGCAAATGGACTCGCTTCTATGCCGAGTCATTTGAAATCGAAGCAGATAATCAACTAACTTGTAGTATGTAAATTGGTTGTGTCTTCGCGTCGTGTGCAGCGCCCCTTAACGCCGCGAAGAAATTTATAAGTAGGCCCGTAAGGAATTAATTGTATTATTGCAGATGAGGGATGCGGGGGATTTACCAATTAGACGAAGAAATCGTACAATCGAGGGGGGATCTGTCAGGAACAAATCACAAATTCAGTATGTACCATACACCAGTCGTGTTTAAGCCTGATTGACGGCTAAAAGAGACGTGAAAAGCAACATTTCATTAGATAACAATACATAACTTTGCGATCTGCACAAAGAAGGTATGCATTTTCTTATGCGTCAGCGGGCGTAGCTAAAAAAATACATAAACTTTCGAAACTTAAAAACTTTTATTAAAAAACCGTGAAAAAATAAAAAAAACATAATTATCATTGCACCCCTTGCCTAGCCAACCTTCAAATGTGGTCATATTTCATCCAAAAACTCATATTACCAAATACCAATCGCCGAATTTCAAAAACAATAGTTTGACATTACAGTTGCATTTAACCCCCCAGCGGAGTCGTAAATCAGGATCCGGGGGGTGCTCCCCCCAAACGGGCGGTTATTTTCCGCCACGCTCGTCTTTGCATTAGTACCCGGTTGTTTTCTTCTTTAATTGTCTATCGGTTTGCTCGACTTCGATGCGTGTAGAAAATTAAATCCGCCCGAAATGCCTCGATTGTGTTACCGGCTTTATGTGGTTGCGGTGTTCGAATCTCGAAATTGGAATTCGGAATTTGAATATTGTTCATACTTTTCGGCGAATTCTCGTTTTAAATTTCGAATGGATTATTCTTTAGAAGAAGACGTACAGGAATATTGTAACAAGGAAAAAACGAAAAGCATTCTACGAACGAAAAGTCGTTTGGCTAATTTATCGGCAAACATTGATTAAAACGATACAAACCCCAAAAGCGGACAAATTGAGTACTTAAAGAAAATCATCCCGAAAGGGAACCAAACTTAAATTGTATTTTTCCACAATTCCAATCCCTTCTAATCGGGATGTTCAGATTTACAATACACGCGACTGACGACCCTAATTGCAATCGGACAAAGGTTATTTCAGCCTGCTAGCGGGAGGAGGTATTAAATTCTTCTGTTTTTTGTGCCAAAGACTCAGGTGGCAAAAGTCTTAAATAAATAATCGAAGCTTATTAAAAGTAAGCCCCTCTCAATTATCGGAAAGGGGAAGCGACACCTTTTGTTGTGGAGACAAATGTTTTGTCCTTTATTTTAGGTAAATAAACAGGTATTTGTGCCTGTACGAAGTTTGGGCCAACACAGCGACAAAAGTTGTTTAATGAAACGTTGGCGACACGAAAAGTATTTACGAGTATTTTTGTTTGCTGTTAAAAAAACGCGTGCATAGTTGATGATGTGGCTTTAGATGGTACTTTAGCATGCATCATAGACCTCATTTTTATATGCGGTCGATCTTGAAAAAATCGGCGTATTATGAAGAAAATTGCTTCCCTCGGAATCGAACCATTATCTACGGCAGTATGACAAGCGATTGTGCACAGTGAATTTGCTCAACCGAGCCGCTTTGTACTGGAAATTATTGTAAATTGACTAACGCGAATCGTTAAGATTTTTATATTACGCCATGATGGATCGGCGCACTGATACGGTTTGATCGACAAGCCCTGAGAACCGTGTAGAAGGCTTTTTCTCTACCGCTCTTGTAAAGTTGACGTAAATCAAATTACACTTCGAGGCACATCTAACCGGCCACCTCCATTTTGTCACTGTCTTCCAAATTCAAATATATTATTATGAAGATAATCACAAAATAATCGAAACAGAATAATGACAGCTTCTTGAATTCTATTTTCGAATTAGAAAATTTAAAACCATCTATTCTAAGATTCCAAATTCGAAGTTGGAGTTTACGAAACTCCAACACGCGTTTCAAACATTCGAACAAGCGATTCGATTTCCAGCCGTATTCTGTCGCGGATCTATTCCATCATTAATATTCGGGAGCCATCATAACAGAACAATTACAACGGAAAATCTGTCATGTCGAACCGCCGGAGCCGACATCCATCAATAAAACTAAAACATAGATCTATGTGTAGCTAATTCCGAGTCCCATAAATCGTGGCATTAATTTAACGACAATGCATTAGATACTACTTACTATCCTCCGGGAACTATTCCGATAGATTGGTTCGAGACACCCGTAGTAATTAGAATAAACCATATCTTACCCAGCAAATCGTCATCATCTTTATTCGGTCAGAAATAGAACTTAAATTTCTTTGGTAGAGGTTTTACTTGAGACGTTAAGGCAAGTGATTTCCAATTCTCAAGGACAGTAAAAGCTTTCTATCGATAGTCGATCTTGTCATTCGAATCTAGAGTTGAGTTTCGAATAGTGTTTTCGAGAAGACATTAGGTAAATTGCTTAACGTCGTCTAAATGGGTAGAATACATGTTTTGTTTCGAGATGAGGCGTTGTTTTCCTGTTGAATCAATTGGACTTACAATTAGCAATCGATTCGGTTGAGTTTCGTAACGGAAATTGTGTTTGAAGACAGTGTATGGTTGTCGAAAGGTTACACAATGCAAAAAAGGCACATAACCTATTTAAAAAAAAAAACCATGAGCTATGACATCACAAAAGCGCTTCACTCACACACATTCCTCAAAAAAAATCGAGTCTCCTAAATTCGCAATTAAATAAGCACTCGATACTGGCGGATAACAAAAAAATAAAACGAATAAACCGCGACTAATCACTAACCTCATTGGTCAATTTCCGACGTCGATTTAATTTTTTGTTCTTTTTTCAAATTTAAACACTATCTATGACGGCGGAAGCACATGCGATATCCCGCGCGGCGGACTTAGATATAAGTCCTAATGTGAAAAAAATATTCGGTATCGCCGCCGATACAATTATATTGTTTTTAATTAACCGAATTTTACGCGGCAATCGACTGTTTTGACATTGTTCTCAAAGTTTATGTATTGATAAGTACAAAATAATGATATTGGTTCAGTAATTTTTTTATAACAACTCTATATTGGATCATTTTAGGAAGTTACTTTTGGAAGCCAGAAAATAAAAAATGATATGCCAATTATGATAAGCCTATGTAATTTTAAAATAAAATAAGTACCTATCAAATAACATTTATATTTTTTTCTTGATTAGTAAATTACTTAAAAAAATAATTTTAATTACTAAAATGTACAGTTGTTTGTGAGTTAAAAATGATATTTATTTAGTGAGTAAGGTAGCATTCGCCTTGGTAACAATCGTAATTTAAATGTAAGCTGCCTTATCATAAACACTGAAGTTTTTTTTAACAAAATAACATATTTGACGGAAACCAAGCCTCATTAAAGTCCTTGAATTTGTACGAATCGTCAAATGAGCAACTTAAAAAAAAAAACCTTGCTAAATGTTATAAAACGCGAGAAAAACAATGAAATAAGAATAGTATTGGCAAAAAAGTTAGTTTTATTGCAAACTCAGTGACCCACGATAAGAAGGCCGTTGACTTCCATCGAATTTATCGATTAGCGACAAAAACCGACTTACACGTGCCGGTCTTGCATCATTATTGATAATTATATTGATTTCTGTCACTATCTGTGGCGTGAGATGAATAGAATGAGTCTGCGATATTTTTCATACATAGCAACGCCTAATCCATTAATTAATTGTGCAATGTTGTGCTCATCAGCGCTTAGTGCAATTTTTTTAATATTATTTAAGCTACCTACCTGAATTATTGCTGTAGTAAGCCTGTTGGTTTGGTAAAAAAAGCTTGTGTGTTGAAAATTGAACAGTGATTCGCTTTCATCTAATTTTTTTACTTTCGGTCAATATTTTTGAACCTTGTGTTCATGCAAGAAGCTGGTTATTTTATGGGTTTAAGTACAAGTCTTGAACTCTATGTTACGAAAAAAATTGAAAACGTCAAAAATTCTTAAATTTAACTTTAAAAAGCACGCAAAATCGCGGAACATGCATGGGGTAGGTATTTTCGGGTACACCTAGATGCCAGGAATTTAAAAAAAACTTATAGATATAGGATATAGGAGATAGATAGAGGAGATCTCTAAAATACGAGTATTTTTACGCAAGAGGTCATCAAAAATAATTCTTCGCCGTATAAATCATCTTATTTGAATAAAATCAAACACAATACACATTTGGACAAAACAACCGATAATTTTAATACTTTCAATGACAAAAGTGACCACGTGTCTGGGGTCAGAACCGGTTCAAACTGGTTCTTAATAAAACACCATTCAATTCGATTTCCTACAGATCGCCACCAAAGTTGTCCCTAAAATTTGTTTTTTTGTCCATGTAGAACTCGCCCTAACTCTTAAAGCAATAAGGTCGCAAGTTACTTTTGTAAAAATGCGATGGTGGACGATCAATGTGTAATAGTGTATGGTCGTATGCCGTCCATTCAAATGTTCGATATAAATCTGCCCTTACAAATGACCAGCTGCTGTTAGTTAATCGAACTAGATCTATTGACGTTTTTTTGGTTATTGTAAGGGGAATCAAAATTGTGAAGGACGTTTGTTGAAACAAAATGTTTGCTATCAACTTACAATTGAATATGTATGCCGATTAAAAAGCAGTTCGCGAGTTAAAGGCTGAGTCAAATTATGCAACTGTAGAAGACATAATGGGCTAGATGACACCACCAATCGTTGACATACTTTTTATTATCTGTCAAAACGGTCTGCCTCCATAGATTTTGTTTGGAATACATGAACGTGACGTCACAGTTATGTATCAGAAATCGGAGTCAATTGACCAAATATTTATTGAGTTTTGTGTGTTTAAAAATTAGTTTCTACAGCTTTTTGTAAATATATTGGTTGTATTAACTTCATAGGGGCTATGTTTTTTAAAGGCCATGGTCTTAAAAATATATAAGATAGTTGTCATCATGCCAATTCGAATCCGGACATTTTAAGTATAGACCTAATCAAGAAGTAATAATAGATGGCGGTAATTATAATCGTTATCGAACTTTAGCAACAGCATTCTAAAAAGTGCCCAGAACAACACTCGAAAGTACAAATTACAATAACAAAAGTACAAAAATACAGGAATATTAAAACGTCCGCGTTTGTAGCCGTGAAAAATTAATATTAACGATATCTGCGAAACAATGAAGTGGATAAAAAAAGGAAATAATTTATGCAAGACATTTCTTTTGACGCCTTTGTCTCAATGGGGTGCGAAATATTCAATTTTATTATATTTTTTTGGGGGCGGGCGAGCGGGTGGTTTTTTTCGGCCAGCACTGTATTGAGTGACTTGCAAAGTTATGCAAATAGTTGTAAATGTTCGTCATGCATTGAGTATTATTCTTTGAATTGGGAACGATTGGCTGAAGGGATCAAGGAAATGTATGGCTAAGAGATATTTAACTTTCGTTTATTCAAAAATTTAATATACTACTTTATAAAGTACTAGTAGGTTAAATATCATAATTATTATGACACTCGTGACAAGTGTAAAATTAGAGGATTTTTCCACATTTTTAAAATATTTTCCCTAATAAGTACAAAAGCATATTTCATCATTTCATCACCAATTCATTTTCTAGTCCAGCAACTTCCAAATTACATTCCCCCAACCTCCCCTGGTTGCAAAACATCAAAATTACCAATATCGCCCGATACACCCGGACGCCCCATGAATTCTTAATGACTAAATTAACAACACCTATTGTCTACTTTTTAAATATATATATATTAATAACCTTCTTTGTTCCAAAAGGGGGGAGGAAGAAACATGACTCGATTGATTTTTGCATTAATTTTAATAAAAACAATACCTACCTGTCTAACGCAAGTTTGAAATTCAATTTAACGGGAGATTGAAAAAGTCGAAGCAATTTTCGGATCTCTATTGAGTTTTCGGTCTTAGGCTGCGTTGTGACAAGTAACTTTGACCGCCACTGTGCACACAGCTCCACTTTAAGCTACACATTTTCGTTACAAAATCACCCTTATTACGTAAGCATGAGATATCGCAGTGATTAGCTTGACGTGTGGCCGTGCGTACGATTTTTTTTAATTTAGTGATAACTTTAATGTAATGGTTGAGTTGACTTTAGGCAAAGCGATCACGGGTTCGATTCCCGCACTGTACAAACGTTTGAGTGCGTGAACATGTCTTTTTGTACTGGTCTGGGTGTTACATGTATTTCTTTAAGTTTATTTGTAATACCACTGTTGATTCTGATTTCTGTAACACAAGTGCTTAAGCTGCTTACCACGGAATACGTGATGTTGTTTTTTTTTTAAACTTTGCTTTATATAGAAAGCTGGTGTAAGCAGTACAAGCTTTTCTTTTTTAAAGCAAGCAAGCACCACCAAAAAGATGTAAATAAACAACGCAATACCATGATAATGTTATCACTAACATTTCTTAATAAAACAAATTTGACCTTATCGGCAGTATCAAACAAGGTCCCCATACAAACGGCTATCGGCCGCGACATTGTCAAAGAGCGAATCAATAGACAATTGACCAGAGACCACAGATAACAAATTAAGACACCGAAATTGCTCAAAAGAGGTCACTGTTGTGCTACCGAGAAGACAACAATTATCCTCCCTTATGAACAGATAGGGGTCTATTCCTATAATATGTCACAAATCATCTGAGCCACACAAAGTTTATAATGAATTGATATATTCCGAACACGTGTGTACGTCTCAAAGTGTCGACATGTGGATCCAACTTCGACTCTAGCAATCTCCATCATTAAGTCGAAATTTCAATATGTTATTAATAGTTATCACGAATATTGGAAATTGATATGTGTTTCAATGTGAATAAGAGCTAACAGTAGGTAACATATGTGAAAGGGTTAGAGATATACGTCTAATACAAGCATGTGATCTTTCAACGTATGATGTTGCATTTGCTTGTAAATTTATTGATAGTGTATGATTATTTTGTAGTTGAGTTTCGAAATGTCTTTGCTGCAACTATAATTGGGATGATGACACCTATCTTAAATATTGTCAAGAACATGGTGTTTAAAAAACATAGCCCCTATGAAGTTAATACAACTAATAAATT
Organism: Pyrausta despicata; assembly: GCA_963921415.1. NCBI lineage: Eukaryota > Metazoa > Arthropoda > Insecta > Lepidoptera > Crambidae > Pyrausta > Pyrausta despicata. Next base: position 1,637,052 of record OY992865.1, read on the forward strand.
TCAAAAAAGCTGTAGAAACCAATTTTTAAACACACAAAACGCAATAAATATTCGGTCAATTGACTCCGATTTCTGACACATGACCGTGACGTCACAATCATTTATTCCCATACGAAATCTATGGAGGCAGACCGTTTTGACAGATAATAAAAAGTATGTCAACGATTGGTGGTGTCGTCTAGCCAATTTTGAGTGGCGTTTTAGATCGCGGATTGATGTGTGATTTGTATCTATACTGTGCGTTCTATTGAAGTAAATACCAAGTTTTTGGTTTATTTGATTTAAGTATATATATAATGTCTTAATTGCTAACAAAGTGCATATTGCGTGCCGAAGATAATATTTTCACTCGATTTATTTAAGATTTCACAGTTTATTAAACAGATTTTTGGGACTCTTGTGGTTTGTGTGAATGGTGGTGCATACTTTGAAAAGCTGCTGTTTTCCTACGTCATGTCAGCTGAAGGCATCTTCGGCTGACATGACGTAGGAAAACAGCTGGCTAGCTTTAGAGGCTTGATGGATTTTGACCAACCATAGCTAAAAACCACCGTGACTAAGTTTATCTTTCAAGTAAAAACACGCATTTAAATCGGGCCATCAGGTTCAGGAGCTACGATGTCGAATAAAATAGGTGTCAAACTTATAACACCCTTCTTTTTGTAGGGGGTTTCAAACTTTCCAAGGTTTTAGTCGGCTGGAAGGATTTTAACCAGCCATAGAACCACTGTAGTTTAAAACTTCCCTGACTACTTGTATTAAGATACAAAACCAAGCGTTAAAATAGAACGACCAGCGATCAAACAAATTAATTTGCGACAATGTTTGTAAATGTTAATTGCAAACAAACTACAAGATTGGATGTAACAAATCGATTCGTGTTTAATTTAAACACTCGAGCATCCGAAGATATTGTAATTACGAATTAATATTGATAGTGTGTAGGAACGACGGATAATGAGCTTATGCATTAAACAATAGCTGATCAAACTGTCAGATTACCTACTTAATGAGTAATCTGTCGATATCGTAAACGAGAATGTTTAAATTAACAAACATGGTAACTGAATTAACAATCATTCAAAGCCTTAATCGTAATCTAAACCGTAATTGAATTGCCCGTGACCAACTATAAAAAAATCGGGCAATTCAATTACGGTTTTGTGAAGTTCAATTAGTTAGTGTATCCCAATTCTCAATCTAGGTTTCAATGTTAAATTTTCAGAATTTCTTTACTTCGACGTATTTGCTGTAAAAGATAAGCACAATAAATTAGATTATACTTTCCAGTTGATTCATATGCAAATAATGAAAACATCTCACGTATGTTACAAAGATATTATTACGGTGATGATTATTGGAACATGTTTGTCAATCGCAATCAAGATTTTATTGTTTCACAATAAGTAGTGTTACATATAGGATAGTATTGAAGACGTGCCTAAGCAATTGTTTGGTTTGTGATAAAATGCGAATACCCAAATGACTAAAGCCAATAAAAATTCCCTGGCAGTTACACATTTCCGTTAGTACAGACGACAGCACATCAGCGGACCCTTTTTGTGGTAAAATCGCCCCTATCAAAAGTACACAAGGCACCGTGGAATTTACCTTGAAGTGCTATCGTGTGTACTTAACCGATTCCACATGAATTTGTGTCACAGACACCTGTCACTCATTAAAATATTGAATATTTTACTGTAACATCTTTGAAATCTTTTAACTCGAGCCGAAGGACAATCTCGAAATAAATATCAATTTATATTGAAACTGAATATCAACGGTTTCCTCCGATATGACATCTCAACCGTCCCGAAATATATAGTAGGAACAGATGTGTCTTATTAACGAATAAACACTTTGAGCGAACAAAGAGCTTTCAAAGAAAGACAAGTTTCGAAACGTCACCCAGACGAGGTCTCATTCTCTTGGGCATACACGAGATACAGATAAATAAAATAAAATAATGTTTATTTTCATTTGAAACTTAGTCTTATATTACACCAGTTGGTTGGAGTATTTTATTTTAAGCATGGTGCCTGTGTTAAAAGACTCCGCTCTTCCTTGTCTAAAATTGTTATACTATAACCAAAACTAAATAGATGACAATATTATAAACCAAGACATTTTCATCGGAAGGCTATAATTGAAAGAAACAGTGCGTCACATTTTCAGCAGACATGAGTCAGGAATATCAACCTGACTAACAATATGACTAAAGTATACATTAAAATGATGTCATCCAAACATTTTAATCGACTTCGCATCCCTGTCGAAACTTATCATTCGCTATCTCACTCTAGATACATCAAATGGCATGATAAAAGAATACGCAGTTTGCATAATAACGTCAGCGCAAAGCCGAGAATCACTGCGTTCGAGAAACAAAAGTTTGAAAATAAGCAACTCTTTGAAGATAAATAATTTATCGCGCCACTAAAACCTGAATAAGAAAGAAATGTTGATAAACATCGAACATTAAATATGTAACTGTTGACGATCATAAACGATGGAAGCCAGACGTAGTACGTGCATGAATATCACTTCGTAGGAAGTATAACTTTTATTAGTTTGGCGCAATGGAGTCGCACTTACGCGGGGCAATTTGAAAAGAATTCCACGGATTATTTGCATGGGAACAGTTCGTTTGATCTGGACCTAGCCGCGGCATTCGACTGTGGCGATTGGCGATTGTTTTTCACGCTTCAGGGGGGCTAATGGGCGCGAGACGAGTCTCAAAAACTCGCGATCGTATCTACTTCCTCGCCACGTCCGTCTTGGCCGCTCAACCACTAATAGACTCAACAGGTGTACCGCAGGGTGGTCCTATCGGCCCGCCGCTCTTTTTATTTACATTTCACGAATTTATCGCTAACGTTGACGTCTCGAGGCGCATGCTTGATTCATATGCTTACGTTGTCGTTTTTTAATACTGATTTACAATAAAAACAGAACTGTTTCACCGGCGATTGATGTGAGTTATGATTAATGTTGCGCCTTTGATGTTCACTGCTATGAATCTATCAAGTCGGCTTCTGAATATCGACGTGGTATAAATAAACCGGGGCGAATCGACGAGGATGCCGCCTTCGTTTTAGTTAATTATGAGGTTATTAAAGAAACATCGGTACGTAAGTTTCGTCGCGTGACGCGATCGTTGTCGCGGTCGGGACAAATTACATTTATTTCGTTTTTCTCGGGATAATTTTAGTCTAATCAGCATCGAGTACAAAGAAGCAGATCGCTTTCATCATCGACACGATAATGTTTACGGCCGGCTTCCGAGAAGCGAGCCCAGCATTCAATACTTGGAAATAAATATGTGCGTTTGACATTTGCTTTCATGTGTTGCCTCTTGCGTGTTTGGGCCGTAATTACGGCAGTCCACGGCAATGTGCTCTCCTTACCGCTCAACGCTTAGAGTTCATATCGCTCTTTCATATTTGTTGTAGCTCTAGTAGGTTTTTTGTTATTAAATTATCGTGCGTGCCGATTTCTGACAAGATGATAGGTTAGGTTTGATGGCCCATCTGATTGCTTCTCTTGTCGACATTTCGAATTCGGTGCTTTCTCTTTGATTGACTGCGCTTAGAAATCTGTGTGATTATTTCGGGGAGTCATTGGATTATGATGTTGTAAAAAGATCAATGGACGTGTTTGTCGTTAGTAAAACGATGTGCAGCATCCGATCGTAGTAAACCGGCATCGATAATGTCGATACGACTGAAATAGCGCATATGCCAGCATCATTAGTCAACGCGCTCAAAGATAATTCACTGTCGAACCCGCCACGGCTTTACGACGTCCGAGATTTAATAAGAGAAATGTGTGTTCACCAAAAATAACAAAATTAAAATAAATCGAACGACAGACAGACGTCATAAACTAATTTCGAGTGTTTTCGTTTTGGGTATGTACAAAAATAGCGTCATCACTCTTTCATGTAGCGGCGAAGAGTGACATTAAAGAAGAATTACAGTTGCACCGCCATCTAGCGGAGATGAAAGTTAGGTTTTATCGTCCAAAAAGAAAGGTGTTTATGATTTATGTGTATTATTTTGGAAATTAAACGGCTCCTGTGCCGATAGTGGGTGTGTTTTTGGGCATTCCGTCGGTTTGTTTACGTTTTGCGCCAGGTGCACGCCGTTATTAGTTCGTGTTTGACTTTTTCATAAACACGGCGGATCATTACGGTCGGGATGGACACGACGATGAGAAAATAAAACAATCTAATATTTAGTTGAGACGTTTCCCAGAAACGGGATCTATAGTATAGATCGCTGGGAACGATTGTTGATCTGTTGCTGACTGATGTTACCAATTATTATAAAGAAAGGCAACTTGTGAAAACTTATGCGTTTTTACTAAAGTTAATAGTTATGAATTAAAAGGAAAGGACCATTGTACAAATTGAAAAGAAGAAAGTCCACTCAACAACTTGTAACTTGTATCAAACACATTCATAAAGAAATCGTACCAAAACTCGCGAACCCCATTCGAAAGGTAAGAAAGAGTAGGAAAAAAGTTCATGACAAAAGGCCTGATTGTTCCAAGGCTCCACAATGGATAGCGGAAAATACTTGTTTGTCGAAGAAATTTCAAGAAAATGTTCAATCGCCACATTACGCTGTCACAGAGTCAAACTTTGTATTTTTAGGGTTCCGTACCTCAAAAGAAAAAAACGGAACCCTTATAAGATCACTTTGTTGTCCGTCCGTCCGTCTGTCAAGACCGTTTTTCTCAGGAACGCGTGGAGGTTTCAAACTGAAATTTCTATATGATACTAAGGTCTACTGTCCCTGGAAGCTGTAGAAAAATCAACCTTCTAAGCCAACGCAATCAAAAGATACAGCCATTTAGGCCGCAAATTTCTGCAAATTTTCGAAACTCGCACGGGAATCAAAACCTACAGGGTACTTCCCGTAAACTTAGAATCTTGAAATTTAGTACGAAGTCACGTCTTATAGTACAGATATAGGAAAAATTACGAAAACCGTAAATTTTCAGTTTCATCATATAAAAAAAAATTGAAAAATATTTTTGACAATTTTGAAAATTTCAAAGTTACTATATAAGAGTTATATACCTACAGGTTTGTACGGAACCCTCGGTGCGCGAGTTCAACTCGCACTTGACCAGTTTTTTTCTTCTTTTATTTCTTTAACCTACCCCCCTTTTAATTGAGTCAGGAAAGGGTAGCGGTTGTCGTAATGTTATTTCTTTTTGATGACAGCCGATAAACGGTTTGGAAAGAAAAACTTTTTTGATTAGCTTCCTTTGGCTCGGTTTTGATTTCGCGTTTTCATCTAACTTTTTGTCGCCTTTCGTATCTTTTTTCGACGGCCCAATTAGGTGGAGTTCATTTGATAATTGAGAGTCAGGTTCGAGGAATGAGGGTATTTGATTTAAATGTGATTTAAATATAATTAGATTTTTCAACTAGAAATGCTGGAAATCACTTAAATAGACTTGATAATTGCCGCTAGGATTCAGACAACTTGATAAGTTGAAAACTGTTTCACCCGTAACTTGAACACACTTTGCATACTTTACTTAGGTAGGGCTACTCAATCTACTCAAAATACATAACCAACACATACCAAATGAGGCAACTATCGCACAAAGAAGCAAAAGCCCCGAAAAACGTCGAAAAGCTCCGACATTTCGAGTGCACCATCAAATGCAGTCAAAGACATGCAACTATGAGTGTGCATTCATCTTTCGAGTCATTAAACATTGAATCGCCGAAAAACGAGGCCCGAATTAAAAAGGCCGGATTTGAAAAAGCTTAACTCGAAAAAGGAGTGCTTATTCAATAGATATTCGTGAATAGTTGAATGGTGTGGCCAGGAAACATAAACAAAATAAAATGAAAATCATTCGAATTTGCATCACTTTTTTTTTTGAAAAACGAAACCTATAGATGAAACCAGCCAGTTTTATTATATCACTTTTTTTTTTAATATGACCATAATTGAATAAAATGCGTTCTTATTTCAAAATTTTTGAAACAAGAATGGTTTTAAGGGTTCAAAATGGTTGCTTATCACCTGACATCGCATAGTGAAAAGACTTAAGCCATTCACAAAATATTTACCCCGAATACTTGCACGTTGTCGAAAAGTTCGGACTCTATAATGTCGGTAACAAACGCCTTTGTACCGAATGCCTTCGCTATCTGTGAAGTTTTCGCCAATTTATAATACAACGCCAACGTAAGTCCCATGTTTAAGGCTGAATCCACAGTATTTTAAATGGACAATTTCTGAAAATAGTTTCTATTGGATTGAAATTGAGTAAAAGAAAACAAATGATTTAAAAGCCGGCCGTGTCTTCACACTCTTCGTAAAGAATACTCATGAAGGAAAATCAAAATTTTCTTGAGCTAAATACTTTTCTTTTTCTTTTTTTAATATTCGTTAGAGGAAGCTTGTTAATTGCTGGCGTAATCGTATGTACCAAAAACTATCGACAATAGGCTTGTTTCCACTATGAAAGAAATATTCAAAAACTAATTTTCTCTAAAATAATTCATAATTTCAGATGCCTTTACACTAATATTTGTCTGCAGTTCGTATTATTTGATTTTTAATTGGAATTCAAATGATAATTAGTCACTCAGTCGGCATTGCACGCGATGACGTCAAAGTGTGTTATTCCCATACAAGCTCTATGAAGAAAAGCGTTTTGACAGTTGATAAAAAGTACGTCAACGATTGGTGGTGTCAACTACCGTATTCCAGATGGAGTCGAAGCTAAACTTTTTTTTTAAGACAAGCACATTGACATGTTTTTTTCTGTAACATTTTTACAGGTAGCCAGTGCCTACCTATTGTATTCTTGTCTTTAGAGCTAAATCAGCCAGCAATGGAGACTTAAGGCGGGGAATCCGCGAAAACTATCTTGGAGATGCATCGGGGAGTTGCGAACAAAGTTTTTATGCAAATATTTGAATTTCGACGCGGCTCCATTGATTTTGAAGAGGTTTAGTAAAACCAATTTTTGTAATATGGTCCTTACATATGAAATTGGCGTTTTGTCGTACTGGCCACTTTGATCACAAATTTTTCCTATTTGGTTAGGAATTCGAAATTCAAATTTATACAGCTATTTCCACATGTAGTTGTGTTTCGTAAACCGTCATTCATTTGTTTTTTTACTTATCTTTTTTCTGTTTGCATCGCTCAATTTACAAAATGGAAAATTTGAAATATCGCGTTATTTACGAGTACGAGTTCCACCGTGGCACCAGTGCTGCGGAAACGGCTCGAAGGGTTAATGATGTGTATGGCGGTTGTGTCGCAAAAGAAAACACAGTGCGTTTTTGGTTCCAACGTTTTCGTTCTGGAAATTTCGACCTGCAAAACAAGCCCCGTGGACGGCCGGAGACCCAAGTTGATAATGAAGAATTGAAGGCTATTGTGGAAGCGGATCCATCGCAAACCACGTCCGAGTTAGCTGCAGGCTTTGGCGTTAGTGATAAAACTGTTTTAATCCACTTGAAGCAAATTGGGAAGATTAAAAAACTTGAAATGTGGGTTCCTCACGAATTGAGTGAAGCAAACCGGCAAACGCGCGTCAACTGCTGCGTTACATTACTTGACCGGCACAATAACGAAGGGATTTTAAATCGAATCATTACCTGTGATGAAAAGTGGATTCTCTACGATAAAATAACTTATTAATAACTTATTTCTCTGACGACCGCTTGGTGCAGTGGTCCACATGCCGAACTTCTAAAACCAAGGGTCGAGGGTTCGATCCCCGCACAGTACAAGCATATGTGTGCATGAACATATATGTTTGTACTGGTCTGGGTGTTTTCTATGTATAATATGTATTTATTTACAAAAAAAAGTATTTAAGTATGTTTATCCGTTGTCTAGTACCCATAACACAAGCCTCGTAGCTTAATTTGGGACTAGAGAATTGGTGTGATTGTTGTGAAATATATATTAACAAGATCGAGTTTCTATCTAATATTGTTGTTAACGAATAAAAGTTTTTTTTTCATTTTCATTAACTATCCATCAATGAAACACCGATTTATAGAACCCTTTACCTATCTATTATGTACCAATTGTCATGAGCAAGACGTATGCTTTGAGGTCATTCGGTCAGCCGGTCAGCGAGGATGCAGCGGATCGAATGTAACGATCAATAAATCAATTACGTTCGCGGGGGCAATGTGAATTGGATTTGACAGTTGGCTAGATCTAGTGCTGGCCGCTGTCGATAGATCGCTGTTTGTCGAGGCAGTGAGTTTAGAAAAAAAAAGTTTGTATTATTTGGTTGAAAAGGTTCAGGTTTTTTTTAGATCATAACTGCATTTGCAGTATTTAAGTCTAAACTAATTTTATTTTATTTTTATTTAAAACTTTATTGCACAAGAAATGTACAAAGGGTGGACTAAATGATAAAAGCATTTTCTGCCAGCCAACCTCAAGGTCATGCAGAAAGAAGGCAATGGGTGCAGTGAAAAATAAGTGTTATTATTAATTAAATACCTACTTATTTTTTTCTGACTTTTTCTGAAAGAAAGTTAATGAGCCACTTCTAAGTTTGGAAGCCCTATTCAAAACATTCTCGATAATTATAATTAAGTCAAGACTGATCAGGACTTATTCTTATATCTTTTTTTTTTCCCCGAAACATTTTTAGGGTTCCAGACTTTTAATACAGATAAACAAACCCCATAGTTTCATTTGCCACTAGAAATTTATGTCATTGGTACAACCGACTTAGGATAACTCGATTTGATAGTCTTTAACAGTTCTCCTTATCTTACAAGCTGGAGACTATCGATACGTATCGATACCTCTGCGCTTCGTGATCGGATATCCCCTCCCTAGCGAAGGGAAACAGGATACGTTCAATAGAATGATTGATCGACTCCGAACCAGTAATCCTTGCTCTGGATAAATATCATAGTTAGTGTTGTTATTTATGACTATACACGTATTAGTGATATTTTATTTAACTTTTATTGAGCATTATTTAGTTTCAATTAATATCATTTACTGCTGAGGTGCTTGTGGCGCAGTGGTTGCAGCGCTTTGGTAGTGATACCCAAAGATAAGCAACCTAAGGCGCTGACCGCGCCTTAGGTTGCTTGTTTGGGATGGGTGAACATTCTGACCATTTAAGTGACGTATCTTTACAAGCATCTCCTTACAAACACCCCTCCAACAATCCGCACTGAGCCCGCGTGGTGGAGTATGGCTCGGACCACCTCATAGTTGAGGTGAGGCCTGTGCCCACCTGTGGGACGTATATATGCTAATGAGAATATCATTTAAGTTTTCCGGGTTCTGTTCTATCTTTTCGAAATATGACATACAAAAAATAGGGGTTTGAACAAGTCTCTAACAGTTGCAAAGTAATTAATTGAAAGCCTACTGTACGAAATTTGAATTGTGATGAGTTAGTAAGTCTCATTGTCATTATTATTGATTTCAGCCACCAATAATCTCTATGCATTTCCACACTGTTGACTGGTAGAGAATACCTTTTTGGCTTTAAGTCCGTCAACCGTATTCTTATTATTAATTTAAAATATATTTTTTTAAAGATTTATGTACCTAGATTACTTATCTAACTACTTTCGTATCCATAGCCATCCATCATTATCGCTGAAAATCTAAAATCGCGTCAGAAATACACGACATTTGTTTTTAAATAATATTTGGCAGTCAAAAGAGGTAATTGGTTCCCTCTGATCTGCTTGCCAATTCGAATTAAGATCGAAGACATCAGGTGATGGGCCGATAGCGAGACTGACTCTTACAAATGACATACAAAACATTTTGGGGGACACGCAGTGTATTTGTGTGAAAAGAAGGCCCACTACGAAAAAATATATCGGTCAAAAAGATAACGTGTACACACGAAAGCATATCACAGTTTAGTAGTATTAGCAGTTTTTTACCTTGACGTGCTGTCACGTGTACCTACTTGTTGTCATCAAACGAAAAAACTATTATCGTTTCCGCGGATTTATTTTTAACACGCTTTTGTTAGATCGGGGTGTATCTATGTATGTATGTACGTATGTATGTATGAATGTATGTAACAAAATTTTTGAGCTCAATTTTCACCATCTTCCAGAATCGGATTAATTTGAAACTTTGCACACGTATTAAGTACCGATGACAATGCAATAACTTGAAAACAGTTTTCCAGTATCCTTATTAACAAAAAAAAAAATAGTTAAAAAAAGTAAAAAACACACATCCCTGAAATGCTAGTACGCTCTCTGATTTTGAGGGGTCATATTAATAAATAATTAAATCATAATAAATAACAAAATTTGATTCAAAAAATATACGAGAAAGAGTCTAAGGCGATTATTTTTGCTAACGAGAAACTTGATAGATTTAACCTTTATTTGTACACAATTTTGGTTGTGTGTTTTTAACCACGTTTTCAAAGTACAGCTCAGATTCAAATCAAAAGACTAGAATATGACATCCATAGCAAAAGTTTTATTAGTTTCCTAGCCACTCATGTTTATCGCAACCGGCGCGTTAACCCATCGTTTCCTAAACAATCCCCATCGATCAATTAAGCGGATCAATCAATCAATATATATGCGCGCGCGCATGATGACGATGCGCGCTACCAATTTAGCTATTTATTTAACGCTAAGGATCTACCCACTAGTTCCTCTTTCGACAGGGTATTGACCTTCAGTAATCTGCTGTTTCGCTATGTCATTGTTATATTTGGATGGTGGTCAAGTAACTGATAGAATGGACTAGTAGAGCAGAAATCATACTGGAGTACTATGTGGAAAGCTAATGAATGTCTTAGGTGATACATGAATGATTGAATGAAAATATTCAAAGGTGCAGTTGCGTTTCGTTCATCTTGTATGTGATATGTATTTATTTACAAAAAAAAAAGTATTTAAGTATGTTTTTGTGTTGTATGTTTGTCTAGTACCCATAACACAAGCCTCGTAGCTTAATTTGCGACTAGAGAATTGGTGTGATTGTTGTGAAATATTCATTATTTATTTATCTTACTTATAGAACTTCTCGCGACAGTTTTTGGTCGATGACTGGGCGCTGATAATCGGTTTTTAACTAACCAGCTACGCACCATGACTGTCGCTGACAGTAATCTACTATTATTGAAAGCAGCGCCTGACTTAATCCTAAGCTTCTTATCGATCAACAAAAGGCAAAACTGGTAAGCAATAAAAAAATCTTCCTCTTACCTCCTTTTCCTTAGCAGCCAGCTCATTCTCCAGGGTCCCCGCCTGCTGCACTACAGGACTACTCCTCGAGGAGTTGCTATTACTTCTAGCAGTAGCAGCCATTTCCATCTTCTGTTCTACGTCCTCATCAAGCTCTGGCGATCTTCTCTTCTCTTCTTTTATGTCGAAGATGTCGGGTATCCTGGTCTCCGTGGCTTGGTCCCGGGATTCTAGTGACCCATTGGTTTTGGGGGGGACTGTGGCTTGAAGGGGAGTGGGGCTGGTCGTGGCCAGTTGCTCTTTGAGCGTGGTCACTTCTTTTTCGGCCAGTGTGGCTCTCTGGAACAAAAGAGATAGGATTATTAAAAAATATGAAAGGCATAATTTCTGACACAAAAGAGAGATAAAATATAGCTAATTTAACAGCGAAATAGAAGTAGAATATCTTTGTCAATAATGGTATTTTACACAAATGTATCGTACATAGAATAATAATTAAATTGCGAAAGTGTGTTAATTGCCGTATGTTTTGGTTCTTTTTGAACGTTTCACATAATATGATAGGTACTCGTATGTCAAATTGAAATTTTATTGCTTACATAGAATAATTTGTAATAGAGGAAGTCTATTAGCAGAACAAAACCGCATTTCATTAAACCTATCGACCTGGATATGGCCTGAAACAAAAGGTGTTTAATAGCAATTCAGGCAGCACTGACATCCGCGGGCCCTACTCTGTGAGTGAATCGAACGTATGTCTACATTTTGAAATCTTGCCGTCCTTGTCGCAATGCGGGTGAATGCGTTACTAGACTTGATAAAGGTATACTCTTTAGCATTTAGGATTGCAGTCGGCTCCATGTTCAACGGACCCATAAATCATTAAAACCCTTAGACGCAAATACTTCAAAATGACTTAAAAAACAGTGAAGCTTCGCACTTTTTAGTTTAAAGCTTGAATAACCCTAACGTCCCATCATCAGACCAGGACTCAGTGTCAAGAAGACCTCTTTAAACTTAGTTACAAGGAGACCAAAAAACCTTAAGGAAAATAAAATAAAAACCCAACCAAATCGAGAAACTCTTTGCAGTCTATCGAAACAAAACCCGTGTTACAAAGTAGGTCCCGTGCATCCGCAGACCGCGCCGGGCCGGTGCGCGCGCGCAGGAAACGCGACAAAGCTGCCGGACTATGGGAACGATAATTAGATTACAGCCGATGAATAAAACCTTGTCTATACATCGATCTTTCCGTTCTATTGTCTTTCCTGCTCGGTGGACTGGCAAAAAACAGGTCTTGTTTTAGTAATTTTTAATTATTGTCTAGATTGTGAGATTTAACAATAAATATGCCAAAATTTTTAATGGTTCCCATTTGATGTGAGCTCAAGATTATCTAGCGTAGGTAGTGTATATTCGGGCTTTTATATTCTATTGCTTATGTTAGCTACTTACCACGGAGTCAGATCAATGTATGTGATGTTGTTTAAAAAAAATGTATGCGAACCTTTCAGTGTCGCTACGGTCCTGTGTAAACGCAAAAAAAGGCTTGTAGGGGATCCTGTCTTCTGAGCAATATTGTGATTTACTTCTATACATTCTTATCGCCATCCCACTTATTGAATGTCATCAGTCCTCTGACTAACTCCGCTTCATCATGATCAGTCTACTTTTACTCAAACCTCAAATACCTGGCCGCAAGTGTCATTAAAAAGAAAACCGTTAAATTCAAAATGGCGGCTGCGTTCCGCACGCGCTGCGTCTACGCATCCGATGAAACTTGCGATATTGGATTAACATCGCAATTAAAGTCATGATCGATGTAGGCTTTGATTTCGTAAATGCTTGTTTGGTTTCAGATACGGTAACTATGTGAGAAATCTAGCAGCAATAAGAAACGTTTCTATAGGTTGTTTGAATAGGAACGTCGTTATTTAAATGTTCAACAGCGAATAATTTCTGTTGTTGTCAGATTAGCTTGAGGTCAATAAAATACTGAACTTCTTCAGTATTTAAACAAAAGTGGCAAAAGTATTTTAGCCAGGACTAGATGATTTCTTAGCTAATATACCTACTCATACAATCTATACGAGAACTCAAAATGTTGTCATGACATTTGAAGAAGTATACATTCAAATCTTTTATTTTAATCCTAGTTTAAGTCAAGAAACTCTTGGCACTGTGTGTGTTAATAATAAGATAATCAAAAATAATTTCGATGATTTTAATGTAACTTTATTGACTAATGTCATCTGTCTATCGAGCGAAGAGGTCACAGGTATGAGGAATTCCTTCGAACAATCAATTCATCCTTCTAGTCTTTAATAGAGCAAACCAAATCCGTAGGTGGCAACAGTGAGATTTGTCATAAGGTATTACGTAAGAATGATTTGTGGCACTCACAATTGGACGTGATTGATTAGGTCTTCATTGGCGATGACTCATGTGCTCCTCTGTTCCGGAGTTGTGAGTGACAACATTGGAGATTTTGATGATAGGAAACGGGTTAATGCAGACGCTTAGGAAAAGCCATAGCGTTTACAGCTCCAAATCGTACAGGATTAAACATGATGGAAGATTAAAGACAGATCTAAAGATTTAAAGACAGCACAACACAAAACAAATAAGTTCTATTAAAGTTCTGAATTCAAAATAACGTGTATCTCTTTTTATTTGTAAGTAGGTGTTGTGTATATGAGTGAAATGATTACAATTTGAAACTTGCACGGTTAATAAATTTAATGGAAGTTGTGATGTGGGGTATTCGAAACGATTTAATTCTAAATTTAAGATAAAGATTTAGGTTTCTTGCTACGAATAATATGAAAAAAACAGTTAATAACACTGAAAAGTGATACATATCCATAAAGATTATGTAAATCACTTGTCTTGTTAAAGTTAACCAGGGGTAACCGTTCCTCTACAGTTATCCCCGAATTTAAGTATAAAACCGTGAAGTTTTGACCGAATAATTTTATGTTTACAACTAGAAAGTAGCATTAGATTGTGGAAAGCAAAATCATTTTACTTCATTATAATCACGAAAGTAACCCATTCAATTAAATAGATGGAAATCACCAAACCGAGTCGCTGAATTGTGTGAACCGAAACATTAGAATAATAATTTTAGTTAAATATATCCGAAGACGCATTAAATATTATAATAATCTCTTTATAATTACGCTTGTGATTCTTAAGGCATAGTTTTTGTGAGAAACCTAGGACAATGTATGGAAAGTGCGGAACAGTTTATGACAAATGTTGGTGACATCGCTTAGAAAGAAGCAATCAAAATTGTTGATGGCCATTATGAAAATAGCATTTCTCTAGTTTACGCAGTTAGTTGTTCTCGTAATAAAGAATTGAAGCAGATTTTCATCATGATCAAACGAGTTATAAGAAAGAATGAGTTTATGAAGTAAAAACAAAAGCCAAGGCTAGTCCAAAACAGGGAAATGGACCAAAATATATTAGAATGAATTAAAAGGATAATTCACATCAATCGCCCATTACTTATACTTGACGACCACTTTGGTGTAATGGTCAAGAAGTTGACTATTAACCAAGAGGTCGCGGTTCGATCCCCGCACTATACAAACATTTGTGCGCATGAACATGTCTGTTTGTACTGGTCTGGGTTTTTATTTAAGTTTATTTGTAATACCACTGTTGATTTTGATATCTGTAACACAAGTGCTTAAGCTACTTACCACGGAGTCAGATCAATGTATGTGATGTTATATTTGAAAAAAAATTGAAGAAGAAGATTGAGAGAGTTGTGAGACATTGATTATGAGTATCTTTTAATTTTCTACTGCTGATGCATCGAACCATACGATGATCGCATACTATGACTAGCATGGTAAAAAAAACGATAGGTAGGTAATCGTAGATTTTGCGATATCCCAACTAAAAATAGGCGTGAACCAAGACTTAATGATTCGGTTGCACCCAATAACGGATGATCTCCGAAATCAGACAACAATTAAAACTCACTCGATAGAACAAAGAATGGTTTATCTATCGGAGCCATCGCCACCGAAATACTTGTTGTTGCAATAGATTAAGTTAAAGTAATTCGTGATTGTGCTCTCACGCCTGCAATTATGCTAGCGGTAAACCAAGCCAAATGATTCACTGAATGATTGCCATAAAAGCTTGCTTTGCCAACAGTATCTTTGACGGATTCTGAATGGGGCGTTTCGTATGGGAATAGTAAGGTGTTCGCACATTGACCGATTGTTCTAAACCGTGTCCAAGCTTTTGTGAACTATTTAATGTAAGCAGGTGTGGGTCGAGTCCATAAGGGTAAATTTCAACAAGTAGATTTTTTTTATCACTTCGGTGAGATTTTTTATTTCAATGCTATTCTACAGATTTTTGATGACAAATAAAAGTTTAACCCATTATATAACATGTGTGAGAGCGGGCAACAAATATCATTAAAATTCAGAGAAATATTCAAGATTGAATTTTTATAGGTCCACCGAAATTAAAAGTATCCTCCGAAATGATAAAAATGTCCACCGAAATGAAAATTTGTCCACTGAAATGATATAACTCTACACCGATATTATTAATGACCACTGGAATGATATAGCTAAGAGCAAACCGAAATGCAAGTTGGGGTTTCTTACATTGTTATTTATTCAGTTTATACTAAAACGCTCTGATTAAAAGTACGATTTTTACAGGTTAGTACTGTAAACTTTTCTTATAGGAAGGTGATATGAATAAAACTTCTAAAATAATCAAATCAACTTTTTTTATTTTTGATCACAGCAATTATCTCTTTATTTCACTAATCAGCCTTTTTTTTACTATATATAGGTATGTACTCGTATGTATTATTATTTACTCGTTAGCTTATAGATATTTAAGTCGCAAGTATTATAATGCTTTAATAATATGTTCTATAAATCCTACTTAGCAAGTGTTCTTTTTGTTAATCATATCACGATGATTTTTTACCATAACTAAAATCTTTTCTTATTAAAAAAATATGGTCTCTTAAAAAACCTCCATTGTTAATTTAATAGACTTGTTTACATTTTCATTATTAGTAAGATATCAAACCACCAAACACGCACGTCACGAACAAAATACCAAATAAACACAATAATTCTGACTTCTTCTAGGTTAAAATACATTTCGGAACTATGAATAAATATTTGAGACCGGGATCCCTGATTTATCATTTCAGAGGTGCATTTCATTTCCGTGGACTGTTATCAGTATTACAGTCCACCGAATCCTCTGAAATGATAAAACTGAAATGATAAAATGTACCTTAAATTTACATTATCTCTAGAACCAAAATCAGTATCAAAATATCAACACTTCTCAAACTAGCAGTCCTTACGGCGAGTTTAATGCACAACTTTGAAATAAATTAAATAAATCTAACACGAGTTATAACGGCTACCGAAATGAATTTTTTTTTGTCCCCACATCACTGAAATGATAAACTTACGTTTTTAGCGGGAAACCACAACACGTCACGAACGTGGCGTTCGCGCCGCGGGCTTAAGCCGCACTGATCCGAGGTGGGGAGAGGAAAGGGGAGCACAACAGGCGCCATTTTGACGGAATATTCTCTACGAAAAATACTGTCCTCTAAAATGATAACTTTTCGCCGGACAAAAGTTGACTGGTTGTCAAATCTATAACAACGTAGTTAAATAAACAAAAATAGTTTTTGTAGATAGATAATATAAACTTCAATGAAATTAAACTATACTTACATTCAATTAATTATTCGTATTTGCAGGAAAACTTATTTTGTGAGTCGAACAGAGTTTAGGACAGGTCACTGTTATGATAAAATGACACTTTCTAATTTTTTTTCGCATGTTATCAGATATTGTAACTCAACAATTTTTTTTGCCAAGGTAGAGGCGGTCTTATTCTACTAAGAATAAATATACATAATCCTATATCAGCATCTTGTACACCCGTTCTCACGTTTGCCGTGTGTTTTTTCTGTTTGCGCAATTCACCCATAATAGTCATAGTAAAATGAAGCGTGATGACTGTTTTTTTAAGAAGATTCAGATCTAGAAGTATTGCATAAAGATATTCTGTTATAATGCTAGAAGAACCGATTCTGTCTACAATTTCGATATTTTGTTTAATATTCAATAGCTTGAAATATTAAATGCGAAGAAGTTCCCAATTGAAAATCGATTCTGGAACGCAAAGTCGATATTCGAATTTTAAATTCGAACAATCCCGCAACAGAGTATTAAAATCAAAGGAGGCGGGACAAATCGAATTTCATTATTTGTTTCACCAACAATGGCGATGGGACAATACAGGGCTCAATCGCAGAAGTTGGCATTAATTTCTGTCCCTTCATCGGAATTAATCAATCAATTGTTTTATTTAATAAATTCAGATATAGTTTGCGGGATTGTTTTGATTGATTCTCGCAACTCAATTCGACTTGTTGGGCCTGAGAAAGTAATTGAAATTTGGAAATCCCTCAATATTTTAAGAGCTGTTTTTTTGCTTAAGCGTCAATTGTCTACTGTAATTTTTGACTGACTCTTTAATACTGAGTGCCAAAAGGTAACAATGACACATTTTACGAAACATCTATCTAACCGGCATGAATCAAACTGCTAATACAAATTTGCGTCTACGTGACGTATTCGGGAAGCGACAGGGGAGAATTGGCACGAGAGACGTGAAGACGTGAATCCGATCCGACGTGTGATAGGCGAATGGGCACTGATTTTTGCTTTGTGTAAATGTTTCTAAAACAAATAGGCCAGGCAATGAAAAACATGTTAGATGAGAAGACTAAAGTATAAGAGAGATAGGCTACAGCTGTACTGTGTTGACATCTTCTGAATTTGACGTCATTTGTTTCATCTGCATTCTTAATTCAATTTTTTCCAGCCAGTTTCAACTCAAAGTTCGCAATTTAAAATGTATGTTAACCCTTAAATGTTAAGTGTGTAAATATTTTTATTTTATTTTGTATTAAAAACGAACAGGTGAATGTAATGAAACGACAAATAAATTTTGGGATCGACGCCAAGACTGACAGATCATTAATGACACGAAAACTGTTGCAAGGCGTAGCGATCTCAATAGAGTGGCTTTTAAAATCTTAGTTAGAGATAAAAATAAGCATGTTTATTATTCTAATGGAAAAACCATCACGGGCAAATGGAAATAAATCAGTGCTATCTGCTGTTGAGATCATCTTTACACAATGAATGGGCTTCGAGTGTTCCAATGTAATGGTCAATGACTTAAGCAATATTGGTGTTAAAATGAGTGTAGCATTAATTACACATGGAGTACCTACCGAAAATAGTCACTTCTTTCAAAGTCTCTCAAGAAATCGACCACATTTTATTAGATTTCATGAATATATCTTTAAGCCCCTCTCGTCCAACTAGTATTATCAAAGAAATTTGCAATTTTAAGGGATGATTAGGCCCATATCTTACAATTATCAATCAACTTGTAGGTTCAATAGGTGTCTTACATAAATTTCTGACACGTATGGATGTCTCTTGTTTTTTTTTAATGGTTTTTGAGTTTAGGGAAAATAGAGTTTTTTTTTAAATTAAGTTACATGTTATTAGCTAAGTAAGCAATAAGTGCGTCAGTGACCGGTGCGTATCTCGTCCGCATTATTTCCGCGTGGTTTGGCAACGATATCGCGGCGGCAGTCGTGTGAAACGACTCTCACCGAATTTATGTGTTTTCCTTCGTTATTGTTATAAAGCATTTTATTATGATTTAGAAACGGATGCGTTGAAAAAACCTCATTGAAATTCACGTCGCCGCTATCAGATCTCGTGTTCATGCATCATATTAATTGGGCATTTCACATCGGTCTTAATTAAATGTATTATTTTTTTTCGGCCGTTTTCGGTTTATTTCGGCTTGATGCCCGTTACAGTTAGCTTTTATTACAATTTATGCTAGTGTTTTTTTGTGGTTTCAAAGTTTTATTGTTCAATTATCTTTGTTTCTGTTTTTGACGATCGATGAATTAATCATTTGTCTTTTTTTTTATTCAGTAATTGAGTCATGCACGAAAGGACATTGAATAGGTTAATGCATGGCGACCACAATTAGAGACTGGGAAAAGAATAATTACAGCGTTTTGCGCCTTATTTACACGTCAGAGCGCGTCGTTTGGACCGCAACCCTTCGGCTGCCGAAGAAAAATTAACGCGTCCTGCAAGGGTTTGGTCCGGCCGACCCCACATAATGCGAGCGGTCACTAATTAATGGAAAAGGATTAAATTCGTACCGAATTGAAATAAAATAAATATGATAAAGGACTCCTTGGGCGTGTTTTTTAGTCCGGCCCCTGGGGTGAGTCTGTCAATACGAGTTTGTTTATTCTATTTTGGGATTAATTGATTTGCATTGTGGTCTGAAGATGTACTGTGGCGGACGCGGGTGGGACGACGGTCATATCTTTTGGGCGCAGGTTGTGTTGGCGTATTTAGGAAAAGCTTCTGTAATTATGCGGTATTTGTCGTAAATCAATTTATTTATGGCAAAAATTAAAGTGTTTGATACGTGGCGATACCTTCGTGTGTTCCACGAACCACGTACCACTGAAGAATCGTCAAAATCAGTGTTCCTATCTTATAATCATGTCATTCCATATTGGAATTATTCATATCCTTAAATTCAAATGTTATAAAAAATATGCATATTAAAATTTTAATGATGTGTTAAAAAAAATTCTTTGAGCACAAATTAAAGGTATTAGCTGAAAATCAGTTTTGCGGCTTACAGGATTGCGTCTCGGTCTGCTGGGCACGGCGCGGGACATCGCATGCTCGGAAAGACTCATCGGTTTTTTGATTCTATTTTATTTAAAAAAAGTATATGCAACTTAAGAGCTTAACCCTTAAGTTGCATATGCTTTTTTTTAATTATAAAAAAAAATATATACAAAAGCTTTTGTCAAAAAAAATTAACTTAATTTGCATCTGAAATGGATTAGGTAGTTAAAAGCTTTTTATTTTATTTTTCGTTCACTTAAATTTTCCGTTATCTATCATAAGTCGAAATTGTATGTCATTGCAAATTATATACTTAGTAGGTACCTACATAGTTTGAATTAATCGTGGTATACTTTTACCTAATTCAGAAGTCATTTATTTTATCATACCTAAATATTTAAATTAAACAGCATTGCCGCGTCAATGAGAATTGTAGGTGCATAATTTTTCATGAGTACATTTTATTCCCCCCGTCTTGTTGCTATTGATTCTCTCTTTGTTATGTTATTCGTCCGTCTGTGGCGAAGGGGTATCTCATTGTAATATTTCGCCGAATTGGCCAGACTATACGATAAATTTGCGTATTCGTGTCTTTGTGTGTCTGGGCGAGTACTTAAAACTGTGTAGATATTAATATTCTGTTGTAGAAGTATCTTTGTAGCGTTTAACAAAACACCTGTGGGAATTGGTGTTTGTTTTAAGTGATCTCAGGCATTGAAAAAGATCAGACATTTAAAACAGAACAAATTAGCACACATTATTTACCTCTACATAGGTACTTATGTTTCATATAATTATATATGTAAGTTTAAAAACTTACATCCTAAATTGGAGACGAAAGAGGGAGGGTTAAATGAAAAAAAAAAAAACGTCACTTCTAGCGACACGTCGCTCTGTGAAAAATCTCAACCTCATTTTTCTCCTACGGCTTCAAATCAAATTAGTATTTAGTCAATATTAAAAAAAAACAACATGTTTATTTAGGGGCCGATACAAGCTCTCTTAATCTTTCAATGTCAGTTTTAATTTGCCGCCATGATCAAATTACCTTCCGTGTTTTATTTTTGAAGTAGACGAAAGCTAAGGAAACGTGTTTCGACAGCCTACCGATGAGAAATTGCTAATACCGCGATGAAATGATGCATACCGATAGGCCGGAAAATGCTGGCAGGTGAGAAAAGGGTTTATGAAAAAAATATTAGACTTAAAAAAAAACACAAAAGATTTGTTTCAAATATAGAATTGAGTTCGTAATTTATTAATGTGATTTTAAATATAGAGTTTTACTATATTTGCGTGTGTCGACGAGGCGAAGCGTGATCCGTCAGGTAGATGACAAACAAAACCCGGTCCAAACAGAATCCAATCGGAAACTAAATAATTCAATTGAGCATAATTCGGAACGAAACTCAAACTCCTATTGGCGAATTCAAATGGGACGCGTTCGAAATTCGAGTTCGCGGTGCCGAATAGACAGGTATTAGGAGTCGAGCTAATCATTATTAGATATTGAATTTTCGTAACTTTGGACTCATCCGCTTTCTAATTTACTAATGAATCCGAGTGCTGCTGCCATTAGCTCTCCCTGCCCCCCTTTTGGGGGTAGGGCGGGCCCCTTGCCCCCCCGAAAAGGGGTAAGAACCCGCGCGAGAATTTTCGTCTTTTATACATGTAGAATGATAATCGGATTGGTGATTCGGCGTTCCACATTTGAATTCGTGTGTTCGGTTAATACTCGGTGACTTCGTAGTGATGTTCAATTTTCATAATTGGTTCGTTAATTACCGGTTATAATATCACACTGGCCAGTGGTAATGCACAAAGCGAGTGTTTAGTTAAAATGATATTCTTTTATTTATGCTCGTTATGACCGTCCTTATTGGAAACTGGCAAAGATGAAATTAGGAACAGACTCCTCTCATTAGGTCCATAGGCATTTTTTGCGAAGGTTTTGTGCTAATCATTTTAGACGAGCATTCGTAATGAGAGCACCATGCTGCTCATAGAGTCTTATAGGAAGTGACGAATCTTGTTATTTAACTTTAAAGTGATAATTGACTCGAAACTAGAAAGTTACTTATCAAACTCAACCGCAAAAGTCACACCGATGTAAAACCTTTAGCAAGGTTCAAACTTTAACAGGCAAACGAAAGAGCACCTAAACTTGTGAACTAATACGAATCCGTCCCACATGCTCGTTGCATTAATAAGCTAATATTGAGTTAGAGGCCGAGCCAATAAGCGAATAGGTTCGCACCTGCAGCGCCAAAGATTAAAAGCAATTAGAATAAACAGAGTACATAAGCATTTCTGCCTAATATAAGCAGGAGTATTTACTGATCAAGAAACACTGTCAATCAGAAAATAGATAGGTATTATATATTTATTGTTAATATCAGTTTTATGGATGAATTATTGTGTCTTATTGGCAAAAAGTAAAAAAATATAGAGGTAATTTACAAATAAGAATGTTTTATATTATTTGACTTGTTAATTTTTGGTTTCGTGTGTTATAATTGACCTGCAAGTGTTTTGGACTTGATCTGTAACCTTGCACGTATTTTTAATAAATTAATTGAATTGAATTTGAATGTACCCGTCTTACAGCTTCAGAGAACTAGAAAACAAAATTGATCAAGTCACCTAAGACAATTGAGCGTACCTACAATATTTGCCTACACGTAATTTCAAAGAAAACAGTTATGAGTTAACAAAGTTCGATCGCAAACATGTTTACAAGGATAGCTACCGAACTTCGTAGGCATAAAACCGTAAACAACTTTTGTCGCTTCTACAAAAAATATAGTTTACAATCTGTAGCCCAAAGTTCAGCAATCGGCGATAGATGTACCGATGCTGTATCACAACTTTGGAAACGGGGAAGTTGTATTGTTTTATTACTATTTGTTCGTGTTCCCGCGTTGTACGTGATTTGTTTAGAGTTCGCGAATTGGTTTTAACTTTTAATCGAACAAACTAGAGTTGGGATAACTATTGCTTGGCAAATCAGACGAAGATATTATATATTTATTTATATTAAAAACTTATATTAAGTATACCTAGCATACCTTGGGCGTATAAGAGCGGGATCCTCTAACACAAGCATTAAGCTTTAAAGGGGTATTCCCTAAACTCTGTAATATTTATTTGTAAACAATAAAAAAAAAATTGATTGAAAAAAAACAGATGTAGGTAGTTGGTATTAGGAGTTTAAACTTTTTTTTAATACAACAACAACATCACATACATTGATCTGACTCCGCGGTAAGTAGCTTAAGCACTTGTGTTACAGATACAAAATCAACAGTGGTATTGCAAATAAACTTAAATAAAACATATAACACTCAGACTAGTAAAAAAAAACTTGTTCATGCACACAAATGTTTGTATAGAGCGGGGACCGATTCCGCGACCTCTTGGTTGAAAGTCAACTTCTTGACCATTCAATTGTGAAACACTTGACCAAATCTGTTAGTGTGAGAAATTAATGGCCAGTGGTTACTAATACTTCTAATTTTAAACTTCGCACCATACTCTACCAGTCAACCGAAGCTATCAGCGAATGCAAATCCCAACAACTACTTGCACTTCCTCCTTCACAGTTAAAGGTTAAATTAGTCTACGCATTTCTCACCTCATGATTACCTTATATTTAAAGCAGTTCTCATTTAGATTGTATCTTCTACGCATTGTTCAGAACCGTTAGTGTACGTCCACATTGAATGCGCTGTGACCGGGCCTGGGCGGGCGCGTCAAATTTTATTGCGTTAGGCTCCCGCCTTAGTCACTAACTAAAGTATGGACGCAATGGCGAGTTTTAATCTTAACAATATTATAAACGCGAAATGTTTATATTGATGTTTGTTACTCTTTCACGACAAAACTACTGGATCGATTTGGCTGAAATTTGGACCGTAGAAAGATTATAAACTGCATTAACACATAGGGTACTTTTTATCCCGTAAAACTTTACGGTTTCAGTGGGTAACGTAGAAGACGGGTTTGGTGCGGTTGAACCTGCAGTAAGTAAGTAAAAATATTTATTTATATAATACTTGACAAAATAATAACAATCATGTTCTATGAAAGTATCTTGTAACATGTGAGATGTGTAACCACGGCTCCACATCAAGCCACATCATGTTTCAAGTTGTTGTTTACTAGTTATTACTCAAAAGAAAGAAATATAGCTCTTTCTAGCCTGAGATACCGGTTTAACCTAGTTCAGGCAAAGAAAGTCTTCTATCTCGGTGTAATTTTAAGCTCGAATGTATTAACTTTTGTTCATTGAAACTGAATAAATGATTTATTATAATTACATCTTCGTTGCCAAATCACCCTTATTACGTAGCCAAAAAAAACCGCAGTGATTAACCTGACGTGTAGCCGTGCGTGCAACAGTGTTTTGCGCCCGCCGTAGCCACTGCACTAGCCTCGCAGTGTGGACTCACAGTTAGCCGGAGATGTAGGATAGTAACTATTGTCTAGTCTAGCCTAATCTATCGGTTCACTGGCTGATAACTGAAGACGCGCTTCAAGAAGCCGCTTAATTGTAGGCCTGAATTAGAAAAGCCCTGCTTTTGCGCAAGTTAGATCTTAGGATATTTACTTTGTATCAGATTTATGCTTATTGGTCAGGATGATGCTGATTTGTATTCCGCTCACTGACAGCGCTGCTATTTCATCAAAATACAAAATAAGAATTTCTGGTTAGCAACGCTGCAGTTGAGCGGAAAGATCTAATAACGCCCAGCAGATCTAATTGGATCTCATCAAAGTGCATTTACAAAAAAAAATATAGATTTTCATCAATTTTATTAACCCCAATGTAGTAGGTACATAACAAAATGACACTTCTGCACGTTTTTATTGTATACCAAAAAAAAACATTTATAACCAATTTTTTTAAATGGTTACCAAACTCTTTTAAAACGATACGTAAAACAAAGATTAAAAGATGCTCACCTCTTTATAGATGAATTAAATGTGATATTGCCATTAATTGCACTTCACCCCTCTCCGGTATATCAAAAAGTGAACACGGTATTAAATCGGGCGCCGATAATGCTTTCAGTCGAGTAAAGGCTTTATTGGTGTGTTATTAGGCGCTTTTATGTCGCGAGAGGAAATGAGACAATTTGACATGTAGATGAAGAAGTGCAGAAGGTTTGGTGTTTTGTAACAACTAAGATAATTACTATCACGTTTATATATTTTATTTATTTAAAACTTTATTGCACAAGAAATGTGCAAAGGGTGGACTTAATGCTTTTGGTTTAAGCTAGGTAGAAAACTACTAAGGTGTTTATTACGGGTAACGATTTGATTCCACTTCATCTTCAGACTTGTAGGAATTTATACTAATATAGTGGCCGCCCGCGACTTCGTCCGCGTGGAAAGCCTTTATCTTAAAAATTCTTTATGAATTGTAGCCTATATGTTATTCTGATGTATAAGCTATATTGTGGTAAAGTTTCATTCAAATCCATTCAGTAGTTTTTACGTGAAAGAGTAACAAACATCCATACATCCATACTTACAAACTTTCGCCTTTATAATAGTAGTAGGATTTTCATTGGTAGTATTTTTGAAAAATCTTGTACACATTACAACTTCGATTCTGTTTAAACACGCATTAATTACTTCATCTTAAATTGTAGAACAAAGTTTTTGCCATCGTCTAAAAACATAGTGCAGTGTCCACCCAACCACGATAGAGCAGCAGTTATACATGTCATACTTTGGTGTAATGGTCAAGAAGTTGACTATTAACCAAGAGGTCGCGAATTCGATCCCCGCACTGTACAAATATTTGTGTGCATGAACATGCCTGTTTGTACTGGTCTGGGTTTTATATGTATTTATTTAAGTTTATTTGAAATACCACTGTTGATTCTGATATCTGTAACACAAGTGCTTTAGCTACTTACCACGTAGTCAGATCCATGTATGTGGTGTTGTTGTATATTTAAAAATCAAACTGAGTAGGTATTTAGGCAAAAACATAGCACTTTTACTCTATGCCCAAATGGGGGAGTTATTGGCAGTTCCGCAACCTTTTATCTCACACGATCGAGTCAAGCGTGAGTCGCGACATTGACGTCTGCGATGGGGTGTCATCAGAAACTTGTGACAATGTGTCTTATTTGAGTGTGAAGGAGTGATGAACATATTTTATTTGTTATTTGAGTTGGGTCTTGTCAACTTTAGTTAACCCCTTGAGGACCAAGCGGACGATATCGGCGATGTAATTGTAAACATAAATTAATAAATAAATTGAGGTCCTTGTGGCGCAGTGGTTGCAGCGCTTTGGTAGTGATACCAAAAGTTAAGCAACCTACGGCGCGGTCATGTTTGGCATGGGTGATGTAAAAGGATGGGACCGTGATCAAATGAAAGACGTTGTTTTACTTACAGGTTCCAATACAATGCGTCAAATAACGCTTACAACTAACTTATATATAGATACAATAAGGGTGAAGTGAGCTTCACACTACACCTCCCCTGTTTTTTTTTAGAAAAAAAAATACATGTTTTTTTTCTTACATTGATGCTGATTAAGTAAAATTGTTAAAGGTGATTTTAGTTACAAATGTTAAATGGAAAAAAAAAGTAACAAATTTGGAAAACACTACACAATCTTTTAGAAGGTAATTAAATAACACGATTTGCAGTTTAGTAAATGCCAATACTTCAAGTATCTTATTAATTCAATCATAACATATCATCTTACATGGATTCCGATAAGCAAAGATAACAAATACTTTCGTTACAATTGCAAAACAATACTTTATATTAAAAATCTTCAATTACATTAATTTTCCTTTAAGCACTTAAAAGTATTTTCATACACTTAAAACTAAGTAATAATTTTTTTATAAACAGAAGAAGCAACAAGTCAAATCACATACTAACAGTAACGCCAATAACGAATAAAATACATTGTATTTAATTATTAATAATAATTAAGTATAAGTGTACAGGTACCCAACAGCCATAAAAAGTACAAAGCGAAACTTTGATATAATAAACATTTATTTATCTATGTTCGATACATAATCAAAAAAAATTGTCAATAACATAATATCATTACTTATTACATCACATTATTCATAAAATACAATTTGTAGTTCTTTGACTCTACTAATAAAACACATTTCTTTTAATTGTATACTCTTCTTTACATAACATATAGGTAGGCATCTTTTTCACAACTCTACATAACAGCTTTACATTGGTACAAATTTACCTTATTTGGTAATAAACACACAATTATTGGGTACTTATAATATCGTGGGCCGGCCCCATTTTTATTATAACATTTATTTATTTTATAAAGGTACAGTTATTTATTATTTTTATAGTCGACTTTTAATTATTTTATTTATATAGAGACACGATTTAAGGCGTTTTCACCTCCAACTATTTTCACGGAGAGAAGCTCGTCTACACCATGATCAAATGAAGGATACATGCCCTATTCTGTACCTTGTACCCTTTTTGTACCATTGAACGGGTCCTCTTTTAAGATCACACGAATCTCCAACGGTTTACACAGAGAAATCTCGTTTACACCATGTTCCAACAGAAGGATTCGACACCGTTACTTAATTACCTTATATGCCATACCTTTACCATTTACATAACTATAAACTTTCTTTCCTAACTCATCTATGACAACAATCAAAATGATTTCGCTTGCTTTTGGGTGATCAGTCCAATCGCTTGACGAAACATCTCTACTTACGTATTCCATGCTTCTAAAAATATTTTCCTATCAACAATTCCTAATAACTTATTAATAAGAACATATCATTGCCTTCTTACAAATTATTCAAAGAAACTTTTGTAAAGTTACTATTGCAATCTATGGTACAAAAGATAGGCAAATACAATTAAATACATTTCCTAGTTTAACAACACTTTATAGCCAATCGATTACATATTTAATTTAAATAACTTTGTGCAATGGCTTGTTAGATACCCGTGTAACCCAAATATAGAAAATGGAATTTCAATACCTATCATCAAAGTTCTGTTTAAAAGTGTCTTATGTTCAAATGCAAAACAAATGTTATATTGCAAAAGCGATCGGTTGTAGTGCGGCACCATAATAAGATTCGCCTCATATTTCTTTCCTAGACATGATTCGTCGGAACACCGGTAACCAAATAAGCTAATGCAATAATGACACGTGTCGACAGAAAATTACTTACAAAATTTGGACAATGTTTTTTACAAATCTATTTCGTTATCAAGAACTTACTAGCACTGATGAAATAAACTTTTCTACTGTAATCGGTTAATTACTAAACTATGGGAAGTCTTGAATTTAATTATATTTGGATACTAAGCGTAATGCGAAAAAAAAATTAATCGTTCAAATCAATATTTAAAAAAAAGTCATGAATTAACTGAACTGACCAAAAAAAAGGATCTGACCAAAACCTGAAGATCAATAAGTCTATAAATTTCGAATAATATCAAGTAATGACTAATAGCGTAACTAAGTTCAACTACGACTGCATGTCCAAAACTTATCTTTACGCAATAATTGACATTAGTACAATACATAGTGAACACGGTTACAACTTTACAAATAGGTTGTAGACAATTAACCAGTAGTGTTATCTTTCCTGTTATACTATTATAAAATGTTTTAAATCACTTTCGCTGCGTGTTTACAAACTATATATTTTCGAAAGAATTAAACAAATTAAAGGAACTGTATATAGAAGGTTTAAAATTGCTGATGTAAAGTTAACAAGTACTAGTAATTATTACGTAGTAGACCCTTGATATGTAAGTAGGTATTTATTTGTAAACTAATTTAAGAAAATCGTTTGCAAATTTATTTTTGTTTAAGTTATAAATAATACTACACGAACTAATTACTCGCATGAAACTTCTGCTTTTGTTTTTGAATAAAAACATGATTTGACTTGTCTTCGTTATTACCTTAATTATAGAATAATACAGTGCGATACAAAGCAATATAGTGTCTATGTGTATCTTAATAAAATTTATTCACTATTATAATAAGTGAAGTTATATTATAGTTAATGATTATATCACGTACGATTACACACGGAAAAAATAAAAATTAAAAAAAACTTATGGTTGTCGCGTAGCCTATTTCTCTCAGGTGGATACTAACTTCTTCTCCCAGCGCCTTACAATCCGGCTAAACCATCGCGACACCAACTTCTCCCGGCGCCCAGCATCACCAACCTCAATCATCAGACGCCAACATCTCCCAGCGCCCTGCTATAGCCACCTCCATCGGGCACCATCAACGCCCGGCAGCCAGCATTTTCACCAAATTTTTTTTCGAACATTTTTAATGCACAGCAACTTATGTCCAATTTTAAAAATTTTAAGTTTTTCAAATTCACTTTTTTTTTCACGAAACTACAACTTAATTTTATCGACTGTAGTGCGCAGCGCTGCCCGAAGGCAGTACTGGCAGGGTCGCCATGTAAAAGGATGGGACCGTGATCAAATGAAAGACGTTGTTTTACTTACAGGTTCCAATACAATGCGTCAAATAACGCTTACAACTAACTTATATATAGATACAATAAGGGTGAAGTGAGCTTCACACTACAGTGACCATTCTGATCATAAGAGTGACGTCTATTTACAAGCATCTCCGTGCTTCGGAAGGCACGTTAAGCGGTTGGTCCCGGTTAATATCGAAAGATATTAGTCGTTAAGCCTAGTCAGAGGCCCTCGGGCGGCTTAATAACATCTGACAGTAAGGTTGGTCACTTACCTACACACACCCCTCTACCAATCCGCACTGAGCCCGCATGGTGGAGTATGGCTCGAACCTCATAGTGGAGGCGAGGCCTGTGCCCAGCAGTGGGACATTATATAGGCTAATGAGAGAGAGAGAGATAATTGTAAAATGACTTTGGTGACTAGTTAGGTACCCTTGATGCACGGGTTCATATTAAGAGACAAGAAAGATTGCTTGTTAACATCAGTGTAACCTGATATATATTTCAAATAACTTATTATAGAGGTAGCCTTTTTAATAAATAATAATAATAAATATACAAAACATCACATAGATTGATCTGTCTCCTTGGTAAGTTTTTAAGTACTTGTGTTACAGATATCAGAATCAACAGTGTTGTTACAAATAAACTTAAATAAATACATGTAACACTCAGACCAGTACAAACAGACATGTTCATGCACACAAATGTTTGTGCAGTCCGGGGATCGAACCCGCGACCTCTTGGTTAATAGTCAACTTCTTGACCATTACACCAAAGTGGTTGTCAATATCACTTTTAATTGCAATTCGTTAATATTTCTTCGTTACAATCCTTATCTGAACAAACCTACAGCATTTACAAATAGTTTTACTTTCCACAATAACTTAAACTTTAATTCACCGT
Organism: Pyrausta despicata; assembly: GCA_963921415.1. Classification (NCBI taxonomy): domain Eukaryota; kingdom Metazoa; phylum Arthropoda; class Insecta; order Lepidoptera; family Crambidae; genus Pyrausta; species Pyrausta despicata. The sequence goes on from OY992865.1 coordinate 1,667,426, forward strand.
CAGACTCCATACCACGGTCACTAAATCTCTCCAACCGTTACAAGCCTGAACAATCAACTTCTAAACAACTCAGCAAATCAACACATCATCAAACAGATCACATCCCAAATGACCCGCGATCGGGACCAATCAACCGATATACTGAATGATAGATTCATGCGCACGAGTTGGCGTGATTCCAAAACCCCTACTATCTAAAGCCGGTTCCGCACGTTAGGCGAACAGACAACAAACGAAGTTGACCGTTAGGAAAAAAAACACCAAAAAAAGCACAAATTAACTCTGAGGACAATACTTTTTGCTAGTTCCACTGGGTGGTATATCATGGTGGTCGTTGGGTGATATTTTTTCGCGTTATATGTATAATATATTTTTCACGATGGCGCGATAGTGTGGATTCAAAGTAAGCCGTCGTGCGGAGTTTCGGATGTACTAGCCACCCCTCTTACAAGCTGGGCCGTGCGAACGAGCGCGCTGGCTAGACGCAGAACTACGGAGAAAACTTCTTAACCCTTACAGCGCCGTGCGTGTTACGGTGCGCGGTGGCATTTGGACCTCTGACCCGTTTTTGAATAAGGACTCGCTCTTTGAGCACTGAAAGGGTCAAGTTATATTCCGTTTTCGAATTCGAATTTCGAAAGCGCAGCTTCGACGTTCGAATTAGGTTACAATGAAGAAAGAAGATCGCTTCTTAATTGTAAATAGAGCACTAAAAAAAACAAAGCTACCTTGTTCTTGCTCAATATTTATTTATTTTACAAACAAGTTACAACTTAATTCCGAGCAAATCATAAGCCGAACCGGAAGTCCACACACACAGACACAAAACTTCGGAACTGTCAAACGACTGACAGTGAAGTTATCAACCGATCGGCAGGGTGGGGGTTCGATGCCCAACTTGGCTAATAATTAAAAGGGCAACTGAAAACTGAAACTCCGATGCTTATTTGTAGCTATCGGGAGTAGGGCGACCGTGCTTCAGAAGCACCTTACAAGATTTTAATATTTATCTTTTTTTAAGTGGCCATAGACTAAACATCAATGAAGAGTAGGTATGAAGACGTACTGCGTTTTGTTGTATGTTCGAAGAAGTGATTTTTTTTTACAACTCATTGTATTAGGAATCTTCACAAATATATGACATATCTTGCTGATCAAGACACATATAACAGACACAAAAATATACTGTGTGGAAAAGACATACAAAAAAAAAGTTGTTCCTTAGTAATGAATCCGGAGAATTCCGGAGTAATGTTCTTAAACCTTTCCTTGAATTACACCTAAACCGTGGTCACCACAACTTCGGGGCAAGTTTCACAAAACTTCCCTGAAACTCGGAACTCGTCGGCAATATTTGCAATGGGCGACTTTTCGTCTGCTAATACTTAATTACAGATAATTGCCGATCTTTGTGTGTTTACCTAATTAGATTGACTTGCGGTTTCCAATTTGTACTTTGAGGATTAAGCTGGTTTTAAAATAATTAAACGATAACCGTAATCTACGCATTAATTTCAACACTAGTGTCATCAAATTATGACAGATAATAAAACAAGGCTGTATAGTTCAATTCCGTTGACACGTTTTCAGCACGCGTGAAAAAAAACTACCTACCATAGACGCACGGCTCATAAAGACGCATCGTAAAGAACGAATTAGCTTCTCGCTCGCTCCCAATTAATCCGAATCAAACGATCAAAGAGTTGTCAATCCGAAACCAACAGGTGGTGACAGAGAGCGAAGTAGTTCATAATTTAACGCGCGAGCTACCCGCAGTTCAAAAGGCATCGATTCGCACCTCATTTAGCCCGCGATTTGTGCCTAATTGGAAGTCGATGAGAATAGATAGACTTTGCTCTTTTTGTCTCGAACAATGTATGGTCATTCAGCCAAGAAGTTGAAGTACCCAGCCAGTCGTTCATTAATTTGAAAATAGAACGTCTACAGTTCTTCAAAGCTCACATTCACAACGTTTGTTCTAATTTCAAATACCTTACTATTGTTCAAATTTGTTTTATTTTTCAGTTTCAAAGCTAGCCAACCAGTTTTATCAACCAAAAAAAACATAGTAAGCTATCTTACTTGACTTTCTTACAGTTGCTGTCTCACCTCTTAAGTCTTAACTCCTTACCATACCATGGGGTACTACTTCGAAAATTTATAAACCGAGAATTAGATTTTAATTTAAGACAAAATGCTAAAAGTAAACATTCTCGCAAGCAACAAAATTCACAAAATCAATTAGCCCCTTCTAACTGGATCAATATATATTAACGCAATTATTGTTTTCGAGGGCAAAGGGTCGATGCGATGGGATTAACGTCCAACTTCGGGATTTTAACGAAACACAATTAATCGAGATTAGATAATAGATGTGAAACTTTGTGTTTTAAACGGTTCCAACTTTGGAGGAGGTAGGCTGACGAACGGAGTGCTTGCGAACTTGTGAATAATCTATGCGCTTATTTATGGCTGTATACGAGTATTCAGTGTCCCCTTTGCCTCGTCAGATGAAGATCGGGCGTAATTTAAAAAAATACCCTCTGTGAAAAAAAATATTTTCAAATTTAGAATCACAAATTCTTAAACCTTCAATGTTCGATGTAAAATTTTTATTTATTTTTCTGTTTCGATTTTCAACCATTACATGTCGTTTTTAATTTGAAAGCGCTTTTATTCAAACCAAGCTCAGGGTTGCTTACCAAAGACCCCTTAAAGGACACGTCGCGATGTTAAGTCGCGTGATACGAAGTGAAAGGCACACTCCGTCCCGAGTTAAATCAATTTGGGCCCGTTTTAAAATCCGCCGAAGGCCGAAAAACTTCTAACGAACGTCGCCCGATCCCTTTTTAATCAATTAATTAAACAATTCAAACACATTGTTTTGTATGTGTGAGTGTAAGTTAAGAGCGTGTATAGTTCATTAGTCTTGTTGTAATATGACTCTATTTTTTTTAAAGTATGTTTTTTTTAAATCATCCGGTAAAATGAAAACAACATGAAAGCATTATAAAAAGAGTTGCCGGAAACATAAGCGATGTTAAAAAAAGTGCAAAAAAAACTCTTGACACAATTTTCAACACCTTATTAAATCCGTAAAAAGCTTAGATTAATCACATTTCATACTTTCCCAGCAGCTAATTGCCAATAGCATCGGCCCGACACCGAACAAAGAAGGTAAAAAGTGAGACGCAGCATTTTAACACGTGCACAGAATTAGCACTGCTTTAAAGTTAATTAATATCTCATCCGTTTAGCCTTTGAGATACTTTTTTTCGTGCGCGAATGCTATCGCTCCAGACATCGGCAACCTTTTTGCGGACCGTACAAAGCGTATCGTCCGAGCCCGTACATAAAAACCCTTTAACTTATGATGAATTAGCGATCTCCTACGTTTTATGTCTCCCGTTATCTCCCCCTCCCCCGCCCACGGGCCCCCCTCGTACGTCAATATGAAGGAATTAATATGGGTGGAAAAAGTACAAAGTTCAAGTAAGCACTCACTGGCTTTCATAATTGGCTTTGAAAAAAGTTCTGTTTACATTACAACCGCTTTCGCGAATTGTTATTATTAATATTTGCGTATGAATAGCTAGTTTTGTTGTCTGTGCAAACAAATTGCGATGTTTGATTTGATTTGAAAGAGTATTATTTGTTTTGCTTAATTTATACGATTCTGTTTGCTGACTTTGTTCAAAAAATACAATTGACTTAAAATTTTGTACAAACAAAAGCTAAAGTTAAGGTTGAAAATAGCACAGATTACTTAATCAATACCTCGTCCGATTTTACGTACGGTACAACACACGCTGTCAAAACAAACGACCCGAGCCTTCGGAAATAGGCGAGTCACCCGAAAATTGCCACATCAGAGACAGTCTTTAAACCGTGTATTAGCTAATCCTTTCCCCTAAAAACTTGGGCTGATAAGGGAGATGTTTTGATATCCCCCATCACTCAGTTATGTATGGCGGCTATAGAAAAACATTGATGTAAAAACTGGCCCGAAAATTGGAGGGTGGGAAGGAAATTTGGAAAGGTTCAACCGCTGTCGAAGTGACCGTGAGGAGGGTCCGCATTATGTGGATAACGTCGTTATGTGCTGATCAATTTTAATGCTGGTACCGTCAGCGTGTTAATAAATAAACAATTTTTTTTTAAAAGAATATATGTAGGTAAGCTTTTTTTTAAATATTTCACAATAATCACACCCATTTTCTACTCCCAAATAAAGCTACAAGGCTTGTGTTATGGGTACTAGACAACGGATAAGCATACTTAAATACTTTTTTTTGTAAATAAATACATAGAAATCATCCAGACCAGTACAAACACACATGTTCATGCACACTTATGCTTGTACTGTACTTGGTCTTAGAAGTCCGACCTGTGGACCACTGCACCAAGCGGTCGTCTTTCGTCACCAAGCTTTTGAGGGTTAACACTCAAATCAGTTAACACAAATCAACTAAAAGCACAACAACCATCTAGGAATCCTAAACCGACAGTTTAAACAGTTAATAAAACTAGCGTTAAGGAAGAAACTAAGAGAATAAACAAAGTTTTTCTTTCCTAGATATAATCGAAACTAGATATGAACCTTTTAAAAATGTGAATCGATATAATAGTTTTTTTCTTAAATCGATTAACCTTCTTTCAACCTTTCGCTATAGTTCCATAGACAGCATAGATTTAATAACAAGTGGCCATCTGAAAACGACAATGGTCTCACATTCGGCACAAAAGGAAAACATTTGTCTTTGGTTCTAGGGTCCTACCCGCAACCGCTCCTTCCACATTCTTGAATTCAGTCATCCCGTTTTCTCACATGGTCAAGCTGGCATGAACGACAGGGACATCAAAATTTGAAATAACGGACAGTTATAATAGAGTAGGGTCCCTAATTCGCGCTCCCTAATTACCGGGTGGGGGAGGGGGGGTCGGCCTTTGTTTGATCTGCCTTTTGGAGATATGTTTACACACTTGCCGTGGAAATAGTGATTAGTTATCTTTTTCACAACGGCTGGCAGTTGTGCGGTTGACGTTTCCCCGTGTTTATGAATTGCTTCGGTTTTTATTGTCAGGTATTGAAAAATAAGGGTCTCTATGCAGTAGTTTTTCTGCTTTTTCTTAGCATGTCGATGGAACACGAAAAATTACATCGTGGCAGCCCAGAATTCAGCCACTTGTATTGCATATCGACTGCAGTTCATTATTTCCGCTGGCGTGCAGGTGTTGTTGCAGCAGTAGTGTGGTAGTAACTGAAGGAGGTGATAGCTGGGATGCATACGTACCAAAATAATTTAGGTACATTCGATGTAATTTCGCGGTTTTAAAATTATTACGATTTTTTTACTACATACGTTAGTTACGTAACGTTTAACAAATTTGTTAAAATTTTTAAAACTAATTCTGTTTTTTTTGTTTTGATCCTAAATCTGTTTTTTTTCTACGACATTCAAATCAATAGGTTAATAAAATTTAAACTTCACTCAAATGTTTGTTACAGCTGTATAATCTGTTTCAATGATTAGATATTCGTCATCGGTTTCAGCCATTACAGATTCTCTTTTCATGAACAGTGTCTAAAAGTACGTAAACGGGTTACGAACACACCCAGCGTCCTCTTAATTAGTGCTGTCTTTGAGCAATCGTTAATTGCATTTGTTGCTACTTTACCTACTTGAAAAATAAAAACGTTCGCGAAAAGGATGCAGCAAATTGGTTAGAAAAATATTTTGCCAAAATAATGCTCTCAAGCTTTTAAGGGTTAACGTCACATATATATTTTTTTAAGTTTTTAAGTTATTTTTTTTAAACTTACCTCATGATAGTAATTCCGGATTTTCATAATTTCTATGTACAATTTTAATAAAATATCACTGATTTGTTCGTTCATAGACACTAAGTTCCGAATCCGTTTCACAGTTCATAAGTACACTAGTTAGTCGCACCTAAAACCTGAAATCGGAAAAAGCGTGATAATTCAATTTGTTTTTCCGAATTCCGTAACTCGTCTTAACCCATTCAAAAAAAAATAATCTTAAATTAAAAATCGTAAAAAAAAACAAAATGGGGTAAGGCGAGTTCAAAATACTGGCACAAAATTACTAAGTCCGCAGCGAAAAAAGAAAAAAAAATGCGCGCGATCTCCGCCCAGCGCTTCCGTCACTGAAAGTGTGCGTGAGTAGTGACGTGTCTACGGCGCGCGCGCAACTGAGCCGACCGCGGCGTTATCTACAACACATTAGCATACCCAAAACGCTTCCCATACTCCTTAAAATCTGATTTGCATCTCAGAAAACACATGCAAATGTTGCATTGTGCAGACGCATTTAATATCGATCCATCGGTAAAACAGGTTTAATGTACGACCCCCTTTTGTCGGAGATAGGATTAGGGCGACCCGGTGTCAATAGGCCAAGAGTTTTTTCTCAACTCAAATCTGGGTCTTCGATCCTTTTGTGGGAGACATAATCGGAAGTTGGGACGCTTGCATATGCAGATTCCGATTGATTCAATGACGGATGGCATCAAAGATGCTTTTTTGATTTTCTATAAGACGGTTTTGATGTTTAGTGTAATTTATTTATAGTCGTAAAAATGTCTCTTGTCGTGCCTGCCTGTTAGGACTGAGAAAAATATTGAGTTTTATTATTATTATCGGTTTGATATTATTTTTGTAAACAGATTATTTTTTTCCGTACTTGGAATGAAGGTACCTTTTAAGACTCTTAAATTCTTGTTAATATTCTTCGTTGTTGTGGTTTTGGTGTGACGACAACGTAAATTAGCCACTTTTAGTGCCCTAAAATAATAAAAATATTTTTTTTAAATTATAAATTTCAAAATTGGAACCGAATATTAGAATAATACACGACAAATCAACAGGCCCCGTGAGAAACATTCACAAGGAATACAGTAATTATTATTCGCATAGTAAGTAGAAGACCGACATCGTTCAATGGTATAATTATTAAAAATCGGAATTAACATATGCAGATCGATTTTGGAATAAATCATAGAACAATCGAAGGGGTAAATCCGATGTTCCGAACTGGTTTTTTTAATGTACAGATAATTCAAGGGACACATTTAGGGTCAAATAGTTAATTTATTATCGACCCATTTCGAGGTTCGATAGATAATTAATTCGGCTAAACAAGTTTTTTGTGAGAGTTTCTCAAGGATTTTTTTTGAATATTATTTTTACGGTTGATTGAACTTGTTTGGATTTGTGTGAATTATTGGTACGGAGATCGCTTATTTGCATATCTTGGGGTTATTAATTTAAAGTTCGAAGTTCAAAGGGTTAACATTTTACATGTCTCAGTTTACGTAACTCATAATAATAAACAATAATTTAACCCCCAATTGCTCATAATTTTTAAAAATCGAAAAGAACAAAAACGTTGCGTTTTATTTCTTCACAATAACTATTGGCAACGGCGTATTTAGTTTTAATGCCTACAATACTGTCATGATGGCGTAAAGCGACCGGACATCAATAGTTGACTATATCCGTTCGAGAAAAATTAGAGCGAATTAGTATGGCATAGTATGAATAGCTGTGAATCATTGTGTGTCCTGGCGAAGGCCGTTTTAATTGTCTCTATTTATATCTGATTGTGGATGTGATGAAAATGAGTAATTTTAGAACTTTACTTAGTTGAAAGATATGAAATGAGTTTGACTGTACTACATGTAATATATTAAGAAGCGTTCCCAAGAAGCAAATACGAATAATGTATGCTTTTGAAAAACAAATTATTTTCCTTCATACTATAACATAACCGTAACAGAGCAAAAACAAAAAAGTTTAATGTTTCTAATACTTAACTGCTTTATTTAATACAGACTACACCTATTCGTAAGTATCATACTTTCTCTAAGCGCTACATAGTAAAATAAAAGTACGTATCAAAAGTAAACCTAATTTGATTAAAATCTCGAAATTTCTTTTTTCCCAGATACGTACCATCAAACTTTTGAATGGCCAACCTAATAAGTACTTACTATAAAACTTACTTATCTATAACTGTATCTTTCTAGCATCAATAAAGAGTTAAGAGCATTTAACAAAACTTTGAAACAATAAAATTTAACAATATACCTTCGCACGAATCGTTGACTTTAAAAGAATTTGGAAATTAACCGTTTTAGTAACATATTTTTAATTAATTATCATTACCTACTGGACGGATCAGATAAAACTCGACCATATATGAAAAGGTTTAGAGTCGTAATTTTGGGGGAATTTTTTTATGAGAAAATGTATTGTTGTATCCAATGAGCATGCGCATCACAGATCTAAAGATAAGCGCAATTATAAAAGGCGAAGCAATTGTGAGCGGTAAACAATAATTCAAAATGTCCGCCTTTAGGGGCACGCCATTTTGATTTTTGGGAATCACAGGCACATTGAAGAACACTTTGGTGTAATGGTCAAGATGACTATTAACCAAGAGGTCGCGGGTTCGATCAACGCAACATTTGTGTGCATGAACATGTCTTTTACTACTGGTCTGGGTGTTATAGGTATTTATTTAAGTTTATTTGAATTACCACTGTTGATTCTGATATCTGTAACACAAGTAGTAAGCGGTAAGTTGCTAAAGCACTTGCTTTAGCTACTTACCACGGAGTCAGATTAATGTATGTGATGTTGTTGTTGTATATTTAATATAATTTAAAAAACTAAAAAATCACGCTTTTATTGCTAACTAAAAAAGGGAAAATAATTTCTGAGTACACGGAATTTATATTACAGTAGAATAATAAGCGTATGGTGCACTTTATGCCGTTTTCATACTTCTCTTTTTATAGTTGCCAATAATAGGATGATTTTCACATATTACTTCTATACCAATCACCCCACGCTTTTTACTCTACTGTAATATAATTTCAGGTTACACAGAAATTATTTTCTCTTTTTTAGTTAGCAATAAAAGCGTGTTTTTTTAATTATTATTAATTTTATTGCATTTTAAATAAAATTATTGCATTGTCATCGGTACTGAATACGTGTGCAAAGTTTCAAATTAATCCGATTTGGAAGTTGGTGAAAATTGAGCTCAAAATTCCGTTACATACATTCATACATACATACATACATACATACACCCCGATCTAATAAAAGCGTGTTTAAACAAACAAAGAATTAACTTCACTGCAATGGTAGTTGTGAACATTAATAAAATAATACATTGCTACCGTTTCTTCATACACGAGTCACAAACCAAAACTATCCATGTTTTTTATTGCGTGCTTTTTTTAAAACTCTTATTAAGTAAAACAAGGTGAGCTGTTACCTATTCCCACTGATTAGAAGACGTTCCCTTTAATTACACCATGTATGTTAACGCGAACCTCCAATTAAAAAACTCGGCTCACACTTGACCGAATCAAAATTTGGAAAGCATCGGCTATCAGTGCACTGACCGCTGTAATTAAAGCAGATGGAATCAACAGCCTCATTATATGATCTAGCCGAATATGGTTTATCTACCGTGTCCGTGCTGAGATTCCACTGGAAGCGATGCTAAAAATACAGTGAAGCTATAACGTGAGAAGCGCGGAAACCTGTTGTGAGCTTAAAATAACAATTTCATAAGTGAAAAACTTAGAATTGGCTTTGTAAAATTGCAGTATTCAAGTGACCTAATTAAATTTGTCGATTTAAAGAGGAGAGTGACGCTTTTACGGTCAACTTTCTTCAGTTTATATTACTGAAAGAAGAATGTTGACGATGATGCCCGTGTAACCGACAGATGGTAAATCAAAATCAAGCTTTCAGTTAATTGAGTTTACTCTACCTATAAACAGATAACACTATTATTGGAGAAACAATAATATCTAACAAATGCAAGTCACTTGTAACCGATAAATCTGAAAACCAATTTAATTGAGGCTCTCAATATATATCTCTGTATATTTTTGAACTAGCATCTCGTGTAGTGTAACACCGGCTCAATATTTTTGGATCACCGCGATGTTTTCAACGCTCCGTTTGGCTTGCATTAATAAATGCACGACAGCACGTCATTGGTATGGCCAAATGGAACGGTTTTACCTAAATTTAAAACACAGAGCTTTAAATTGAAATAGTTCCAATCAACGGCAAGAGATGGCGTTGCCAGTTATTAAGATAACGATTGGTAACGCTTAATGTAAAGAAATAACTACTGAATATAACCAAAAAGTTATTTTATTATTGAAAATCTGTAAGTTTTTAGTCAACAAAACAAAAATCTATAAGAAGATGAAGATGTTTTGGTATTATTTTTGTCTGATAAGCTAAAGGCGCGAATCCGAATCTCATCTAAGTCAGGTGATTAATTCTATTCCAATAGTTTTTTTTTGCAAAAAAGTGTTCAAAAGCTAAAAAGTATTGCCTGCCAGTAAAACCTTTTTATCCATTATTTTTGTAGGTTTTATTCAGTGAGTGAGCGTTTGCCAATCGAATTCATGCCACGTAGAGTCTTGGCTTGCAATACTGTTGCGTATTTAATGGAAATGAGCGGGATTCCCTGCTGTCTCCATTGTTGACAACAAATCGAAGTCGTTGAGGATTGATAGGCAACATGGTTTATCCAATAAATAAGTAAGTGTCTATGGCATACTTGAAAATCGAGAGGTATCTTCTTGCCTCAAAAAATGTGATGCACAGTTTGTTTATAAAAGGGATGCTACTGAGGTAGATAGGTTTTATTTTCTTGATGGAAGGATAGGTAGATAACCGTCAGTGTCATGCAAACGGCTGTAACCTCTGATAGTTTTTAGTATAACACTGAGTGTATGACTGGTATCTTAATTTCAGTCAAAGGTAGATATAATAATAAAGCCGGAAGATAAGGTACTCACTTGAAACATTCGACATACTAACACCATATTAGAGAAAAAAAGTAAAATGATCAAAAGACATTATATTGTATTAAATTATATTTTATCGCTATTGGTATGTACATTGGCGAATTCAGATACTCGCCTACACATTGCGTTTCAAACAAAATACTTATTATGGGCCTATCATAGATTTCCGTCCAATACAATAACCGTTTGTGGCACAAATTTTATCAATATTGCGTTTGAATTTAGAATCAGTACCGTTTCCGCTTCCGTTCGAAGTTTGAACGCTCGAATTAGGAACGCGATAACAAGCGATCGGTTTATTATTACGATGTGTGGTGACAGTTTGAATGTTCCAATTTTGAATTTTAAAAATAGATATGGTTAACGCTTGTTGTTGCTGTGCTTTTCTACTTTATGGAATGAATGGAAACATCACAATAATTGCCCGAATCCCAAAGTAAGTACTTAGATTAATTGTGTTATCAGAATGAAAAAACAAAGAACATATACCAAAGACACTCAAACCCGTAAAATGATACAAAATTGGTTTTCTACGTTGTGTCCATCCGGAGATTGAACCCGGGACTTTAGGAAATAGCGGCACCTCGTGGCCAATGCACATGTCAACTACTTACAGCGCCGCGCCGGTAGCCAACTACATAGTTTTTTTCCTAAAGATTCTTCTTTATCTTAACTAGAGCATATGTGATTTTTCAAGTTTTATCTATTCATGACCACAATGACATCGTCACTAATTTTTAGTTAAGATAATGACTGAGAATCGGAATAGCACAATATGAAATTTTCATTTCCCGATTTATCGTTAAGTAGAGGCCGTCATAATCGACTGAGGGCGCTTTCGTGAGGCATATTTCTTAAATAATAGCTTCCCATGCACCTGGACGTATAGACAACAGTGCCTACATCAGGCTACCCATTTTTGTTCCAAAACCGCCCTTATTACAACTGCACAAAATGCCGCAGTGTTAGCTTTAACGTGCTTACGTATCTCGGGATAGCAATAACCGTTAGGCTGAAGTTTCAATAACAAATATTCAAATTAGGAACGCTCGCGATACATCATGGCGCCTAATCAGATTTTTTTTTAGAAAAGTAGGGTAGCGTAATTTAGTGGAGTTTTCTAAGTGAGTGAGCCGATTTTCGGAAGCGATTCGTCGTGGAATTAAGTTGTCGGTATTTGTCAGTGACATTTAAGATAAATTATATAATTTAGGTAATATACCTACCTAGACTTTGTGACTTCTTTGCTTACGTAGTTATGAAACTGATGTTAGAGGCCAATGTTTTGATCTGTCACCAGTCTGATTATGTTTGTACAAAACGTCTTATAAAAATTAAAACCGAACTGGAAAAAGTCAAAATAAGTGTAGTTGAACATAAGGGAATTGAGAAATCTTGTGTGTTAAGTAAAATAATTGTTGGCTTGCAGAATGCAGACATGTAGAGTTTCCTTTTAGGTAGGATAATACATCCATGAATGTTTTTAATCTTATGATAGTCTGAGAAAAACTATCAAGCACCCTACCTTTCGCTATACCTAATCCATTACCACACGAGAATATTAGAATGCCGGCCATAAATCACGTCTGAAATTCGAGCAATTCCAATTCTCCTTTCAAATTTCGAATATGGAACGCTCATTCAAAATTTAATCGCAATCCCGATCTTCTCAATACTCTTGAGCGCCATAAAAAATAATTCAAATTGCCGTTACGGTGTGTCGTATCGCGTGAATTTGCATACGAAAGTAATGCAAGTGCGAGGGACTATCTCCATTGAGGGAGAGTTATAACTTAGAGCTGTTCTTGTGGCCGTGTTTAGTTCTCGAATGCAGTTTTTTCGGGATGACATTTGAGATTTTTGGTAACATTCTTTGTGTTGACTTCGTCACTTCTTTACGTGCGTCATGGATGTGAAAGATCAATTTCTTTTACATTCATACATCTATGGTAAACATTCAGTTGTATTGTCAAATCATCATTGGGAAGGGAAGTTTTCAGTAAGGTTACAACTTAGACTTAAGATTATGTAAGTAATAACGAGAGCGATTTTACTACAAAAATGATAAAACCTGTTGTCTAACCGGATTACATCCGTAGAGTGCCTAAAAGCGAGAAATCTTCTCCTAATCCAAAAGTCGTCTTCTAACACAAGCCAATGGAAACGCGCTCCAACATTAGGAGCGATCGCAGGGAAATTTTATGTTTTTTTTCTTGTTTTGAAATATGCGCGATGCTACGTTATTTATGGACCCCGTAGAGGTTATGTTTCGGGAATTTCGGGAAGTAATGAGGTTTCCAAAAGGGCAATTTAAATGTTCGCAGATTGAGCAGTTAGGGCATCTTGCCTTGCTTCGATAGGAAAGTTCGATCGCGCGTACAAAATTGCGGTTCTCGTATATTGAACGAGTCGTAAAAAAAGATTTATGTGCGTCATTAAACATAGAGCTTTTGTTTTGGTAATTTGGATAAGTAAGTATTATATTTTTATGAAAGCGAGACTTTAAATGAAGCGAGACTTCGGAGGAGACAAGATTAAAATTACAGTTTTAATTCCCTTCTGTAAATGTGACAGTGAAAACCGTATATCGTAGTAGTATACCTAGGTACTTATCGCTCATAAGAAACTGTAAGTTTACCTAATCACTGCAAGAATCCTTTACCAAATACAAAATTACTATTATTATACAAGAGTTTAATGTATTTTCGCCATAAAGGTAACTTTATAGGTAATATCGGCTCCCCCATCCAAATAATGCCCCCAAACAAATAAATACGTAAACAAACGAACATTTATTGCGCCGTCAACCCGCAATTTAACTTTTTTACAATATACGTGTCAACCGATGGGCGCCATATTGCGCTATTTGGCGGGAAACTCATAAACCGTGATTACCGTGAAAAGCAATCACACGGATCGACTTTGGTGTCAATTTAATTTGATTATAAAAAGGGAGAGGTTATAATGTTAAACCTGTAAGGGTAGGTACCTACTATCATTAGAAATCTTTAAAAATTTTGAATGCATTAATAAGCTCAAAACTCGTGCAATTCTCATGTAGACTTATTCCAATAAGATTTCTTTAAATTTGTAACCATTAACTAACTAGGAACATGTAGTTAGTACCTAACTGAAAGATTATTTCCAAATCCAATAATTTTATTTCTAGACATATTTTATCTTTTAGTTATTATTGGATGTTGTTAATTTTGAAAGCGGCTTTCATAGAAAAATCGACACGTGTAAATGCCCCCCTTCTTTGACGTTCCGAATCACGCTGCTCCGTTTGGTAATATGATCTTTTTGCGTAAAGAAATTTGCACTCGATGCCGTATATTGGAACGGGCGGAGATTAGTGTGAATGGCCTTTGACGCGTTTCTTTACACGTAATCAAATTTTATTGCAATAAGATTCTTCTTTTGTTTCTTATTGGAATTTTCAAATTAGATTTTTATCCAACTCTCAAAGTATATGTCATATAAGAAAAATATTCTCCAATACGACTCACGTTCTAAAAATAGTCGACATTGTCTCATCTCGATATTCAAAAGAGGTCGGATCAAAACAAAACGCTAGTGCCGCGACATATCCGAGTGACAATCGAGAATCATCGCCCGCATTCATAATCGATCGATTATGCCAAGACACGCCACAGCTCTAATGAAACAGCCAGAATTAGTGACAAAAAGAACTATGGATGAGACTGCTAATGATTTCAATTTATAAATATACAATACACTGCAAAAACTAAACTTTTTGTATATTTGAAAAAACCGAACAAAACTACAGAACTGGAAATGTCTTAAATTTCCTTATAGTTTCAAAGGCCGTTGTTATTTTTCGACTACTTGTAACGAAGTAAACTGGTCGTCCTCTTTACTCTATGGCCAAGACGAGGTGACGCGGCGCAGGAGGTCCAACGGAAGGATTACAAGACACATTACCATACGTAATTTGTGGGCACATCTGTCCCGACACGTGGGTGAAGCTTTCTTATTGTTCAAATATATCACTCTACTCCTTTGTTCGCTCGAATCGCGTTTTGATTCGAGATACCGAGTAATACGGAAGCCACACTCGATTTGGCATTACGAGATCGTCTTTTTAGATATTTTTAAATTAAAAATGTAACCAGGCGTTCTTTATCTGTGCATCTTTGTTTTCTTATGAATGACAAGACGTGGCGCGCGCCACAAATCAATCGCGTTCGATTCGAAAATCAAAAATTCAAATCGTTCGAGACAAAGCGACATGTCGCCTAATGAGCCAATAACTCGCGAGACAATGGCCGGGTGTGGGCGTTCCAAATTCGAAATTATCACAAAAGAATATTAATGTAACACTTATTCAAATACACCTCGATCCATATTCAAAAATTATCTTGTCGTTTAATTTGAATGGCGACGATTTTTTTTAGAATTCTATTTTTGAATTATGGTATTGTGGTCGATGAAAGAGACCCCTGCGTTTTAATTGTACCGCCGTATTCAAATTTGGAATGCTTTTTTTCGAAGTCATTTGATGATTTTTGTTTATGATTTGTGTACCATTGCTTTATTATCGTTTCCTGTTGTCGGTTCTAATTAAAGTGACGTCGGTGACACAGGACATGTGCGCGCGTGTTCTTGGTACAGTTGAGTACAAAAATAAGTTATTACCACGTAATTAATACCTTTGGGTTAATAAACATAATTTTTGGTTGGACCTATCCATGCTTTGCTGGTTAAACGAAATGCAAAAACCCTTAGCGAAAATTAAAGCTTAAAGTATGTCGTACGATACACATCTCGTACTTATTGAAATGTGGATTGGTTTTGTCATTTTCCCTCTACATGTTACATGACAGATTTTTTCACTATCTGTAATTGACAATCAGTAGTACCTACTATAGTGTTCTAGACACGACTGTACCCACCACGCCGCACCCCGTGCGCTGTCATCTCCTGCTCGCGTCAAACGGCTGATTATTGTGTCTGAACCGCGGGAAACTACATTTGACAGACGTCAAACTGACGCGCCAACGCGTGCCAGGTATGTGTTTCGATTTTTGGGGTACGCGGAATAGAATCAGTAAAAATTGATGTATGTTTTTTTGAGATAGGCAAAGGTTATGGAATTAAGCAGTTTGTAAATAAAAACGATAGGTATTTTTGGTAAGAGTAGTAGTACCTCTTGATGCACCAACAATAACATTCTTAGTTTGTGTGTGGGTGGACTTATCGCCGTAGGGCATTCTCTACCAGTCATACCTGTGGGCCAAGCAGAAATAATTAGTTTATCCTTTAGTCATATTGATGACTAAGTGATAAACTAATAATGTTCTAGAATCAGAACCGAGATTTTAAACCAATGTTTTAAATATTTAGCGTTAAATTCTTAAAACGACAGCTGGCTAATCAACCATCATAACGTTTTGAGAGTGCCCAACAAAACCCGTCCACGACATCGGATATTAAAAGGATACCGGAATTAAAATACTTTGATCGCGTTTAACATCACAAAAACCGTAATCACTGACGAGATTCGTCTCGATCGAGAAACTCAAATTAGGTGAATGGCGGTCGATTTCTTTGTCTTCGGCTTAATGAGTTTTTAAGTCGATTATGGCAATTTTTCATAGAAAAACGCTTTTAGTGATGTATCGGTTGAATCAATCACTGTGAGGCTAAATTGCTCTTTGTTGTATCGGTTCGTAGGCGAGGCCGACAAATGGGGCGATCGGGGCGACCTCTGGCACTGCTTTTTTTGTCTCCGATTGTCTGTGGTCGTTACAAATGCGTTTATGGACCTTACCTATCTGTAGGACGTCTTTGAGAGTAAGCGATGACCTAATTAATAATTTGATAGAGTTTCCTGTGATTTATTTATTAGTTGTAAGTGTGTTAGTGTCAAATGTGAGCTAAGAAATGAAAATTTTAAGAATATTATTTGAGTAGGGACTACCTAAGAATAATATAAACAATAATGTGTTATTAGTATAAAGCGCGATGTACGTATCAAGAATCTTCAATAAAGTAGGTATTTCAGTATAAATATACAATATCACATACATTGATCTGACTCCGTGGTAAGTAGCTAAAGCACTTGTGTTACAGATATCAGAATCAACAGTGGTATTACAAATAAACTTAAATAAATACATATAAGAACCAGACCAGTACAGACATGTTCATGCACACAAATATTTGTACTGTGTGACGCGACCTCTTGGTTATTAGTCAACTTCTTGACCATTACACCAAAGTGGTCGTCACGTTGTCGTAGTAGAAGCTGACTAGATGTAGGTCTCTTAAAACAATTTATTTTTTTACAATTTAATTTAACCGTTGCCAGCGGCATCTTCTACAGTAAATTTGGAACGAATAAAAAATATTAAAGGCTTTGTTCATCCCGATTTATCTGGTAGTCAGAAGGTCGGATCTGATAAAGGATGTTAAATTGGACGGCCTGTAATGGGCGTCGAGGTAAAAAAAATACCGTCATATTGACAGACGGACCGCGATCCGTGTCAAACCACTTTTTAAAATGTAATGAAACAGAAAAATACAGGTAGCCGATTCGGACCGCGCGGAACGTCCGTCACATTCCGTATTCAAATGGGCCAATGCCTGAATGCCTGTATTGTTTTAAAATCCGAACGCATAATGAACGGGTTCGTTCCTTTTTCAAAATCGTTAATCGAGCTCTTTCACTTCATTTGCTTTCGATTTTTTATTTGTTTTGTTTTAGCGGCTGCATTGACGCGATCCTGTTCGCTTTTTTGAAATTGGAATTGTTTTAGGAACTAAAGAGTAATTCAATACGAATTAACGGAACGCGATTTTCGAATGTCAAACCGTGATGGCTTTTGTTCATTTGAATTTCGAACGTTCGTTGTCGGTGTGAGAAGCGAGTAAGTTAGATTCACCTCGAAAATGCACGCCATTGCCTGATGCATACCTGGAACAAAATAAAAATAGCAATGTTAACCTCTGAATGACATATTAGGACAATAAAAGGACCAATTATGAGCAGTTATACCGCAGGGTCGTTTGCGGGACGATCGAAGGAAAACAGTAAAAAGTCACTCCTTATTTTTCCACATAAGACATGGGCGTGTCTGTCCCGGGAACGCCTTATGACGCAAACCGTCTCCCTTATCGAATAGAGCTGTTTTTCCAATAACGTAATCGGTCTTCGATCAGTTCCAAACGCCCTCACTATCTTACAAGATATCGAGAACGCCTTCTTAAAACCAATAACAATTCGATTCTCAACCTTATACCTTCGCTGCTAGCGTAAAAACTCACTTGGTTATGCTAGCCGTAAAATATATTGATGTGATATCGGTTTTCCATTAGGTCCTGCGAGCGAAAGTCGACTCTAAAACTTGGAGTGAGAACACACACTCGCGTGTGTTCCCCGAAAGGAATGTATTGACGTGTTATCGGAGTTATTTCTGTCCTTTTCTTTCACGTGTTTTTCTCGTATGCTTGTCCTTTTCCTCAGCGCAGGTCGAGCCGAGATGAGACCGGCTCGCCTCTGATGTCTGCGCATTCTTTCTTATCAAGAGAGTAGTAATATGGCAATAAAATGTATTAACTCTGTATGCTTATGACCGCCTAGTACTTCGGGCAATCGACGAAAATAATAATAGTGTTAAAAATTAAAATTCTCTTTTACGTACGTGACTCGTGGAAGAATTCAAATAATGTTGTTCCGCTGAAGATGTCGACATTTTCATTATTATTCTCATGTCCTAGTTTCCCCGAGGCGAATCGAGGTCTCTTCCTTTTGAATCCGATGAAATATGTCTTCCATTTTGTACTAAACGAATATGACATTCGGTATTAAACTGTACTCGTAGGTACACTTGTCGCAGTACGTTAGTTCATCATTGTTTATACAATATTTCAAACGTATTTTTAATATGACACCATAAATTAAGGAAACCATCAATCGCGGCTGCATCGTACAACGGTGTAAGTCTAAAATAAATAAAACATCAATTTCGAATTTTTATTATGTTATCTCATGTTGACTGGTTATTTATATTAAGGGCTAACGCGTTACTCCGATACTAGAAATAGCCTTTCAAAACATAAATATGATACATGTGCGTCTCAATCTTAGAAGCTTTTTTGTTCGTTGATTTATTTCTGTTATGATTATAAGGATAATTCTGGATATCTGGTGTCGGTAATTAGTTTGACGGTATTATTGGTTGTTTGCGTTGATGGGAACAAAACTTCTTGTGTTCGTTGTTAAAGCTATAATGTGTTTTGATACAATATCGAGGGAATATTAAGTGTTGTTATGCGATATTCTATGTGCTAAAGTGACCCGGTTAAAAAAATTGTAATAAAGTTAAAGTAGGTAATTACAAAAATAGTGTTATTAATATTAAGTGAGTCAGAGTTAATATTTAGTGTTGTTATGCGATATTCTATTTGGGTATTTTCAATCACATTTTTACAAAACAATGCAGATCAAATCTTTAGTTTTAGTTATACTTAGGAATTTAAATCATGTTTTAGCAATTATTGTCTTAATAGATCACATTTGAAAAGTTTAATTAAAATGCAAATTAAGCAAGGCGTTCAATATCAATATCTAAATAGTTTTAAAGAGCAATCATTGAACGATTTCAATCATCTTTATTGGCAATAGTCCGAATCAGACATTGCATTAATAAGTTATATCCGTTTTCTTGAGCTTACTGCACGTGTTTAATACAAAATACACAAATCTAGACTTAATTCCGTACATGTTATAGTACATTTTGCCTTGTGTATTAAAGATCTTTGTGCTTCGATCGATGAATACGATCAATAGCAATGGAATTCGTCGCACGGATTAACTTCGTCTTATTATGCGACTAAATGGCTCTTTGTCAGATTTTTTGAGATAAAAAAATGTATGGGATTGATAGAAAAGTTATAGGGCTAATAAATCATTCTGTATTGATATGTTGTAAGGTCACTTTTGATTGTTGGTTCAAAACTACTGGAATTTGATTTAAGTTACTGTTTACTATTAATCTTGGCTCTTTTGGACTGCAGAGAAATTTTTTTTAGTTAAATTTTTATTAATATTAATCTGATATGTTATTTACAGAATTTTCAGCTTCGATTTGTACCGTAATAATTTCAACTCCAAAAGTAACTGTTCGCGCCGACCAAATATTTTTAATCAACCCTTCGGTCCCAATAAAACGTGGATTCCCATAAATATCCCATCCTGTCGACCGACAGTTTACACGAACTACGAACTATTGACCGTAATTAAGCGCGGGATACAACGGGAATCCGGGATTATCCCGGGAACACCTCTTGGGCAAATTACATATCTTTGCACTTGGTCAGTTTTGTTTGGAGACCCCTGTTGATCTTTGGAAATGTTAAAGGCAAAGTTATTTTAAGTCTTATTATCTTGTGCTTAGTGACATGGCTACAGGATAATTAAAATTCAACGATTTTTTTAAAAGTGATGAACTGATGACCTAAGATCATGCGTCTAATAAGGCAAAAAAATCAATTAAGAAAATTTTTACAGGTAGTATAATGTTCTGGATAATCCATGGATTTTTGCTGTCCTCAATAAATAAAAAAAATGAAAAATTGAAAAACCTAACCTGATTGTACGTTTGTAATGTTTTCCGTGGTTACGCAAAAAGTAATTAGGAAATTTTGTACAAATAACTTCTAGGAAGGCTTAAGTCATAAATCTCAACTTCTTTGGCTTCGCCGTTTCAACAGCTCGTCAGGTATTAAGCTAAAGATTTCTATATCTGTGCTGGTTTTGTACTAGGAAAACAAATTAAAAATTATAAAAAAGTATTAAAAAAACGAATAAAATACGAGTATGGTAAGATGGTCACAATGTATATAAATGTTATGTATGGTATGGTGACCAGACCAGTATTTTCAATTTGTCTGCATACCTTACGCATCTTCCTTCGCTAACATAATTTGCCATTGAATCTACTAAGGTTAACTTGTACTTATGGGATTAAGGGTCAGTCTCCGGCCGGACTTTTCTCGCCTGCAGTACCCTTTCTCTTGTCTATTATTTAAAGTGACCTCGCGCCCTTAACAACTTGCAAACGGGGTCGGTTTATATGGAGCCAGTTTCTAGATCTTCAGTTAAACGTACAAACGATAAAAATAAATTAAACAAACAAATGATAAAAATAAACTGTTTTAATTCAAATTTCTTTTTTTGCTAATTTATTTTGGAAACCAGATCCATGGTATGTTAGTAGATACCTTATTCTATGTGTGGTATACATTTAGATAGAAATAAATAAGAACACAAGACTACACAACCACTATGCCATTATTAAGTGTATGTTATGCATTTGGTGACGCTGTAAAATTTACCAGAAGATAAGGTCAGTTTAGTTTCTTTTAATACGACTTCTAGAAAGCTTGATGGGTATAACATACAGATAAAAAAGGTAGAAATGAAATGAATATGAACGATTGATTGGAAGTAATTGAATTTAAGGTGCTTGTGGCCTAGTGGTTGCAGCGCTTTGGTAGTGATACCAAAAGTTAAGCAACCTAAGGCTTGCCTTAACCTAAGGATGGGTGACCATTATGAACGTTTAAGTGACGTCTATTTTCAAGCATCTGCGTGCGTGTCCGCGTGCTTCGGAAGGCACGTTAAGCTGTTTTGACAGATATTAGTCGTTGAGCCTAGTCAGAGGCCCTCGGGCGACTTAATAACATCTGACAGTAAAGTTGGTCACTTATCTAACAAACACCCCTCTACTGCATCGCACTCAGCCCGTGGTGGAGTTTGGCTCGGACCATCTCATAGTTGAGGTGAGGCCTGTGCCCAGCAGTGGGACGTGTATAGGCTGCTGAAAAGCTCTTTTTAATTTTATTTAATAAGCATTATGGCGACGACAAAATGCACTTTTAAAATGTGCAATTCGTGCTTGCATCAAAAGCGTAAATTTTGAAATATTGGTTAGCCATACACAAAAATAAAACCAAAAAAAACGTTGGCCTTGTGACTTTCTGTTCAATTAAAGTTTTTTTTACAACTCATTTCATTAGTTTAAAACATCAGCAACATATAAACCGTCCCTACAAGGTCGGGGCTATCCCTAAGGGCGAGAGATCGAAGGGCGGACGTCCGGTCCCTCGAACCGATACTATGAAGTATTTATCGAGCTGCGGCTGACCGAAAGTATTCCATTGTTGACTTACACCCTTTTGACAGACGGCCGTTGTAATCCTACAAAGGAATTTTAACCTTATTTTTATAAGTTCAAGATCACTTTTAAGAAGTTTCTGGCAGTTTGACGAAGGCGCAATGTGTACATTAATTGGTCTTTGAAGTGTTGTTTGTGATTAAAATGGGATCAGTTGATTTTAGATGTAAGTTTTCGAATGAATAGTTAATGCCACAAACTAACATTGTTTCTAGTTAGTGCTTTGCAAACCAAAATAATGCTTTGAGTATTGCTATACTGACAAATGATCAGCAAAATAATGTAATTGTTTGTCACTCAAGTTTTAAATTAGTTAATAATTTTAGATTAATTTATATTGTTTTGTTCCATTTTGGCGTACATCATGGTCACTTGTGTAATATACACTTAAAGAAAAATTAAAGTTATTTAGCAAATTTTGTTTAATACGTCGATAGCCAAAATAAACAGGCTGCTTATTTATATCCGAAGTCCCAAAGTATTAAATATCGAGCTCTCTCACTAATGGCCGTAATCGAACCGAACACAACAGGTGCCGGGAATCAAACCCGCGACTGACAGTTACGGGACACATCTGCCCGGCAATCGGGCTATTTATAATTGTTTAATTATATTTTACTTAAGTTTTTTCTTTAATTTTCTTTTGATTTACAGCTCAAATTAAATAACTGATGATTAAAAAAAGTATTCTTTTAATTTCCATTTATTTAGATTTGTCAATTTTTTTACACTTTATGCCAACCTGCAATAAAAATTGCAATTATGGACTTACGGTCTTTTTCTAATCAACGTTATAACATTTCTCACTTGTGGAAAATAAGCAATGCATTTTTAAATATACAAAAAAATAAGCATTCAATTTAATAGCTTACAAAAATAGTAATTACGAAGCATTCGCATATTTTTGTTACTAAGATATCATTGGTTCACATATTTGCGTGAATAATTCCTTTTATCTATCTTATGGTTCGAAGAATTTTTATTTATGGGGCTCGCTAGTGACGTATCGATTTCGATAAGATTTAATCAGCTGATGATAAGGTATTTTTATAATTGCAGTAATTGCAGACGGTTTAAAATAGCGTTGCCTTTTTAAATACCGAGTTGCGAAATTATCAAATTCTTTGCCTCCGATAAAAGGAACTTAGGGCAAGAACAAATTATAATAACGTTATTAATTATAAGAAAAAAACTTGGAACTGGCTGGTTACGAACCGCAATTAGAAAAAAAAATTGGTTGCCTGTAAAGTCGGTATACGGGCGAAAGTTTTACGTGACAACGACTTTGAGTGGTAAAATAATTTTAATGTGAATATTCATTCGTATAACATGAACCGGTGTGTATGCCTATCTCTCTCACTCTCTCTCTCTCTCGCTCTGTCTCTCTCGCTATTAGGCGGGCTAACTGTGCTCGAGTGGAAGGGACGCGTGCCTTTCACTTTTTATGTCTGTCTCACTCGCTCTTAGGCGGGCTAACCATGCCCGAGTCGAAGAGACGCGTGCCTCTCACTCGCTCTCATTGTGAGCGCATAACGTGAGCGAAGCGTAACGCAGTTTCTTGAAGTGTCACCCGGCAAACCAATTTATAAGACGTTGTCACGTCAAAATTGAATTTTTCTATTGTTGTACATTCCAAATATTTGAATCTGAAATTTGAACGTAGCTCAGACATTCGACTTTCGAAGTTCGAATCCGGTTAATCCGTGCATTCCCTGCGATTTCCCACGTATCGGTTGTTGGGCCGTATCAACCGCAGGATCGCGGTTTATCCCTGATCGCCGGCTGATCGGCCGATTGTCAGCCATCGATGGTTGGCTAAACGGCGAATTGAGTAAACTGTCGTTAACTTGGGTTTGGGGTAACGCCCTGGGTGATCGAGATGTGATACAAGATTGGTAGCTCACTGATCCGAATTAAACGGTGGTTATGTGTTATCTGTGCATGTAGGTTACAAGCGACCGCCCGCGACTTCGTCCACGTGGAATTTAGTTTTTTGCCAACGGTTAGAGGAGGCCTACGTCAAAGTAGATAGTTGCATGCAAAGTCTCAGCCGGATTGGTTTTAAATTGACAAAGTTTCATACAAACTTTCATCCCCGATTTTAACCCGTTGGGAGTAGAATTTATCAAAATGATTTCTTATCTGATGGCTACGTCATAACATCTACTTGCATGCCTCGGTCAGTCAAGCAGTCAGTCACTTTTGAGTTTTATATATTTCAGATGTAAGGGACATTTGTTGAGATGATAGAAAATAAGGGATATTTTATTCAAGACGATTATATTATAATATAAAGCATGTCACATCGAATATGACTTATAGGGTGTTGAAGACGCAATAACAGAAAAAAATGGCGTCGTAAAATACAACAAAAGACATTGTTCAAACATTTCCGAGTCAATAAGAAATAGAATAGGAAATATGACCACTTTAGTTCCGATGGGGCGAGGGGATCCGGGATCCGGGGATCGGGACCGCGCAACCGGGCCGGAAAATATGCGGAAGTTTCACGCCATAGATAAAAAAAATCGCGAAAAGTAGACGTGAGAGAGTTCAGGAGTGTGAGGGTTCCGTAGAAACAATTTTCTATTTAATAGGTTCCCGATGTAGTTTTCAATACTTAGGTAAGTACTGATGTAGCAAAAGCGTCGTTTATAAATTTTACATATTTTTTTTATTTTATATATTTTTTTAATTTATACGTTTTAATTTGTATCTACCTACAGTGCACAGTTTAACGTCGATTAAAAGGTTAGAACGTACAAATTTCGTTAATAAGTTGTGCTAACGGGAGTCGCTAAAAAAATTAAATAAAGTTAAAGTAATTACAAAAATAATGATCGGTCAATATAGAATTGGATTTAATAAACTCACACAAGTTAGAAACTCGTGTGATCCAAGTGATGAATTCGTTCCAAGATTTGAATTTCGAAGTTCTTAAAAACTTCGCAATTCAAATCTTGTAACGAATTTAGCGTTACTGATCTAAAAACACTGCACCATTCACCAGCGCAACCCTAAGAATCGCCGAAAAAGATACCGCCGAAGACAAATTTGCATTTGAAGGGCGTTTTGTTCGCGATCGGTTCGTGAGTTTGTCAGATCGTCGAACCGCCTCCGACACTTTTGTTATGTTAATGTTTGTTTTCTTGCTTTTTACGAGTTATGCCATTTTTCTCGTAATCCCCTTTTCCGAATCTGATTCGAATGTGGAAAAAAAATTGTCCTCAATTTTGCGTACGTGTCACTATACTAAGGCTCAGGCTACACATGCGACTAATAATAAAAATTGCCTTCCTGGCCGATTTCGACCACGGCGGCCAATCTCAACAGAGACCAGCCAACTACGCAGGAGATATTATAGTGCACAAGTGTGAGCGCAATACACAGGTGCACTCACCGTTCCATCACTTTCAAAGTTCGGTGAGACGGCAATCCGACATGACCGGGGAGAGATCAGGCGCAGGACCAACGGCTTAACCTGCGACTAGCTGTGGTCGCGACTCGCTTCAATCGCGAGTTACAGCTACAGTAAGCCGTGTGCCCTGAGCTTAAACCCGTTTCGATCATCGATTAAGTACAACTGATTAAGACTTAATAACTCGTTACTTTGTAGCAGCAATCAGTCTCAACATTGACGAACGTTTTCAAAAAAATACACGCACCTAACCATGTGTGTGTGACGATTACGCACACTTAACCATAACATTTTTTTTCTCAACCAATCAGCGGTCATCAGGTAACTACAAAACAATTCGCACTGGCTGGAAAAACGGGCCAATCTGCAGAAATTAAAAAGCATAAACAGAAAAAAAACGTTGCCGGTAAGAAACCGGACCGGGATTGTTGGGATGCTGTCCGGGGCACCGGGATTCTTGTCAAGGACACGGCGGCGATGCCAGGCGCTTTAATTGTCGAAATTGCGCGGGAGCACGCTTTGAAGTGCCGACGGGGGAGTATTTTGGTGATGGTAGAGTTTTAGAGGGCAGGTTTTCGCAAATAGGACCGGCGATTTGGTGAAGGTTGCGGGAAGCCCCTGGATGTGGGAAGCGCAGGACCAATCGCGGTGGCGATCCTTGGGGCCTATACTATGCTGCTAGGCCTATGCTCAGTAGTCGAACAGCTTATATGATGAGATTTTTAGAGTGCCGAGCTCTATATGCCGTTGTCCGTAATTTCGATGCAGTAAACCAATTCGCTCTTACAAGCTTGACGGTGCGAACGAACGCACTCTACACATTGAGTAAGGATTTATCTAAAAACACTATACTAAGACAAATCTGCCGATACCTCAATCATGTAAATCCGTTCAGCGTTTCCAGAGATATCAGGTCATAAATACTATTACATACATACATTCAAGATACTCGCGAAAAACTTAACCCTTTTTTGGCAGTCGGTAAAAATATCGATTGGTTCAAAAATAGATCCCTGCGGAATTCTCTAGACTCGATCGCGTCGATCGCGTATCGAATTGCTGGTGTTTCAGGAATGCGTTTGTTATCGCCGCTCGGTCTGTTTTTCAGGTTTTTTTCTCATACAGTATTTCAGGAAGTAATTAAGGAGGCAATTCTTGATATGTGGTTGCTTGATCAAGTTATGCTTTTCAAGAACACGTAGGTAGCTTTCAATTTCATTATTCGTTGTTCCGATGTATAGCCCACTATCTTGTTTTAATAAAGAACTTTAAAGGTGAACGCACACTTATCCGAGCCGAAAGTAACGAATTTTAGAATTCTATATCTATATGATATCTCATGAAAAATTTCATACTTATCCGCAACGGATCGTCCGCATCTGAAGAAGATTTTACATACAAATTCTAAAAATTCATTTCGTTCGACTCGTTCGGCTCGGATAAGTGTGCGATCACCTTAAATTTAACTAGCCCTTATCGAATGGGTTGCTAAAGGAAAAACCACTTAAAGCGTAGAGCACTTATGTCCCTTATCATTAAAAGCTCGCGGCCGCGACCATGACCCACGCCGCCGGCGCAGGAAATGCAGACTTGTTTGTAAATCGATCAGTTTTTATTCTTACTAAAAAAAATTTGTTTTAATTTCAGTATTTAGTGACAGAAACGACGTATTAACATTGAAAAGACAAATGGTTTGCAAATTAGTTCATTAACTTTACAAATAGTGCAATTAGGTACCGTACAACATGTTGTTTTTCCGCAAATAAAACGCGTAGGTAAACGCAAATTTTGAACGCGTTGAAAATTCTTAAACAAATATTTTTAATCTTAAGCTCAACAACAAAAGCGGCCAGTGTTCGCCGATTAAAAAGAATGTTACTGACAGCGCGGGAGAGTACGAAATTAACTGTCAATCGACTTTGACATTTGTGGCACGAAAAAAAGCGCGGGAATGCGTGGTCCCTTTTTTCTTCGGATGTTTCGGTTCGACGTGATGTTCCCACAGACCGATAGCCGAAGCCGAATGGCGAATTCTTTTTGCGAATTAGCGAATCACCTGTCTAATTACGTGAAACGGAACGTCACGGATTCGAAATCGTTACACTTATTGGTTTGGAAGCGGGTATTCTCGGGATTGGAGGGAAAACTGTCGCTTGCACAAATTGGTATAAAAAGTAATGATTGTAAATAAGTATCTACTGATGCAATAAATAAATGTGGACAATCACACATCCACAGTGCTATGATCCCAAAATACATATATATTAATAGCATTTGTGTATAAGAAAAGAAGGTTCCGATACCTATGACAACATAATAAGAACAAGTTTTTTTCTGGACTGGACAAATTCAGTGATAATAGACTAGGTAATAGTGTTATTTTGAACCATAAACATTAGCCCTGTTTAGGTAAATGATCGTTTAACCCTAAGCATTGGAAGATCCAGAGACAATGCAGCTGAATAGTTTTATTGCAACCGACTCCCTTGCATCTGTGCATATCAAGATTTGAATGTCTGTGCATTTGTAGTTTTGTTCATGTTAAAATGGACGCGTTAAAACAAAATACTTTGTACGTTATCACGATAATTCTGTTTCGTTTAATGTTACAAACAATTTTTAGGGTTATTCCCTGAGTACTCCGAACTATCTTCTATCTAAATACTATCTTCGAATCCACCGTCCCGGAAGACCCCGATTTATTTTTATCTTCGAGATTCTCTGGGACGGGGGCCTCGGGGATCGGGATAGTCAGAGAATAACTCCAATTTATGATGTTCATAGGGCAAAGACGACCACTTTGGTGTAATGGTCAAGAAATGGACTATTAACCAAGAGGTCGCGGGCTCGATCCCCGCACTGTACAGACGTTTGTGTGCATGAACATGTCTGTTTTTAGTGGTCTGGGTGTTATATGTAGGTAGGTATTTATTTAAGATTATTTGTAATACCACTGTTGATTTTGATATCTGTAACACAAGTGCTTTAACTACTTACCACGGAGTCAGATCAATGTATGTGATATAATTGTATATTTATTTATTTATTTAAAGCAGTAGCTTAAGGCTATAGACCTAAGTTTTTTTACACAGTAAGTAATGGTGTCGATATTACTCCCCGTGACGTTGGTTTAATGATTAAGCAATTCGATTTATGCAGTCATAAAATCATAAATTTATATTGTTAAAGAAAGTTTCGCTTGTGACACGTTGAACAAAACATTTAATATTTATTTTACTTCATTAGTTACGTATCAAATTAATGTTCTCAAACCAACTTAATCCAACGCAATAAGAATTTGTTTCGCTCGATTTTTCGGTATAAAAATACGATTAGAAATTTTTACGTGCTATTGAACCCTTAAGATGTTAGATTAGAATCTTTAATTAACCATTTTTAGTCGTAAAAGTTAACAAGAGCGATAGGAATTAAAATCGATCGACAAAATAGAGTCACCTACCGTACTGATCCTAAAATTTTATGACTCATAAAATGTTGACTTATTCTAACTCCTCTATGGTTCAGAGTAGAGGGACCATAGTGTTCTGATATAGAGGACTTCGGCACATTTATGGCAAACGATTAAAGGCGATTACAGTTGCATGTATTTTGTTTCCTGCGCTGGCGTCGTTAAGTGGAAATTTAAAGCAAAATAATCCTCTTTTTCAGCTTTAGTCATGGATTTCTGAAAAGTAACGCCTGATTCCATCAACTATAGCAACCAATTAATATAATTAAAATACCTTAATTATCATATACCTTAATATTTTGACGAGTATTATTTCAGTATGGTGTACTCTATTCTTTCAGTAAGGTGTAAAAGTGATGTGATAAACGAAATTGATAAGATAAGACAAGATAAGGTAATTTCTTTGTTGCCAATCATTGCATTTGGAAAGCAAAAGCATTTATATTAGAAAGAAAGAAAACATGTTTATTCAGTATCACATACTTTACAAAATAGAAAAACACATATTGAAAAGCACATACACAAGATACTGAAAAGGTGGGCCACTCGGCATGTGTCGTAGCATCACAGGAATGCCACGACGCTGGTCTTCCGTGGACACCCAGACAGAGAGAGAGAGCACTACTTCGCACAACAATGATAATTACTGATGTTGTTATTGGTTACTTATAGGCAAGCTTTATAAGAATGCAATCCTTTGTAACTCTTTAAATTCCTAATATCGTAATATAAATTTAGGTTTATTAACGCCGATTTCTTTACCCCACAAGTCTAAAAGTAAAAGTTTATCGTATTCGTAAGTTATTTTAAGCGAAATCTATTTTTATTTCTCTCGAGGAACACCTAAAAATATTTACACAACATTAAGTGTGTCACAATAACAGCGCCCTCACGCATCATCGAATTACTTCTAATCTTTTTGCGTTAAAAAGTTACATCAGACTACAAAGAGTCCTCCAAACAATAAAAACCATCGTCACCCCAGTGACTGACTTAAACACGGGACATTAAAATTCGATATTACGACCGATAGTTGTTATTTACGATAGCTAAAAACTAAACGATATTAAAAAAAATAAAGATTTGATGAAAAGGCGAGTCGTAAAGGCGATCTGAATTATTGTTAATGTTAGCTTTCGGATGTAAGTCGTTGGTTTTGGGCCAGTTTTGGACATATTTACCCACCATGGGCCATGTTAAGGTGGTCATAAAAGAGTATATGTACTGCCTCGTTGGTGTAGTGGCAAAGTTTCTGCCTTACATCCGAGAGGTCCTGGGTTCGTTGTTTCTGAGATTTTCTGTAATGAATTTCTCAAAAACAGCTCGGAGTCGGGAAATCAGGGGTGTACCCCCGAGTCTCGGAAAGCACGTTAAGCCGTTTGTCCTGCGCCTGATCTCTCTCCGGTCATGTCGGATTGCCGTCTCACCGAACTTTGAGAGTGATGGAACAGTAAGTGCACCTGTGTATTGCGCTCACACTAGTGCACTATAATATCTCCTGCGCAGTTGGCTGATCTCTGTTGAGATTGGCCGCCGTGGTCGAAATCGGCCAGGAGGTCTACTACTAAAAGTGTATGTGATTAATTTGCGAGCTTCGACAATTTTGTTAATTGCAGTTTAGGATAGAATACGCCATGCAAAAAAAAATGCAACATTCGAGACTTTAAGCAGCGCTTGCTTTTATTCTTAACATTATTCGACGACCACTTTGGTGTAATGGTCAAGAAGTTGACCATTATGGTGAGGTTCGATCCCCGCACTTTACAAACATTTGTGTGCGTGAGCATGTCTGTTTGTACTGGTCTGGGTGTTATATGTATTTATTTAAGTTTATTTGTAATACCACTGTTGATTTTGATATCTGTGCAATGCACTTCGTACAGCTAATGCTTTACCACGGAGTCAAATCAATGTGTGATGTTGTTGTATATTTATTTATTAATTATTTATTGGTCACTTGCTCCTCCAAAAAACGTTTCTTTTTAATTGCAACCATTTTAAATCGGGCTCGAATTAAGTTTTAATTATGTATTTATTTACAAAAAAAAGTATTTATGTATGTTTATCCATGGTCTAGTACCCATAACACAAGCCTCGTAGCTTAATTTGGGACTAGAGAATTGGCGTGATTGTTGTGAAATATTTTTTTTTAATTATTCAAGTAGCTTCAAATGTTTAATTGATAAAATACTACCGTGACAATGTATTTAAAACAAGCTGGAAATGTCAATCTAAACTGATTAATGCTAATTAGAATTTAGTTACAATTTCGTTCCTGTTGTAGTTTTATTAGGCTACATTTTTATTGCTTCCCTTGTCAAATACGTCTACACTAGTGTTATTGTCAATCCGTCATGACCTTATTTGGAACGTGAAACGGGTAGTTAGCCAAAAATAGTTTTCATTCGAGACCAAGCAAATGATTTTTAATTCTCTTCTTTTTTTCTTCAATTTTGTTCATATTTGTTTCTTCTGTTTACGCGAACATTGAAATGATACACTTGACTTTACGGATTATTTCGCGATTTATTTACATTTTATTTTAACCTGACGTTTTGGACCCTTTTCAGCGTCCGTGGTCACAGGTAGGTGCAATTTTGTTTCAGAGTATACAAGCTAAGCATGCAGTTCCTTAATTAAATTAAAAACGACATGACCAAAAAACTTAACAAAAGCATACCAACACTAACTAACTTGTTAGAATCCTAGTGGTCAAAAAATAGGAAAATATATTTAAGAGATTTATCGTGTTATGTCATTTGCAACAGGATCGAAATATTGGGATCTCGTTATTAAGGTTTTAAATAACTATTCTGACGATTGTGTGCCTTAGATTGTGTATTATAGGCTAGATGACACCACCAATCGTTGATATACTATTTATCATCTGTCAAAACGACCTGCCTCCATAGATTTTGTATGGGAATACTATAATTTGACGTCATAATATAGTTTCAGAAATCTCAGTCAATTGACTGAATATTTATTTAGTTCTACATAAAATAAAAATTGGTTTCTACAGCTTTTTGGAAATAAATTTATTTTACTAGCGTCTTAGAGGTTATCTTTTTAAAATACCATGGTCTTGAAAATATTTACGATAGGCGTCATCATGCCTATTCTAAGACTGTCACATCACGCTGGCATGTCGTGCTCATCAATTGACGTTTATCGGATAACACCGATCAATCCGTCCTGATTGAATAATCAATCGTTACTCAATTGAACTCGATTCAACCCGAGTCACTGTGCCAAATGGATCGGATGATGCGAGGACGTGATGTGCCAACATGTGAATATATAAACATGTTGATAAACAAATATTTTTATGTGTGTCTGTAAGGTAGGGAAGGCATTTCTTGAAAGTAGTAGGATTTTATTTGTTAAGTAAGAAGTCCGGTCCAATGCTCTGACCACCCAGCTACCGAGAACCTTAATGGAGTCGATGATTTTTGTAAGTACTTTTTAACGCTTTGAGCCAGCGTATGCTTCATCAATGATTGTGGGAGACACCCTCTAATCACCCGAGAGAAATATTTTTACAAATATTTGACAATCGGTTAAGATGAAACAGGCTAAAATTTTCAAAATCAGTATCTATGTTTACCGCAAGATCCAACCCTGTTGCCTTTAAGTTAGACAGACGATAAAGAAACAGTTATTTTTTTTAATATGTCAGGGGTAAGGCAAAGGCATCTTAAACACGCAGCCTAAAGGTCCCGCAAAAATTGTGACCTTGTTTTTCATTTCCAACTAACAAATACACTTAATTTGAATCAGAATTCAAATGTCGATTGTTCTTTTTTTTTAACTAGCTTTCTTAGGCAAAGACATACCGAGCTTAATGCCTAACTGGGTTAGTTAGGCATGTAGCTGGGTAAGTCTTTGCAGGGTACAAACAAACTAGAGGTTTGTTTCGCGCCTCCGATTGCGTAGTGGTACAGATAGTTGGCTAACCCGGGCGCGCCCAGGTTCCGAAGTTGTCATAATCGTGAAGACTATTAAGTTTTGTACGGCGATTTAGGTGTTGGAACTTACGAAAGACAGTCAGGGCACTAAACGTCACATTATGATACACACACAATATTTTTAATGATTATTTAGACCTAAGATAATGTTTTTGTCAAAGAAAAAATCAACTAACTGAGGCGGGATTCGAACCCGATGTATTTAGGATGCAAACTGTGATGATGAACTGTGATGAACTCAAAGCAGTAGCAAATTTCAACAGGCTTCGCCAATGTCTGGGTGGCTCAGTGGTATAGGCACATGGGCTGGATTCCCATGAACACGGGTTCGATTCTCGCCTCGGACAGTTGTTTTTTTCTAATGCAAAAATATTATCTTTAGTTTGCATCGTGAATGCTTATCACGAAAAATAATAAAACTATTTAGACCTTGTTTCATGGACTTTTCGAGTTCTTTTAAACAGCTTAGAGCACACTCAATGAAGTTTTCTAACTTCATTGAGTGTGCTCTAAGCTGTGTGTAAGGAGGAGCCACAATAAGCTTCTATTGCAAGTTAATAAGCAGATACGTATTATAACCCTATAAAGGTAGTAAATTCTGGACTAGTCCTATTATTTTATAGCCCCGTGAAAGTTCCAACCAAAAATAATCTTGAATACTCCGAATGTCTGTTTCCTTTAAAAGTCTACTTTTAATCGAAATATTTCTCGTAATTTAATTTAACGAGCGGCGTGTGTGTTCCGATATTAAGTCGTGATGCAACTCGAGATATGATTTTATAGTTATTGAACTATTAGTCCCTTTAATAACCTTGCTATTAAAAAAAGTTAAGCGGCAAAGTTGTTTTTTTAAGAAAAATAACGAAAGAGCGTTTTTTAACCAAAATACCGCTTTATGTTATTCAAAAAAGTTCAAATAATCGATTCGACATCAATCATTGAACTTTTCCGAAAAAAAAAAGTTTACACAAGTTTGAATTCGGAACGCGCCCTGCGGCGGGAATCAATAAATAAGGCGCGCTCAATGAAATTTTCGCGCGCGATTCTTAGGGGGAGAAACAAAGACGTCTCACCTAAGAACCGAACGTGATCCGTTTGCGAAAAAATACCTCTAAGTACCTCTTTACCTGTGTCCCGAACCCTCCGAGGGTGCCGATTCTTGTAAACACCGGATCGAGATGTTCACAGATTGCCTTTCGAAACTTGGACCCTCCTTTGTTATTCCTGGCCTAATGGTGATCGGCGTTGTCTCTGGTTACTTTGACAGATTGTTTTTTTTTTAAAGCCAATTTGGCGCGGTTTTCACTTGAAGATTAAAAATGCAGTAATTTTTATGTTTTCATACGACGCGTGCTATTTAACTTTAAGGTTATTATCTTGAAAAGCAGTGCGTTAATTTCGCAATAAGAAATGTGAAATGGTTGTAAACCAGTTACAAAGGTACGTGACTTATGAAAAAAGTGTAGTATGAGTCGTGAAAAAAAAACTTAAAACGAAAGCTAAGTATGTGTTGAAAGCATAAGCATTATTATATCCTTCTTATTATTAACTAGTGGCCCCCCGCGACTTCGTCCGCGTGGAATACCTTTGTTTTCACGATCGCGGTCGAACGGGATAAAAAGTATCCTATGTCCGTTTCATGGTTCTAAGCTACCTCTCCAGCAATTTTCAGCCAAATCGGTTCATCCGTTCTTGAGTTGTAAATAGTGTAACTAACACTACAGTCTTTATATTTATATACGTATATATATATTTATACAGTATATATATTTCTACATATTATTTGTGTAAGCAAAAAAAGAATGGGCAATGAACAAATGGCACTAATCTTTTTACGGGAGGCTTTTGTTAAAAAAAATGATTTAGTAGGGACGTTTGATATACCTAAGTAAGACCTTTTGACGTGACAACGTCTTATAAATTGGTTTGCCGGGTGACACCTCAAGAAACTGTGTTACGCTGCTCCGCTCACGTTTCGCGCGAGAGAGACAGAGCGAGAGAGAGAGAGAGATAGGCATACACACCGGTTCATGTTATACGAATGAATATTCACATTAAAATTATTTTACCTCTCACAGTCGTTGTCACGTAAAACTTTCGCGCGTATACCGACTTTACAGGCAACCAATTTTTTTTTTCAGAAATATTGGCACGGGTTACGTGCACATGATATAGGTTGTAAGTACAAACTTTATTTAAGTAACTACTGAGCATTTTAAGTATTTTAAGGCTTTAACGATATTTTTACGTGATTAAAATAAAGTGAGCCACAAATAACATTTTATGCTTCGATCTCTTATCCCACACATAAATGCGGGGGTGAAATAAAAACGTGTTTTATATGGAAAATACACACGAAACATGTGGAAGGGTGTTGATGAAAATGCATACAAAATTCATGGCGAGAGGGATTCTAAATTTAAAATACTTCGTGGCTTTTGGGAAATACCAATAACTGCCTGACTTTCATTATTAAATAAAAGCAACATTTTTTTAGCTACATTCGAATTAAGAAGAAGAAGAAGAAGAATTAAGAAGAAGTTTTGTTGACAGTGTGTTTAAACGTTTACTAAAAAGATATACATGATTTCAAATTGCAACTTGCCATGTTTTTTTTTAATAAATAATTGGATCTAGATGTAATATTATCAACAACATATTTAAGTTTTAATTTTTTGTTACTAACAAAATTGTATGAATCCTATCCGATATAAATGAATATTATATATTTTTTCTGGATAGAGCTAAGTGCAATTTGGAAGTTGTTTCTACAGTTTTTTTTTACCCAGCATTCAATGTTGGTTGGTTTACTCAACCAAAAAGGCCGTCAAACCTTTTTCGTGAGCTGTTTAGCGAACGGATCCAAATCAATCGGCTACCTGTGGCCGATGCGCTAAAACGGTCGTTTTATTGTCGATGTCAACCTTTCGATGCCCCGTTCGAGCATTTTACAATCGGATACAGCGTGGTACCTGGTTTTAGTTGCGTTTTTATCGGAACACATTTTTTATGTGATCCAGGTGAATATTTCGGATCAAAAATTATTACTCGTTAAATTCTTTATGTGTACAGTTTCAATCGCAGGAACAAAAGTTTAGAAAGCTAGAATGAGATGTAGATTTCTAATTATTTTTAATAATAATTATGTTCGTATAGCCAAGCATTAGAATATAAGTGTACTAACAATTTACTTATGAGTGTATTCAGATGCTACGCAGCAAGTTCTGAAGTATTACCAATATTCAATTTCTCACAAACAAACCCAACCCTAGTTCACCTGATCAGACTCCCACAAATAAAGCCATTTGCGCCGCAAAAAATCACATTTATTATGATGTGTAACGACAGATAAATAATATACGAGCACACCCTGTATCTGTCGATAAAAAGTGTCGGCGGCTCAGTAGTTGTTTGATGTTGTTACCGCCCTGGTGGGACGCTCTGAGTGCTTCGTCATATTTCCGTTCAACAATTTTATTAGGAAGCTATAGATTTCAAACAGGGGTTGAAAATAGATTTGAGGTTAGAATTGAGAAAAAAGTGGTTTGATTTTATTTAAAAAAAAAGTAAGCGATACTGGCTGTTCATTTAAAAAAAAAGCAAGCGCAGTCCTGGTACGTCTATAAATTTGATTAAAAACATGCAACAACCACACGAAAAAGGAAAGTGGAAGGGACGCAATTGATACACACACATTACCGTTGCCATCATTGAGGCGTTAAAAAATAAATTGAAAAAATAAAACGGCATAGACAATGCCCTCCCCGGAGACGCGGCAATGGAAACAAATTAATAATTAATTTTCACGCGGCGAGCGCACACGAAGTTGGGGGCATTTGTTCGATCTCGTTTTGTTCTAAATTCAAAATTCATCCGCCAGTTCCAAAGTTGAAAATTTGTCTCCGGATGTTTTTTTTTTTCGCCGGTTCTGTTTTCGGCACGCTAAGAAAATAAGGCTTCACAACCAATCGACTAATAAGTCAACAACATTATATGAACTACGTACAATTTGTAAAATTACTTACTCATAATGTGCATTGGACATTCATAATTACCTGAAAAGAATAACAATAAACAAATATCACTCACATATAAATCGCTAATCACAAATTTATTTAAATAAAGGATTACGGCCTCACAGATGCGGGTAGCCGTAAAATTATAACTTGATATGCTTAACGTTAATTTTACTTTACGATCGTTCAATTATTTTATAACTTACATAAATGTTCAATGTACTGATTGTAATTGTCATTTTGTTCCAACTTAAGGATGTAACTATGCCAGAGGTGCCATAAGTCCACGGTATTTTTTATGAATACGTTTAAATTGGCGTTTCTAAATAATAAACGAAATAGTTTATTATTAAGAAACGCCAATAACACCTTTCTCATCCGTAGCGGATAATCCGAAAATACAACAACCAAATAGCATTTAAGAATCTTTTTATCGGTCTTAAGATTGAAGCATTTAATTATCATCTTTACATTGATTACTGTGGGCTCTTCACGAGCCGATGACATTAAATAAAACGATTTTATTCGTCTATAAATAACAATAAAAACAACATAAAATAGTTTACTCGCCCGTGATCAATACCGTTTTATTGCTATTTTACGATGTACCGATGAGAAGCCGAAATACCTAATTTGACTTCATTATGTGTAGGGATAACAATAAAATAATATTTTAGTAGTTTGATACCCTTTTGCGCTCACCTTCAATAGGAAAATCTATTGCCGAATAAGAAGTCCATCTTTTAAATTTCTAAGCTCCACTTCAATACTATAAGTAAATTTTTACTTGGTTAGGGTCAAATTGGAAAAAATTTTAGGCCATTTTTAAAAAAAAAGTATTGTAAGTAAATAAAATTATTCTCAACTTGTCTCTTTCACTCGAATAATTGAAAATGAAAACAAAGCTTCCTAATAGAAAAAAAGAAAATAAAATATCAATAAACATGCTGCTTCGCAAAAAACACCCCTTTTGAAATTTCGAATCGATTCACACTTCGAACAAACGGCCGAGACGGTTGATTTCCGTTCTTATTTCGAAAACTTCTTTCGAATAAGTAGTTTTTTGTGTCTGTCTTTTTATTTTCAATTGAAATTTGAATAGTGCGGAACTCGATCGGTAAATTCAATTGAATGAGATTCGAATTTCGATAGACTCATTCGATAAGTGACCTCGTTTGTTAAGGATATCGCTTATAATCGATTCAATGGCCTAATCGAATGGCTGGTTTAGATTAAACCATTTTCAAAGAGCGCTCGGCAGCTTTTATGCCTTAGTAATTTCAATAGTGACTGCATAATTATTTACTTTAATTACTGCGGATCTGTCAATATCTTCGAGCGTTTACTGTTTACAGCGAAAAGGGAATGGTCCTGCAATAACTGCATTTAATGCTGTGATTATAGCTATTTTAATTGGCAAAGACTTTTGTAATTAGGAAGTTGGAGACGTAAAGTTTCTATATTCGAAGCTCGTAAATACTGTGTCCGATCAAACGCGTGTGACTCTCATTGGATTAGAAAATAAAAATCTATAAAAACTCATAAAGTGCTCATAAACACGATGGAGGCAGTAAAAAACGTCTCTCAGCTGTCGCGCGCTATTTCCGAACGCGCGTTCGAAAATCGAACGCCGAACGCCATCGAACCGAGGGGGATATTGCTACGATTTTAAATTTAGAACGCCTTTGCTTTTCACTTGTTCTATTCGACGTGTCATTTTAATTTACAGACGTACCAAAAAAAAAAAAAATTGTTATTGTATCGTGATGAAACCGCCTGATACACAAAAGTTTAATTTTTAACGAATCTTTTAACTTTAAATTGCATCAAAGCACATGTTCATTAGTCTGTAATAGTTATGAAATCAATTTTAATAGCCCAGCATTGCGTATTTAATATAATTATCCATGTTTTAACTGCGTAGTTGCAAAGTCTAATTTAATAAATGTTTAAAGGTTGATTTTATAAGATTATCGCAGTAATGTAAAGGGCCTGGCTTTATTTATTATTTAAGTATTTATTATCTCGCACTAACTGATTAAATAAACAATAATTAAAAAAAATAATGTTTCACGTTGACCGAAATTCCGTTAGAACACATTGACAAAAAAACAATAATATGGTAGAGTCACTATTATTTTGATCTCAAATCCCAGTGGACGAGTTGGCCGAAGAATTCGATATTGAATTAATGCCGCTTTTCAAAAATA
This sequence comes from Pyrausta despicata, assembly GCA_963921415.1. Lineage (NCBI taxonomy): Eukaryota > Metazoa > Arthropoda > Insecta > Lepidoptera > Crambidae > Pyrausta > Pyrausta despicata. The sequence continues at coordinate 1,706,583 of OY992865.1, forward strand.
GAACATTCTTTCCGTTGTTTATCGCTATTGTCATTTGTTATTATCCAACGAATCTTACATCGTTTCGTAAAAGCAATGCGTTTGCCAAGTGGGTGACTGTCAATGAAAGAAAACAGTGTTCTCTCGGATGATTAAACGGTGTTTAAAATAAAGATATTATAATGAAATGAGGAAAAAATATTTCGAAACTAAAGTTCGGTTTGTCGTGTTCTCGTTTATTATGTGCGCAACAATAGCTTGTTGATGTGACGATTTTTCATTGGTCAAAACATGTCAAAAGGTGACCGCATTTTGGAATGAAAATAAACTTTATGTCGTTTAATGACCAAATAGCGACTGCATCATTAGTTGATAGTTTTGGATTAATCGTAATTAGCAATCGATACAAACAGTTAAATTGATTTTAGTAATTTTCCTTGTCTGAAATATGACAGTTTGGTTCCTTTGGGCAGCTGAAGTCTTAATGCCAATGCCTTTGACAGGTTAAACCTTGGATTTGTCCGCTTGACAGTTGTTTAATCAGCTTTTCAAAATTGTCGACCGAAATATCTGAAGTCGGTCAGAGTGTTATTGTTCGATAGTATTTTTGTATCCGTGGGCGGCGTATACCTAGGTGGTTGACATTTTTACAAGTGATTTTAGATTATCGAATAATATTTTCTGGTTTGGTGGTACTACATACACCTAGCCATTAACTAACTATAAGTAATAATAATGATAATAAAATTTAGTTGCAAAAAGGTAAATTACAGTTAATTTGGGCTTAGGATCAAACTTACAGGCTAATTACTTTCTATTATTTTTATATTATAAGTAGTGGATAGGTGTGACTGCCTCGTTGGTGTAGTGGCAAAGTTTCTGCCTCACGTCCGAGAGGTCCAGGGTTCGAATCCCAGGTCGAGCCAAAATTGTTTCTGAGGTTTTCTGTCATGAATTTCTCAAAAACAGCTCGGAGTCGGGAAGTTGGCGGTGTTACACCCCCGTGCCTCGGTGCGCACGTTAAGCCGTTGGTCCTGCGCCTGATCTCTCTCCGGTCATGTCGGATTGCCGTCTCACCGAACTTTGAGAGTGATGGAACAGTGAGTGCACCTGTGTATTGCGCTCACACCTGTGCACTATAATATCTCCTGCGTAGTTGGCTGATCTCTGTTGAGATTGGCCGCCGTGGTCGAAATCGGCCAGGAGGACTATTATTAGTGGATAGGTCCCAGTAATTACTTTCGCCTTCAATTATATATTTCCTTGTCTTCAATAATCTATGGGGTACTGGTATTGAAATAAACCATGTCGTAATTAAGTCAGATTTTTTTCAGATTTTTGCTTCATCAGTTATTTTCTCAATAACCACCAAAACAAGTCACCGTCAATCGTCAAAACAAGTTTCCGATCGTCAATTCGAAATATTCAAAAAATTCCGAACGAAAATATAAAGTTAAAAGCGCCGATAAATCCGACATCCCCGATTTCGAAAGAGATCATTAACTGAACAGTCGTAAACCGAGGCGAAATAGACGCGGTTATATTTAAAATTGGAAAACGAACGCGACATATTTTTAAGAGTTCGAACCGGGAGCTAACTAATCGTTGTTTTCGATTCCATCTTGTGGCCAGTGACGGGGGACTGTCGAGAAAGCGAATAAAATATAGGAAAAAGGTTTGGATTATGTAAACTATTTGGTTCAGTCAAAATGCGTTTTCGAGAACTCAAATAATATTTCGTATTCCGTAAACTTCACTATCATCTCATTGTCCTACTAAAATGATTAATTCGCGATAATTTTAAATATTTCGTGTTAATCAAATTAGTTAATATCAAACATTGATTTAATTTTGAAAAAAAAAAAATTGAATGAAAATCATGCACCAACCTCATCCCAAGCATCACTATCGCGCGTTCTATATTTGAAAATTCGAGAATTCGATCGTGTCCGCGCGTCAATGGCGGCTGAAAAATGGCCGTTACAAAATCCGTTGTTTTTGTTTTTAGCAGCCGATGACATTTCCCAATTATTTATTTGCGCGGTTTCATAGAGTTGTACATAGTTGTAAAGCTGAGCGTGCGAACAATTTCAGTTGCGATGCGTATCTACGGGAACAATAGCCGATTTTACCACGGTAGGTACCGTCGGCAGCGGCGAGTGGCCGGCAATTAAACGAGATTTTTGCTGTCAGTTCTAACTCAGGATTACAAGCGTTAGCGTTGTTCGAAGCGCATGCAAATTATGATTAAATTAACATACGAATTGGGAATAGAAACTGTTTATAAGTTAATTTGTTATTTCCATCATTCAACTAAGTAAATTGGATTTTGCGCAGCACGAACATGGTTTTGCTGACCGTACACTGTTCGATAGCGATCAGTCAAACAACATGTTGAATGACATTTTCGTTGTACATTTACAAGCAATATTTTTGCGTTGGTAGCTATTCAACTTACGGCTATCTTATGTTCAACGCGTAAGGTTGAATTTGGTGTGATCAATAGCAATGAAATATTGAGGTACCTGCAAAACAATGAGTCTTGAATCGCTCTCTCTTCGGAGAGACTTCGAGTTGAACTTTGTCTGTTTGGTAATACAAAACAAATATCAAGTTTTTGTGTTTCTATAATTTCGCAAGTATTCTATCTACATACTACGTTTATACATACTTAACTAAATTATCAAACATTCAGAATGTGAAATTATTGGCTGAAAGCAGTGTTTTTCTTTCCATAAAAGTATTAAACCGATATTTAAGTACCCATTTAAGACTTAACTAAGAACACTTAAAATAAAACCTTTTAACCCCAGTTAATGGGTTTAAAACTGGCAGATGAAAGACAACGTATCGATGCATAATGCGAAAACTATATACTTAAAAGCCGACGACTCAATATCTCACCCCACATTAAACTTTACGATTGGGTATTTCGGTTTTCAAACCCAATTAACCTTTTAGTCGCAACGACACCGGTAACATAATCGTTAATCTTTAACCGATGCACCCGCTATTTGTAAGTGTTCAAATCGATCGGCAATTAATCGATCGCGTTAATCGGAACGCACAACATTAGTCACAGATCCGAGTTCGAAATTCAAAAATTAATCTCGCTAATGAGCAATCAATTTGGAGTTCCAAATTTGAATCGTAGATTTTTTTTTTGAAATAAATGGCCTGTCAATTTTTTTGGACTTGTAAGTACGTTTATTACGGTAAAGTTTTGTCGTATTTTAATAAGTAAAAAAAAAGTGTTGCGCGAACCAAATCATTTTAAACACAAATATCGATCGATCGTAGTGCGCGCTACATTTTCTACTAAAATAAAAGCAAGTAACTAAATAAAAGCAGTTGAAATGTTTCGAAAATTGAATACTGTCCCACGTCGATGATCTACCTCGTACCGTACCTCGAGTAGGTACCTATTCCCGATATTCCCGTTCGGCACATCGCATCGCGCCGATTATTACGACCTGTTGCTGCTTTTGCATATTCATTCACAAATTGATTTCGCCGTAGTCAGGTTAAGCTGAAAAAAATGGCGGTGCATTCACTGTGCTGGCAGTTTTTGGTCCATTTTGTATTTACAACCTATTTTCGAAGGGCAAGGAGTAATGGTTTTTGTCGCAGGTTTAACTTACAAGATGTGTGTGAAATTTTAGTAGTATGTGATTTGGCAGTTATTCTACTTTATTTTGATTGGTTTGTTCGCCTATAGTCGTCATACCAGCATGTTTGCACGTCCCCACAATTAAAACAAGTTACAGGCGGAACTCTTATTTACTTACAGCAGCTAATCTTTTTAACGAATGTCAGTACAGTTATGACTTTGATTTGTTCTGTACTAGTGTGAGTCAGGTTAAGAAACGCATGTGTGACGATTTTTTTTTACAATGAACTTGCCTATACTTTTGTGAGTAAGCTTTATAAATTTAATTCTTATGTACTCTAAATTCTATTAGTGAAGACATATAAATGGCCTTTTTTATATAAACTATTATTTAGTATCTTTCTAGCTGTAAGTCTTCCAAAGATGTAAAATAAAATAAATAAAATAAAATGTTATTGTCACTTAATATATTACATACTACATGATTTATTTAGTCTTTGTTTATGTAATGTTAAAGATACGCAACCTAAAAGTATTTCAGAATGATTTTTATTCATTATCTTATGGAATCGGGATGGTATGCAAGAAAAGCCTTAAGGCGAAATTATTAAAAAAAAATACTAAAGTAAAGTAAAAAAAAACAAAGATGGTCGGTAATAGAGTTAAAGAGGTATTTTCTGTTATTAAACAATTCAGTCAGCACGCGATGTATCGATACATCGTAATGATGATTGATCTGCGATCAAATGCTCTCGTTTTTGTAGCAACTATTCAAATTACCGAGTGACTCATTGGTTCATAGTTGAATGTGTCTGGAGAGAATATCGTTCCAATATTTTTTTTTGTTTTTGTTTTAAATGAATTGATTAAAAAAACCTTTTGATAGTATTGCAGTAAGAAAGTACCAAGTTGGATAAGATATCAATTGCAATTGCAATGCAAGATGAAAACGATCTCCCCGAACTTGCGAAATGTTTAAATAGAAAAACTTTAATATTGTACACATTATATGTTCTTACATATTAGTGGCCGTACCGTAAACAGTGTGATGTAGGTCCAATATTCAAGTTGCCGTTGCCACACATTGAATATTGGACCTGCATCATACAGTTGCCATTGTCACTATGTGAGAACACATACATTTTTTTAGTTTTCGGTTCATACGGTCATAATTCATACGATTGCAGCTTAACTTTTGGAACAATAACAACTCTTTTATTCAGAAAATCTCTCAAAAATTATTATCATTACAACACAAACCGTTTCAGCACGTTTTCAAAAGCAATAATATAAACGATGACCGTTCAATTCATCTCTTAGTTCCAAATCCGTCCGCCGTGTCGATCGCTGGCGCTGCACACGTAATAGCAGTGCGTGCCAGTGACTCACACGCATCGATATAATTGATCTATCGACATAATGATTGGACCATGAACCAGTTGCCCACATTGTGATCTCTGACACTAGCAGCATCGGGATTGAAGTGAAGACTCACAAAACGTTGAAACACCGAGTTTAAATTTCTAACTGTGAATTAAGAACTGTTTTTCGGATTAATAAAATAGCTTATAATCAATCTACAACAATCTTTAGTGGTACTCGCCAAAGTTAATAACATGACAGTCATTTTAACTTAGAATATAACATTTTGACACTTGGTAGCCGATTGAAGTTAATTATTGTATGTGTAGTGGCAAAGTTTCTGCCTTACATATGAGAGGTCTTGGGTTCGAATCCCAGATCGGGAAGTTGGCGGTGTTACACCCTCATGCCTCGGAAAGTATGTTAAGCCGCTGACCCTGCGCCTGATCTCTCTCCGGTCATGTCGGATTGCCGTCTCACCGAACTTTGAGAGTGATGGAACAGTGAGTGCACCTGTGTATTGCGCTTACACTTGTGCACTATAATATCTCCTGCGTAGTTAGCTGATCTCTGTTGAGATTGGCCGCCGTGGTCGAAATCAGCCAGGAGGACTATTATTAGTACTATATATAGATTTATTACAAAAAATACTATAAGACTTGCTTTCCATAAACAATCAATCTGCTCTATGATCGATCACTCTATTCTCTATTACTCCGCCGATACAAGATTGTCCCATCATACCTTCCCAGAATCTGTTCCCACAACGTCTAATCGTGCCCGCGATCATCACAGCTAATGTCACTAATAAACTATTGTTTCAAACCGATAATCGACTTTGACATTCACAAATCAAGGTCCACATTACCCTGGACCACCGTCTCATTCAGTAAGTAGTGTTAAGACCCGTTCATGTCTTGAGGCACTCGCCTATACCTAATAACCATCAATGATCGGGCCGATTGTGAAAAATATCATTAAAAAACCATCAGCGCTGGTGATTTGACTGTTCCACAGATGATTCGTGCGGCCCGCCATCAACCGCAATCGATTCTTTATATTTTTTTTATTAAATTATTGAGATGCGGTCGTCGACGTTGACTGCCAGTTTTACTCAACAGCGTTTTGTTTTAATATGTTCGCGGCGAATTGAAATATTGGCGGAACGCGTTCCAAGTTTGAATGTTTTCCAGATGTTTTTTATTTCCATTAGATTGTATTTTGCGGAGTGATTAAGTTCTTTAAGTTATTTTTAATAGGTCTACGTAATATTAATATTTTTTTTCTATTGATGAACCACCACCATCTGCTTCCAATACACTAATATTGGAAATGTTAATCTACGATCTAGCTAACGGATCGATAGACCCCGCCCACTTCAAGTGCAGGGGGAGGGGCGCAAATCGAATTAGCGGGGCGATGCATCGATTAGCGAGGCCGATCGGCAAAAAACGAGATTAGCCCCGAAATCATCGACAGCCGAAAAAAGAACAACCACAACTTAATGGCGGTTTTTGTTCGAAATTCGAAGATTTGAATTCGTAATTTCCAACCGCAACGTTCGAATCATTTGTCAGTGACAATTTTTTGGTTGCAATCGATTTTTAAATACAGGTTAAGGGTTTTTACTTTTTGGTTTTCTGTTTTACGTTTTCGCCGAAGTTTTAGGGGGCTAATTAGATAATTGCCGACAAAAGTTCCGCCAAAAATACTTTACTGTAGGTAGGAACTATGAAAACCAATCGTAACTTTTTTTTTAGACGCGAAACAAATAGCATTCAGGACGTTAATTATCTGAGTTACCTAGATAAAAAATTACCGATCAAATAGCACGAGTCCAAATTAGTATGGTTAGTACGGTGAGAAGCACGTCACGGTTAAGATCGGTATCTTAAACGCTTGTGATACGGGCGATTTTGCAACAAAAATGGGTAGCCGGATGTGCTGGCCACTGTACCTTAAACTAATTAGAGTATAACGTTCGATTATTTAAATTAAGAATAATTAAGTGCATATGGTCTTGTTATATACTAGCGGCCCGCCCGCGACTTCGTACGCGCAAACGTTGGTTATTTACTTCTTCCTCTTTTATCCCAAGGGAGCTTTTAATCGGGATAAAAAGTACCCTATCAACCAAGTCAGCTCATACCCTATCTATATATCAAATTACATCAAAATCCATTCAGTAGTTTAAGCGTTATTGACGGACAAGCATCCAAACGAAAGACTTTCGCATAAATAATACTTATTAGTGTGATTAGTGTGACACTTACTATTTCCTATAACACTTTGTAAGTACCTGCTGTCATTGCAAAAAATTCTAACACCAGGCGGTCTTGATCCTTACTGTTGACTATTTTCAAAATGTCCCAGCAATTATCTTATTAGCGCCGCAAAAAGGTGGATTTTAGTGTTGTGCGTCGTCAGGTCGATGTCGCGGTCACGGACTCATGGGAAAGCTCGCAATTTTTTGCCTCGAAGGGACACATTCTCCGTCGCCAAGGTTGTGGGAACCGATTGCATGCCCGGCTTGTAGGGAAATGCGATTTTAAATACTTTCTACACGATCCGACTGGTTTTTTTGACAATTTATAGATTAACCAAAATAGGCATGATGACTCCTATCCTAAATATTTTCAAGACCATAGCGTTTGTAACCCCTATGAAGTTAATACAACCAGTTTATTTCCAAAAAGCTGTACAAACCAATTTTTAAACACACAAAACTCAACAAATATACGGTCAAATTGACTCCGATTTCTGATACATGACCGTGACGTCACGTTCTTGTAATCTTATATAAAATCTATGGAGGCAGATCGTGTTGACAGATAATAAAAAGTATGTCAACGATTGGTGGTGTCATCTAGCCTATTGTGGACATGAATGTTTATCAAGACAAACGAATGTTGAAATCAAATAGACAGAGCTTTTGGCTTACTTGATTGACCCAACCCAATATCTTAAATACAAAAGTTCCGATAGCGAATTAAAAATAAATTAACGTAACACAACCCTCACGTCAATATGAATGTTACAATTTCATCTAGTTGCTAAGTCTCTGGTAAAATACGCTTGAATGTGGGTGGGCTATTACCGGAATCGTTAACCAAACGGCTCACTCCCGAAGTCCTATCAATCGGAAGGTCTAAAAGACCATTTCGTCCCGATACGATCACCTATTCATCGACCGGATTAATTGCGGCCAATTCTCGCGGTGACATCCCTAGCAGCTTTTTTCGACTAATTAAGCATTCGACGCTTGAATGTTTACAAAATCAAAAAAATAAAACGGGAAAAAATCAAACATTCGATATTTGAAAGTCTAACTTTTTTGTTTTTAGAACGTTTTAAAATCCACAATGCATTCGAAATTCAAAACAAACAGTGAACATGCCTTTTGGAATTATCCATTTTTTTTAAATCAATAGCCGGCAATCTTTCTTCAGGCAAAGACATAACATATTAAAGATCTTTTATAAGTATCTATTACAACCATTAGAGCTATAATCTGGTCCTCTATCTTTTAATGAAACATAACGTCCATCCGCAATGGTTCAAAAGAAAATAGGCAATTAAATATGATAAATAATAAACCTACCGACTTGTCATTTGATATAAATAAACTTCCTGTGACATTGGAATGGTTTATTAATAATCATATGAAATGATTGACACTTAAAAACTATGCTGTTAGTATCTTTTTCGTTTAGTAACTTATCTATCTAAATTGAACCTATCTAAAAATCACACATGATTTTTGATTAGGAATTAGCTGTATACTGTCGAGTTGACATTGAGTTTTGATATTGACAATCAGAGTTTCGAGATTTTTCAATTGTTACAAAAAGATGTACTTTGTAAATATTTACTTTTAGTCTTTACTACACAATCACAAACTCAAAAGTAGGTACATCATACATCAAAGCTGCTTTTAGACAAATTTCATTACCTTACCAAGCTGTGGTTTTTTTTCTTGATCCAAGCAGATAAAGCAGATAAAAACTTTTATTCTCGACAAACTCACCGGAACTTTCGATCCATCCCAACACTAGATGTCGCTTGCGATCTCAACAGGTGCACACAATCGCTTTGATTATTCGATTATCGCCATTCGATTTCGTTTCCATTCAATTACGCGATCATAAAAACTGGCGATCGTTCGAAGGGTTTTATAGTTCTTAATTGTTGCTTTTATTAAGCAGCGTCTCAGAACGCAGTCCTTACAGGTTGTTAAATATAGCTTTAAACGGATCATTTTAGATTAGCGTTGGAGACGGTCTATCGATGGTTTCTATGACACATGGCATAGTCAGTTGTTCTTAACATGTCTTTTTGTGACTGACGGTTCTGGTGATACTCCACCAATCCGCACTAAGCCCGCGTGGTGGAGTACGGCTCGCACTACCTTCTAGTTGAGGTGAGGCCTGTGCCCAGCAGTGGGACGTATATAGGCTGATGAGAAGAAGAAGGTTCTGGCGATCCCCAATCAGTCGCAATGTGGCTATATTAAAAGGTGTTAAAACTAAGTTCAATACGTGGCCTAGATTTTATGATCATGATAATATGTCATGTTACTAAAGTTACCTACCATAGACAAAGTACCTACCACTTGTAGGTAAAAAAAAGATCTGTAACTCAACAGAATCAACTCGCCTCCTATCGACAACGACATCGATATTTTCCCATCCCTACTCCGGTTGGGTGGCTAATAGTGCATTTACGAGTATTGGTTTTGATGGGGACGGCATTAGCTTAGTCTCAACTTAACGTCCCAGCGCTGGGCTAACTCGCACTTAACTGAGAAGCTATTGATAGTTAATTTTGACATAATTGGAATAGTTATAACATTCAATGGCGTTAGTAACTTTTCAAAGGTTTCACGCGGTATAACAAATTATCACTTTTGTAATAAAAATTCAATATTAAACTTGAGCAACCAATGAAACCTAATATACCCAAATTGTCTTTCTTAACATTGGCAAGGAGTGGTATCCGTGAATGTAACTAGTTTATTTTCTCTCAGGGTGAAAAAAATTTGCAACTTTATTTCTAGTCTCAGTATTGTTTCTCATAGAAACATAAACATTTATGTTCCAATAATAAAAGAGTAAAGCTCGTGCTTCTCAATAATACCGTTCGTGTAACAAAGTCATGATAAAAGTTGCATTCGAGAAATTAAACGCTGCCTTGCATTTCTGCAATTTCTAATCGATAGCATTCGTCGCACGGCATATGTTAAACAATTTAAATACAGGCAATCAATGTGGCTTGAGGGAACAATACTATCGGAGGCAGAATTCTAATGTGAATATCTCCCATCGTTCCCGGACAATGAATATTTACTGTACACTTTAGTACGGGCTATTGTTCATAATTTGTCCTTTACATGTAACCTTATCGAAATAGTATGGTATATTTGCATACGCTAGCTTTTACCCGAAGCAAATGATAATGCATTGTGCAGTCTTACTTACAAAGGTTTGCGATGAATGAGTTTATTTTCGATATGAGAACTGTTTTTTAAGTGGCCAGTGATTTCTATCTCCGAAGGAAGAGTCTAAAAGTATAAAACTTTTTAAATCCATTCCATTTGACGTTCGAAATACGTGATAAGAATTTTCTCTTTTGTAAAAACACAGTTTGAAATTCGAATCGCTGTCACTGTAGTTCTAATTTTGAATTTGTTATTAGTTCTGAGTAAACGCATTCAAATTGCTTGAATGTTTGTTTTCTAATGCTCTTTGTTGGACTTAAAAGTGGCACAGGGATGTCTTCATAAAGTCTGTTTGTTTTCATCCAGAGACAAACTTTTATCGTCTCTCGAGCATAAGAATTTTCCTATACAGCCCAATATTTCGGATTCCAACCGCGAGTTGTGCCAAAAATAAACATTAAAGCCGCCATATTGGCACAAGTACGTGTTTTAAATTGAAAATCAAACGATTACTCGATATTAGAGGCATTATCATAATAAGTGCATTAATTGACTTACCACCGCTGACTGAGTCAGTGTCTAAAGTCATAGATCAGTGATCATTGTCTATGGTTATTGCATTCGAGATTACACGTTGCTATTGATAGATAATGCTAATGGTGTGCTATGATTGAATGTTTTTGTCGACAACGACTTGATTGTTTTAATGTGATCTAACATTTTACTTTAAACGTTCCATAAATATTGATTGAATTGAAATCTTAATGTGTAAGAAATAGTGAAGAAGTAGTTTGAAGGACAAAAAATACTTTGATGTAAATGAATTGATACTTGGATAGCGAAATTTACCATAAAAACGACTAAGGAAACACACTCGACAATTATCTATATTCTGATTAATTTCGCAACATCCTCAGTTTGTGGAGATACCATCGTTATAACATCAACACAATGCGATCCGGACGATCAGCCTTCAGATATAGCAAGAAACAATAGTTAATAATTGGCCATGGAAATCAAGAAACTACCATGGAATAAATCTGATAATAATGAGCTTTGATTGCAAAGTTAGGTAACTAACGCCGTGGTCAAGTTGGGATGGGTGACCGGAGTGTTTAAAGAAGGGACAACATGAAGACTTTGACATAGAGTCGAGGTCAATTAAGGATCATGAATATCGAGTTAAGATACGGCTATAGCGAATCATTATTCCAAGAGTCAGTTTCCGAAGTCAGACGCCTGCAGTCAAAGTGACTAGACAATTTTAAAGCTAATTCGTTTTAGATAATGTGATGATAGATAAGGACGTTAACAGACTTTGATTGCAACCTACAAGACGAAAGATAAAATGCGACGTACTAAACTACATTAGGGCAGATATTAGGGACGCTGAGTCTTTGGCAGTCTTGAATGAAACAAATAATCTTGAATGTACTCACGCGGCTTCATTAAAAAGATGTTGGCTATTGCAAGCTGTTCTGAGAGCAATGACGTAGTCATACTCATTGCTATCTTGGAAAATTTAAAACTCTCTCATCATCATAATCGTCAGCCTATATAAGTCCCACTGATGGGCACCGGCCTCACTTAAACTATGAGGTGGTGCGAGCCATACTCCACCACGCGGGCTCAGGGCGGATTGGTGGAGGGGTGGGTGTATGGTAAGGGACCAACCTTCCTGTCAGATGTTATTTAGCCGCCCGAGGGCTTCTGACCAGGCTTACCGACTAACCTACTACTACTATCGATATTAACCGGAATCGACAGCTTAACGTGCCTTCCGAAGCACGGAGATGCTTATAAATAGACGCCACATTTATGGTCAGAATGGTCACCCATCCCAAATATGACCGCGCCGTAGGTTGCTTAACTTTTGGTATCACTACCTCTATAAACCTACTACTACTAAAAACCAAACCAAAGTATATTTTTTACAAAATATTTTCCCTCTAAGGTTATATTCGACCGCTCCTAACAAACAATTATTAAACTAAACGCGCTTAACTTACACAACGGTAACATCGCTATCAGGAGTCATTAGTACAAAACAATAGTTGGACAGTAACAGTTCGATTGGGTCGGGTCGGCTCGCGGTGCGAAGCAATTGATTTCATTGCTGATATCTGATAATAATTTTTGTTCAGAGTTGCGAATGGAACCAATTTGGTTATCATGTGTAATGAAATAATCTTGGGTTTATATGGGATGGGACAAGCATATCTGTACACTCATAATTGGAGAGTTGTAACATTTCGTTCCGCTGAATGACAGCGTGTGTATTTCAAAAATAGAATTGGATCATGATTGGCAAAGCAGCGCTGCTGATAAGAGGAAGAAAACATCATATTAGGACTCTGGTATTATAAGCATTAGCATAGCACTTGTGTGCTATGCTAGCTTCATACTATTCTGACCGAAGATCGATATCTACTGTTGGTCCTACTTTTCGACACTATTGGCTATCCCTCATCATCATAACCAGTTTCAGGACGATCGTATCTCCTTACGCTTATCTAATCAATGGAAGCATAGTTTTGTAGTAGCTTGATCTTCAAAGATCTTATACAGAGAGAACGCTGGAAACTAGCCAACTTTTGGAGCTGATCCGCAGAGGTTACCAGTGCTGGCTGACAACTGTTTTTTGCGGATGACAATGCTAGTAGGTTTTTTAGCTGCCCCTTGAACACTTTTGTGGCTAGCTTGCCTCTAAGCGTGCTGGTAGCAGTCTGGTCTAAAAATCTTCTTCCTTATCTCATAGCTGTAGCTTACCTGTTGCCAAAACTGCGCAAGTAGATATATCCTTTCCTTCTTGAAGAGCCAGTCCATCGAGTGCATAGCTTGCACCTCCGCCTCCGGTGCGGCGGGCAGACTGGCCGCGCCGGTCGGGTGCATCCGGACTTCCACTCTCGCCGGCAGCTCACCCCCGACTCATCCCCACCACTCCACGCGCACGTTTATATACCCTGCCCCACCACGCATTCTAAATCCAAAATAGGGACGTGCAAACTTTTCTATCGTTATCGATTGCTGATTTTCTCGCGTGATACCTGAAACAAAAAACGTTGGCATTGAAAGGGCTATTGTGTTAGACTAGTAGCAGTTTTCGTGCGGAAACTAATTTGGGTTCGATGCTCAGTCCGATAGTTAGAAAAAAGAAAATTGACAGGTTCGTGACGGTTGAATGCCTGTTGTGTTTGTGGAATGCCTTTCTTTTGTAAATGTTCGATAAGATTGTACTTTTATTTGGCAATGGAGAGGCATGAAACGGCAAATGTTTGTAGGTATATGATGTTTTATGTTTTTTTTTTCAAAAAAGAAAATAAATTTACATAAATTGTGATTGAAGTCACCTTTTAAGCATAATGCCTGTGACAGGTGACATCGCTAATGAGTCACCGACTAGGTTTTATGTAGGAATTGGAAAGATTTATTTACATTTAACTTTGCGAATAAGGTTTATAAATTCTTTAGGTTTTTTCGACCCTTGATACTAAAGGTATCACAGCTTGTCATATTATTGCCACTTAAAATAAAATTATTGCTACCGATAAATAGATACGATCAAAACTACATTTTTTTGAGTTCTCAAAACCTCAATAGCTCTATCTGCCGTATCCTATTTTAATTGCTAAATAAATTTCAAAAATCGCCCCTTTAATTTATGCAAAGCACGTGATATCGTCACTTCGATCTGTATGTTGTTCGTGTTAAGATTGTTAGATATTAGTGGGGTGTTGTCATAGAATGGCCAAAGGTATGGTCTACCCCGGAACATTTATTCCATTTGTAGTTGTTCTGTCCTTGTCACTGCTGTGAGTGAATGAGAAAGCAGAGTGAAACACCTAAAAACTAAGTTATCGCCAGCCGAAACAAAGAGCTGTAAACCACGACTTGTAAATTTTGAGAATGTGTCCAAGCGGCTAGCGATTACATTCGAGCAAAAAAATTTTTTTTCAATTTTTTTTTTGGGAAATGTTTGCTCTTGACCCAAGACTAAGCCAAATGAGGCTAAGACTGAGTCTACGATGAAGCATTCAAAATCAATCAGAAATTAGGTTACGATAGGCTGTTTAAAAGTAAGTTGCTGTAACCGAAATTTTAATTTCAAAGATAATTTAAATTTTTCATAGCCTTAAACGGTTGACGTGTTTACTTATTTTTAGGTTTAATTCTTACTCTTTATATCCTATCAGTTCGAACATAAAGTATGTACAGTCCGACGAACGGCCAAAATAGTGATCCTATTGGCTTTACCTTTTGAGGTACGTACTGAATCAATCATCATCATATCGGCCTGTAACAGTCCACTGCTAGCATTAGGCCTCCCCCAAGGAGCGCCACAGCGCACGATCTCCCGCTCTTTGCATCCAGTCACTACCAGCTGCCTTCTTCAGGTCACCTGTCCATCAATCAATAAAACTAAGCTATTTTATTGGGAGACGACCCTTTCAGGTCTGTTACCCGCTACCGCTCATGGCTCGTCCACGGCCTGCAAGGTGGCGGGGCGAACCGTTGAATTACTAGCGTGTCAATCAATAAACATGATAAGTGCGAGAGTTTCGTGCCGCGGTATGCAAACCACCCCGGTCGATATATCGATGGTGAATGGACAACACTATTGTTTGGTATTTGTCGATAAATGAAACCAGTTCTGTAATCGGTCAAAGATCGGTTGCCGGTTGAATTAACAGTGTTTTTTTTTAAATGTTTTTAATTGCGACATTATTGTTTCTTGAAATAATAAGAAGTTAAATAGGTCAGGTCGAACAAAATGACGGATTGGTTTAATTTAATGCATTTACCTCTATAGATCATCTTTTATTCTAAAAAGGGAGACATAGTCCTTATCGTATACTTATGACTATAAATTTTTAGCCTTATATACCACCCACTTATATTATTATTACTATTTTTCAGTTGTGTTACTTTATAAATATGCAAAAATTCAAATTTCACTTTACTTTTCCATCGTACAATTGATATCTTATTACCTGAATATCGATAAGTCATTCTGCACATCACTAAAAAGAATTGGCGAGCCGATTGCATATCGATTGTGAATAAATTAAATTCTGTTGCTACTATTTTTAACTAACAGCAGATCAATCTTAATTACTAAAAAACAATTATACCGTGTTCAGTGTCCCCTATTTCCTTTTATGACTCACAAGCATACAGACAAACTGTTAGTCACTAGTTAATATTCAGTAGGGTGAGATTTTATGTAGATAAGAGGTAGACTTATTTATTAACTTATTGAAGCGGTAAATAAGGGTTGAATGGAATTAGGCTTGTTTGTAACATACACCTTTGCGTATGAAAAACTTGAACTCGACTGAGACAAATTGTATGACAGAATTTTCAGGTACAAACTGCGGTACATACTTTATGTGCTTGTAAAAGGGGCGATTTTGCGATTCAAACTAACAACCTGAAGCCTACCCAAAATCAAAGTATATTAGGTATTTTAGGTTAGTAATTGTGTGTAAGCTGAATAACTAACCTAAAATATTCGACACAATCAAAGGAATAAATGTTAAAACTCAACTATTCAAAATGAAGTAAGGAAAGTACCTATAAATCCTAAAACTTATTCGAGTCTAGCAACAATGATCTTTTATTGGATAAAATAATTAGGATTCACTAAATTATAACCAACTTTTTTTCCGATCTGACCCCAAAAACCTCCTTGCGACACCACCACCACCAATTTGAAATTCGAACACTGGCATTCGGAACGTGCAAATGAAGCATTTCAAAAAGAGGGCAGTTCGAAAATCGAACGTCTTGGGGTTGACGACAAACTTATTTATACAGCCAGTAATACTCAGTTACTAGCTAAAATAGTTCTAATTTGAAAAGGAATAGGGACCAGTTCTAATTGGTCCTTTGTTTTCAATTGGCAAATATAAGTTTGTATTGATAGTGATCAGACCAAGAGGTCGCGTGCGTCGTTGCTCTATTATCGAGTAACAACTTATTTTTCGGCGATCCAATATGTCTGCCACGAAATAAAATATAAATCGGTGGAAATTAAATGAATTTGAATTGTAAATGTGCCGTGTCTTTGGGCGATTTGTGTGCTATTGGCAAGTGCTTGCTGCCAATTGAATTGAAGGTAAGATTTTAACTTGTTCTACTTATTTGTGTTGAACTGTTTTTATAGGAAGAATCGCAATGTTTTCCATCAATATGGCGTTTGCATAATTTGATGTTAAATTCAATTTGCAAAAAGTTGCAAAGCTTTGATAAACAACGAATGCACAACAGAATTTATTCTGTAGCAGACTTGTTCATCATACAATAATGATTTCACGGATACTGCTGGGTCAAAAGTACTTCAATTTCTTTCTACTGTTTGGCAATAGAGAGTAGAAACATCCATTTTTAGCATGTTCCATTTTAGAGTGAGCTTTGATGTAAGTAGTTCATACTTTTACTAAAAAATATTCTAAAAACATTTTATTCGGTTTTCAGGCGGACTAAATTATTTTTAATTTTCAATAGAAAGCAAAAAGGCCTAAAGTCATGGAATAAAGGTTTTCAATAAGTTTATTTGACAATCTTCTGGGAAAAACCTATCTTCAGCAGTGGACATCCTGCGACTGATTATTGTGACGATGTTTTTTTTAAAGAATGGAAATAATTGTTTCAATGTACATATATGTAAGCCACGTTATTTTTATGTATTTTCAGTGACTATTTTGGCTACTCTATGAAAAGTGTTACTGAAACCATTCATAAAGAATTTTCCTGTGGTGCCATAACCAATCAAGGTAAAGGTCTTCTTTTTTATTTGTAACGTATTAAATTAATGGGATTTAATTTATCTAATTCTGAATTTACACTACAAGTTGTTTAAAAAATGTTTTTTGTTTTCAGTGACTTCAATGGCCATCCTCTAAAAGTGTCTTTGTGAAACATGCCTATTATTATGTGCCATGAACTTATATTAAGTTCATGATTCTGTATTGCTTATATCCCACAAATATGTACTTATACTAAGTAGGTGATATACTTTTGAAAACATTATTTGCAATATAATTAATAGTGTAGGTATTCCTATTTTACATAACGGGCTTGAACTCTCAACTTGTGTGTTTCAACAATGATTTGCCTACATTAAATGAGCTTTCATGTAAGTAATACGTTACTAAAAATATGTTTTTTTTTCCCTTTAATTTCAGTAACATGACGCTGAATCGGTCTGCTCAGAGTCAAAAAGACGGTAGGCAGAAACTTCGTTAAGTCCACATCTCATTAATCGGTATTTAGCACAAAATATTTCTACAAACTCAATGGAAATGGCATTCGAATTTGGAATCTCAAGATTCTAAAAATAAATTTGGGACTGGCTGGAAACGCCGAACTTAGGTAAAGGCATCGATTGAAAGCAAAACTTTTCCGTCACGAAGCCGTCTTTTTCGATGCACGATAGATTTTACTGCTGTCGGTATCGGCTTTTGTTTCGCGAGAACCAACTGTTTTGCTTACTGTACTGTATTCTTTGTTTGATTCTGAACTTTACTTTGCTAATTTTAAGGAATTGCTTTTATTTGAGTGACTGAAATAAAAGATTGCAAGAAATTATTTCTTCGGTTGTGTTCTAAAAAGTTTACGCGGGTGAGGGTGATCTTACAGTTTAGTTATATTTATGGCAGTGATAAAAATGTTTGCGGCCATGTTTAGTTCGAAATGTCGAGGCACCTGTCGACGTTTTTCGAGTTTACACTAAAAATGTTTATCGATGGAGGTTTGATAGTCAAATAAATCGTAGCCCGCACTAAATGTTGGATTGAAAACGCTTCGAAAATACTTTTGTTATATTTTCTCTGCGCTGCGTTACTAACTCTTTTTCAACCAATTATAATTCTTATTCGCCTCGAAATTGTCATTGTCTATGTAAAAAAATAAGTAGGTACCCAAAATGCGATGGGTTATTCCCTAAATACCCGGATCCCCCAGGACCCCGTCGCGTCCGTGAGCTTAGTAGATTATGTAGGTACTGAGGCTCAAGTAAGTTATTTCAAATGAGACTAAGCATCGAAGAAAAGCATAACATAGGTAAACTACGTTGCCTATTAATTAGTTTTATCAGTGTGATAACTCTATTTGTTATTCAAATACGAGATCGCTTTGTAAACGTAAGTACGTGTCAAACAAACCCCCGCTGTTCCATTTTCAAATCCCACTTCCTTTTAAAAGCCATCGACATTGAGCGCGGCAATCGATTCTTTTTTTCTCGATTTCGAATTTCGAAATCTGCGGTAGCTTTGCACTTTGAGCATCGGCAATTCGATTATTTCATTGCCGGTCTTTGATTGGTGAATTTTTTCGCGGGCTTTTTTGCTCGCGTTCCGTTTTTCTTTGTCGGATTTGCGTTGTTAGCTTTCGAGAAGCGGTCGTGTTCGACTTTGATTGATACGGGCTAATGGTGTATTGTGGAAGTCCGCGTTTTGTTTGTCTTTCACCCTTTACCTTTGACCTAACCTAAAAGAACATTCGCTAAAAATTTCAACTCTATTCCTACAGCAATAAAGGCGTGTCAACCTTGTTATGTTCTCTAGTTTCCGAATCGGATCGTTCTATTTATTGTATAACGTGATTATCCAAAAACATGCACGCTTATCGAATTTATTACATTTATCCCGAAATATATAGATTTAGAGAAATGGTAATTGTTTTCGCTGTTTGATTAATGATATGAAATAGCACATAGAAACAATTAATTAAAACGTGCGTGTGTATTTTTAGTCGAGCGTGTGTAAACCTCTTTTATAGACAAAGGAATAGTAGCCAACTTAATTCAATAAGTCCAAATTGAATACACTGACATTTCGAGTTAAATTCGATATTTAAAAATGATCGTCACGAAATTGGTAATCGGCAAAGAGTTTTTTAACGGTCGCCTATCACGATGCTATTACTCGATTGTCATGATCGATACAATTGAATCGAATCGGGCGTTTTTAAACGGCAGGTGCGGCTGTCACTGTTTTTATTAGTTGACAGCTATATGCGACGTTCCATTTTTGAAATCGTTTGTTTATGGCTATTTTGTAGACTATTAAGGTCAAACTGAAGAGGTTGTAAACAAAAGGTGGAATGTAAATCCGCGATCGCTTTTTTCAAATGTTGATTTAATATTTTAAACAGTTAAGCTTAGCTACAGTCAAGGTACCTATTAAGAAGGGGTCTATGCATTTTTTACCATATAGGAACTCAATACTTTTTGGTGTCAACTTTGTGTTTTTTTCCCCAATTTCTTAATATTATTTTCGCAGTTTTGCCGATATAACAGTTACTATATATTTTATTTGATTTCTCTTATGTAATCTTCTCTTGAAGGTAATGTTGACTTTCTTACTACCATTGACTTATTTTCTTTTTTTTACAATGGTATTTTTTTTGCAAAAAACTTTTTCCTTTTACCCACGAGCCCACCTGCACCGATAGCACGCGAATGCACATCGCATTACCTCTCGTTAATTTTTATTATGATCGATCGGCCTTACTCAAATTGACGGAACGACCACTCATCCGCCATTTTTATATGTTACACTTACACTTAATATATTTGTAATTTTTTCCATTAAGTATTGCTGTGGAAGATTGCAGTTCTCTAGGGTTTGTTAATTGAAAAATTGTGCTGCGTTTTTTTCTTGTATGTAATGTTAATAACATAAAGATGTTAATAATATAAAAATCTTAATATTATAAAGAAGAAAAATTTAATTGTTTGTTTGTTTGAATTAAATAGGCATCGTTACTCAGGAGTGTTAAATAAAAACCTTTAACATTAGAATCATACATCATCACTGAGGCTATATATTTAGTATTTATAGCCTCGTGAAATTGGGATGATGACACCTATCTTAAATATTGTCAAGAACATGGTGTTTAAAAACATAGCCCCTATGAAGTTAATACAACCAATATATTTCAAAAAAGCTGTAGAAACCAATTTTTAAACACACAAAACGCAATAAATATTCGGTCAATTGACTCCGATTTCTGACACATGACCGTGACGTCACAATCATTTATTACCATACGAAATCTATGGAGGCAGACCGTTTTGACAGATAATAAAAAGTATGTCAACGATTGGTGGTGTCGTCTAGTCAATTCTTGGGATCCGCGTAAAAATTTTGTACCTATGCGAAGCCGGAAAGGGCTGCTAGTTATTAATTTTTAAAGACAATGGCTCCCTTACTGACTGATTATTAATTTTTTTTTCTTATATTAGTGCCATTTCTCAAATTTTCCAATAAATATAAAATAAATTTTAAGTACAGTCATCAATACATCAATGAGCTACTAAATGACTGTAATTGGGCGATATTTTTATCTATTTCGGTAGTTAAAGCGGCCGATTGACAGAATTATGACAAAAAGAGGGTGGGAAATCAACAAAAAAGTTCCGAAGCACCGTAGGATTGTTTATGGACTCAAAGTTCGATGTCTGGGTTGAGTTATTGAGTCTTAAAAAGGGGGTTTGTCAATTTAGTTCATTTAAGTATGGTATGGTTTGTCAATTCGTTGGATATGGATTTGTGTCTCCATAGAAATTTTGGTAAAAAATATTTGGTATCGCATATAAAAAAAAAAACACTTGACTACACATGCATGATTTAAAGGAAAGGGATACCACATACTTACTTATATTTAATTCAATCATTTATTCAATTAATTTATTTCGCAAGTGTGTGGGTACAAGATGTTCTATTAAAATAGTACGAGTATATAGTACATTCATCACTTAACCTAATGGCATTCATTGTTATCTATTGATATCGTAATATGAATGTTATTAATTAAAAATGTGTATAAGCCTGCAAAAGTAGGATCAAGAGAAACTGACGTGTTTAAATTTAAGATCCTTTGTAACCTTTATCCATACACAATAAAGACACATTGCTAATTTTAACCAACGAAAAAGTTAGAGCTCACAATTCGTATTAAAAATGTTTGCAAATAAATCGCCAGCTATAAAATAAAAGCAAACAGCTAAAATCACATCAAATCAACGATAAGACAAAATGTATTTGGATATCAGTAAAGTTGTTCAGTTTCTCAAACACTTCGAACCCTCTCTTAGTCTATGGGCGGGGGACAGAATGTGTCCCAAACCGAATATGACGGTAGGCAGTTTTTTACTCACTTGCCAGTAGAGTGGCAACACCTTAGTAGATCTATTGGGACATATTTTTTTTACAATTTGAAATCAGATAAAAAAATGTTTTGAGGGATTCATTGACTTAACTATTATTTTAGTTGCTGTGTTATACACTTTTTAATTTATTTTATTCTTTAATATTGTATTCATATGACAAAGCAAATAAGAATATTTTAGTCACAATTCAAACTATTAAAAACAAAATAAAACGTATCTACATTAATTCTGAAAGTTGCATACTCAACCACATTTTATTTTCGCCGACAAAAAGATACACCTGTCTCTACAAACATTAACGGGGCGAATCAATCAATCGCTGGGAGCGATTACCGCCGATACTAACTGCGGTTAAATCCACCTAACTTTTACTGGTTAACGACTTAATTGGCCGAGCGGCGATTAAGAGCAGATCATGCATGCTGATGTTTGGTTTTACCCGGCTTTTTTGCTTTTTTAAAACGGAAAATGCGCTGAATCTTTGGATTTGGAACGCTGGTATTGTGGGTTGAATGATTTTTTTTTGATAATTTTGTACTTGATGTACAAGAGTTCGTTTAAAAAAAATGATATACGTTTAAAAAAAAGTTAAATTACACAGTATCACAAACTTAATATTACTTTTTTTAAACTAGATCTAAAATTTTCTTAGCCGTGAGTTTCAAAAAAAAAATTGTGTACTTGTTAGATGAATTTGCAACGTGTTAGTACCAAGTGTGAAAATACAATGTTGTATTTACAACGTCATAATACATGTTCATTTATGTAAAAGATGTTAATGCAAACTTAGCTGCGATGTGAAAATATTTGCACTACAGAAGTCGTTTGCCAGCAAAAGGCTAGCCTTATGATTTTAGCACGGTCAAATAGGTCTAGAATTGTAGATAGACTGAACATTAAATGGTAGAACAAAGAAGTGTGAATTAACGGTTACTGTACATGCAATTCACTGCTGTTTAGTATAATGCAGTATAAGCGATTTGTATGTATTTTTGTTCCAGGGCTGTGGAGACACAAGGTCAAATATCGAGTGTTGGTTCACAGAAAGAAACTATTTCACAATAAATATGAACCAAATGAGTTTAATTGGAATTGCAACATAAAAGAGTGCGTAGCCCATTCTGTGCCATTTAACTAATAAAACGTCTTTTGTTCCTATGGCGATTTGAACTGAATCAAGTTGATGCTATGAAGACGGTTAGGAATTTCCATCTTGTAAGTAACCTTAAAAAATATTGATAAATGATATGACATTAAAAATAAAACTATGTAAATATGAAAATGATACTAAAATAATTTTCAAAATTTATAGCGCTTAGTACTTTTTAAAAACAGGTGGTATTTAATTGAGATACGAGTGTGTCTCGATAGCAGTAGTAAGTATCGATCATCGGCAGTCTATTTTCCCAACACTATTTATTTTAGCAGTTATCCTTTGATAGGTGTGAAGTTTTTACGACAACGTGTTGCAATTATGGTAATATTTGCCATCAAAGTGCCGCCGCATCTTGGAAGCCACATCTATTTGTTTCGATTAGCATATAAAAAAATAACATCTGTTAGTAACTAGTTTCTAAATTGGCAGAACAAGTAAATACGTATGGTCATAAGAAGTCGTTTGTTACAAAGTTTTGTCATGATGCAGTATTAATAATTGTTAAGATAGAATTAACAATATATTTTTTCCAAATATTTCATAATTTTATACGTAATTCTTCACTGCAAGAATCTTTCTTGTCATACTGCAACTGTTTTGGTGCCGGATGACTTATTAGGATTGATAGATTTTATGTCTTTGTAATTCATATTTCTTTCTTACTGATGCGAAATAAAGAAAAGCAATGTAGTATCTTTTTGAGTGGTTGTAGTGTCCTATACGGGCACTTTAAGCAGTAGTAGTTGATGAGGATGAGTTTTCTCACGGATACAATTGCAGGTAAATCGCAAAGCGTTTTTTTGTGAAGCAACAACAAGTTAAGGTTGAACAGGAGAATTATTTCGCTTCGAATTTCCACTAAACGACGCCAGCGCAGGAACCCAAATCCATCCAACTGTAGCTACTTGAAAAAAGAGCTGGAAGTCACAACGTGACACAGAGAATGCACCTGGATATAAAACACTGTGTGTGTTTTGTTGGTGTCAGTGACGACTTCCAGCTCTAGTTTTTTCAAGTGATAACAAATGGATGTATTTGGGTTCTTGCGCTGGTGTCGTTTAGTGGAAATTCAAAGCAAAATAATAGTAAGCAAAGTAACGCTTGATTCCATCATCTATACAATTTAAGGTATTAGGTCCTTCCTTTTTATCCGTCTAAACGCCGTAATCATGGCCACCCTACCCTCCCCCGTGTGGGAGCGCATATTTCGGGCGATGTCAATCGGGATGAGTTATCGGTACAGTAACTATCCGTCGACTACTTGTTTATTTCAGTTCCATAAACTGACACTTTGACTTCTTTAGTTTTATTCACTACAATGTTTGTTGTGACTTTGTCGAGTTTAGTCTATGGTTGCCGTCAATCAAATAAGAAGGCTTAGTTATACGTTTCGGATTTGTTGTTACTGTCATCGGCCTATTTGGTTGTTATCTGAAATCATAAGGTTTGTTTTGAATTCTCTATTTTTTTTTCTCGGTTTTTTGCGGTATATTTTAGCGGTTATGTTGTAGCAAAGATCTGTGTCATAGCATAGTGACGGAACGCCTGTGGGGTGAGCATGAACAACTATCGTAACGTATTCGTAGCGTTTACCCATAGTTAACTTGTCAATTTGTGTGGGGAAACTGTCAGTTTTTGACGTTCGGACGACACGGATACGTTACGATAATGTTCGTGCTCACGCGCACCGTAACACAGGAATAGACCGTCAGCTGTCACTGTCAATCCCAACCAATTCCAGAAACCGTGCCGTTGATTCAGAACTAAAATATCGATATCAATATGAAACCTCCGGGAACGAATAAATCTCTGCCTAAACTTTCAGCCTAATTAGCATAATATCCAATGATCCAGCTAGAATTATAATAGGCTGGCATGATCTATACGAATCGCGATCGATAAATTAGCTATGAAACGTCGCGAGCGCATCACATGACACAGAAATAGATTGGACAGGGATCGATGCATCATACGAACTGTCACCTGTTCGTGTGTCTGTCTTTAATAATTATTGTGTATGATTATTTTTGTATGGACTTTGGATATCGACCGTGTTACGATCAGAGAGAGCATACAGGGTTGTGATTCATGAAGAGACTGAAAGGATGTTACTGATAGCCCTGTATTGTTATTTAAAAAAAAACATCGTTAATGACTGAATATGAGCCAAGTTTCATATGCCCAGGTTCTGTATTTTGTTGTGTATGATAAGTCGATAAGGCCTAGCTTTCGTTATTAATTCTCGATTAAGTATTGTATACTTTTTAATCAATATCCAAGTATTTAAGCCCAATCTCATATATATAATACTGCCTCGTTGGTGTAGTGGCAAAGTTTCTGCCTTACATCCGAGAGGTCCTGGGTTCGAATCCCAGGTCGAGCCAAAATTGTTTCTGAGATTTTCTGTCATGAATTTCTCAAAAACAGCTCGGAGTCGGGAAGTTGGCGGTGTTACACCCCCGTGCCTCGGAAAGCACGTTAAGCCGTTGGTCCTGCGCCTGATTGTCGTCTCACCGAACTTTGTGATGGAACAGTGAGTGCACCTGTGTATTGCGCTCACACTTGTGCACTATAATATCTCCTGCGTAGTTGGCTGATCTCTGATGAGATTGGCCGCCGTGGTCGAAATCGGCCAGGAGGACTATTATTATTATATAGAGGTATAATAAGACGTCTGATGGTAAGTAATAAGTTACCATCCGACGTCTTATCATGTATGTATCTAAGAAACATGTCACTCTAGAAACAAGCTATTCACATTTATTGAAAAAGAATTACAAAATCATAAATTGTTCAAATTACATATTTATTTCAATCTTACGTGCTTGTCCCATAATATGGAATTGCCGTAAAAGCTGCCTTTATCAGTACTCGTACTAACTAAATCACCTAGATTCCTTCGCCTAGGCTATAGTAATCAGCACTTTGCAATATGTTTTGGAATTCTAGCCATCCATTCCTTTGGATTTTCTTCAACATTTCAGACACACTCACAGCGATGTCGATATGTTTTTATATGCGAATGTAATTTTGACTGCTTGCCAACTCTGAATGTCACATCTCATACAAAGTTAAGCTTTATTATTGGCCGAATTTATTATTGCTATGGCTTTTTGGTTGAGGTTTTGTAATCAATGAGTTATTGAATCAGCACGGGGTTCGATGTTTGGGTCGGTCTAAGGCTCAGGCTACATCTGCGACTTTGACGCCGCGCCTCGCTTTTGACAGCGGGTCATCCAATCGCCGTGCTTCAGCCGAGTTGCGCTAATAGTATGCCGCGGGTGTGGCCTGAGCCTAAATGACAAGCCGTTATCAACCATGGTAGAATAATTTATAAGTGGTCAGCTTTCATAATGCAAACTTCAGATATTATAACTACAGACCTAGCCAGGAATTTAACTATGTAGTTTCCATGGAAAAGTCTGTTGCGTTGCTGATGAAAGGTGGCAGTGCTGCTACTGAGCGAAAACAACAACGCAAAATTATGTTTCATTTTATTTTCTTACTTATTTTTAAATTTGCTGAAATTCAGAGAAGGTTATAATTAAGATTTTGTTATTTTTTTGTATTATTATCCTGTTCAATAACCGATTTCATACTCATCGATTCACATCTGTTGAAATCGCTGTCGGCGCCGCTGAAAAAAATAACAAGAACTGAAACTTCCTTCCCTTTCCTTGGCATATGTCTATCCTCTTCTAACCAAACATGTGTTCTCCGGCTGCGATCGGAGTTTTTAATAATGTTTATCGAGCACTTTATGATTGTTACGTAGAATCGATGATCTGAAATTATCAATATTGGTTCAGTTCTGATAAAATTATTTATCTGATGTATGCGATGTGTGTTTGAATTAAGTTATAAATAAATAGTTATACAACAACATCACATACATTGATCTGACTCCTTGGTAAATAGAATAAGCACCAGTGTACACAGATATCAGAATCAACAGTGGTGTTATAAATTACGAATTGGTGTTACAAGTAAACTTAAATGAATACATATAACACCCCGACCAGTATAAATAGACATGTTCATGCACACAAATGTTTGTACAGTGCGGGGATCGAATCCGCGACCTCTTGGTTAATATTCAACTTCTTAATCATAACACCAAAGTGGCCGTCATTTCAATCTCAAATTTCTTATCGAAGAGCTGTTAAGAATAACACAAGTGTCTTTATTAAAAAAACCATTCATATCTATGAAAGGAAACAGTTGTGAAATACAAGTCAAAGAAATATAATCTGTTTATTTCTATAGCTACGTCGAATGAATCACTAAGTGTTCAATAAACATTAGTTTTTGACACGTCCAGCATTTTTTATTAGTACTTTATGCGATAAAGTATCAATAGATCATATTCTAGGAATGAATTTAAAGTGTAAACAAAAAAATGTTTGCATGTAACCTGATTGGAGTCACAGTATAAAAAGATTCAGTATACTCAGTCTTATGGATGTAGGAACTAGCACTAATACACTATACAGTATACAGTAATACTTATTTAGTTTATCTAAAGTTGACCTATCTATTTGCAAAAATTAAGCCATCTGTTCTTAGTTCTATAATTAGATGTTTGAAATCAAAATCTTAATGTCAAACTAGTAGTCAACTTAATTAGTGATCCAAATAAATATCAATACCTCAGTTCTCCTTCAGTTGAGGTGAGGCCTGTTGTGCCCGGCAGTGGGACGTGTAAAGGCTGATAAGATGAGATGATAGATGACCTTAATGGTTTATAGAATACACTAGCGGGTTTTGAAAACTTACAAGTATATCTATTTATTGTGGAAGTAATGTCAAAATCAATCCATCTGTATTCTTTCTATGCAAAACCTACAATCTTCATAAATGATTCTTAATTTTGTCACAAAAAACTACTGCCACACCCACGGAGTAACCCTACTGCATCCATTTTATACTCTGGCCAAAGCTTCCTATCAACCGATTGGAAGTATTGGCATTTTTCTCACGGTGCACTGCGTCTGTAATAGGACTCTATGGCGTTAGGTTACGGAGCAATTTCGATTGCCTAATTATAGACGACCGATGGGTAAGGTCATAAGCGGTAGCGAGTGAGCTATTTTAAGTAAGTAAGTAACGGAGATTTGGTAAGACTGTTTTTGAGATATAAAATCAGAATATTTTTACATGACGATTTCGTCAACAAAAACATCCAAATTGAGATGCATAAGCGGCGTATAGTAGTCGATATTCTTTATTCTAATTTATTATCTTTATAATTCCTAACCAATCGCAAGACTTTCACTACTAAACCATGATTGACTAAAGCATAGCACCATTAACTGTTTAACATCACAATCACCAGTCTTCACATTAAGTTTAAAAATTACACAATGTTTTGAAACATCATTTGTATTACTTACTGTTGTGAAGAAAATAAAATACTTTATTATTACTAACACGGTTTCTTCGTTTTTAGTAAGTTTCTTCGGTAAGTTTCACAAATTAAACTTTCTGCATTTTTATGTTGTTGATCGATAGTTAATGCCTTCAAAATTGAGCCTGCTTATTGTGCCGATGAAGCAATGAAGCTTATATACTTGATTGATTCACTTTGAATATTTCGAATCAGTTTTGCGTTTCTAGCCCGCAAATAACTGAACTTGTTACCAGCTTATAACTTACACCACCGGGTGTAAGGTACTCAGTATTGTAAACAATTACATCTCGGTATCAATTAATAGTGTATTGTTACTTCCAACCGTCGGATGTAGCACCTTAGCCTTGGAGGAAGGTACTATAACCTAAGGTTAAGTTAACCTTGCCAAAATGTAGCAGAGGGCAACTGAAGCTTGTAAGTTAATAGCCATTACTAACTACAACTTCATACCATCGATAGTTGGCACAATTGGCTAGATGACACAACATGACGTTTACATACTTTTTATTATCTGTCAAAACGGTCTGCCTCCATAGAATTTGTATGGGAATACATGAACGTGACGTCACGGTCATGTATCAGAAATTTCTATAGCTTTTTGGAAATATATTGGTTGTATTAACTTCATAGTGGCTATGTTTTTTAAACGCCATGGTCTTGAAAATATATAAGATAGGTGTCATCATGCCAATTTGAAACTAAGAAGATAAAGCTGAAAAAGATAATTATTTTGACTACTTACACTATAACAGTGGTATTACAAATAAACTTAAATAAATACATATAACACCGAGACCAGTACAAACAGACATGTTCATGCACACAAATGTCTGTACAGTGCCGGGATCGAGCCTGCGATCTCTTGGTTAATAGTCAACTTCTTTACCATTACACCAAAGTGGTCGTCATAATAGAGTGAAGAATGAGTAGGAACTTTCATTACCTAAAGCACTTATTATACTTAGCTCTAGAAACTATGATCATGATCCATCACGCGAACTAATGAGTGCATTATCAGTATGTTTCCCATAGTTAGCATCCTGTCTGAGACACATTTTACTTATTGATCCGACGTCCGGTGCGCAGGAGTCGAGTTGCGCACGAGATCGACAATAGCAAACGCATTGGACGCTGCTGTATACAGGGTTAGAAAAAAACTAAGTATTTCATAATTCTAATTTTATTTTTATTTAAAACTTTATTGCACAATAATTTACAAAGGGTGGACTTAATGCTAAAAGCATTTTCTGCCAGTCAACCACAAGGTCATGCAGAAAAAAGGCAATAGGTGCAGTGAAAATTAAATGATTAAAGTTTTAATTCAACTTGACTAATTTAAATTTCATTATAAGAAGAGATATAGTAAGTAAAGATTAAAGTAAAGAAGTATAAATAAATGTTATTTATTGATAATAATTTATTTATTTATTCAGTCATCTAAGGACGACATATTAATTAGATTACATTTGACTGCCTCGTTGGTGTAGTGGTAAAGTTTCTGCCTTACTTGAATCCCAGGTCGAGCCAAAATTGTTTCTGAGATTTTCTGACATGGATTTCTCAAAAACAGCTCGGAGTCAGGAAGTTGACGGTGTTACACCCCCGTGCCTCGGAAAGCACGTTAAGCCGTTGGTCCTGCGCCTGATCTCCCTCCGGTCATGTCGGATTGCCGTCTGACCGAATTTTGAGAGCGATGGAACAGTGAGTGCACTTGTGCACTATAATATCTCCTGCGTAGTTGGCTGATCTCTGTTGAGACTGGCCGCCGTGGTCGAAATCGGCCAGGAGAACTATTATTAGATTACATTTACAACATACATATAGTTAATTATTATTTATTTATTTACGTACTGGTACTGTAACTACCATACGAGTACCACCTACTGACCATCATGCTGAAGGTTCTCAATTTTGAATAAATGGGTAAAGGAAAGCTATGTTTTCACATCACATTCTAACTTTTTAAGTGACCAGTAAATGGGACGGTACGTACCTATATTTATTTAACCAAGGCCATTAAAAAAGTTTATTATTTTAAAATGCATACTTTCGTACCAATTTGATTAGAAAAAGCGTTAGGAAAGTAATGGTCATTTCTCGGCAAAAATATTTTAAAATTTTAATATTTTAATGATTGAATCTTCCAATGCAGGAATTTTCGCAAAGCGTTTACTTAAGTAAAAATGATTTATTTGTAATAAGTAGATTTAAGGCTTTCTTTCTTACCCCCTGTATATCCATGGTGTCACTCAAGGTGATGTCATGGTAATGGGAGTACATCGGCCTGCCGAGTCTCACGGCTTATCTGACCGTTATTAGCCATCGACTATTTTTGCCTACGTGTTATAGCCTGAATTGATCAATTCCACTAGGGACTTTTAGTATTACTTAGAAGTGTTTGGTAAAAAATAATCCTTTGTTGAGTATGTTTTGACTATACCAAATTGTAAAGACCAAATGGAAACGGAACTCTTATTTACTTAGAGCAGCTAATCTTTAAACGAATGTCAGTACACTTATGACTTTGATTTGTTCTGTACTTCAGGTTAAGAAACGTATGTGTGACGATTTTTTTTAATAATGAACTTGCCTATACTTTTGTGAATAAGCTTTATAAATTTAATTCTTATTTACTAATTCTATCAGAGGAGACATATAAATGGCCCCCTTTTTATATAAACTATTATTTAATATCTTTCTAGCTGTAAGTCTTCCAAAAATGCAAAATAAAATATAATAATAAGACCAAATACCAATTTTGTTATGACCAAAATTGTTAA
This sequence comes from Pyrausta despicata, assembly GCA_963921415.1. Classification (NCBI taxonomy): domain Eukaryota; kingdom Metazoa; phylum Arthropoda; class Insecta; order Lepidoptera; family Crambidae; genus Pyrausta; species Pyrausta despicata. Next base: position 1,737,493 of record OY992865.1, read on the forward strand.
GATCAAATACCAAATGGAAAACTAAAAATATATGACAGTGTTTCAATCAATGGCTGCGGCGAAATCGCTTACAATTGCGAGTTGCAGCCACAGTAGGTATCCTCAATTGTAACCTGGGCCTGACACTGGTAATTAACCTTCTTAAAATGTACTATTTTGTCATGAAGTCATATTCTTGAAAACTTTGAAACAATAGACATTGGAAACTTTAAACTTAAACTAATTTGTGTCATCACAATATATACTTTAGTATCTACCATCCAACAACACCTTTTTTTTTTAAACTAGCGGACCCGGCAGACGTTGCCCTTTGTATTTTTTAGTTTTTTTTTAACGTGTAAACCTTCTTTGTACTTCCACGAATATTTTGAGACTCAAATTATTCAAATCGTTTCAGCCGTTCTCGAGTTTTAGCGAGACTAACGAACAACAATTCTTTTTTATATATAAAAATATAAGATTTACAATCATTGTCTATTGATAAATACATTATCAGCTGCGGAAGCCATCAGTATTAGATTTAGTATAAACTTCCAACATATGTTGGAACCATTACATCACTATAATTGAGAGAGCCGAGTGACAGATGTATGATTCGGATATTATCTTGAGCCAAAATAAATTAATATTAAAACGGCTTATCTACTGAAAATATTTTATTTTAAAGAGAATCGAAACTAATAACTGTCAACATATTTGTCAAGGTAAATGCACCTGATTTCGGTACTGCAAAGACTTAAGTAAAAAAAAAACAGGTTCGTGCCAAATAGATATAACTAAGTATAAAAATTACAAATAAGCTTACTCTTATAATAAAAAAATACGTTGAGATAGTAGTAGACGTAAAGGAAGTTACGAAAAGTGTGACATTTTGTTGATATCAATAAACTAATAAGAAATTCTTGTCATTAAACGCAAGTAATTTATTCATTACTTCGTTAGTATTTGGTCACTAATTTTAATTGTATCACAACCATTGATCCATGCAAACACTACATGTAATTTAAATACCAAATGAAAGTTTAAAAAAGCATGATTTATTTTTGAACTAAACCGACACCTTTTAACACCTAGAAGACACTAGCACCTGTCCAATAATAATTAATTATCAACTCATTAAGTCAGTATGGATTAGCCTTTATCTAAAGCTAATAAAAATTACCACAGTATCTTGAAAGGCCCTTTGAAAAATTGCAATTTTGTTACAATTTGTACTAGGCAAATACTTCAACTTTTTTACTTCGTTTTTTGATAACCGTTTTTATCATTTTACTAGCGGACTCCATATACGTGGTTCTACTAGTTCATTTAAAAGAAAATGTAATTACTTTAAGAAATATCATAGAAAATGTAATTACTTTAAGAAATATCATAAAAAAAGAACTGGTCAAATTGGTCCAGGCATTCTTGGGTTATGCGCTTACCAACACATTTTGTGTAAGATCTATACAGAAATTCTGTTTTAATAACTATATATTTATACACATTATAGTTGAGAAAATAAAACGATAGAGTTTATACCTAACTAATCAGTAATTTCAGTGATTTCTGACTTAAAAAAGTGTGGGTGACATTATGCTTGACAACAGTTAATCTTAATATAATGTACTTACATATTAGCTGAGTATAAGAAACATAATTCCCATACATTACTGAGCTCATACATAAACCAATAAAATCCCACGTTGATTCTATACTCAATACAATTCTAATAGCTTGTGTTTTGTAGCGATTAGCGATTCTGACTTAACCATTTTCAACGGTATTAATTACATGTCTTTTTTTTTTAAATAATACTGTTCGTATCGAATAACACTTATTAGTTCAAAATTGTTTTATCTGCTCCAAAAGTAGCGAGATAAGGTAAAAGCACCAATTATCATCTGTATTGTATCATTAATCAGTGTCCCAATAACCGTGTTATTGACACTTTTGATAATGCTGTTTCTGACATTTACTTATTACATGATAGAAGAACTGTTTTAAAACGGCGGTAAAATGCAAGATATATAAAAACGCTCCATAGTAATGCAGGTGCAGTCAGTATTTTATCACTTTGTAAAAACTGGACGTGCACTATCGCAAATAACTCATATGTATTTATGTGACTTCAAAATATCGTATCACATTACTTTTCAGTTAAACATAAAAGTATAAGAACCGGCATTCGCATTTCATTCTCTATTTTGAGATGCGATTTACAAAAAAAGCTACAATAAGGTTGCATTACTTTTGAAGATAAGCGTAGGAAGTTGAAATGTGTCGTTACAAAAGTTTTAGGGGGTCAACGACCTCAGTGGCGCCATCTGTTCGAGTGAAGTCACACTTTCTTATCAATTAGATGTTACGACACCGCGACCAAAATAATTTGGTTACCCGAATTATAACATTTTTTTACTATTTTACTAGTATTTTGTTTGTTGGTTGATAAGATTTTTAACGTAGAAAACGGAAAGAAAGGCTATGAAAAATAACTAAATGACTAAGCGGATAGTGTCCTAAACGTTCTACCGACATGTCTTTATTTGTATGGCGAAAATATCTAAAACATTATCCTATATCGCATCCATCTGTTTATTTTTGTTTTGCTTCTGTTAATTAATTATCTTACAATGTATATTTTATGAAAGTCTCAAACAAACAATTTATTTTTCACCATTTCTTATAAGATAAAATTTAGTAACTGAAATGTATCAAAACTTTATGTAACATATTAGCTCTTCAATCATGAGCAAAATTATAATCCGAACGACCAGCTAACACATTTATTTGTCAGTAAATCTAACTTTTTCTTCAAAAATGATAAAACAACCTTTAGACGTACCTATGATTTTTCATCTGATGCAGTGAGATATCATAATGATAATAAGTACAAGCCATAGCAAAAAGCAAAATACAAAGGAAATATATTTTTGGCGGTGATGATGAATGATTTTATTATTTTAACATTTATGGAATTCATTACAACTGGCTAACATACAGTGTTAGATCTCGATTCTTTAAGATATAATAGTTTCAATCAATAAAATGTTTTCATTACACCACAGTATTTGCGACTCCTGTTCACCTTCATCTATTTATTTTGTTCGATAACAATTATTTAATTTAACTCACTGATCTTAAACAAATATTCTCAAATCACTTAATGATTGCAATTTAACTGAGATTTTTCCATAAATATGTTGAACCGCGCAAAGAATCCGCGGGGCCGGCGGTTCCATCGGAATTAGGGTAAACGCACCGATAATTGACACTGATCAATCGGTGCGGATTGTTTGTTCGATCCGGCCCCATCTCCGCTCCGCCGCGACAAAACGAACGGATTTCTTGCCAATTAAACTGGTACACTGAACACTAATTGGTCACGTGAATTGATTCATTAGTCACTACAAGATGTGTATTCGCGATTTAGTGCAGCTATCTAATGAAGGATGAGAGTATTTCTGTTCAAATAGCGCTTGAAAGTGATCAGTAAAATGACACTTGCCGTCTTTCTATGCCTGAGATGAAAGACAAAATTATGGAACTGAAGATTTAGTTCTATTTGTTCATATCCAGATAACGATGAATAATCGAGAAAACTAATCTGAGTCGATGTTTAAAATCATATTCATATTCTTTTATTTGCCAACTAAGTGTTAAATAACAGAATTGATATTTTATTACTTTTAGTGTTAACTTTAAATTTTTGTATCTTTTGTTTGTTTAATCACAACTTCCGATTTTAAGTTTAATCCTACACCATTAAAGCATTTTTACATAAATCTAGTAAGATATCATTTGAGAGAATCCATTATCTTATTAGACGAGTTTTTTGACAAGACTCATGAGATTCTAATTGGAATTATAAAAGATCACAACTCAATAAATGATAAGTGACCAGTCTTTCTTGAGCGCAAAATGTCACACTTTTCCTACGATTAATTCACAAATAAGCAAACTAAACTGTCAAATAAATGAAAAACACTTACTTTTATCAGAAGATAGAAGTTCTGGTACAATCACAGTAATTTTTCATCAAAGTCCACAAACACTAAGTCAAAAATTCTTCACAGAACTGATCAAGTCTTCGGAGTTTAATTGTTCAATGCACAGCGTCCAAAAAAATATATGTAAAAAACGTTTTTTTCCAAAAACCCAAACACAGTCAGCTACGCCCAGAAATAATCTTTCGAGTCCGTGCGAAAACAAAACAAAAACATGACACAAAGTACACAAAACAAGTTCACAGATCGGTCATCGATTTTTGGCGGATAAAAAAAAATATTCACAATAACTATCGAGAGTTCACTTTCCACAATCGATTATCGGATCGGATTCGATTAGTTATTATTACGTAAGGTGATCCTCGAGCGGAGCGCGTGGTCGCGAGCGCGCGTTGTGACCGCGACACCCGACTGCAGTGCGATCCTTCGGACGAAACCCCACCAACACTACGCGCATCTGAGGCTCACTCCTTGGCGCGGCCCCGCCCAGTGGGACGCTACTCGGCAGCTAAGATGACCGTCTCCCTCCTTGTCTCGCTCGCACCAAACAAATCACGCCGTCCCGCTCCCCCGCGGCGACAGTGGGGCGCGCCAATGGGATCGGTTCGGATCGAGTCGAGACGATGAATCGAGATGTGTACTTAGGTATCACTGCACAAGTCCTTTTGTTGTAGTCGATAATAGGATGCGCTTTTTTTGCGGCGCGATCGACTGCCCGCTTCTTGAGCGGTGGCCTCCGTTTATTTGTTTACATTCACAAACAAGCGCTTGTAAACGACACGCTTACGGTTTTTTGCTGTATTTTTTTAATTTGCATATTATTTTTTACTGTTGCACCTGTCCTGTTATGCACTTATTATGCCGATAACTGGCTATTTTACCCTGCAAATTTGAATCCTTCATCAACCTAAAAATTAAAAAAAAACTAAAAAATTAAAAAAAAAACGCATAAAATAATAAGAAATTGCATCTCCCGCCCACATCACCTTGAAATGATCGAACTTGCACAAACTCAAAGGCAAGAAAGACGTGGGGTGATCGCTCGCAGGGGTGGCTGAACCGTGGGGCGCTCAGATGTAGGTCAGTTTTTGTTTCGCGCCACCCGAAATTCGGTTACTGGGTTTGCTCGTGATGTCTACTGAGTAGTGCCCATGATTTTAGCTCGTACTGCAGTTTTTTGTATATAAATAAATAAAAAACTAGTAGAAAACATTAAAAAACGTATTCAATAAAAACAAACACACTGACACTATGTTACTTTACAGTATCTAGTTTGGTTTTACTGAAATGAATTTCCTGTAAATTGATTTCAGTATGTAACATATATATCAGTAAAACTATTATTGCTATCAGGTACTTTTCTATGTTTGATTATCTACTTGACAAAGTGTATCATTAAAACCGACTCTAAGCTTCATAATTCAAACTCATTCCCCACTAACTCACTATTCCACAATCACTTTACAATCTTCTAAAAGTGCAACATCACCCGATTTCACGGAGAAAAATCGTCCGTCCATTTTCACAGTTTCAGTTCAACTCCACCCATCAACAGATGGCGCTGTGAGTCGCTTTCCCCGATTTTCCGCACATTTTCCGAGTTAGAACTGAGAAAGGTTCTAAAATGTGGTTCGAATTTCAATTGTGGTTCGTGTTTTGAGACGATGGACGAAGATATGATATAGAGGGACCTTACAAATTCAACTTTTGTTTCCGAGTTGTGATGGTTGTTGATATTTTAGGTGATTATGTTCGAAATTATCATTTTGGGTAAAGCTTTCGATGGACGAGAATTAGTGCAGACGAATAATACATATATTCGATGCTTTTGGCTAAATAAAGTTTCTAAATGACCAAAAGTACCAAACATTTAAGATTGTTGAATTCACGTGTGTTTCTTCATAAAGTTTAAGATAAGAACCTTCTGATTATGCACCTGCAGTACCTACCTGTTAAAACACGGGCAAGCTTGAAATCTTTAACTTAAATCCATTTCTCTTTTCATACCTTTACTCACCACGACCGAAACCCGCACCCGTAAAATGCATAATTATTACCAAACTCATGATCCCAACCAGAAATTAGGACCCGACCGCAAGATTTATAAAAAGAAGTATGGTTTTTAATTCAAACCCTAAAATTGCCGTGGGCAAATAGTGCAAGAGACACAGTGATTGCGCGGGAGTCGATCGTGCGAACGCAATTACACGCGCGCCTTTTGTGCGCCAAGTTATGGGAGGGTTGAGTTGATTTAAAAGAAAAAGTAACAGTAAAAGTCCTCTTAGCCGATTTCGACCACGGCGGCCAATCTCAACAGATATCAGCCAACTACGCAGGAGATATTATAGTGCACAAGTGGGAGCGCAATACACAGGTGCACTCATTGTTCCATCACTCTCCAAGTTCAGTGAGACGGCAATCCGACATGAACGGAGAGAGACCAACGGCTTAACGTGCTTTTCGAGGCACGGGAGTGTAACACCGCCAACTTCCCGACTCCGAGTTGTCTTTGCCACTACACCAACGAGGCAATCGAAGAAAAATAGTAGGTACTGGACTGGCCAATGGCTATAGCAATTGCTTAAAAAAGGAACTACATGATTTAAAAAAAAAAGTTGCCAGTAACACATGGTTACGCTCTAATAAAAAATGATAATGTATTTAATTGTTTTTAAATATTAATTTACTATTAGACATACATAATTAGAAAATTATTATAGATGTAAAAGAGCAGGGCTTCCTGGCATAAGTTATTAAGCTTACATGGAATCCCTATTGAATAATGTTATCAATATGTAACTAATTAATGAAATAAACATAATTTTTATTATTTCTAATCGCCATAAGTAAAATATTGCAATTGCTTCACTTTACGAGTATGCTTAGATCCAGAATCTATGTAATAGGTGTTATTTTACTCGTATTAAAATAGTGAAAAGTAAGTAACATTAAATAGTTGTTCTTGAAAAATCGTTTTTAGTGATAGCTCCTCGTTTAAAGGCATCGTTCAATTAGATTCGGTTAATCAGATTAAAAAATAAACTAATACCTTTTGGTAGGATGTTTCTGTCTTATTTCAAGTTTCCGAGAAGTGTATTAACACTGTTCGATTGCAGTGATAAAAAACTGAAATACTTACAAAACTCATTATGACTAAAGCTGAAAAAGAGGATTATTTTGCTTTACTTTCCACTAAACGACGTCAGCGCAGGAACCCAAAAACATCCAACTAGAGCTGGAAGTCGCTGGACTTACTTCTGGACTGAGACTTCAGTTACGAGTACTTAGTCTGTCGAAGCGACAACATCTCCTGAGGATGCGACATGTAGGTAGTAGCGAAACGCGTTAAGTGTTTTGTTGGTGTCAGTGTGTTGATTACAGGTGCATCTTCTGTGTCACGTTGTGAGTTGTATTGTTAGTCCTGCTACTTCCAGCTCTAGTTTCTTCAAGTGGTTGCAGTTGGATGTATTTGGATTCCTGCGTTGGCGTCGTTTAGTGGAAATTAAAGCAAAATAAATCCTTTTTTTCAGCTTCATTATTAAATAATTTTGGACATACAATTTCCCTCCTGAACGTCAATAATTGATATATAGGTACTTAACGTCTCTTATCTTTTTGAGGCTCAACTTATGTTTGGTAAGAATTTACCCATTTACCAAACGCCTTCAATCGCCATCTCTTTTGCAATAGACAGTGGTAAATTACTCCATGCTCTGTTGGCAAATTTTAATATCTGAATGGCGTTCTGCCATTGAGTAATACTATATTTATGTTTTCTTCATTCGCAATTTTTGAGACGATTGTATAGAAAACTTACGTTTGATAGGTATTGCAATTGTTGTAATTATTTTTGTAACTGGAGCGATCGTTGCGTAACTATTAATATTAGAAGAAGGCAATTTGAAATGATATTTGAATACTTTTGTTTTTTCTTAGGCGTTTTTAATAATACATTGATCTGACTCCGTGGTAGGTCGATTGAGCACTTGTGTTACAGATATTAGAATTAACAGTGGTATTAAAAATAAACTTAAATAAATACATATAACACCCAGACCAGTACAAACAGACATGTTAATGCACAAAAATGTTTGAACAGTGCGGGGATCGAACCCGCGACCTCTTAGATAATAGTCAACTTCTTGACCATTACACCAAAGTGGTCGCCATAATATTTAAGCAATATGATTTTTCGTTCAATCTAATTAGTCGATAATAATATTGACCGTGCATTTTCAACCGAAAAATCAATCAGTGTCTTAAGAAAATATTTTTTCACCATTCTTTTCACCCCAATCATTCATTCATTAGCTAAAATACCTTCATCTCTAAACCATAGCTGTTTAATTCCAATCTTGCATCAACTTCCAGTGTCCCCAATTCCTTCCTTAATTAATTCTATTGAAAAGAATTAAAAAAAGAAAGAATTGGAAACCCTTTCCGACGGAACTCGCGTTTTTTGCTAATTAACTCTTATAGAATTTTTCATAACTGGAAAAAGAAAAGCTAATAAATCATTTGGAAATTAATAATTAATAACAGTCGAGGCGACGGGCCGAATCAAACGTAAATATTCGAAGAAGTATTTGCATAAGGGGGTGTTCGGAACCCTTTTTCGTATTTTTTACACTTTCACTTTTCGATTTTTACCGACGTAAGATTTGAGGGGATCGGTCTTTTGAAATTGTAGGCAGATGAGATGACTTTTACAGTCAAAGAAATTCAAGGCATTGATAATGTTAGTATGTGCGGGCCACTAAAATAGAAGAATAGCTTTTTAAATACCACCACCAGACCACTGATACGAACCTAGCGAATCTCATCTACATTCCTGAGGCATACTGCAAAAGAGTGGAACTCACTACCTGCGTCAGTGTTTCCCTGCAATTACAACCTAGGTATTTTCAAAGCTAGAGTGAACTGGCATCTTCTAGGTGAGCTCGCTCCATCGTAGACTCAGTCTTTGCTTCGTTGGGCTTAGTCTTGGGTCAACAGCAAACCTATCCCAAAAAAAAGGTTAAAGATTCGTTTTCTAACTTATTAAAATGTAAGCCAGAATGATGTCTTAAAACTTTGTCATGGGTAAGTGAGTTATAAGATTGTTAGGTACTTACCTATACTCTTTGCAGATGATAACTTATTTCTCAACAGTAAGTAACTAATGAGAAAAAAATACCTTAGTAACTTGAGTGATTTGACACTAACTACTGGTTATCAGGTCTATTTTGCGCTAACCAGGCCTAAGTGTTAAAATGCAACGCGAAAGTTTAAAATCATATATTGAGTGACTTGAGTTCATGTAGGTGAAAAATTTAATAAAAAACGTACACTGCAACTTAAAAAAAATGTTCACCTATTTTATTTTGTAAAAACAAAACATCTTAATAGAGTACAAAATTCAAAATTCGAATTCCGTATCGAGAGCATCCACAATACCCAATCCCTTCCAAAGACAGCGATCGAAGGGGCCGGAACAGATGTTCTTAATATCCGAGATGTTTGCATTTTTACTATTGTTCCTTTAACCCCTTCGCTGATGGTGTTTGCCTACATTATCTGTGTTGTTGTGCATTTGATGGAACAAAAAATATTTTTAAAGGACGTTTTATTTCATCAGTGCCTTTGTATTCATTGATGCGTCGGTTCATTTGTTTACTTGGTACATTGAAATTGGTCTCTGTTTTGGATTTTCAAGCTTTTTTTAGCAACGGACCTTTTTTTAAGTTATATTGCATTAAAACGACAATATACGTAACGTTGACATAACGCAATTACCTAGGCATTGCCAAAACATACATATTGACTGATATCCAAAAAATAATTTGTCGACTCGCTTTTATTAAAAAAAAAACAATATTTATTCACTCGATGTCAAATTAACCACATTTTTTTTACCAATCATGGTCAACCAAAACATGACAACCAAAACCATAAAAGCATAGGTGTGAATCATAGAAAAGAAATAGACATACTATAAAAATGTCTGCCCACTCGGGCGGCGTCTTCTGATTAGCATAAACTACGTAATAAAGTCTTCAACGCTCATAAATAATTAATGGCAGCTCGAACAGAAGCCGGTGGCTTTGATCGAGAGGTGTGGTATAAAAAAAAAACTGGTGATAAAAATATTTTCTTCTTTTGTGCGAATTGGCAAGCCTGTTGTACACTATTATTAAAAAAATACCTTAATTTGTACCTTTTTAGGTACCCGGTCGGTAGAAGAGGGTTGTTTATTTTCAAACGTCCTTACGATTTATATTTATTTGACACACTCTGAAGTCTCAGTATTTATATGATTGTTTTGGCTTTCGTCATTTAAGGTCTAACTAAGACCTCATACTATTAAGTTTTAATACACCTAAGTACCTACTACTCTCTCAGTTGTCTACGAAAACTATCGTATGACGCTTATTGAACTATTATTACTCGACACTGATGATGCCAACCATATTTATACTCCCTGCAGATTTTAAGGTATATCACACCGAGACAATCAAGGCATAAGAAAGCTAATGAGTATAAGTCAAAGATTATTCTTTCGTCTAATCGCCACAGCGTCGTATTATTTGAGAAAGTTTCCCCTTTTTTTTCTTGGCGGAAATGCTTTATGTATACCCGCTGCCATGGGGATAGCAACGGGTTAACTCACTTAAGTGGGACTTTAAAACCTTCGCGGTTTCCGAGGCGATACACTGACAGAAAAAATGTCCCACAACGTCTAAAATAAGCGTTGACGATTGTTTGTTGCTTGTGAGGCAATATTTATATAGTTACAGTTTCTATGTCAATGTTGTCAGACTAACGTTAACCTACACACAACTTGATTGTTGTCAATTTCAAGAGAAATTTACCACATTGCCGAGCGAACAAAAATAGATGTAGAATTTGTTAATGTTTAACGTTGTTCCTGAAAAAAACAAGTTAACAAAGTTAACTTCAAGAAATTAACAAAAGAATAAATTGTACTCGTACAGCAAAATCATCAAATCAACAAAGTTCATTATTGAACATTAATAGAGGCACAATATGCGCGGTATGAGGTGCGTGAGGGGGTGACGACGGCGCGGCGAAGCTTTGTCTATCGGATCGGTCATTCGTTCCCGTGACGGCTGAGTGGACGCGCGCGCGCAGTGATTTTCAGTTCATCACAAGACAAGATACATTAAAATGGAACAATTTTTAAACAATTCCGGATTAGCCCATCTTAAAGATAAGCTGTTGGGTAAGTTCACTTCTTAAACGTACTTAATATAGAAGAACCTTCTGTATTCCATTTTCAAGGTAATTGTGTTTTATAAAATTTTACTTCTTTTGTTTTACGTGAATGTAGGTATGTATAGTTTCTCATTATTTTTTTTATATTCTATACAAGCTAAATTCAGGCAGTTATTACTATACCTACAGGACTTACTTTCGCTACTAAACTTACTCTAGTTTAGTAAAACTTATTCTAGTTTAGTAAAAGTATTTTTAAGTTGTTCTAAGGCGATTTTATGAGCGTGTCACGTGAAACTGAACAATTTTCCCAAAGATAACCGTATGGAAAAAAAAATTCATATTCATATTCATATTCATTTATTTGCCAACTAAGTGTTACATACATAAAGCAGGTCTTATGCTAGACAATTTGACTTATAACTTAGTAACCCTTTCAGTTTGGGTATTGCAAAAATTATTAGTATTATTAGAGGACTATATCTTATTATTATTAGTTATCTTGTAATAATAACACAAGTATTGTATCTGTTCTCCGTACAAAATTTAGCATGTGACTATACATTTCTATGCGGGTACTGAAATAATCGTTATCCGATATACATAGGTATCGTTGGGAAAGTTGTTGAGTTTCACGATTTGTTCAATTTGTTTTTATGTGTGTAAAACCTAACCGCTTTAATTTAGTTAGGTTGATGAGGCAGGGTAAACAACTCCCTTCTCTTCCACTAAAAGAGCTGAGTTTAATTTTAACAATAACTAAGTGTCTAGGTATACGTTGTGATTATATACCCTATGTAAATTTTACCAAGCTAGAGTAAGTGCCAGACAGTAAAATCTTTAGAGTAAATGGAGCTTTTTTTTTTGTAGTTTATCAACTCTGTAATTAAATTAGGTCTTATTTTTTTGCTACTAAACTCTAGTTTAGTAAAACTTATTCTAGTTTAGTAACAGTATTTTTAAGTTGTTCTTAAGCGATTTTATGAGCGTGTCATGTGAAACTGAACAATTTTCCCAAAGATAACCATATTGAAAAAAAATATTTTTGATTCTCTATACAAAATTTAGTTCGTGACTATACATTTCTATGCGGGTACTGAAAAAATTGTTATAAGATATAAATAGGTATCATTGGGAAAGTTGTTCAGTTTCACGATTTGTTCAATTTGTTTTTATGTGTGTAAAACCTGACCGCTTTAATTTAGTTAAGTTGATGAGGCAGGGTAAACAACTCCCTTCTCTTCCACCAAAAGAGCTGAGTTTAATTCTAACAATAACTAAGTGTCTAGGTATACGTTGTGATTATATTTCCTATGTAACTTTTACCAAGCTAGAGTAAGTGCCAGACAGTAAAATCTTTAGAGTAAACGGAGCTTTTATTTTTTGTAGTTTATCAACTCTGTAATTAAATTAGGTCTTATTTTTTTGCTACTAAACTCTTGTTTAGTAAAACTTATTCTAGTTTAGTAACAGTATTTTTAAGTTGTTCTGAAGCGATTTTATGAGCGTGTCACGTGAAACTGAACAATTTTTCCCAAAGATAAATATATTGAAAAAAAAAAATCGGTCCTCCGTACAAAATTTAGTACGTGACTATAAATTTCTATGCGGGTACTGAAAAAATCGTTATCCGATATACATATGTATCATTGGGAAAGTGGTTCAGTTTCACGATTTGTTCAATTTGTTTTTATGTGTGTAAAGCATAACCGACGGAATAAAAAAACTGGTTTGATAGTAATTTCCAGTAATCCTAGATTATAAGTACTTACATATTAATTTGGTGATTCAGTGCTTAAATAAATGACATCTAATCCTTAAAATTGTTTTACTTAATATTTACGACCCTTCATGTGTTATCGAAGTTAATTTTAAATATACAGACGTGAGAAAAATAATTATTTTATATAGTTCTCTTTACTAGATTTCTGGTTCTCTATAGAGATTTCTCTTTGTAGTCAATTCCTTTAATGTTGTCAAACATAGAACTCTTTTAAAAGCAAATTACCCTTAACTATCTTGCAATGCATTTGCAGTTGTTGTTGTTAAAAAATTCTGAGAACAACAAATGCAATAATTAATTTGCAAATAACGTTAAAAGATAATTTGCTCTTTTAAAGAATTGTCCGTTTACAACATTGATGCATTGTTACAAAGACAATATGAGAGTTGTTGGACTAACAAAGTGAAGTAGAAAGTTTGTTTAAGTTTTATTGCTACAAAGACAACGCTCTGTTGTCAAAGGGACAATATGAGAGTTGTTAGACTAACAACGTGAAGGAGAAAGTTTGTTCAACTTTCATTGCTACAGAGACAACATTCAGTTGCCAAAGGGACAATATGAGAGTTGTTGGACTAACAACGTGAAGGAGGAAGTTTGTTTAAGTTTCATTGCTACAGAGACAACGCTCAGTTGTCAAAGAGACAATATGAGAGTTGTTGGACTAACAACGTGAAGGAGAAAGTTTGTTCAACTTTCATTGCTACAGAGACAACGTTCAGTTGTCAAAGGGACAAAGTAAAAGATGTAAGATTAACAACGTTAAAGAGAAGGTATGGGTGGGTTGCATTGCTACAGAGACAACGCTCAATTGTCAAAGGGACATTGTAAGTATTGTAAGATTAACTACGTTGAAGAGAACGTCTTCTAAGTTGCATTGCTACAGAGACAACGCTCAGTTGTCGAATTAACAAAGTCTGAGAGTGGGTTTGGTTACATTACATTGCTACAGAGACAAAATTAAGTTGGCTAAGTGACAAAATAAGAGTTGTTAAGTTGACCACGCAGAAGAGAAGGATAGGTTAGGTTACGTTGTTACAAAGTTAATGTTTAAACATAAAAGAGACAATGTTACACTGTGATTTTATGACAACGTTTAACATTTTCTGTAAACTATGCACTACTGACCAAGTGTAATGTTGTCAATGAATGTTGTTGATTCAGCAACAAAAATCTGACAATAAAAACGTTGGTATATTGACAGCGTTACTTAAAGGGTTGTGTGTGGTTAATGTTTTGTTGCCAAATTGACAATAATTTTCGCTCAGTGTAGAGGTTCGCTCAACGCATGCTTTCCTTTATACTGGACTTGAAATCTTCAAAGTCTGAAATCGTTGGCATCTTCGCGGGCGGCGAACGCCGAGGTCACCCGAGCCTGCACGATCGTGCCCGAACGTTCGCGGCACATTCGCCTTCGAGCACAATATATTATTATTCTCTGTATATCAAAGTCTGTATATCCCAGGTCGAGCCAAACATATTTCTGAGATTTTCTGTCATGAATTTCTCAAAAACAGCTCGGAGTCGGGAAGTTGGCGGTGCTACACCCCCTTGCCTCGGAAAGCACGTTAAGTCGTTGGTCCTGCGCCTGATCTCTCTCCGGTCATGACGGATTGCCGTCTCACCGAACTTTAAGAGTGATGGAACAGTGAGTGCACCTGTGTATTGCGCTCACACTTGTGCACTATAATATCTCCTGCGTTGGCTGATCACTGTTGAGATTGGCCGCCGTGGTCGAAATCGGCCAGGAGGACTAGTATATTAAGCACAGCACCTATTAAATTTAAGCCCGCTAGTTTTATTGAACATCGATAGGGCCCCAACAATCAACATAAGTAAGTAACGTTACAAACAACACTACCTAGAACAAACTATGGTAAAAGGACAGTGATATTTGAGGGAGCACAGCTATTTAATAATCTACCAAATGCCATCATAGAGTGTGAAAGCATAAATACTTTTAAAACTAAGCTTAAATTACATATGGAGTGGAGTACCGGCTAAAAATTGTTATTTTTTTAGTGTGTAAAATTTTGTATTTCATTATAAATGAAATGTTAATTTTGTATGAGAATAAAGATCTTTAAACCTACGTAAGTTTTTATAACTTGAACCACAAAATTCAAATGTTCGTAGGCAGTGGGTAGTAGTATTGTCTGTCTGTCCGTGTGTCTGTCGCACGTGGTAGCATTGTCTCGTTCCAATGCACTACATTTTTATTCAAACGTGACGACGACGCGCTAGTGTGTGACGTTTGACATAAGGGGAACGACAGTACATTAAGCTATCTAGTTTCGTTGTCAAATCATCCTTATTTCAACTGCATGAGATGTTGAAACGCTTACCTTGTTGTGCTGTGGGATGTACAAACCTTTGTTATTAATTGAATTAACTGGCTAGTTACTTACAAATTAGATAAAAAAAGTTTCTGAGTTTACAATATCTTTGACACGTTCGAAAAAGATTTTGCATGCTTTTTGCATAGTTAAAAGTATCAAAGACTGAATCAAGATTTATTAATTTCCAAATGTTTCTTCTTTATTTTCTTGGCTGGGTAGTGAAAAATATACAATGGAGTTACATTTTATTTCTGATGTATTTTTTGCAGCTTCTTTGGTATATACTTGTCTTGAAATAAAAACCACCTTTAAGTATCCTGTAGAGCACTTTTGTGTAAATAAACTATTTTATGTCATATTTAGATTCAAGTGTGAAGCTAATGAAAACATATTAGATAATATAATATTATAAAGAGGAAAGATTTGATATGTTTCTCCGGTTTACGCGAACAGTAGAAATTAACTTATTCACGTAACTTAATATTTTTGAGTGAGGGTAGCTTACAATTTTTTCAAAACTATGACAACTAGCACCTTATTCTACCTGTGACCACGGACGCTGAAAGTTCGATACGTCAGGTTAAAATAAAATGTAAGTCAATCGCGAAATAATCCGCAAAAAGTTTCTCATTTTAAAGATGTGATTATTTGTTTGTTTGAAGCTCCGAAACTACTGGACCAATTATTCATACATACATACATTTCTATACATTTTTTTTACAATAACCGATCAAAACAAAGTATCGTTCAAACAAATGTCTTTACTCGACAATCGTAAAAAGCGGTGTGTTGAGCATCGCATACGGTACGCGGTTCAATAATCCATGCCCAGCATCTTGAATCTTTGATGCCTGCGATACTCGGCAGAGCATTCGCAGATGTAGAGACAGATATGAAATTTTGGTGAACAGCACGAAGAAAAGAACGAAGTGTCTACGCTGACATAAATATTGAATTTTATAATAATTGAATTTAACTTATTGAATTTAAAATACATATATTTTTTTAGCGACATTGTAAATGTTTGTTATTTTACCCTATTGTATTGGCATGCTAACAGTTTTGGCAAGACATGTGCACTGTATTTATTGTAACATCCATATACCATGTTCTTATGCAAGTAAAGAATGATGATGATGATGAGCATTGGCCGGGCCTACTTCAAATATTTCCAGTTAAATTAGTTGTCAGCATCCAATTTTGTCCTGCGACCTTAATACGGTCAGTCCATCTTGCTGGTGAAAGCCCTATAAATAAAAAATAAAAAAATAAAAATCATTTATTTCGGAGAAACTTGGCTCCATAAAGATTAGTAACAATTATCTTAATATCTATGGTTAGTAATGAATATGGAATGAAATATGAAAGGTACATTTATTTATATTTTATTTTAAATTCTGAGTCTATTTCCGCACACACAAAACCTGCAACTCAGAGTGCCTCCTAAAGATAGGTGCATCCATCCTACTTGCTATCATCTTCAGGATCTCGTTCCTGCTTTTTATTACTCTGGAGACGATGGAGAGTGTCTTTTTGCGCATGATTGCAAAAAAGTCATCTACAGCAGCGACCGCAAACATGTTTGATGCGCTGCAGAAACGCGGAAGCCGCAACAAGACCCTGAAGATGTTATTATACTGGACTCGCAAGGCACTATACGATCTCAGCGTGAAGTTGGACCACAGGCCACAGGTGTAGAAACTCTGGCAGTATGCTCTGAAAAGCGTGATTTTGACATCTATACTACACCGCTTAAACCTATGAGCCAACATGTTGCCTCTGACCGACAGTGCCCTGCGTTCCCTCTCAATGTCCTCCTCGTCCTTCAGGGACTCTGTCACAATGTGGCCTAGATACTTAAACTGAGTGACACGTCTAAGAGGTACTCCGTTTAATTGAATTGGAGGCACATTTGCCGGTTCTCTCAATTTACCCTTAAACAATAGGAACTCACTCTTTCTTTCATTGTACCTCAACCCATACTCCACAGCATAGGCCTCACATTGGCTCAACAGTGTTCTTAGTCCACTGATAGAGGGGCTAAGCAACACCATGTCATCAGCGTAACTGATGTTATTGACACTTATATTATCAATACGACATCCGACCTGGGTATTGCTCAGCTCCTCTATCAGGGCATTTACATACAGGTTAAATAATCTGGGTGAGGTCAATCCCCCCTGTCTGACTCCACAATTTAGGACATACTCATCAGATTGAGCATTTGCCCATCTTACAATATTTTTTTGACTAGCATACCAATACGAGAACATATTAACTACCTCCGGAGATATGCCTGCCTCCCTCATTTTATTCCATAGTTTATCATAGGACACAAGATCAAATGCTTTTGACAAGTCTAGAAAGCAGGCATACACCGGAGTGTCTCTCCTGATATAATAGTCAACAGTATACTTAAGGGACAAGATAGCACTGTCTGTCGACATGCCCTGCCTAAAACCAAATTGAGAATCATGCAGTTGAATCCGGTCACTCAGATAGACATCTAGGATTCTGTCCAGTACTTTAGCAATAACAGTTGCCAGAGAGTCTATAATTGGTTTTGTCAGATGTATCACCTGCACGATTCTTTACAAGAGGTACCACTACAGTCTTCATTAGACTAGGTGGCAAGTAGGAGTGTCTTATGCAAAAAGTAAAAAGTAATGCCAAAACTCTACTAATGTGAGGCCCTGCATGTCTCAGGTGCTCAATGCTGAGTCCGTCATGCCCAGGAGACTTGCCTCTTTTCATTTTATTGATAGTTGTTCTAACCTCCTTGGCAGTAATACCAATAGGTTGCTCCACATGACACGTCGACTCAGCATTGAACACCCTCGACTCTGGCAAGGATGACTTAACCTGAAACTGGTCTTTAAAAATATTTGCAATACTTTTTGGGTCACTAATACCCTCTATGCTAGAGGGTAATTCAATCCTACCCTCAAGCCTCTTAGTAGTTTTCCAAAACTTATTAAACTGTTTAGACGAATGCTGTGACGCAAGTCTATCCATTCTATTTTGGTCTTGATTTTGTTGACAATACCTAAGTTTTGACTTGAATATTTTACGACTCTGACACATATTTTCAAATATTGGTCCACTATTAGGCTTACCATAGAGGATATACATCTGATAATCTAAGCGTGCTTGTTTATGAGCTATACCAACATGTTTGTTCCACCCCATAACACATTTATAGCTCTTATTTTTAGCTGAAAAGTTATAGTTCGAAGCTTGTCTAAGGATAGAAACAATATTTTCATAGAACTCATCAATTATCTTTCTGTGACTGAGGTCATAACACATTTTATCAGCACATTTCTGAAATTGTTCTGGGAAATCTACATGCTTTAACAAATTATTACAAAATGCAGTATAATTATTAATTTCTTCAGTACTTCTTACTCCCCATCTGACATTATCTATCTGCTTGTGAAATACAGTTGGTTTACACTTAATTAATCCTAGATTACATTCAATCATTAGTGGGTAATGATCAGACCAGTACACACCATACAATATTTCTACATTTACTATAGTTTCCCAAGCACTCTGACTAGTAATACAGTGGTCCAACCACCTTCGACTACCTGAGGCTGCACACACAAAAGTATGACTATCTGGTAAGGAAAGAAGTTTTAACTTATCAGCATAAACCCATTTCCTATCAACACAGAAACTCACAAGCTCTTTATCAAAAAGTGTTGCAGGATGAGCATTGTAGTCACCCAATATATAGACATGATTGATATTGCAGTCTTCCGTAATAGCAGTGATTTCTGCCAAACAGTCAGTAAATGATGTCAGATTCACTGGTTTATTGACAGGCATATAAACACACACAATTACTAAATCACTGAAGTTATTAGTAGTTGCTTTGATAGCAACAATACGCTCATTTTGACATTTCAGCACTGACACTTGTTTGAATGCACTTTTTCTCCACAAAAGAGCAACACCTCCATAAAGACGCCCGCGAATAACACCAGACGCTGGATCCATCCCCGACTTTGCAGTATAGCCAAAATCTGAGTCAATCTGACCCAGACATGAGAGGTCCTGTGGCAACAGCCAATGCTCCTGTAATGCCAGAATATCGGCAGTTCTACATAATAACTGCACACAACTGAGACTTCTTTTTATGTTTTTACAATTGAAACTTATTAATTTACTATTTTGTTTGTGATCCATTGAGCGGTGATTTATTTCGTTCAGTGCTCACGGCCGTCTGTGAGGGCAGTGGTTTCTTTCTGAAATTCACAAAATGTCTAAACTTCACCCCTTCTGGCCAAAAGTTTTCGTTTAGACACATTTCCAATTTATGTTTAGGAACATATATTTTGAAAGCGTTGTATGGTCTATCCTGTTTCATGATGATTCTTTCCACATCTACGCTGCTTTGAGTTTTCAATTCCAAATATTGGATGATATGTTCTTCCGTGACCTCCTTGTTTACATTCGATATAAACAGGGGTATTCTTATATCAGCCGCCTTGAAATGAGAATGCATATTTGGAAGCGCTTTTCCTATTCGTCCTGTAAAACGGTTCCTCAATCTTTTCTTTTGCACCACTACCCATTCCTCGTTTGGAATCTCTTTCTTCCACTCGCTTTTTTCCAGTAAAACATCAGACATAGTTTTCAACTTAACTTTTTTATTTTCCGTTTTTGTGCTGTTTGACGTTGACATTGACATTGACGTTTCGCCAGTGTGCGTCGTACATTGCACGGGAACTGGCTGAAAAGCTTTGTGCCGAGGCGATGAACCAGCCTCAGGGCGACGCATCGCCGCGACTTCCGCCGACACTAATGCGGTCTCAGTTTGGCTTACAGGCAGTGCAGGTGTGAGCAGGACAGCCTGTTGATTGCGGTTACAGTTACTGTCATTTGCGCGCGAACCAGTAGGCGACTTCTGTCTATCTTCACTGTCTAAGTTCGAATTTTCAAATGTTGTGCAGTTACCCACATTCTCGTCGCTGTTTATTTGATGAGACAATAAACCGATCGGACCACTGTCAAAGACAAATCCTCCTCTGCGTCGGGTATTTACATTGTTTACATAGTGATAATTTGCAGAACAAGCCGTCTTAATGTTTTCTAGCTCCATTTGTAACGCTTGCAGTTGTGTAGTTGTGACGCATTGTTCCTGTAAAGTGCACACTTCATTTCTTAGCTTTGTCACGTCTTTCAACAGCGTAACTGTATCTATATGATCGATGGAAGCCGGCGGCAACTTCTGCAAGTTTCGTGCAACAAATATTGGCAAGGATTCAGGCTCCATTTCCTTAAAAAGACTGATTATGTCTTCTAAGTTCCTTTTATTTTTTCCGTCTTTTCTTCTTGATATTTTGGTACGATCCATCTTCACGGATTCATAAAATAACGACTTAGCTTCTTCAATCTCCTTATCAGTATATGTCGATTCACACATTTTAATTAAACTTAATTAAACTTAAATTGTCCATCACATCATGTCTATACTGTGTACTGTATACTGTGTACCTATGTTGCGCATTTGATCGATTTGATAAATTGTCTCCAATGGCATTTTTCTACCCTCATTTTTTAAGCTATGACTAAATGTATTTGTTGAATTGGGTATCAATAATTACATTTATAAATTAAATTGACTACCTCCGTGGTGTAGCGGCGTGAGTACCGGTTACAACATCCATGAGGTTCCAGGTGCAATCCCCGGAAAGAGACAATGTTGGAAAGCAATTTTCAATGTTGACACGGGTCTGGTGTTTATGGTACCTTCGTTGTTTCTGATTTCCTGTCAAATGATAGTCTTTGCTATTTTTTCCAAAAAAAAATAAGTGCCAGTAGGTATAGCCAGTGCCTCAGTGGTGGTGGATTCTGGAAATAGTGCACTTCCACCTTTAGCCTTATCAACACACACGTAAGATGTGGTTTATTTTATTTTTATTTATTTAGGACAATAAACATAACATAACAATGTATTGCTACCACGTTGAGATAAAAAAAAAGATTTCTGTCTTCTGTTTCGAATTCTGTTTTCTCTACAATTTCATCTACTCTGTGACCTATTATCGGAATGCACATCGCGGTTTCGTAAGGGTTGAATATTTTCTCTGTCTACCCACAAATTTTTCTCTCCTTTATCAACCACCTTATCGCCTCAGTATAGGGGTCGTTTTGGCAAGTTTTAACTACAAATAAAAGTTTGTAATTCGGTATTTACAACACCCATAGCGATCTGCATTACCGAAATTGTTCTTGTACAATGGTTGATATCTTTTTATGGGTTTCTGTACTAAGTGCTATTGTTGTGAATGATAGGCCGATGCTTAGAAGTATTGGACTGAATTCGTAATGGTTACGATGGAATGGATGTATTCTCTATCGGCTTTGGTAATCGAAATATTAGACAATTTATAATTTTATAAATTTTCATGCTGTTTGAGACGGCTTAATAGGTTTAAGCGCTATTGTAAGATGATCAACAAATCAAATTTCGTGCGTTGCAATCTTCAAATTGCACAGTGCAATCTGCTCTAAGTTTTCTTATTATAATTGTATTTTGTATTATATTGTACTTGTGAAATAAAGAATTACTATTATTATTATTATACTCGTACATGTTAATCGTTCATATTTACTCAAATAATTTCTATTTCATAAAATTTGTTGTTTTCTCAGTGTCCAAAATTACGTCAAGCTCGATGTATGTTTGAGATGTATTAAATAAAAAACAAATACTTTTTTGTCAATTTCTAAGCAATAATATACGTCACTACGCACTTCTATGTTTAAATAATTTTTAACTTTTATATTTTGATTATTTTAAACAAGCATTTAAAATGGTATAGCAATAGCTAAATTGGCAAAATTTTAAGAATGTTATCTTAAAAAGAGTGATTTTGTTAAAATACATACATACGATACATTTAGAAAAAAATTACCCCCTTATACGAGTAATAGGTGAAAGATGAGCTTTCTCAAAATCTCTAAACTCATTTGGTCTCCATTTCCATACCTACTCAAATTTATTGATCTCGTGTATTTTAATTTTTTTATTTTATTTTATTTTATTACAAGATTCACAGCTCTAATATAGCATTTATGTTTCAACTTAATAACTAAACTTACAGCCAATAACGAATCTACATTTTAATTTACAATTTTTATAATCTACGACAATCATATTAATAATATAATCTTTAATTAATAAGTGGGTTTATCTGTCACACGATATAACTACCTGTGTGTGTGTGTGTGTGTGTGTGTGTATGTGTGTGTGTATGTGTGTGTGTGTGTGTGTGTGTGTGTGTGTGTGTGTGTGTGTATGTGTGTGTGTGTATGTGTGTGTGTGTGTGTGTGTGTGTGTGTGTGCGTGTACGTGTGCGTGTAAGTGTGTGTGTGTGTGTGTATGTGTGTATTAGTCTTGTGTTCTAAACATTTTCCTCAAGTACCCTCATAACTTCTTTCTTAAAAACTCTTTTACTATTGTGAAAAATATCAGTGACATTAAATTTATTATTAAAAGTACGATGCAGTCTATTCACCAAAGCATTTTGTGCGTATTTAGTTTTTAAAAAATTTACTGCGAATAACTTTGTATGTCTTGTTCTGACTTTTGGAGCACAGAAATTCAACATTTTTGCCGTGAGTTCAGGGCAGTCTATGTATCCATTACATATTCCGTGCAAGAAAGACATATCAGCAAGTATTCGTCTACTTTCGAGAGTCATAAGATGGTGACGGGAACAAGATTCAAGGTAAGTCTTAAAAAAGCATTGAGACCTATAACTTATGTGTTTAATAAATTTTTCTTGAATTTTTTCTATCTCTTGAATGTAAGTGGTATACAGCGGATTCCAGATGATGCTACAATACTCTAGAATACTCCTAACATAAGCAAAATAAAGGATCCTCATGCAATCTATGTCTGAGAAGGGACGACTGACTCTAAATATAAAACCCAGATTTCTGTAAGCTTTATTTTTAATTATATCTACATGATCAGAAAATGTTAGCTTGCTATCCATTTGAACTCCTAAATCTCTAACTGATGATACTTTTTCAATTTTAGTGTTGTTGATGAAATATTCAGAAATGAATGGATGCTTTTTCCGAGTAAACGATATAAAGCAACATTTACTTATATTAATACCAATTCGGTTATTATTATAATATTTTTCTAGGCGATCGAGATCTGTTTGAAGGGCAGCGCGGTCCATATCGTTTTTAATTTTCATAAAAATTTTAGTATCATCAGCGTACATGAGGAACTGAGCATCTTTGAAGCAAGTACCGACGTCATATAAGTATGCAGCGTACAAAAGTGGTCCAAGAATAGATCCCTGGGGAACGCCGGAGGGTATGGCGCTAAAATCCGAACGGAATCCTCCCACAACAACAGCCTGAGACCGATTGCACAAGTAGGACTCCAACCACCTAAGCAAGTTGCCCCGGATTCCCAATTCATATAGTTTACGTAATAAAATAACATGATCCACGCGGTCGAACGCCTTCTCAAAGTCTGTGTAAATTACATCAACCGCGGATCCACCATCCATGTTATTAAGTAAATAATCTACGAATACTCCCAGATTGGTAGCAGTTGATCGACCTAATGAACCCATGCTGTTCAAATGGTATGGATTGTACTTGCGCACGTAGAACACATCAAGCCCCCATGTCGGTCCCCTCCTTTGTTTTAGTATCGGCCATCATTAATTAATCAACATTATTATTATATTCTTGAAAATATGCCCCCGATGTAACGACTCTGTAATGAGATACCCATAGGGTTAGGAATGTTTAGAGGCGGTCATAGAAGTAAACTGTTATTGAGATTTGCGTCTACGTAAATGATAAAAATCATTAAATTGCGATAAAAGTAGGTAATAAGTTGTAGTTGACGACCACTTCGGTGTAATGGTCAAGAATTTGACTATTAACCAAGAGGTCGCGGGTTCGATCCCCGCACTGTGAAATTGTGTGCATGAACATGTCTGTTTGTATTGGTCTGGGTAATGTATTTATTTGAGCTTATTAGTAATACTACTGTTGATTCTGATATCTGTTACACAAGTGATTTAGCTACTCACCACAGAGTTATTTCATTTATTTAGATAATTACTACATATTTGGTAATAATTTAGTGGACACAGAAGACGTTGTTCTGCTCGCTGCTTTCGCATTTTTTCCTATATTTTTATACAGATACAATTCTTCTTGAATAAATATATTTTTTTTTAATATTTCACAACAATCACACCAATCCTCTAGTCCCAAATTAAGCTACGAGGCTTGTGTTATGGGTACTAGACAACGGATAAACATACTTAAATACTTTTTTTTTTGTAAATAAATACGTATTATACATAGAAAACACCCAGACCAGTACAAACACACATGTTCATGCACACATATGCTTGTACTGTGCGGGGATCGAACCCGCGACCATTGCTTTAGAAGTCCGACATGTAGACATCTTAAAATCCGTTAAGCAGTTTTTAAAATCAGACGTAGGGACAGAGATTGGAAGCTATTCGTCTTTATCCTTTTTTTTAATATAAGATAAAAAGATTATCATGTTACGTTATACCCATAAGCCATAAGAAACATACAGAAAACTTGTATTCCAAAATTCATCCACAAGTCACTTCTATACAACTCTCAGTTCTATATCCTCGAAGTGCGTATGCAACAATTAATATTTGATGATGCGGGCGCTCTGTCGATGCACCGACTGCAAGTACTGCAACTGCATCGAGTATTCTTACCATTGTTTTTTAAACTTGCAACTGTTTAAATTGAGTATTGGGTAAATTGGTTTCATGTAATTATACTCGCAATCAGTTATGAGAAAAAATGGACATCGTGCTTAGGATTGCAACTGACAATGCACTTAGAAGCAGACGTTGTTTTTAACACTCTTTTATAAGCTCGGGCTGTATGTATGTATTTATGTAACAGAATCTTTGAGCTCAATTTTCACCAACTTCCAGAAATCGGATTAATTTGAAACTTTGCACACGTGTCAAGTACCGATGACAATGCAATAATTTGATAAGAGTTTTCCATTACCAAATTATAGTTTCAAAAACTAAAAAAAAGAAAAAATAAATTGTTTGTACTCAGAAATTATTTTATCATTTTATTTAGCAATATAAGCGTGTTTTTTTTTAAGTTTTTTAAAACAATTATTAATTTTTATTTTAAAATTATTTATAGCTTTGTGTTACAGATATCAGAATCAACAGTGGTAACATAAATAATCTTAAATAAATAAAAATAACACCCGGATCAGTACAAATAGACGTGCTCATGCACACAAATGTAACACATATGTACAGTGCGGGGATCGAACCCGCAACCTCTTGGTTAATAGTCGATTTCTTGACCATTACACCTAAGTGGTCGTCAAGGTAGGTACTCATTCAAATTAATTGATGCTTAGACCAATACCATCACTATCAAAAATGCAATTACCTTTGATATATCATTCCCATAGCACTACCACACAAACTTTCAATACTCAAAAATACTCAAAAATTATTCCATCAATACAGCATCTACCAATCTATAAAAGTCGTCACATTTCGTCACACAAAAACACGATCTAAATATAATGACGGCTGATTTGAATGTGAAAGACCAACATCTGTCTCCAATGGAAGGAAGTGATGAGTAGGATACACAAAAAAAAAGAAAAAAAACTCAAGGGAGTGATTCCAATCTGGATTGAAGTGGATTTGTGGCGTTTATGAGGGATTGTGGTGACAATGAAGGGTTGATAGGTTTCGGTTGCGATTTTTATCAATGTTTTTCGTGGACAATGTGGGCTTTTGACAGCACTGTTTGAGGGTTACTGACCTACAGTCGTTACTACAGAGAACTGAGTCTGGAGGTCTACTACGAATCCGGCAATACGATGATAAATAAAATTATTTCGTTTTGCTTTACTATAAACGCTTCGAATCCGATGTCGGACCGAAGTGCCTATATAATACATAGTTTACATAGTGGATCATACATTTGTGTTTTGAGAAATGTATTTGTTTGAAAGGAACAAACTTCGTATCGTCCGCAATTTTGCAATTTGTTAATTTTGTAAGACGGTAATAATAGTCCTCCAGGCCGATTTCGACCACGGCGGCTAATCTCAACAGAGATCAGCCGAGGAGATATTAAAGTGCACAAGTGTGAGCGCAATACACAGGTGCACTCACTGTTCCATCACTCTCAAAGTTCGGTGAGATGGCAATCCGACATGACCGGAGAGAGATCAGGCGCAGGATCAACGGCTTAACGTGCTTTCCCAAGCACAGGGGTGTAACACCGCCAACTTCCCGTCTCCGAGCTGTTTTTGAGATATTCATGACAGAAAATCTCAGAAACAATTTTGGCTCGACCTGGGATTCGAACCCAGGACCTCTTGGATGTAAGGCAGAAACTTTGCCACTACACCATCGAGGCAGTCATCGAGAGAGGCATCGAGGTTAGACGATAGCATTATTTTTTTAACCCAAAAACATTCAACGCAAACAAATTCACTTTCTACAATACATATCAACCCTCCAAGCTGTATCGTTTGACGTTTCCTTTGGTTCACTCAAGGTGCGTGTGTATGGCTGGCCCTTTGATTTCACTTTTATCAGCTTACTAAGAGGGTAAGTTTAATCGAATATCGAATTACCTACTCAAGGCTTGGTTTTGCTATCAAATTCGATATCAATTCCAAGTCATATTGATTTTTTATTTCACATAAAAATGTGACTATACATACATATACAATATATACATATACAACAACATCACATACATTGATCTGACTCCATGGTAAGTAGCTTAAGCATTTGTGTTACAGATATCAGAATCAACAGTGGTAGGTATTATAAATAAATACATATAACACCCAGACCAGTACAAACAGACATGTACATGCACACAAATGTTTGTACAGTGCTGGTATCGAACCCGCGACCTCTTGATTAATTGTCAACTTCTTTACCATTACACCAAAGTGGTCGTCGACTAGGGCTGATATTTTTGTCTATTCATTAATAAACTCGCTGCCATCTTTAAGTTCACGGTTTTGTCTGGATCAAAGTTATCTTGAGATGACTAGTTTCATAGTTTTTCTGTTTTCTGTGTTAGAGGTTTAACCCTCTCTCCTTTTCCCTCTCTCTTTCTCTCGTTTGCACAATTAGCTAATCTAATGTCATTTGGCATTTTTATTTTGCCAGTGATGAAGCCAGTTTGGGCATATATTTGTATTCACTTAAACTGTTCTGTTTGTAGTCTAAAATATTGTTCGTTTTCCACTCTTCCTTCAAAATGCAAGCGTAAACCTTGCAACGACACAACACCGGCTGTCTAACATCAAAAATAAAAGATGGCAGATACAAACAAAATGACAAAAGCAACCTTCGTTCATATGCAAATCTGACGTCACATAAAAGATGGATCACTTTTTAAAAATGGAACGCTCCATTCATAAAATTTAAACAATACGTTCGATATCAAATAGTCCGTTCGATTTTTGAATTCGGCTAATAGTTTTTTTTGGTGTTCCGTAATAAAATAGGCTCTATGAAATTGTTTTTTTTTTTGACACGTCCGACTGTCACTGTGTTTTGATTTAGGTGGTTTTATTTAAAGATTTTGATTCGAATCGTGAACAATCCGTTTCCTTGGAGATTGTTGATTTTTTTATAATTTAAAAAAGAGTATCTTTACATTTTGGATTGCCATTTGACACAAACAGAGATCTTTGACATGAGTCTATGAAAATCTGTGATTGTTAACTTTTACGGAACTCTTTCTTTTTCAGTAAACACAAGCTTATCCTACATATTAAATATTCTATAACTACAATGCAAACCATTTTTGGGCCAATCTAACCCTTCAAACGCGTCAGTCATTAAGAGATTTGAATAATAAAAAAAGTAACCAGAGGGGAGATCCAGTTCACTGTTGCATAAGTAATTATAACAATTATTTTTTGATCAATAATAAATTATTTTTGATAGATAATAAATTATGTCTGACGGGGCGTAGATGTGTCGCGGGGTTAGTATGAGCGGGTGGGTGATTTGACGGGAGTATAAACCATGGGATAAACCACAGACCAGAAAAAAGGACTACTCACACCAATTGTGACAAGAGGTCGCTGGTTCGATCCCCGCACTGTACAAACATTTGTGTGCATGAACATGTCTGTTCATACTGGTCTGGGTGTTACATGTATTTATTTAAGTTTATTTGCAATACCACTGTTGATTCTGATATCTGTAACACAAGTGCTTAAGCTACTTACCACTGAGTCAGATCAATGTATGTGAGGTTGTTGTATATTTATTTATTATTATTATTATTTATTGTTTAGTTCAAAATGCTAGCAGATTTTTGTGAACTATTACATTTTAGATGTTTGTTTGAGAGACATTTTTTTTAATTTTATTCATTATAAATTTTTGGGCGAATTCAAGCATTAACTGTAACATTAGTTCAATGAAATTGCGATAATACATTACTTACCGCAAAGGGACAGGAAACAACAAAAGAATACCTAATATTGAAAAGTGTCAAACTTGACTCAAATCCAACGAGTCAGCTTATAGGAATTCTGAAATTGAGATCTCTCCTACTGTTACCTGGCAGAGTTTTTAACTGAAATATGACAAAATTATGGTAAGCAGCGCTTCTGCTGAGTGGCAAGCAAGATTGCAATACGTCTCTTGCTTTTAGTAATGTTTCGACTGTCCACTACACGAAATAATATATTTTGAACAACGAACCATCAAGTCTCATTCACAATTTCAAACAACAACCAAAACACGAAACCGAGTCACCAAAAGACAGACAAAAAGGCACAGTACAAATCATTGTATCGCCTCCTAATGATCTTGATACGAACATGATTGTCGAGCGGGATGCGCATACGCATGTCGACGAGTGCGACAGAGGCAGGAGGCGGCCGGAAGAGCAGTAATATATGGGGCATTGTTGGTAACGAGACGATGCGCGTGGGCCGCCCTTATGATTTTGCATTGGGACGGTTACACGTACGGAAGAAGCATATCAAGGTTAATACCAAGGTGTCTTGTTAAGTGGTAACAAGGTACATTTTGCAATGAAAATGTACGGTGTGATGGGCAGCAGAGTACACGTGCCAACCTTTTTGGAGACGGTTTTAGAGTCCCTTAGGATGGAGTAAGATGATTGAGACCAGAAGTTTAAGTTTTAAAGTAAATTGAAGCTATTAGAGTAGTACCCAGTCCAGCTTAATGCTAGTTTAAGCCTTTCGTTTCTCTGTTTTAATTTCGTGTCACACCTACACTTCAAAACTTCAACTGGTTTACACCTTGCGCAATGTTTCGTAAAAAAATGAAGCATTCTATGGTATTTGTTTAATCTTATCCGATTGTTAAGCAGCTGTAAAGGTGTTTAACTCGAATGTTGTAGGTATATAACCGAAACAGTGATGGATCATGGCTGGCTGCAGCCTTCAGAATCTCTTGATATACATTGTGATTCCTTACATAAATATAGAAAAAAAAAATCCGTTAAGTATACAAATAAGTGTATTATACTTTAAAAAAAAACGTGTGTGTACGTAATTATATTAAGCATGCTGTGTTTATTCTGTAAATCTGTAGTCGTATTAGTCGTACATAAGGAAGCATTATTGTATCAACAGTTGACAAAACTTATAAATAAAATAAAAAAATAAGGAGCGTTTACAGAAATTCGGACCGATGTGAAGGTGTCACGGTAGCTCAATTGGGAGAGCTTCCGAGAGGTGCTGGTTCAGGTCCCGTCTGTGGTAGGCTATTTTTCTTTTTCACATTGAAAAGAAATTTTCATTGTTAATGCTAAAACAATAAAGTAACCACGTCCATGGAAAAGTCGAATCGCCCCGATTCTGTACACTTTCCACAGTGATTGGAAGGTTTTTTTAAAATTGTTTCAACGAACACACCAATTAATTTAACCAAACTAATCGTTAGCTTGTGCTATGGTGGCTAGAATAATGGATAGAAATACATAAATACATTTTTATAAACACCCATGACTCATGTACAAATGCTCGTGCTCATCACACTAACATTTGTCCCTAGCAGGATTCGAACCCGCGACAGCCGGTTTTGTAGTCTGGACCTCAGACCACTTGACCAAAGCTGTCGTCATTGTAGTTGAAAGAGACACACTCTGTAGTATAGACGGCTGCGTCTATAAAATGCAACTCAGAGGAAGGAGTGCTGCAGGGTTCAATGATTTCACCATCACTTTTTCTACTCAATTTTAGTGTCTTGATGACAGATAATTTGCCAGCATCACTCTTAGACAATTCTTTGATCACATTCAACTAGCTTCCTACTGATACCGTTAGATCAGCCGACAAAAATAACAAAAGCGTCCTTCACACGCTCCGATTTGAACCATTAGCGATGACAAATGAATGCGACGCGTGTCGAATGCGTCCGCGCATGTGGAGCGACCTTTAGGTGTTATCCTTTAATGCTGAAGATAACTTGATGAATGGTAGATGTTTGGTTATATCTTATTATTGAGGCAAAAACAGAACGGTAAGTGAACATGCAAGCTTCAAAGTATTAAAAAAAACTTTAAATGTTGACAGCGCTTACACCAGATATTTCATGAGTAGAGATTGTGTCTTGAATGATTTTTTTTCTTAGTACTGCATTAAGGAATAATTTATTATTGTTTTTTTTATACTGAGCTTATTTTAAATAAGTAAACCATACAGACATTAAAAGTGATTTAGATATGTGTAAGTGATATTCTCAAAAATCGTTATGTACCTATCCATAATATAATTTGTTGCTGTCGTTGAACATTGCATGCACATCAATATTATAATTTATTTCAAGCACCTAATGATTCAAGTTCTTTAGCCATTTGTACTTTCCTTTTTACTCGTAACACTTAACCCCTTTCTTTGCCGGTGGGACCAAACGGCCCTTTTTACGACCCAACAAAGTACTCTGTTTAATGACATCAATCGACCATCAATATAGCAAAAGCATGATTAGCAGTAATCAAGCAATCATCCAGGTGTAATTGCAAAAAAGACAACGGTTAATTCTAGTTCGCGGCTACATCAAAGGCCACCGTATTCACCGACAATCGATAAATCGATCGATTACGATTCCGCAGAATTGACGCCGATTTGTCTTTATTATGGATTAGGTTGTGTCACGAGAACGTGTTATAAAGATTGTTGCATGTAAAGTGCTAGATTTGCAGCTTTTCATTCGAATAAATAGCAAAAAATAATAACTATTTATAGCAAAAAAAAATGGTAGCTAACCACGTAAAAAAAGCAAAAAAACCAATTAGGATACTCTGACTGCTATCCAAAAATACTTCTACAAAAGAATTTAAATTCAGAATTAAGCAAAGACTACTGTTTGGTTAACAACGCTAGCTGGCTGGTAAAAAGGTTTAAAAAAAAACAAACCAATAAAAACTAAAAGCAGCCAGTCACTCCGATAATTCCCGCCACCGCCAATCCGCTCCGATCCGATCCATTCGAACATTTGAAATTCAAATTTGGAAATCCATTAGTTGCGACTCGTCATTTTAATGTGACACCGTATTGAGTTACTCTAATTGATGCCTTTGAGTTCTTTTTACGTTCGAAATTCGAATCGAGTTCCGTTGTTGGTGTTTTTTGTGAGGACTTCCGTTTTCGCTTTTTGAATTGTCAGTTTTGTAACGATGTTGTTGTTCATTTGAATATCTATTTATCGGTTATCGGCTAGTGAGAGGGTGGATTTTAAGTTGGAGGAGAAAAGTTATGATAAGTATTGGGTTCTTTTAGTTTTTTAAATTGTTATTTTGTTAGACATACGGACAACCCATACATTCGTGGAGACGAACCATCAACCAGGAGACAACAGCTGCAGGTCTACTTTGGGAGGATATCAAGAGTCACGCGCAGAACAGGGGGAGATGGCGACAACTCACGAAGGCCCTTTGCACCACGGGGGTGCCATAGGACTCCAACAACAACAACATTTTGGTTGTCTACAGTTTATTAACAGTTTAATCAACATTCAATCTGATAATGTAACAAAACGAAAGTAAATGTTTCATTTGACTTGATTTAAATAAGTAAGTTATTTTATCATCAATTTGTTTGTCCGTCAAACATATTTCTCACCAAATTGAGTAATTTTAAAATCCAAAATGCAGATCATGTTTCTCAAGCCATGATTACATTTTTAGATCCATTTTACATAAGTCTGTCTTCACGATCATTTATCTTAAAAATCGCGAACACGCCTCGGTAGTCAGCGTGTAATGCGCATTGATAGCATCGATCCACGATCCATCGATCCTATAGATCATTAATCTACATTTTGAACCCGTTCACAATGGCACATTTGGTAATTGATGCAAAAATAATGTTTTTCTACGTATGGAAAGATTTTGTGAATGAGAATCGGCATACCGGAACGGTTTGATTTTTTATGTTCTAATCGGATAGTGACGGTTAACTAATGATCGGGTGTTCTGTATGGCTTGTTATTATTATTTAGAATTTTCTGAGAGAGAAAGGCTTTTAGAACCAAAACCGGCCTCTTATGAACTACGAGGTGGTATGAGTGAAACCACGCTCCAAAACAACAAAAAAAAACAAAAGATCCAGGAAAGAAGATGGTGAGCTGTTCAAAGCTTGACGGATTTTGACCAGGCAGAGCTATGAACCACCGCGATTAAATAATCTTAAAAAAAAACACTGAAATCGGTCCATCCGTTCAGGATCTCCGATGCCACAGACAAAAACACAGACAGACATAGTGGTCAAACTTACAACACCCATCCCTTTTTAGTCGGCGATTAATGACTTATGACGGGAAAAATTCAGAACATTGATTCCACCAGCTTTGAAGAGGTTTGAACATTAATAGTCGTCCTGCCCGATTTCGACCACGGCGACCAATCTCAACAGAGATCAGCCGACCACGCAGGAGATATTATAGTGCACAAGTGTGAGCGCAATACACAGGTGCACTCCCCGTTCACTGTGGATGTAAGACCCAGACCAGGGCAAAAAAGCCGCAGTTGACACGTAGTCTATCGCAAGTCGCGGCGAGAGGAAGACGCATAATATGCACCCTGGCAGTTAGTATTCGTTCAGGGCAATAAATCGAATGTCTACACATTGCAAAATCTTCTGTACAAACGTATAAACTAGTAATAATTTCATTAGATCTAGATACAAAATCGCAACTCATGCAAACTCTACTTCCTCAACAAAAAGAAACACCACTTTCCACTCTCAACCGTCCAGTGACGCACAAAGGCCTGTCTAAAGGTGGTTGCATAATTTATTGCATTTACAGCACATCAAGGTAACCACTGGGCCATCTTAACCCTTTGCCATAAGGTGTTATTTGGAACACAAATGGGAAGCCCAATGTGCGGCCATTAATTTATCGTACACGTCCTCACGCCGCGGTGGGTGCGGCGCAAATGAAGCGCAACGCACCTGTCGGCAATCTGGAGCGGCGCGTGCGCATGACAGCTTGGCTTGGCGCGGGCTGTACGGTGACCCTTGGTCTTTCACTTACCGCCAGCGCACACATGCGGCGTAGTGGTCGTCGTATTTTTTTTAAACTGCTTCTGCGAACACCCAAAATGTTACAGTGCTATTGTGTCTAGGATGAAAATACTTAGATCCATTAAAGAACACCAATGTCTCAGGTACAAATTCTTGTTCTCATCACACACAAACATTTGCAATCATAAAACAATATGTATACCATCTTACTTTTGAACACATAGTGTGTACACACACCTCTTGTTCCTACTTTAAGATACCAAATGTAAAAAAATTGTACAAATAAAGCTTTATGAGTAAAAAACTTTCATTACAATTACCTAGGAGGAGGGAGGAGGAGGAGCTGTAGGAGCTGTCCGGCCTTATAGAAGCAGACTCGTCCTGGCTCCAGACTGTTTCATCTTAGGTTACATATGTATTAGTAATTTTTGACTTCCTCCCTATAAAAATACTTAAAGTAATAAAACAAAAAACAAAAAACAGCAGCTACGAGTATTCAAACAAAACAATGTTCATGGCCACACACTATACTCAAGCAGCAAAGTGAGCCGTTAACAATTACCGCATACGCAACTTTCTTTTAGATCAATCGATAATGCCACAATGCGTCGTTACACTCGATAGGAACGGGGCCTCTAGACAATGTTAAATAGCATTGTCGATGGTGCAAATCTCAATCGCTATCGTATCGTATCGATTGTATGAAAGTGACACTGACCTTGCATAGGTCGTCACATCGAATGAACGAAGACAATGTCATTCCATATGTTATTACCCAAAAGATAGGAATATTAAGCTCTTTCTAGCTTGAGATACCTACAGGTTCAACTTAGGTCAGGCAAATAAAGTTGTCTATCTCGGTGTAATTTGAAGCTCTAATGTTTGAACTCTTGTACATTGGAACTGAATAAATGATTTGTTTATTTATTATATTTTGCAAACGAATTCGACAGCGAGTTTTGTCAGCGACAATAGGTTCCTAGCCCTTTTTATAGTCGCTGACGAAATTAGCTGTAGAAATGATAGCGAAAGTCAAGTGACCTAACGATCACGAATGTCAGTTTTTTACCTCATACGAAAAAGATGGTTGTTATAAGTTTGGTCCCTATTCTGTTTGTGTGTGTTTATGTCTGTGGCATCGTAGCTACCAAACGGATGGACTGATTTCAGCGTGGTTTTTTGTTAAATTGCGCTGGTTCATACCTAAAAATCCGTCCAGCCCTCGGAACTCACCAGCAAAAAACCGACATGAGCCAGGATGTTGTTGTTTTTTTTTTAATTTTAATACAATTCACACAAGATAGCCAGTCCCTTATTCGACTATGCAGTATAACTTTGTCTAGGGCATCAGTAATTACAGCTTTATCTGTTCCCTATAAATAATGGAGGAACTTATTGAAGGTATCGCCTTCAGTTCGATAAGCAATAAGTAAACGTCAGGAAGACAGTTTTTGTTGATAGTCCCATCACTTCATTACTTGTCCGTCAGGTCTGGCTTGACTTGTTATTGAGTGCTATACATATTTACACATCTATATTTAAGTTCTTACTCAGGACTCATTTTAGTTTATTTTTTAACTTAACTAAGTATTGAAATGTTATTTTTCAATTGCTTTTGTTTATATTTACCAAAATCAAGACGTAAATAATGACAGTTGATCTTGCCTTTTTATAGAGAAGGCACCTATTTAGCACGCGTATTAAAAATAAAAATTATTTGACGACCACGTTGGTGTAATGGTCAAAAAGTTGACTATTAACCAAGAGGTCGCGGGTTCGATCCCCGCACTGTACAAACATTTGTGTGCATGAACATGTCTGTTTGTCAGTACAAACAGCCAGACCAGTGTCTGGGTGTTATATGTAATTTTTTAAAGTTCATTATACCACTGTTGATTCTGATATCTGTAACACAAGTGCTTACTTGTGCACAAGTTAAGCTACTTACCACAGAGTCAGATCAATGTATTTAATGTTATTAAAAAAATTATTATAGTACCTACTACATAAAAATTTACTACACAAAAATTGGTATAGGATATGAAAAAATAATAACTTTACCATTTGGGCACAATGCTACAAAAACACTTACACTACTTACAAAATAAACTTTTTTTTACTGACGAACTTTCAATAGTTTAGATTTCATGTTTGAGAT
Source organism: Pyrausta despicata (assembly GCA_963921415.1). Lineage (NCBI taxonomy): Eukaryota > Metazoa > Arthropoda > Insecta > Lepidoptera > Crambidae > Pyrausta > Pyrausta despicata. The sequence goes on from OY992865.1 coordinate 1,773,545, forward strand.
TCTCAATTAGATGTTTTTTTTTAATTCTATAAAAACAGTCAGCTTTCTATACAAGGTGTTTAAAAAAAACTGTAATAACTGAAGGGCGTTGTTGTACCCGTAAAACTGAACAACTTTCGCAAAGAAACCTAGGTCGAACTCTCAAAAAAAAATTGGCTCTCCCATAGTAAATCGATCAGCTGATTGGCAATTTTGTATGGGAAGTCCGATTTTTTTTGAGATTTAGACCTAGGTATCTCTGGAAATGTTGTGTAGTTTTCCGGGCACAACAATACCCTTCAGTTATTATGGGGTGTTTTGTAACATCTTGTATAACAGTCTTAGCCTGTAATAAAATTCTTACCTGTACTGTAATTTGTAGTTTTTTAACTTGAATAGTTTCCAAAGACAACAAATAAGCCCTAACCGCAAAACGCCCTTTGCACACAATACAATTCCGTTACCCGATCGTCTTTCAATCGATACGATCTATCGTTAAAAATAACGATAGTTAGCCACCAACAGACGCCACATGTCATTCTAAACAAAAGCTGGTACATGAGAAACTAATTACTTCAACGCTGGAAAGAGATAGTTAGTTATAAAGAATTAAAATGTGAGAGGGATGGATGTGAAAGATCGGAAGGAGATTGCACGCTCCAATGCCGATGGCCGAATGCTTTTTAATAATTAAAAAAAGGCTATGTTTTTTTTAATAATTAAAAATGCTGGCTGATAATTTGGTGACTTGGTCGATTTATTTAACTTTTGATCCTTCGGGTTTGTTTGGTGGGGTGGACGGGTGTGCGATTAGCTTTATCGAAATTATAATAAACCTTATTTGGTGTGGAATTACGAAAAGCATAGACAATCACGCAGCTATGGAATTTGAAACTTTAACTTCCAATAATAAAAAACTTTATTTGTTTGATCGAACAGACGCCGTTTAACGTTCTTGCCTTCCGTGTACTGGCAGCGTTCTTATTTCAAAAAATTAGAACAAAATTACGATTAACAGAACTATCGCAGAGCTTCTGTTGAGCATAATCAAGATCGTATGAGGATCCCTGATCATCTTTAGATTGCTTATAAGGACACTTTATTACTTTTGCTTTTCATTTAAATTGCCTATTTGTTGACGACAACCACTTTGATGTAATGGTCAAGAATTTGACTTAACCAAGAGGTCGCGGGTTCGATCCCCACACTGTACTAACATTTGTGTGCATGAACATGTCTGTTTGTACTGGTCTCGGTGTTATATGTATTTATTTAAGTTTATTTGTAATACCAGTGTTGATTCTGATATCTGTAACACAAGTGCCTTAGATACTTACCACGAAGTCAGATCAATGTATGTGATGTTGTTGTTATATTTATTACTTATTAATTTAAATTTTTAAGTGTCGACATAAAGTCGTATGATAGGCAAAGTGCTGTTTTGTTCCGTCTCATTTCCTCTCAAGGAAGCATATTCCCTTCTCTACCATAACATATTCAGTCCATAATGACCTTATTCATCCGTCAAAGTGCATTTGCTCGTAAACCATAAATCCAAACAGAATCCATGGAAAACATCTCCTAAATCACAATCATGCAAATCAACCCTTCAAACACCATCGAAATTCAAATCACGACCATAAAATCGGTCTTGGCACAATAACTTAAACGCATTCAGAAAAAATAACAAAGAGATATCAAAACCTATGGCACTTACGCCCGGATTGGCATTGGCGTGCTTTTAATGAGCTATTGAAAAATGATAGTAAAAATAATTCTCTTTACCCAAATTTGCATAAGCCATTTGGGGGTTAAGTTGTTCCCATACTTCTTTAACAAGCAACGGATATTCGACCTTGTTGTCTTTGAGTTTGGGATCGATTTAAAAGCATACATTTTATTAAAAAGTGAAATGAGCATGTTGCATTAACATCATCTTTCGTTTATCAAATCGCAAACAAATCACGAGCATCCTTAAAGTTAAGCAATAGGGCTCAATATCGTCTGCATGCGTATGTCAAAGGAATCATATGATAATTTTTTCTAACTCGTAAATGGCGTATGCAAATTTTCGCCGGCATTGTCGATCGCGTGGTAGGATTTGGAATATTCGAGGGTTGAGTCAATACGGCGTTGACAGATGCGAAGACGGGTTAACGCAGTGTCAGGTTACTTACTCCGGTTCGGAGTGGCGTGTCGAATCGCGAATTTCATGGGATATTTCTTCCTATTTGTGTCATCGGCTAATAGAAATTGAATTTGAAGGGTTAATAGATAACAATTAGAATAAAGGTACTGTGACAGCAGCAAAATATTTTAGAATGATAGCAAATTTAGCTCTGGGAACACTTTTCAACTAAAGCTGATGTGTTTAATTACTAAGGAATACCTACTTGAGTGGCTTAGTAAGTGACCCAACCCCGATTCCGTAGAACACAAGATCTTACACAAAATGTTGCATCTTTTTCAGTCTTATCAACATGCTAGCCTTTCACTAACACTTTTAGACTAATCACCAGCTAACTGAACTGGCTATCCAATATTTTTTTAATTAATTAAGTATAGTATTTTTCTTTCTGTTGGTAGCCCATAAGCTGAGCTCCTAAAAGTAAGTATTAATTCATACGAAAATCAAAAAATAGTCTGTTTTTCTTTCATTCACTAACTTATTTAATTCAACGACCATTTCATGTCTATTTTATGTCAATCAAAGAATAATATATGTGAGACAGGACACATTTAACAATCTTTATTAAAATGCTACGTTAGTAGGACTAACCTCATAAATCGTCTAAACACTATGTATGTGCAAGTCTTTAGACTTAATTAAGGCCTTTGACAACATTAATCACACTGACATGATACTTACCAATTATAACTCACGCCCATCTATCGGAAGTATATTAATACTTAAAAGTCTGTAATAAATAGTAGCATTGTCCCACAAGAGCTGTTATGACCCATTTGCCCTATCATGACTATAATTTTACTAGACACGCGAACCACTACAGGGCTCTTTTATAAGACCGGTATTATTCGTATTAGACAATTATTTACTATCAACAAAACCGTTTTGCGCATTCAATGTCAATTGGATTAAATATAGCGTGGATATAGGGAAACAAAGCGTGTATATAATATGGTTTATTACGTTTAATATGTTGGTTTTTGCAGTAATTAATAGATTTATGCAGATGTGAAAGGCTTATTTTATGGTTGAACGATTTTAACGCTTTGCTTTTGTTTTGCGTTTTCAAGCTAGTAAAATTGTATGTATTTAAAATATTTGGAAGCAAAGATGTGCTTTAATAAAGGCAATACACAATCATAATTTATTTAAAGGAAGTAGTTTATAATGTGCCTTTTTATGTCCGAAAAAGGCTCATCAAATTCAAATTACGGCGCCTTTAAGAAAACCCTCGTTCCTAATAAAAATTAAGTCGACCGCTAAACACGGTCAGTAATTAACCAAACCGAATTCGCCCATGCTATTGACCTCGTATAGGGAAGCGATCCATTGTCATTGTTTCTCCAAAAACCGAAGATTATTCAAAAATCGACTCTACTACACTATCAATACGCTTCATGGATTGATCTGCTATCATTATATCCTTGAGGGTGCCACGAGCAAATTTCAACTTTACCTTGCCAAAGTTGGAGTTGATTTTGTAATTTCGTTCCAGTTGACTGGTGTTGTAACACTCGGTTGCACAGCTGTTGGCTGGTCACCAATATGAATGTAATTAAAGACTACACACACGTATGTGTTGTCCAAGAAAGTCTGCGGTTGATTTTTAAGGAAGTCCTACGGCGGAGATACGGATCTGTAAGCACTATTGATCGGTGGATAAGGGGTTCGCTATCTTTCAATGGTGGTTGAAATGGCTGGTTGAATTTGAATGGATTATCGAACACGGTTTTGTAGATACGGATTTGTGATGAAGATATTTTTATTTTGTCATTCTTATCTAGGATCAAGACGATTCACTCCAAGTTTTTTATTTTATTTCTAGTCTAGGATTTACTTATGTTTAAGTCATTGAGATTTTTTGTGTACATAATTAAATTCATTTGGGAATGTTGACTCGGTGTTCAATTAGATATTTTTTATTGCTGATATTGTATAAATATAATTAGCCAAACGTGATTGGTTCTGCTATAATAAAATATCATATACGTAAGTGATATAACAATAGTTATTTGTAAATAATTAGAATTTTTTACTTAATTTTTCTTTGTTAGTTTTTTAATAAAAAAAGATACATTTCTGCAAACTTATAAATTAAAACTGATAAATTCTGAACCAATTCAAATGGCAATATCAATGTTTGCAATGAGGTAGCTCTCATCATTTCCCTTCGATTCCCTAAAAACCAAAGGACTACCATCAAACAGTTAACCAGCAACATGAACCGTGTCGAATCTATCAATGCTATCACTGTCTCCATCTTATCACCCACCGTTCACCAGACATCTGCTGGTCCCCCCCCCCCTTCCCACTTTCCATTTCCCTGATAACGTTTGACGCATCGCCGGCTCCCCATGAATCAATTAACTGGTCTGTAATTTATTTCACCAAGATAACGACGATCGAAGAGTAATGAATATGAAAGTAGGTATTGTTTTGGAGGTTTTCGTTAGTGGTTCCTATCGATAGAGTGAAAGTAGACGGCAAGCAATTGCAGCAGCAATAAAAATAACAACACCACATGCTGACCTGACTCAGTGGTAAGTAGCTTAAGCACTTGTGTTACAGAAATCACAATCAACAGTGGTATTACAAATAAGCATAAATAAATATATATCACACCCAGACCAGTACAAACAGACATGTTCATGCACACAAATGTTTGTACAGTGCGGGGATCGAACCCGTCGTGGGTAACCAAGAGGTCGCGGTCGTCACTGCACCAAGCGGTCGTCTAAAGTAAATGTCTAAATATGGTTAGTAAATGACAAAAACCTTAAAAGTAATGTTAATAATAATAATAATAATAATAATATATGTATCTGCACAACGACTGTCGGATCAAGTGCGGTTCATCCAACGTTGTAAACGATTGGATGACGCCGTGCTTGATCGGCTACGTCAGGAAGCGCTATCTGCTCGCACTGTTCCCGTCGTGATTCCATCTTCCGACTCGTCTTCTTTTTTGACGGCCACTGTACAGAATGGACGAGAGACAATGAATGATACCTTTGTTGTAGAAAGCGGGAACAGTGCGACCATAAACGTAAGTACACACGAGCAATTGAGGAGGACTTTGGAGGAGACGATTGATATGTATCGTTTTGCGCCGCAATCTAGGCCACGTTTACCTCGTCTGCCCATGAATAGACGAAATCTAGCGGTTATGGGAGCCCTGAATGATTTGCTGGTCCCATACTTTGAGACTAGCAATGATTTGGTCGATACACATTCAATCCTGTACTGTGGAGCCATCGCGGCGTGCCGTGTTGCTCGTGTTAAGTTTTCAGATTCTGACCGAGCACCAAGGCCTGTCGGTGCACCTGCATGGCAAGTGCGGATTGAACGTCGTATCGACCGATTCAGGACTCTCATTGCAAAGCTTATCTGTTTCAGAAGGGGCAATAACCGTCCCAGAGTCATGCGCTTCGTGACCCAAGCATTTGCGGAAACTGGTATAAGACCCAGTGACTACATGTCTTGTGTTACGGAGCGTATTGACTTTCTGAAACAGAAAGTCTATGCATGGGCGGGACGTATTCGCCGGTACAGGGAGCGTGCGCAGAGATTTCAACAAAATCGCCTCTTCCAAAGTGATCAGAGGAAGGTGTATAGGAAGTGGGAGGAAACCAGTCAATGTGTGTTGGATGGGCGGCTACCTGATGCTACTGCTATGAATAACTTCTGGCGTAGCATATGGTCAATGCCCGTCGAACACAACGAGGGAGGCTGGATGCGTGTGGTTGAGCGAGCGTGTGAGCCCATTGAGTCCATGGAGGCCATTAATATCAGCCCTGACGACATAAGTTGTGTGATTCGCACGGCACAGAACTGGAAAAGTCCTGGGCCGGATGGTTTGCACAACTTTTGGATAAAGTGGATTCGTAGCTCACATGGTCGCTTGGCCGCGCACTTCCAGTGTGCCCTCGAGAGTGGTTCCCTGCCAACTCTCCTCACAACGGGTGTAACCTTCCTACTTTACAAATCAGGTAGTACCACGGAGCCGAAAAATTACAGACCCATCACGTGCTTACCTACTTTATACAAGCTCCTTACATCCATTTTGAGAGCAAAAATTAATATGCACATTGTTGCAAATAAAATCATGGCACCGTCTCAAAATGGATGTAGGGTTGGGTCTCGTGGTACTAAAGAGCTCCTCCTCATTGACATGACTATTTGCCAACAGGTCCGGCGGAAAAAATCAGCACTCTCCACTTCCTGGATTGACTATAAAAAGGCCTATGATTCGGTGCCTCATTCATGGTTGGTGAGGGTCTTAGAGTTGTACAAAGTAGATGCAACTCTGAGAACCTTTCTAATAGCGTGTATGAGGCAGTGGACCACAGTTCTTCGTCAACCAGGTGGAGGAGAGAGTTCTTTTGACCCGCTTGACCTGATAAGGATTGAGCGTGGTATATTCCAGGGTGACAGTTTGAGTCCTTTATGGTTTTGCCTAGCACTGAATCCTCTTAGTACTCTGCTAAAGGATTCAGGGCTAGGCTGTTGCCTCCGTAGGAACGGGGAAGTCATTTCTCATCTGCTGTATATGGATGACTTGAAACTTTTTGCACCTAAACGTACTGACTTGTTGGAGCTACTAAAAATTACTGAAGTTTTTAGTAGCGCCATCAAGATGGAGTTTGGTGTAGATAAGTGTGCGGTGATGCATGTACAGCGGGGTAAAGTTGTAAATTCAACTAATTTGCAACTTACTGAGACAATGTCTTTCCGGTCCATTTCAGAGGCAGAAACCTATAAATATCTTGGTATGTCACAGTCTTTGGGTATTGTGGATGGGGACATAAAGCAAGCGATTAGGGAGCTTTTTTTTTGTCGCCTGACAAAAGTGCTTAACAGTCTTTTGTCGGGGGGCAACAAGGTACGTGCCTTCAATGCTTGGGTTATGCCCCTACTCACTTACTCCTTTGGCATACTAAGATGGACTCAAACCGAATTGGACGCCCTAGATAGAAGAGTTCGTCTGCTGCTCACAACGCACCGCATGCTTCATCCACGATCATCTGTTATGAGACTGTACATCCCGCGTAAGTGTGGAGGTCGTGGCTTTTTAAATGCCAAAACCCTCCATAATCGTGAGGTGTGCAGTCTTAGGACTTATTTCCTGAACAATGATTGTGGGATGCATCGCGACGTTGTAGCAGTAGATAAAAACTTTACGCCGCTCTCCTTGGCTATCGAGAACTGGCGCAAACCAATAGTACTGAGTGCAGGGGATCGCAAGGACGTATGGAAGAGCAAGGAGCTTCACGGGCGGTTCTACCGGGCCTTAACGGGGCCCGATGTAGATCTGCTCGCGTCGGTAAACTGGCTACGATTTGGGGACCTCTTTGGGGAAACCGAAGGGTTTGTCTGTGCAATTGCTGATGAAGTCATGATGACGAATAACTATAGGAAATATATCCTGAGGGACGGAACGGTCGACATCTGTCGAGCATGCCGCCGTCCCCGAGAGTCACTCAGACATATTACCTCTGGTTGTTCTCATCTGGCTAATGGTGAGTATTTGCATAGACATAACCTAGTAGCCAGGATTATTCACCAGCAACTTGCTCTTCGATATGGTCTTGTGGATTCTGAGGTGCCGTACTATAAGTACATGCCTGTGCCGGTCCTCGAAAATAGTCATGCCACGCTCTATTGGGATCGATCTGTTATCACGGACAGGACTATTGTAGCCAATAAGCCTGATATCGTGGTAATAGATCGATCGATACGTCAAGCGATGCTCGTCGATATCACCATTCCGCATGACGAAAACCTCGTGAAGGCTGAGAAGGACAAGCTTAGCAAGTACCTTGACTTGGCCCACGAGGTGACCGCCATGTGGGATGTGGATTCGACGATCATTGTCCCGATAGTCGTGTCTGTGAACGGTTTAATAGCGAAGAGCCTCGATCAACACCTTAAGAGGCTCTCGCTGGATGGTTGGGTCAAGGGTCAAATGCAGAAGGCAGTACTTTTGGACACGGCGCGCATCGTCCGGAGGTTTCTCTCTCTGTAGCCTTAACTGTCGGTAGCTTGAGCCCTGCCCCGCAGCTGGCAGCTTGCTAGGGTTAGGTTTTTATAATATTTTTATGATTTGTATAATTTTATATTTTACTTTTATAATTATATTGTAAAAATCAACCCTAAGAAAATGTTTAAATAAAGTATAATAATAATAATAATAATAATTAATGTTATTTCTTATTTACTAAAGAGGTCCTAAAACTTTTTAAATATGCACGTCCAGTTTGTTGAAGCACAATCGAAACTTAACCGAAGGGCGCGGGTCAATCGGCCGGTGGACGTAATCGGCGTTATCGCACCGATCGCGGGTTCGATTCCCGGGGGTTGTAATTAGATTGTTACTCGCATGCAACTTTGTGTCATTTATCGGGACGAAGCGGTCTTGATCGTTGATGGAAGGGTAGTTGAGTTATAAAAATGAGTCAATTTTGATTTAATTAACTTAACTATAACTAAAACTCACTGTTTAGGTCTCTGGACAAAGCCTTAACTGCATTGTCATTCGAAAATGCCATTTAACTTAGTCCAAAAGGGCAATCGAACGACGCTGCTGTATTGCTATTATTGAACGATTTTTGTTGTTATTTTTCATGAATTTATTTATCAACAACTATAAATCCTTATTGACGTAGGGAGGTAACCATTATTTTCCTAAAACATCTTAATTCGATGTAAATATTGATTGTTAAATATAGTAAACATAAAGCTAATACAACTGCAAGGCCTTAATCGCAAAGCTTTTGTTAAAATAACTTTATAAATAAAGTTGTTTTCTTTAAAACTTATTTTAACTTTAAAAAAAAACGCAAGTATCAAAACATGTCGCGCGCCCTCACCGATACATTTCGATGTCGATAAGAAAGTCAGTTGAGAATTCAATATACATAATTTCTTTTAACGTAGAACTATCGGGCGGCCACTTATATGTTAACCAGCTTTTATAGCCGATCGATTGTTACTGTTTTATTATGGCTTATTTACTTTTACCCCCAAGGGAGGGTAGTTTTATTACTGCGGTCTAGTTTTATTTGACTGTTTAAATTTTTCCGTCGTGACAATAGGGCGATGTAGATAGCGTTTGACACAGAACATGGCTATTTGGTGGTGTTTGTGAAGTACATGTCATGCTATGTTAACCCCATAGGGCCCTATGCATAGCAAATACGTTATTTTGAATGTCTATATTAGTTTTCTGTTGCTGACGTCACTACTGCATTTTATAGCTAATTATATATTAAGTTGAAAGTCACCGACCTATTAGACTTGTAGGTATACGGAGGATTTGGGTTTGGACCTAACTAACATTACTTGCTTATTGATGGAATCAGGCGTTACTTTGCGGAAATCCATGACTAAAGCTGAAAAAGAGAACTATTTTGCTTTTAATTTCCACTAAATGACGGGTTGAAACGCGTCGAGTGTTTTGTTGGTGTCAGTGTTGTTTTTCCAGGTGCATCTTCTGTGTCACGTTGTCGAGTTGTAAGTATTTTAAGTCCTGCGACTTTCAGCTTTAGCTTTAGCTCTATCAAGTGGTTACAGTTGAATGTATTTGAGTTCCTGCCCTAGCGTCATTTAGTGGAAATAATTCTCCTTTTTAAGCTCTTGACGTGCTTGTTGAAAAAGTATCTTTATGCACTGAGCTAGCATGGTGTGATTTGTTCCTTAATAATGTAAGGCCTGTGCCCAGCTCTATAGAACTCTTATGTATTAAGTATGTTAAAGTATTTTTTTTTTTATTTTTTTTTAGTATGGGCTCAAAGGGTCACACAATGGATACCAGTAGATGGCTATCGCCGTAGAGGTAGACCCAAAAAAAGATGGTGTGACGATTTGACGAGTTTTCGAACAGATTGGGAATCCTTAGCCGCCAATGGAGAACAGTGGAGGAGTTTGGGGGGAGACCTTTGCCCAGCAGTGGGATGACATAGGTTAATAAATAAAAAAAAGTATATTTTTACTACATTTAGGTCAACTTTAGCTTCTCCATCATTAGGCCTTTTTTTATCTTGTTAGATGATTTAAACAGCGTCTACTCGAGAAGAGCATCGTCGCTTGTGGCTAAATAAACGGATCCTCGAACGACACCTTCGTCCGCACTTACGGCACGCGAACCGAGAGTCCGTTGTGACGGAACCCTCTGCACGAGCATGTCATTTTTCCCGTTTTTGGGCTAGAATTTGAAACCAGGCTGTATCATGGGTCTCACAGCCCTCGCAGATGGCTTTTCTCCACTTATCGCGGTCGATAGCCAGATCCTCCCATGTGACTAGATCGATTTTGAATGCGATCATGTCGCGTTTTGCGCAGTCTTTGAATCGCAGTATGGGACGTCCAACTTTAAGCTTCGAGAAAGCGACTTGGCTCAATATGGTTTTTCTGGGCAAACGAGGTTCTCCACTGACCTAGAAAAAGGCTGATTAAAACCACTTTTAGTCACCCTTATTCTAAATTCGGTATAATTAATTATCTTGGCTGAATCACCACTTGGAGAAAAAAAATTACATTTAAATTATTCTTAATTCATTTGACAATTTATTTTGACCCTTCGGTTCTCACACATATTTAATAATAATAATAAATTTCTTTATTCAGGTGCTAAGTCCCATTGTACATCTCAAATATTTATGAATGAAATAAAATACAGTAGAAGTAGTAATAATTTTAACTAAATTAAAATTTGTGTACAGTAAAATGAATAAATATGTAATAATATTTCGGTTTCTTCGGATTACGCGAACAGTAGATATAAAAATGAGACTTTCGGTTGGTCAAAGCATTGCAAGACCTCAAGATACTGATAACTCATTTTGTGTGCTTAGGAAAGTAACTTAATATTTTTGGGTGATGGTAGTTGACAATTTTTTCAAACTATGTAATGACAACTAACACCTTCGTTTACCTGTGACCACGGACGCTGAAAAAGGTCTAAAACGTCAGGTTAAAACAAAATGTAAATAAATCCCGAAATAATCCGTAAATAGTGTCTCATTTCAAATATGCAATAAAATAAGTCAACGTCGATTCGCCTTCCACTAAGCCCATATGTTACCGATCTTCACTCCTAAGGGTTACTGCTGGTAAATAACACAGTATTTCCACACAAAACATTCCACACTATCTCTGTTTCAATACGACGTTCTCGAGCGTCGCGTAACAAGCGCCTCGATGGCTCTTCAGACAGACAGGCAGTTTTTATATACGAAGCGTGTGAGACGGCGCTATTTACACTCGATCCTACCTTTTGTTAAGGTTTTATGACGTGTTTTCTGTAGGTAGTGTCCAGTGTAATGATTTGGAGTGGGGGAAAATAATCTTACAGGTTTTTTTTTCCTTATATCCCAACACCACACGCGCCACAGCGCACGATCTCCGGCCCTTTGCATGTAGTCACTACCAGCTGCCTTCTTCAGGTCATCTGTCCATCTAGCCGGAGGGCCACACTACGTTTACCTAAGCGTGATCTCCATTCGAGAACCTTCCTGCTACATAAACCCAGCACACCAAGATGTAACTTTTTTTACTTGTAGCCAAAAAACAAAAATAGTCTTTTCCAAAAATAGATTTCCCAATGAATTATTAACAACTCGACACAAGACTGTACCGGTTGAAGTCACTTAAAACAAGATATATATATAATACACAAGTGCACTGTTCCATCACTCTCAAAGTTCGGTGAGACGGCAATCCGACATGACCGGAGAGAGATCTGGCGCAGGACCAACGGCTTAACGTGCTTTCCCAGGCACGGGGGTGTAACATCGCCAACTTTCCGACTCCGAGCTGTTTTTGAGATATTCATGACAGAAAAGCTCAGAAACAATTTTGGCCCGACCTGGGATTCGAACGCAGGTCCTCTCGGATGTAAGGCAGAAACTTTGTCAAACCAATCTAAATCCAATTTAAGTGGTCGCTTATGTGGCAATGCGTATAACAACTTTGTGTGTATCTCGATAACCAAACTTGTAAGGGTGACAAAATGTCATAGGGTTCGGCAAGCCGATTGACACAGAAACGATAACAGATTCCAACAGATATATTTCCTACTGGAAAATTTCTCAGATTCCAGTCCTAAAACAGTTTTTTTATTTAACTGAAATACTTTTCTCTGTAATTTATGTATCAAATTCTTATGTCACAATGTTCGTTCCCGTACTCCTCCGAAACGGCTTGACCGATTCTCGTGAAATTTTGTGAGCATATTGAGTAGGTCTGATAAATCGGCCAAAATCTATTTTTCATACCCCTTAGTGATAAGGGTGGGCCACCCTTAACTTATAACAAAAAAGCAACGGGCAGAACAACGTTTGAAGGGTCCGCTAGAACTGTCATAAAAATAAAACTCTCACGTCTAAAACAGGAAATATACGCAACCTTTTAATTATTTATATATTTATTTAAGGCCACCCAGCCTATATGAGAGTTTTTAGTAACAAAGTTCTTAGCCTAGGGTAAGTAACATAAAATCTATCGTAAATCTAAACAAAAACAAAATAATAAATAATAACAAAATAATTTATATAGTAAGGCTTCATAATATCAAGTACGTAACTATTTTTATGAACAAACATTGTGACACGAGAATTTTATATATAAGACTAGCTGACCCGGCAAACATTGTTTTACCATATTAATTATTGAGAACAACCCATATCACTAAGGGGTATGAAAAATTGATGCTGGCCGATTCTCAGACCTACTCAATATGCTCACAAAATTTCATAAGAATCAGTCAAGCCGTTTCGGAGGAGTACGGGAACAAACATTGTGACACGAGAATTTTATATATATTATAAGATATACTTACGAGTACAGATACTTACTACAATACACATAACATGGATCCTTCAAACGAGTCCGATGCTCACAATACAGACGTTAAGCGTTGAACACGTTTTATCATGCGCGAAACAAAACTCTTACCAGGGCTTGTTAGCCGGTTTTTTACCGGTAACAGCGCAAGTTAAGCGTTTAAAAAGTTTAGGTTACCATAAAACCTTTATAAAATCGGTATTCGTAAAGAACGAGGTTATAAGGGTTTTGAATCGGTTAACCGGTATTGACCGGTATAAACCGGTATAACTGTTGAAAAGTCCGATAAATCGATGCCTCTACCTGCTTAAAAACCGGTTCATTTAGGATTTCGAATCGCTCTCCTACAATTAGGCTCGGAGCCAAACCTTTATGAAAATACCGGTAAAAATGTTTATATTTTTTAAACAGTTTTGAAGCCCTGACGCGCGAAACAAAACTCCGTACCTCCGTACATGCCAGCGCTAACAAAACCCAGCTCGGCTCAAAGCGTGCGAAAGTAGAGCCCTCTTTATCTAAGAGGCGTCGAGGGGGGAGGGGGACAAGTGCATCTCAAAGAAATGCAGATTTTACACGTCGCTACTCTTCGGGCGCTGGATGTATCGCGTCGAGATGTGCACGGTTAGCAGAGAAGGTTTTTCAACTTTTCAGATAGCGTGTGTTGGATTTTCCCGGTAACTTTGAAATGAAATGAAACTCGTTTTTTTGCAAGAATACAGGTTTTTATACAGCTTTTGTTGTTTTGGACGGGTCTACGAATGGTATCTGTCAAGAATGTGCTAAGCAAGCAACTGTTACTTCACTCTCAAAGTTCGGTGAGACGGCAATCCGACATGAACTGAGATAGATCAGGCGCAGGACCAACTGCTTAACGTGCGCACTGAGGCACGCGAGGGTGCAACACCGCGAACTTTCACGACTCACAAACAATTTTCGTCTCAACATAGGATTCGAATCCACGATCTCTCGGATGCAAGGCAGTTAATTACTATTAAAATATAAGTTACATTGGTTGGTTATGCATCAGCCATCAAATTTGCCAAATGTCAAATAGATCAGCTTTAGGTGATTCTTAGCGATACTATGCAATCATGTAAAATTTAGGTATCTGTCGTCCAAAGCGAAGTGATTATAAGTTTTGCGAGTGCCATATTTGAATGCATGTTATTATTGGTTTATTTATTGCCTTTGAAGGTAACATTGAAGGAGAGCGCGAAGCACCCTTTCTATAGTATGTACTCTCCCAATATTTTTCTAGTTTTTTAGTTTTATTCTCCGTCATGGTGGTCAAGGTTTCTTTCGAGAGAATCAACATGATTATACTAGACGCGATGAAATGACATATGTTAAGTAGTGATACTATAACGTGAACCTCACTTCTAGTAAAACATGAATAAATTTCTGGAAGGTTAAGTAGCCTTTACATAATCTTTTTCAGATCATCGCGTGGATCTTTTGCTTCTTCTTTACGAAAATATTTTACAATGTTAATTTGTTTAGTATTAATTGCAAATATACATACAACAGACTATTATTAGTACAACAAATAAGTATAGGAGGGCACAGCAACATAAAATAATTAAAATAAAACATTCTTATCTAGCACATGAGTAGGTACTACACTTAATTCTTAGCTTTAACAATTACTTAACTGTTTTTTTAAAACCATGTATCAACAGTTTGTAATTTAAACCTAGTGAATTAACTAAACACAGGCTTACTCTTTTTAGAGTAAATACCTACATATAATAAAGTTAAATCTATTTATATTGCAATTTAAGTAGTAATGTTGTTTCAAACTTGCTGACGCTACACACCGAATATGACACTCATTATAGCAGTAGAGGGATTTCTCTTAAATATGTCAAATGTAAGTCTACGTCGCTCACTGATTCGCAGTCTGTTTATTTGTTCTATTATATTTTCCGACTGGGATATGTTTTGACACGTCCTCGTATGCAAAAGCGTTTTTGGTATCTTCTCTTTTTTATTTTTTATAAACCTATATCATGCCACTCTGCTGTGAAAAGGTCTTTCCCAAACTCCTCCACTGTCCCTATTGGCGGCTAAGGTTAGGCTATTGGTTTCTCTTAAATGTATATAAAATGAATATCTGATCGTTAGTCTCGCTAAAACTCGAGAACGGCTGAATCGATTTGACAAATTTTAGACTCGAAATATTGGTGGAAGCCAAGGTAAGGTTTAAATGATCAGAAAATCAAAAGAAAAAACAACGTGGGAAAATGACCGCTAGTCCATCATTAAATCTTATGTAACTATGTGCAAGTTTCAGGATTGGAAAAACGGGCATTGCGCTTTTCAATGATGAACTCTGAAGTAAATGATTTTAAACTTTCGCGTTGCATTATAACACTGCTGGTTTTCTAAACTAAAGCTGGGTCTAAACTTTGAAATGTTCAAACATGATATCGTTGATGGTTGATTTGTGTAACTCATTTTAATAAATATATAATTGTGTACAATTATTTATTTATTTATTTCCTCTAGTACATTAATCTTAAACATGTATTAAATTTAATCTAACCTAAGGTGCAAGAGGCTGGTGCCTGAAATAAAGGCTAAAAGGGAATAAAGGCTGGTGCCTGCAATAAACCGGTGCTACAGGTCACCAGGCCCCGCCCGTACATGGTTTAAGGTCAGATAAACACACTATAGAAAAATGACTAAATAACTCATTATTGTATTATGAATTGTTGAATTCAGAATGTTTGATATAGACTTTACTAGGATTGTCTTCTTTTGTTATTAAGTTTTTAAACCCCGACAAAAAAAAGGAGTGCTATAAGTTTGACCCGTATTCTGTTTGTGTGCGTTTGTATTATGTCTATGTCTGTCTGTAGCAGCGTGGCCCCCAAAAGGATGAACAGATTTAAGTGCGATTTTTTTATTTGAAAAATAATTTAACCTCGGTGGTTCAGCCGTTGCAGCTCGCCAGTGAGATTTTAAATAATTTTTTATTTATTTATTTAAGCTTTATTGCACAACGAAACTAAGTACAAAAGGTGGCCTTAACGCCGTAGGGCATTCTATCTATTCTACCAGTCATACCTTTGAGCTAAGCAGAAAGATTAGTAGGCGGAGATTTTTTCCTGACTCCAGTCGGGGGTTTTTCAAGTTATACTTTTTTTTCACATTTTGTTTTGAGGACACGAGTGGAGCTAAAAGATTTTATGGGAAGAAAACACCATTTTTGATTAACGAATTCTTATTAAAGCGTAAAAATAACCATGTGTTGGGACCAACGTAACAAATGTAGGTATCTTATTTTGACGTCTGACTTAATAAAATCATGATCATGAGGTGCTCTTGATTGGAATTTGAACAAACAAACTTTGTTCCTCGTAACAGTGGTCTTACAGACGTCCAATAGAACGACTGTTTGTTCCAATATCCGACTGAAAACGGCGACTCTCTTCCATGGTTTACGTTTTAACGTCGTCCAAAAAGGTGCAATTAAATCTAGTTTCGACAGTCCCGTCGCGACTGCAGCGCCCTCTGCGCTGCGCAATTTACTGCCTTTGCGCTATTTTCAATTAAACCCCTAATGGCTCACGGTCCACCGATGTACCGATTGTCTATGAGAAGATCGGTATGAGGAGTTGTTAGTGTGATTTTGGTGGATTTTTGTATGAGAAACTAGAAATAAATAAAATGCGTTCGATTCAATTGGAGATTATTTTTTCAAGTATCTATTCACTTAAATGAAATCCTCTTTCGATAACAGAAATGTTAAAACTTGATACTTAATAAAGAATTTGAATTTGATGCACGAAATGTTTTTAGTTAAACTATTTGAGACCTTTGTATTAGACTTCACTCTTACACGATAGTTTATGACGGTTATTTGATATTTGATGGGGAACGTGAACTTTCTCATCATTTTCTTATTGAAGACTTTGACCCCCTCTACAAGAGGTAAAAGAAACCTTGTTTTACTTAGAAAAGATCGATAGTATTTTAAATCTGTTTTCTAAGAATTGTTAACACGTCTTTAATGTAATGAAATCAAATATATGCAAATTATTTTTCACTCTAAGCCACCTACAATTCCTTGCTACAATTGGAACTAACGCAACGTGAATTTATGCATATGAAAATAATAACAGATCGATAAATCATCAACTAATCAAGTTCCTATATATATAGTCCTCCTGGCCGATTTCGACCACGGCGGCCAATCTCAATAGAGATCAGCCAACTACGCAGGTGATATTATAGTGTACAAGTGTGAGCGCAATACACAGGTGCACTCATTGTTCCATCACTCACAAAGTTCGGTGAGATTGCAATCCGACATGACCGGAGAGAGATCAGGCGTAGGACCAACGGCTTAACGTGCTTTTCGAGGCACGGGGGTGTAACACCGCCAACTTCCCGACTCCGAGCTGTTTTTGAGATATTCATGACAGAAAATCCCAGAAACAATTTTGGCTCGACCTCGGATTCGAACCCAGGACCTCTCGGATGTCAGGCGAAACTTTTACTTACAAAACGATACAAGTTTAGCTTAATTTGCTGAAAAGGCGGTATCATCCCCTCTATACAGTCGCACCATGGTCGCATACCCTTTGGAAAAACTTGTCTTTTAATCGTTTTCGTGTAATGTGCGAAGTTTCGGCATTGTACGGGAGCCCCGGCGCGATCGGCGATTATTGCATTAAACTAATTAAGCCAAATGTTAATTGGTATTAGGGTTTCAGCTCCATTCGAGGTTGAGTTTGAATCAATTTGCGTTTCGTTTAATAGACGCGCTGGCCTCCTCGATTCGGGGTATGATTTGTTTTTTGGATTATTTTAGGCAATGACCGACTTGACTGACCGAAAATGCTTTCATTACGAAAATGCGTACATTTCTTGTGGAATAAAGTTATATAATCGTTATTTAATTTTATTCATTTATATAAAGAATAAATACTATATTTAATAAATAAATTAAATTAAATGTCCGTTATTATATTTTATTTTATTATAATCAAAGCTGAAAAATAGGATTATTTTGCTTTAAAGTGTTGTGATTTCAGGTGCATCTTCTGTGTCACATTGTGAGTTGTAGGTATTGTAAGTCCTGCGACTTCCAGTTCTAGCTTTTTCAGGTGACTACAGTTGGATATATTTGGGTTCCTGCGCTGGCGTCGTTTAGTGAAAATTTAAAGCAAAATAATCCTCTTTTTCAGCATTAGTCATGGATTTCCGCAAAGTAACGCCTGATTCCATCAACCTTATTATAATCGTAATTTTATTTTCCTTTTCCTGAATTATGTTTCGTTTCGTTTTCCTGAATTGTTGTAAAAATGATCGTATACCACTGGGGCATATCTCGGCTTTACCCTATACGTCAATTCAAAAATTAGCACTAAGTCAAATGATTGAAATGAAGGAGGAGTTACCTTACTAAGCTACCGAATCAGAACGCAGATTTTAAAACAAAACACTTTTCATACAAGTACTTAACATCCTGAAGACGTAGAAAAATCGAAAACTTACAGAACAAAAAGGGTAGGACTGGCGCGATTTCGCAATTATTACGTGGGGGCGCACTGTGGGCCGAAAACCGCCTACGGAACACTTGCTAATAATAAAGAATAAGTATAGAAAAATAATGGACAAGATGGACAGACGACCTTGTGAAGATCACAAGATCACACTGGATGCGGACCGCTTGTGATCGGATATGGAAAACTGTGGGGAATGCCTCAGGATGTCCTTTGGCTGATAATGATGATGATCAAAAATTGGGATTTTTTTTATTAATGTAATTTCAAAATTTGTCTGATTTTTTATTAAAAACTTCTTTAGCAGTTCTGGCAACGCGTGTTATCTAAAAAAATGAAAGAATTAGTTCGAAAAGCTCCTTGAAGGATATTACGGACAAGGTTGAAGTTCCAAAGATAATTAGATTTTTCATGCAAGCTCTGTATTTTTCTTTGAGATAATAAATTTCCCGTTTACAAGTTAAATTGACATAGTATAATCAATTTAAGAAAAAAATTAATTAATGGTTAATAATGCGTGGATTCTATTCGGTTCAAGAATTTTTCAATCACAAAGATTAAAAATTAATGACATTTAAAATAGTTTGTCATAATGTTTAATTTTAATTAATCTCTTAATAATAATAATAAGCATTATAAATATATATTAGAACATAATAAACAAAAGCCGTTACCCAACAAACAATACAAAAACGACACTTTTTTCGAAATTCCTAAGTCTTCGGAAGCCGATTTTCAGCCCACCGTGGGGCGGTTCGAGACGTGTGGGGAGTGGTGGGGGTGACCAATTTGTTCGACGTAATATAGTAATGGCGGATCCGCTGAAATGTCGGAAAAATAACATCGATTTTGTCTCGCGTGCTTCATATTTTGGGGGTAAATTGGCTTTGTGCTAATTGTAATTGTTGCCAAGGAGTATTTGATGCTGAATTTCAGATATCATTATTCTTAAAATTGAAATGACTGCCTCGTTGGTGCAGTGGCAAAGTTTCTGCCTTACTTTACTTACATCCGAGAGGTCCTGGGTTCGAATGCCAGGTCGATCCAAAATTGTTTCTGAGATTTTCTGTCCTGAATTTTTCAAAAATAGCTCGGAGTCGGGAAGTTGACAGTGTTACACCCCTCGTGCCTCGGAAAGCACGTTAAGCCGTTGTTCCTGCGCCTGATCTCTCTTCGGTCATGTCAGACTGCGTCTCA
The DNA here is from genome assembly GCA_963921415.1 of Pyrausta despicata. Taxonomy (NCBI): domain Eukaryota; kingdom Metazoa; phylum Arthropoda; class Insecta; order Lepidoptera; family Crambidae; genus Pyrausta; species Pyrausta despicata. Next base: position 1,793,264 of record OY992865.1, read on the forward strand.
CCGAACATTGAGAGTGATGAACAGTGAGTGCACCTGTGTATTGCGCTTACACTTGTGCACTATAATATCTCCTGCGTAGTTGGTTGATCTCTGTTGAGATTTGCCGCCGTGGTCGAAATCAGCCAAGAGGATTATTATTATTCTTGAAATTATTTATAGGACTCACATTTTTCGTATGATTGTTGAAATTGGACCGATCAAGCAAATTTTTGGACATTATCAATCAAGCAAAGATTTTTTTACAAAACTTTTAATTTCCATCATCATTTTCAACGAATGAGTTAATCATAGGCTCAGGGCACACTAGCAACCTTTTTGTCGCTGCGGCTCGCAACTGTCACTGATTAAGGCATGGCGATTAGTTGACATGCTGCACTGTCGCAATTTTTAAATCACAAAGTTATAAAAATCAATGACAATTAAAATTGTTTATCATAACGTATAATAATAATTTATATCTTAATAATGATAACAAAAAATATCATATTTCAATAATGATTGTAGACAATAATAACTAATAGCTTCAGTTAATTATTTGCATGCTATTGACAATGGCTGGATAGGCGCTCGTTTACTACAATGTCATCTTCTGTACACCCTATACAAACGCAAAAATCAATTTTTCATTTAATATCGGTGAAAACTCGCAACCAAAAAAAACATTTTTATGTCGTTTAAATTAAAGGATCTAAAAATAAAAAATAAAAGTAAAATGCCACCAAATTTTGACAAATTTGTAACATTAAAATACAGCAAAGGCATCAACGCATACAGCCAATATGGCGTCCAACTTATTTAAACTAACGAATACGGCCAATACTAACGTTGCCGCCTAGAAGTCCAACGTTATTTGATATTTAATATAACACCAGGCTATCACGGACATGTGTGGGTGTGCAGGCCAGATACAAAATTGCAGTTGAAAATTAAAGCCAGACCGTGCCAATTCGTATTGGCCATGCAAAAGTTAGTGCTAGGTAGGTATTAGTGTTTGCAGCTGGGCTTTAGTTTGTTGAGAATGTGGAAAAAAACTAATCAATTTAGTTACTTATCTTCGTTAGTTATTCGCATTATAAATTCGTTTTACGAATCTATGTAAAACACTTCTTTTTTATAAATTAATTGGGCATAAAGTTGCTGTGATCCCAAAGTTATCAGATAGAACGAAAGACCACAAATAACCCAGAACCGTGAAATTGGATTCCAACATTGTCTCCGTCTGGGGATCGAAGCCGAGTTCAAAAATATGTCCAGATGGCGGCACCTTGAAACCAGTATTCACCCCACCACGGAGATCGCCATATTGTGCAACTTCAACTTTGATAATGACTACCGTGTTACCACTAATAAAGCACTACCACCACGACGCCACTAACACCACATTTTTACTTCAATTAAAAAGTCTACCTGTGACCACGGACGCTGAAAAGGGTCCGAAACGTCAGGTTAAAATAAAATGTAAATATATCGCAAAATAATCCGTAAAAGCTGTATCATCTCAATGTCTACTGTTCGCGTAAACCGAAGAAACAAATATCATTTAAAAAATTCAGACGACCGTCTGGTGCAGTGGTCCCACAGGTCGGACTTCTAAAACCAAGGGTCGCGGGTTCGATCCCCGCACTGACAAGCATAAATGTGCATGAACATGTGTGTTTGTACCGGTCTGGGTGTTTTCTATGTATAATATGTATTTATTTACAGAAAAAAGTATTTGAGTATGTTTATCCATTTTCTAGTACCCATAACACAAGCCTTGTAGCTTACTTTGGGACTAGAGAATTGGTGTGATTGTTGTGAAATATTTATTTATCATTATTTTATTATTTAAAAGAACTTGTGAAGGTCTTCATATTCGATTCCTATATGCCAACCAAGTTCGTCATTATTTATTAATTGATACAAGCCTCGTGACCCTGACTGGTGGCCAAACCAGCTCATGGCAACTCCTTGCATTTATCTCATTATTCCCCATTGAGAGCCAGCGACGGAAAATATCAAAAGTATGTGAGCCGTCATGCTTTGGATTTTGACTGACTTTATATTGGAAATGTTTAGTAGGTTAGCTGTCGGGAATAATATTGAAAGTACTTTATGTATGCGCTAAGAATTTGTTGCGTTGCAATAATGAGGAGCAGCCCGAACCGCATCCTAGGCGCATTGGCTGAACGGTGGGACTCACCGATGCTGCGACATTGGATGCACCTGCACACCTGTCAAGGTGGGTAGATGCAGCCAATGAGCGCCGCACACGTAAATTTTCTTTTTTGTTTTTTGTGTTTTAATGTTTAATTGCACTACTAACATTAGTTTTTAAGATACTTTGTAATACTAACAATTTATGGACATAGTCTGAAATAAAATGATTATTATTATTATTATTATTATTAATATCATAGATTGATAATTTTTGGTTATTTGTTCGTCTACTGTATTGAGTAATTTTGGCAATAAATAAATATACAAAAACATCACATAAATTGTGATCTGACTCCGTTTTGAAGTAGCTTCAGCACTTGTGTTACAGATATCAGAATCAACAGTGGTTTAATGAACTTAAATAACAATACATACATATAACACCCAGACCAGTACAAACAGACATGTTCACGCACACAAATGTTTGTACAGTGTGGGGATCGAACCCGTCGCGGGTTCTCAGTTAATTGTCAACTTCTTTGACCATAACACTAAAGTGGTCATCAAATGGATAAGATGTTGGCTTCTTTTATAATGGACATTGTTAATGCTACATAATAAAATAACTTATTAAATTAGGTTCATCTAAACGGATTGGTAAACAGCTGAAAAGGTGTTTCATTCAGATGTTTGAATTTGACCTTAAAGGTGCTGTTATTTTTTTTTAAATGCTTAAATAACTTTTCATTTCATTTTGTAATAAGTGCTTACAATAGATGAACAAATAGTTGAACAACATGATTCATCAATGTTGTTGTAAGATACCTACAACATAATGAATCATGGCCGGCTGCAGCCTAAGGAGCTCTTAAAGAAATTCGGACCGATGAGTAAGTGACACGGTACGAGTAGCTCTATTGGTAGGGCAATCGCCCGACTTGCGAGACGTGCGAGTTCGAGTTCCGCCTGTGGCAGTCCATTTTTCTGTAAGTGTTACATACATATTGTAAGGAAATTTGCATTGTTAATGCTAAAAAAATAATTAACTTAATACCGGATAGAAACAGCGAATTCTGTGTCTTATTCGCGTTTCATGATGTAATTACAGCAGTCCAGATTAAATCAAAGGAAACAATTGCTTTTCAATAACTCAAGCCTAACTATCTAAAATGTTTGTTTAAAAAAATATTCAAGACAACAGCTACACAACGAATCACGTCTCCCGCCAAAACGCCTCTGATGGTAACATCACATACGCTAAAAACTTATAAAACTATCTCTTTTATTTGGAATTTCTGTACGTATGCCAATAGCGAGCTTCTAATAATGCAAGAACAGTCTTGCACCCAGCTCACCTGGCTCGCCTCCCCCCACCCTAGCCCCCCCCCCCCTTTGGGGGGCACCCGGTCGGGACGTGTGAAACGATTTTTGTAAAATTATACATATTTAAATGTTTTATGTGCAATGCGGCCGTTGAATAGTCTGCGATTTTGTGAGGCTGTCTAGTTGGGTTACATCAGTAAGGATAGTTAATGTTTACAGCGTTTATACGGAAAATATTTATAATTCACAGTTACAAATTTAGTTGAGATTGGACGTCTTGTGGCGGCTGAATATGCTGATGATATTTATGATTACACGTTTATATGATTTTAAACTTTCGCGTTGCATTTTAACATTAACTTCTGGTTATCGGGTCTAAACGAGATATATTTTAATGAGTACTAGGTACTCACTGCTCGACGTTTCGGCTGGATTGCACACAGCCGTGGTCACGAGCTGACCGGTAGCTTATTACAATAAGTAAGTAAATAACACTCATTAAAATTTAATAAATAGTGGTATCTTTCTGTCTGGGTGACCACGGAAGACCAGCGTTGTGGCATTCCTGAGATGCTACGACACATGCTGAGTGGCCCCCCTTTCAGTAACTTGTATATGTGATTTTTAAATGTGTTATTCTATTTGGTAAAAATGTGATACTGAATAAAAATGTTTTCTTATTCTTCTTCTTCTAAAATAGATCGCGTTTAGGCCCGACAACCAGTAGTTAGTAGTACACGTTTATGTCGCCTTTTACATGACTTCTACAAGGACTTAGCATCTTAAATGCCTACGAAGTGTTTATTAAATTAGACAACATTAGATTTTGGGAAGAAATCAGTTATTTTTTGCATGAACTCCAAACATACCTTTACCTTAAATTTTCACTGCACCCTTTCTGCATGACCTTGAGGGTGACTGGCAGACAATGCTTTTAGCATTAAGTCCACCCTTTTATACATTTCTTGGGCAATAAAGTTTTAAATAAAATAATACTTAAATATCTTGAAGACGTAGGTATTAAATTCGCATGTTTAAAGTATTTGAATAATAGCATATAGATGGAATAACGTTATCGGAATGTGTATTTTCTTTGTTCTGCGCTGCATCAAGTTCAAATTATTTTACTTTACCAATCTGTGACTGCGGAGTGATGGTAACTTCCAACAAATTTTATTAGTCTTGTTTTCACAAGACTAATAAAATTTGTTGGAAGTTAAACATTCTAATAAAAAAACACTTCGGACTGCGACAGGCGGGACTCGAACCCGCATCTCTCGCAAGCCGGGCGACTGCTTTTCCAATTGAGCTGCCGTGACACTTACTCATCGGTCCGAATTTCTTTTAGTGCTCCTTAGGCTGCAGCCAACAGTGGTTTAGTAGTCTTCTTAATTGACTTTAAGTATATATAAGTCAAGACTTCAAAATATTATTCAATAATCTGACGGAAAGACCGACTTATTTTATTTCATTCGCAACATATAACCTAAATTACAATCAAATAGTTTAACTGTTTTGACAGTGTTTGCCTACTTTGACGTAATCCAGCATTTTGGCGATTTCCCAAAACATCCGATTCCCATAACATTCTAACTTAATATTTTCTGGAAAATTCCATTCAAGTAGAAACCACTTATATACTTAATTCTACATAACATATAGTAACGAACCGTTTCATTCGAAAGGAATTAATTACACCATTCACTATTCAGACAACATTGAACGGCAAATAGTACGCACACAAGCGCGCCAACTAAATCAGCTATACATAAAATTCATGTATAAAAATGTCAATAAACACACACACATAGCTGTGGAATACAAAACAACGCGCACACATGTATAGGATCGGTCAGGGTTGCTAGGCGTTGAAAAGATTTCAAAACGAAAAACTAAGAAACAATTTTGCTTTTAAAAAAAAAGTGGAATAAGTATGTTGCCTGTAAATTATCTGTCCATAATTACATTCTGCTATTCTAGCTAGATAAGTAAATTAATGTGGCGATCTGTGACTTTCTACAGATCGCCACATTAATTTACATTAAGTTAAACCTATCTCAATTTGACCCTAATTTCAAAGCTTTTCTCAGATTGCCAAGTATCAATTCTTTAACAAGTACCCGCTCCTTAAAAAGCCAATTAGAATCGTCTATTTTTCCAAACTAAAAAAAAAACACATTGATACTTTATATAAGTACACGAACATAAGCTAAAATATTAAACACAACCAACCCTGTATTGGCCGTACATATTGGAACTACATAGAACCGATCCGCACACACCGACCGTATTTCAGCTGGAGGTGGTTTTTTCCGCGCTGTGTGCGTGGGGGGCCACCCCCCTACCTAGAGGAGGGGGGCAGCATACATTTTCAGCGAGGCCCAGCGTCACAAGCGTCTTTCAGCGCACACATCGGCCGGCATCGGAGAGAGTAAGAAGCGAAGAACAGACAGAGCAGGGTAGAAACAGAGTGTGCTATGTATTTTGTGAAATAAATTGGTAAAACACGTTTAGGTAAGAGCAGCTTATAAGTACAGTAGAATCCTGATTATCCGAATCAATTAAAACCAGTGGTGATTCGGATAATCAAAAATACGGATAATCGATTTCGTAGTCAAATCAAACAATATTTGTTTAAATGTTATATAATGTTATGAGTTTGACATATGTACCTACATCGTTCTGGCAAAACGATATAAAAAACAAATATATATGTGGTTCAAATATAATGAATGACATTGTAATATGTTGTTATGTCTGTCTAGTTGCGCGGTAAAAATACAGATAATCGATTTCGTAGTCAAATCAAACAATATTTGTTTAAATGTTATATAATGAGTTTGACATATGTACCTACATCGTTTAAGCAAAACGATATAAAAAACAAATATATATGTGGTTCAAATATAATGAATGACATTGTAATATGTTGTTATGTCTGTCTAGTTGCGCGGTGTAAAATTGCAAGCTGCAGCTAGAGTCCGGATAATCGGTTGTTCGGTTAATTGGGATTGGGATAATTGGTATTCTACTGTAACTTGATACATGTTTGTTTTAGCTTTCAGATTGTCATGTCGGATTGCCGTCTCACCGAACGTTGTGAGTGATGGAACAGTGAGTGAATCTGTGTATTGCACTCACACTCGTGCACTATAATATCTCCTGCGAAGTTGACTGATCTCTGTTGAGATTGGCCGCCGTGGTCGAAATCTGCCAGGAGGACTACTATTATTATTATTATTTTAGCTTTCAGAGGACTGAAAATATATTTAAGTTCTAAAGGCCAGGTAGGTGCAATGATTTTCATTTAAACGATTGGCTTACTGTAGTCGAGGTTCAAGATGGTGTATCTGTGTAACAAAAAGTACCTAGATAGTTTGTCATAATATAAAAAGGTTTTGCTTTTGCAAGCACACTTGTAAATATCTTGTAAGACTAGTTTTTAATTTGCTAAGATGCTGGACATCATCTGCTGAACAAAGGTTTGTTGCATACTTTATACCTTGTATACTATTTCAAATGGACCTCGTAGTACTCCTATAACAAGATCGTGAAGACATATAAAGTCGCTATACCATCGACACTCTAAGAAAGCTAGAAGAAAGAAAATAACAGGTTTTAGCTAAAGAAATAGCGTTACTTTGCGGAAATCCATGACTAAAACAAAAAAAGATAATTATTTTGCTTTAAATTTCTACTAACCAACGCCAGCGCAGGAACCCAAATACATCCAACTGTAAAACCTTTAAAAAACTAGAGCTGGAAGTCGCAGGACTTACAATACAACTCACAACGTGAGCCAGAAGATGCACCTGAAAACTCATCAATGACACCAACAAAAATAACAATGACAAATGACACCACTACACGAAATGTTGTCGCTTTGGCAGATTACGAGCGACTGATTGTTTCAAAACTAGCCGTTTTTCTGATTAAACCCTATGCTTTCAATGAAGCCTCCATTGCACTTAGCGACAGAACCTGTAAAAAGATCTGTATTTACTGGCAGGGTAGGTAGCTTTTAATTAGGTCTGATAAGGCCTTCAGTGCTTCATCTTCTCTTATATATAAAAATAAATTGCTCTTTGTTAGTTTCTCTAAAACTCAAAAACGGCTGAACGGATTTGAATAAAATCAATAAAATAAATTTCTTTTTGTAAATAGCAAAGAAGCACTTTTATATTGTATATAGTAATCATTTTTGTCTAGTGGTCTAGACGACAGCTTTGGTCTAGTGGTCTGAGGTGCAGACTGCAAAACCGGCTGTTGCAGGTTCGAATCCTGCTAGGGGCAAATGTTTGTGTGATAAGCACGTGCATTTGTACTTGAGTCATGGGTGTTTATATATGTATATAAGTATTTATATCCGCTATCCTAGTCCTATGATGATAGCACAAACTGACGCTTGGTTTGGGGCTAGGTAATTGGCGTGTTCGTTGAAACAATTTATTATTATAATTATTATTATTTTAGTCTCAAAATATTCGTGGAAGTTCATGGAAGGTTTAAAAGGTAAAAAATAAATTAAAAAAAAACAACGTCTGCGGGTAGTAGGTAATGTTTTCTCTGTACCCATCTTCCTCACGGCTACTCTGAAGGGAGGCAGATCACAGTTGTACGTGTGTGAACGGAAAAATGCTCCGCGATCCGCCGGCTGGGACGCGAGTTTTTGCGACTACCCACATCGAATGTGTTTGAATTTAGTGTCCTTGGATAGTTGTTGGAGCTGGCGAGATCGTTACGGGATGAAAAGAGATTAGAAGTGTTTGGCGAAGAGGAAGTTAGGTTTTTTCCTTTTTTTTTGAGGACTCATTGTGAAACCTGCTTTGCTTCGTAATTTTATTTCTAAGACGAAAAAAGGGGTGTAATAAGTTTAAGGTTGACCCCTAATCTGTTTGTGTTATTGGGTTAGCTCCTGAATAGATTTATAGATAGACTAGCTGACCCGGCAAACGATGTTTTGCCATATAAATTATTTTGGACAACCCTTATCACTAAGGGGTATGAAAAATAGATGTTAGCCGATTCTACCGACCTACTGAATATGCTCACAAAATTTCATTAGAATCGGTCAAGCCGTTTCGAAAGAGTATGGGGACAAACATTGTGACACGAGAATTTTATATATATAGAGAAGAAGAAGATAGATTAACATGTTATTGTAAAACACAAAACAAAAATTACAGACAAGTTTAACAAAGAAAGATGTACAATTTGGGCGGTCTTATCGCTTGTAGATAGACCAATTTCAGTGTGGTTTCTATTATTAGAAAGATAGCTTAATCATGGCGGTTCTTTGCTATGGCTGGTCAAACACTTTATTTATTTTTACAATAATTAAAGTAACTTGTACATTCATGGTATACATATATAATATAAAAATGAATGGCAAAATGTGTTGGTAAGCGTATAACCCAAGAACGCCTGGACCAATTTGGCCTATTCTTTTTTTATGATATTCTTTAAAGCATGGGTTGGTCCCATGCTTTATCTCGTCATCTTCCGAGGAATAAATAACAAAAAAAAGTAGTTTTATTTAACAAAATATGTTGCGTAGCGTTGACATACCGATGAATAATTTGACAAGTAGATAACGTGGCATGAAGGTCTATGACAGCTATTATTTATTCTTTACATGGTATCGTGAGTTTGCTGGCGTGGAATCAGTAATGACTTCGGTGCATTGGGAGTTCAGTTTATTGCTAGACTTCATTGACTTATGCTTCATGTACTTTAGTTCCAAATTTTTATTTATTTGCTTTATTGCACAAAAAAACTATGTACAAAACGTGGACTTAACTCCGTAGGGCATTCTCTACCAGTCATACCTTTGGGCTAAGCAGAAATGATAAGTGCGCGGTGCGATAAAATAAATTTATGGATAAAAATGCCTCCATCATTATTAGCGTCTGGTAGCATTCTTTATTGTTGACCGTGCTGTTAAGAATTCTGCTATTCTGCATTAAAAAAAATCTAGCCAATTTTCAACCTGATCCGGGATCAAAACCCGCGACTCCTTACTAATTTGAACGAGTTAGCATACTGACACGATAACGCCGATAGCACTTTTATTGCATACTGTTCTAGCGTTTGGTCTAATGGTCAAGAAGTTGGCATCTGCTTGCAAATTAGCGTGGCCATTGGTTGTCACGTTGTCAGTTGCGTGTCGCAGCTAGAGAATGTGGCACTTGTGCCCTGGCGGATGTTGCGTAATCATTTTCAAGTTTTGAGTACCGTCAACGTCAAAATTACAGTGGAACTTTAGTACCACCATGTCACACTTAATACTTTAGCTTTATAAATGTCAATGTGTTGACATCTGTCAAATTTATGATTATGGCATGGTCCAAAAGTGCTATGTCATCAAGACGACCACTTTGGTCTAATGGTCAAGAAGTTGACGTTTAACTAAGAGGTCGCGGATTCGATCCCCGCACTTTACAAACATTTGTGTGGAAGAACATGCCTGTTTGTACTGGTCTGGGTGTTATTTAAGTGTTGGTATTTAATTTTATTTGTAATACCACTGTTGATCCTGATATCGGTAACACAAGTGCTTAAGCTACATACCACGGAGTCAGATCAATGTATGTGATGTTGTTGTATATTGTTGTTGTCAATAAAATGTCCAATATGTCTACGAAAACCGCCCACTATCTGAAACTTAAATTTAATAAACCACAACTGAACCAAAAGAAATAACCGTTAAAAACTTTGAACACCACACATTCTCCTTCCACAATCTTAAAACTACCCGCACAAAACGGATACTCCTTAATACTTAAACTAACTCCAGAATCTCTGTGTAGGAGATTTTTCTCAATATTTCGCGAAAGTGCCGTACCATATCTCAGTGGGATCGCATCTCTATTACATATTCCCTCTAAAGGAAACTATAACCGTAAAGTGGGTACGGAGCTCCGCCAGATGTTAGTAGTGGGGGTGAACCGAAAATATTCGGATATTTACGGATATTTAGGGTTGGGATATTTTTGAGGTTATCTAATCAGATTACGATATTGCACTTGTGTTCTTTTGTTTGATTTAAAGCGCTGTTCTATGCGACTAATAATTGTGTCAGTGTCAAAATCGTTTCGTCACATTGGACTCTATCATACATTTGACTGCCCCGTTGGTGTAGTGGCAAAGTTTCTGCCTCACATCCAAGAGGTCCTGGATTCGAATCCCAGGTCGAGCCAAACTTGTTTCTGAGATTTTCTGTCATGAATTTCTCTAAAACAGCTCGGAATCGGGAAGTTGGCAGTGTTACACCCCCGTGCCTCGGTGCGCACGTTAAGCCGTTGGTCCTGCGCCTGATCTCTCTCCGGTCATGTCTGATTCCCGTCTCACCGAACTTTGAGGGTGATGGAACAGTGAGTGCACCTGTGTATTGCGCTCTCACTTGTGCACTATAATATCACCTGCGTAGTTGGCTGATCTCTGTTGAGATTGGCCGCCGTGGTCGAAATCGACCAGCAGAACTATATCTATACATTTATATTATATCGCTACGCACTTAAAACGTTTGTCAGTCACGTAGCACAACGGGTAACGGGTAAATATTAAACTGTTTTGTATATTGGCAATATTAACAAGTTAAAGAAGCTGCCATCACCTTTGAATCTTTCAGAAATTAAAAGGTGACTTTATCATCAACAATGGAAACCTGATAGATAGTTTTGATAGAAGAAGGCAATAAAATTGTACTATGCTCGAAGCACAGATTTTTATCTATATGCGTACAAAAATATTATTTTCACTTCTCATGCTCGAAAAAGTACTACTTTATGCAGGATCTAGGCGACATAAAGTTGAATTTTATGCACTTGTGCATAAAAGTAGCTTTTTAAATGTGTCTACACTAAGGCAGTGACCATTAAGCCCATACAGCCAAAAACAATTAATTGTACATGGATAAAACTTGCTAATTTATAATATTTCCTTCCCTATTTGCATTTTTGATTTATAATAAGATAATACGAAAAAGAAACTAAATATCAAAACGTGTTTACCACAAAAAAAAACATTATTCCAAAATAATTTAAGAATAGGCTGTATTTTTTTTTTCTTTGCCCGAAAATTATGCAGGAAAATTAAAAAAAGTAAAGTAGCGGGAAAGAAGCCGTGAACTTTTCGTATTGAATTTTCTCAAATTATTGTTTTATTTTCTCGCAATCGAAGTGAAAAGCAGAGTTTACAACTCGTGCACAAATCATTTTTATCCTCGACTTCATCATCTGCCTATAACGAACGATCTGATATAACGATCTCGGATAAAAATGACTTGCTATATGCTCTCGTTGTAAAATCTACTATATACATACACATATGTGGAGATTTGTTATTAGTAGGTAGATATTGATCTATTATTTACTGTTACTTGCTTATATTGTCTTTTAAATCTGTAAATCTTCTAAATAAATGATCTATTCTAAATATATAATCCCATTGTTTTCACAATCGCGGTCGAACGGGATAAAAAGTATCCTATGACCGTTTCCTGGTTCTAAGCTTCCTCTCCACTAATTTTCAGCCAAATCGGTTCATCCGCTCTTGAATTATAAATAGTGTAACTAACACCTCATTTTTCTTGTATATTAAAGAATAAATCTGAAGAGAGGCCAATTCCATATATGAAATATATTTCCAAAATAACTATGATGTGCGATAAGGGTTCGATAATGATGCTAAAAATACAATCAGTATTTTTTTTGTTTGTCTGTCGGTTCCTCTGTGTAACCGCTATAGAAACAAAAACTACTTGACGGATTTTAACAAAATTTTATGCAATTATTTTTCATACTCCTGAGCTGGTTGTAGCATACTTTTCATCACGCTACAATCAATAGGAGCAGAGCAGTGAAGGGAAATGTTGGGAAAACGGGACGGATTATATTTGTCTTCTCCTACGTTTATAACACTCTCAGTCATCTAAACATATGTATATATGTATAATACTTAAAGTTGACTGACTGACACAGTGATCAGTCAACGCACAGCCCAAATTATTTGACAGATCGGGTTAAAACTTGGTATGCAGTAGATGTTATTGAGAAGGCATCCGCTAAGAAAGGATTTTGATACACTCTATCCCCAAGGGGATAAAATAGGGATTGCAAACTTGTATTAAACGCAGTGACAAAAAAAAATAGTCGGATTCCAATAGAAATGGAAGACAAAGCGAAATTGAAATATTCAAAATGCGAACGAACATTCAACACCGACATTCCATATTCAAAAAGTAACTGCATTATCTTTACAGAACACCGTCTATGGTTCGTTCTATATTCAAATTGAGCATCGCGATGGACCTGCTTTAGGATGTTACACACCATAGGTAATGTCTATGCATAAAGTATTTTAAAGTAGTTAAAATGCAGGCAGTCTCTGGTGCACTCTTGCCTTTATCAAAAGCGGTTGTTTAGTGGACTTTCTTGCTCTTTAGGGTGCAAATGGGGGTTAGATACCAATGGTTTGTGTGTGGTTTAGCTCTGTCAGGGAAGATACTCTTCATTGCACAACAAAACTTTGTACAAAAGGTGGATTTAACGCCATAGAACATTCACTACCAGTCATACCTTTGGTCTAAGCAGAAATGATTAGTGGGCGGTGCTACAAAATAACTAAAAGGGGAAAACACAAAAATAATAATACTAATAATATGACAAATGAGAGTAAATATAAAATATACGAACTATTTATGTAAGATTACGTATTTAATAATACTACACATACATACATAATACTTAGTAATGTACACTAAATAAATAATACTTTAATCGCTACGTACCTACTAGTATAAAGCAAAGTCGCTTCCCGCGTCTGTGATATGTAGGTTAGCGTGTATGCTTAAATCTTTAAAACTGCTTAACGGATTTAGATGCATTTTTTTTTGACGTGACAACGTCTTATAAATTGGTTTGCCGGGTGACACTTCAAGAAACTGCGTTACGCTGCTCCGCTCACGTTCCGCGCTCACAATGAGAGCGAGTGAGAGGCACGCGTCCCTTCGACTCGGGCATGGTTAGCCCGCCTAAGAGCGAGTGAAACAGACATAAAAAGTGAAAGGAACGCGTCCCTTCCACTCGAGCACAGTTAACCCGCCTAAGAGCGAGAGAGACAGAGCGAGAGAGAGAGAGAGTGAGAGAGATAGGCATACACACCGGTTCATGTTATACGAATGAATATTCACATTAAAATTATTTTACCACTCAAAGTCGTTGTCACGTAAAACTTTCGCCCGTATACCGACTTTACAGGCAACCAATTTTTTAAAATAAATAGAGTATATATATAAAGAGAACCAAATTCCATGCGGACGGAGTCGCTGACGGGAAGTTAGTAGTTTTATGTGACAATATAGAAATCTGGAAAATAAAATCGACTTCTCTGCGTTATTCGAAAGATACTACGCAAATGTTTTTTTTTAGATTTAACAGTTATATCTTTGAAACCGCATCGATCGTTATTATTTATTTAGTCTTTTTTTTTTGCGTTCACAACACTATTTTAAAATTCGAAAAGACATTACACTTATAAAGGTCGGGGATTCGAATCCCCCCTGATGACCGGAGCCGACAAGATTTTTTTAAGTGTAATGTCTTTTCGTGTCACTAGGTACCTAAGAATTATGCTGTATTAGAATATAATAGTCCTCCTGGCCGATTTCGAACACTCTTCCCGACTCCGAGCTGTTTTTGAGAAATGCATGACAGAAAATCTCAGAAACAAGTTTGGCTCGACCTGGGCTTCGAACCCAGGACCTCTCGGATGTAAGGCAGAAACTTTGCCACCACGCCTAAGAGGCAGTCATCAATCATAGTCAATCATTAGAATATAGGGAGGAATTCTAGCACCTGACCAACTTTAAAAGATATTATAACCCATCCCTTCAGGCTGCATTTCAGCTCATGCCCGGTTCGACCGTAAAACGTTGGCAGTTTGAAAATAGCTGCCAAGCGCGAGACTGTATCATGACACGATTGTTCCGCAGCAAAAGACTAGAGCGCATGAAGAAAAATAGTCAGGCATATGGGTTTTGCAACGAAATCGGAAACTCTGGATACTCTTTCGTTTCTTCTCATCAGTCTATATACGTCCCACTGCTGGGCACAGGCCTCACCTCAACTATGAGGTGGTCCGAGCCATACTCCACCACGCGGGCTCAGTGCGGATTGGTGGAGGGGTGTTCGTAAGGTATGTGACCAACCTTACTGTCAGATGTTATTAAGCCGCCCGAGGGCCTCTGACCAGGCTTAATGACTAATATCTGTCGATATTAACCGTTATATCGATATTAATCGATATTACATTAACCTTTCGTCTGTTTATTTAAAAAAAACCTTATTCAAATGTCTAAAGTGAGTCCTGCTGTTATAGAGGGTCTACTAAAAGTGCCTTAAAACTGTACAAATGATATTGTAAAATATTATTCTTAAACGAAAAACGAAAAGCATATTTCTGAACGTGATTATAGATGTTTAAAAAAAATGTTGGCTTCCTATGCTTGAACTCAAAGTGTGCGTTTTCTTTCTTTAAATCGAAAAACCTGCAAAATGATACAATAATTACTTTCGGGGTTGTACCAAAATCCCGAACAGATAGTATTAGTTCACCATGATAAAAAGGATAACATATGATAACATAATGAAAATATTATATAATGATAAAAAGTATAATATAATGATAATATTTGTTGACCTTGATAAAAAAAGATTACATAACAGAATTACAGACACGTTTAACAAAGAAAAATGTACAATTTAGGCGGTCTCTCGCAGTTTTTCGCGGCTGGGAGCGATCTCTTTCAGACAACCTAACCTTAACACCAGTAGCTAGAACTTATTTCAGTGTGTGTGTGCGTACACTAGGAATAGGCTAGATGACACCACCAATCGCTGACGTACTCTTTATCATCTGTCAAACGATCTGACTCAATATATTTTGTATGGGAATACTATAATTTGACGTCATAATTTAGTATCAGAAATTGAAGTCGATTGTCTGAATATTAATTTAATTTTGTGTAAATAAAAATTGTTTTTTACAGCTTTTTGGAAATAAAATGGTTTTGCTAGCTTCATAGAGGTTATCTTTTTGAAACATTCAATCTTGGAAATATTTACGATAGGTGTCATCATGCCTATTAGATTTGACAGACCAATACGTTCAATATTCGAGAATAAAAGAATGGAACCCTAAAAATTCAATATTCCACCGGACTAACTGCGAGTAATTCGCGCCTCGTTTTGAATAAAATCAAAGCTTGGAAACTAGCAGTACTTTATGCGGTTCATAAAAATGGCCGTACTTACGAGGCTTGCGGTGAGCGAGAAAATAGAAATTCAATTCGGATTGAACTTAAATTCAAGCGATATTAAATCGTGTCTTGTAGCGCCGCTAATATGACAATCATATTCAGAATCAGAATCAGAATCGATTTATTGTCTTAAAACTGTGTACATAAGTTGTTAAAAAATATTTCAGTATCAACAGTTCACCCATTTCGGGCATACAATAGGTATAAACATTTGCATTCATAAAATACAAGTAACATAATAATTAGCCATCAAAATCCATTTATAACATGTCAATAAATTAATGTTTTTAAAAAAAATGTTATTATGTGTTTATTTTTAACATATTGGGACAAACCACACGCAGGTGTGGCTTGATGACCGTCTGTCTCCGTCTTGCTTCTGAGAGCGTGCCAATAAATCGCTGCACCTCAATCATTGCCCAAATGCAATCCATACCCATCTAAAAATTACATTTTAGTCTAAAAACAACCCAAATTGTGCAGTAAGTATAGTAATATGGTGACCACCGTACTTAGTGGTCTGGTCACCATACCGATCCGTTTTTTAACTTTTTGAATTAGATCAATGAAGTAGGTAGATAGAATTGGTTGAAATGGGTTAGATATTTTTTGTCAGCACAGATCAGACAAAAAATCCATACTAATATTATAAATGCAAGAGCAATGGGCCCAAATGCAATCCATATCCATCTAAAAATCACATTTTAGTCTATGTATTTGAAAAAACAACCCAAATTGTGCAGTAAGTATAGTGATATGGTGACCATCGTACTTAGTGGTCTGGTCACCATACCGATACGTTTTGAACTTTATGAATTAGATCAATGAAGTAGGTAAACAATTGGTTGAAATGGGTGAGATATTTTTTGTCAGCACAGATGATAGCATTTGATACCCAGTATATACGAAACTTCTAAAACAAAGAAATATCTATACACAGCGCTTATTATTTTTATTAGCTTTTATTATAGATCTAATAGCAATAACACTCACAGCAACCGTAATACCTACTGAAGCCTAGCACCTCCCTACCTACCTACATTTAAAAATATACACCGAACTTTGAGTGATGGAACAGTGAGTGCACCTGTGTATTGCGCTCACACTTGTGCACTATAATATATCCTGCGTTGTTAGCTGATCTCTGCAGCTCGGTTGAGATTTGCCGCCGTGGTCGAAATTGGCCAGGAGGACTATTATTATTATTATTAAAAATATAAAAACATTAGGTGTCTCGTAAGAAAAATACATGAATTCAACTGCGTCCAACTCCCACTTAACCATTTCCTTTACAACTCATTGAGACGGTTACCGAACGACAATATAGAAGCTAGGCTTTACATTTTCAACCTGGCGCAGGGGTCATTAAAAATTCCATACAAAACGGTTCAAAGCGTCTAGCGCTCGAGTCATCTGTGAGAGATTTTTGCGCATCACTATTATAAATCTGAAATATTATATCGGAAGCACGGATAGTGATGGGACAGGTGTCGATAGAAAAAAAAGATACCTACAAGTGTTTTGCTTAAATGCAGGTTAACTTATACAATCTTATCTTACGAGCTTTGTACTCTATGGTTGTGCTTTTAAGAAAGCTGTTTAGAAAATTAAACTCAGTTTCTTGCGTAACAAATCTGATCTTTACAAAGTGAATAAAAAACATTTAATGAAAAATCGAACTGCTACAGGCGGAACTCGAACTCACACCTCTCGCAAGCCGGACGATTGCTCTACAAATTACGCTCCCGTAACACTTACTCATCTGTCCGAAATTCTCTAAATAGGTACTGTGTAGGCTGCTAGCCAGCCATGATTTATCAATGTGGCCGTTAGTTACCTACAACATTCGAAAGAAACACCTTTTTGTAATATCGATATGGCGGTATTGTCTGACATCACTAGCACTAGCGATGTTTCACAGGGATCGAGTGGAGCCGACGTGCCGTATATCGAGCATGTTAGGACTTTGCACACAGAGTGCAAAATAAGATTTAATAAAATATTGGATACGAAAGTTAACCTTTCGTATCCAATATTTTATTAAATCTTGGATACGCTTATCAAAAACATTTTACGTATTTATGATGATGGTATAGAGATCCTTGCAAACTTGCTTCCCGATAGATTTGTGCTCGTCTTCTTTACGTTCTTGCTGATAAAAAAAAGTTTATTTTCGGACAAAATAATAATAAATCCGTTTGGGTTTATACACGTATCAAAAAGCTTATAACAAGTATTAGTACTTAATAACTAAACGTGAGTGAGTTACGATACATAAATGCTCGACAAGCGGACGGTCCCCGCTGTCGGCCATTGTTGCAGCCGCCGCGTACTCGCCGTAAAAGTAAACCAGCTTTCTTGCACAGGATAGCCGGGAAACTGCCGACATCTGCGTACGCGTAATCATATCGTTAAAGAAGATGATCATATTCATATAACCAGCGCACATTGTGAGTCACTAACTGTCACTGTGACTAGCGACTTACAGCGTGACCACCATGCTAAACGTTGGCCGTCGTTGACAGTCGCCATATTCCTATTGTCTAGGACTTACGTATTTCTTTTTCTTGCGAAGTATGATTTTTTTTCCAACTATACCTCCAAATAACCTGAACATAACATAATGATAACATCATACATTACTCTTATTCTAGAATGAATAAGAAAACTTGATCCTTGGGTTATGGAAATCAGAAACCATGAAGTTACCACAAAGAACCAAACTCGTGAATTTGGTTTCCTACATTATCGATGGAATCAGGCGTTAATAAAGGAAATCCATGACTAAAGCTGAAAAAGATAATTATTTTGCTTTAAATATCCACTAAACGACGCCAGCACAGGAACTCAAATACATCCAACTATAAGCACTTGATAAAACTAGAGCTGGAAGTCGCAGGACTTACAATACAACTTAACACGTGTCACAGACGACTCACTCGTAGTTTGTCGAAGCGACAACATATCCAGAAGAAGCCACGTGTAGTGGCGAAACCCGTCGAGTGTTTTTTTGGTGTCAGTGTTGTGTTTCCGGCTGCATCTTCTGTGTCACATTCTGAGTTGTATTGTAAGTCCTGCGACTTCCAGCTCTAGTTTTTTCAAGTGGTCATAGTTGGATGTTTTTGGTATGCTCTTTTTCAGCTCCTACATTGTCGTCGTCCGGGAATACTACCAAGGACCTCAAAGATGACATCTTGATATCAATGCCCACTACACAAACTGTCGTCAAATAATATATAAAATTAAATTACTAATCTCTTAGTGTGACCCTGCCACGCTCGCGATGGCTCGACTGGCCGAATAGCAAATATCTAGAGCCGGCGATACCAGCGATTTCATACGAGCGAAGCTGAGAATTCATGAATATAGTACTCGTGCGCTGTCTAGTGGCGTATATGGGCTATGCAGTATATGGTCTACGTTTGGATACAGATTATTTTAAGTATTGCTCGGTAAGACCCAGTTGATGGTGAAGTTCCGTTAATACTACCTACTTACCTGAATATTTTGTTCGAGTGTTGTAGGTGGATATCAATATCGTCTGAAAATATTATCATACTTGATATTTTCATTCGCCATATAACTGAATTTTTCCTACTCAGAATTGTGAACGTAAGTACGTAGTAAGTAGCAAAACTAACGACCGCCCGCGACAAGGTCTGTGTGGACTTTAGCTTTTTATCACCGAGTTTCATACAAACTTGCAATCATATTCAATCAATTTTAAACCCTCAGAGGTGGAATTGATCAAAATCCTTACTTAGCAGATGCCTATGTCATAACATCTACCTGCATGCCAAATTTCAGACCAATCCGTCCTGTGGTTTGGGCTGTGCGTTGATAGATCAGTCACTTCTGAGTTTTACATATTTAGATTTGGATATCCTATCGTAGTTACGAGTACTTAAGACTGCAGTCGTTATAATGGTTTTGTTAACAAAAAGTTACCTACACTCGATTCTGTTGTACTCTTGTCACACGTTAAACAACACGAATCGTTAAGAAACCTTAACACACGCTACAAACACAAAACGTCGTAAGTCGCCACTATTAATTCATATCGGGGGGCAATAAAGTGTAGTTACAACTATATGCACGGGGCCCGCCGCGCGACGTAGGAAAAATATTTTTCCATTTTAAATAAGTACACGGAAAAGCGCATATATTTACGTTATCTAGAGTTCGTTAAATATTAGCAGGCACTGAACAGTAAACTCGGATTGCGCACTTTTTCTATTAATACCAAGCGCTGATGAGCGTGTTCGCAGCCATGTTTTTTTATCCGCAAAACTTTTTTCGCATCATGAAATGAAATGGAACGTATTAATTTGTTGGAGCGTGTTTTTTAACAAGCGAACGTCGAGGTTTTAATCAATAGCCGTCCAGACGTGGCTGCAAGATTAAATGCCTTTGCTAAATATAAAAAAAAAGTAATCGGCAGTTCCGTTTTTGATGTTTGAAAATTGGCAATGCTGATAGGACTGGCCATAAAGCGAAAGCGTTTTGATATAAAACTTTTTGACATTTTTATTTTTAAATCCAACCGATCCAATCATTTTTGAATTCGAAATACGAATACCGATACCTACGCGAGTTAGATGCTTTCACATCGACGCAGCCAGCACACACGAGCGCCTCTATTTACGGCGCATCGAATACCTAACCGTCACACGTCAATCGACACCGTAAAATACCTATCGAAGGCGGTTTCAGAACGCACACACGTCGGGTTCAAACGTCGAACGCAGTAAATACGAGTATCGGGAGTGCGCCACGTCCAATCGCGCATAACCGATCAGCCAATAGGAGGCCTCGCTGCATTCTCGATACTACGCGACAATTCAAAGTTGACCTCTAACATTCGATACTGTACTTCTTCGTCGTTGCGTTTCCACGAGCAATCAGAGGGGGGTGGGAGGTCTTAACGAAATGGGCAGTAAAGAATGAGGGTTCGATCACCATTGGCTATCGGGTAGCTGTTACGGCACGTAGATTTTCCCGGTTTTTTCTCGCGTAGATAGAAGTTACCTGATTGGTGATTTTTACGTTAGACACTTTTTATGGGATGCGTTTTCTCGATATTGGCGCGGTTTTTGTGGGTTGGATGTTGGTGTGGGCTAATATTGTAATTGTTCGACGACTACTTTGGTGTAATGGTCAAGTAGTTGACTATTAATTAAGAGGTCGCGGGTTCGATCCCCGCACTGTATTAACATTTGTGTGCATGTCTGTTTGTACTGGTCTCGGTGCATATGTATTTATTTGAGTTTAATTGTAATATCTGTAATCTGTTGATTCTGATATCTATAACACAAAAGTGCTTAAGCACGGGGTCAGTTCAATGTATGTGATATTGTTGTATATTTTATTATTTATTTATTACTGTATCACCATAATATTAACATGGCAATGACATAAAAGTACATCTGTAAACGTTTAAGATACTTTTTAAAGATTACTTTCTAAAATTACAGTCACTGAGTTCCATATTTGTCAATACCCAAGATGTATTTTATAAATAGCATTATATTGAGAGTTAGTTAGTTTTAACTTTACCTATCTGTGAGCTGGGCAAAAAAAACGATGCATAAATACATGGAGTACTATAAAAAAATATTCGAATTTTAAGTAAATAAATATTATAAATAATATTTTACAACAATCACAACAATTCTTTAGTCCCAAATGAAGCTACGAGGCTTGTGTTATGCTAGACAACGGATAAACATGCTTAAATACATTTTTTTTGTAAATAAATACATATTACATGTACATAGAAACACCCAGACCTGTACAAACACACATTTTCATGCACACATAATGCTTGTACTGTGCGGGGATAGTTTTAGAGTTCCGACATGTAGACCACTGCACTAAGCGGTCGTTAAATAAGAACTTACATACCTGATAAGTACTATGAATCTATATTTTCAGTAGGAGATCGAATAGTCAAACTTATACAAAATCCTAAGAGACGTAATTCCACATTAAAAAAAAAAAACGCAAACGGCAAGATTGTACCCACCCAAGACATTTTCCTACAAAAACACCTCCAACCCAATATAAAATAGTCGAACAGCACTACAGAACACTTCCTAGTAACTCGATACAAAAGTGCCACCCCCTATACCTTCTATACATCAGAAGAGGGGGGTGGAGGGCTACTGTATGATCGTACGTCTTCAGTTTCAGATTAAAGCCATCTCTTTCGAAAAGAGGCTCTCTCTCATAAGCCTATACACGTCCCATTGCTGGGCACAGGCGTCACGTAAACTATGAGGTGGTATGAGCCATACTCCACCACGCGGGCTCAGTGCGGTGCGGTGGAGGAGTGCCTGTGGCGCAGAGGTGGCAGCGCTTTGGTAGTGATACCAAAAGTTAAATGGTTAAGTGATACCAATACCTTAGTCGCGGTCAAAGACTCTTCAATTACTGCGACTGGAACTGACAGCGAATGACATCGACTTAAGCCGGCGAGTTGACACGTGATTAGTCGCGAGTGCAGGTTCACTCTTAGTACGTTCCTTTGTTGCATCCGGGAATGTTAGCTGAATACCAAACCGATGCATTCAATGCGCAAGAAAACGGCTTCCTTGATCCGCAGGGTGCGGGACAGTAACAACAGCATACTGAGGACTTTAGTCGATCGGTACACATCGCCACTGTGGAGGTGTCTTGTGTTGAGGGTGATCACGGGACCTTACCCGCTCGGCTGATGACGCTTAGCATGTTTATATAACTGAATGATAAGATTGTTTCATAATTAATTTAATTTAATACTAACCATAGATTTTATGCTAATTGTTGCTGGCTAAAGGTGCTTGTGGCGCAGTGGTTGCAGCGCTTTGGTAGTGATACCAAAAGTTAAGCAACCTAAGGCGCGGTCATGTTTGGGATGGGTGACCATTCTGATTATTTAAGTAACGTCTATTTAGAAGCATCTCCGTGCTTCGGAAAGCACATTAAGCTGTTGGTCCCGGTTAATATCGATGGATTTTAGTTGTTAAGCCTGGTCTGAGGCCCTCGGCGGCTTAATAACATCTGACAGTAACTTACCTCACGAACACCCCTCCAACAATCCGCACTGAGCCCGCGTGGTGGAGTATGGCTCGGACCACCTCATAGTTGAGGTGAGACCTGTGCCCAGCAGTGGGACGTTTATAGGCTGATGAGTTGCTGGCCAAAAGGCCAATTGCGCTTTTAGGTCAACTAGTCGGCAACGGTGTGAATCCAAGAATTGAATATATCTACGGATGGAGCGTTTCGAAGTAGAACCCTAGACTTGTGAGATAGATCGCTGGGTCGCCACCCCACCCCCTGTCGCCTCGGTATAGATTTTTCTTTTTGCCTGACGCTATGTTCCGATATTAAAGACTAGCAGTATTTCCTAACGTTACTTGAATATTAAGTCGGCGCCATGTTTTATGCTGATGAAGGATGTATAGCTTTTTAGCCGACGGAGCGGAGTTGGAAAGAAGGGTAATTAATAAGTTTGTTAGACGTATGTTTCTATCTCGCATAGTCTAGCATGGCTTAGTTTTTAACAACTTATTTTGCGTTTTGCCAGTCACACCGTTTAATATGTGTTTGTGTAGGTACTAGAAAACTTAGACAAGCCAAAATAGACCAAGGTTTTTGTCACAGATTCAATAGAACATTAATATCTAGTGTTAAAGAATAAGACTTTTAGGAGAATGTCATTTTGAACCACTGTTAATGTTTATTAAAAAATTAACAGACATAGTGTCGGGAGCAATGGAAAACTGTATGATATAAAAAAAATACTTCAACTTCGGATTCCCGAAAACGAAAAAGTCTTCCCAATAGTGCTATCTTGCTTGCATAGATTTGGGACAGATTTGAATGATGAAAAATTAAATAAATTTCCAATACTTACAAGATCATCATATGGCTGTCAATATGTTTTATTCGCAGATAACAAACATGGTAGATAATTGTCTTCAAAAAAGAATCTTTTTCCTCCAATTTATAATGTTACTATTTATTTTAATAACAAAATACATACAAATGAAAAAAAAACAAATGTATTGAATCAGTAGGTAGTAGTTAACGAGTCCCAAAAAGCTCGCAGGTAAAGTTAAATGAAACCAAAATTCCAGTAGCAAAGTCTCATTTATTTGGACTACGATTTATACGTTGGTATCTACGCAAACAAATAAACACCGCGAGGCAAACTACACTCAGTACCTTCTCACCACTTCTACTTTCGATATTCTTTTTTAGTTTTTGACGTTTAATCTCTAACTGTCTGTATTCTACAGTTGAAATTGTTAACTCATTTCATCGACAGACATACATTTTTAAATTTATCTAGATCCAGGCGTCGCCTGCGATATTGCATCTAGTCGGATCCAGTTAACTTCCCTGTAGAAATTGAAATTCCATTAGGGAGATTGCTTTTTAACGTGCCAAGTCTATGGGAGGTGGGGAGGGGGGTATTAATCGCATTTTTACTCCGCTTATGTTAAGAGGTGTTTCTTTTAAGCGGCAGATAGTGTCAGGGTAATTGTGATAAGTAGATCTAGGAGTTAACTGATAAACATAAATAAGTAAGATTTTATGGCTTGAAATCGGGGGTCACCAACGTTTTGGCAGGTAAGGGCCATAAGGCGGCAAAATAATTATGCATCATCATCATAATATGTCTCTTTGTACTGGTCTGGGTGTTATATGTATTTATTTTACTTTATTTGTAATACCACTGTTGATTCTGATATCTGTAACACAAGTGCTTAAGCTACATTCCACGGAGCCAGATCAATGTATGTGATGTTGTTGTATGTTTATTAAAAAAAAAGGATTGGGCTTCAAGGGTCAATATCAGAACTGTAGCCCGTCTTTAGTTTATTTTGCCGCCTTATGGTCCGTGTCTGCCAAAAGGTTGCTGACCCCTGCTGAAGATTATCCGTAGGCATATAAAAGTTTGGTTCATGATCAAAATGTCGATCATGAATCAAACTTTTATATATTTATTTTTTCTATTTTTATATGCCTACGGATAATCCACAGCTTCATTGGCTTAAACTGTCTTCTTCTAATAGGAAAGCAGTCACAGACAAAATGTTTGGAGCTGCTTCAGTAGAAATGTGATATGTGTAGAATGTTTGTATAATATATTCAGACCACCATCATAAAAGTGGAAAAAATGGAGCGAAAAAATCCGATTCTTATGGTAAATATTAAAGGATAATCGTGATATAGCATATCATGAGATATATCTTCAGCAATAAATAATATTATATAACTTACATTGTACTAAAATTGATATTCGTATTAAAATTCAAAAGTATCCCATCGAATGTTATTTGAATATCACACGAAGCGAACGACATTCCTCGAAATAGTCGCACCAAAAGCCAATATTTCAATCGCCGGTGCCAATATAGTAGCCTCGATGTTTTAAATACAGAATCAATGATGCATCAACTGTGTATGACTGCGCGCGCGCTGCCAACTCCGCGCATTACCATCAATATCTGTCTGTCATACGTTTGCTGTATATTACACGGTATTGAGTATACCTCGATACGTGACGAGGAGTGTCGAAGATTGGAGACGGCTTATTGGTTTATGGAATTTTGTGGGGACCTGTTTCTGGTATATTATCATTACATTTGCCGATCACTTTGGTGTAATGGTCAAGAAGTTGACTATTAACCAAGAGGTCGATCCCCGCACTGTACAAACATTTGTGTGCATGAACATGTCTGTTTGTACTGGTCTGGGTGTTATATGTATTTATTTAAGTTTATTTGTAATACCACTGATGATTCTGATACTGTAACACAAGTGCTTAAGCTACTTACCACGGAGTCAGATCAATGTATGTGATGTTGTTGTATATTTATTTATTATCATCATCATATCAGCAGTTAGACGTCCACTGTTGAGCGTAGGCCTTCCTTAAGGATCTCCACCGCAATCGGTCCTTCGTTGCTCGCATCCAGCGGCTTCTTGCAGCCATCACCAGATAGTCGGTCCACCTTATGGGGGCCATAGAACATCGCCCAGCACGCGGTCGCCATTCGATAACCTCTCCGCCCCAACGGTCATCTGTTCGGCGCGTGTGTCACTTCAGCTGACCAATCTTTGGAGCAATTGGAAGAGTAGAGGATTTATAATGCAAGAAATAAAAAAAGCAAATAAGAGACCATTCTAAATTCCCTTTCCGAAATTTTCGTCCAAATTTTCACAGTCCAAGAACCTTGCGCAACAAACTAGTTTTCACCGCCGTCTTATTATTTATATTGATTTTGATTGCTTATCTGGAAGAAATAGTTGTAAGAAATATGACCGCCTAGATTGTACAAATAAGATTTGATGATAATGATTTTTGTTCATGAAATATATTATTATTATTAGTATTTAAAAACATCCCTGTATATGTTTCGCTAACTGTGCAGTAAAAGTATTTTCTATCTATCTATCTGTCTCGTCGCACCAGCGGTTCCCAACTTCGTCGATGGATGATGCATCGCGCTCGGATGACGAGTGGCGCGGCAGGTGCGCGTGCGACGGAAATACATCGGTTCGGTTCCGCGCGCTCAATCGGCTGGGGCAGCGGCTGTCAAAGTTTCGCTTTGGGAAATATCAAGTTAATTTTATTTTAGAAGTATGAATTATTTATTTGGCCCATCTAATAAGACCTACATTAGATATTTTTTTTAATTAAAAAATCGGTTATCATCATCATCATCAGCCTATATACGTCCCACTGCTGGGCACAGGCCTCACCTCAATTATGAGGTGGTGCGAGCCATACTCCACCACGCGGGTTCATTGCGGATTGGTGGAGGGGTGTGTATTAGGTAAGTGACGAACCTTACTGTCAGATGTTATTAAGCCGCCCGAGGGCCTCCGACCAGGCGTAACGACTAATCTACACTAATATTATAAAGCTGAAGAGTTTGTTTGTTTGTTTGTTTGTTTGTTTGTTTGAACGCGCTAATCTCAGGAACTGCTGGTTCGAACTGAAAAATTCTTTTTGTGTTGAATAGACCATGTATCGAGGAAGGCTATAGGCTATATAACATCACGTTGCAACTATTAGGAGCGAAGAAATCATGGGAAATGTGACAAAAACGGGGAAAATTATTCATCCTTGAGGGCTTCCGTTGCGTACGCTGCGAAAACGGTTCAAGATACCAAAAATATTTGTATGAACGAATTATTCCTCTTAAAATGATCTAAAAAAATGTCTGTGACAGTATATGTCTATCTCTTAAGATCAAGTCACTAGAACCGTTTTTGTGGTAATCAAATTTGGCCGAAATTAATGCATTATTTGTTAAGAGTTGTATCAAGGTAATAATATTAATCTTTATCCAAATAAATGTTTTGTTGATTAAGAGTATTTAATTCTGAACAAAATTGTCTTTGACATCATTTAATTTCAATTAATATCTTAGAAGATATTACAATTTTAAAATAACACCATTATAAAATTCACCCGCGCTGCATGATGTGCAGAACATAACGCTGTAAGGAAGAGAGGCGTTACTTGCGAGCGACGCGGAGAGGGGGGTGTAGCTCTACGAGTTACCATGATGAACCAAAATTAAATTTTATTAATGACCAGTTGCGTCATATCTTCACGTCGACCCTGCCGCAGTGCTTAAAAAGCCGGTTGTTTAACCAATGCGTGCTACCACTCTTAACCTACGGAGCCGAAACGTGGAACATGACAGTCAAGCTGGCTCACCGACTACACGTCACTCAGCGTGCAATGGAAAGGTCTATGTTGGGGATCTCATTAAGGGATAAGATCCGGAACGTGGTCATACGACATAAGACTAAGGTAACTGATGTTGTCCAAAAATGTAGCAAGCTAAAGTGGCAGTGGGCTGGCCATGTCTGTCGCAGAACCGACGAGAGGTGGAGCAGGAAGGTTCTTGAATGGAGACCACTCTTAGGTAAACGTAGTGTGGGACGCCCCCGGCTAGATGGACAGACGACCTGAAGAAGGCAGCTGGTAGTGACTGGATGCAAAGAGCGAGAGATCGTGCGCTGTGCCGGTCCTTGGGGAAGGCCTATATCCAGCAGTGGACTGTAACAGGCTGATACGATGAATGACCAGGTGACCACGTATAATAATCTGGGACGAATGTTCCATGATCCATAGAGCTCATGTAGAGGGTTTAAATAGGATTCTTAGAGATATAAGAAGCTGTGATAATATCATCATCATAAAATTACTGTTATGTTTGCGGGGGACTTTCGACAAACTGTACCAGTAATAGTAAGGGGAACAAGGGCAGACATTGTAAAGTCTTGCCTAAAAAAAACCCCAATATGGAAGTTTGTGAACATCTTAAAATTAACTACAAATATGAGAGCACATTTGGGGGGAGGTAGAAATAGTCCTCCTGGCCGATTTCGACCACGGCGGCCAATCTCAACAGAGATCAGCCAAGTACGCAGGAGATATTATAGTGCACAAGTGTGAGCACAATACACAAGTGCACTCTCAAACTGCACTGTTCCATCACTCTCAAAGTTCGGTGAGACGGCAATCCGACATGACCGGAGAGAGATCAGGCGCATGACCAACGGCTTAACGTGCGAACCGAGGCACGGGGGTGTAACACCACCAACTTCTCAACTCCGAGCTGTTTTTGAGAGATTCATGACAGAAAATCTCAGAAACAATTTTGGCTCGACCTGGGATTCGAACCCAGGACCTCTTGGATGTTAGGCAGAAACTTTGCCACTACACCAACGAGGCAGTGGTAGGGAGGTAGTGTTACTTTTCCTTCAAAGTTACTTTTAATAGGAGACCCGAAAGTACCTCACTTTGAAAATAAAATTGCAATTGAACGAGATTAAGGATTAAGAGTGAGTAACATTGAGGACTTTATATCGAAAGTTCAGCCTGAAATAAGCGAAATAGAAAAAAAAGATCATCAATGGGCAATATTGGGAGTGAGAAACTGTAGCGTAGACGAAATTAATGAAATAATTATTTGGACACAAGTGGCCTTCCCCCATATTCCCTCAAGTTAAAAATAGGTGCCCCAATAATTTTACTTAGAAATCTTAAACCACCGGGACCCGACTTCAAATCTAACTTCTTCGCAATATGTAACGTGATGGTTGCAATAGTTTAGACTGGTTTAGCAGTTGGTCAAACAGTGCTTATACCTCGCACCTCAATGATTCCAAATTATTTACCTTTTAATTTTAAAAGAATTATATTTCCTTTTATGCTATCTTTCACCGTTACAATTAATGAATCACAGGGGCAAACATTTTAACACATAGGAATTAATTAACGTCAAGACTGCTTTTCACACATATGTCGCGTCGTCAAGATCGCAACAAACGCGTTGCGGACAAAACTCATATGTTCTTCTGACACAAGAAAATAAAACTAGAAAAATAATTAATAGTAATAATAGTCCTCCTGGCCGATTTCGACCACGGCGGCCAATCTCAACAGAGATCAGCCAACTACGCAGGAGATATTATAGTGCACAAGTGTAAGCACAATACACAGGTGCACTCACTGTTCCATCACTCACAAAGTTCGGTGAGACGGCAATGACCAGAGAGAGATCAGGCGCAGGAGCAACGGCTTAACGTGCTTTCCGAGGCACGGGGGTGTAACACCGCCAACTTCCCGACTCCGAGCTGTTTTTGAGAAATTCATGACAGAAAATCTCAGAAACAATTTTAGCTTGACCCGGGATTCGAACCCAGGACCTCTCGGATGTAAGGCAGAAACATTGCCACTACACCACGAGGCAGTCGAAAGAAAAATAATTAACGCAGAAGTACTTTAAGCTAATTATGTGATTTAAAAAACTTAAAAAAATAAATTGTCTAAAATAATAACAAAAAAATAAATTTGCAACAATAAAATGATGCCCAAAATAAATATTCCACGCGGACGAAGTCGCGGGCACAGCTAGTAACAAGATAATTAACATTCACAGTAAAGAGCCTATTTATAGTTGGTCAATTAAAGTTCTAATGCTAGGCACAGGTTAGAAATCAAGAGTTTTGTTTATTTATTAAAGTTTTTTACAAATTTGTGTACGATGGCCGACTCTGTAAATGCTAAATGATTTCTTCACCCAAAAACCCCCGTGCCTCGGAAAGCACGTTAAGCCGTTGCTCCTGCGCCTGATCTCTCTCTGGTCATTGCCGTCTCACCGAACTTTGTGAGTGATGGAACAGTGAGTGCACCTGTGTATTGTGCTTACACTTGTGCACTATAATATCTCCTGCGTAGTTGGCTGATCTCTGTTGAGATTGGCCGCCGTGGTCGAAATCGGCCAGGAGGACTATTATTACTATTAATTATTTTTCTAGTTTTATTTTCTTGTGTCAGAAGAACATATGAGTTTTGTCCGCAACGCGTTTGTTGCGATCTTGACGACGCGACATATGTGTGAAAAGCAGTCTTGACGTTAATTAATTCCTATGTGTTAAAATGTTTGCCCCTGTGATTCATTAATTGTAACGGTGAAAGATAGCATAAAAGGAAATATAATTCTTTTAAAATTAAAAGGTAAATAATTTGGAATCATTGAGGTGCGAGGTATAAGCACTGTTTGACCAACTGCTAAACCAGTCTAAACTATTGCAACCATCACGTTACATATTGCGAAGAAGTTAGATTTGAAGTCGGGTCCCGGTGGTTTAAGATTTCTAAGTAAAATTATTGGGGCACCTATTTTTAACTTGAGGGAATATGGGGGAAGGCCACTTGTGTCCAAATAATTATTTCATTAATTTCGTCTACGCTACAGTTTCTCACTCCCAATATTGCCCATTGATGATCTTTTTTTTCTATTTCGCTTATTTCAGGCTGAACTTTCGATATAAAGTCCTCAATGTTACTCACTCTTAATCCTTAATCTCGTTCAATTGCAATTTTATTTTCAAAGTGAGGTACTTTCGGGTCTCCTATTAAAAGTAACTTTGAAGGAAAAGTAACACTACCTCCCTACCACTGCCTCGTTGGTGTAGTGGCAAAGTTTCTGCCTAACATCCAAGAGGTCCTGGGTTCGAATCCCAGGTCGAGCCAAAATTGTTTCTGAGATTTTCTGTCATGAATCTCTCAAAAACAGCTCGGAGTTGAGAAGTTGGTGGTGTTACACCCCCGTGCCTCGGTTCGCACGTTAAGCCGTTGGTCATGCGCCTGATCTCTCTCCGGTCATGTCGGATTGCCGTCTCACCGAACTTTGAGAGTGATGGAACAGTGCAGTTTGAGAGTGCACTTGTGTATTGTGCTCACACTTGTGCACTATAATATCTCCTGCGTACTTGGCTGATCTCTGTTGAGATTGGCCGCCGTGGTCGAAATCGGCCAGGAGGACTATTTCTACCTCCCCCCAAATGTGCTCTCATATTTGTAGTTAATTTTAAGATGTTCACAAACTTCCATATTGGGGTTTTTTTTAGGCAAGACTTTACAATGTCTGCCCTTGTTCCCCTTACTATTACTGGTACAGTTTGTCGAAAGTCCCCCGCAAACATAACAGTAATTTTATGATGATGATATTATCACAGCTTCTTATATCTCTAAGAATCCTATTTAAACCCTCTACATGAGCTCTATGGATCATGGAACATTCGTCCCAGATTATTATACGTGGTCACCTGGTCATTCATCGTATCAGCCTGTTACAGTCCACTGCTGGATATAGGCCTTCCCCAAGGACCGGCACAGCGCACGATCTCTCGCTCTTTGCATCCAGTCACTACCAGCTGCCTTCTTCAGGTCGTCTGTCCATCTAGCCGGGGGCGTCCCACACTACGTTTACCTAAGAGTGGTCTCCATTCAAGAACCTTCCTGCTCCACCTCTCGTCGGTTCTGCGACAGACATGGCCAGCCCACTGCCACTTTAGCTTGCTACATTTTTGGACAACATCAGTTACCTTAGTCTTATGTCGTATGACCACGTTCCGGATCTTATCCCTTAATGAGATCCCCAACATAGACCTTTCCATTGCACGCTGAGTGACGTGTAGTCGGTGAGCCAGCTTGACTGTCATGTTCCACGTTTCGGCTCCGTAGGTTAAGAGTGGTAGCACGCATTGGTTAAACAACCGGCTTTTTAAGCACTGCGGCAGGGTCGACGTGAAGATATGACGCAACTGGTCATTAATAAAATTTAATTTTGGTTCATCATGGTAACTCGTAGAGCTACACCCCCCTCTCCGCGTCGCTCGCAAGTAACGCCTCTCTTCCTTACAGCGTTATGTTCTGCACATCATGCAGCGCGGGTGAATTTTATAATGGTGTTATTTTAAAATTGTAATATCTTCTAAGATATTAATTGAAATTAAATGATGTCAAAGACAATTTTGTTCAGAATTAAATACTCTTAATCAACAAAACATTTATTTGGATAAAGATTAATATTATTACCTTGATACAACTCTTAACAAATAATGCATTAATTTCGGCCAAATTTGATTACCACAAAAACGGTTCTAGTGACTTGATCTTAAGAGATAGACATATACTGTCGCAGACATTTTTTTAGATCATTTTAAGAGGAATAATTCGTTCATACAAATATTTTTGGTATCTTGAACCGTTTTCGCAGCGTACGCAACGGAAGCCCTCAAGGATGAATAATTTTCCCCGTTTTTGTCACATTTCCCATGATTTCTTCGCTCCTAATAGTTGCAACGTGATGTTATATAGCCTATAGCCTTCCTCGATACATGGTCTATTCAACACAAAAAGAATTTTTCAGTTCGAACCAGCAGTTCCTGAGATTAGCGCGTTCAAACAAACAAACAAACAAACAAACAAACAAACAAACAAACAAACAAACTCTTCAGCTTTATAATATTAGTGTAGATTAAAAATCAAGTGAAATGACCCTAATAATATTATCTCTACACTCTCTTTCCTTTCAGCATGTATTATTTGATTAACCATCAAATCTACCTTCTAATTTTCAATAGGTTGCGTATTGGCCCCAATGCCATCAAACATTAAATACAATCCCCATTAAAAATGCAAGTTTATATTTTTTATAGATTGTGGAAACACGTAAATGTTTGAGAACCACCAGTTATAAGTTCGTCGCGTCGATAAATCTATGAAAATGAACGCGACTAACGTCAGGAATGCTCTCATGATCAGAGTTCCTACTCTACACATCGATATCTATAGATTTCATGGGTGATATATTTTTTGAAAACAACAACATCACATTCAATATTTTGAAACCGTGGTAAGTAGATTATTGATCTCTCTCCGGTCATGTCGGATTGCCGTCCCACCGAACTTTCAGAGTGATGGAACAGTGAGTGCACCTGTGTATTGCGCTTACACATGTTCACTATAATATCTCCTGCGTAGTTGGCTGATCTCTGTTGAGATTGGCCGCCGTGGTCGAAATCGACAAGGACTATTATTAAGTAGTTTATGCACTTTCTTAAAGAAATCAGAATCAACAGTGGTATTACAAATAAAACTAGATAAATACATAATAAATATACATTTAATTCCAGGAGTTCCATGTTCGATATCCAGTAGGCAATTATTTTATTCGGTTCGATTGGTGAGGACGGTAGCCAGAACGTTACGGTAAACACTGCAGTATCTTATTCACTTGTGATACGGATGAATTTGCAACAAAAATGAGTAGCCTGATGTGCTAGCTACTAAACAACGCCATAACAATGATATTTTCAGCATAATTGTGTCCACCTTTAAAAAAGCCACTGCGTCCGTGTTGAGATTCCAGGAGTGTTACGGTTCCATTTTGACGTGAAAACGTCTTATAATTCGATGAAGCCGGCTGCACGCACCAAAAAACATGACGCATGCGGCGTTACCTCGCTCTGAGGCGTTCCATTCAAGGATTTAAGTGCAAGCGAGAGCGCGGAACGAGTGACACAGAGGCAACGTGACAAAAACGTTGTAACGTTCAACTATCGTCAGTAAACCGACTTTACAGACAACCGATTTTTTTAGTATGATTAGGCTCATCCCGCTTTGTATTTAAAAAAAAAGAACTTGTACATGCTCTTGAGAGAGACGGCTAGAGTATTAAACGCGAAGATTTACGCAGTAGCCCACCTGATCGTGCCAGGGTTGCATTTAGTACGGTAAAACTGTCGCTTTTGAGCAAGATTAACGTAAGTCCGTGATTTAATATCTCAATGATTTATTGGTGCTGGTGTGTTTATAATTATTGATTAATAAAATAACGTCTGCATTTTCTGTGAGATGAGTACGTTTGAGCATTCGTAATGAAGTGTTAGCTTTTTTACTGTTACTAGGTACATATTTTCTATGGAACATTAATAGTATTAAGCATAAAATTCTATACCTATGCTAGCTTGCATTGTCCTTGAAATAAGTAAGTGTCGAAATTACCTTTCAAATGACTTTTTATATTTTATTTATATCTCAGTTATTATTACTTTTTCTGATTATACCTCTAGTCATTAGGCAGACATTTGGCTGTAACTTTATGATATCAATAATAAACCATGTAAATAACTTACTTGAAAATGTCTAAACCAGATTTATAACTAATAAAATAAAACTTGTCATGGAATACCCAGTAAACAATAAAAATATTTTATAAAAGTCATTGTCATTTAATAAAATTTAGTTTTCTCACCCTAAGTCCGTTTACCCACAACTAAGTCCGGCACTAACATCGTCGCAAAATCGACTCGTGCGCACCCTATATTTACAGATCGCTCCAAATTAATCTCAATACACATTGTTATTGAGCAATCGTATATTTATTGCGTCTGCTTTTATTTTATTTTATTAACTCACTGCGCATGAAACTTCAGTGATGCTCACGCGCTGATGCGAGCTAACAATGTATTTGAGTTATTGTTTTTCAGTTTATGTTGTTGGCGACTGAAAAGGTTATTTATTTATTTATTTAAGCTTTTTGCACAACAAAATTATGTACATAAGTTGGACTTAACGCCGTAGGGCATCCTCTACCAGTCATACCTTTGGGCTAAGCAGAAACGATTAGTGGGTGGTGCGAAAAAATAAATAAAAGAGAAAACACAAAAATAGTAATACCAACAATATGACACGACCGAAGAATGACTGTAGAATACCGAGTTGGCATTTTTATTGTAGCCTGAGAATTTTCAGTTTTATTCTAAGCGTTGTGATGTCTATTGTTTTACCTACTTTATAATCTTGACCTATGCCAATGACATTCAAATTGTGGTTTATAAAAGTTTTCAGCTGAATTGTCAAGCTCCTTAAGGCTACCAGTACCAGAACCTAGTGGCTAGGTAGTCCCGGGAGGAGTCTCATGCATTTTCTTAATTAATCGAAAAGTTAATTGATAGTTCGAATAGTTTTTTATAATAGAGGTACAATAGTCCTCCTGGCCGATTTCGACCACGGCGGCAAATCTCAACAAAGATCAGCCAACTACCCAGGAGATATAGTGCACAAGTGTGAGCGCAATTCACAGGTGCGCTCACTGTTCCATCACTCTCAAAGTTCGGTGAGACGACAATCCGACATGACCTGAGAGAGATCAGGCGCAGAACCAACGGTTTAACGAGCTTTACGAGGCACGGGGGTGTAACACCGCCAACTTCCCGATTCCGAGCTGTTTTTGAGAAATTCATGACATGAAAATCTCAGAAACAATTTTGGCTCGACCTGGGATTCGAACCCAGGACCTCTTGGATGTAAGGCAAAAACTTTGACACTACACCATCGAGGCAGTCAATTGGCTGAATTGTGAAGCTCCTAAAAGCCACCAGTATCCAAAGGCTAGGTTGTACCGGGAGGAGTCTCATGCATTTTCTTAATCAATCGAAAAGTAAATTGAGAACGAAGTTTCGTTTTTAACACCCGCTGAAAAAGAAGGGTGTTATGAGTTTGACCCCTCATCTGTTTGTGTGTGTCTATCTGTGGTATCGTAGCTACCAAGCGGATGAATAGATAACAGTGCGGTTTTGATTATTCGAAAGCAAAACCAATCACATTGGTTCTTAGTTAGCTATGGCTGGACAATATTCGTCAAGTGGGGTGAGCACGAACACTATCGTAACGTATTCGTGTCGTTCAAACGTCAGAAACTGTCAGTTTTCCCATACAAATTGACGAGTTAACGATAGGTAAACGCTACGAATACGTTACGATAGTTGTTCGTGTTCAACCCTTAGCCGTTAAAGCTCACTGCCTGTTTTCCTGCCTTGTGTTAGGGAATTCATTAAATTTAGTTTAAGTTTGCTCTTATATTTTTCCCCTAGCGTTCCAATAAAATCCATTTATTTCTGTAAGTAGGCTAACAACTAGCACTTTTACACGTCCCAACATATAAATTAACCCTACCACCGCTTCGGGACAATTTGGGTCAGTGCTGAGAAGAAGCGGCGCAAGAAACTCAGTCACTATTGTCATTGCCTCTTTTCAAAATTGATTTACAATAGTTGTAATTGTTTGCATTTAAACATTTCCATATATCTTTGTCATTTATATAATCATCAATTTTATAATATCGATTCGTTCCGATAACATACGATAATAACTCAAATATGAAGATCAGCGTTGAAATAAGTAAACATGCTTTTTTCACGGAAAATCAACCACGTAAAATATTACAACAGTTCACTATAGTCATTGTCTCGCAATGATTACTCGAAGAAAGTTCATCGGTCTGTATTCCATTCGAAAATAAAATTACAATACTAAATATTTGAAATCCGGAGGCGTGAATAAAAATAACTGTTACACAGTAAATGTCATTTTAATATACCGTCAGCCACGCACCGTGACGTCATTATGGCAACGAGAAATCTTTAAAATGCCAACGTACAGCTTAAAGTGTTATAACAGTTCCTATTGTGACCGTTCAAGGTTGAAAATGGAGTATGTTTTTAAATGCAAGTTTTTATTGAAAAAGCACAGGGGAACTAATACGATAGATCCTTACCAAAAACCAAAATTATATGGCAAAGTTGTTTGTGTAAAGAATAGTGCTGAAATGTGGCGTATTTTTCTTATTTCAAAAGGTTTAAGGTCCATTTCCTGGAATTGTTTTGGTAAGCCTACGAAATGTTGATCACAATAGTTACAGTGCGGTTAAACACAGAAGAACCACATTCTTTTCACTTTTCAAATTCATCAACCCACGTCTTTTTGTCCCATTTGCATGAATCATTTTTATATTTAATGGAATTTGAATTAATAAAAAGACCTACATAATGAAAGTACCTAATTACACGTTTTACGAAATGGCTAAGAGCGTTTGTTGATATGTTTAACATAATATCAGAAATCTATGTACAAAGAGCAACTATTTCTCAAGTGACTTTATTTTTTAGCGTTAACAATGCAAATTTCTTTACAATGTGAAATAGAAACAAATTGAAATGAGACACTTTTTACGGATTATTTCGCGATCTATTTACCTTTTATTATAACCTGACGTTTCGGACCCTTTTCGGCGTCCGTGTCGCAGGTAAAAAGTGTCTCATTTCAATGTTTACTATTCGCGTAAACCGAAGAAACAATTAAGACACACTTAAAGAAAAATGGACTGCCGCAGGCGGGGCTCGAACCAGCACCTCTCGCAAGCCGGGCGATCGCTCTCCCAATTATCTACCGTGACACTTACTCATCGGTCCAAATTATCTTTAAGCTTAATTTGGAGAGCAATCGCCCGGCTTGCGAGAGGTGCGTATTCGAGTCCCGCATATGGCAAATATTTTTTTTAAGTGCGTTTTAATTTCACATTGTAAACTATCATTTGTAAAAATAGAACCCTCTGTCTATATCCATATTGTGGCTCTGTGATCACAAAAATCACCCGATTGTTCGTGATAGGTGACAACAAGTTTTTGTTTTGCCACAACCCATCATACCGGGCAGCTACCGTGAAAACTGATGCGTTTATAAACGTTTTCTGATTTTCTCTTTGATTTCTGAACGCACCCGATAGGTGTGAGTAACGAGGTCTTTGTTTATGGGTAGGTTGTTTTGTTAAAAGTTATAGCGTTAACGGTAGTTGTAATTCTGCCCTAATACAAAAGAATGCTAAGCTACAAATATGAATTTCGAGAAAAAAAAACGAAAAACGTACACAGTTGGTTTCCTTGAATTCTGTAAGCTGTAAAAATATTTTGACTTGCATTAGGACACGTAAAAAAATGATGATTTTTACGTATACGTATACGGGTGACCTCAGTGTTCACCGCCTCGAAATCCCAACTTAAGCCTTTGAGAGTTAAATCCACCTTTTGAACATAGTTTTGTTTTGCAATACAGCTTAAATAAATAAAATCTAAATACACTAATTAGATGTGCATTCTGAACAACCCTTGTATCAACGCTGCTTTTGGAAAACAGTTACTGCTGTGTCCAGCAGTGGTGATAAAAAAGAAGTATGTACTTTATTCTGTTCATCCACAATTACAACGTGAAGACGAAGTATATGCCTGATCTGAACAAGGCATTAGCGGTAACGGCGAGAGACAATGCGCGGAAGAGTACACGGGCGGGTGCGCACGCGCATCAATCGCGACCGATCCATCTAGCCGCTGCTGGTTACCGGGGTGACTAAGTATGTCTTGAACCCAGGCTACACCTGCGTCACACTGGCGACGAGAGTCGTGACTGTCAGCAACTGAGGTACGGTACTTACTTGACACGCTGAAAAAAGCGAGTTGCAGCGATAGAAGGTCACAGATGTGGCGCCGGCCTTCCAGACAAAGCTTGAATGCATGCAGTGTCAATCTCACAATCAGAATCTTCTCAGAATCAGACAAACCTTATTGTCGAATCGAACTATGACTTTAAAAATCTATGCTTGATGTAAGATTTGTTTTTTGATTTCGCGATTTATTTACATTTTATTTTACCTGACGTTTCGGACCCTTTTCAGCGTCCGTGGTCACAGGTAGACTTAATATTTTTGAGTGATGATAGACTACAATTTTTCAAAACTACGTAATGACAAATAATCCGCGTAAACCGAAGAAACAAGTATGAGTTGTTGTTTGATAAGAGTATTGATCTATGCATTTAATGTATAGGAGTTGGTATATTTACGTCACTCTGAACCTGCTACTTATAAACACCAATACACAAACTCCCGATCTATCAAAACACCCATCCGTCATACCAACGCAATAGCAATCTTTGCTATCATAATTCTCTCTAGCAACACGACAGAACATAAATCGCGTTGCCGGCAGTCACCGGAACCGCGAATATCCCACCTACAGATGTATGCGTGACCGAAAAGTGTCGCATATAGCTGCGTGGAATGCGATGTCTAAGAATAGGGTTGGATTGGATGATCAGAAATTGGAATTATTAAGCTTCACATTATCAAAATTCGTTCCTACTTAATTCACGACCAACAAGCTCCTATAATATTAACTCAAAATCTCGCGGCGACACGACCAGGTATTTGTAAATAAGCTTCCTCTTTTTGGTTTCAGTTTGATTTTGACTAAAAGTTAGATACTGTCAATAAATACGGCCAGTCTCAATAGTAAAAAAAGTTGTAAAATGGAGTGACTTTAATGTGACTTACCACAGGTTTTTTTTCTATTTTCCTAAGATAGAGCTGTCATATTCATACAAATTGCACAAATCAAGCTCTAATTATAGATATCTATGATTATATACAGGGTGTAAAAAAAACCTTAACGAAGCCGTCAACCACGCGTTCAGTACATCAAACCAAATCGTATGAAAAATGAATTTTGGCTGGGAAACTACTTTTATTTTTTGACATCAAAATAAATAATTTAATTCTAACCCGCAATGTACAGCGCACACGCGGAAAAGTCACCGCGGGGCGTGTTGCTTTACGCCGCCGCAACGCGGTTCGGTTCGAGTGTGCGCTGTTCATTGCGGAGTGTGCCATTTAGACGCTTTTTATGAAAAAACTAGTGAAAATTTGTAACATGTTTCTTTGGAAAAAAGTTCAGTTATAACGGACAGAAGTCATTTCTGTAAAAATCATCAATTTTTTTTTCAAACTTTAACCATCAATATCTCAGTAACCGTTAACTTCCCAGGTATGGTGTAAAGGAAAAAAATGATCGTAACAATTGGTAGAATATGTGGTATTCGGCTTCGTTAAGGTTTTTTTTACACCCTGTATATGATTATTATTATTATATATGAAATAGATGTAAAGAAGTAAGTCATTTAGAATTTATATGAACAAACACGTAAATGGTGTTTAGTGACAAGTCTAGCGAGTAATTTAGTTTTTAAGATACTGTAGTGTTTTCCTAATAAAATAAAATAAATAAAATAGCGATCTAACTTTCAGTCAACAAAATATATATTGATAAAACCGGCTGAAAGGCCCAGGCCACACCCGCGTCACACTGGCGACGAGAGTCGCGACTGTCGGAAATTGAGGTACGGTAATTGCTTGACACTCTGATAAAAAAAGAGTCGCAGCGATGGATGGTCACAACTCTTACATCAAGCATAGATTTTTAAAGTCACAATTAGATTCGACAATAAGGTTTGTCTAATTCAAATCTATCGATTGACTCTGCATGCATTCAAGCTTTGTCTCTATATTAGGTGTTAATGCTGAGAAAAAAGAGCATATGTCTACATTTATAAAGAGTACTAGGCATACCTAAGCATAAGCAAGCCTTGGCATGACTAAGAATGGATTTTATTCTTGTTAAACGCATTCTTTAATCTAGTTATATAATAAATAATAAATATTTCACAACAACCACACCAATTCTCTAGTCCCAAACTAAGCTACGAGGCTTGTGTTATGGGTACTAGACAACGGATAAACATACTTAAATACTTTTTTTTTGTAAATAAATACATATTATACATAGAAAACACCCAGACCAGTACAAACACACATGTTCATGCACACTTATGCTTGTACTGTGCGGGGATCGAACCCGCGACCCTTGGTTTAAGTCCGACCTGTGGACCACTGCACCAAACGGTCGTCTAAGTTATGGAATCAATAACCGCGTGTTACTTGTTTGATCTGCTAATACAAATTCAAATTCTTTATTCATAGGCAAAATTTTACAGTTTAGCTTGACGATTGAGGATTTCTTTTAAGTAAAGAAATACTTGTGTTAGAAGATCCTCGCTCTCCGTGACAATTACATGGGCAATATACCTTTAGCAAACAAAAAAAATGCTTTGACCGTAGGGGAAACAATTGAGTAAGGGATTGTGTGTGTATGTTATAGAGGTATAGTTACTTTACTTTAAACAAATTCTATATGTTGGTTAGTTTCAGTTGACTAAATGAGATTTTGGTTTAGTACATTAGTAAGTTCAATAGGCAGGCATTTTTATTGGTGATAGCTTTGCTCTTGAGCCTTTTATCCCTTAAAGTTTATTATTCCTTATAATAATAATGATAGGTAATAGTCCTCCTGACCGATTTCGACCACGGTGGCCAAACTCAACAGAATCAGCAAACTACGCAGGAGATATTATATTGCACAAGTGTGAGCGCAATACACAGGTGCACTCACTGTTCCATCATGCTCAAAGTTCGGTGAGACGGCAATTCGACATGAGCGGAGAGAGATCAGGCCCAGGACCAACGGCTTAACATGCGCACCGAGGCACGGGGGTGTAACACCGCCAACTTCCCGACTCCGAGCTGTTTTTGAGAAAATCTCAGAAACAATTTTGGCTCGACTTGTGATTCGAACCCAGGAACTCTCTGATGTAAGGCAGAAACTTTGCAGCTACACCAACGAGGCAGTCATTCCTTTTAAGCGGTTTGCGTCATCCATATAAAGTTGCGGAATATAATTTCATATTTCGAACCGGCGCCTGCGTTTTGTTGCTTCAAACCCAATCAATCATACCGATCTAAACACGTCCGCAACAAGACCACTGAAACGGCTAAATTATCTAATTTCCCTAGGCCGTGCCTCACCCCGTACTAGGAAATGGCAATAATTCCTAGGGTTTTTGTGGTGCTTTAAATCATTCGGCGCCACGGAACACCGGGATGCTCTCCATGCTTAATTAGGATCAGCTCATAGGCAGGTGGGAGGCGAGCGACTGAGTCGCGTGCGATTTTGTCGCGGGAGACCACTTTTTGCGATATTTTTTAAAACATTACATACATTATTATTATTGATCCGATTCTGTGATAAGAAGCTTAAGCACTTGTGTTACAGTTATCAGAATCAACAGTGGTATTACAAACATACTTAAATAAATACATATAACACCCAGACCAGTACAAACAGACATGTTCTTGCACACAAATGTTTGTACAGTGCGGGGATCGAACCCGCGACCTCTTGGTTGGCGATGTCAACTTCTTGACCATTACACCAAAGTGGTCGTCAAATTGATTTATTTTTAAAATTAATCGTTCTTATCATTTTTTTCTTTTGTGTATGGGCTGGACTCTACTTTATCTGCATTTTTGAGATGGGAAGGATGGTTGTCGCATTGGTCGACAATCTCGTTCAGTCTTAAGCTTCAAACTGGCCGCCAAGTAGGTATGCGGGCCATGCTTAAGTTTTCCTAGAAGATTTCAAATTAGAGCGGGCCTGCATTGCTGCCTGCATTTGGGCAGGACCAAAGGTTACAGATCCAAATCCTCTTCATTTTTAGTCCCTGTTGATACATATTTCAGATCAACGGCATAATTTTAGTTTGCAGTTCTCTGACAAACAAATAGCTCATAGACGAAAAAAATCGTACTAAAGTTGTAACGAAGTATTTTTAACACTCCGTCCATGCACCCATGATTTATGCGTTATTCCATAAATTTTGTATTCAATGATGTTTCCGGAACTTTCCGTCCCATCTGCACAAAAAACCAGACACGTATGCAGCGACCTTAAGTCACTTCAGTGCAGTCACGCCTTTTATAATTTCCAACTTTGGTGTTATTGTCGTATACGTCGCCAACCAAGAGGTCGCGGGTTCGATCCCCGCACTATACAAACATTTGTGTGTATGAACATG
Organism: Pyrausta despicata; assembly: GCA_963921415.1. Classification (NCBI taxonomy): domain Eukaryota; kingdom Metazoa; phylum Arthropoda; class Insecta; order Lepidoptera; family Crambidae; genus Pyrausta; species Pyrausta despicata. The sequence continues at coordinate 1,835,989 of OY992865.1, forward strand.
TCCGTTTGTACTGGTCTGGGTGTTTTATGTATTTATTTATAATACCACTATTGATTCTGATTTTTGTAACACAAGTGCTTAAGCTACTTACCACGGTGTCAGATCAATGTATGTGATGTTGTTGTATATTTATTTATTTAAAGCTAGACCTCCAGCGGCTTTATTTTATAATTATGTGACCGGTGTCTTAACGTGTGGCCAATGTTCACGCACTTTCTCAAGCAAAATTGGCTACTGTAGTCATAAAAAGGCACATGACAGGGCAGCCCAACTTATCCCATCTTAAAGAACGGAATACGGAAGTAGAAAGCAGTAACCGTAGCCGATAATCTCACCAGAGATCAGCCAACAACGCAGAGGATATTATAGTGCACAAGTGTGAGCGCAATACCCAGGTGTACTCACTGTTCCATCACTCTAAAAGTTCGGTGAGACGGCAATCTGACATAACCGGAGAGAAATCAGGCATAGGACCAACGCTTAACGTGCTTTCCGAGGCACGGGGGTGTAACACCGCTAATTTCCCGACTGTTTTTTGGAAATTCATGACCAAAAATCTTAGAAACAATTTTTGGCTCGACCTGGGATTCGAACCCAGGGCCTCTCGGATGTAAAGCAAAAACTTTGCTATTACACCATCGAGGCTGTCAAATATTTATAAATATGAGCACCCACCGCGCTAGGTTCGCCGTTTGCTACATATAGTCTTAGTTGTGTAGCCAGCCTATCTACATATCACTCTGTCGCAGGCCGATTAACATGTCCTGGTCAGCTTACAAAGATAGATTCCTAGTCACACGAGCCGTATCACCAATGCGAAAAGGATCTTTTTGATTCGAACCCGTATCCGAAACTTACAGGTGCACTGTACTCTGTTTACTAGTTTGCTTTTATTCGTTGTACCTACTTTACGGGATTAAGTGGAGTTATTGAACATGTACCTACTATAGACATAAAGAGATTGGATCTAAGTTTGGAGTGCGTCGTGGTCAATCAGCTTCAAACATTTATTTATTTAAGTTACCATATATATTACCATTACCATATATATTGGGATGTAAGGGATTTAAATAACACCTATAAATCCAAGCCAACCTCACCTGCTCGCGGTGCATCCTGCCGAATAACGAACGAGGCTCTGACGTTCAATAAAACCTGCCAACCCGCATTGGACCAGCGTGGTGGGTCATGGTCCAAAACCCCCCAAACAAAACAAAAATGCCAGTTCAGTCAAAACAACGGCCCCAAGTTCCCGGCGGCAACAGAGGTTGTCCTAACAATGACGGTAGTGGCGACACTTCTGGAGCCAGGGGTGCGAAAAATCTCCGGGCGGGATCGACTTTCCGTCAAACGACCCAGGCTAACGATAAAATGGACACCGATACATTGAATATATTAACATACAATGTTCAAACGCTTCTTTCCGACGAACGCCTTTTTGAGTTAGAAAACGCACTGCAGGATCTTAAATGGGATATAGTGGATATGTCGGAGGTAAGAAGAAATGGGGAACGAGCCGAAGAAAGAGAAAATAGCATTTTCTACCATTTTGGCGAAACAAATGGGCTTTACGGTGTAGGCTTCCTAGTATCTAAAAAATGGAAGAATAATATCATAGAGTTTGTTGGTTACTCTGAAAGAGTTGCAGCTCTTAGATTCGTCTGACATCCAAAAAGTATTTAACCCTCATCCAAGCATATGCTCCGACTTCTGGTCATAGCGACGAGGATGTGGAAGACTTTTATGATATCCTCAACAGAGCCTGCGACCAACAGCGGGGATCGTGGACCCTAGTTCTTGGAGATTTTAATGCAAAAATCGGACTCAAGCAGCCTACCGATACTTCTGAAGTAATAGGACCACACGGACTAGGAGATAGAAATGATCGAGGAACTCGACTGATGTCTTTTGCGTTTGGGCAGAGCTTTAGAGTGGCCAACACACTTTACTACAAAAAACCACAACGTCGTTGGACCTGGGCTTCACCTGGGAACAAATATAAAAATGAAATTGATTTCATACTAGTATCCGACCAAAGCATCATAAAAGACGTCAATGTAGTGAACAAAATAAAATTCAGTTCAGACCACAGGCCAGTACGTGCTAAAATACGTTTTGATTTTAAACTAGACCGAGTCAAACTCTTTAAAACAAAAATAAAACCACTAGACAATCAAAGCATCTCAAATAACTATAAACATTTTAATCTAGAGCTCTCCAATTGTTTTAACAAGCTAGGTACCATAAATCACATTGATGTTAATAGCCAATACGAAGCAATCTTATCAAGCATAAAAACCGCAAGTAGTAAAATTGTCATAGCAAGAAAAAACGGTAATAAGTTAACAACAAAAACAAAAGATTTAATTGAACAAAGGCTCGCGACAAAGCCTGGGACAGACGAGTACAGGGTTATAAACAGACGAGTAAAGAAGAATATTAGAAAAGACCTAAGAAACTACAATACCCACTTGGTTGAAACAGCTCTCCAAAGAAACACATCGCTGAGAGCAGCAAAATAGGGTTTCTCGCGAAGCAAGACTTGGATTACTAGCTTGGAAGATACAGACGGAAAAAAGCACAGTAGCAGAGATAAGATCATGGATATATGTACACAATTTTACAAATCCCTGTACTCAGCATACACATTGTCCACCCATCAGCCCATCGAGTATCAATGCAGCGATAATACTCCACTGATAACCGAACAAGAAGTCAACGCCACCATTAAAACCCTTAAATACGGTAAGAGCCCCGGGGGAGACGGTGTCACCACAGAAGCTCTAAAGCTGGGAAAACGAATTTTGCGACCACATCTTGCTAAATTCTTCAATGCAGTTTTACTAACTGGTTCACTACCACGAAATTTCTGCCACTCGAATATAATTTTGCTGCACAAAAAAGGTGACAAGTCCGATATAAATAATTACCGTCCGATCAGTCTGATATCCCATATTTATAAATTGTTCACCAAAATAATCCAAAACAGAATAGCACACATATTAGACAAACATCAGCCCCCTGAACAAGCAGGTTTCCGCTCACACTTTTCTACCACCGATCATCTACATGTAATTAATCAAATTATAGAGAAATTTAATGAGTTTAACAAACCATTATACCTAGCCTTCGTCAATTATTCCAAGGCGTTCGACAGCTTAGATCACGGGTCGATCTTTAATGCGCTTAGAAACCAAGACATTCCACCTACTTACATACAGCTTCTCCAGCTAATCTATGAGAACAGCACTGCCGACATAAAGTTACATGCACCTGGACCATCATTCCAAATAAATAAAGGCGTCAAACAGGGAGATCCACTGTCACCAAAGCTATTTACCAGTGCCTTAGAACAGGTTTTTAGACGGGTAACAGACGATTGGAGCAATAAAGGAGTAACCATCGAAGGCAAAACGCTCACAAACCTCCGATTCGCTGACGACATCGTACTATTTGCCAATACGTCTGAAGATCTCGAGACCATGCTCGAACAGTTGAGATCAGCAAGCCTTGAAGTTGGGCTGAGGATGAATAGGTCAAAGACCGAAATCATGACAAACGCTACCAAAAACACTGTGGTATTGGATGGGCAGGCGATGCGATACGTTGACGAGTACGTATACTTGGGCCAGATAGTCTCCTTCGGAAACAGGCAGGATAAAGAAATCGAGCGCCGCATCGATAACGCCTGGAAGAGCTTCTGGTCCATGAAAGCGTATATGAAAGGCAACTTGCCTATATCGCTGAAACGAAAACTCGTCGACACTTGCATTCTGCCCATTCTTACCTACGGGGCGCAAACCTGGTCATTGACTGAAAGTCAAAAGCAAAAACTCAAGGTCTGCCAACGGGCCATGGAGCGGAGCATATTAAGTATAAAACGGAGTGATAGGATCCGAAATACTACCATCCGCTCCAAGACTGGTATCGCTGATGTGGGCAACAAAGCCGCGAAATTGAAGTGGGAGTGGGCGGGTCACATCTGCAGGATGCATCCAGAGAGGTGGGCCCAAGTCGTCACCAAATGGGTGCCTACAGACGGCTATCGCCGAAGAGGCAGACCCAAGAAACGATGGTGTGACGACTTGGTCAATACAACAAGGGACTGGGAAACGTTGGCAATGGACAGGGACAGGTGGAGAGATTTGGGGGAGGCCTTTGCCCAGCAGTGGGATGACATAGGCTAAATAAAAAAAATAAAAAAATATTACCATGCCAATATCACAAATTGGGATGATGACACCTATCTTAAATATTGTCAAGAACATGGTGTTTAAAAAACATAGCCCGTATGAAGTTAATACAACCAATATATTTCAAAAAAGCTGTAGAAACTAATTTTTAAACACACAAAAGGCAATAAATATTCGGTCAATTGACTCCGATTTCTGATACATGACCATGACGTCACGATCATTTATTCCCATACGAAATCTATGGAGGCAGACCGTTTTGACAGATAATAAAAAGTATGTCAACGATTGGTGGTGTCGTCTAGCCAAATGTATTTTTTTAAGAGTTCTTTCCATATTTTATTTGTCATCGTATAGCTACCATGTAGCTACTATAGTAGGTAATTTTGCACTGGTTGAATCACAGATCTGTGGGTTGAATGTACAAGGTACACTTTTTAATTTGTGTTAAGGAATTGAATTGGTTGGTATCTATTTATCTATTGGTTCTTCTGACCTGTCTTATTAAATGTCCAAACAATTTTTCGTACATACTATGATCGATTACTTTGTTTTGAGACGGTGTATCTCAAATACAGTTTCCCATATAATTTAGTTACTTATGTAGTAGAACATATGTTGTATGTATTTATGATGTTTCGAAAAATTGTGTTTTGTATTATTCATGTATGTATTGCTCAAATTCCCTCTTTCTGTTAATCAAATGTTCCTTTAACCGAAGGTTGTATGGAAGAGATCGCTACAAGCGATAAGACCGCCTAAATTGTACATCTTTCTTTGTTAAACTTGTCTGTTATTTGTGTTTTGTGTTGTACAATAAAGTGTTAATCTATCTATCTATCAATGAGCCATACTTAATTGCAATTCTGCTATGATTATAATGCGATCACAATATACTTTCTCAAGCACGCACTATGAGTTATTGTGGGCAATTCTCCGATGAGCTTTAGCTAGCGGTCTATCGCGGACCAGCCAAGGAAAGTTGTAAGCGTAGTGGTATAGGTAGTAATCCATGACTAAAGCTGAAAAAGAGAATTATTTTGCTTAAAATTTCCACTAAACGACGCCAGCGCAGAAACCCAAATACATCAAATATCAGCCGCTCGTAGTCTGTCGAAGAGTCAACATCTCCTGAGGATGCCATGTGTAGTGGCGAAACGCGTCGAGTGTTTTCCTGAATGTTGTCTGGAAGTGTTGAAGGTTGTCTGGAAGTGATCGCTACAAGCGATAAGACCGCCTAAATCGTACATCTTTCTGTGTTAAAAATGTCTGTAATTTTTGTTTTGTGTTGTACAATAAAGTTTTAATCAATCAATCAGGATCATTGGTTTGTTGTAGCATATGTCAATCTTTTTTTTTATCGTGTAACTTTTGTGTGACGGTAAACTGCATACTGCAAACCCCAATTGACCTGGGAAAAGGGCAAGCAAATTATAGTATGTTGAATTCACAAACTCGCCCCAAACGAGCCCAGTCTTGTGGGATCAGTAGGCGAATGGCCCACTATTGCGAATGCTCGCTCGAAAGTGCGTAGACGCATTCCCACCGTTTGTTCGCTATCTATCTATCTATCTTCACACGATTCTATAATGGCGCAACTAATTAAACTCAAATCACCCTTATCTTTGTATTGTTTATAGCTTGCAATCGGTAATGCGTTTTTGGTAATACAGGTTACACACCTGCGGATTACTGTCGTTGCGATTAAGGTGCGGCAATATGTTGTCACGTTTTCAGGAGCCTCTTTATTTATTTAAGCTTTATTGCACAACAAAACTATGTAAAAACGGTGGACATAACGCCGTAGGGCATTCTCTACCAGTCATACCTTCGGGCTAAGTTGAAATGATTAGTGGGCGGTGCGACAAAATAAATAAAAGAGAGAACTCAAAAGTAATAATACCATTAATATGACACATGGGATTAAATATAAAATACACAATAAATTTATATGAGATTACATATTTAAAAAGAAGCGATACGCGGAAACAGAAAGTCGCATGTTTAGCTCAACCCTAAAATTTTATGTGAAAACTTCTAAACCACGATAAGCTATTAATCCAAAATCAAAGTATTTAAACAAATTGGTTGGAAACAGATTCCAGTAACTCAGAAATTAAGACTGCTTCCTGAGGTCTTTTCAGTGAATCGTAAAGTGAATTCGTACGGTGGTAAAGCATGGATATTCTAAAATAAGTTTGTCTTTAATTTATGGCCTTTTTTTCTCGCTGTGGAAATGCTTTTACGCATGCCCCCCACAGATCTGCAGGGGGGTATGTGGGACTTAACGGCTGGTGTGCAAGGCCGTAATACCCACTAAAACCACAGCGCATTCCACCACTCCGCCATTGTGGGGGGTGCCATGGGGTCGCGTGAGCATTCACCACGGCACCCCGGCGGATAGCCCGAGGGCCACAAACACCTTGGCGGCTGAGCAAGGTGTTGGGCTCCGCCACCACCCGGCCGTAGAGGATAGGGAGGACGGCAACGACACACCGCATCTCCTCTTCCTCGTTTATAACAAATTAATGTCTACTGTTCGCGTAAACCGAAGAAACAAATATAACCGCTTGGTGCAGTGGTCCATATGTCGAACTTCTTAAACCAAGGGTCGTGGGTGCGATCCCCGGACAGTACAAGCATAAGTGTGCATGAACATGTGTGTTTGTACTCGTCTGGGTGTTTTCTATGTATAAAAGTTTTTCAGTATGTTTATCCGTTGTCTAGTACCTATAACACAAGCGTCGTAGCTTATTTTGGGACTAGAGAATTAGTGTGATTGTTGTGAAATATTTATTTTATTTATTTAAAAAATTACATCTGAATATTTGTGACAGTTTTCAGCTTTTTTTCGTTGTGGAGACCATGCGCTCCTGGGGCTCCAAGGCTATCGCCTTCTTTAAAGAGCTGAAGAAGAGGTTAGCTCAACAAACTGGTGACCATAGGGCTAGCAGCTTCCTCGGCCAAAGGATCAGCCTTGTCATACAAAGAGGAAACGCTGCCAGCCTTTTGGGCAACATACCCAATGGCAGCGCTGGAGTTGATATTTTTTCTTTACAGTTTAATTTTTTTTCCTTGTTTCCTTTTTTGACGTGACAACGTCTTATAATTCGATGGAGCCGGCTGCACGCACCAAAAAACATGACGCATGCGGCGTTACCTCGCTCTGAGGCGTTCCATTCAAGGCTTGAAGTGCAAGCGAGAGCGCGGAACGAGCGACAAAGAGGCAGCGTGACAAAGACGTTGTCACGTTCAACTATCGTCAGTAAACCGACTTTACATACAACCGATTTTTTTTGATTATCTGTTTTTATATTAGGCTAGTTCGTATTTGAAATGTTACATTTTATGCAATATTTTTCATCTCCTTATTTTAATACTCGGTATTACTTCTTGCGTATTCCTAAATCAGATCACATCATCCACATTTCCCTTCTATTCATTATTGTTTCAAGAAACCGGTCGATTAGGAGCGATCCAAAGACAAACAGCCAGAGACAATGTAGACTGCGGTAATCACTGCGTTAACAGATAACATCGTTTCCTGATTAGACACGCCTAAGACCATTGTGCGAGCTAGGAAGCGATAGCACGTAGGTAAGGTGACTTTACCACGGATACTCGAACGAAAGTCACTTTCAAACAAAGCAAGCACTCAAGTAAATTGTAGAAGATCAATTACAAAGCGATGTAATCCATACTAATATTATAAATGCGAAAGTAACTCTGTCTGCCTGTCTGTTACTCAATCACGCCTAAACTACTGAACCGATTTGCATGAAATTAGGTATGGAGATATTTTGATACCCGAGGAAGGATATAGGCTACTTTTTACTGTAGGAAAATGACGCATTGCCATGGGAAAATTCAAGTGGGCCGATCGCTTTTACGCCTAAACTACTAAACAGATTTAAATGAAATTTGGTAAGGAGATAGTTTAAGACACATGAATTACTTTTGTTTGTAATTGATATATTTTTGAGTTAATTTAGAACTGAAAGTATTTTTTTCCATGGGAATGCGTTGGTTTACCGCGCTCAAAAGTAACTCATGTCCTTTCTTAAGTCTCAAACTATCTCCTTACCAAATTTCATTTTAATCTGTTCATTAGTTTAGACGTAAAAGCGATCGGCCCACTTGAATTTTCCCATGAGAATTCGTCATTTTCCCGCGGTGAAAAGTAGCGTATATCCTTTCTCGGATATCAAAATATCTCCATACCAAATTTCATGCCAAACTATTCAGTAGTTTGGGCGTGATTGAGTAACAAACAGACAAACAGAGTTGTTCTCGCATTTATAATATTGGTATGGGTAGTGTTTCTACGTTCTCGCTTAGTAAAGACAGCGAGAGCAAATAGTGGGGGCCAATCATCAAGGTGATATCAGCCACACATCCCGGCCACGGTCCGCCGCGCCGCGCGGCAATTATTCGATATGTAATACAAAACTTTTAATTGCTCCCTACACTGATACAGCCGACCATTTAAACCGCAGAAACATTTGCAAAATAAATCTAGACCTCAGACGCATAAGGGTGGATGTCATTTTTGCCAACTTTACAGGACGAAGAAAAATAAAAAGGAATCTAGACCTCAGACGCATAAGGGCGGATGTCGTTTTTGTCAACTTTGCGGGACGAAGCAAAATAAAAATAAATCTAGACCACAAACGCATAAGGGCGGATGTCATTTTTGCCAATATTACAGGACAAAGCAATAATAATAATAATAAAATCTTTATTGCTTACAAAACTAACTTTCAATGAGACAAACAATCAATTGGACATGACAAAACAATTGGAGGTGGCTGAGCTTGTGCTAACTTGGGATATAATCCCAAACAGCGCTGGTTTTCAGCCACAACCATCTCTCCATAGATGTTGGGTGAGAGGTAGGTCTTAAGGGCTTACTTGAAAGAATAGGAAATTTTATTGAGGAGCACTCCAGCTTGTGTGTGTGTGTGTGTGTGTGTGTGTGTGTGTGTGTGTGTGTGTGTGTGTGTGGGTGCAAAATAACATTTCAATTTATTCAGCAACTATTTCAATAAGAGCAAGCAATACGTGAAAGATTTCTTTGCCCTTATTAAGCTGACATGGTTTCATATTTTTATGATTACGATTTTGAAATTATGTTTTTATGTTGGGTCAAAAACTTTGTTTTTAAATTGATGACATTTATGCCAATAAAAACATATTGAATATATCTGTTCAACTTATTCATAATTATTATTTACTCTTTTTTTTAAATATGATGTGAGGTGTTCAACCAAACATTACGTTATGCCTCAATAACAAACTAACATCTTTTTCACATAATCAACAAAATCTTATTTAAAGAAAATTTTAAGAACATTGCTAGTTATAAACGACGACAACTAAGTCAATCGTCTAATGTTATTCAAAAGTATATTTCTATAGCACCATGTATCCTTATGATAAAGATCTACCATATTTCTAAGTACAATAAAACCATCAGCCGATTTAATTCGTCGTAATAACGCAATTACGCTCCCGTGCGTTTGCGCACTAGTGATGTCGGGAAACATCTATGCCAAGTAAGATATCGATATATTTCTGTAGTATTCAGGAGGCCCTGGATACAGAAACAAAAGCAAAAATCTGTTTCTACGGCTCCTTGTAAGTCATTTGTTGTGATATGAATATACAATACGATATTTTCGTAACAATATCATTGGTGACCGAGTTTCTTGCGCAGTTTCTTCTCAGCACCTGCTTAAAAATTGTCCCGTAGCTGTGGTCGGGTTTTATGGAACTAGTGCCCCTGGGTCTATTTACAGAAATTAATGATTTTTATGACTTTTAAGCCTATTTTGCTCGATTAGTTATGTCTCTTTGCATTTAATGAACAATTTATCATCGTTCTTTTGTTTCTTAGTTTGGTGAGAAGGGCTGCTCAGAGCGTTACTCAGGTTTGGTGAAGAATTTCTAATTTTTTGAACCGTGATTTCAATAGTGAAGTAACATGATTGATGTCTTCTCTTTCATGTATGGTTTTGTCGTTCAGAATATTCAATCAGAATTTTATCGATACACTATCGATACTTTGCCATGCACCATCACTACATATTCTTCGCTATCGTGTCTCCATCTGTCGCCATTGCCAACACTCGGTTGGTTCGACTAATAACTCAGTTAATAGTCAGTAATTCCAGCCATTGTTTGTCACGAGTATCCATAATTATGCCTTTTATAAGATTTCGTTTTGAGATGTTTCTAATTAATGCTGTAATTGGAAAAGTTCACATTTGATTCGACCCCGACGTTGTAGTCGACTTGGCAATGGTGAAGTTATAGTGACGATATACATATCATAAAATTTTCCTTGAAAAGTGGATGGTTGATGCTGTTTTAATCAACTTTATTATACGGTTTGTATAAAAAATAGATTCGAGGCTTTGAGCAACTTTACAAAGCTCTCAATCTCTTTTTCTGAATGAATATTGTTCTTATTTTATAATAGTCCTCCTGGCCGATTTCGACCACGGCGGCCAATCTCAACAGAGATCAGCCAACTACGCAGGAGATATTATAGTGCACAAGTGTGAGCGCAACACACAGGTGCACTCATTGTTCCATCACTCTCAAAGTTCGGTGAGACGGCAATCCGACATGACCGGAGAAAGGTCAGGCGCAGGACCAACGACTTAACGTGCTTTCCGAGGCACGGGGGTGAAACACCGCCAACTTCCCGATTCCGAGCTGTTTTTGAGAAACGCATGACAGAAGATCTTTTCGTTTTCGATTCGTTATATTAGGTTCTTTAACTCAGGCAGGTATTCGAGCAGGTGCATCCTTCATCTTCTCTTGGAAGCTTGATATCAGTAAAACTATAATAATATGTTGACAACAATAACGACGATAGATAGCTGAAATCAATTTGTGGAGTGGAGTGATCTACCAAGTGCTTAAACACCGAATCTTAAAATGTAATTTCATAAATCTTTCAGTAACGTCGCCTATGCTTTTTACTTCGTAAAAGGTTAAATACAGCTATTTTTCAAGCCAACCCGATATAAACTAAGACTAAACACCACAATTACTCCAATATCGTTCTTCACGCCTCATTTGCTTTTTAACTGGTCACATGTTTCAGCTGTCATTACTGACACCTTCAGTCTAAACGGTTGGGTGACACTGACACTGTACCGGATCAATCAGTCCCTCACTATCGGTTAAATGAGTCGAAACCACATAACTTTGGTTAGTTTAACATCATTGTTAGCGCTGGCCACTCGACCGGAGAGTTTAAAGGGGGTCTTTTAGATGTGACGCGGACGTTTGAATGGAAGTATTTATTTGTGGTGAGCGATAAAATATACGTTCAAGTTGAAGTATTTTGTAGTGTTGTTTATTGTCAGTAGATTGATGTGGTCCTTGTTAATTATAGTTTTATTTACTTCTAACTAATCCAGCAATAAAGGTATGACTGGTAGAGAATGCCCTACGGCGTTAAGTCCACCTTTTGTACATAGTTTTGTTGTGCAATAAATCTTAAATAAATAAATAAAAACTAAATACACATTATTGGCTACTTCTCATGTCAAAGCACAGAAACGGTACACAACTGAAAAGCTTTTCTGATGTGTTCTTATAAAAAATTAGAACTTATGACTGAAAAAAAATTGTAGGATAGGAACCGTTCTTTTGGGATTGGCCACTATCATTTGATTAGCTAGCATCCAGATATCCGTGTATACTTTAAAAAGTTTAATTTTTTAATATGTACGTCCCCTTACTTGCCGGCCTGTAGCCTTGTTTGATATTGTCACAACTTTAATAACCGTAAGTCCAAAATGCAATATTTGTAAGTGTTATTATTATAAGATACCTACTAATGATAATTAGATATAGCCCTCAAATCATTTTCAATGATTTTTGCAATACCCAAACTGAAAGGGTTACTAAGTTATAAGTGTAATTGTCTAGCATAAGACCTGCTATAATTATGTATGTATTTAACACTTAGTTGGCAAATAAAAGAATATGAATATGAATATAGCCGTACCTAGGCTAAATACATGTAGACTGTTTGCATCTTGGCCACCGCTTGGTGCAGTGGTCCACGTGTCGAACTTCTAAAACCAAAGGTCGCGGGTTCGATCCCCGCACAGTACAAGCATATGTGTGCATGAACATGTGTGTTTGTACTGGTCTGGGTGTTTTCTATGTATAATATGTATTTATTTACAAAAAAAAAGTATTTAAGTATGTTTATCCGTTGTCTAGTACCCATAACACAAGCCTAGTAGCTTAATTTGGGACTAGAGAATTGGTGTGATTGTTGTGAAATATTTATTTATTTTATCTGGTCTTAGATACTAGAACACAACATTATGTAGTCAAAAATGCATCATACATGCAATGATACTATACCACAATGAGATTAAAAATTTTTCAGTTGTAAAAACCCTAAATGAGCCAGGAAAACAGCTGGTAAGCCTCAACGGCTGGACGGATTTTAACCAACCATAGCTAAGAACCACCGTGATTCAATTATCTTTCAAATGAAAAAAAACTACTTTATAGACGAAACTTTTTATAGACGACCACTTGGTGCAGTGGTCCACAGGTCGGACTTCTAAAACCAAGGGTCGCGGGTTCGATCCCCGCACAGTACAAACATAAGTGTGCATGAACATGTGTGTTTTACTGGTCTGGGTGTTTTCTATGTATAATATGTATTTATTTACAAAAAAAAGTATTTAAGTATGTTTATCCGTTGTCTAGTACCCATAATACAAGCCTCGTAGCTTAATTTGGGACTAGAGAATTGAAATAAAAAATAAAATAAAAATAAAAAAAAACTTTGAAATCCGTCCATCCGTTCCGGAGCTACGATGCCACAGACAGACACACACAAAAACACAAACATACACACAGACAGACATAGGGGTCAAACTTACAACACGTCTCTTTTACATCAGGTGTTGAAAAAACAACAATGCATCACGGTCGACGCATAGCATTCAGGCGCCTCGTAACAAAATCGGCGCGTGCGCACCCGACCGCGACGCCCTCTGTCGTGTCGAATCGCAAGTGTGGGGCTTGATGGACCGGTCAATGTTGCAGGGAAATGTTCGAGGGAGATCGGTAGATAAGAATGACGTTGTAAAGGATGCTATACTATTTCTTGGGGTAGGACACTGATGGCTAGATCTAAATAAAAGCTTAAGTTACACTTTCTTGGTTCTCTTTCCGGTAATTAGCAATAATTAATTTATTAATATATTAACCAAACGGCTTATATTATTTGTCCAATTCTTGTTTTTATTTATTTACTAGCTCACCCGGCAAACGTTGTTTTGCCATATAAATTATTGTGTACAACCCTTATCATATCACTCAGGGCTATGAAAAATAGATGTTGGCCGATTCTCAGACCTACTCAATATGCTCACAAAATTTCATAATAATCGGTCAAGCCGTTTCGGAGGAGTACGGTAACAAACATTGTGACACGAGAATTTTATATATATAGAAGAAGATTAACTTTATTTGTAACCCTTAGTATAATTTTTACAAACCCTCGTGGTTTTCTTGTACTAAGTAAGTTAGTTAAGTGTTTTGTAATGTAACGGTTAAATGATAATAAAGAGAAAAAAAAAACTACTGCTATAGTTAACATATCATCAGGTCTTCTATAAAAACTTTCATGGTCACTTACAAATTAGTTATTATATGGGATTTCCACGATGTTACGGACACCCAATCACTTTTGTTTGTTTACTTTTGACGTGACAACGTCTTATAAATTGGTTTGCCGGGTGACACTTCAAGAAACTGCGTTACGCTCCGCTCACGTTATGCGCTCACAATGAGAGCGAGTGAGAGGCACGCGTCCCTTCGACTCGGGCATGGTTAGCCCGCCTAAGAGCGAGAGAGACAGAGCGAGAGAGAGAGAGTGAGAGAGATAGGCATACACACCGGTTCATGTTATACGAATGAATATTTACATTCAAATTATTTTACCACTCAAAGTCGTTGTCACGTAAAACTTTTTTGTATTATTATGTAATGGTAAATTATTGCTGAAAACTTAGAGTATATTTTTAGTATAAGATTCATGATTTGCAATAAAGATGTAGAAGCAAATCATCTATACAATACAATCTAAATCTAGATTAAATAAAGTTAGAAATCCTGTTTCCCACTTTCAATGTAGGTGGGCAGGCTAATTAGAGAAAAATATTAAATAAAAGGTAGGTAGTTTGGTACAGGGGTGAAGGAGATCCTGTTAGGTCGTCCTACTCGGGACAGTGGGACCGGTCAGGCCTACAGCTATCCCTGCCCCCATCTCTCAGCAAAGATAATTTCCATTATATTTGACTGAAGTAAGTGAGTAAATCCTATACCGCATTTTAACGACTAATCAATGAAATTCTCGCCTTTGATTGAGTCGAGTCGTAGACATTTAAGAAACGACTGAAAATAGATATGGGTGTCTTATCTTGTCACAGTAATATTTTTCTCATTATATACAAACCAACAGTTCTGCCTCTGGCGTTTGCTGCGTTGCATCGTAAATCTCTTGCAATCTTCCAATACCATTATTCCTATCTAAAGATAAAGTTAACATTGAGCATGGCATAGGAATGAAAAATAGTCTGTTGTTAACTCAATAAAATAATAAATAAAATAAAATAAAATAAAGAACAAAGTCTTTTGATATATCTTATTACATTATAATAGACACTTGTGTTGATAATAACTGGCTTATTCCCTTACGGTTTGCTAAATAAGACTAAGGAGAAGATGAAAAGGAAGAATCTCTAACGACAAATTTCTAAAACTAAGTCGGAATAGAATTAAAGTCCAAAGAAAACAGGCTGGAGCGCTGACAAAATAACAGCCGACTGATCACAAAGATGATTCCACTCAGGCGCAACAGATTTAGAGTAAGGAAACTGAAAGGTAGCGCGACCTACCGACCGGGTGTTATGGTCGGGGACCAAGGTCCGATAGACATCATCTTGATTTGTCAATCTATATTATTCAGAATCTAAATCTTATGCCGCGGTTCATATGCGGTAATAGGCCAACAGCGCCATCTAGCCTATTGAGCCGTATCGGCGCTCGCTGTCGTGCTTGTCACCGTTAGGAGTGCGCTTGTGATGGCGAACGGTAGAGGTTACCACACCACAAATCACACACGCGGCCATATTTCGTGCCACCTGATACAATCGGCTCCTTGGCCCTAAGACCTTGTCATTGTGCCGGCATAATTGAGGTGCACTTACCGTGGTCAACCGACCGGCGCTTCGGAAATGCTGCCGAAGTGGGGCGCATGGAGGATGAGTCATGTGTGCGTTTTGATTGATTTCGATGACACGAGTATGGGGTGTCATGAGGATGTTTTTACAGTCTAGCATCATCATGGTCGGGTACAGGTAACAATGTAGAGATGATAGAAATCTATGATTTGGTATTTTGTAGTAGAAATAATGAAATTATCTCTATATATAAAATTCTCGTGTCACAATGTTCGTTCCCGTACTCCTCCGAAAAGGCTTGACTGATTCTTATGAAATTTTGTAAGCATATTGAGTACGTCTGAGAATTGACCAACATCTGTTTTTCATATCCCTTAGTGATTCCACAATCATTTAAATGGTAAAACAACGTTTGCCGGGTCAGCTAGTTTTTAAATATATTTTTTTTTGGTTTGGAAAAGGTTTGCTCTTGACCCAAGACTAAGCCCAACGAGGCAAAGACTGAGTTTACGATGGAGCGAGCTCACTTAAAAGATGCATGTTCACTCTAGCTTTGAAATTTCCTAGGTTGTAATTGCAGGGAAACACTGACGCAGGTAGTGAATCTTATTATAATTCTAATCTTTATGAAGGGTTGCAATAACACAGTAGGTAACTAAATCACCAAGATAACCAATATCTCATAATTATTGTATGTGATGCATAATAAAATACACAATTTAACAGCTAATTGGGTGTAATAGCGTTTCATTCATTTCATTTCAGTTATATTCTTTTGTTTTCATGTTCCAATTTATATTTCTCTCCAATTTCCAATTTATATGGCTCTCCCTATATATGTTGCAGAATATCTTCCAAGCTCAATCAAAAAGCTGTTCTACCTGGCGAGAGAATTCGCTAAGCTAAACAAGTACGATTTCTGTTGGACCGCGAACGGCAAAGTCTTTCTTCGTAAACAACAGGGCGCAAAACATATATTAGTTCAATCAGAACAGTTTCTGTCTGACCTTCAAGGACAACAATGACTATCCGTCTATGATCTTATTCTGTCCGCTCAAATATTTATTTTCTTTATTTTTGTTAAAGTAATACTAAAATTAGTCTGTAAACGATTTTTGGTATTTTTTATTATTTATAAAATAAAAAACATAAACTTAACTCAACCCACACATTCCACACATTTTGTTTATTATACTTTGTTCAATTCACAACACACATCACACTTACATCCTTACGCCCCCTTAAATATTCAATTTTGCTCCCTACACATCGATATTGCGCAAACCTGCAAACTATACATAACTCTCCCACTTACCCACTATTGTTCAAGCATTTTCATTCCAAATGGCTACTCTGATTGAACTCAATTCTGAATTAGATTCACTAGACAGCACCAATTCATACTTATGTGAACCGGACATGTGCAGTTCTATGCTGGAAATTTCATCAGTAAATTCCATAACAGTCCTACAGCTGAATATCCGCTCCGTCTGCAAAAACCACGATGAACTTAGAATACTTCTTTCCCAGATTAAGGTCTCTTGTGACGTCATAGTACTCACAGAGTGCTGGCTTCAAAAATGCCCTGACATTCCATCTTTAGCAGGGTATACTTTTTATTCCACAACAAACCCCCTCAATCAGAACGCAGGTGTTATTATTTATATTAAATCTTCCATATCCCATTCTATAACTGAACCGAAGTTAAGATATGCAGACTGCCTAACGTGTACTATTGATAACAAAATGGCAATAATAGGGATCTATAGGTCGCCATCCTACACAAAGAAAGACCAGTTTGATTGCTTTCTTAATAGTTTAAATACTTTATTATATAACCTAAAATCTTTTAATAACATAACAATCGTAGGTGATCTTAACATCGATATTAAACCTCATAATGATGATGATTTTGCAAATAACTATTTAATTCTTAATGCTACCCATGCCCTGTCACCAACACATGTTTTCCCCACACGGGGTGACAAGTGCTATGATCATGTCTTACTTAAAACTAAACTACCATCTACTACACTTGTCCTAGATTCACACATAACAGATCATAAACCCACACTTCGACTGCTGCAACAAACAGTATCGAATCTGCAAAATTACCTATTTTATTTTTATTGTACTAATTGTAATAGAACACGTTATATTTTGAAGTAACATTTTTTTTAATTTTTTTTTATTACTATTTAATCAAGTTTTAAATTGAACAAAATCGAAACTTCATCTTTTAAGCGACGAACATGAACGGATGTGGTAAATTCGATACTGTTCAAAAGCGATGGTACGCACGGACAGTCTGTAACTGCCCGAGTCGTCAGTGTTCACCGCGATGTGAGAGAAGGAGGGTGCTACGGCTTAGGTTACTAAACTTTTCACTTGTTATTTTTAGTTTATGGTTTATATTATAAGTCGAAGTTTAAAATGAATAGCCATGGTAAATATTTGGTTAATTTAATTAAAAAAGAAGAACAACGCCAGCGTTGTGAAACCACGCCCAACGAAAAAAATGACGATCGTCCGGGTAAGTGATATTTATTATAATAAATATAACTACGAATTTAGTTATAATAAATCTGGTGATTTGATCTTTTAAAATTATTAGTAACTATGTTTATTTCTTATCCTCTTGACCAAATTTAATGTTAACAACTTAAACTATCGAAATTGGTAGATTCGATTGTATTCTTGGTAAATATTTTTTGGAAAATATTGCAAGTGGCAGTTTCGATAGTTTACTCATACGTTTCAAAACTGAGAACTATTGAATGTGGTACTTTCGATAGTTTACTTTTAAAAATATTTACTGAATTTACCAGTTACTATACTGTTCTACGCTTATTCTTAGTTAGATGACAGATCCAATTTTAATTGACATTTATTTTTAACTGACTAAAAAACTTTTTTAGTGTACCTACCTAGTGGCTTTATATGTTTTAGGTAAATTAAATATTTTTTTCTTTTATTTTAGAATCCCCTGCATACTACAAGGATTATTCAGAGGAAGAATGGAGGATATTGAATGATATTAATTATGACGATGTTTTTCCAACATCACAAATAGAATCAGATGGTGACAAGACTAATGATATCCAGGCAAATGACTCCAACAGTGTTATACATACTTGCCAGCGAAGAATGCACACCAGTGGCATCACCCAACTCTAGACAAGACTTTACCTTGGGGTCATCATCAACGAATGACCCAGCTAAATAAAATACGCTAAATAAAAACGACGAAGAAGGGATACCAACACCATTACCACCGCCACCCATTTTCTAACGAAGAAAGCCCTACTGAAGAACAAATTGGCTCATGAGAAGCATATTTCAAACAAAGAAACTGCACGAAAATATAAAGCAAAAGACAAAGAAGAGGCAACTCAAAATCCACCAACAGTAATATTATATTAGTAGTATATTTTATTATAAACGAAAATTGTCACTGATGCATTTCACTGTTATTGATTCTGGAATTAAAGAATCTTATTGCTATTTATGGCGACAAAATTTTGGTAAACGAGGAGGAAATAAGGTTGGAAGCTGTTTGCTAGATTTTATTGAAAAAAAGGCTGCGAATGGTGCAGTAGACTTAAGGTTTTGGTCCGACAACTGTACAGGGCAAAATCTCAATAGAGTGGTATATAGTCTTTACATGAATGCCACTAATAAATATATTATTGACATCACACACAAATTTCTGGAGTCTGGTCATACGCAACAGGAAGCAGACAGTGTACATGCCCTTATTGAGAGATCTGCAAAAGGTAAAATAATAATGGTATGGTTTGGTTCGTTGGGCAAATGATAAGCCATATCACGTTATAGAAGTGTCTCGAGAAATGCTGTATGATTCAAAAGAACTACAAAACAGAAATTTTAAGAAAAACACTTTAAATCAAGACATCAAATGGAATAACATTAAGGAAATATGTGTCAAGAGATCTGAACCTGATATTATTTTGTACAAGTATGATTTGGAATCTGATTATCTTACATTGAATGCCTAAGTTCAAACACGCCGTAACCAGAAAAAAGTTGTTGTAACCTGCAACGATGCATTAAAATAATTGTATGCAGACAGTTTGCCGATTCCTGAAGCAAAATTCAAAGACTTAATGCATCTTTGCCAAGCAGGACACATACCAAAGCAATATCTTGCATTATTTAAAAATCTGAAAGAGGTCAAGATAAAAATAATGTTTCGGGGAGCGATGAAGATAATTAGATATTCCTATAAAAACATTCAAGAAATGCCTAGTCAGATAACTTAGATTTATAATGGTTTGACTATTTTTGATTCATCAGTGCAATTCTTGGGCTGTACTTGTTATTGTTGCTAGTAGATTTTTTGTTTAAGCAACCAAAGAGGGTTTTTGTTATAAGTACTTTTGAGTTCCTAATGTTTAACTTACAAGACTGAATATTGTCATGTTACCTACTTTTAACTAAGGAATTTTAAGCTTCATGATAATAGGTGGTTTATATATACTTAATAAGACTTAAAGATCTCATAATATAGCACATTAGTATAAACTTAAGGATATTTGTTTTAAGTCGTTACTTGCGATGAATCTCATGATAATGTTATTGTTTAATTTAATAATTAAAAAACCTATGTAATTAAATTACAAAACTAGTGTGTTCTTTATTCAAAAAGCAATAATTAGAGCTTATTGCTTAGGAACTAACTATCGAAACTTTTGTATGTCTACATAAATTGTTAAAGAATAGTATCGAAACTGGAAGATTCGATGATTGTTCAAATTTCAAAAACCGTGAATAGTATCGAATCTACCACTTTCGATAAAATTGCAGCCTATACTGACAAGGTAAATCATCGAATGTGAAATATCTAGAAAAATATCTAAAATATAATAAACATGCTCAGGCAACAAAAAACTACAGAAAATTAGCTATCACCCAGAGGAGTAAATTTCACGACACTATAAAAACTTATTATTCTAACTCAAAATAAAACTATGAACGGCCCTACTGTAAAGTATGTAATTTGCAGTTTCGATTCTGTACGTTGTGACCGTCGACTTCTTAATCTTAAACTCAAAAATAATATCCGTAATGATAATACTAAACATAAAACAACTACCGATATGGGGAACATAAACCGAGACATATCAAATACTGATTTCTCTCATATCGTTTTGATTGAAGATGCAAATCTTGCCACTGACAATTTAGTGACCATTTTATCAAATATTATAACTAAACATACAAAATCAATCCTAGTTACTAATAAAAACACAATTCTTAAGCCTTGGATAACACCAGGATTATTACGGTGTATTAGAAATAGGGATCGTCTTCACATTAAGTCTAAAAAATCTCCAAACAATCAAATTATTAAATCTACGTATATCAGATACCGTAATTTCTGCAATTGTCTCTTACGCAAACTTAAAATATTATATGAGAAAAATGAATTATTAAAACATAAAAATAACTTAAAAGCAACGTGGAGCACAATTAAGAAAATCACAAACACTGAAAAACCTCGTCTACCTCCACTTGAACTTCTAAAACAATCTGGCGATACACAATTTTCTCTCAACCTCATCAATAAATACTTCGTCAATATTGGCAAAACCCTAGCCACGCAAATTCCTAAGTCGAATCATGTCCTCAACCCTTTCTTAAAGGAGAAACTGGTGATTAATTCTATGGTTCTGTTTGACACTGATCACATAGAAATTGATAACATTATCATGAGCATGCGTTCCGATTCAGCGGTAGGTTGGGACAGGATCTCTTCCTCTATTCTAAAATCGAATCGTCAGTTTCTGATACCAGTAATCACTCACATTTGCAATATTGCGCTACGCTCAGGCATCTTCCCTCACGCTTTCAAAAAAGCCTTACTTCATCCAATTTACAAAAGTGGTGACAAAAGTAATATTTCTAATTATCGGCCCATCTCTGTCTTGTCCTCACTCTCTAAGATACTGGAAAAAATCCTCAATAAGCGTCTTATCCAGTTTTTAACAAAAAATGACATTTTATCAGATCAACAATATGGCTTTCGCGCTAATGTTTCCACTGAGGATGCCGTAGTAGACCTTACCACGTATATAACAACCAGATTGGACGAGGGACAAAAATGTGTGGGTATATTCCTTGACTTGCAAAAAGCCTTCGACACCGTTGATGTGCCCATTCTTTTATCTAAACTGCACAGCCTTGGAATCAGAGGTATTGCACATGACATCTTTCGCGACTACCTTTCAAACCGCCGTCAAAGCGTTATAATCAGTGGAAATATTAGTGACGAAGAACCTATCGAGTATGGTGTTCCTCAAGGATCAATTATCGGTCCCACCCTGTTTTTGATTTACATTAATCAATTATGCAATATGAACCTGCCAAATTGTAAAATATTTACATACGCGGATGATACCGCTCTAGTGGTCCACGGCTCTGATTGGTCGGAAGTCAAATCTATATCAGAACACAATCTGAAGATTATCAATAGCTGGCTGTCACAAAATCTTCTATCCCTCAATCTTGCAAAAACGTCTCTCATTCCGTTCTCAATACGTAGCAATACACAACCTCCCTTAAATTATAAAATATGTATACACAAAAATTGTACCCAGAACGGTAACTGCAGCTGCCTTCCTATAACACAAGTTCCTTCTATTAAATATCTTGGGGTTCATATTGACTGTTACCTAAATTGGCACCACCACATAGACGCTCTCACAACCAGAGTGAGACGCCTCATCCATTTATTTAAATCACTCAGGCAATCAGCCGACTTAGAAACCCTAAACTTAGTTTACTCCGCGCTCTGTCTCTCAGTTTTAGCCTATTGCATCCCAGCATGGGGATGTGCTCCTAAAACTCATTTTATAAAGGTCGAACGAGCACAGAGAGCAGTGCTTAAGGTCATGTACTCTAAACCAATCAGATTTCCTACTATTAAACTTTATACACTCGCCTCTGTCTTAACTGTGAGACAACTGTTCGTGCTGAGAACCATTCTTCGCCTACATACAAAAGTTCCCCTCCCAAACCCCTGGAAACGTAAATCTAACAGAGTATGCCCTATCCCCCGTTACAGAACAGTTTTTGCTTCTCGACAGTATCTTATCTCCAGCTCCATTATCTACAATAAAATTAATAAATCCTTAAATATTGTCAAACTTAATAAATATAAGGTTAAAAGAACCCTTACCAGTTGGTTACTAAACCAAAAATATGACGACACAGAAAACCTGTTACCCAGCAATATCTAACACACACACACACACACACACACACTTCCACTCACCACATCCTCTTTCAATCACTACCAACTCAATCATTATGTTTGTTTACGCTTTTTTATGTTTGTGCAATATTTCTAAACTCTCTACCAATCTTTTGTTTGATTTGCTCACCTTAAACTTAACTAGCCATCCACCAGTTTTGTGGTATGTAATAAATATCCAGTCTATCACTTTTTACATTGTTCCCTCTATATAGTCGAACACTGAATTCCGAAACACAGGCTTCGCCTAGTTTGGAAATCAGCGTCTTCACTTGTATTTGTTCCATGTAATCATAATATCATGAGTTAACTTAATACTTAAGTACTTAAACACCTAGTTAGTTAAGTAAGTATTAAAATCTTGTTAACAATCTTTTTGTGAATAAATAATTTTTTTTTTTTTTTTTTTTATATTTATACTTCGTTTTTTCAACTAAATCAAGTAACTATGGCAGTTTAACTTCACATAATTCCATCTGTTCTGTATACAATGTGGATGTACTAACTCATACAGTTGTTAAATCTGTAAATGAGTTTCAACACCCAGCTATCTAGATCCAATGGCAAAAACCAACACTGGCACCGCCATTTATAGGTTCACTAGCTGTGCCCGCGACTTCGTACGCGTGGAATAGTTTTTTTTTTAAGTTTATTTTTCAAATGTATATACCACAATTTATTTTCACTATTCTGCCAAACTATTTTGGGCATAGACATATACTGTCGCAGACATTTTTTTTAAGGTCATTTTAAGAGGAATAATTCTTTCATATATATTTTGGTATCTAAAACCGTTTTATTTCTATCCTTCTTTACCTTCCAAGTAATGTTGAGTCAAATAAAAAAAAGTCCCATTAAAATCGGTTTAGTAGATTCTGAGATTCAATTTCCTGCCTACCCCCTAAGTTCATCGGCGTGATTATTTATATCCCAGTTTACTCTCCAGGTGATACTGAGTCAAATAAAAAAAGTCCCGTCAAAATCGGTCCAGTAGATTCTGAGATTAGCCCGGACAAACAGACAGACAGACAGACAGACAGACAGACAGACAGACAGACAAAAATTTTAAAAATTGTTGTTTTGGCTTCTATTACGGTAATTAAGACCCCCTGTAACAATTTTTCATAAAAATCTTCAATGTACAGAAATCGATCTTTTACAGTCTTATTATATGTATAGACAAGAAAGTAAAGGTGGAAAGTAAAGGTGATTATGTCAAGCTAAGTCAATTGCGTTGTGTTGAATATAAGGAACTGTTAAATGTTTAGAGAAAACTATATATACTACTAGCTGACCCGGCGAACTTCGTACCGCCTTAGCGTTGCAATGATTGAACAATGTGATCGAATGACATTCAGATTAGTTACGCGCGTTTTTAAAATATGCAAAATATATAAGTCAACTAAAGTTTTTGTTATATTACATTACTAGCTGTGCCCGCGACTTCGTACGCGTGGAATAGTTTTTTTTTTAAGTTTATTTTTCAAATGTATATACCACAATTTATTTTCACTATTCTGCCAAACTATTTTGGGCATAGACATATACTGTCGCAGACATTTTTTTTAAGGTCATTTTAAGAGGAATAATTCTTTCATATATATTTTGGTATCTAAAACCGTTTTATTTCTATCCTTCTTTACCTTCCAAGTAATGTTGAGTCAAATAAAAAAAAGTCCCATTAAAATCGGTTTAGTAGATTCTGAGATTCAATTTCCTGCCTACCCCCTAAGTTCATCGGCGTGATTATTTATATCCCAGTTTACTCTCCAGGTGATACTGAGTCAAATAAAAAAAGTCCCGTCAAAATCGGTCCAGTAGATTCTGAGATTAGCCCGGACAAACAGACAGACAGACAGACAGACAGACAGACAGACAGACAGACAAAAATTTTAAAAATTGTTGTTTTGGCTTCTATTACGGTAATTAAGACCCCCTGTAACAATTTTTCATAAAAATCTTCAATGTACAGAAATCGATCTTTTACAGTCTTATTATATGTATAGATTAATGCGTAACAATTGACTTGCAGTCATGTGAACTTCCCTACATTTGCATGCTGCTTTGTGACACATATACCACCTTTGTTTATCTGTTTTCACAACAGATAGCCTTCGGTTTTCTGATATAACCTTTATGTCGTACCAGTCACAGTCCAAGGATAATAATTGAGCGGCAAATCCGAAACACATATTGAATGATGTATTAGCATGTATTGACGAATAATTTCCTCAATTTATTAATTTAAAAAACTGTTCTTACGCGGATGACATGGTGCTGTTGAGTCCATCGTGCGGCGCCCTGGAGATAATGCTTGGAATTCGTAAGTCCTACGCAGTGGCTCATGGGCTTTGGTATAATACGGTAAAAAGCGAGTTCATGGTTACTAGTTAAAAGCAGCTAATGGATTCGTGTACTTCTTCTTTTTATCGTGTCGATCTAGGCATAGGTATTTTTAAAGACCAAAACTCAGTCACCGACAGAAGTGTTGTCAGTGACAAACAGATGAGCCATTGTATGGGGGAAAATATTCGGCCAGCCCCCTTTTATAATCGGACCACGCAGACGTACAGCGGGATACCATCCGTACCGTGTCGATATTCCACTGATATGAACCATTTCTGAATGACTGCAAAAGAGTGGAACTCACTACCCGCGTCAGTATTTCCCTGCAATAACAACCTAGAAATCTTCAAAGCAAGTGAACAGGCATCTTCTAGTTGAGCTCGCTCCATCGTAGACTCAGTCTTAGCCTCGTTGGGCTTAGTCTTGGGTCAAGAGCAAACGTATCCCAAATAACAAAAAAACCAAGCACAAGCATTTATAGCCCGACATTATCAAGTTCTCCTTACTTCGGTCTACATGGTTTCGTGTACTTTAAAAGTTTGCAATTATGCATTGGAGTTCTAAGCATTATGGTTTAATTAAGCTGGATGTCATCATCAACCATCATGATCAATCATCTTTTTCAATGATAACATCGAGCTCTGTAGTCAGGTAAATACAGAATAGACAAATGAAAAACCTGTATTGTATCAGTACTCGCTTAAAAGTAATTAAATTAATAACTCTTTATTACCAGAATGTGTAACCTTTCCACTAATTCTGATCCCGAAAGACTAAACGCGTCGTCATGTTTTTCACTTGAATCACCATTATCTGATTTTATAATCACATAATGTTTCGTATAAAATTATCACTTAGCGTCAAATTTAATTTTAGAGTCACCAAAACTGTCCTCATCTTTTATTTAGATCTTATGCCCAGAACTTTATGTTTCAAAATGATGTGTTGTGTGTTAATAAGACGTAAAATTATGTTTGTGTTTGGGATTATTATAGTTATTAAGTGTCAACGCTACCGCCAGTTTAAAACTTCAAAGTTATCATGAAATTCTCACGGCAGTAATCTGTAATAGGCGATTTTAGATGATATGACTTCGGCAGAATATAGCGGTTATTATAATATAGATGGCTACTAATGGGTAGTTGAGGCTACTTTTCTAGCTGTAATATGCCATTTGGGTCTAAATGAGCTTAATAGATTTGTATTGGCGTAAATTATGATATGTCTTGTGCGATATGCTTTTGCTTTTTAGGTTTAGCTTAGTAGAGTAGTTTTTTAGTTTGACGACCACTTTGGTGTAATGATCAAAAAGTTGACCATTAACCAAGAGGTCGCGGGTTCGATCCCCGCACTGTAAAAACATTTGTGGGCATGAAAATGTCTGTTTGTACTGGTCTGGGTGATATATGTATTTATTTGAGTATATTTGTAATACCACTGTTGATTCTGATATCTGTAAAACAAGTGCCTAAGCTACTTACCACGGAGTCAGATTAATGTATGTGATGTTATTAGAAAAAAAAAAGTATCGATGGAGATTTCATACGGTGTTTAAGCTGATAGCAGCCGCCTTACTCGCATTCAAGAGTTTTCCCATTAGTGGAACGTTTGTAGGCTGATGACATGGAACTCAAGATTTTTAAATCTTAAGATGCAACAAAACGTTTTCAATTCGAAGCGATCATAGGCTCATTACAGTATGTGCAAATTTCCCACCACATTTGCGTTGTGGAAACTGCTAATCTAATTATGCAACCTGAGCCACGTTTGTAAGTGGCTAATCCGCATTTGCCACTCAATTTGAGTCATCCGATGGACCCTGCGGTTGTGTCGTGGGAAAGAAGTTATGCTGAAGCATTTTGATAGGTTGCAGCTACGGATTTTGCAAGGATCCCAGGACCAAGCTGGATGTAGGCCGCTGACAACGGATGAACCAAAAAATAACAAATATACAACCACATCACATACATTGATCTGACTCCGTGGTTAGTAGCTTAAGCACTTGTGTTACAGATATCGGAATCAATAGTGGTATTCCAGATAAACTTATATAAATACATGTAACAACTAGAACAGTACAAAAAAACATGTTCATGCACACAAATGTTTGTACAGTGAGGGGATCGCGACCTCTTGGTTAATACTCAACTTCTTGACCATCACACCAATGTGGTCGTCGAAAGTTGTCTTCTTTCGTTGAAAATCTTTGAGGTATGCTAATGTTCAGCAGTGGAAGTTCTGCAACTGATTATGACGATGACATGACGATGACCTCCTCAATTCTTTTCTTTTGCTATGAAACAAAAATGCATTTTTTTGAGTTCTATACCTCAAAAAGAAAACAAGGAAATCCATCACTTCGTTGTCGTCTGCAAATCTGTCTTCTCTCTGTTCAAAGTGCCGGATAACAGACAGTCTCTTGTAATGACAGATGGCTAACGGCTGGAATTCTATCTACCTTTGACTGCGAGTAAGATAACTGTCAATTTCAAACAAACGGCTGTGACCTCAGATAGTTTTTAGTATCAAACTGTCTGTTTTAACTTTCAGTCGGAGAATACTCGTAGATAATTAAATTCAGCCAAGTGATCATAATCAAGGTAAGCCTGTATGTAAGGCGATTTATATCCTAAGGCGTATTTTACCAAACGCTAACGAGGTTTGATTATAAATCTACAATTTGTCTGACGCCTCACTTAAGCATTTAGAAGTGAGTCCGGCTATTTAGCAATATACCCATTAATATGGTTAGTAATCGTTAGCAAAAACGGTTTTCCGTTACAAAGGGTTAAAGAGTTTTCGACGTTAATGGAAAATGGTGCTACTGAAAAATAATACTTAGGTTTTTACACAGAGTTTCATTCTCTAAGTAGGTAGCATTATAAATAAAAATAAATATACAACAACATCACATACATTGATCTGACTCCGTGGCAAGTAGCTTAAGCACTTGTGTTACAGATATCAGAATCAACAGTGGTATTACAAATAAGCTTAAATAAATACATATAACACCCATACCAGTACAAACAGACATGTTCATGCACACAAATGTTTGTACAGTGCGGGGATCGAACCCCCGATCTCTTGGTTAATTATCAACTTCTTGACCATAACACCAAAGTGGTCGTCAAATTATAATTTTAGCGACAAGAAACTTTTAAACCCAAACCCTGCAAAGTAAACATGAAACAGTGTCTCTGATTGTCTGTGACATTAGGATGATAACTCATTATATAAGCCTCTTAACCGATGTTACTAAAATTTGGCACGATACTAAACAGGGCTTGATCTTGAACCAAGACCATGACTAACTTTTAGTCTCAAACCCATACCTAAGTCCACTGAGGGCAAAGACGTGAGCTTAAGATAAAATATCTGAATAGCACAATATATATTATATAAAAAACTCGTTACTCATAACGGTCGGTCCTCGCTACTAAAAGCCAGTGTTACAGCCATTTGTATAAAACTGAAAGCTAAGTATTTTATTTTATAACAAGATTTATAGCTCTTATATATAACTATTAAGTTGAAACATACATTCTGCATGTATGTTTCAACTTAATTACTAAACTTACAAGCCAATAACGAACCTACATTTTAATTTACAATTTTTATATTTTACAACAATCACACCCCTCTACCAATCCGCACTGAGTCCGCGTGGTGGAGTATGGCTCGCACCACCTCATAGTGGAGGTGAGGCCTGTGCCCAGCAGTGCGACGTATAATATGCTGTTGATAATAACTGATATAAGTAGGTTTATGTCTCTAAGTATCTCACTTCCAGTCAGAGGTAGATAAAATATTAAAGCAGTTGTGTTTATGATATCAGAAGCAGGCCGTAGGTATTATAATAGTCCTCCAGGCCGATTTCAACCACGGCGGCCAATCTCAATAGAGATCAGCCAACTACGCAGGAGATATTATAGTGCACAAGTGTGAGCGCAATACACAGGTGCACTCACTGTTCCATCACTCTCAAAGTTCGGTGAGACGGCAATCCGACATGACCGGAGAGAGATCAGGCGCAGGACCAACGGCTTAACGTGCTTTCCGAGGCACGGGGGTGTAACACCGGCGACTTCCCGACTCCGAGCTGTTTTTGAGATATTCTTATCAGAAAATCTCAGAAACAATTTTGGCTCGACCTGAGATTCGAACCCGGGACCTCTCGGATGTAAGGCAGAAACTTTGCCACTACACCAACGAGGCAGGCCGTAGGTATTATACGAGTATCTACTCAATTGCTAGTCAACTTTTCTCGTTAGAGCTGAGACCATGAGTCAAGCGCCGGCTAAGTGACACGAAATTGTCAGTTCCGTTTGAAACGTGTCGCCAATTTACATTGCGACGATCTTCACACATGATGAAATAGTTTTTGTGACACAATCATACTAAGCTGTCATTGATGTGTAATGATGTAAGGGTAGGTTATTGTAGCGCCAAAACCATATTTGTATCGATACATTTAAAAAAA
This sequence comes from Pyrausta despicata, assembly GCA_963921415.1. Classification (NCBI taxonomy): domain Eukaryota; kingdom Metazoa; phylum Arthropoda; class Insecta; order Lepidoptera; family Crambidae; genus Pyrausta; species Pyrausta despicata. The sequence goes on from OY992865.1 coordinate 1,865,518, forward strand.
ACAGACTCTGACAGAAGACTGCCTCGTTGGTGCAGTAGCAAAGTTTCTGCCTTAAATCCGTGAGATCCTGGGTTCGAATCCCAGGTCGAGCCAAAATTGTTTCTGAGATTTTATGTCATGAATTTCTAAAAAACAGTTCGGAGTCGGGAAGTTGGCGGTGTTACACTCCTATGCCTCGGAAAGCACGTTAAGCCGTTGGTCCTGCGCCTGATCTCTTTCCGGTCATGTAGGATTGACGTATCACCGAACTTTAAGAGTGATGGAACAGTGAGTGCACCTGTGTATTGCACTCACACTTGTGCACTATATCTCCTGCGTAGTTGGCTGATCTCTGTTGAGATTGGCCGCCGTGGTCGAAATCAGCCAGGAGGACTGTTATAGATGCTGTAGGAGAAGGTTATTGTAACGCTAAAAGCAGTTTTTGTATCGATACATAATACAATCAATTTAGTTCTGTAAATAGGACAAACACACACAAGGAGCACTTTTACGTTAAGTTACTTTATTTTTTTACCATTAAAAATGCAAATCTCTCTATAATGTGACATTAAAACACTGGATTAAGAAAAATAGACTGTCACATGCGGAATTCGAACCCGCACCTCTCGCAAGCCGGGCGATTGCTCTCCCAATTGAGCTACCGTGACACTTACTCATCGGTCCGAATTTATTTAAGTGCTCCTTAGATGGCAGCCATTATCATCCATCACTATTGTACATTTTCAACTGTTTAACCATCACAACATATCAATTATTGCTTTTTAGAACGTGGAAATCTTATTACTGTAAATTCAAGAGTAGTCATCCTTACTATAAATATTTTCCATATAATATTCAGAGTTTCGATGTCTCACCGACTTACCAGCTGTATTGTTTTCTCGATCCTTCTTTAAAAACCTTCCTTCTTTAAGATTCTTCTGAATCCAACTGCTAAAACATGCACATGAAAATTACAACAAAAATAAATAAAAAAATCCCATTCATATAATGGGATTCCAAAAACGTGCAGTCATCAATGAATTCGTCGCCACCCCATCATCAGTTCAGGAACCTTGAATATGAGTCTGTGAACCGAAACCATTGCCTTTGGTTGCCAAAGATTAGGCAGGATACAGAAGGGACAAGCACGGTAAATTTTTGACCTACCTACCCTATTTCAACCTAATAACTACATAACGATCCTTCTTTTGACAGTTCCGCATTTTTCTTTAGCTTTGTCAACGTGAGCCTAAATGTAACTACCACTAATAAAGTTTTGCTATTATGGTACGTTCTGATATTATTATTCAATAGACTCTAAGAAACATTTTAACGCTGAATATGAGAATACATAAAATGTTTTTTTTTTTATTATTCACAGGTAAGTGGCCTGTAGTGACTTCTTGCTAAGACTATTCGTGATAAGTGAACTTTCTGGATAAGTTTTACATTTGTATTATAGAGTGAGCCTTTGCTCTATGCGACTATTCTTGCAGCCGACTTAATTTTGACAAAATAAGGTAATGTTGCCGAGGCACAATCACAACACTTTTTGACAACTCTGCGATCCCTCTTCTTAGGCGTAAGGCTTCAACCAATTTCAATAGTCGAGCAGTGGTTAGCCACGGTCCGCTGGTCCCCGATAATTGTATGACTAATTGACAGCCCGGTCTGTATGAATGACACGAGGTTACATGCGAATGTATGAGAAATTGAAGATTCATATTTTAAAGGAACACACGGTTCCACATCAAGCTACTCCTTTTCAAAACCAGAAAAAGAGGAATATTTTGCTTTAAATCCAGTCCAGTGCAGTGCGATGCGCGCTCTGAAATGGTCGCGTTTTGCAACTGTGCACACTGCCCTAATTAATTTATATTAATTACGCAATTCGCGCGGCTCAGCCGCTGCCCGCTTTCGCCGCTATGAGTTCCGAACAACTCATAGCCAACGAATTATTGGCGTTTGTACAACACGCCATCGACACCATGGATGAGGTCAGCATCATGCAGATCTGCAAATCCAATTTCACCGAAGAGGAGATTCGCAGTGGCAAGGTGCTGCTCTACCAGACGCTCGGCAAGGTCGACCGAATGCCGACCCGCAGGAGAGATGAAAAGGGCGAACGGAGTCTCCAGGATATCATCTCACTGCTGAAGGAGACCGACCCAGACGACGTGCCTGCGTTCGTGGCGAGGAACCTGCACAAGCTGCCCCCCGTCACTTTTGACCACGTTGACGTCACCAGGCTTCTAAAGGACATAATGGCCTTGAAGACAAGCCTGGCCGAAATGCAGTTGAAGGTAGAGGCCTCGGAATCTACTATTGCGGACCTGCGAACTGAATTATTATCTTTAAAATCTAGTAGTTCAGTATGTAGGTCGCCCGTGGCCTCCGGTGTCAACACGCGTCGCCGCGGAGCGCAAAACTCATCGGTCAGCAATATTGAGTCACCGCTCGCTGTTGTTGACCGCGAAGCACCGCACCCCGCTGCCCCGCTCCCGGCAGCCAGCCCCGCGCGATCGGAGCCGAAGAAAAGTGACACGAGCCCCCCGACCCGTGCCTACGCAGCCGCTGCTGCCTTACCACCCCGGCAGCCAAAAACGGGGAAAGAAAAGAAGTCGACACCGACACAGTGTCCACCGAGGGATCGATGCGACGAGCAGGGCTTCACAAAAGTCGAAAGAAAGAGAAGGAAGCCGGCTAGCCGGAATCATCGCGGCACAGCACCGACACGACCTGAACACCCGCTGCGACGCTTCGACAGACTACTGTGGAAGCGACAACGTCGTTCAGATTTCAGATGCATCTTTTCTCTCACGTTGTGAGTTGTATTGTATGAGTGCTAGCCGTCAATTCAGTAAGAAACTTATACAAGTCAACACGATATTAATGGTTCCATATGAGTGCTATTAAACATCATCCGACAGAGGTTAGGATATCATCATCATCCTATTAGGCTAATATACGTGCTGCTAGGCACGGGCACGGGCCTCTCCTCAACTTTGAGGTGGTAAGAGCCATACTCCACCACGAGGGCACATTGTGATTATTGGACGGAGATTAGGATCACACCTAGCTACATTTGTCATTACAATTTAAGTTGAGTTTTTGTTTATTTATAATATAAATGTTCAATGTTTAAAGTAGTGCTATCTCTCTGTCTGGGTGTCCACGGAAGACCAGCATCGTGGCATTCCTGAGATGCTACGACACATGCTGTGGCCCCCCTTTCAGTATATTGTATATGTGATTTTAAATGTGTTTTTCTATTAATAAAAATGTGATACTGAATAAAAATGTTTTCTTTTTCATCTTCTTTAATGAAACACGTGTCGAAGTTTTCTGAATTCAACGAGTCACGTTTGAAAGACAAAAACCCAAACGATTTCAATAGAATCCCAGCACGAAACAATACCAGAAGTTTCCAACGTTTCAAGAATTGGTGAGGCGAAAACAAACGCTATTCTTTCGATCGCCACCACATCCATGTTATTTTTTCAAAGAGTTACAACCGGTAGCTGAACCAAAACAGACTTTATCAACAAAACAATAAAGGTCGTACAGGCGGAAAAAATACATGGTCCAAGTATAATAGCGGGTAGAATTATGTCAAACGTCAAATTAGATGTCTGCCTTCCTGTCGTTTGCATTTTGTGTTACAATAGAAACGCTATTAAATGTACACTGGCTACTGTTACACCGATCTGTAATTTAGAAGAAGAATTAGTAATAAACGAACACGAATCAAGATTATAGAATCAACGTTGAAACGGAAAGCAGAAAATAATATGAAAGAATGTCAACGCAAAGCTAACCCTTTGCTTGCCATTTTTTTTGCAACTGTTACTTGACGTATTTTGAGTGTTAAAAATAGGTCACAATAAAACTGACTAGATTCGTAATAACCTCTAAAAACTATTATCCTACATTCTTCATTCTTCTAGACACTTCATCAATCATTTATTAACAACTTAATAGAAGGTTATCTAGGTTTGCTAGCATTAGTAATTAGTATTGTTAGAGTATTTTTATTAAATATTGTTAGTTTCGCGGATTTTATACATATAGTTAATTGTTTTCCCAAAGATTTTTGATTTATTTATGGGTCCTATTGTACCTTTGTACCTTTTACTTCTTTCTTCAGGCTTTTAACTATTTTGAAATGTATGTCTTTCCTTCACAACCTTAATTGAACGCTACGCTACTGTTGATTAAAAAAACAATAACCTTTGATTAAGCTTCGGTGTGACTGTCAGCTTTCTTACGCAAAGGTTTTTATGTGACAAAGGCACCTTATTGAATTCTCTATTGAGAAAAAACGTGACACAGACTTGTTAGGGCTTCGCCATTGTTAATGCAGCGTGATAGGCAGCTAAAATGCGACAGCCCAATAGCCCTTAATTAAAGTAACGATGAATCGGAAATAAGGTCAGTAAGACGCTTATTGATAGGATGGTAAGAATAGGTTAAAGATAGGACAAGCATTTTCTTAACCAGTGCTGAATTTTATAATTTCACAGTTATTCTGTGTTAACAACGGTACGGTTCAGCAACATCAGTACCCAAACACTTATGTATAGATAGATAATTGTAGCGTTACGTTATGATAAATTACTCTGTGGTTTACTTATTAACGATAAATACATAATGTCTTGGATTTCACATTTAGATATTGTCGAAAATAAGTTGTTTTTTGACGTGACAACGTCTTATAAATTGGTTTGCCGGGTGACACTTCAAGAAACTGCGTTACGCTCCGCTCACGTTCCGCGCTCACAATGAGAGCGAGTGAGAGGCACGCGTCCCTTCGACTCGGGCATGGTTAGCCCGCCTAAGAGCGAGTGAGACAGACATAAAAAGTGAAAGGCTCGCGTCCCTTCCACTCGAGCACAGTTAACCCGCCTAAGAGCGAGAGAGACAGAGCGAGAGAGAGAGAGTGAGAGAGATAGGCATACACACCGGTTCATGTTATACAATATTCACATTAAAATTATTTTACCACTCAAAGTCGTTGTCACGTAAAACTTTCGCCCGTATACCGACTTTACAGGCAACCAATTTTTTTATTTATTTTGTTGCCCTTATTTGGCCCCTTAGTACATTTATTTTTTAAACGATTTGAAGGTTTTGATAACTTCAGTAGCCATAATTTTTAGTTAAAGCAATGCGTTAAAATGGTAAAATGATTATATTCTATTAAAATTCTATTTTTTGGTTGATTCAGCAGAACGTTTAGATACACAAGGTAGTTAGATACAAATTGCACATCTTTCTTTGTTAAACTAGTCTGTGTTAATCTATCTATCTAAAGGTACCATGAATACCTAATTCCCTAATGCGTGAAGTGCACCTTTTGTAGTGTTTTTTTTTCCATTCTCTGATACCTGAATCTTAAGATAATACCACCAGTGAGTTATCGTTTGATTGTTATATAAATAATTATAAATAAATATTTCACAACAATCACACCAATTCTCTACTCCCAAATTAAGCTACGAGGCTTGTGTTATGGGTACTAGACAACGGATAAACGTACTTAAATACTTTTATTTTGTAAATAAATACATATTATACATAGAAAACACCCAGACCAGTACAAACACACGTGTTCATGCATACTTATGCTTGTACTGTGCGGGGATCGAACCCGCAACCCTTGGTTTTAGAAGTCCGACATGTGGACCACTGCACCAAGCGGTCGTCAAATCATTAGTTATATCATAGTCTTGACTACCTATGTCGCAATTAAACTAACCTACATACAATATAATAATTATCCTCACGGCTCTACGTTTCAAAATCGCATTGAATAGAAATAATCGCTTCTATGATGCCCCCGAACAATGGCGTCGTGACGTTTCTTCACTATTGTACGACAATGTATTGCATCGACTGAAATTGCCGTCACCCTACTGATTTTTAGGGTTCAATTGTAGGCGCTGATAGATAAAATAATAAAGACTATTATCATTTCTTGAAAATAAATCTGCCCATTTGCATTTTCCACAGTAACTCATCATCAGTTCATTTCTATACATACCAATATTTTAATTAAAATTTTGTGACAGCCAAAGTATAAGATAAGTTACTTTAAATTTTCAGTGGTCAACATTGTCACTATAAATACTTATTTAATCCTACATACTTATCTGCTTAGAGATTGTTAATAAATTAATAAATAAATATACAACAACACCACATACATTAATCTGACTCCGTGGCAAGTAGCTAAAGCACTTGTGTTACAGATATAAGAATCAACAGTGGTATTACAAATAAACATAAATAAATACATATAACACCCAGACCAGTACAAACACAAAACCCGCGACCTCTAGGTTAATAGTCAACTTCTTGACCATTACACCAAAGTGGCTAATGTTATTCTTCATTTGGCGACCCCTGTGATTAAAACATAGAACAACAGCTTGAGTCTTGGCTAACTGTTAGCTTATTTTGTTAAGATAAGAACGTAACTTAATATTTTTGAGTCATGGTAGGTTACATTATTTTCAAAACTATGTAATGACAACCAACACCTTAGTCTACCTGTGACCACGGACGCTGAAAAGGGTCCGAAACGTCAGGTTAAAATCAAATGTAAACAAATCGCGAAACAATCCGTTAAAAAAGTGAATCATTCAATTTAAATATTTTTGCAACAAATGATGCACCATGACATGATAAACACAAAACTGCTTATTAAATCTTTTGTGAGGGCTAGTTTCGTCATATCTAATTTGGTACGGAACCATATAGATTTAACATATTTTCTCGTTTTTCGGTAATTTTGTGCTTACTGAGACGGTTTAATAGCACAATGGTTGACGTCAGGAGCCTGCCTGTCAAAGCGACACTTGGAACAGGTTAAGTAATATTGACCGAGGTCAGATCATGGATGGGTGGCCAGTACAGCTTAAGAAATGGATCTTTATAAATACTACCTGTTTCCCGCGGCTTAGCTCTCGTAATAAATGTGAATTAACTGCGCACAGCCCTCAAAACTTATCTGAGTGGCACCATTTATCGGTAAGCCACGAGTTGATTTTTCAATTTTTACATAGGATAGAGATGTTTTGTTGCGGAAAAAAGTATATGTCACAGTCTATGTCATTCTTTAGCCTCCTTCCTACCTCCACATAGTGCAAACATATCATAACATTGCGTCCGTTGCGTTTGAAAGAAGGACAAACAAAGTAATGTTAATATATAGTAAACTACTCTCTTCTAGTTACTTCTTTTTGGTTTCTTCGCACACTGGATTAATGATTTATAGGTTATTTTTTTTTAAAATAAATGGCATTTCATACATTGCTCTGATCCCTAAGTTTAGGATTCCCAAAAGAAGCTTAGGTATGCACTTAAGAGAATCAGAAACAACGAAATTAATTTTTTTATGAAAGTTTTCATGTTTTTGCTTTAAATCCAAGTAAATATTCTTCGATACCATATAACTAGACTACAAAAATGAAAAGTGAAATATTAGGTATATTATAGCAACCAAGGTTTTTTGAATGTTTAGAGTTTATTAAGCCTGTATGATTATGAGTCTTGAAAAGAGAAGTATATGTTTTGTTATAGTCTACAATAATTCCTCCATGATCAGCCCTGTATCAGAAAGGTGGATGTTTCAGACAATTTTAAGGCTGAAAAAAAAAATTATCAACGTGACGCAGAAGATGCACCTGGACCAGGTTAAGTGGAAATTTGAAGCATAATAATCGTCTTTTTCAGCTTCAGTCATGGATTTCCGCAAAGCAACGCCTTATTCCATCAACTATAGCCATTTTTAACTTCCTAACGTACAAAATAAAGTTACTATCCTGTTCACCATAGTAAAGGCGACAATCTTTGACCTAAAATTAGCCTCTACCAATCCATCCATTCCAAGGGTCACAAAAACAGCATATTAACGTATACCCAATTAAACGTGCGTCCGTTGCGGTTCGGCTGCGCGCGCGCTGATTCGGCTCCCCTACTCTCTAAGCCGTCGTCCGTAATTTCGGGTGTGTGTTATCGTTATCAACTGTTGTTGTCCAAAAATGAAGCAAGCAGAAGTGGCAGTGGGCTGGCCATGTCTGTCGCAGAACCGACGAGAGGTGGAGCAGGAAGGTTCTCGAATGGAAACCACGCGTAAACCAAGGTAAACATAGTATGGAACGCCCCCCGGCTAGATGGACAGATGACCTGAAAAAGACAGCTGGTAGTGGCTGGATGCAGAGTGTACCGACGTGCATACTCACTTGGTATACTGTAAATAATTTGTTCCGGTTTGGGTATCCAGTCATTTTCATTCTCACAATATATGCATTTTGCGTGTATTATTATTCTTTTCCGTGGAATCTGTTTTCGTTCATTTTTTTACTGAAAAATAAGGAATTTCTAATTACGTGTTCATAAACGTCAAAGTTTGTATCACCTATAAATGTGATATTCCGCTGTAAAATAGGGAAAAAGGGTTATAACTAACATTTTAATGGTTTTTCTCTCCTTCTCAGCATAATTATTTCTTATTGTGAACACAATTTATTAGTATTTTTCCGAATTTTGTACTTTTTGACACTATGTTTGACATTTTGAGTGACGGGAGTCTTATTATTTTTTTCTGAAAATTGACAACTTTTAGCAAAGTTTCAATACAATTTCCATTACAAACTCTGCAAAGCACGAGTTTTATCGCGTTCTATCCACGCTCTAAATTTGAACGGCCGGCCCTATATAAGCCCATACCATCCATATCTGACTCATACTAATCCTGGCTTCGATTACACAACAGTAAACTCTTTACTATACGATACTTCAAGAAGTACTACAGGAAGACCAGGACTTCTCTACCTCCGGAAGGCCCTCACCCTCTGCAACACTGAGGACTGACCCCTCCTTGCCTGAGGAGGGACTGCAAGGAACTGAACCCTCCTATCCTGAGGAGGGCTTGCGAGGGACTGACTCCTCCTATCCTGAGGAGGAACTGCGAGGGACTGAACCCTCCTATCCTGAGGAGGGCCTGCGAGGGACTTACTCCTCCTAGCCTGAGGAGGAACTGCGAGGGACTGAACCCTCCTATTCTGAGGAGGGCCTGCGAGGGACTGATCCCTCCTATCCTGAGGAGGGTCAGTGAGGGGCTACCCTCTCCTAGCCCGAGAGACTGCGAGGACTTGCCCCTCCTTACTCTGAGGAGGGACTATTCTTCTTTACCCCGAGGAGGGATTACTCACTTCGCTACTCGCTCCTATTAAGGAGGATTTTCATTTTACTCCCACGGAGGGAGCATTGCCTCCTCCTTAATTTATCTACATCGGATACATCAACTGCTTGCCTTTGCTGACAGAGCCATCGCGGCTACCTCTGCTGATCACCGGTGTCTTCACGGTCTCCGGCACAGCTGCGCTCCAGCTTCTACACCGCTGCGCTTCGACGGACTACTCCAAGAACGCATCGCTTCACTTCGGCACCTCCGGACCCGCTTAATCTTGAGAAGACACCTACCCACGCCCACTCCACTCACTACACTCACTCATTTTCACTCTTTCATTCCTCTCACTCGTCTAGGTTTCTTTTATTTTTATCTGATTTTCCTTTAAATATAATTTGTTTGTTATTTCTCAATTCTTTTCGTTTTCCTTTTCCCTTCCTTGTCGCTCCACGACAAGCTAAGTCATTTTTTTTTTTAAATTGTCGCTTCACGACAAGAGGGCAGGAGATCGTGCGCTGTGGCGGTCCTTGGGGGAGGCCTTTGTCCAGCAGTGGACTGCAACAGGCTGATATGATGATGGTGATGATGTTATCGTTGTTAGTGATAACACAGGAACACGCCGGCGCGGGCGCTGGCGCAAGCTCGCTACTTAGACATACGTATCGTTCGTCAATACTTGGATATCACTTCATATGTTTGATATTACGCGCCCGCCACCGCACCCATGAGTCTACGCAAAAATGCTCTATCAAGCTTGGCCGTGTGAGCGGGCTGGCTACACCAAAAGATACAATACTGTAATACATAATGGCTACATAGCACTTTTTGTAGGATAGTTAAGTATCAGTTAGTATATCTGTCTATGTAAGAAATAATGTTACATTTAATCAAAAGATAAGCACGACAACCTCTGCCGACTAACTGCTCAGCATTTTGGCAGTTTGCATTTAAATAATTTTACTCACTCCCGTATAAATAATAATAATAATTAATATTTCACAATTCCCTAGTCCCAAATTGAGCTACGAGGCTTGTGTTATGGGTACTAGACAACGGATAAACATACTTAAATACTTTTTTTTGTAAATAAATACATATTATACATAAATAAATAAATAAAATAAAACGATACGAATTTCACGTTAGTGATTACGGCCACTGAAGGATTGCCACATTGATTAAATTCATTTGGAATCGATCCCCTCGATGGAGGTATGCTTGACAAAGCACCATCTCAGTTGACGATGGAGCGAGCTTATTTAAAACATGATTATTCATTTAAACCTTTAAAATAATTGGTTGTATCTGCAGGTCAACTTCTGACTTTGAAAGCTTCTTCAGCTAACAGGAGTTATTCCACGACATCTCATCACAGCCTTACGCACTCTTGATTTGCCTGAATACACCAACATAACTATGCAGAAGGCGGTCATACTCAACACGTGTCGTATCGTCAGTTAATGGTTAGGTAGGTTAATGAATTTGAAAGAATGATATTTGTTTGTTACTATTTTACATCCAAATCGACGGACGATGGCTTACATAGTAGGACCTCCGCTGTTTGATCAATATCTACCCCAGGACGCGGTGCGTGAACGCAGCGGCTGTGCGTGGCGCCGGGGCTGGTAGGAGTTAGAGCCGACTCACATATGCTAAATACTGTCGCCGCGACCCGCAACTGCCTGCGATTAAGCCGCGGCCATTGGTTTACACAACAGAAAAAAACTACTTACTTCGTTCTCGATTTGCGTGTGCGAGTTTGGAGAGTGAGAGCAAATCATTGAAATATTGACATTTGTGACGGCAGCTGGCAGTGTCAATTTGTCCAAAAAAAATCCTCGTTTAGATTCTTAACGTATTAGTAATAACGTGAAGTATGCATTTTAAGGTACGGTGGCGGTCAGTGCCGCGTGAACGACTTTCTAACGAAAATCGTTTGCATGCACTTCGACACATGCGGAGCAATTAGCAAGCGGGATTGCGCACGATGTGCAAATGATTTTCGCCTTAAAAGTGTTCATGCGACGCAGACCGCGATAGTACGTGCTATAATATTCACTAATCAAAAGTCAAGAGTTCTTATTTGTGACTTCAAGTAACATTTGTGAGTTTGGTTACACTGGTTCTCGTAACAATCAACGATCATGTTATTTTTAGGTTATTTCTTGATCTCTGATAACACGTCGTCAGTCGCGACTTACGGCTACATAAAGTCGTATGTACCTTGGTTGTAAGAGCCACTGCTAGTCTCGTAACTCACTGGTAGTTGGAAATAAACCCCTTGACTGCCTCGTTGGTGAAGTGGCCAAGTTTTTGCCTTACATCCGATAGGTCCTGGCCAAAATTGTATCTGAGATTTTCTGACACGATTTTTTTTAAAACAGCTCGGAGTGCACCTGTGTATTGCGCTCACACTTGTGCACTATAATATCTCCTGCGTAGTTGGCTGATCTCTGTTGAGATTGGCCGCCGTGGTCGGAATCGGCCAGGAGGACTATTATTATTACTTCTGCCACTGAAGTCAAGTGCAGTCGCTTCGACAGTATACCGCATATGTGCACAGACTCTAAATGTTGGATATCAACCGTTGGCTGTCTGGCCAATATTGGAATCTTGATAAGATACTAAGCATAGTTATTGCTGAAAATAGCATGTTGGCATGTGTGTGGCGCAGGGGCTGGTAGAAGTAAATGTTGGGTATCGACCGTTTGTCTGGCCAATATTGGAATGATCTTGATAAGAACTTAGCATAGAAAATGCTTAAAATAATATAACATGCCCCTGCGACGATTTGATGATGGTAGTCAATGTTGGGTGTCGACCGTTGGAGGTCTGGCCAATATTAGAAAAAAGCTGAAATAGAGAATTATTTTGCTTTAAATTTCTACTAAACGACGCCAGCGCAGGAACCCAAATACATACAACTGTGACCACTTGAAAAAACTAGAGCTGGAAGTCGCAGGACTTACAATACAACTCACAACGTGACACAGATAATGCACCTGGAAACACAACAAAGCACTCGACGCGTTTCGCCACTACACGTGGCATCCTCAGGAGATGTTGTCGATTCGGGGAGATGTTCTCTGGACGATATATAAATTTTCTTTTTCAGCTCTATTCATGGATTTCCGCCATCGTAAAGTAATGCCTGATTCCATCAACAATATTGGAAACTTAACGAGAAAGTTATCACAGTGAATGCTAAAAAAAAATTATAGGAAATTATCTTACTTAGGCTTCGATGGAACTATAGATGGGACTAGACCTAGATTACTAGTCCCGAAAATACGAACGAAAGGTTATACAGTATCTTCTTCGATCTGAGGTCGTACCACTCTCTAAGTTGTAAGTAAGTAAGTAATAGTTTCTTGCAAGAATACAGTTTCATTTTTATTTTTTTATTAACACAAAACATTTTACAGTTGTGGAGTTGTGAAGTTTCTTAAAAATTAAAATTAAGTACTAAACTGTAAACCAAAACATGTGTTAATGGAGTACAATACCATAAGTTACAAATTATGCTAAATGACAAAACATTTTGCACCTTAAACAAGAACCTTAAGCTAGTAGGGACTTCTAAAGTAATTGGTCTTCTACGTACAACGCATATAACCAATCACTTCAGAATCTCACGAATAAATTTGTAGAAGTCATTTGGATCAGAACCCAGAATATCACCATCTGGATAATCCTGGGATATATCATTGTAGCGGCGACACATCCTAACTACTGGATTGTAATATGAAGTGTTGTTACGGTAAACCTGAAGTGAGAACAGTTTAGGCTTGCGGTCACGGGCCCTATAGTGAGTGTTTAGGCTAATCGATGAAAGTAAGGCAGGAGAATCGATCACAAAGTGTAGTATTTTGTAAAAAAATATATAAGCTCAAACCTTTTACGTCTCGTTTCCAGGGTAACCATGTTAAATTTCTGCAGCCTATCCGTGTAGGAGGTTAACTTGCGATGGTAACCATGGCGAAAACAGAGACATCTCAAAAATCTTTTTTGAATACATTCGACGCGGTCAATATGTACGGCATAAAACGGAGACCAGATAACTGCACCATATTCTAGAACACTGCGGACAAGTGAATTATATAAATATACAATACTGTTTGGCTTTTTAAGTTGCTTGGTGTTGCGCAGGACAAACCCCAGAATTTTATTTTGTTCAGTTTTATTTAGTTTCATTACAGGTAATACTCGTACATTCATTCGAACCCAGGTTCGCATCCCAAGTCGAGCCAAAGTTGTTTCTGAGATTTTCTGTCATGTATTTCTCAAAAACAGCTCGGAGTCGGGAAGTTGGCGGTGTTACAACCTCGTGTCTCGGATAGCACGTTAAGCCGTTGCGCGTTGGTCCTGCGCCTGATCTCTCTCCGATCATTTCGGTTTGCCGTTTCACCGAACTTTGAGAGTGATGGAACAGTGAGTGCACCTGTGTATTGCGCTCACACTTCTGCACTACAGTATCTCCTGCGAAGTTGGCTGATCTCTGTTAAGATTGGCCGCCGTGGTCGAAGTCGGCCAGGAGGACTATTATTAATATACAAATAGGTTCACGTACAGAAATTGACACATAGTTCAAGTGTCTACTTCACCTCAAGTTCCCATCGGTCGACCAGCGGCGCGGTTGTGTCACGGGTGCGTTTAGCAACCGGTGCCGACGCCATTACGTAAAAATTACGATTACCGTAATGAAAGACTGCGTGTAGAGTTACTGGAAGAGACAGCGACGAAAATTATTTAAATTAAATTTAAGTTTCCGTAGCATATTGTTTTTTCTTAATAACACTAATAGGAGAGGAATAATAATAATAAATAAATAAATATACAACAACATCACATACGTTGATCTGACTCCTTAGTAAGTAGCTTAAGCACATGTGTTACAGAATATCAGAATCAACAGTGGTATTACAAATAAATTGTACTAAAATTAAGTAATTGTTATTAAATTTCCTTACACTTCCCTACCGTACGGAATTGGCGCTTCCAGTTTATTCCATATCTCTACCCAACAAACACAGAGTCGCTCGAAATAATTACGGAAGCCTTCTATCATTACTGGAGACGATTAGTTTCGAGATAGCTCCGCTTCTCTGGGCACATGCTTTAATAAAAATTATATTAAACCACCAACACGCCGCAGTAATCGCGGATTCCTGCACGAAACATGTCTTATTGTTTGCGACAATTGCAATTAATAAACTCGATTATGACATTATATTTAATTGTCAGATTGCGGAAGGCGGTCTAGATCTGTTGTTGTAAGTCTTACTGTGGCGTTGTTACGTTTGGAATGACAAAGATGTTTGTTCAAACTTAAAGATTGGCTTGTTTTACATTTTTAGGGTTTCAGTATCGGGTAGATTAGTTTTTATAAATATACAACAACTTCACATACATTGATCTGACTCCGTGGTACTAAGTAGCTTAAGCACTTGTGTTACAGCTATCAGAATCAACTGTGGTATTACAAATAAAATAAATATCTACATATAACACCCAGACGAGTACAGACAGACATGTTCAAGCACACCAATGTTTGTACAGTGCGGGGATCGAACCCGCGACCTCTTGGTTAATATTCAATTCAATTCAATTCTTTATTCATAACAATATCTTTGTGTGGATTATTACATCAAAATTAAACTAAAAAATAATATAAAATAGTCAACTTCTGACCATTACACAAAAGTGGTCGTCATTTTTTTTTATCACTTTGTTTTCCGTGGGTCACTGTTTGTCTGCTAACCCAGAAAGTGTAGTTTGAAATGGGAAATTAATCGATTGATTTTAATAATAAATGATGTTAGCGAATGAACATTGTAAGTCAACACAACTTACAGCCGTTATTAACGGACTCAATCAAAATCTCAAAAATATCTGACTTTTAGTATATAGGTAGTTGACGAGAGACACAAGTTACGTCCATCGTCATGTTAAGTGAAATTATAATACTACAACTGTTTGACATTTTCTTTATTTTGCATCAAACATTTAATTCCATGCAACCAAAACCTCAAAGACCAAATTAGCTATCGTTCCTTAACTTCTTGACCTACAAACTTTCAATATTTATTTACGTACCGATCTAAGACCAATGTGAAATTAAAACACACTTAAAGAAAAATGAACTGCTACAGGCGGGACTCGAACCCGCACCTCCGCAAGCCGGGCGATTGCTCTCCCTATTGAGCTACCGTGACACTTACTCATCGGTCCGAATTTCTTTAAATGCTAGTTAGGCTGCAGCCAGCCATGATTCATCACTGTTGTGGTTAGCTACAACATCCGAATTAAACACCTTTTCGGCTGTTTATGACCGTCTAAGACCGGTTCGCTCTTGACCAATTTTCCAGTAAACTCAAAACCATAACGCATGTGTATAGTGCGTGATTCGGTATCTCGATTCGGCATCTCGAAAGCACTGGACGTGTCGATGTGTGTAGTACAGTCGCAAGCAGAATTAATTATATTTTTAAGTTTATTGTGATAAGCAAATAATAAACAAAAAAAAATTCTCTAAATAACTTTTATCCTCAAATTGTTTCATTTTCATTCGTTTATTTCTGCTTAGCCCACAGGCATGACTGGTATGAATTGTACAGTCGCCAGCTGCACATAGGGCTACCAATTTTTTTGCTAAATTATGTGAAGTTATCTTCTAGGTACTTCCTTCTTTGCTGTTTTAGCTCTTTATCAGTTGAATAAAATATTGTTCTTTTTTTTGGTTATGATACATACTTTTATAACCCTGTATGTACGTATGTACGTATGTGTCGCTTGTATATGATCTTTTACAAGGATCCGACGATATTGACATATTTATTTCTAATCCAAGTATCTTCAAAAAACAATTAAAAACTGTTTTCCGTGATGATAATAATGCTTATCTTAATTTTTAGTTTTTCATGTTAACTTTAGGACTTTAATTGGAAAAACAAAATGTCTTTACTAATACCTTCACTGTTAAACACAAAATATGATCTTGCTTCAAACTCAGATACATATTTTGGATTGTAATCTAGCGAATACATTTACTTGTCTCATTGTATTTCATAACCTTACCTGATTTGTGTCTACATAATTATATAGATACAATATTTTTATAAGTATTTTTTTTATTTTACTTTACCCAGCGAATCATATTAAAAATGCAATTAGATTTTATCGCTTTTATAGCCAAGTGCCCGTCAAGCCCGTGTTCCGGGAAAGAAGGACGATTTACAAAAATCTCCGCTCATATCAAAAGTACGTGTTTTGGAGCCTGTACTCTTGAATCATCATTGATTTCGATTCTCACCATCCTATTCGCTCGCAAAATCAACCTTCCACGAGTACTTATAGTAAAATGGGTGATTACATTTGAGGCTAGAGAGATAGAGAGAGAAGGTTGTCTTGGGCCGTAATCACTAACGTTATATTCGCATTTTGCTCGCACGGTCAAACTTTTTATTATTATTAATACACAACAACATCACATACACTGATCTGACTCCGTTGTAAGTAGCTAAAGCACTTGTGTTACCGTTATCAGAATCAACAGTGGTATTACACGTAAACTTAAATAAATACATATAACACCCAGACCAGTACAAACAGACATATTCATGCATACAAATGTTTGTACAGTGCGGGGATCGAACTCGCGACCTTTTGGTTAAGAGTCAACTTTTTGACCATTACACCAAAGTGGTCGTCGTCTTGTAAGTGTGACAGGGATGGGTACATCCGAAACCACTGACAACGGTTCGATTAGAGAGTAGGGTTCTTGATTTGTGTGCGCAAGCGCTCAGTTCGGTGTAATGTGCGCGTTTGACACCCGGATTTATTGACGGTTGGCGGCCGCCATTTTGTGTTTTGTGACACCTCGTCGGTGCCAGTGTGTCTGGGTAACTCAGGTAGGTAGGTTTGGTGTAGGTTTAATTTGGTTTTGAAGATTCAAGCTTACTTTAAAAGTAAAACATATAAGAACTTTATGTCCGAGATAGCTGGTCTTTGGGGTGAAGACACCAAGCCGCTTATATTTTTATACACCTATCATAGTTATAGTCCTCCTGGCCGATTTCGACCACGGCGGCCAATCTCAACAGAGATCAGCCAACTATAATAATAATAATATCATAATAATATTTCACAACAATCACATCAATTCTCTAGTCCCAACTTAAGCTACGAGGCTTGTGTTATGGATACTAGACAACGGATAAACATACATAAATACTTTTTTTTGTAAATAAATACATATTATTCATAGAAAACACCCAGACCAGTACAAACACACATGTTCATGCACACTTATGCTTGTACTGTAGAGAAGATATTACAGTGCACAAGTGTGAGCGCAATACACAGTTCCATCTCACTCACTGTTCCATCACTCTCAAAGTTCGGTGAGACTGCAATACGACATGACTGGAGAGAGATCAGGCGCAGGACCAACGTAGATACACCCAAAAAGGTAGTAAATAGTTCTAAAAAGACCTATGTAAACATTGAAATGATACACTTTTTACGGATTATTTCGCGATTTATTTACATTTTGTTTGAACCTGACGTTTCGGACCCTTTTCAGCGTCCGTGGTCACAGGTAGACCAAGGTGTTAGTTGTCATTACATAGTCATCAATTTAAAAAAAAATTAAACTACCATCACTCAAAAATATTAAGTTACGTTCCTATCCACACAAAATGAGCTAACAACTCGACCCCGCACTGCAAGACCTCAAGACCTCACTGAAAACAAAATGTATATAAATCGCGAAATAATCTTTATAGATTATTCAAAGTGTATCACTTCAATATCTACCTACTGTTCGCGTAAACCGAAGAAACAAATATGAGACCTATGTAAAGTTTTTTTTTTTTTAAATGAAGGGATGTTTTATATAAGTGGTCTATACTCAGAATCCTCGAGCACTGAGGCCACTGGCTTTTTCATCGCAAACAAAAGAAACACAAGTAAGACGGGTATCCAATAATAGGGTAGTTGACACCACCAATCATTAACGTACTTTTCATCAACTGTTAAAACGATTTTCTCCATAGAGCTTGTATGCGAATGACCCACTTTGACGTCATCGCGTGCAATTCCGACTAAGTGACTATTTATTGATGGAATTTCAATTAAAAATCAATTTTTATGAACTGCAGACAAATATTAATGAAAGGGGATCTGAAATTATGAATTCTTTTATAGAAAATCAGTTTTTGAATATTTCTTTCATGGTGGAAAAAAGCCTTTTCCTTCACAGGGAATCGAACCTATGACTTTTGGATTTGAAATCAGTAGAGTGAACCACTAGCCTACACAACTTTTAATTTAAAAATAACGTTTCATGCGTTTTCTAAATTATTATTGAACTTCCATCCAACCATAACGTAGGGTATTTTTTCCTATTACAAGTCTGAATTGATTAATATTCTAACGACTGTATAAATTGATCGATAAATCCCCATAAAGCCATAAACCTTCATCGCGGCGTCTTGAGCGCACGTGTAGGTACCATAGATCACGGAGCGGGTCGCCATTTTAATTCCGCAGCCCATTGTCTATTGCGGAATTCCTAAAAGTAATTATATGAACCCTTTCAGCACTAAATTACTAGCGTGGCGCCATTATCGCAGCCTCTCGAATGTGTACTGTTTTATTGCGCTTCGCTAATTGACGGTTTGGGTCAAATCTATTAATAATTGCGATACGGACATTTGGGTATTTTGGGGACTTTTAACAGAGACTAGACTAGACCAATGTAAATTGCTGAGAGAAATCGGGATTATTGGAATTTAGCATTAGGAGCACTGCTGATCATAAACGAAATGAAGAATGCAGCAGCAGAATAATTTACCTTTATTAGTACCAAAGATAATGCCTTTTCCATTATCTTCGGTAGGACTATCGAATCATAGAAGTATACTTTTTAATCTGGAACTTTCTTTGGTTCTCCGTACTAAAAGTGCAACATGAAGCGGTCCTTTTATAGAAAATCTTGTTTTATATTTCATTTTTCTAATAAATGCATCACGATTCGTGATGGCTTTTCACTAGTGATCAACACTTTGAATGGATAGTTAACTGCTAGGATTGAATATTGCATATAACTGCGAGAAAACAACTAACTACAGTAATTTCATCCAGTGGAAATCTAGATGGTCCGGTTCGGTGATAAGCGGTGTATGAAATATATGTAAAAGTTTTACTTACTTTTCATACTACTACCTACTTTAAAAAAACTGGTAAACATTGTAAATACAAAAATATACTTACTTACTTACTCCTTTGGCGCAGCGACCCAAAGTGTGCAAATCTGACATGACAGCGTCCTTCCAGCGGTATCTGGGCCGGCCGACGGGGCGGCGGCCTCGAGGTATTCCGAGAAACGCTGCTTTGGCGCTACGATCCTCCCCCATTCTTACTAGATGTCCCAACCAACGAAGTCTCTGTGCTTTGGCTTCTCCTAGGATGTTGGGTTCAAAAACAAAAATATACTGTAATTTAATTTTAACTTACTTACACTAAGCTTATTAGAAAGCAGCATAACGATAAAATGCCTAAAATGCCCTCAGTTAATTCTAAAATTTAGGATTCTCATCAGCCTATATAAGTCCCACTGCTGGGCACAGGCCTCACCTGAACTATGAGGTGGTCCGAGCCATACTTCACCACTCGGGCTCAGTGCAGATTGGTGGAGGGGTGTGTGTAGGTAAGTGATCAACCTTACTGTCAGATGTTATTAAGCCGCCCGAGGGCCTCTGACTAGGCTTAACGACTTATATCTATCGACATTAACCGGGACCATCAACCGGTGTCTTCCAAAGCACGGAGATGCTTGTAAATAAACATCACTTAAATAGTCATAATGGTCACCCATATCAAACATGACTGCGCCTTAGGTTGCTTAACTTTTGGTATCAATACCAAAGCGCTGCAACCACTGCGCCACAAGCACA
The DNA here is from genome assembly GCA_963921415.1 of Pyrausta despicata. Classification (NCBI taxonomy): domain Eukaryota; kingdom Metazoa; phylum Arthropoda; class Insecta; order Lepidoptera; family Crambidae; genus Pyrausta; species Pyrausta despicata. The sequence goes on from OY992865.1 coordinate 1,885,651, forward strand.
AATTTGCAAAAATTTAATATTAACTTACCATTATTAGTAAGACCGTGCGGAACCAAAAAACATTTACCGTTAAGAGTATAATGGTAATTTTTTTCTTTCATATATTCACTGTAACTAAGTACAATTTTTTTTTGCAACCGAAAAAAGTGCTCCGACTCAAACATTTAATTTAAACTTGTTTTATGAGAGAAACCATCCGCCGAAAACCTCTCGCAAACAAAACAAAACATCAGCCATTACAAATACTCTATTACCATAAGGACTTGCGGACGGAGTCAGTACCGTACAATAATTTACACTCCACGACTGTTAATAGGCTATGAGATTTTGCCGTTAGCTTCGAGAAGATTCGGGAAGTCATTAGGGGTATAATTTTCATTGTAATAAACACCCGGTGATAAATATCCACCCCTTTTATTCGGGGGTCCATGCGAGGTAGAAGATGTTAGGTTTTGATACTTAGAAGTTATGCCGTTACGGTGAATTTGCGTGTAATTTGGTGCAGATACTTTTGGAAATTGAGACAAGTTCCCTCGAATAGGTGAAGGCTTTGTCTTTTTTTGGAGCAAAAGAATTGATTGGCTTACGTAATCTTCTTATATATAAAAATGAATTGCTGTTCGTTAGTCTCGCTAAAACACGAGAATGGCTGAACCGATTTGAATAATTTTAGTCTTGAAATATTCGTGGAAGTCCAGGGAAGGTTTAAAAGATCTAAAATTAAAAAAAAGGAACGGGCATGACAACGTCTGTCGGGTCAACAAGTTATATATAATTACGGGTTATAAATAACAGAAAACTCAAAATAGGCAGCCAACCTGTATCTGCTAATCTTCATTGGATTTAACTAAAAACTAGTTAGGACGTACCCATTTCAAGTGAGTGGCATAACATCAACACACAGCCATAACTTTGTAAACAAGCACCTAATTAGACAATCCGATGTATGGGATTCCGAAAAGCCATTGAACGCCCATCGGATCCCATTACCCACCATCGTTATTTTACCATCGCGATTGGAATCAATTAACACTATAACGTGGTGTATTTAATAGCCGGTTCGAGGGTAAAATGAGATAAGTTAAAAAAAGATTTTTTTAAGGCAGTCGACGTCAAATCACTTTTGACAACAAATTCTCTACAATAAAAATACATGCTTTGAAACAGACTTGTTTGATTTTTTGAGTGCTGAAAAACCATGTTCTAATAATTAATTTCTTATTAATATTTACCTTAGCAAAATGACTGCTTTACCATTTAAACAAGGCTTAAGGACAGATTATCATTATTTGCCGTTGAAAAAATATCAATAAATAAACAAATCATTGTGTCATCGCAAGATAAAAACACTTTGTAATTAAAGTTATGATTAGATACTAATAATTTTAAAAAAATCCCTCTTTGAATTAACTTTTTTTTGACTAATAACGGGAGCTAAAAAAAATTAACAAAAAGTTACAAAAATCATAAATATTGAGTTGTCCACATTCGCCTCAAACCAATCGGGTCCTTTATATGCAGCTTTCAAACACTTCCACGAACGAGCTTAGACATACGTGCGCCGTTTGCTCACCGATTATTATCGAAAGACCGGGTTTTTTTGGTGGAATCGTTAAAATCTGGCCGTTTCGAAGAATGATAAAATTTTATGTCTTCATCCAGCTTGATCGACGGCGCGGTGCGATCGCTTTTTCTGTCGGATTCCGACACGATCACAGAAATCGATGGATTGAAAGTTGGGCTGCTTTACATTTCAAAATACTTACTTATACAAAATATTGCACCTATAATAAAAAATGTTCGGCTGAATGTAAGCACAATTCTTTTTAATTCCATTAAGCTTTTTTGTAGATTTATTCTAATTTCGGTGATCTACGTACATTGTAAAGTACGTTATACATACGTATCATAAGCCAAGAAATGTTAAGTAACTAAAATTTTTTTTATATCCGTACCGGTCACAAATTTTGCAAATCTTTTAGGTACATTTACGAATCACATAAGAAGATGACGGGAATTACTTACAATAGCACAATACTGCACTTACTATTCTTACTATAAAAATAAACAACCAATCTAACTATGTTTTCAACACTGTCTAAAGACATTTCGAATCACCTATTTCCACTATAATACACAAAATTGCCCCAGCGGGAACCCCATCGATGAAAAGGTAATACGATTAAATACTGTAAATAAGTAATGTTTATCGCACTATAAAAATGCAATATGCGTTGACGGTTTGACAACGATATTCGAATTTTAATAGTGTCCAATCGAAACGTTTTGGAGTTCTGCGCGAAGATTTGAAATCTAGAAAACGGTGGCCTAAGAAATGTTTTAGAGCTATTGATGTGAATTTGAATTCAACGTCTTCATTCTTGGTTTAGTGATAGTCCTGGGCGATTTCGACCACGGCGGCCAATCTTAACAGAGATCAGCCAACTACGCAGGAGATATTATAGTGCACAAGTGTGAGCGCAATACACAGGTGCACTCACTGTTCCATCACTCTCAAAGTGCGGTTAGACGGCAATCCGACCTGACCGAAGAGAGATCAGGCGCAGTAGTAACGTGCTTTCCGAGGCACGGGGGTGGAGCACCGCCAACTTACCGACTCCGAGATGTTTTTGAGAAATTCATGACAGAAAATCTCAGAAACAATTTTGGTTCGACCTGGGATTCGAACCCAGGATCTCTCGGATGTAAGGCAGAAACTTTGCCACTACACCAACGAGGCAGTCACATAGTGTACCTAGTAGAGGTATAGTGATACTGAGATGGGCTAGGTATTTGTTATATTTTATGCTGATTCCTGTTTCTTAATTCTATGCTAAATAAATAACTTTTACTTCTTCCAGAACTGAAATCACTGAAACATGTGTTTGATTTACATTTTATAGATTGCATAGTTAATGTTGAGTGTTCAGACTGACATCAGTATTCTTGTTTTTATTCGGTCCTTGTTTGTTCGCTTGTAGGTTAGTTCTAAAATTATCAGTTTTTCAAAATTAATTTATCTGTGTGTACTATTTTTCAGCCTACTTTCGATCAGTGAAGGTTTCCTGTATCGATCTACCCCAGAACTTTATTTTACAGAGAAATTAGCGGTGGTTTGTATCCCTGACATATTTTCAAAGATCATGACGTGATCATATTCAAACATTATAAACTTAATGTTACTACTTTCTTCGCCACAATCTTTACATATAATAAGACTGTAAAAGATCGATTTCTGTACATTGAAGATTTTTGTGAAAAATTGTTACAGGGGGTCTTAATTACCGTAATAGAAGCCAAAACAACAATTTTTAAAAATTTTGTCTGTCTGTCTGTCTGTCTGTCTGTCTGTTTGTCCGGGCTAATCTCAGAATCTACTGGACCGATTTTGACGGGACTTTTTTTATTTGACTCAGTATCACCTGGAGAGTAAACTGGGATATAAATAATCACGCCGATGAACTTAGGGGGCAGGCAGGAAATTGAATCTCAGAATCTGCTAAACCATCCTTGAGTTGCGTACGCTGCGAAAACGGTTCAAGATACCAAAAATATAAATATGAAAGAATTATTCCTCTTGAAATGATCTAAAAAACTGTCTGCGACAGTACATGTCTATGCCCAAAATTACAACTCCACGCGGACGAAGTCGCGGGCACAGCTAGTAAATCATAATTTTATACGGATCCTCAATAATTTCGCCTTAGGTGTGCTCTCTTGAATTTTTAATAAAGTGTAAAGCACAGAGTAAGTTATGCAACATGGCTGTCATAAACCTTCGCGCGAGAATTTATGAAATTAAAAAGTGTCCCGTAAAAACGTCGATTCCTTGCGCTTTCGGAATCGCCCCTTATTAATATTTGGAAGGTATTTTTTAAAAACAAAAGACACATTATAAGCGTTGTTACAAGTTTTCGAAAGATATGTGGTCTATAAAATATCATATACGTTATGAAAAGTTGTTTTATTGCAAACACAATGTAAGTTTAAATAGACAGAAAAGTAGAGGTCGCTTCGTGTACCTTTTTTATGCAATGAGGAAATCAATATTTTTGCTATGACACGGCTCATTTTGGTTACTCTTGTGTCAATAGCCAAATAGAAATACTAATATTTTACGTTTTATTCTCTATCTGTGAAAACGAATGCTTCAACATACTTTTTTTTTTAAGTAGTTGTTCGCAAATCAAAAACATCAAAGCTTTCTACCCTCAAAAAAAAATCTTAATACCAACAAAGAAACTCATTGATTAACACAGCAAACATCTAAACGTTAATCCAATTAAAAAAATATGCAAAGACAAGGCAGGGGAAGCAGCCCTAACCCTTTCTCGCATAAATCTTGTGTCTGGACACCCCCTATTGTAGTACACTTACCTCCATATCAAGCTTGACATTCCTGACATAATTTAGTTCGTATTCAGAAAGTGATAAGAGCGAGAATAGAAGTATGTGTGGTAAGGTTGAAGAGGACTTGAAGTTCCAATATTGGCCGTCTTCGGCTCACAGTTGATATTGCAAATCTCACCAAATTTAAGGTTATGGCCTTTTGTGTTTTGACGTAAGATGGTCTGAAAGACCGCCATCTTAGGTGTCTGGAAAATTTCGAATTACATGAAAATTATTTATTATCTTGTATCGGGATTGTTTGACGAAAAAAGAGGTGATGGGATTAAAAAATGTTAAGGAAATTCGTGACTTAGGCGTGACCCATGACTCCAAATTTACCTACGAGACTCACGTCAAGCATATAGGCTCGTATTATAGTCAAAAAGGCTACTAGAACATTAAATAAATAAATAAATATTTACAACAATCACACCAATTCTCTAGTCCCAAATTAAGCTACCAGGCTTGTGTTATGGGTACTAGACAACGGATAAACATACTTAAATACTTTTTTTTGTAAATTAATACATATTATACATTAGGTTTTATAATGCGTTCTTGTTCTCAATTTCACAGTTTGAAAGTTGCTAAGCTCTTATTTATTTATTTAAAACTTTATTGCACAAGAAATGTACAAAGGGTGGACTTAATGCCAAAAGCATTTTCTGCCAGTCTACCTCAAGGTCATGCGGAAAGAAGGCAATGGGTGCAGTGAAAATTAAATGAGAAGGTAAATTGTGGTTAATGACGCATAAGTAAATAAACGTCATATAAAGGTAGATAGTTTAGCATCTAAGTGCTATTTTTTTGGCGATATGATCCAGATAGCGCTGACATTCTGATCTCAAGTCAAACTGCATTACCCAGAATATCAAACGAATGTAACCTTAATTTAGTTTGCTTATATTCAACAGTCTGATAGCTATAGTAAAAACAGACCTGTTTTATTTTTGCTTGCGTTTGCCAACGGAATTTGACAACTTTTTAGGTTAGGTTAGAACGCCACGTCCCCGACTCACATGGCACCGGAGGGCCCCGTCAGAAATTTAAAAATAAAAAATTAATAAACATAATATATACGAGTAGATATAATATCTTAAAGGACATATATAAAATTAATGCATATAATAAGAGTATTGTATTGTATAACTTGCTACCGGAAGAGATAAAATCACTTCAAGGGCCAATATTTAAGAGGAGATTGACCAACTGGCTTTTGGACAAATGTTTTAATAGTTATAATGAATATTTTAATTGGCGACAATATAATAATCTTTAATTTAAACATAATTTAATATTTCATTCAATAATAAAATTATACTAATGTAATTTAATTGACATTAATATATTGTAATTTAATTTGTATTGTTAACTAGCGGACCTGGCAGACGTTGTCCTGCCCGTTGCTTTTTTTTTAATTTCTGATCTTTTAAACCTTCCCTTCCTACCCTTCTCAAGACCAAAACTATTGAAATCGGTTCAGCCGTTGTCGAGTTTTAGCGAGACTAACGAACAGCAATTCATTTTTATATATAAGACTAGCGGACTAGGCAGACGTTATCCTGCCCGCTTTTTTTTGTCTTTTTTTTTAAATTTTTCTCACCGTTTAAACCTTCCCTGAACTTCCACTACTAATTCAAAACAAAAATTAGCAAAATCGGTTCAGCCGTTGTCGAGTTTTAGCGAGACTAACGAACAGCAATTCATTTTTATATATAAAGACTAGCGGACCTGGCAGACGATGTCCTGCCCGTTCCTTTTTTTTAAATTTCTGATCTTTTAAACCTTCCCTGGACTTCCACGAATATCTCAAGACCAAAATTATTGAAATCGGTTCAGCCGTTGTCGAGTTTTAGCGAGACTAACGAACAGCAATTCATTTTTATATATAAAGATTTCCTAACTGAATTTTTGCACGTCTGCGAGCAGATTGAACACATGCGCTAATAACTTTAAAATGTAATCTTTACTAATTGTGTCCTTAGCAAATAAACGTTTGAGTTTGAGTTTATATTGCACATATATGCGCATCATCCTCAAGTACAGTTTACAGGTTTGGAACCCACAGTATGATATTTACATTGACAGGACAGAATGAATACAGCGTAAGTTCATGACATTTTTTCAGTACAAGAGCAGAACCTACATCAGAGCTATGTACTCAGGTGCAATAAACATCACACTCTACCAGTTCACGGAAGAAGAAATATTGCAGATTTAATGCTTCTATTTAAAATAGCTCGATCAAAATTAGATTCGCCACACCTCCTTTTATTCATAAATATCAGAGTACAAAACCGCACAAAACCCTGAGGAGGCCTGCGACTCTTTTCATCCCACTAAGCACTGCGATTAGAGCTCCTAGCGTGTTCCTGGAACTAGACTTATTTAACACTAGTGTAACTCGTTTCAAAAAGCGTTTGTCAAAAAAGATGGTTTGAAGCGGTGCACTGACTGGATAGAGCTCACCTATCATACACCTATCTTAAATATTTTCAAGACCATGGCGTTTAAAAAACATAGCTCCTATGAAGTTAATACAACCAATATATTTCCGAAAAGCTGTAGAAACCAATTTTTAAATATACAAAACAGACCGTTTTGACAGATAATAAATAGTATGTCAACGATTGGTGGTGTCATCTAGCCAATTGAGGTACTGTTTCAAAGATGTCGGCGTGTAACTTCAACGCGGACGAAGTTGCTGCTGCTAGCTTTTAGGGCGGCTGCTAGTTAAGTTTGATACCGTCAATATGAATAGCATATTTACTACTACTTTCACTTTTTAGAATATTGTGTCTGCGATCTTTAGATTCGACTGATTTATAACACTGAAAACCATGAATAATTCAATTCTCAATGCCTCTTGCAAAATTAATCTTTGGTTAAGTATTTGCTTGTTTATTTAAAAATGTATTAAAGCTTACTTTTGCCAAATTGTATCAAATTATGCACCAACATCTGATATCTAGATTAAGAAATCAAACTCTTATATTAATATTAAATGTTAATTAAGTCTCATGTTAATCTTAAATACTCTTGCACATTCTCAATTTAACAAGCTTCTTTTTGGGAATTTCCTTTATCATTGTTGTTATGGTTCCGTCTTTGGTGAGTGAAGAGCTATTTGATAAGAGATTTCGTTTTTAATCTTATTTTTAATGGCATTTTGATCAAACGAACGCTTGGACAAAATAAAAGATACCTAAAATATTTATTTTGTATATTCGAAATAAAAAAATGGCGTTGTGAACGAAAAAAATACTTAACAAATAAAATATTTATAATAACGATCGATTAACAACCATTAAAATAATAATTATATCCAAACCGACAAACCCAGCCATTACCTTCCATCAAGTTCCAGCAAAAACTCATTCCGAATGAACAAAGATGTCCTTTTAGGTCATTTGACTCATAAATGCGATTGTAAATTTCTATATATATTGTTGAAAAATGTGTTTTTTTCTCGATATTTATCGAATAACCCGAATGCGGCTTGAGATATTGTTTTGTGGTGTTATTGAGTTGTTTTATAGTTATTAGCATTATAATTCAGAAGGAAGAGTCGCTTACAGATTGTGTTCCAATCGGAAGCGAAGCGAAATGTATGAAATTAGGAATTTTGCGACGATATGTTTGGATATCACTTGACACGCTAATACGCTTAATTTCGTAATTCATAACTCTTTATTTGCGCAAGAACATGGTAAATGGATAAACATGGAATAAATACAGTGCACATGTCTTGCATTTTGGCTTAAAAATCGAGATGATGAACATTTTTACAAGCTTTTATTGTTCTTTTCAAGGAACCTGTGGTATTAAACATTGAATATAACGTAGGTGTAACACCGCCAACTTCCCGCTTCCGAGCTGTTTTTGGGAAATTTATGATAGAAAATCTCAGAAACAATTTTAGCTCGACTTGGGATTCGAACCCTTTGAAGGACCTCTCAGATGTAAGGCAGAAACTTTGCCACTACACTTACGAGGCAGTCATTTATTTATTTAGGAGTTACAATTTTTCTCAGTTTGATTGGAAGGTAGTAGTATTGTACTTCCAGCCTCAGTTAACAAACACTGAAAATTTGGCTTTCAAATCTTTAATGGCTGCGAAAGTAATTTGGTAAAGACTACCCAAGAAGCAAAACAAAATTCCATCTTCTCACTGGACGACTGTCCTTACGAAAGCAATCTCAGGACATTCCTGTAATGTATTGATTATAACATCAGCCGAATGGATAGTTAGAAATTAAGGAATAAACCATTCGAACACCGGTCTGACTGTACTGATAGCTCTATCGCCTTTGGAATGGGAAAGTAGGAAATAGTTTGTTTGGAAATATTTCTCGTGTTTATTTTGCATGTTTTTGTATGAGACCACCGGAAAGACATAAATGGGTGTAAGAAATGACGCGATAAAGTGGTTGTATGAAATTGCTATTTTTACAAGTGATTTCATACTTTTATAAGTAAAAAATGACATACGATCAAAAAAAACATTAAAACCACTCGATCCAAAATTTATTTTTATAAAATGAAAAAAAAAACTATAATCTTGGCACTAAGATAATAACAGCATTGCTGTTTATTGAACAATTAAGTTTAAATTCAAAATCGTTTGTTTAAGTATGAAATAATGTTATAAAATAAATTTACGTACGAGCAAAAGTCACTTAAGTACAAATTGTATTTTTCTTTGTCTTTTTTAAAATTATTTTCGTGAAATACAAAGTTATTTAAGACACAAAGCAACAAGTGCAAGGTATATCCACGTAAAGCTATCCCGCGTATCGGCGACGGCGTATCGTTAAATATTGTTATCGTTATTATCGGTCGTTATTTCGGAATTAACGATCGAAAGAACAGAAATATAAACATTAATCTTATTTATCGCCTACCTGCGCAAGAGCAGGCCGACTTTAAATTAGGCTTTAGTTTGATAAAGCGCAATACTGTGTATTGTAAATGTACAGTCAGTTGTATTATTATATTACACTAGCTGACCCGGCAAACGTTGTTTTGCCTTATAAATGTAAAGTGTGGACTACCCTTATCACTAAGGGATATGAAAAATAGATGTTGGCCGATTCTCAGACCTACTCAATATGCTCACAAAATTTCATGAGAATCGGTCAAGCCGTTTCGGAGGAGTATGGCAACGAAAACTGTGACACGAGAATTTTATATATTATGGATTGAATAGATAAGAGAATGAAATGATAACTAACACCTTAGTCTACCTTTGACCACGTACGCTGAAAAGGGTCCGAAACGTCAGGTTACCAACAAGGCGCAGGAATAGTCTAGATGACACAACCAATCGTTGACATAGGTACTCTTTATCATCTGTCACAGTGCCTGCCGCAGTGCCTAAAAAGCCGGGTGTTTAACCAATGCGTCTTACCAGTCTTAACCTACGGAGCCGAAACGTGGAACATGACAGTCAAGCTGGCTCACCGACTACACGTCACTCAGCGTGCTATGGAAAGGTCTATGTTGGGGATCTCACTAAGGGATAAGATCCGGAACAAGGTCATACGACATCAAACTAAGGTAACTGATTTTGTCTGTCTGCTGAAGTGTGCAGTGGGCTGGCCATGTCTGTCGCAGAACCGACGATAGGTGGAGCAGGAAGGTTCTTGAATGGAGACCACGCTTAGGTAAACGTAGTGTGGGACGCCCCCCGGCTAGATGGACAGATGACCTGAAGAAGGCAGCTAGTAGGGACTGGATGCAAAGGGCGGGAGATCGTGCGCTGTGGCGCTCCTTGGGGGAGGCCTATGTCCAGCAGTGGACTGCAACAGGCTGATATAATGATCATCTGTCAAAACGGCTGCCTCCATAGATTTCGTATGGGTATACAAAAACGTGACTTCACGGTAGTGTATCAGAAATCGGAGTCAATTAACCGAATATTTATTAAATTTTGTGTGCTTAAAATTCGTTTCCACAGCTTTTTAAAAATCTACTGGTTGTATTAACTTCATAGGGGCTATGTTTTTTAAAAGCCATGGTCTTAAAAATGTTTAAGGTAGGTCAACAATCAATAGAAAAAAAAACTCTTTCGTTAATAAACTAGGCATTAATCTCTTTAGTTTTTTATTGCTTGCATCAAACTTGTTTTTTTTATTTATTTCGAAATATAGGTAACTCGTGGTCGACTGTACCATTTGTGTTTATTGTAAATTGCGATCTATAACAATGAAATACGCGATATTGCTATGTTTTAGCGCAAAAAGACGCGTCGGCTGGTTTATGCAAATTTTGTTGCTCTATTCATATTTCGATGGGCCATCTCATCTAATCGATTGTGGAGAAAGAAGAAAGAATAAAATACTTGTATTCTACACTAATATTATAAAGAGAAAAGATTTGATTAATTTGTTTGAATTGAATGGGCTCCAGAAATACCGGACCGATTTGAAAAATACTTTCACATACCATTAGAGTCCTTCATTATCCCTGATGAGAGACACAGCAAGCAGAGCACAATAAGCCATTGGTCCTGCGCCTGCTCTCTCTCCGGTCATGTCAAATTGGCGTCTCACCGAACTTTGAGAGTGATGGAACAGTGAGTGCACCTGTGTATTGCGCTCACACTTGTGCACTATAACATCTCCTGCGTAGTTTGCTGATCTCTGTTGAGATTGGCCGGCGTGGTCGAAATCGGCCAGGAGGACGATTATTATTATCCCTGTTGAACATAAGCTATATTCGATACGCAAAATTAATAGGGATCCGCGTAAAAATTTGGTCCAACCGTGCGAAGCCGGAACGGTCACGTATTGTACAAAGTTGTGTCCCGACATTTTTACCTACAAATAAGTTTTGCTTACACAACTGAAACCTAGAAACAAAAACCTGTAAACCTTATTTTTATCTGTCATATCGACGGCCCCATCAAAATATTCCTCTGACTCACTGTGAATAACAAACTAAATTGCCTTAAGGACATCGACATAAGAGCATCCTTATTAGGTGCAATGTTCTAATGGCGTGTTGATTATTAATTAAAAATAATTACGATTACGAGCGTATTCAATGACTCTGGTGTTACAGCTATTAACGCTTTAGGGATGGGAACGCGGTGATAATTTAGGTTATTTGAGTATCGATACTTTGGGAATATGAGTTAAATTTGATGATACAACTCTAAAGCGCATTAAAGAACTCGTTAATGGATTCTGTGATAGTAAAATATCTATCGTGTATGAAATTTGTTTAAAGCTTAACAATCAGGATTAATCAAACTTGCAATGAAATAAAGAGATGCTTATAATAGAGTTCTGGATATTGATAAATAATAGCAAAAACAAAACAACCAAGTGCATGTCCCGTCCACACGAACCTGAAAAGATAATCAATGGATTCCGTACTTTAGAACAATTTGTATGGTGTTTCAAAAGAAACAACGTGTGCAAAAACGTGTCCTGCTCTTCAGAGGCTATGTATGCCAATGACAAGTCAATTCGTGTCGCTTACTGTTAGTTTGATCAGAAAGTCTCTATATATGTAAAATTCTCGTGTCACAATGTTTGTTCCCGTACTCCTCCGAAACGGCTTGACTGATTCTAATGAAATTTTGTGAGCATATTCAGTAGGTCTGAGAATCGGCTAACATCTATTTTTCACACCCCTTAGCGATAAGGGTTGTCCACAATAAATAATATAGCAAAACAACGTTTGCCGGGTCAGCTAGTATTATATAAAAAGCTTTACTAGTAACACAAGTAGAATAAAAGACGCCTTGGTCAGTTGACAAAGTAAAACCAAAAGGAAGTCATAAACACCTATAAGTATATGTAAATTACCCATTCTCGATATCCACCTATCGACACCGATCACATCACTGCATAACGTTCTAATTAAGGCATCGGTCGTACCGAATGTGTGTTTAATCAACCGGCTGCTTGTTTGCTTTGTAGTTACAGTGCGCAGGCGCATCGATGGATTAGCTGTTATGTTATACATGATCACTGCTGTCATACTCATACATGTTGCTCACTCTTGCTCATAAAGGCGACTAGTGATTGTATCCTATTAATCTAAAATGTTAAATTTACATTAAGTCTGTCTATCTATACTGTTATTTATTTATTGACTGCCTCGTTTGTGTAGTGGCAAAATTTCTGCCTTACATCCGAGAGGTCCTGGGTTCGAATCCCAGGTCGAGCCAAAATTGTTTCTGAGATTTTCGGTCATGAATTTTTTAGAAACAGCTCGAAGTCGGGAAGTTGGCGGTGTCACACCCCCGTGCCTCGGAAAGTACGTTAAGCCTTTGGTCTTGCGCCTGATCTCTCTCTGGTCATGTCGCATTGCCGTCTCACCGAACTTTTAGAGTGATGGAACAGTGAGTGCACCTGTGTATTGCGCTCACACTTGTGCACTATAATATCTCCTGCGCAGTTTGCTGATTTCTGTTGAGATTGGCCGCCGTGGTCGTAATCGGCTAGGAGGACTATTACTGTTATGTAAACAAAATGGCGCGGTATCCTAGAGAGCGGTAGCTGACACCGTTGTTTACATAGACAGCGTTCTGGTGACGTCATTCACGGCTTTTACAGCCGTTATATGTTGACATTGCTATCCTAGGAAATCAAAGCTTTGGAGTCGTGAGTCGCGGCAACAGCATGCCATAGATGTGCACTGGCCATGATATCCATGGGCTAGCAAATGACAACTACTCTACTTAAAAAACTACATTTTACATTGTCATTCAAGATATTAAATAAAAAACCAATTATATAATTAATTCTGAAAGCCACGCTTACTCCAACCTATAAACTAGAGCGTTGATTTATTTTCTGTCTGTTTTAAACCAATGTATTATTAAGCAATTGACAAAACACATTATAAATCGTCTATCCATAAAACAAATATTAAAATAAAACCATAACCGTCTCCACCACTATTGGAAGCAATTAACAAATTGGCCATCGGCATTTGTACACGTCGGGCCCAAATAAAAGGAACAACATTCCACTAATTTTTATTAAAACACACCGTGACGGACGATCTCACAACACCTCACCTATATCAATACTTCGTATCGGAGATCAGGAAATGCCGAAAACATTGATTTATATGAGAAATCTTAAACAATCTACAATCGACAACCATTCGTAAGTATGCGGAGTTAAGTCAAAAATCGTACGCGATCAATTTTGAAGTTTTTTGAGCAAAATGTTACAATGGTTTTGAATTTTAAACTAAGGGTGGAAGGTGGATTTTGTAATGAGTTTGACAGTTAAAGGTATGCCACCAAAGAAGAATATGCCAGTTACGAGTGATTTACGCTCGATACGGCGTATTAAAAGTTTTGTTTTGTACGTTTTAAATGTAAAAATCCGTTATTTATGACCCCAAATCGAAAGGTCCGATTAAATTATGTCTATACTATTGAGATTTATCGCCGAAAGGTGTTTCTTGGTTCGGACGGTCGTCCATGTGGTCTGGAGTTAAGTGTTTGTGTTTTATTGTTAAAACGGTAGCTTGCTTTTTAAGTTTATGATGGTCAATTTTGTGGTTTGAGTAAATGAGTGATTACTATTTTGTGGTTAGTTGTATAAAGCTTATTTTGTTAAAATAACTTCGAGTGAGAAGTAGAAGAGATAGACTTGACTACAGGTTGCCAAATTTTTGTTTAATTGATGACTTATCCTTTCATTCTGACCTTAAAGTTTTAGCGCAAGTGATTACCAAATTTATGAACGCTTAGGTTTTTGGTAACACACAATTCTGTTAAGTATGCATATATGTAATACCTCCTACAGACTACCATGTGCTGTTTGGTATAAGAGTACCAAATCCGTACCTAATTGATTCACAGTTCCAACAGATGGCATTTAGCTAAAGAAAAAAAACACTGTCTTGCATATTATTACCATTAGCCTTAGTACAACACCTAGTTTATATCTTCTCTATACTTTTTAAGTAAAGAGTGAAGAAGTAAATTAAGATTTTGAAATACTATCATATCATAATCTTCATAAATCGCGCCAATACATCTGGCGTAAAATCGCTCAATGTACAATTGCGCGTGGGCCCGTGCGCAGGATGTACTCACCGTCACACCTCAAGTTAATCACTGCGGTATCTTATGCTAAGGTAATAAGGGTGATTTTGCAAACGAATATGAGAAGCTTGATGTGAAGCCGTGTGTACTCACTCGCCCGATCTTACTGCCGAATTGTGTTCGTTACTTTTAGATTACACTGCGATGCAATTCTTTAGGTATGCTATGCATTTTTTCAAATTTAATATTTGCCTTTTTAATTCCCGACGAAAAAAAGGGGTATTATAAGATCGACCCCTATGTTACTTAGTGTTGTTGAGCTTTTGTGTGTGTCTTTCTGTGGAATCGTAGCTCCCGATAATCAGACCGATTTTAAAGCACTTTTCGTTAGCTAAGCGTTCTTAGCTATGGGTGTTCAAAATCTATCCAGTCGTTGAAGCTAATTGGCTATTTTCCTGGCTCATACGGGAGTTTTTAACTGAAAAGTTAGTTCAGTGAAGTATTTTGTTTTAGTTAGTAGTAGCTGTACTACTGGGCAATAGCTTCCCCGACAACTTTTTATTTTGTCAGTCGTTATTGTGTCGTCAACTTGTTTTTGCCTAAGGTTAAAAAAACGGCAGATTTTTCTGGTAAATATATTTTACATAAATGATGGCCTGGCCTACAAATGTTTAAAATACTTTTTTTATATAAGCCGTATTTAAAATATTATAAAATTGTTAACGCTGACTAACCAATAGATTTTTTTTTAAAAGGGACTTATTAAAACATCTGTTTGTACCATTCTGCTAAATATGTCCCCAAGTGTAGACCTAGTTTACCTCTAAAAAAATGGCACAGAATACTTGATGATGTAGATTGATAGAGGAAGCCCGTCGGAACCTAATTGGTCATGCGCCGGAGTGACTAACACTTAGTCATGACCGTCTGTCTACGGATTCATCGCTGTCTGTAACATTAACTGAATCATAGGTATGAGAGAAGATGGATTTAGTTTTAAAAGACGAGAAGGACGTGCTTATTAAATTATAACATTACCGCTTTTTTACCGTTAGCAAAAGTCGAACTTCGATGATTTTTTTGTCAGTTTTATAACACTAACTATGTTTTAAAAATTGATTATTAACTATTTAAGTTAAATTATTTGAAATGTATTTTTGCATAGAATGGCCACCACCGGAGACGCCTGGACATATTGACGTGACAACGTCTTATAAATTGGTTTGCCGGGTGACACTTCAAGAAACTGCGTTACGCTGCTCCGCTCACGTTCCGCGCGAGAGAGACAGAGCGAGAGAGAGAGAGAGAGAGAGAGAGAGATAGGCATACACACCGGTTCATGTTATACGAATGAATATTCACATTAAAATTATTTTACCACTCAAAGTCGTTGTCACATAAAACTTTCGCGCGTATACCGACTTTACAGGCTGTTGCTTCCCTGGCATATTTAGGAGATGGCATAATAATATGAAAAGTTTCTTTAGAGTGAGTTTTTAACACAAAAGATAATCAAAACTGACCATAAAAATGTTAAGAAATACATTGACAATCCAAACTCCAGCAACCATCAACTTGTTAGCGCATTTCTGAAACGAAACCACATTGAATATACTCAAAACATGAACGAAGATTTATTTGCTCCACAAACATAACCTTTTACACCTAGACCAAGACAATTCTTGGGTCAAAACCGTGCGCAGTGTCAACCGGAGAGTCGCCATATTTCACTGGGGCCGACTAATTTATCAGTACCGCATAAATTTATGCGCAAGAGTGTTCCTTACAATCGGACAACATTTAGCTTTTTATCGACTGTTTGATTTAGTGGGCAGCGCTAAGCCAATCCTTCAAGTCGATATGTGCGCTCGGAAAAGACTATTCTGGGAGTTGCTGTTATTTTTTGTTGGAAATTATGTAATTAAGTTTGGTTATAATAATAATGGTCCTCCTGGGAGATTTTAACCACGGCGGCCAATCTCAACAGATTAGTTGGCTGATCCAAATACGAAGGAGATATTATAGTGCCCAAGTGTGAGCGCAATATACAGGTGCACTCACTGTTCCATCACTCTCAAAGTTCAGTGAGACGGCAATCCGACATGACCGGAGAGAGATCAGGCGTAGGACCGTCCGAGGCACGGGGGTGTAACACCGCCAACTTCCCGACTCCGAGCGGTTTTTGAGAAATTCTTGACATGAAAATCTCAGAAACAACTTTGGCTCGACCTGGGATTCGAACCCAGGACCTCTCGGATGTATGGCAGAAACTTTGCCACTGCACCAACGAGACAGTTTAGTATAACCGAAATGCGTCCCATTAGTTGAGTTATCCTTGGGCATGGATACAACGTTGGTACGAGTACTAACGCTTGCCCCAAAGCTTTTCAACCATCATCTGTGCCTCATCCAAGAACCTGTGACCAATATTTGGGCCAGTGCCGTCTTCTAGATCATCTCAGTTATGTACAAATAAGGATAAACTTCATCTTGCCATTACGCGATGTCGAAGTTCATGAGACGGCCATAACTTAACAAAGGAAGATTTGTTTTACGGTATGATTTCTATCTTCAGAGTATCTAGAGTATTTTGCCTGCTAGTTCTTGGAGACGATGAAATGTATTAGGAAAACTTGCGTCAATATTGCTATTTACGCTTGGCAACCACATGACTGGTTATTTTCATAATGTTTACTTTAGCTAGTTTTATAAGAGACACTGTTTCAGAAAACTTATATATAACACACAATCTTGTAACGACATCTCTTCAATATCGCCCGTGTTCTCTAGAATACACCATTCCTACATTTCCAACGTAGGTGTGACAGAAAATGCTAAAATTATTGCCAGTATATTGGAACCTCGTGTCTTTCGCTTGTTAGTTTGTTTGTCTGCCTGTGCGTTGCGGCGTGTTCGTTGCGTATTGGCAATTAATCTTTCACTTCACTGTACGGTTTGTTTATGTGAACGGAAAGGACGGTGTGAGCTTCGGATTGTTCAATAATTATTGGATTTATTTTACAGAATTTTATTCTTGTTTTGGTTTTGCCGGTTTTATAATGCTTGAAGTTAAGAATGGTCTAATTTTTAATGTAATTATTTTGTTAAGTTGTGTAATTACCTGATCGTAACACCTAGAATCGATGAGAACTGTGTGCGCACCGATATTCAAAGTTCTACCATCTGACGTCCCGGGTTCAATCCCCGGACGGGGACAATGAAGTATAATTTGGATAAGATAACTCTTTATTGCGCACCACAAAATAATACAAAGATCAACAAGCACAGGAAGATAATTATCTACACTGTCACGGGTTTATGTGTTTGTGGTACCTTCGTTGTTTCTGATTTCCATAACATTAGTGCACTTTAGGATTAGAAACATGTCCTATGTGATGTTCTCTCTATATGTTTAAATAAATAAAATAAATAAATATTTTACAACAATAACACCAATTCTCTAGTCCGAAATTAAGCTACGAAGCTTGTGTTATGGGTACTACACAACAGAATAACATACTTAAATACTTTTTCTTATAAATAAATACATAATTATATATGGAAAACACCCAATATATTATATATTTTGTATTGCACTGTTTGTACTTGCTTGCCGTAACAAATATTAGAGTTTATACCAGATGTAGTATGCTAATAAAGCAGATTAAGTAATCCCCGATAAAATCTGTCTCTAAAAGCAACATTTCTTATAATTTAACACATACCAAAAAAGTGTTTTGGTGTGATATTGGAAACTGAATTTCCATAACCGTTTTATGTGAACCGCAGAACACCAAATCTCTTTTAAAATCGCAAAACTCGAACCTAATATTGAATTAATTACAAGCGTACGCCTCCATTATTTATTCTTAATTCCGAAAACGGCTTAACTTATCTGGAGATCGCGAGCAACCGTATCAAGTCATTTTATTGGTCGTTCCAATGTACCGAATGTATTGGCGAGGCCACAGTAGAAGAATAAGCAGTACGGGAGTAAAGACATGCGAAGTGATACGCACACCACCACTTTGGTGTTATGGTCAAGAAGTTGACAATGAACCAAGAGGTCGCGGGTTCGATCCCCGCACTGTACAAACATTTGTGTGCATGAATATGTCTGTTTGTACTGGTCTGGGTGTTATATGTATTTATTTAAGTTTATATGTAATATCACTGTTGATTCTGATATCTGTAACACAAGTGCTTTAGCTACTTGTGACGGAGTCAGATCAATGTATTTGATGTTTTTTAAAAAAATTAAAATAAAATAAACATTATTTATCAATTTTATTTAGTCACGTAAAATATACACTATACACTAGACGCAGGTTTTACCCGGGCGCTGAGGCTGAAATGTAAAAGTGCACTCTTCTTGTATCCTTATTCTAAGGCACTGGCTATCTTATCTTTGAATGGCGAAACACGACAAGTCAAGAACATATTTCTATCGCGACAGACGAAGTCAAGATACCGCCAAGCTACCACCAGCCAAACCGAGTACAAAGTCCTCTGGTCATCGAACCCTGGACCTCAGGGTTTGAAAGCGTGTTGTGAAATATTGGTAGTAATGGTACTCAAATCCCGCTTGATATATGCGTCTGCTGCGCAATTTCGAGCTTTTGTACTGGTTTAGCTAGTATCTATACTGTGGCACGTCGGTATTAAGCGATTGTATCAATGACATTAAGTATGGCCCGTTTTGGTAATGAGCGGGACCGCGAGAATTCACGCCTGTTCTGATAGATATTTCGGTGCGCAGGATTCGGTGAGTCATTATTCACTGTGTTTACGAGAAAATCGTGCGCAATCGAGTATTTAAAACTTTTTAACTCGACTGTAGAAGTATTTAATATCCAAAAAAAGATGTAAATACTTGAATGATCAAAGAGTTAGCTTTGAGGGTGCTGGTAAGCAACATAGCGCGAAGAACTGGTGCCTAGTTCCAGTACCGCAATCATATCAAAATTGTAGTTGATTAGCAAAGCAAACTTTTGACAGCTCTCCATGGGAGAAATGTCAAAATGCAAAAAAATACATCCTGTTTGCTGTGATAAGGCTCCTGATGGCCGTCAGGGAAAGAAGTTCTAAATTAATGAACATGGCAAGATAGACTGGAGACCTCATGAAGGTCGCAACTGGATTTAAGCCGCTTGCTACTGTTCTGTTAAATGGCCAATGCCAATGTTCAGCGTACGTAAAGCTTTTTCTGATGGGCAAATTAAGTTACTTTTATGAGTTTTTATATTGCAAGTGCCAAGGTGGACTGTGGGCTTTATAAAGATCGCAGGACCAAGTTGGATGCAGGCTGATGACAACCAATCGACCTGGAATTCTTTTTAGGTGAGGCATTTGCACAGTTGTGGACTACTTTCTGTAGATAACCACGATGATGACGATGGGTTTCTGTCAATTCCTTGTGTTTTCTATCATCGAAGAATTGACAAGAATTAACCCAAGATCCACAAACCTCGAACCTTGAACTCAAACGACAATAACTCTCATTAAGCCAGTTAAAATTTACTACACCTTTTGTAACGCGCAGGCTGTGCTGTCATAGCTTCAATTCCTATGGACGCAGGTTCGATCCCTGCCGACAGTCAATTTTTCTACTGCAAAAATATTATCTTAAGTTTGCAACGTGAAAGCAAAGAAACTAAATTATAAAACTGTCTTATCAAAAGATTCCATATTACAACAAGAAACAAACACGTTCCGTATAACGAGACGCATTTAAAGCAACATTAAAGGTTTAATTCAAGTATGATTTAAAGCGCGCGCGCCGCCCACGGTAGCGAGCGCCATCTTGCGGCTAGATCGGCCCGCCCGCCTCGAGGAAGGTGAAGAGTATGGCATAGGCTTTTTTAACACTCGACGAAAAAGAGGGTCTATAAGTTTGACCTCTATACCTGTTTGTTTCTGTATATGTGTTTGTGTTTTTGTGAGTGTCTGTCTATGGAATTGTAGCTTCCGAATGGATAGACCGATTTCAGTTTTATGATTATTTGAAAGATAATTCAATCACGGTGGTTCTCAGCTATGGTTGGTCAAAATCCGTCTAGCCCTTGAAGCTCGCCAGCTGTTTTCCTGAGTCATGTCAAGGGTTTTTAAATTTTAGGTTTTTTTTTCGTTTTGATTATGTAGGTTGCCTCACACTTGTGAGACACGTGTCTTGACAATGTAATTTTTACGGGATATAATGCCAGAAAATAGTTCAAACATAAAGTCCACTCTCCTTTTGATAAAATTAATTTCATGTTAAATTTAAGAAGATTAGAAAAAGTGTAAAAACAAACTTCCAAATATAATAATAAGCAGTATGCTGCTAGTTATCTAAATATTAGGCAGGTACATTTCAATGTCGAAGGTAGGTTTCCGATCACTTTTAAACTATGTCCAATTTCTTTTAAGTAAGGTTTTTGCCAGAAATGTGACGCAAAGTCGTTTGACGTCTATAATAAAACTAGCTGACCCGGCAAACGTTGTTTTGCCATATAAATGTTAAGGGTGGATAACCCTTTAACACTAAGGGGTATGAAAAACAAATACATAGATGTTGGCTGATTCTCAGATCTACTCACTATGCTCACATTTCATGAGAATCGGTCAAGCCGTTTCGGAGGAGTACGGAAACGAACATTCATCATCATCATCATTATCAGCCAAAGGATGTCCACTGATGAACATAGGCCTTCCCCACAGTTTTCCACATCGACCGATCACAAGCGGTCTGCATCCAGTGTGATCCTGCGATCTTTACAAGGTCGTTTGTCCATCTTGTCGGTGGACGTCCTACGCTGCTCTTTCAAAGAATAAGATAATAAAAATTGTGCACCTGATATGAGTTACCTAAACAAACTCTTTTGCCATAGTTTCTTACCTTCAAATGACATCGACAAAGAATAAGTAAAAGAGCCAATAACAAATAGTGTACATCCATTCACGCATTGTACAAAAACGGTTTAAATAATAATTTAATCGATCCCATACAAAAGCTGATTAATATCCCAGTAGGTCCATTGTGGTAGTGAGTTATAGCGCGCTCGGACCCAGGTTCGATTCATTGATAAGTACAGTTTTGTGGGCGATCGTGCAGTGTGGGTGATTCATTTGTAAGCTAGATTGTAAGTTGGATGCTTCTTTGAAACAAGTTAAAGAAAAATGCTTTAGCTATGCAAAATATCAGTTGACTTTTATATGTAATTGAACGAATGAATTTGATTATTTTTTGACTTATTCATTGTCTATCACCTATTTCATACTTTGCATATGAGGGAAATATTCAAAAATATTTTCTTTAATGATTCATAATTTAAGACCTTTTATTGATGTATTTCTGTCTGCAATTCGTAATATTTGATTTTTAGGTGAACTTAAATCGATAAAAAGTCACTTACTCGGCATTGCAGGCGATAAAGTCAAACTGTGTTAATCCCATACACGCTTAATGGAAGAAAGCGTTTCGACAGTTGATTAAAAGTACCTACCAGTATCCAGTTTAATTGATCAAGTTACTAAATTTTAAGCATTAACAATGCAAATTTCTTTACAATGTCAAATTTAGACATCACAAGCCAGGTGATTGCGCCTGCGAGAGGTGTGGGTTCGAATCCAGCCTGCATCAGTCCGATTTTTTAATTTTAGTTTGATTGGTAGTTAGTCCGCCAGGGTAGCTCCTTTAGACTTTAAAAAAATAAATCTTTTATTTCAGAACAATTACGTCCATTTGGTAGTAATCTTATAATATGTACTTAAAAACTATGTTAGTAAGGTAAACAAGGTGGTAAAGGTGCCATTGAGTCCAAAGCTCAGACTGCGGCAAAGAAGCTGGGCATCCTCAACAGGGTGAAGCGGTACTTCTCCCCTGAACAGCTTTTAACCTTGTACAAAGCACAAGTTCGCTCCTGCATGGAGTACTGCTCTCACCTGTGGGATGGCTCAACTAAATACCAACTAGCCGCTCTGGACTCCGTGGAGCGTCGAGCCAGGAGGCTGATTGGTGACAGGAAGCTGGTGGAGACTAAGCTTGATAGTCTAGACCACCGCCGTAAAGTTGCCTGCTTGTCGGTTTTCTACAGACTCTACTTCGGGGAGTGTGCTCATGAGCTCCATATGCTCATTCCACCAAGTCCATTTTACCAGAGGACCACCAGACGTACGGCGGGTTACCATCCATACTTGGTTGATATACCAACTATACGCACTAAGCGCTTCGCTTCTTCCTTCATAATGCGCACAGCCAAGGAATGGAATGCACTTCCGCCGACGGTGTTCCCTCTTTCCTATAACTTGAGTTCATTCAAAGCCAAAGTCAATAGGCACCTTCTGGGTAAGCTCGCTACATCGTCGACATCTTCTTCACCTCTTAGAGGGAGAATGAAGTCAAGAGCGAACCCATATTAATAAAAAATAAAAAAAAAATAAAAAACTTAGTATGAGAAAGAAAGGAGGCTGGATAGGTTCACCGTTTTGCACATTAACTCGTAGTAACATGCAAAGCAGTGAACCTATTGAGAACAACAGAGTTCATTCTGTTCTCAACCATCCTTAAGACGATTATTTATCATAAAAGATTGAATAGACAATGCCTCAGTGATAGAGCATTTCGGGAGCAGTGTGCTTGCAACTTCAGCCTTACGTATCAAAAACACATAACCTGAGGTGAGTTTAGCTCAAAGTGCTAACCGGAAAATAGGAAAATTTACACTCATGGTAGTGTTCTTCGCTATGCAGTTCACGTCAAAAGCATAGTAGAACTTCAGAACTATGTTAAAATAACACTTTCAGCATACCCTTTGTCAATCCGTTGTAATCTATCGTATTCGTTAATGCTACTTTATTTTTGACGCTGACTGTCCAATTTTTAATTACATTGTAAGAGTCAAATAGCTAACACAATGTTGTTTACAAATATTACCTAGTTCACTTTCACCGATAGATGGCGCTATGCCTATTTAACTCGCGACATCGTTTGCATTTTACTATCGCCATGCTGAAATATTTTTGTTCGCTAATGCAATAAACCAGTTCTGTTGAGAGTCGAGCAGTCAGTTTTATTTCGTAGATTTGAGGCTATATTTTACACTGACTGTACTATTCTATCGGTGCAAAAACACTGAAATAACATTACTTGTACTCATGTTTATTTAAAATATTGCAGTGTTCATCTCAATATGCCCCTTGTACAGATAAGAATACACTAAAATTAAAATTGACATTTTAGTTAAACACCATCACTTACAGAATTTTAACAGCCACTTTTGGTATAAACAGCGAATTAATATAAGTCACGGTATTTATTCATAAATCGTTATCAACGTATTTTAATTACGCCACAGCGTAATAACTTACTCGCGGCGCGGATCCGTCAATGTGAATGATTACGAAGAGTCGTTTAATTTATTATGTGACATCTTTAATGGTCTAACGATCACAGATAAGGTTCACGGTCAAAGAACAAGCATTTCAGAAGGGTAATCGGGCTAGTTTCAAGATAAAATAGATACCTAGATAGATTAACACATCGTACGCCATGTCGGTCAACGGTGACCGCCAAACAATGTTATTTCTATTGGTCTCTACTGGTCTCTCTCTCAAGTTTCTCGACAGTCAAATGCTTTACACTTTATTGTACAACACAACACAAAAATTACAGAGAAGTTTAACAAAGAAAGATGTATAATTCAGGCGGTCTTGAATCAGCTGTTATTGCAGAGATGGAAATCCGGGTTGAAAAACTGTTAAAGTTGTAATTAATTAGAGAAGGTTGATGTCACCCCAATTAATGGCATACCTGGAGTAGGAAACAGTACATATTTTAAATTTCAACTTACATTGATTTGTTTGCTTTCTGCTTGTTGCTTTAGAGGTTTTTTGTTATTAACATTAAACATTTTTAGCTACAAGAATGTGGCTAGCTAATTTTCCTGTTAATTTCTAGCATTTAAATACAGGCAGCTTAAAAAATCTAAGAGATTTTTTAACAAGTAAGTTTTTTTCCACATTAGGCAAAAACTCAATTACGGAACTCTGAACATCAAATCTATATATTATATACTCTTTGCCGATAACATATTCTGGCAGGTGTATTCCGACTATCATGCGATTATGTTAATGAGATTATGTTTCTATCGATAAATGAGCGAGATCTCAAACTTAGCCTTTACTACTCGTAAGTCGATGAGAAATTAGAGTTACGCGAAAAAAATGTGTAAATTTAATGTTATTGATATTGGTAAATACTTAGGGCATTGTTTACAATGTTTCAAACGGCTAGTTATTCGTATTTTCTGTAGTTTACTAACTTTATGAATTACTGTTAGGGTGTAAAAGTATATGATTATTAAGTTTTTCAAAGCACTAGAAAAAACGAGTCTTAGAAACTTAATTATACAAATCGTACAATAGAAATGTATAGTTGATTTTATCCAGCATTGAGCCAGTTGCTGGCTAAATGGCCAAATCACTTGAATTGAATTATAAGTCACATTGCTTAAAAGCCCAAAACCGCTACATCGCCACAACAGTTTTTTTTTCAAATTTAAATATTTTATTTGTTGTTTAATTAGGTTAGTACATACATATAAATGAGATCTTACATATAAAACTAAGCTGCTTCCTACTTAGCTGCATGCTATCGAATTCATATATTTACAATAAAAATAATTTATTATTTTTATTCCTGTCGCCAATCCCTAGAAACAAGCGCGCTAATACGAAACCTATCGATAGAGCGTATACTTAACATTGAATTATAATTACCATTGTTAATTACGTAAGACAGGGTTATCATTTAGGTCTCAAACCCGCATTTATCCTGGACCGGTCTCTGCGTACGGAATTGTTCCACAGTGGAGCAAAAGTTTATACAGTAAATCTTCTTGGTTTGTTTATTCAAGATTTTTTGCACAACCAAAAGTTTATGGGGTGGACTTAACGCCATTGGGTATTCTCTACCAGTCATACCCTTGGGCTAAGCAGAAATTATAAGTGGACGGTGCGTCAAAGGAGAAACTATTCTCAAAATATATATGACAAATATATATAACCATGATGAACTTACTATTGTAATACTATTATAAAATTAATTGGTTCAATAGAAGGTGATTTTTTTTTATCGAAGCAGAAGAATTCACCTTAAGTAGTACTAACAAGTCAATGGAAGTTATTTGTTGGTTTTAAATAAGTACTTTTTATTGTATACTAAAAGCACACAAAATCTTGTTTTTATTTCATTTCATTTATTTTACTGCTTGGATATTATCATTTTTCTGCGGGAAAACAACAACTAAAACATCATCCTGTATATTGAATGATCAATACTAACACTAGTACCTATTCAGACCCTCTTCTCTGAAATTTCGGAAAAGGACAACAGCTACAACAATTTTTTTCATATTCATTTATTAATTGCAAGCACACAGACACTCATAGAAATTCACAAAGCACGGTAATTCCAATCCTTATTTAAGAACACGATCGATGCAAGCTTTTCATTCGGTTAATCTTAAATCCATAATGATAGTACTTCCATGTCACCCGTCGTCCTATGTTCGTGACAAGTGTGACGCGAAGCGATAATATCAAATGTGCGTTCATGACTGTTTTCTGACAAAGCGCAAATTGACCTTGACACAAGTATTGGTCGCATCGCGCCGTGTCGCATATTTTGTCGCTTTACGGAGTACAACACTTGAGACTTCTACGTCGGCGTCTTACGGCGTTTTGCGTGTAACATTGATCAACTGTAGTAAAGTCATGAGGACTACTTAGCTTTTCTGTACTGTGTCCGATATCGGTGCAAGACACTCGTACTTGTCTATTTAGATAAACAACCATAATTAGACACGTCAGAATGTGTTTAATATTGTGATTGTGAAAGTACTTACATGAATCGTTTTGTGTGGCATTGAAAGTGGATCGGTTTTGTTTCAGTAACAACTTATACATACGTATGTAATGTAATACGAAATTTCTACTTCAAAGCGGCCTCCAATTTTCGAAGTAATTATTCTTTGAAATCCAAATTTATTAGCAAAAAATTGCTTATAAATAAAATTTAAAAAATCATTTATTTCAAGTTACTAAGACCAACAATAGTGACCATACAATGCAAAATTAAATTATAAAAATGAAAATGAATGTTAAGGTAATGAATAATAGGTAGGTAATGAATATTATGGTTAAGGGCGTCACCTGGCCACAGATATGGTTCATTGATTGTGGATAGTAAACATGAAATAGTAAATAGCAGAAACGATTGGTGCATCTCTATATATATGAAATTCTCGTATCACAATGTTCGTTCCCGTACTCCTCCGAAACGGCTTGACTGATTCATAAAAACATAAGGAATATTAATATGAAAAATTAAATTTAAATTTACTTTAATTTATTAAGATGTCAAAATTGTGTAATATGGCTCTTAAAAGGCATATAAAGGCATGCTATAAAGCATTTATTTACTTTTTGTTTTGAATATAAAACGGTATATATACACACGTCTCTTTGTTAGTGTAGGTACTTTTGAGGTTTTGAAACGTTGGTGACCACATAGTTCGTGTGAAGAATTTTTTTATTATTTTTATTTAAACCATAGTATCCAAGCTTCAAATTTTATAAATGCTTGTAGTTCTGTCCGTCTCCTACGCTTCCATGCTCAAACTAATTTGGATGAAATTTGGATCACATATAAAGTGACTCGTCAAGAACCGAATATAGGATTATTTTTTTTCTGGAATATCAGCATACAACAACTTCTTACGTAGCGGTGTCTGTATTATCCTGCTGCTAGTCCTGTTTATTATAAAACTACCGGCTATTTTCTCCATAAATTGATGGTATGTATGTCACACTCATCAACAAACATAAATACCAATTATTTTAATGGGCAATTGGCACAGAGCGTTCGTCGCAGGGCGGTCTCGCTTCCCGGATGTCGGGGCTTGTCAATAACTTTTTGTGGGTATTTAGTGGGTCATTAACGTAACAATTAGCTGCTAACCGATGGATAGCTGATGAGGCTGCTTTGGAAGGGATAGACAGACCAGAAACAATTTAAGATTCATGGCAGCTGGTTTGATCTCTGGGTGCTTGTTTGTACGGTATCTAGTAAGTACTTTATTTCGCTAACGTCATCATATCGCCAGTTCGACTCCCACTGCTGAGCATAAACTTCCCCCAAGTAACTCCACCGCGATCGGTCCTGCGCGTCTTGCATTTAACGGCTTCTCGACAGAATTTAAGTATTATCCACTTAAGCACGTTGGGTCGTTGGTCCTGCGCCTGATCACTCTCTGGTCATGTCGGATAGCCGTCTCACCGAACTTTGAGAGAGATGGAACAGTGAGTGCACCTGTGTATTGAGCTCACACTTGTGCACTATAATATCTCCTGCGTAGTTGGCTGATCTCTGTTGAGGCCTGGAGGACAATTATTATTATCCACCTAAAATTTGGGGAAAAACGTCAAAGTGAGAATGTCAGCGTATCTTTCACTTGTGATGACAACGTTCATTTATCAGTTAGATATTCTTACAAACAAAAGAGAGAAAAAATAGTTGTTCTCTTCGTCGATATTGTAAGTAAGTCCAAGCTTCATACTAGAGAGTGCGAATTCCAGGTCACCATGTTTTCCTTTCCTATTAATTAAGGTATACAGGACCTGGGACATTTACTGTCAAACAATTTTTAGACTGGCCGGCCGGCACAGGTTCCATGTCTGTCTGAGCTGGTTACTTATGGATATGAGGCCTAGCTTCCACCAAAGTGGTGAAGAGCTCCTCTCTTTTTTGAATTACCAGATTGATCTCCTCTCCGCTTGATCCATTTCCACCAAAGCTAGGCAGAAAGGAGATGTGGAAATAACGAAATGATTGGTTATTTAAAACACATCTCCTCCCGTCTCCTCTCTTCTGCGCTTTGATGGAAACCTGACCCTGTAGTCTCTTTTGCCCTTTCTAACTCATCTCAGGTCTACACGAAAAGCACAATTACCGATTGAATTATATTACGCGTCGCGTGCTTGCGTCGCGGACGCGCGTCACCTGCCGGGAACGCTTAGTGTGGATATGCCTTTACCCGTATGTGGAGAAGAATCTGAAGGACTACTCCGAATAAAAAACTAAAAAAACACGCTTTTATTGCTAACTATAAAAGAGAAAATAATTTCTGAGTACACGGAATTTATATTACAATAGACTAAAAAGCGTGGGGTGCACTTTATGACGTTTTCATACTTCTCTTTTTATAGTTGCCAATAATAGGATGGTTTTCACATACTACTATACCAAGCACCCCACGCTTTTTACTCTACTGTAATATAAATTCCGTGTACATACTCAGAAATTATTTTCTCTTTTTTAGTTAGCAATAAAAGCGTGTTTTTTTAGTTTTAAAATATATTTTTTTTTAGTTTATAAAGATAATGGAAAACTCCTATCAAATTATTGCATTGTCGTCGGTACTTAATACGTGTGCAAAGTTTCAAATTAATCCGATTTCTGGAAGTTGGTGAAAATTGAGCTCAAAAATTCCGTTACATACATTCATACATACATACACCCCGATCTAATCTATAAAAGCGTGTTAAAAAGTAAATCCGTCAAAACTATAACGTTTACAGACGACAGAACATCGGGCTACAAATTTTTCAGCCTTAGGTATTGCATGGACATAAGATGACACAGTTTGTAAGTATCCGTGCTGTCACGTGTCATAAAACGAAAAAATGATTATCGTTTTGACGGATTCCGTGTTTCGGAATAGGCCTCCTGTGCTTGATCAAAACTTAAAAACAATTCTGAATAAATACCACGGAAAACAAATCATACTCTAGGTAGCTAATGCATTCACGCTGATGTACCTAGTATGAAACGTGTGTGTTCTATGTTTATAATATTCTTACAAAACAAATTAATACTCTTTGCCCATATGACGGATGGCTAACCTGCTTCTAGACCTTTCTGAATGATAATGTCTAAGATTATGTTTTCATAGTACATATTTTCAAGTAGAAATAAGATATTCTTACAAAATTACATAGACAGAAAGTTACCTAATCTTTTAGTTTCCGACTATTAATACGTTATAGGCACGTTGCTGGGTGACGGTAGAGAGAAACTGCGTCCGGCTATGGACAAGCAATCTGTACAGTTTATTTACATAGTTTGCCTCTTTACAAAAGAGAAGGTGCATAGAAGATGCTAGGAATGACAAAGGTAAATTATTGTACACTAATTATGAAATATCGCTACTGAGAAAGAGGATTGGTCGAGACAGATGAAAAATGTACAATGACAGCTGTTACAACAATCTTCTTTTGCGGTCGTTAGTGATAAAGTGTTTACACCTCGTGCAAAGAGGATTTAGCCTAAAGTGATTTCGCCACAACGTAACGGGAACTATTTCAAAACCAAAATTGCATTCCGCGGTGAAAAATGGGTATGTCCATAACTTTCTCTCGTATTTCGCAAAGCGCGTCCGATAGGATATCCTTCGAAGTCAGCTCCATCAAAATGACCGTTCACTCGCATACCTCACATGATCCATTTTTAGCTTCCTTCAGGTGTCGTCGTTTCGGTATTTCGCTTTTTAAATTATGTCTTAAATAAATAACAATTTTAATTCAGTCTTAATCCTTACCCAGGCTATCGGTTATACGCATCCCACATGAACTTTCAAATTTTTTTTGGAGTTTTCGTAAATTGTTATTGATTTTTTGCGTGATCATAGATAATATTTCTATGTGGTCATAGATAATAATAAATTATTTATTTTATTTTTGTTAAACTATGTTACTGTTTGCTTCTACCTTTTGTTAGTGCGCATGTCGTGGCAGCCTTTAATCGAGGCAACACTATTAAAATCTAGATAATAAAATTGTTATAAAAGAATGTGAAGTGTATGCTTTGTTGGCTGTCGTAAGTTAAATAAAAAATAAAAAACTATGGCCACTCAAATAACGTGGAAAGGAACGTAAAATTCACTTTTAGGATTTCTTTTCCAGTGGTCGTTTTAAAAATAGTTCTTTTCGTGAGGTCATCGTATTTTATTTTTTAACAAAAGGTAGCACGTACCGTATGGTTTGTATTTCAAATGTATTTTTTATCCAATCCATAAATAATTCTCATCTACTTAAAAATTAAGTTAATTGGCATATATCTACTTTAACCAATTAAATCACCTTATCCTACAGCTAGCGGCGCGCCCGCGACATCGTTTGCGTAAGCGTGTTCATCCCAAGGGAGCATTTAATCGGGATAAAAAGTATCCTATCACCTAAGTAAGATCATACCCTGTCTGTATACCACAGTTTATCGAAATCCGTTCAGTAGTTTCAACGTGATTGACAGACAAACATTCAAATATCGAAACATCCAAACAGATAAACTTTCACATTTAGGTATATTATTAGTGTGATTAAGGGTCGATTTTGTAAAAAATTTCGTTGTTACTTTTGAATTCCGTACAAACCAAATAAAAGAAGCACAATTTAAAGCGAAAACTGTCTTAATTAGAATGCATTTTAATGTTCCCAAAATGTCTGTGAATGGTCCATATTAAGGGCAATTAATGCATTCGGTATGTGTCTTTGAAATGATTTCGGCTTAATTATTATAGTTAACTTGCTGAGATAATTACTTGGTGTGTGAATTTTAAATTTTAAAAGGATCAAGATTGTTTGATCTTCACAGTTTAAAAAACTAAAAAGACACGCTTTTACTGCTAACTAAAAAAAGAAAATAATTAAATGTATATTACAGTAGAGTAAAAAGCGCGGGGTGCACATTATGACATTTTCATACTTCTCTTTTTATAGTTGCCTATAATAGGATGATTTTCACATACTACTATACCAAGCACCCCACGCTTTTTACTCTACTGTAATATAAATTCCGTGTACTCAGAAATTATTTTCTCTTTTTTAGTAAGCAATAAAAGCGTGTTTTTTTTAGTTTTTTAAACTATTATATATTATTTTTTTTGTTAATAAGGATAATGGTAAACTCTTATAAAATTATTACATTGTCATCGGTACTTAATACGTGTGCAAAGTTTCAAATTAATCCGATTTCTGGAAATCGGTGAGAATTGAGGTCAAAAATTACGTTACATACATACATACACCCCGATCTAATAAAAGCGTGTTAAAAAAAACAATACACATATTTGCTTTGCCTACTAAAGTGAGCAAGTTACGATTACACACATATGTATTACTGTTTTACATGCCTACATGTTTTACATATTAAGGTCATCTTATAATATTAATACCTACTTACATTTAAGCGACCTTTACGTATTTGGCTAGGCCGATACCATAATTGGCTAGACGACACCACCAATCGTTGACATACTTTTTATTATCTGTCAAAACGGTCTGTCTCCATAGATTTCGTATGGTAATAAATGATTGTGACGTCACGGTCATGTGTCAGAAATCGGAGTCAATTGACCGAATATTTATTGCGTTTTGTGTGTTTAAAAATTGATTTCTACAGCTTTTTTGAAATATATTGGTTGTATTAACTTCATAGGGGCTATGTTTTTTAAACACCATGTTCTTGACAATATTTAAGATAGGTGTCATCATCCCAATTTTGTTGGCGTCTAAAGGCGCGTCGTATTTTAGACTGTGTGTATTATAAAATCGACAATGCCTTTTTTATGAGCCATTGCATCGGATAATAAAATCTTTGTAATGACCACCGCGAGAAAATTGATTGCTTTAATTAAATTGAACTATGAGTTCGTTTGTA
The DNA here is from genome assembly GCA_963921415.1 of Pyrausta despicata. Taxonomy (NCBI): domain Eukaryota; kingdom Metazoa; phylum Arthropoda; class Insecta; order Lepidoptera; family Crambidae; genus Pyrausta; species Pyrausta despicata. The sequence goes on from OY992865.1 coordinate 1,917,816, forward strand.
TTATAACGATTCGCTTGAATCGATCCGGCTTGGATGTAGCTCTACTGTGGTTAAAATAAAATTTGTTTATATACTTTTCTATTTTATTTATGGAACTGAATACCTTATTTACAATAAAACAAGTGAAAGAGTTTTTTGTTGGCTATGAACTATTTAAAAAAAAAAGAAAACAAATCGCTTGAAGTTTAAATCTAAATCAGAGACTTTTAAATGTCATTACTCTTAATTATTTTTACTCGTTTAGAACTAAGATAACGATGTATATCGTTAACATGCTTAAGATATCAAGATATGATCATAATTCATATTATAATTATTATTATTTTGACTATTTAAAAAAAAAAAAAACATTGCAAATGTTATATGCCTACCTACCTTATTGTCTACGTCATCAATTCATTTAAATGTATTAGCTACGAGGTTCTCTTGACTGATATGTTTTGTGTTCGGATAACGTAGTAGGTACCTAAATAGTGATTTTATGTCATAAATAAATAAGTATTGTATATATTATTGTATATGTAGAGCATCATTCAACGCAGTTCATGCTACTCTCCGTAATACAGTTGCCACCTACTGTCCGTATGATTGAAATCAATTTCAAAAGATTCCCCATCGATTCCTCCTTTGTCGATCATAAACACAAACAGAGCACCAGCTAAGCCAAACTGTACCTTACTGTAAAACAAATAGGGAAACAATTCTTAATTTATCGTCTCGTGTGGAAGACCTTGATCAACCAATTTTGTTAATGTATGTCTGTTTTGAAATGCGATTCTTCTATATTTAAAATTAAGGTTCAAATTTCTATGATTCGGCTGTAGCGACTCAAATTTTAAATTTGGAATTCACGTCTGATCAAAACACTGCCTATGATCAAATCGACTCTGCAAACCTGAAATGGACTTAAGTACTTACGAACAGAGTGTAATTTTGTACATTGAGCCGGTAATTTTGACAAGTAAAGGTTGTCGATCGCACTCAGGTGAATTTCTCTATTAAAAATCAGTCGATAAAAAAGGTTTCGATGAAACGCACTTTTGGTGAGTTCCCATAGATGTACAATTATTGATGTTACCTCGTCTGTGAGATTTGGATTAACTTTTTGTTGGGCACGATGATCCGCGTTCGATTTATAGAAACTGTTGACAGGTAAAAAGATTGACAAAAAAGTTTTTGTCAATAGCCGTGATGCAGGTGACAGTTTTTTTGGGTGACTTTTGGAGTGGGTGTACGTTTCATGGTTGTCATGGAAGCCGCGAATCTGTATAAAGAGATGGTTGCTCTGACGTTGGAGATTTGAATCACATCTGTTTTGCTTGCCCGTTATATGACAGATCTTCCTTCATTTCTTCCTTGTCCATCCGTACTCCTTTTCCAACTTCCATTAATACTTTGTTATCCACATATGATTACAATTTATATCACATTGTTTCTATGTATTTACATAAAAATGATATAAAGTTGTAGTTTTGCCCAGCACATATTAATCCTGTGTAAATATCTTTAAGATTTTAATGTTAAAAAATAAATGTTACAATTATACTTTTCTGATCTTGTCCTTGTAGATTACCGAATACTATCCTTTTATTATACATTTCTCTACCTTATAAATCTTCACCATTCGCTATGGCTGATGCACAAGCTGTGCAAGGCCGAAAAAAAGGAAGGATAAATTAGTCTTCTTAGATTTGGTTACCTAAGTACATACAGGTCGACCTAATTAGAGCATGTTAAAAATACATGCTCTGAGCGTTTTGTCTTGATATTTTGAACTCTCAAATACTTATAAAACAATAGGTTGGATAAAATTTGGTGTCTACCAGCAAGATGAAAAGACTGGCTTGTGTATGATTGGTTATAGAAATCTCTTGTAAGGTGGAGTGTTCGTACTTACAGCATTTGATGTCCTGCATCCGATTGAGGTTATAAAGTAAAGAACATGATAAGGACATGGTTTAATAATCGTCAAGCAAATTAAATTTATTATATTTATCAACGGTAGAGTGAACAGGCGAATAAGCATCTTCTAGGCGAGCTTGCTCCATCGTAGACTCAGTGTCTGCTTTGCTGGGCTTAGTCTTGGGTCAAGGGCAAACATATTACAAATTAAAAAAAAAATGATTGAACAATGCAGTTGCGTTTTTTTTATTTGGGATAGGTTTGCTCTTGACCCAAGACTAAGCCCATCGAGGCAAAGACTGAGTCTACGATGGAGCGAGCTCACCTAGAAGATGCCAGTTCACTCTAGCTATAAAAAAATCCTAGGTTGTAAATGCGCGGAAACACTGACGCAGGTAGTGAGCGTTGCAAAAATAAGCATAAAAATGGGAAACACTTTAGCTCAGTGACAAAAATATCTGCTTAAATAAATTAACGAGTAAATAACCATTAAATTTTTAAATAGAAGTTATCAAAGCGTGACCCCAGCCAGATAGGTGGAAAGTTGAAGATAGGGTATAAAGCTTAAGACACACCCACACACACACAATCGTGTAATAGTTTAGTAGGGAGTTAATCTTGTGCACTGCTCAATACATCATTCGAATAGACATAACACTTAAAAAAATAATTTTGGCTCCGGTCATCGGTGAGGATTCGAACCCCCGACCTTTAAAAGTCCCGTCCAATGCTCTAAAAAAAACTTAATAAACAAAACATCATTATTAGTTTACTACCATGATTTTGAAAAAAGGTTAAAAATTGTGCATTATATTAATTTTCACTGCACCCATTGCCTTCTTTCTGCATGACCTTGTGGTTAACTGGCAGAAAATGCTTTTAGCATTAAGTCCACCCTTTGTACATTTTTTGTGCAATAAAGTTTTAAATAAATAAATAATAAATATAGTTTGCTCCAATTCCCTCTTCCAGTTAATTAAATGTTCCTTTTACCGGAGGTTGTCTGGAAGAGATCGTTACAAGCGATAAGACTGCCTAAATTGTACATCGTCATTCTTTGTTTTGTGTTGTACAATAAAGTGTTTGTCTATCTATATATCGTATTTGTTTTAGCACATAATGATTATTTTAACTCGATAGTCCGGAATGAGATACTTATACAAAGACCACCAAAACCTTACTAAATTAATTTCCTTATTCGAGTAGGTTAATATTTTATTATTATCACTACCCCTTTCTACCAGCAAGGTAGGTGGTGTACCCCTAGCTTTATAGGTGAAACTTTTTCAAATAATTCAAGCTACCCCTAACGAAGCCTGGAGGAATTAATTAGGACCGAAGATCGTGATTTATGCTTTCATTTTTAAACTCGATGTCCCCGAGTGCGACCCAACTATCGTTCGCTTTGTCACATACAACTTAAGAATAATAATAATAATATACAACAATATCACACACATTGATCTGACTCCGTGGTATGTAGCTTAAGCGCGTGTATTACAGATAGCAGAAACAAGAGTGATATTACAATTAAACTTAAATAATTACAATATATACACCCAGACCAGTACAAACAGATATGTTCATGCATGATTTAGAATTCTAAGCCTAATTTGCAAGACTCAATGTCAAATTAAGCTCTTTCAATTGAATATACTTACAGATTAAACGAATATTTATTTTTGGGAAAGAAGTTTCGCAAGTGGATTACACAGGCTTTCTCCACAACTCTTTAAACATCTTCTTTTAACTCCCATTAGTTTAAATTTTTGTTTCCTTTTTTGTATATATGTTTTTATACTTTTATTAAGTTTAGTTGTTTTATGTTATTTTTAGGTATTTATTTAATTATATTCATTTAAATAATTAAATAAATACCTCCTACATATTTTTTTATAAATTTTAGCTGGTACAAATTAAATGATACGGTTAGTGGTTTATTGGAAAATAAGATTAAAAAACTAATCACATGATTTATGTATGCATAAAAGTGCTGTTAGAATCATGCATGTTTTTTTATTGACATATTGTTTTTTCATCAATGCAAGTCAGCCCTAGGTAACGTTTGAACGCGGCTGTGTCCTAACCGTTTCAAACAATTGAGAAGGTAATGTTAAAAACAACCCTTCCTTCTCGCTTTCTTATCACTCGCATTCCGTTCGAGTTTACATAGTAATCCAGATGGGCCCTGATTAAAAGTTTCCCTGTAAAACCTTTTTATGTTCAAAGGGATGAGTCGCGAAAGAATTCGCTTTACTTAGTCATCGGTGCTTTTACGTGCCAGTGGAATTACTCTACTTAGAGACTTGGTATGTGACTAAGATTTATAAATTAATAATATTTAGCGACTATTTTCTTGTGTAAGAATAAAAAGCTAAGTCAGATCGGGTAGGTTTTTGTCCAGACTAGGCTTAATAAAATGTTAATAGCAGTTGAAAAGAGCGTCTCCTTAAGAAACTGTTTTTGTCATGGCATTACCAGTGTCTTCAATACCACTATTATGGTGTATCTGTATTTTCAAAATGTAACGATGACCCTAGTTTTTTTGATGCGAGGGATACAACCGACCAATTGGATTCAGAGACAAGTGATAAAATTACTTTGAAAATGTATATTTACTTTGAATCTAACTAACTATTTATTTTGTAGCGGGATCCCCAAGACAGACATAAAGCCATCTTTCAGGAAAACATTATAAATAAATGAATTTTAAATTATGTATCAATTGATGTATTTTTACTGTCGTCGTGTATAAAACTTAGTTAAGAATAAAAGGACCTAGCTTACATATTTTCAAAAACGGTTCAACATAGGTTTGAAATTGATCTTTCTTTTCTAACCTTTTTATGAAAGTTTTTTATCATTGTTATTTGTAAATATAAAATAACGTAAGCAAGCTGATTGTTTTTTTATATCAAGAATTTTATTTGTCTTGAACATTTTTATGATGCACAGATTAAAATCAACATTTATTTGCATTTCCAATACTCAGAACGGTTTGTAATCGCTGCACCTCCATTCAGAAGCAATTCAAACGAAAATCGCTACTAAAATTTTGGATAACGGTAGTCATCTGTAATTTTGAACACAAAAATAAACCACAATGGAGGAAAACTCAGTACGCAAGAACCGAATATGAGTGAACAAAGCACAATTTCGTCAGGAGTTAATGGTCAATAAACTAGGCTCTAAACATGGTTAGTGAACAGCATTCTTATTTAATGGAAACCATATCTAATCAATAACGTTATGTTTTGTAATGTTTGGTGACATATTTGTATTGTTAGCCTGGTGAATTTTCTAATCATTGTATTTAATAATCATATTTAAATTTGCGCAAAAAACAAAACGGCTTAAATAAACATGTCTGACCCTTTTAAATATTCATAGATATATTTTACTTTATAGGCACTAATAAGGTCTTTTGTAAATAACAGTATTTATATGTACATACGTCTTTTTTTCTGTATGTTGTTGGCCTAAATAAAAAGAAAAAAAAAACTTTTGGCTCCTAAATTTTACAATAATTTAACTAGTACTTGTAAAACAAAAAAGTACCCGAGTTGGATGATAAACACCACTCTTACCATACCACACCATACAATCATACAATTGAGTGTCTCTGATAGTATTGCAAAATAATAACGAAACTCCCTTGTAGATTCCGCCCACTAATCATTCCTGCTTAAAAGTATGACTGGTAGATAATGTCCTACGGCGTTAAGTCCACCTTTTGTACATAGTTTTAATGTGCAATAAAGTCTTAATAATAGTGTTAGTGTTTCTTTTTTAAAATGAATTATCAAGACAAAGATATTTAATCTAATTTTCATTGGTTAATTGATCTCTTAATTTGAGCTCTTTAAGTCAAGACATAAGACATAATAAATACAGTTTAATTTGCGTTAAAAAATAATTATACCGAGCAGTCCTTCTGACACTTCCTAGCATGTGACAGCATCCATAAACAAACAATAAAGACCAATCTCTGGTCGTTTCGATCGGAAGACCGATTCGTTTACTGCCAAAATCAATTAGCTCCTTGTAATCAAAGACACACATACAAATCTGCGACCATTACAACGGAATTGACCTTAAAGTTTAGGCTGGTAAGGTTTCAGAAGTCGAAATGCTGTTGTAAATTTGTTATTGCGAATTTGTAATCGTAGGATATGCGCTCCCGACGTTTCGGATTACCTCAAATTGCTACTGAGGGCAAATACCAACTGGGCATGATTATAAGAGATTTTTTCTTAGTTTTCGATATAAAAAAACGGCAAGTTGGCTTCGTGCTTGAACGGTTCCGTATGATTTTGACATGACAACGTCTTATAATTCGATGGAGCCGTCTGCACGTACCAAAAACCATGAGGCATGCGGCGTTACCTCGCTCTGGGGCAATCCATTCGAGGCTTGAAGTGCAAGCGAAAGCGCGGAACGAGCGACAAAGAGGTAACGTGACAAAGACGTTGTCACGTTCAACGATCGTCAGCAAACCGACTTTACAGACAACGGATTTTTTTTAAAGAGCGTCAAACATTTTTCACGTGGGTAGATTCTTCCGAAATTACCTCCGAACGTCGAGGTGGCTTGGCGTGCTAACCGGTCTCACGGTGCTGCCATGTCTGAGGTTCGATCCCTAGACAGAAAAACTTTTTTCAATGTTGTCCGGTTGTTAAGTCAGAAACAACAAAGATACCTCATCTTTGTTGTTTCTGACTTCCCTAACATATGTGCTTAAGCTACTTTCCTTTGGATCAATGTATTTATTTATTTATTTAAGCTTTATTGCACAACAAAACTATGTACAAAAGGTGGACTTAACACCGTAGGGCATTCTCTACCAGTCATACCTTTGAAATAATTATTGAGCGCTGCGACGAAATAAATAAAAGAGAAAACACAAAAATAATAATAATAGTCCTGGCCGATTTCGACCACGGCGGCCAATCCCAACTTATAACTTCTTTTAATAAAAGTATTTCACTTAAAAGGAGAACTTTGACGTGACTGTAATTGAACTATTGAGTGAATAAAAAAATTAAGTATTTTTAAGTACAACCAATCAGCTGTCTGTGGTTCGATTGCTCCCTCTGACTGTTTTTTTTTCCTATTGCAAAAATGTTTTCTCAACTAATAACATATTGAGTGGTTATTTTTCTAGTGAAATGTGTAATTAAATAATTTTATTTCTGCATATAATCAATGCATATCATCTGTGTATAGATCACGGTTGACTAGATAAAACCCAGTGACAAACAAAAAGACGAACAGCTAAGTGTTAGAATTAGGGTCCCGTTTTTACCGTCTAGCTGCGTAACCCTAAAAATAAGTGTCGAATAACTTGGGCGATGCAACGACCGCGGCGGCGGCATCAAAGGGTTAGTCTTCATTCGCTGTCTCTTTTTTGGCGGTCACATTTGACTGGTGTGAAAGAGATGGTCAGATAAAAAATGCGCTTTGATCCGGTAAGGAACTCCGACGCATGTTGATGTTTGTGTCAAATGCGCGAATGTGCGAGTAAATGTCATCATGTCATTGGCTTTAAGACGAACGTTTCTAGGTATCAAAACTTGTTTTGTCTTGTCCTTGACAAAATTGTGTATTGATGTAGACGAGAGGTATGAAATTTATTTCTTTTATCCATATAGAGATCTTCCGTGACTCCGTTCGTGTTTGATATTAAAGTTCCAAACAATCCTATTACCTATATTTTTAAACAAAATAGAGGAATATTGCATTCGCTGCTAACGTAACTTTTTTGTAAGTGAAATCATTTTTAAAATCGGTTTTATGGTTCTTACGGATAATCCTACAGGCATAAAAAATTACAAACTCCTACCTACTGCATAAATTTCTGATACTGATCTGATACTACTTATACTATAATTAGTATCAGATCACTATCAGAAATCTAACTATAAGTCTTATAGTTAGTTAGATACCTACCGACTTTGCGTTTTTTTCAGTTTATTAAGGTGCTTGGTCCTTGTGTAAAGATCACAAAAACTGATGTTTGGAAAGTGTAGTTCATCATCTACCACACCAACAAGACTGACAAAGCTCTTAGACCTGTCAAATCGATGACAAAACGTTCTCGAGCACAACACGATTGGTTCGAGTTCAAAGGCGATTCGAGCACTCTCGAACCGAGGCCTCGAGACAATCTGTCGGAAAATGACAAGTGAAAAACAAACTGCTACATTTGGGGCTTATTACGTGACGTCATAGTCATTGGTCGCCTTCGTGCAAGGTGTTGAAAAAAAATGGTACTAGGTTTTATCATCTGCTGCTAAGCAATGCAACCCCGGAATATTTATTACTTATTGCTTCGATTGCTCTTACCCATTGAGCTACCGTGACCCTACGTCATCGGGCAAATTTAATTAACTGCTCATGAGTGCGCCATGATTCATCAATGTTATGGTAAGATACCTACAACCACTTACCTACTTCATTTGGTTTGCATTTTTACCTGAGCGGACCAGCTGTGAAATGTGTTAATACTAAGATTGACACTGGCTACCAGCTTATGTTTTGTCATCATTATCATCATCACATCAGCCGTTAGACGCCCACTGCTGAGCATAGGCCTTTCCTAGGATTTCCACCGTGATCGGTCCTGCGCTTACTCTGATCACGAGATGGTTGGTTCTGTTTACGGCTTTGTGTGATGTTGTTCCCCTCTGATTCCTTTATCATCATTCTATCAGCCGTTCGACACCCATTACTGAGCATAGTCCTTCCCAAGGATCTCCAACACGATCGGTCATGCGATTTCCGCATTCAGCTGCTTCCCACAACCTTTACCAGATTTGTCGGTCCACCTTCTGTATAGCTTTATCATACATATTCTTTCTACCAAACTTCCAATACAAACTCTATCCCTTTCCCAAATACCTACCCTTAAAGTGCCAATATGACAATCAATTTACCAGATCTGTCGGACCACCATCTGTATACAGCTTTATCACATATGTTTTCTCTACCAAACTTCTTATACAATCTCTATTGCTTTCCCAAATACCTACCTTTAAAGTGCCAATAGGAAAATCTGACAAATCAACAGTTGTAAAATCTGGAGGACTGTCCCTAACAACCCTTTGGATAAGAGCCCCTTGTTGGCCCCCGATTGAAGGCTGTAAGTTCTGAAGGGCCTACGGACTAATTTGTTTAATTATCGAATCAATAAACATAATACTGAGTGCAATTTACTGTCTATACGTGACGTTGAATACAGCTGTTTAATTGAAAAATAAAGACGACCACTTTGGTGTGATGGTCAAAAAGTTGACTATTAACCAAGAGGTCGCGGGTTTGATCCTCGCACTGTACAAACATTTGTGTGCATGAACATGTCTGTTTTACTGGTCTGGGTGTTATACATATATATGTATTTATTTAAGTTTATTTGTGATACCTCTGTTGATTCTGATAATTATCTGTAACACAAGTGCTTAAGTGCTTACCACTGAGTCAGATCAATTTATGTGATGTTGTTGATTAAATATGAAAAAATCTTTTAGTTTTCTTTCCCTTCAGCCAACAGTTTATGTCAAATGGCATGAGATGAACAAAAATTTGGTACGTGTATACATGACTGTAATATAAAAAACCGGTCAAGTGCGAGTTGGACTCGCGCACCGAGGGTTCCGTACAAACCTGTAGATAAGGAGTAGTAACTTTGAAATTTTCAAAATTGTCAAAAATATTTTTCCAAATATTTTTTTTTTATATGATGAAACTGAAAATTTACGGTTTTCGTAATTTTTTCTATATCTGTACTATAAGACGTGACTTCGTACTAAATTTCAAGATTCTAAGTTTACGGGAAGTACCCTGTAGGTTTTGATTCCCGTGCGAGTTTCGAGAATTTGCGGAAATTTGCGGCCTAAATGGCTGTATCTTTTGATTGCGTTGGCTTAGAAGGTTGATTTTTCTACAGCTTCCAGGGACAGTATACCTAAGTATCATATAGAAATTTCAGTTTGATACCTTCACGCGTTCCTGAGAAAAACGGCCTTGACAGACGGACGGACGGACGGACAGACGGACAACAAAGTGATCTTATAAGGGTTTCGTTTTTTTTCTTTTGAGGTACGGAACCCTAAAAACCACGTTAAAAGCACGTTAAGCCGTTGTTGGTCCTGCGCCTGATCTCTCTCCGGTCATGTCGGATTGCCGTCTCACCGAACTTTGAGAGTGATGGAACAGTGAGTGCACCTGTGTATTGCGCTCACACTTGTGCACTTATAATATCTTCTGCGTAGTTGGCTGATCTCTGTTAAGATTGGCCGCCATGGTCGAAATCGGCCAGGAGGACTATATTATTAATATTTTAAGACAACTCTTTTTTTTAACAATGAACTGAGTACTTTTCCATCAATGTAAGTAAGGTCTTACATTTTTTAAGAGACTATTACAAGGGTCTTAACAAATAAGTACCTAGTTATTGGCTTCTAAAATCCCTAAAAAATCCTTTGTTTTTTCTCGAGACAAAATAATTGTTTTCCGACATTTAAAAATGTCGTAATCTTAATGGATTCCTGATAATGCTAATTGCTAAATGAAAATGTAAGACAAGTAGGTATTGGCTCCGATTGTTGTACAGTTTGCAAAAAAACTCTGTGAAAACATTTATATCTTTCTTTAGGTGTCCAAAGGTAAGAAAGGCACCAAATAATCACATGAATGGAACTGCTTTTTAACGCCCGACGAAAAAAGGGGTGTTATAAGTTTTAACCCAATGTCTGACTCTGTCTGTATGTGTGTTTGTGTTTTTCTATGTGTCTGTCTGTGGCAACGTAGCCCCCGAACGGATGTACCGATTTTAAAGCGGTTTTTATTTGAAAGATAAAATTAAATCACTGTGGTTCTTGCTACAGCTAGTCAAAATCCGTCCAGCCACCTCACCAGCTACTTTTTTTGGCATACAGTTATTGATTTTACACTTATTTAGGGTTCCGTACCTCAAAAGAAAAAAAACGGAACCCTTATAAGATCACTTTGTTGTCCGTTCGTCCGTCTGTCAAGACCGTTTTTCTCAGGAACGCGTGGAGGTATCAAACTGAAATTTCTATATGATACTTAGGTCTACTGTCCCTGAAAATCAACCTGCTGTAGAAAAATCAACCTTCTAAGCCAACGCAATCAAAAGACAGCCATTTATGCCGCAAAATTTCGAAACTCGGACGGGAATCTAAACCTACAGGGTACTTCCCGTAAACTGAGAATCTTGAAATTTAGTACGAAGTCACGTCTTATAGTACAGATATAGGAAAAATTACGAAAACCGTAAATTTTCAGTTTCATCATAAAAAAAAATATTTTTGAAAACTATTTTTGACAATTTTGAAAATTTCAAAGTTACTACTCCTTATTTAAAGGTTTGTACGGAACCCTCGATGCGCGAGTCCAGCTCGCACTTGACCGGTTTTTTCTTAATTTTAATTAATGTTTTAAAAATTTAATATTTTTATTTCATTTTCAAAATTTAGGCCTTACTGAAAACAACCGTTCCGCGTACTGTGTACTGTGTAACTGCAAAAACATTGTTTGCCGATGCTACTTTTCTTAACAATAATGACTTTTTTGCGTTCACTACTAATTTAGATTAGCCCTCTCCCCATTTTGTTTTTCGCATTTTTTCCAAATGCCAAATGCCTTAGTCCCTTGGGAGACAAGACCTGCCTCCCGGTTCCGAATTCTACGCAAAATGCCGCGGTAATCATTGGAATTAATTATTATTATTGTAAAAAGTAGGTAAAATAGCAATTTTGAAGCTAAAGAAAATCCAAAACTTTCCTATTTTGGTAGATCAGGTACGTTTTCAAAAACATTTAATTGTTAAATAAATTATAATATACCATTCAAGTGGACCGATGGTTTTAAAGCCTAAACTACTAAACAGATTTAAATGAAATTTGGTAAGGAGATAGTTTGAGACTTAAGAAAGTACATGAGTTACTTTTAAAAAGGCGTAATTGTATTTGTTGGGAAATTGAAAAATGGACGTATTCTAACATATAACATGGCGTATTTATTTCAATACTCAATTTTGTTATTTGTTAATTACGTCTCTGCGTGTTTCAACCGACGCGACGTTTCGACCGCGGAAAAACATCGAATTCCCATGGGAAAAAATACTTTCCGTGGAATCTGATCGCTTTCCTTCCTAAATTATCAAAGACTAGCTGTGCCCGCGACTTCGTCCGCGTGGAATATTTATTTTGGGCATCATTTTATTGTTGCAAATTTATTTTTTTGTTATTATTTTAGACAATTTATTTTTTTAGTTTTTTAAATCACATAATTAGCTTAAAGTACTTCTGCGTTAATTATTTTTCTTTCGACTGCCTCGTGGTGTAGTGGCAATGTTTCTGCCTTACATCCGAGAGGTCCTGGGTTCGAATCCCGGGTCAAGCTAAAATTGTTCCTGAGATTTTCTGTCATGAATTTCTCAAAAACAGCTCGGAGTCGGGAAGTTGGCGGTGTTACACCCCCGTGCCTCGGAAAGCACGTTAAGCCGTTGCTCCTGCGCCTGATCTCTCTCTGGTCATTGCCGTCTCACCGAACTTTGTGAGTGATGGAACAGTGAGTGCACCTGTGTATTGTGCTTACACTTGTGCACTATAATATCTCCTGCGTAGTTGGCTGATCTCTGTTGAGATTGGCCGCCGTGGTCGAAATCGGCCAGGAGGACTATTATTACTATTAATTATTTTTCTAGTTTTATTTTCTTGTGTCAGAAGAACATATGAGTTTTGTCCGCAACGCGTTTGTTGCGATCTTGACGACGCGACATATGTGTGAAAAGCAGTCTTGACGTTAATTAATTCCTATGTGTTAAAATGTTTGCCCCTGTGATTCATTAATTGTAACGGTGAAAGATAGCATAAAAGGAAATATAATTCTTTTAAAATTAAAAGGTAAATAATTTGGAATCATTGAGGTGCGAGGTATAAGCACTGTTTGACCAACTGCTAAACCAGTCTAAACTATTGCAACCATCACGTTACATATTGCGAAGAAGTTAGATTTGAAGTCGGGTCCCGGTGGTTTAAGATTTCTAAGTAAAATTATTGGGGCACCTATTTTTAACTTGAGGGAATATGGGGGAAGGCCACTTGTGTCCAAATAATTATTTCATTAATTTCGTCTACGCTACAGTTTCTCACTCCCAATATTGCCCATTGATGATCTTTTTTTTCTATTTCGCTTATTTCAGGCTGAACTTTCGATATAAAGTCCTCAATGTTACTCACTCTTAATCCTTAATCTCGTTCAATTGCAATTTTATTTTCAAAGTGAGGTACTTTCGGGTCTCCTATTAAAAGTAACTTTGAAGGAAAAGTTACACTACCTCCCTACCACTGCCTCGTTGGTGTAGTGGCAAAGTTTCTGCCTAACATCCAAGAGGTCCTGGGTTCGAATCCCAGGTCGAGCCAAAATTGTTTCTGAGATTTTCTGTCATGAATCTCTCAAAAACAGCTCGGAGTTGAGAAGTTGGTGGTGTTACACCCCCGTGCCTCGGTTCGCATGTTAAGCCGTTGGTCATGCGCCTGATCTCTCTCCGGTCATGTCGGATTGCCGTCTCACCGAACTTTGAGAGTGATGGAACAGTGCAGTTTGAGACTGCACTTGTGTATTGTGCTCACACTTGTGCACTATAATATCTCCTGCGTACTTGGCTGATCTCTGTTGAGATTGGCCGCCGTGGTCGAAATCGGCCAGGAGGACTATTTCTACCTCCCCCCAAATGTGCTGTCATATTTGTAGTTAATTTTAAGATGTTCACAAACTTCCATATTGGGGTTTTTTTTTAGGCAAGACTTTAGAATGTCTGCCCTTGTTCCCCTTACTATTACTGGTACAGTTTGTCGAAAGTCCCCCGCAAACATAACAGTAATTTTATGATGATGATATTATCACAGCTTCTTATATCTCTAAGAATCCTATTTAAACCCTCTACATGAGCTCTATGGATCATGGAACATTCGTCCCAGATTATTATACGTGGTCACCTGGTCATTCATCGTATCAGCCTGTTACAGTCCACTGCTGGATATAGGCCTTCCCCAAGGACCGCCACAGCGCACGATCTCTCGCTCTTTGCATCCAGTCACTACCAGCTGCCTTCTTCAGGTCGTTTGTCCATCTAGCCGGGGGGCGTCCCACACTACGTTTACCTAAGAGTGGTCTCCATTCAAGAACCTTCCTGCTCCACCTCTCGTCGGTTCTGCGACAGACATGGCCAGCCCACTGCCACTTTAGCTTGCTACATTTTTGGACAACATCAGTTACCTTAGTCTTATGTCGTATGACCACGTTCCGGATCTTATCCCTTAATGAGATCCCCAACATAGACCTTTCCATTGCACGCTGAGTGACGTGTAGTCGGTGAGCCAGCTTGACTGTCATGTTCCACGTTTCGGCTCCGTAGGTTAAGAGTGGTAGGACGCATTGGTTAAACAACCGGCTTTTTAAGCACGGCGGCAGGGTCGACGTGAAGATATGACGCAACTGGTCATTAATAAAATCTAATTTTGGTTCATCATGGTAACTCGTAGAGCTACACCCCCCTCTCCGCGTCGCTCGCAAGTAACGCCTCTCTTCCTTACAGCGTTATGTTCTGCACATCATGCAGCGCGGGTGAATTTTATAATGGTGTTATTTTATCATTGTAATATCTTCTAAGATATTAATTGAAATTAAATGATGTCAAAGACAATTTTGTTCAAAATTAAATACTCTTAATCAACAAAACATTTATTTGGATAAATATTAATATTATTACCTTGATACAACTCTTAACAAATAATGCATTAATTTCGGCCAAATTTGATTACCACAAAAACGGTTCTAGTGACTTGATCTTAAGAGATAGACATATACTGTCGCAGACATTTTTTTAGATCATTTTAAGAGGAATAATTCGTTCATACAAATATTTTTGGTATCTTGAACCGTTTTCGCAGCGTACGCAACGGAAGCCCTCAAGGATGAATAATTTTCCCCGTTTTTGTCACATTTCCCATGATTTCTTCGCTCCTAATAGTTGCAACGTGATGTTATATAGCCTATAGCCTTCCTCGATAAATGGTCTATTCAACACAAAAAGAATTTTTCAGTTCGAACCAGCAGTTCCTGAGATTAGCGCGTTCAAACAAACAAACAAACAAACAAACAAACAAACTCTTCAGCTTTATAATATTATATAGTGTAGATATTACGGGATATTATTATCAAATTGGTATGACGGGAAAACAACGCATTTCAAAAAACTGCCTAATGCGCAAAAAAGTTACGGGTAAAAGCTAGTTGTAAATATATTATAATACAATTAGTTGCAGTAACAATAGCTTTGTCTTCTTATGAATAGGGAATCTTTAATTAGAATAAAACTTTATTTATTTGACACGTTCTTCTCATTACATCAGTCTATACAGGCTGTCTGTCTGTCAGGTGGGCGTCCCAGTGCTGGGCACAGGCCTTACCTCAACTGTGTGGCGGTACGAGTGCGGATTGATGCAGGGTTGTACCTATTGTCTTGCTTTGCCTAATGAATGTGTTTTAAGAATTAATTGATTAATTATTTTTTTATTGATCTTAGAAACATCCTTCAATTGAACACCCAAATTTAGTTTAGTACTGATTTCACCATGTTAATGTAACCAAAGTTATGTTAATATGAACATTTACACTGACACTGTCTGAAACCAGGGGAATTAGAATATACCGATCGAACCTATTTCGACCACTTTGGTGTAATGGTCAAGAAGTTGACTATTATTCGATCCCCGCACTGTACCCATGTGTGTGCATAATCATGTCTGTTTGTACTGGTCTGGGTGTTATATGTATTTTTTTAAGTTTATTTGTAATACCACTGTTGATACTGATATTTGTAACACAAGTGCTTAAGCTACTCACCACGGAGTCAGATGATGTTGTATTTTTATTATTATTCGTAATTATAAACGCGAATGATGCCTGTATAAATGCTTGTCACTCTTTCAAGCCAAAACAGCAAAACGATTTGGCTGAAATTTGAAACTTAGTTACATTATAATGTGGAATAACACATAATATGGTGGTTTTTATTCTTTAAACGTCACGGATTCCGTGGCATACGTAAAAAACGGGTTCTAAGCGAGTGAAAGCGCAGATCACGAGCTAGTAAATCCATGACAGACCTGAATCTCGTTGAAAACTACCAACCTCGTACAAAAAAACCCCACAAAAATACTTCTTCCTCCCAAATTTCCTCGGGCATTCTCTCGCGAACAAGTTAATGATGACGCTGCAAACAATTCGGCCATGAAAAATGAATCGTTCGGAGGAGGAAGCCCTCAGAATGAGAGAGAGAAACGAGACAAAGAGGCAATTGAAGGAGAGTATAATGAACAACAAACAATTAACACACGGACGTTGATTGTAGGCCGAGAGCTGGAGAGATGTTTGGGGGTGGGAAGGTTTTTTGGCGAATGAAAGTTTTTTGGCGGATAAATCTTGATGGACTATCAAGATTTATCCGCGGCGGTAATATTAAGATCTTTGCCCAAAAAACTTTGAGACAAAAGGTATGAATGGTAGAGAATGCCTTATGGTGGAAGTACACCTTTAGTATAAAGTTTAATAGGCAATAAAGCTTAAATAAATAAATAGGTTTAATAGAGAGCTACTTCAAGTTTACGTATCTAAATGTCCTTGAGAAAAGCGTTAATTTCTTGGAAGATTTATTGTAATAATAAAGGTACGAAAAAAATTTGGAATTTTCTTATTTTTAAGATCTTTCACATAAATTTTCAAACTGAGATGTTCGTAAAAACATGTCTTTTAGCAGATTGGTAATGAAAATTCTTCACAAATTCTACAATCTTTATTAGCTAATTACAATTTGACAGTCTTAATCCAAAAAAATATAAGTCCGTCTTAAAGCTTGCCACCATCTTGCCTAACGCCGTGGCTTCTGCGAGAAAAAAAACCTGTGTTTTGTTTCGACTTTTCTTTTCCCCTACATAAAAGGGTTGCAAAATCGGCCCCAAGAAGAAAAAATACCATTCGGACGAAAGAATGCCAGCCATTCAATGTATTGTAACAGTTATGTTTTTCTTTTATTGTTACAAAATAAAAAGGGTATTTTGTTGATCGGAGTGAAAGTATTTCTTTCTAATTGGTCTTTTGTTCAGGTAGAAATTTTCCACGTTTCCCTAATTCAGATGTTGTGAGTTGGGTGTTCTTTGTTGGATTGGAGGACTTTGCTTTAAGCAGCCATCACAACGGTGTATTGAAATTCATGTAACTTGTATAGTTGATGAAATCGGGCGATGCGGAAATCCATGACAAAAGCTGAAAAAGAAGAATTATTTTGCTTTAAATTTCCACTAAACGACCCAGCGCAGGAACCCAAATACATCAAACAAAAATTAAAGTGGGCCGATTGCTTTTTAGCCTTCACTACGGAACAAATTTAAATGAAATTTAGTAAGACGATAGATTGAGACTTAATAAAGGACATGAGTTACTTTTGACCGCGGGAAAACAACGCATTGCCATGGAAAAATTACTTTCCGGGGAATCTGATCGCTTTCACTTCTAAATTACCAAAGATTTGAATAATATTTGGAAAAAAAATGGTAGTACGGGAAAAATAACGAAGTTTTTTTGTAGGTAGGTAGTAGCTAGTTTTACCTATTGCGGATAAAGTCGCGGGTAAAAGCTAGTTAACAATAACGACACCAAATAAAGCATCGGTATCATCTAAGGCATGAAAACAAACTTGTTTACAATAATACACCACGATTGGTTTTTACCAGAAACAGTGTAATGCAATGTGTGTTAAAATTTTTAATGCAATTCCAGATGAAATTAAATCACTTCCAAATAATTTATTTAAGCACAGACTCAGGAAATGGCTTCAAGAAAAGAATTTCTATAAAATCAGTGACATTTTTGCGTAATTAGTTTTGTTTGTTTAGTATATTGTAAGGGTCCTAAAGGACGTAATAAAAAGCGGACTGTATATTTAAGGGCTGGTTTATTGCCGTTTACAAAAAGTCCCAGACAAACACTAAGTGCAAAGGAAATCGAACGCGGGTCGCGGCTGGAGCTTTGGTGATGTTCGTCGTATTCCGTGTGTCGAGCGCGTGTTCCGTGTGTGACTAATTTAATTTATTCTGGACATTGTTTAATTTGAATTATTTTATCAGATTTTGACAATTATATATATTTTTTTAATCATTATTGCTAATAATGTAAATATGACTTTAAATGGACCTATAATTATTATATTTTTAATGTTACTATTACGAACAATTTGCATGCCATAATTTTTAAATTTAAAATGTGAGGACTTATTATTGTATATGTACCTACCATCTACTGCAACCATGTTTTGAGCAAATAAATATTTCTATTTCTATTTCAATTAAATTTCTATTTAAATTACGAACGACACATCTCAGTCTGTAACAACTACGATTTTCATCGGATGCAAAAGTAAACTAAGTACAATGACTGCTTGTTCCATTTGAATACTTTCTCGTGGATTTATCACACATACGACGAACGTGTCTATTCTGAATTAGAACACTGCACGGCTTCCACATTATGCCACAAGAAGATTCTGAAATTCTTCGCTCACTTTATGCGGTCTCCTAAGCATTGTCTGGAGAAAGCCAAAATACTGGGGCAAATGGAGGGAAAACGCGCTAGGGGACGAGTGCCAACAAAATGGTCTGACGCCATAAGATTAACAGTGTATGTCTGCCTTGTTGGTGTAGTGGCAAAGTTTCTGCCTTACATCCGAGAGGTCCTGGGTTCGAATCCCAGGTCGAGCCAAAATTGAGATTTTTTGTCAAGAATTTCTCAAAAACAGCTCGGATTCGGGAAGTTGGCGGTGCTACACTCCCATGCCTCGGAAAGCACGTTAAGCCGTTGGTCCTACGCCTGATCTCTCTCTGGTTATGTCGGATTGCCGTCTCACCGAACTTTGAGAGTGATGGAACAGTGAGTGCACCTGTGTACTGCGCTCACACTTGTGGACTATAATATCTCCTGTGTAGTTGGCTGATCTCTGTTGGGATTGACCGCTGTGGTCGAAATCGGCCAGGAGGACTATTACTTGATGGCAGTCTGCACCGAGCAGTCCATGCCTCATACGACCGGAATAGATGGAAGAACTTAAAGTGTGGTGGCGATCCTCAGCATTAAGGCATCGATGATGAAGAAGAAATCACACATAGCGTGCGTGCATTACTAGCGTGTTTGACATTTCGCAACACTTGTATGACAAAGCTTTTAAAATTGTAAACATCAGGCAATTTCAAAAACAAAGTTATTAGTCAAAGAATGGCCATGCTTTTCTTACTAGATACGTCTTGTAAAATTGAAAACGAGTTCTTCCAGAGAAAAGAGTTAGTTATCTCGTAAATTAACAATTTCTGTTTTTTTTTTTAATTTGCATTAACCAGAAACTGGAAACAAAAGATACGAGAGCGGAGAAAAAAAATATCGAATTTTCGTGTCAACTTATAATATAGCCTTGTAATCCGTAAACATTGACCATCTCACTCGTGACCGACGGTTTTGGGTAGAAACTAATTTTGACAACCCTAACACATTTCACACTCCAACCGAACGTCAACCTTAACGTAATGGCATACGGCTTACTTTTGCTTCAAGTGAGTTTCAGGGCTGACCAAAATAAGTTTGTTTATGGCCAAAGATAAGATCAGTCACGTCAAAGAACTCAACGATGGTAGTTAAGGCTGTATAGGAGATTTTTGGAAACACAGTCTTGCCGTAATTGGCCTAAAAGTTTATCTTTTCAGAGAAACTATGGTCATTTATGGTCGGTAGCTGGCTCGTGACGAACGAAATGATTTGTTAAATGTTTCTCTCGGTTATTAGTTTGGTTTGAATGAGTCATTTTGATGATTTATGCTATGCCGTTGTTGTTTTTAGTTTATGGGCTTGCGTTTTGGAATTGTTGAATACCTAGTTAAATAAGTGATTGTCTTTTTTATTTATACGAGTAGAAGGAATTAAATTTATGTTAAATATCTCTTTTGGCATTAAATCCGATCATTGCATCACTATTTTTGATAATAAAGTTTAAATCACACTATCACATTAATATTATAAATGTGAACGTTTTTTGTTTGGATGATAGGATATTTGGATGTTTGTCCGTCAATCACGCTGAAACAACTGTACGGATTTTGATGAAATTTGGTATACAGACAGGGTATGAGCTGACTTAAGTGATAGGATATATAGAAGTCGCGGGCGGACCGCTAGTAAATAAATAAATGTTCGTGCTTGTTTCGTAAATTGTTTATTAAAAAACCAAGAAATAGTGAAATACTAATAAATGCCATACCATACTGCACTATAAACAAAAGTTATTTAACCAACTGTCATAACTTCTCATAACCTTTGACTCGCAACAAACATCTTAATACAACCTGTCACTAACATAATATTTAAAAAAAAGCCTTTGTACCTCTCATACATCACTGGGAATCGAACCTGCTCATAAACTGCTCGTGTAACCCAATAGCCGGGAGCACCAGCAAAGTAAGACATAAATATTGGAGTTATGGGTTTTGAGAAGAGACGCGACGGCTGACTCACAGAAGTCGAAAGTTATACTTGACAGCTTTTACATTTTTATTGTAATATAATACAATGATAGGAACACATTATATTATGATTTTAAAATTTCGCGTTGCATTGTAACACTAACTACTTATTAAAGTTTAGTCATTTAAACCTAAGTTATTTCGTAAAAAATGTGTTTTGTATTATCCACATATACTTTGCACAAGTTCCCCCTTCCTGTTAATTAAATGTTCCTTTAACCAAAGGTTGTCTGATGCAGATCGCTACAAGCAATAAGACCGCCTAAATTGTACATCTTTCTTTGTTAAACTTGTCTGTAATTTTTGTTTTGTGTTGTACAAAAAATAAAGTGTTAATCTATCAACTTGTTTTCGGGTCTAAACGCAGCCGAAACGTCAAGCAGTAAGTACTCATTTCGCATATTAAATATATCGCGTAAATGTAACTAAATGTTGATAAATATTGAAACGTAACTGTAATATCAAAATTTTAATAACTGCATTAACTATGGTATAAAATTTTGCATGTTGACAAGATGCAAAATATGCAATGGATGCGCTGCGATGCGATGATATAATGGAATGCGCTGGCTTATTCATATAAATTGTAACACAATTAATGTACCAAGTTCTAGCAAAAATAAAGATTTGATTGGATTTAAAAACAAGTAATTAGAGCGACACATTAGCTAGCATTAGTTTTAGACTAAGGTGCTTGTGGCGCAGTCGTTGCAGCGCTTTGGTAGTGATACCTAAAGTTAAGCAACCTACGGCGCGGTCATGTTTGGGATGGGTGACCATTCTGACCACTTAAGTGACGTCTATTTACAAGCATCTCCGTGCTTCGGAAGGCACGTTAAGCTGTTGGTCCCGGTTAATATCGATAGATATTAGTCGTTAAGCCTCGCCAGAGGCCCTCGGGCGGCTTAATAACATCTGACAGTAAGGTTGGTCACTTACCTTACACACACCCCTCCACCAATCCGCACTGAGCGCGCGTGGTGGAGTATGGCTCGGACCACCTCACAGTTGAGGTGAGGCCTGTGTCTAGCAGTGGGACGTATATAGGCTGATGAGAGTTTTAGACTATTAAAAAGCTTTGATTATAGTCATCAATCGATAGACAGTTTGGTATCTACTGAAACAAAAGAGTAAAATATATATAAATATATTATGTATATAAATATATTTAGAGGTAATACGACGACAGCTTTGGTCTAGTGGTCTAAAGTACGAACTACAAAACCGGCTTTTGTGGGTTCGAATCCTGCTAGGGTAAATTGTGTGTGTGATGAGCAAGAGTATTTGTACTTGAGTCATGGGTGTTTTTACACAAATTTAAGTATTTCTATCGGTTATTCTTGTCACCTTAGCACAAGCCAAATAAAAATTCTATTAGCAAAGATTGATCATGTAAGGTTAGTTCGTGAAAATTTTAAAACTTATCTTTCCTTATGATAGACTAGCTGTGCCCGCGACTTCGTCCGCGTGGAGTTGTAATTTTGGGCATAGACATGTACTGTCGCAGACAGTTTTTTAGATCATTTCAGATGAATAATTCTTTCATATTTATATTTTTGGTATCTTGAACCGTTTTCGCAGCGTACGCAACTCAAGGATGGTTTAGTAGATTCTGAGATTCTATTTCCTGCCTGCCCCCTAAGTTCATCGGCGTGATTATTTATATCCCAGTTTACTCTCCAGGTGATACTGAGTCAAATAAAAAAAGTCCCGTCAAAATCGGTCCAGTAGATTCTGAGATTAGCCCGGACAAACAGACAGACAGACAAAAATTTTAAAAATTGTTGTTTTGGCTTCTATTACGGTAATTAAGACCCCCTGTAACAATTTTTCATAAAAATCTTCAATGTACAGAAATCGATCTTTTACAGTCTTATTATATGTATATAGATAACTTTTTGAATTCGAATCGTATGGTGTTACAATGAAAATTATTTCCAATAAAAAAAATTGGGTTGGGGTTGTCTGAGTTCCAAATTTTTTTTGGTATTAGTTTGACTTCTTTTGATTACATAATGATACTCAAATTGAAGATGTTCTTACAGAAATATACAGTGACTATTTTCTATATACAAAAGCCGCCACTTCTCTTCGGCCCAGATCACCGAACATGGTCATCAAACACGTCGCGTACCCGTATCATATTACTTACCGACAAATAAAGTTAATCGCAAGATTCCCACAAATCTGCTTCGTTCATATGCGCAGACGCAGCTACGGCGATGCGTATCAGAGATGAAAAGTAACCGTCAAGTGTGGATCTGAATCCAAAATAGGGGATTATTGCTGGTCTGTAGTGATGGGTGATGGTGGAATATCGATAGGGAGTTATCAGGAGGGTCAATAGTTAGATCTGCTGAAGATTTATGGCAGCTTTATAACGAGACCGTTAAAAGTTCTCCTGTAGTAGTATTATAGTGCACAAGTGCAATACCCAGGTGCGCTCACTGTTCCATCACTCAAAGTTCGGTGAGACGGCAATCCGACATGACCGGAGAGAGATCAGACGCAGGAACAACAGCTTAACGTGCTTTCCGAGCCACGGGGGTGTAACACCGCCAACTTCCCGACTCCGAGCTGTCTTTGAGAAATTCTTGACAAAAAATCTTATAAACAATTTTGGCTCGACCTGGGATTCGAACCCAGGACCTCTCGGATGTAAGGCAGAAACTTTGCCACTACACCAACGATACTAGTATAATGACCAAAAGCATTTCTTATGGATTTCCAAGTTAAGCAGTAATTAGCGTTCTATATCCAGTTCTGCCCTGCGATTATAAGGTCGTAAGTTCATCGACGCCATACCCCGCGCTTTCAGTCAAATGGTCTCCAATCCAGAACTTTTCTGCCCAACGGTCTTCCACCAGGTCTTTATGCCCTGCCTACTGCCACTTAAGCTTCATGATGCACTGGGATATGCACGTTAATAATAGTCCTCCTGGCCGATTTCAACCACGGCGACCAATTTCAACAGAGATAAGCCAACTACGCAGGAGATATTATAGTGCACAAGTATAAGCAATTAGCAGGTTCCTTTCATATTAACAATGTTTATATAGTAACTTGCTGTACTATAATATATTTCGTATTAATTTATAATTAAAATGAATCGCTGAAAAATATTTAAGTTCGCGCATAATTTGAGACCAATTGCATCAAATTGAATGATTCTATTTTGACGTGTTCCTTATTATATTAGGTTCAATAACTCTTTAGTGCACACTAAAAATAATAAAAACAGAGAAGTTTCACATAGAAAGAGGTAGAAAATGTAGGTGGTCTTACCTTATTGTCAGGACAAGGTTTTCGGACAACGGACAGGACATCGACTGCGAGGTACACTATGTAGTTTAAGATAAAATAATGAATATAAGATAATAATGATAAAAGATGATAATAATAAAAGATAATAATGATAAAAGATGATAATGATAAAAGATGACAATGTGGCAGTTCTGAGCAGCAGTTTGCAACATCAATAAAAGCAAGAGCTATCGATATGTAACCATCCATCCTTTCCCAGCTCTACTGCTGTGCCATTCTAGACGATTCCGAATGACCAAATATGGACACAAGATGAAAAGTATGGTCGTTAAAGATTGAGTAACAACTGAGGGAATCATATTTCGTGGTGTGAATGTGCTGTGAATTTTATGCACTTTCTTTTGTTGGTACTCGGTGATCTGTATCCCTGAATAATTGAACTTTCAGAGATGCGATTCTAACCTAACCTTTTTTTATAACGTCAGGGAAATGCTGTTACGCATATACCCACCAGCAGGGGCAGATGGGGTTATGTGGGACTCCAGGCCTAAGAGAGAGAATCCGCCTACCCACTAAAAACCTGACGGTGCCCTCCGGTGCCATATGAGTTCGGGACGTGACGTTCTAACTTAACCTAAAAAGTTGTCAAATTCCGTTGACAAGCGCAAGCAAAAATAAAACAGGTCTGATTTTATATAGTTGATGGAATCAGGCGTTACTTTGCGGAAATCCATGACAAAAGCTGAAAAAGATGATTATTTTGCTTTAAATTTCCACGAAAACGGCGCCAACGCAGGAACCAAAATACATCCAACTGTAATCACCTGAAAAGGTAGAACGGGAAGTCGCAGGACTTACAATATCTACAACTCACAACACTGACACCAACAAACACTTGAGTGTTTGTTGGTGTCAGTGTTGTGATTCCAGTGCATCTTCTGTGTCACGTTGCTGAAGTCCTGCGACTTCCCGTTCTACCTTTTCATGTGATTACAGTTGGATGTATTTTGGTTCCTGCGTTGGCGCCGTTTTCGTGGAAATTTAAAGCAAAATAATCATCTTTTTCAGCTTTAGGTCTGATTTTACTATAGCTATCAGACTGTTAAATATAAGCAAACTAAATTAAGGTTACATTCGTTTGACTTGAGATCAGAATGTCAGCGCTATCTGATCATATCGCCAAAAAAATAGCACTTAGATGCTAAACTATCTACCTTTATATGACGTTTATTTACTTTTGTGTTTTTAACCACAATTTACCTTTCTCATTTAAATTTTCCCTGCATTGCCTTCTTTCTGGATGACCTTGAGGTTGTCTGGCAAACAATGGTTTTAGTATAAATCCATCCTTTGTACATTTCTTGAGAAATTAATTTTTAAATAAATAAATTGACAATGTAACACTGGTATAATTCATAGATCAATAATAATTTTAATTTGTTATCAATGCAATCGATCATAGACACCCAAAGTCACGAATAAACTTCTTAGAAAACGATTTTGAATTTATCAAGCAACAATCAACCACTACAAATTGATTTGTCATCATAACATTCAAGCTCAGCCTTTTCTTTTCTCAATTTCAACCCTATCTTCAAAAAGGTAAAATTAATTTTTCAACGTACTTGAGAAGGTGCAACTTATTTCTCAATTCCGACTTTATTTTTTAGCGAGTAAGGTTGAATTTCCCTTGTTTTTGTGAGGCTGCGCAAGAGTTGATATTAGCATGCATGCGGCAGCAGCAACCCGACCCGAGGCTAGTGGTTTATGATTTTAGATTTTTCTGTTAAGTGTCAAAATCGCCGCTGCGTACTGAGGTGTAGAGCTTAGAATGTGTAGAGTGGGTTGTAAGTAGTATTGAAATTTTTTTGATTAAATTGTTCAATAAAGAAACGAGGTAGAAATCTTCAAAGCTAGAGTGAACAGGCATCTTTTAGGTGAGCTCGCTCCATCGTAGACTCAGTCTTTGCCTCGTTCGGGCTTAGTCTTGGGTCAAGAGCAAACCTATCCCAAAAGTAAAAGTAAGCTGAAACAACTGTTTTAATCACAATTTATTTTTTAGTTGATAAAGAATCGTAAAGAGCGAGAGTTCCTGCGAAGAAGATTACTAGATGGTTCTCTAAACAATATTAAAATAAATAACGTATTTTTAGTATTAAAACATATGGCTTAAAAGTTTATGTTAGAGCTACCGATATTCGTACGTACACTTTACTTGCAACTAACTGTATGTCAAGCAATACGTGGTGGATCCACACAGCGAGCGATCCATGGCCATGACCATGGTTAAGAAGCCGGAACAGCCGCCGGGTTGGTGTGTGGATCCACATTTACGACCTATTGTGTATTAATTATATCCAACGTAAGTAACTGTGTACTTTCTTACTCTTTCACATAAAAACTACTAAATGGATTTAAATGAAATTTTACCAGAATATAGCTTATACATCAGTTAAACACATATAGTACAATTTATAAAGAACTGTAAAGAAAAAAGGTTTCCACGGCTACTAGTTTGTAAATATGTATACACAGATCCTGAAATCATGATATTTCATGATATGTATTGCCCACTCTTTCCCTTCTAAAGCCCAGCCACGCACGGCCGCAATATAGTAGTACCGTCGGCTGCGCTCATTGTTTTTACATTATTTATAATGTTTTGCCTTTCTTTACAAATTAAGACGGCGCACACGCAGCGCCTCGCTGCGAAACAGCTTTATGGTGTACCCCCTTATCTCTCTTCGACTGTTTACTGCGGGTACTATTTCTGATTTTGATATTTTAATTGTGGTTTGAGATTGCGAGGCGGGAAGTTCAAAGAAACCATACATTTTTTTTTTGTGGAAGAGGTCGTATAGTTGCGAAAAGCTATAACTGTTATGCGGACTATCTATCTTTAATCTGAGACGAGTAGTCATAAACGCCATGTCATGAATGACGCATACATCTATAAATAAAATAAAATAAATAAATAAATATTTCACAACAATCACACCAATTCTCTAGTCCCAAATTAAGCTACGAGGCTTGTGTTATGGGTACTAGACAACATTAACTATCTATCATTCGTTAATGAGTTTTTATGTTTCTAATTACGTTCAAAAATCGATAAAAAGAAGTCGATCGACAGATTGAAATATTTTAGCTATGTATGAAGCAAATTTTTCATGATTTTTATAACAAACTAGTGGACCATGATCAGTGGCATACGATGTCCTGCCCTCTGTTTTACAATGTTATATATTTTCTCATCGTTTAAACCTTCCCTGGACTTTCAAAACTATTTCAAGGCTAAAATTATAAAAATCGGTTCAGTTGTTCTCGAGTTTCAGCAATACTAACGAACAGCAATTCATTTTTATATACATATATATAAGATAAATGAAGTTTTAGCCCTTAAAGGTACTAATACATCCCGCTGGTGGGCACAGGCCTCAGTATGATGCAAATGCATATATTGTTTTAATTTAAAGGTATCACACTATTATTTATTTAAGTTCTGCACAAAGATGTGTACAATGGTGGACTTAATGCTGAAGGCATTCTCTACCAGTCAACCAGGCCAAGCAGAGAAAATTCAGGCTATGCACATAAAGTTAAAGGGTAAAACAAACAATTTAACTGAAGTTATTTACGTACAAAATAAATGCATAAACATACAAACTAATTACTTACATAAAATAAAATAAAATTGGTTGCCTGTAAAGTCGGTATACGCGCGAAAGTTTTACGTGACAATACTCAATATTTAGTAAAATAATTTTAATGTGAATATTCATTCGTATAACATGAACCGGTGTGTATGCCTATCTCTCTCTCTCTCTCTCTCTCTCTCTCTCTCGCTCTGTCTCTCTCGCGCGAAACGTGAGCGGAGCAGCGTAACGCAGTTTCTTGAGGTGTCACCCGGCAAACCAATTTATAAGACGTTGTCACGTCAAAATACATAAAAATCATAGACATACATTTTTACGTATATACATCACAAGGATTATTAAAAAATGTAAAAGATTCTTTGTTTGGATGTTTGTCCGTCTGTTAAAACATGACCGCGCCTCAGGTTGCTTAACTTTTGGTATAACTACCAAAGCGTCGCCACCACTGCGCCATAAGCACCTTCTGTAGCTATGCACCGCTGACCATTTAATTGGGCTCTTAAGACTCAATTCAGTGCTATAATTAGAGATCCTTAAGAAATAGCCATTTTGGAGATGAGCCAAAACCCGTACTAAGGTAATTTAGGAATATTATGACTTTTCAGAAGATACTTGTATCATGGTAGTGTTGTGAAAACGCTCTGGTACTAATCACTTTAAATTAAGATTCAAAGAGTGCTCAAAATTGGATGGGTGACCATAACCCATTGTCCGCCTGTATTTCAGAAGATATGTAGCACATATGATGACGTAAATGATTTCAGCTCAGCGTGCAATGGTCTTTTATGCTTTTCAGTGTGATTCTAAGTCAACCAACATCAGACAGTAAAGTCCACCAAGCAGAGACTTCTGACACCTTAGAATTAAGGTACCTACTTAAATAATAATAATAATAATAGTCCTCCTGGCCGATTTCGACCACGGCGGCCAATCTCAATAGAGATCAGTCAACTACGAAGGAGATATTTGCACAAGTGTGGGCGCAATACACAGGTGCACTCCCTGTTCCATCACTCTCAAAGTTCGGTGAGACGACAATCAGACCAACGGCTTAACGTGCGCACCGAGGCACGGGGGTGTAACACCGCCAACTTCCCGACTCCGATCTGTTTTTGAGAAACTCTTGACAGAAAATCTTAGAAACAATTTTGGCTCGACCTGGGATTCGAACCCAGGATCTCTCGGAAGTAAGGCAGAAAATTTGCCACTACACCAACGAGGCAGGCAACCTACTTCAATTCTGTGTCCATCAGTTTGCTGTTGCTTATACTCGTAAAACTAAAGACCATGTTTACAAAAATGCTACAAAAACACCATTTTAGTTTTGTTTGTAAAGAGTAAAGTACAGTGGAATCCGTTTATAATAACATCGAAGGGAATCGACAAACACGTCATAATAAGCGGACGTCATACAAAGCGTTTTTAAAAAAAAAACAATTTTTGCGTAAATACATATGTTTGTATGTATGTATTTTAATAGAAAAGTATAGTATGTAATGTATTGTCGAATGACCAACGCCAAATTCCTTTGCGAAAGATGAGTTCGGTTCTCTATTTTCTAATCTACATATTATTGCACCTTTCTCCTCGTAAATACTTTACGACGTTGAAATGACATTCTTTTCACAGTATAGACACAAACGACAAACGAAAAATAATGCGTGACCTTCAAGCGTCAATTACTCACTGAGATTCAAAACAAAAACGAGCCATGTGCCGAACGTCGTCGGGAATCAACGAACATTACCGAAGGGGTGTAAACATGATACTTTGCATGTAAAGTATCATATCGGTCATTATAACCGGACATAATTTATTAAAAATGGGTCATAATAAGCGACATGTCACTATAAGAGAAGTCATTATATCCGACTTTTTTGTAAAGAATTTTATATGAAAACAAAACTTCGTAGTATAATTACGTCATAATAGGCGGTTGGTCAATGTAAGCGGAGCCATAATAAACGGATTCTACTGTAATCCCTCCTGTCAGTAAAGTGTTACTTGACTCTGGGTAGATTCAAGGGCATGGAAAAAGCAAGAAGATAGATGGAATAATCTTCTCAACCCCCGACGAAAAGGAAGAGTGTCATAAGTTTGACCTGTATGTCTGTTTGTGTGTGTTCATTGTGTTTTTGTGAGCTTGTCCGTTGCATTGTAACTCCCGAACATATGACCCGATTTCAAAGCGGTGTTTTTATTTGAAAGATAATTTAATTAACAGTGATTCTTAGCTATAGATGGTCGAAATCCGTTCAGCCTAAAGCTCACAAGCTATTTTCCTGGCTCATGTCAGGGTTATTCTTTAATTTTATCGAAAGTTTAACACGGAATCAGTACAAGGTGTTATAAAATATTTATGAGAAACGTTTCGTTTATAGGCTGTTTTTGATCTCGATAGTAACTCACTCCTAAACTCGCACCAACATAAGGTTCTGTCAATCATCAAGGGTTGTCATATCACCAGTTTATAGCAATTCCTTCACTTTGATGTCGCCGCCACCCAGGGCGATTCTCAGCACTTGTTAATTTATTGAATAACAGGCTCAAAGTGATTGTTTAGATTATAATTGTGGCGCTAATGAGCCAAAAGGGGGTTTTGCATGATGGTTAATTAACTTGCAGTAATATATGATTTTAAACTTTAGCGTTGCATTTTAACACTAACTGTCGGTTATCGGGTCTAAACGCGAACTATTTAATGAGTATTTAGGTACTCACTGCTCGACGTTT
Organism: Pyrausta despicata; assembly: GCA_963921415.1. Lineage (NCBI taxonomy): Eukaryota > Metazoa > Arthropoda > Insecta > Lepidoptera > Crambidae > Pyrausta > Pyrausta despicata. Next base: position 1,948,018 of record OY992865.1, read on the forward strand.
CGGCTGGATTGCACACAGCCGTGGTCACGAGCTGACTGGTGGCGCGCGGCGTCGTCTGCTCGGGGCGGCCGCAGTTTCCAGATCCACCCTCACACTTTCATTATTAAAAATGTTAGTACAGTCACCGCGACAAACAGCACTGACGGTATCAATTTGTGTCTTTTTAGGTAAAAATCGCGGTTTGCACTTATTTATCACTGGATTCCACGCTGATGACAATTTAAATCCGTCGTCCCGATTGAAATTTTTGTATTTCTTGATTTCAATCGCTTCACGTACTATCCTAGGATAGTAATAACGATCGGTGGAGAGGATTTTTGGGTCGTGCAGTTCCATCCAATGATTAGCACCTTCCTCCAGTAAATGTTCAGCAACCGCGGATTTATTCACCTGCCGATTTTTTACAGCTGCGATATGTTCTTTCACTCTTTCAGCTATTGTTCGCTTAGTTTGTCCGATGTAAGAACTACCACAACTGCAATCAATCTTGTAGACACCAGGAGTTTGAAAGGGCACGACGTCCTTTGGCGACCGCAGAAATCTTGACACTTTGGATAACGGAGTATATACAGTTTTAATGGAGTAGTTTCTGAGGACTGTTCCAATTTTATCCGTTACTCCTTTAATATAAGGCAAGAACGTTGCAAGGCGACTGACATCAGGTCGTTTTTCCTTTTCCTTCCCTTTCCGCCTTTGTCGCGGTGACTGTACTAACATTTTTAATAATGAAAGTGTGAGGGTGGATCTGGAAACTGCGGCCGCCCCGAGCAGACGACGCCGCGCGCCACCAGTCAGCTCGTGACCACGGCTGTGTGCAATCCAGCCGAAACGTCGAGCAGTGAGTACCTAAATACTCATTAAATAGTTCGCGTTTAGACCCGATAACCGACAGTTAGTGTTAAAATGCAACGCGAAAGTTTAAAATCATATATTGCAAACCGATACGGGCCGGAATTTGTATTAAAAATCAAACACCTAGAATTCCTGAGAAACAAACGCGCGCGGTTAAATTCGTCGTTGACATTTTTAACCAAGTGCCGGGACACTGTCGTTCTACCTACGTGTGTTCGTATAAAACCGCGTAGTGATATCTATCGTTCGGAAGGAATTCTAAGAAACGCGAGTGTTCGTCTGTTAAAACAACTCATACGTAACAGTCACCGTGAATTAAATAGTGTAGAAAGTGAACTATATGAGTTACATCTGGAATGCAGTGTTGTGTTGTCAAGTGAAGATTTAGATAGGTGTGATCGGGTAACCGCTTTTCAGGCTTCGCGAACGCACGATCTTTGTGACGAGAGACATGAACGCAAGTATCAAAAGCTGTATAACCGTCAACATCACGTTTGTAAGCGGCGAGTACCTACTAGTGACGCGCAAGAAGTACAGTCGGCGACAATTTTTGAGCGCACTGTTATCAACCTCTCTGATGAAATACTTGACGAACCAACGAAAAGTGTATTGGCAAAAGGGAATGATTTTGCTTTAACACCACAGCGGATTCCTTATGAAGAAATAGTATGTAGTGTCGAACAGTCTATTTTGCGCAATAAAATCCCATCCACTGATGCCGAAATTTTAAGACAGGACTTGGCAGTTATATTGCGTAAGTCGAGACTACCAAAGAGTAATGTCACTGCAGAAGAGCGTCTAGCACTAAAGAGCCTGCGGAACAACGAAAATATTTTAGTGCTTAAGGCCGACAAGGGAAACGCCACTGTAGTGATGAATACTGAAGACTATTTAAACAAAATGAGGAGTTTGTTGTCTGACACCAGTGTATATAAACCTGTTCCATACAATCCCACAGCCAGAGTAACACGACGCATCCGTTCCATGATTCACGAGCACATGAACATCTTCACAGAGGATGAGTACAATCATCTACACAAGCCTAAAGCCGTTCAACCACCCAAACTTTATGGATTGCCGAAGATTCACAAAAGCAACATTCCATTGAGACCTATCGTAAGTCAAATTGACTCCCCTACTTACGACCTTGCGAAGCATGTTGCTGGAGTGCTGCAACCATTGGTTGGAAAATCACCGTCCTTTGTAAAAGATTCATACCATTTCATAGAAATTCTGAAGGGCATAACCTTAGAGCCTGGTGACGTAATGGTGAGTTTTGACGTGGAGTCACTTTTTACTAATGTCCCCCTAAAGGATTGCCTTGAAGTGATTAATGGTAAACTTTGTGAATACGATCTACCGAAGGAATATATTGTTTTGATTGAAAATTGTTTAGACGGTAATTACCTTTTATTCAGAGAACAGTATTACCTCCAGATTGACGGCGTTGCCATGGGTAGTCCTATTGCACCTGTGATTGCCAACATCTGGATGGAGCATTTTGAACAAACCGCATTAGCCAGTGGACCTTTTACTGTTAAACTCTGGAAGAGGTACGTTGATGATGTTTTTTGCATCATTAATGGTGGTCAGCAGGAAGTCGAACAATATTTGCAACATTTGAATTCCATACACACAAAAACAAAGTTTACTTATGAAATGGAAAGGAATAGAACCTTGTCATTCCTGGATGTGCAGGTCAAAGTGAAGACTGATGGAACGTTGGCTCACTCTGTATATAGAAAACCTACGCACACTGACCGTTATCTGCACGCCTCTTCTCATCACCATCCTCGGCAGTTACAATCCGTTTCGACCTCGCTTACAAACAGAGCGCACAGACTGTGTGACCCTGAGCACCTGGGGGCAGAGTTAACCCATGTTCAGGAGGTACTTAATCGTAACGGATATACTACGTCAGGACTAAGAAGAAGGCGGAAAGGGAAGGAAAAGGAAAAACGACCTGATGTCAGTCGCCTTGCAACGTTCTTGCCTTATATTAAAGGAGTAACGGATAAAATTGGAACAGTCCTCAGAAACTACTCCATTAAAACTGTATATACTCCGTTATCCAAAGTGTCAAGATTTCTGCGGTCGCCAAAGGACGTCGTGCCCTTTCAAACTCCTGGTGTCTACAAGATTGATTGCAGTTGTGGTAGTTCTTACATCGGACAAACTAAGCGAACAATAGCTGAAAGAGTGAAAGAACATATCGCAGCTGTAAAAAATCGGCAGGTGAATAAATCCGCGGTTGCTGAACATTTACTGGAGGAAGGTGCTAATCATTGGATGGAACTGCACGACCCAAAAATCCTCTCCACCGATCGTTATTACTATCCTAGGATAGTACGTGAAGCGATTGAAATCAAGAAATACAAAAATTTCAATCGGGACGACGGATTTAAATTGTCATCAGCGTGGAATCCAGTGATAAATAAGTGCAAACCGCGATTTTTACCTAAAAAGACACAAATTGATACCGTCAGTGCTGTTCGTCGCGGTGACTGTACTAACATTTTTAATAATGAAAGTGTGAGGGTGGATCTGGAAACTGCGGCCGCCCCGAGCAGACGACGCCGCGCGCCACCAGTCAGCTCGTGACCACGGCTGTGTGCAATCCAGCCGAAACGTCGAGCAGTGAGTACCTAAATACTCATTAAATAGTTCGCGTTTAGACCCGATAACCGACAGTTAGTTGCAGTAATATGACGGAGGCAAAGAGAAGCGATACAATTAAAAGCGTAGCTCAATGAAGTAAAATAATAATAAAAAAACTATTTTCTTAAAATTCGCAGTTATACTGATAAAAAGATAGACTGGTGACTCTTGGATAGACCAGTATTTCTAATTTGGAAGATATTTGCCTAGTAAGTATCGTTATTTGTGTATTGCAAACATGACATTACCATATCATGCAACATTGTGTGGGTTTGCATGTTACACAGATGTGAAACTAATTCGCGTTTGTGTGGAATGCAATTCCCATATAATTTTCTATAACTCCCTCGAAATCAAATTTTAAAAGTGATCACGGTTCCCAATTTTCTCTGGTAGTTTTTATTAATGACTATATAAATAGATTTACAGCGCAATAAATCCATAAAGAATGCACTAGAAACTGAATAAACATATTAAGGGGAGCTTCAAAGTTACGGTTTTAATCCTTGACTACAGTAATAATGCGACTGGACCGTTTTTTTTTTAATAATAATGTTTGGCCTATTTTTAATAATGCCATGAAATTTTATAATGAAGATACGAAAAAAATATATATTTAAAAACAAAGTTTGAGTGGTCTGTTAAGAAAACTATGCCTTTCTCGAAAATTCAAAAATTTTTTTTTTATTAACAACAACTTCACATACTTTGTTCAGATAACTTAGAAAAAAATAAACTCTTACAAATAATCAATGATAGTTATGATGATGATAGCACAGAAAAATACCTATGTCGTTAAGTGTACCTTTTGTACAATGTTGTATTTAGCTAAAAAGCTTAAATATAAATAAATCATTACGGTACGTTATTACAAACTATTGTTTTAAGATAAAATAAGGTTTATTTAAAAAAATCAAGCAGATTTGTTTTTTTTTTAAAGAATGATTGGATTATATTTATATTACTGGATAGGTAAGAGATAATATAATCAGAGGCTGAGTGTGCAGCCGTCCTTAACGTAATTAAATTAAACGCTCGCTGACCTACAATGGGATGAAACAATTTATTCGCAATACTAATAAAACAAGAGAAACGCATCTAAGGCGTTTACACATGAGATGATCTAGGCAGAGAGAAAATCACGCGTAATTTTAAATTTTTTATATTTTTTAAGCATGTCGGACTTCTAAACCAAGGGTCGCGGGTTCGATTCCCGCACAGTACAAGCATAAGTGTGCATGAACATGTGTGTTTGTACTGGTCTGGGTGTTTTCTATGTATAATATGTATTTATTTACAAAAAGTATTTAAGTATGTATATCCGTTAACTAGTACCCATAACACAGGCCTCGTAGCTTACTTTGGGACTAGATAATTGGTGTGATTGATGAGAAATATTTATTTATTTTATTTATTTATTTATTCATTAAGGTCACCAGCATTAGAATAAGCATATTCGTTTCTTCGGTTTACGCGAACAGTAGACGTACGCTTTCAACGACTGAAAGTCCTCGCAAGAGAACGTCGTTTTCTTCCTCGTATGCTCAGTGAGGCCATTGAAATTAGAAGACACCCATATTTTAATAGAGAAAATGGTTGAAAAATTCCACCAGCTTGGGATCCTGTTTAGCCAAGACTCAAGCTAGACCCCGCACTGCAAGACCTCAAGATATTGTTAGCTCATTTGTTGTAGAAAAATAGGCTTGTTTCCACTATGAAAGAAGTATTCAAAAACTGATTTTCTCTAAAATAATTCATAATTTCAGATGCCTTTACACTAATATTTTTCTGCAGTTCGTATTATTTGATTTTTAATTGGAATTCAAATGATAATTAGTCACTCAGTCGGCATTGCACGCGATGACGTCAAAGTGTGTTATTCCCATATAAACTCTATTAAGAAAAGCGTTTTGACAGTTGATAAAAAGTACGTCAACGATTGGTGGTGTCAACTACCGTATTGTGAACTAGCTTCTATACTCGTATATCTATTCTATTCTATCCTATATATTAGAATATTTCAAAGTGAAGCTAGTTCACAATTTTTCAAAACTATGTAATGACAACTAACACCTTAGTCTACCAGTGACCACGTACGAAGAAAAGGGTCCGAAACGTCAGGTTAAAATAAAATGTAAAAAATCGAGAAATAATCAGTAAAGAGTGTGTCATTTCAATTAGAATAAGTAATTATTATTTTGCGGGTTTTGTGCTATGAATATTTTTGTTTTTGGGTTTATATAGATACCTATTATAATACTATACTATTCTATATTATACATATATTTTATGTCTCAGCACTATTGCAAGTGCCATGACCAACCCCGTGAAACATTTTTCTTCACTCACGTTAATTGGGGTAACTTTTTCAAAACATTTGTTTATGATCCAGAAGTATAATTTACTATTAATTATTGTTTTTTTTTAAATTATTCGTAAAAAATACATTGTATATATATATATATATATATATATATATATATATATATATATATATATATATATATATATATATATATATATAATATACATGTATATATATATAACTACCTACGTAGGCATACGTAAAGTTGATATCATGCAGTTTTAAGTTTTTTTTGAAGTTATGAGTTGTAAAAATTGACTTTTTTAAAACTTTTTTCGACATTTCACTATTTCCGATGCAATAATTGGAATCATTTATTCAATGCCTGATGTAATCAATTTTAGTACGTTTTGTTTTTTTTTTGAAAGGGTTTTGTACCTTTTTTTATTATAACTACATATTTTAGTATTGATTTTTAACAAAAATTCTGAAATAAATGAACAATCCACCTTAACCTGGCTTCGCGCCAATAACCTTGCCATTTGCGATGCGTCAGCCGCGTTTCACATATTGTATGCAATTGTTGGAAATTCAGTTGATATCTAGCGTTAATCAACTTAAATTATTGCCTGTTTAGCGCTTCCTTGGATTAACGTACCTATTAGTGAAACGTCGAGGTAATTATTTGGTGAAAGAAATAGGATGGGTTGTGCTATTTGTGGTGACTACTGCTAGCAGGCAGGTCAGAGCTTTTGTAGAAATAAAATATGAAAAATAACATTTATATTAATTAGACCATGGAACATTCATAATATTCTGATCGTACAATTCATTTATCAATTAAACTATAATCTTTCTTTGTTAAACTTGTCTGTAATTTTTGTTTTGTGTTGTTACCTACAATAAAGTGTATATCTATCTATCTATATTTGTTTAGTATTTTTTGCGTTTACAACGCTATTTTTTAATTTTGAAAAGACATAACACTTAAAAAAATCTTTTCGGCTCTGGTCATCGGGGAGGAATCGAACCCCCGATGACCGGAGTCGAAAAATTTTGTTAAGTGTTATGTCTTACCTCTATCTATATTTCTTTTTTTAACCTGTAACATGTAATTGTGCCGAAAACCTTGTGCAATTTTCATTTCTTTAAATCTTCGCTTATTTTAAAATTCCTACTGGTTTAACCAAAAGATATATCAGTTATATATCTTGATTATTTATTTTTATTTTTCAGGTGAGTTTTCAAGGTCGAAAAAAAATATAAAGTAGGCTTTTCGCTTAGGTCCGGGATACCTCTCTCATCCGCCTATATTCGTCCCACTGCTGGGCACAGGCCTCAGCTCAACTATGAGGTGGTACGAGCCATTCTCAACCATGCGGGCTCAGTGCGGATTGGAGAGTTGGGTATCCCGTTTCTGTCGGGACACCAAAGTCATTTGATATCGGATTGAATAGAACTAGAGATTAAATATAGTGACAACCACTTTGGTGTAATGGTCAAGAAGTAGACTATAGACCAAGAGGACGCGGGTTCCATCCCCGCACTGTACATTTGTGTGTATGAACATGTCTGTTTGTACTGGTCTGGGTGTTATATGTATTTATTTAAGTTTATTTGTATTAAAACTGTTGATTCTAATATCTGTAACACAAGTGCTTTAGCTACTTACCATGGAGTCAGATCAATGTATGTGATCTTGTTGTTTATTTATTTGTTTATAGTTAAGGCTTTCGACGACACCATAAGAAGAGCTGAACCCAATAACTTAACTCTCTAAAATGAAGTAATAAGCTTAAACCCATAAAGGATCATTGCCATACGTTTGAGGCGGTGACGCTTCAATGGGACATTTATCGAAGCTTCGAGAGCAATCGACACTCGCCCACGTAATAACGTGTTTAGTACAGGCGATGATAGAAGTGTTTATTTTTTTATATTTCTTTGGCTCACTTATAGAAAAAAATAGATATACAACAACATCGCATACATTGATCTAACTTCGTGGTATGTAGCTTAAGCACTTGTGTTACAGATATCAGAATCAACAGTGGCATTACAAATAAATGCATATAACACCCAAGCAAGTACAAACAGACATGTTCATGCACACAAATGTTTGTACAGTGCGGGGATCGAACCCGCGACCTTTCGGTTAATGGTCAACTTCTTGACCGTTACACCAAAGTGATCGTCAGTAATTAATTTCCTTAGCATAATTTCAGAAAAAAAAACTGGCAAGAGAGAAGGTCAGGATTGGTTTTAAAAAGTAAGCTGAGTGGAAAATGTAGGAAAATAAAAATGTACTCCGAAGCAAATATAGTTCTATCATTTCGATTGTATATTTTGTAAGTGCGGCACAGTTAAAAAGTAGTAGTTGTTATAAAGTCTAAAATGTTATAAATACATGAAAGAGAATGTCATCCATTTATAACGTTTTAGACTTTATTACATTATGAAGAAGAGAAGAGATCGCCACAACTTGTCTGTAATTTTTGTTTTGTGTTGTACAATAAAGTGTTAATCTATCTACACTAAAATTTAGTATTTTTAAATCATTATAAAATCCAAAAAAACACATATCCACGCGCCTGTACCGCCGTGTCAATACAAACAAAAACAAACAATGCTTTAGGCCGGCGATAAATCATCATTAGGCCCTCGGCAGCCTTTCGGCAGCCGATGGAGTGCGCTCGTGTGTGGCTGGCCTTTGACACAGAATCGCATATTTTACCTGTATAGGTTGAGTGACTGTTACGGTTGCATTTAAGAAAAAGGTGAACTTCCTGGTATTTTTTTTAAATGTTTGCTGGTTGCGCAGTTTGTATTAAATTTTTATATATTGCGTACAGTTTATATAAGATATGTAAAATAAATAAAATAAATATTTAAATATATAAATATTTCACAACAATCACACCAATTTTCTAGTCCCAAATTAAGCTACGAGGCTTGTGTTATGGGTACTAGACAAGGGATAAACATACTTAAATACTTTTTTTTCGTAAATAAATACATATTATACATAGAAAACACCCAGACCAGTACAAACACACATGCACACGCACACTTGTACTGTGCGGGGATCGAACCCGCGACCCTTGGTTTTAGAAGTCCGACATGTGGACCACTGCACCAAGCGATCAAATGTGATCAAGAAAAATGTGAATTTCCTGGTATTTTTTTTTATGTTTGCTGGTTGCGCAGTTTGTATTAAATATTTCTATACTGCGTACATCAAATCAGATTCTGAACTTGTCCTAAAATTAATTAAGAACCAATTTAAAATATTCGTAAAAAAAACGTCGGAAAATATATTTGTTTCTTCGGATCCAAACACTTTTCATTAAGTTACTATCTTTTTAGCATATTTTGAGCTACCGTAACACTTACTCATTGGTCTAAATTTCTCTAAGTTTCTTTTTTTTAAAGTAGATAGTAGTGATTCTTGCGTAAAGGTTTGTATGTTATAACATGCTGTATGTATTAGAGAACCGAATATTTATTATTATTATTTTTTCGAATATTTCACACGGGCGATGACGCGACGCAGACAAGAAGCTACTTAAGTATAAAACTATCTCAAAAAAAATTTCATCTCATCATCAACTTATACTACAAAACGATGTAGTTCACAGATACATCGTTATTTTAACCGTTTCACGTTATTTTGACACAAATGAGTTATTGAGTGCGTCCCTGGGCCGGATGTAGGAGATTCATGAGGCGACAGGGCCGGACTCGCTGTGTGTATTAATATTATTGTATGATCGGTGTTGAATTGGTGTAAGTGCAAATTTAAAATAAAAATGTAGTATTGCAAATGTGTTTTTGAAAAAATTATAATTGTAAAGATACCACTATTTCACCGTTATAAATGAATCTTGGTGTTTGTTTTCTGTACCTAATACCATAGCGAAAATAACCTAAAGAGCATACGCAAGTGTAAGTAAGATACTGGTCTGGGTGATTTCTTTGTATACGAGTAATATGTATTTATTTACATATAAAAAGTATGTTTATCCGTTGTCTAGTACCCATAACACAAGCCTCGTAGCTTAATTTGGGACTAGAAAATTGGTGTGATTGTTGTGAAATATTTATTTATTTAATCTAATATTATTAACTTTCATTCATCGATTTTGAATGATGCCTCTTGAAATGCAAATAGCATTATAAATTCAGTTTCTTTAATAATTTTGTGCAAAACTGAACTTACGCTCGTTTGCACATTGCCTAAAAGACATTATTTGATGGCGATAACTATAATAGTCCCGGTATATCAATTGATGGTGGATTCTGTCACGGTAATTGCAATGTTTGTCTGTGTGTATGTAGCTACATACAGGTTAAGGAAGATGATGATATCATTTTTGATAGATTTAAGCATATTTTGGAAATGAGTTAGAAAGTATCTTTATGTTACCATTATCAATGTTTGCGAGCCACGCCCAAAATTGTGGTCTATTTTACGATTACGATATTTTTTTCAAAGAAGCATCTAACATACTTATGTATTGTATTTGGTTTGCATCTGGAATTGACTCATTAAATAAATCAAATAAATATACAACAACATCACATACATTGATCTGACTCCGTGGTAAGTAGCTTAAGTACTTGTGTTACAGATATCAGTAGCAATAAATAAACTATAATAAATACATATAACACCCAAACCAGTACAAACAGACATGTTCATGCACACAAATGTTTGTGTTGTGCGGGGATCGAACCCGCGACCTCTTAGTTAATAGTGAACTTGCTGACCATTACACCTAAGTAGTCGTCAGAGTGGTCATCAGAAGTAAGGAGCTAACGCGAACGTAAGAAACAAACTTGCGACTGCCGCGGTATAGTAGATTGTATCATGAGGAAGCAAAATAATATTTTTACGGCGAGGGCGCTTTTTTGAATCCAGAGCGAAGTGAGGGATTCAAAGTACGTCGCCCGAGCCAAAAATATATTTGCGTCCAAATGATACACTCTACTTTTCATCACCCTCTATGAGAAAATAAAAAGCGGCTCAGTTTTAATAAAATTTAATTATTGAATAATAATATAGAGTACCTGACGAATTAATTGAAATCAATAAGTGAATAAAACAATTAAACTCATTTTTATATAATTTATCAAAACCAAGAACTTGAATGTGAAAATTTATGAAAACGCGGGCCGTAGTTTGCGCGTTTTTTTTTTTACTCAGTTGCCAGCGGCGGCAGCGGGGCGATGGTCGACGGACGTGCCGTCTAACCAGCCAGTCTCTTGCGTTCGTCGGGAAACTCTAAGATGTTCCAAATTCAATAAGTGCGAGCAAAAGAATTTTTGGTCGCACTTATTTCAATAAAGAGGACCAAAATCTCATTTCTGCCCGCTGGACAGTCTGTGGCAAAGAGTAGAGTAATAGTACCTATGTCGCTTAGAAGCATCACCTTTGGGCGCACTTAAAGGCGACCAAAATCGAATTTTTCGAATAGATAGGATGAAAAAGCTATTGCAAGACTACACGCATACGCCTAGTCGCAAGCACACAAACACAGTGCCGAAGTTTGCCGAACTGAAACGACGTTAGACGATGTGTTAGGTTTTTTTCGTTACGGAATTTTATAATTCGGTCGCCGCGCTCAAAGCCCGCGATAGAAACTATTCAACAGCTTAAAAACTAGAGATGATCGAACTGTTTAAATTGAAAACTGTTTGATTAATTTTTTTATTTATTATGTAGACACAAAACAGGTTACAATCAGGTAAGGTTATAAAATACAATAAGACAAGTAAATGTATCCGCTAGATAACAACCCAAAATATGTACCTATCTGAGTTTGAAGCAAGATCATATTTTGTTTAACGGTGAAGGTTAATAAGTAAAGACATTTTTTTCCAATAAAAGTCCTAAAGTTAACATAAAAAACTAAAAATTAAGATAAGCTTATTTTTTATTATCACGGAGAACAGTTTTTAATTGTTTTTTGAAGATATTTGGATTAGAAATAAATATGTCAATTTCGTCTGACCCGTTTATTTGATTATCGAATCTTAGCATCAGTCTGTCCATTGTTTTATTAAATAGAACCCAAACCTCTATTCTCAAGTGGCCCAACTTTTAACCCAACACGTTGAAGCTGTACTAAGGGAGACGCTCTATCGATCAATGTTGTACTTCCGTCGCGATCGGCGCAATCGAGATAATCTGCCGATTGGGCGATCGGCTGCCACTGCTTCAATATAGAGGGTGTTTTTTTTTGAGATAAACTATAATTTAGTAAGAATGTAAATCAGCTTTCAATTGGTAATGATTATATAGAGGTACCATCCTTATCAATTTGTTCAGGAAAATGGATAGTATAAAAACTTATCAAAAAGTTTACACTTAACAATTTATAAAATAATTTAAATAAGTCTTTAAGTCTTAATCTTAACCTACTCAGTTTCCAATTATTAATGACTAATGTTTTTTGCCACCGGGATTCATGCAAACATGCAACCCTATTTTTATCTTGAATGGAATTGATTAAAATCCTTTTTAAGGCCTACGTCACAGTAGCTGTATGCCTGCGAAGTCTCAGCCCAATCGGTTTAAAATTGTCAAAATTTCATACTAGCTTTCATCCTCTATTTTATCCTCTCGAGGGTAGAGTTTATCAAAATCATTTCCCAGCGAAGGCCTATGTCATAAAATCTAAATTTCAGCCAAATTTCAGCCCGATCCGTTTAGTGGATTGAGCTGTGCGTTGACAGATCAGTATGTCAGTCAGTCAGTCGCCTTTGAGTTTTGTATATTTAGATAGTCACTAAGATTCCCTGCGTAAGATTTGTAACCCTCCAACTGTTGGAGTGTCTTTCGTCTAGTTGATAGAATCAGGTGTTACTTTGTGCAAATCCATGAATAAATCTGAAAAGGAGAATTAATTTGCTTAAAATTTCCACTAAACGACGCCAGCGCAGGAACCCATGTATATCCAACTGTGAACACTCGAAAAAAATAGAGCTGAAAGTCGCAGGACAATACAATACAACTCACAACGTGACACAGAAGATGCACCTGAAATCACAACACTGACACCAACAAAACACTCGACGCGTTTCACCACTACACGTGGCATCCTCAGGAGATGTTGTCGCTTCGACAAATTATTATTAGTCGCTCGTAATCTAGCGCGTCGTTTATTGGAAATTCAAAGCAAAATAATTCTCTTTTTCAGTATTAGTAAGGTAACGCCTGATTCCATCAACCCTTCAGACAGTTGGAGTGTCTTATATTATAGTGCACAAGTGTGAGCGCAATACACAGGTGCACTCACTGTTTCATCTCTCTCAAAGTTCGGTGATGAATCCGACATGACCGAAGAGAGATCAGGCGCAGGACCAACGGCTTAACGTGCTTTCCGAAGCACGGGGGCTTAGCACCGCCAATTTCCCGACTCCGTGCTGTTTTTTAGTAATTCATGATAGAAGATCTCAGAAACAATATTGGCTCGACCTGGGATTCGAACAAAGGACCTCTTGTATGTAAGGCAAAAACTTTGACACTACACAAACGAGTCAGCTGAAACAAATATCACTCTGTATAACCAGCTCACGGTAAACGCCAGATCTGAATGTTGCGATAGTGTCCATTTGATAGATAATCTTTGGGATCGAACACCGTTCGACGGACAACCACTGCTTAATATGACATTAATTTATAACTTGACTTTTTACTCTAACACTCTCACACTTCCTTATGTCAACGGTATAACGTCCAAAATTGAGTGATTTAGTAGTATTTGTGAGAGATATCGGAGCGTCATCTTCGAAAAAACCCAATATTAAGAGTTCTGTTCTCACTGTGACCACACAGTGGCGACCCTACCATGTACTTGCGGCTCTATCTGTCCCTGTCACCCGTATGAAACAGGTATTAGATGTGAGCGAGAGAGATAGAGTCGAAAATATGGATTCGACTTTCGGAGTAGGACGCCTGAGTCAAATCCTTTCGATTTATAAACCGAATAGATTTATTGTGGACTTAAAGGATTATTGACAGTTAAGAAATTGGTTTTTAGGGCTGTGCCATATACTATTACAGGATATTTCTCGAACGTCAAAGAAAGACGTTGATTCTTGGCATAGTTTTAAATAACTTGCTAATACCATTGATAGGCTTTTTGGAGACTCAAATAATTTTGTCTTAAGGAAAGGTCTTATTAAAAAAAATAAGGGAAATTGTGAATGCGCACTTCTGTACTGTAATTTTTTTGTATTGAAACAATTACCTTTACTATATTCATGTATTTTTATGTTTTGCCTAACTAAATGGCATGACTCAAACCTTACTGTTATTTCATTATCTAACACCCTGTAGCTGTAAATCATGATAAATGCCCATTTTTAGCACAGATTTTATGAATTGTATTCTATCGATTGCAAAAGGCTTAAGCAAGTTATAAATAATAACTCAAAGGAAACGTCCAAAGCCTAATAAGAAAAACTTTAGCTTCTTTGATGTACCTACCCAAAATAGAAATAGCACAAAAAACGAAATTCAATATAACACTTTACTAAAAATAAAAATAAAACTCTCGATCCTTTCGATCTTATAATAAAATCGATCTAACAATTTCGGTTCAATCGATTTTTAATGAAACACATTGATAAATGAATCCGAACTTAAAAGATGACCGGATGTCGGAAAAAAATGTGGCTACCGTTCGTCCCAATGATATTAATCAAGTTTTTTTAAAATAAATATTTCATTTACTCAGCCAGTAGGCACATTGGTACGTTATATTTCTTACTCTTTAAGGTTGCGTTTTCGAATAGCTTTATGGAAAGCTACTGTGTTAGTTATTGATGTATTTTTATGTATAGAGTATGAATGAATGAGTGAATGAATGATACCCAAAGATTGAGTTTTATTTGTGATATGACGTAATTTGAAGGGTTGCATTACTCAGAGTTAGAATGAATTTAAAGCCGATGAAAAAATTGAACATTTTAGGGTACTTTTGATCTACGAGGTTTCCAAAGTAAATAGCACCATAAGTTAGACCAACAAAATTCTTACGAATTGAACAATAGATAGACTATAATAGATTTACGTTAGAGCTGTTAAATGTTTATCACTTTATTGACACATCTGTTGCATTAATTCCAAGTTTTGAAGCTACTATTTTTAATCCACTAAAAACCGTACTTAAATATTATTATTATTTAAAACTTTATTCAACAATTGGAACGTTCTATTTCTTGCATTATAAGGTTGCATTTTGGATTAGTTTTATGGAAAGCTACTGTGTCACTTATCATTATTTTTTACTAAAATACGTTATGTATAGAGTGAATGAATGAGTGAAGATACCCAAAGATTGAGTTTTATTTCCATGTGATACGACGTATTTTGAAGGGTTGCATTACTTAGAGTTAGAATAATTTAAAGTCGTTAGATAAATGGAAGATTAGGTACTTATTCTCTACAAGGTTTCCAAAGTTAATAGCACCATAAGTTAGATTAACAAAATTCTTACAAATTGAACAATAGACATAGGACTGTAATAAATGTTGTTAAATGTATAGCTAATTTATTTTATTGAAACATCGGGTGCATTAATTCCAAGTTTTGAAGCTACTGATTTTTATTCACTAAACACATAAATAATACTAGTACTTAAATAATATAATATTGAATCGATTCGCCATGGTACCATGATGGTGCCTCGATGTTTTTTGCTAACAACAAAATTATATCAATGACCATGATCTTGATTCGTTTTAGACCACGCGAAGCGATGTAGATTGATAATTTTGCATATGTTCACGTCAAAAATACAATAAAACCACAATGCAACGCATTCGTTATCCATTACTTTATTAGTCTATAAGATTTTGTAGGTCATTTCTCATTATTACCATCGATTCCTACCAAACCAAATCGACCTCTAATCCTTAACGAATAAGGACACCAGTATGCGTTTTCGAAAATAGCCAAAAACCTTTGATAATTTCCAACAACATTCATATTTCTGTCAAAGAACAACTAAAACCGCAAGAATAACCTTTATGCCTACGACTGACGAGTTCGGCTGACATTTTTGACGTTTCCCATTCAATTTCAAGGTACGTCTCAATAAGGTGTGGTGACCATTCTCAATCGATTTGTCCCGATGGATCTTGGAGTCACAAAAAGCGCGTTCAATCAAAATAATGACTTTATTTAACATTGACAAGAATATATCGCGTCTTTTGTTGCGTTCGTGCTGCATAAGTGGATGGCGAAGACTGAGGGGAGATGCGGCCAAAGTACTGTAGACACGGATATCTGGATAGAAATAAACATATTAATTTAATCACAAGAATGACAAGGCTTATTTGAAAAAAAAAATTGTTAGCCGTAGCACTTGCTTAGAATCTCACATAGTCTTGTAGTTCTAACGACTGACATGGTATTGCATTTTTGTTTAATTTCATTTATTTATTGGGGACACATTACACAGTTAAGAATAATAAAAAGAAAACAATAAAATATACTAATAGAAAGCGTTTCTCCATGCTTTTAGCCTCAAAGGCGAGGGTTATATTATACAGTTGTTGTCCAATTGAATTTTGCAATAGAAAACGGGTCTTGTGTAGAAGATAATATTTCAAAACCGACCAGCTCGTATTAACTTCTTTATATTCATAATTTCAAAAATAGTTTAAACTACTAGGATGTCAAGGAGTAGGCGCGAAATAGAAGGCAGTGGCGAATGCTTCACCGACAAGAGCAAGGCCATTTAATTTGAAGAAGGAGAAGTTTAAGCGACTCTCGTGTTTTTTGACTACATCACATACATTGATCTAACTCCGTGGTAAGTAGCTAACGCACTTGTATTACAGATATTAGAATCAACAGTAGTATTACAAATAAACTTAAATAAATACATTTGACACCCAAACCAGTATAAACAGACATGTACATGCACACAAATGTTTGTGCCGTGCGGGGACCGAACCTGCGACCTCTTGATTAATAGTCAACTAACCATTACACCAAAGTGGCTATCAACTCATCGTTTCTCTTAGTAGTTATCTTTAGTCTCCTTCTCCTAATTTGTCACAGTTAGTCTCTTAGTTACAATTAACTATTTTCGTGTAGCAATATAACTCACTTTCAGTTTTGCACTCTTGTTTTGTTTGTCCAAGCAATGGAATTTAAGTCAAAGAGGTCCACTTTAGCCGCTCATACCCCACAATACCCGATCCGAATGACCTAATCCGACAACACTGATCGACTCCAATAAACTATAGTATTGAGATATACGTCATCCACGAAACAATACCTCGGGTTCGATTCCCGACCAGTGATTGACGAGATGACAGGATTAGATCAACGGATGGCTTTTTTATTTTAATTTATTTTGTACCAAAGCAATAGTGAGAACAAAAGACCATTGAAATGTTACTTTTTAAATGCGTACAGATGTTTAAGTTGAGTAACTTGTGTACGAAGGTTTGTCGACTTGCGACTTGCTAAAATGCCTGATGATGCCTGAAATGCTTGCCTGATTTCATCAACTAAAACAAGTAAGATTGTTTAACAGCTTAAAAGGTGTTTGTTTCATTCGGATGTTGTGGGTATCTAACCGTAACAGGGATGAATCCTGGCTGGTCGCAGCCTAAGGAGCACTCAAAGAAATTCGGACCGATGAGTAAGTGTCACGGTAGCTCAATTGGTAGAGCAATCGGCTTGCGGGAGGTGAGGATTCGAGTCCCGCCTGCGGCAGTCCCTTTTTTCTTTAAGTGTATTTTAATTTCACATCAATAAGTTTAGTATGGCAAAAACTCTTAAAAAAATTAAGTGTCTGATTGTCATGTGAACGTAACAACCAAAAACATGTGAGAAGATGTGAAATTGAAATACACTAAAAAATTTGCGAGGGCGAATTTTTCATATTAGTACCTATGTTATGTCATCGGCCGATTTTTTTAGTGCCCTGTAAGTCATCTAATTAAATATCATCACTTAATGTAAGTTACTAACATTTAAATTGTGGTAAATTAAAAAACAAACTCAGCCGGTATTGTCATTGCCTCTTTTAAATTTAATGTAGGTACAATACTTGCTAACATACAAACATTTCCATATTTCTCTGTCGTTTGTACAATCATCAATTTTATAATAACCATTCGACATTCAAACATCTTTAACAACTCAGGTAATTGGTTAAAAAATGAAATAATACATTAAAAAAAAAAACATAGAGCAAGATTTTTGCATCCCTCTTCCGTAAAAAGAGCTCGAGGGCAAACCTAGTGTCTAATACATCAAACCGCATCAGCGAGACAAAAGAAGAACCTTTTTCATCCACTTTCATTCGAGGGAAGCTGGGAACAATCGACGAACGATTCGAGGATTGCTAATACGGGAGCTGTGATTAGTTAGGTGCAGATGTGTCATTGAGCGGACGGATAACGTTTCTGCCTAAAAGCGGGTACACATTGAGCGCTCGGCGTTGCTTAAAAGTGCGTTTTCGTATCTACGCTTGACCAGAAGCGCGCGCTTGCATGTTGTACACTTCAATAGGACTGGTTCTTGAAACGCGAGTTGGAAAGCGTTCCCGCTTGTAAAGTGCACATGTACCCGCTCTAAGACTAGTTTTTTTACGGGATTTTCACCTAGCATAGCACAGCATACATGTAATAATGTTGCGAATTGCATACCGCATAGTTATTTACTACGAAACAATTATAATAATGCGTCATCTTAATATGCCCGACTGCCGTCTGTATTTTGTGAAATCGGAAACTCAAAAACAAGGTTCATGGTAGTTAAGCATAGTAACCGTAAAACTTATTCTAACGAAAGTGACCATGACAGTTTAAAACATTTTGTTTATACCTAACTCAAGGATTGAAGAGTCATCCAAGGGTCAATAAGCAAACAGAACTATTATGCTGTCATTTGTAGCTATCAGAAACACTTGCTTTTAGCAGAATCACATTGTACCAAGCGTTTATTGTCATGCCAATTTTACTCTTTCATGTTTTATTCAATCATACAATTAAAAAAAAAGATTTACAAAACGATTATCGATTTGGCAAAATATTTAACGGATTGGCAAACTCTGGCCCTAGACAGGAATCGGTGGACAGTTTTGGGGGAGGCCTTTGCCCAGCTGTGGGATGATGTAGGCTTACAAAAAAAAACAATTATTGGAACAAAATTGTCAAATTATTTATTTTTGGCCCAGATCACGTGTTTTTAAGAATCTGGTAAGTTTTTACAATATTTATCCTTCCTTTTCAAATATTTTTTTAATCAAAATCAGTAGACTTTTCTATGTCGAACTAAATATTCTTTGTCGGTACTCAAGTAATGCTAGGGTTGTCGCATTCATTATTGTAAGTGACTCGGTTCGATGGAGGTTTGTCCCTCCATCTGATTGATAAAGAAGTGGCAAGAGTATGACAGACACCCCTATTATCTTCTGTCTTATAAAAAGAAGTTCGAATTTGAGCCTTAAAGCTATCAAGATAAGGATCGTACATGTTTATTGGTACGTAAATAGTATGTTGGTTTTTTAACCAATCTGGTGTTGTTTTTGTTAACCGAGATTTAGAAGTTAGGAAAAGAAGTCCTTGAAAACATTGGTGATAAGGTCTTTTCTGGTCTTCAGGTAGTTTAAAGAATATCAATGCTTCACAGTGAGGTTAGGCAATGATACATCCCTTGGGTCTATTTTATTTACAAATTAAGATTTCAAATTGTCATACCTATGTAGGAACAAGGACCCGTTCGAACGAATCCACAAGATAATGTGCTTATGGCGCAATGGTTGCAGCGCTTTGGTAATGATACCAAATGTTAAGTAACCGAAGGCGCGGTCACGTTTGGGATGGTTGACCATTCTGACCATTTAAGTGACGTCTATTTACAAGCATCTCCGTGCTTCGGAAGGCACGTTAAGCAGTTGGTCCCGTTAATATCGATAGATATTAGTCGTTAAGCCTGGTCAGAGGCCCTCGGCGGCTTAATAATACTAATGTAGCTAAAAGCTGTTTTACTAACACAAAATGGATCTCTGTTATCTTAAATAAATAAATAATAATAATAATAACATCTGACAGTAAGGTAGGTCAGTTACCTTACAAACACCCCTCTACCAATCCGCACTGAGCCCGCGTGGTGGAGTATGGCTCGGACCACCTCATAGTTGAGGTGAGGCCTGTGCCCAGCAGTGGGACGTTTATAAGCTGATGAGATGAGATGAGATGAGTTATAGAGTCCAATTTTGACCCTTTGGTTACGACCCTAATCAACAGGATTCGATACAAATCCACCATTGATACCTGTTAAGTACTCCCAAACGTCCACACTTTTTTGGGTATCAATAGCCACGTCAAAGATTGGCCAAAAAACGGTTTTTGTACCAAATCTTTTGTGTGTTGAAGGTCATTTCTAAGAGGATTAGTTTTTTTTTATGTTTGGTATTAGGGGTTTTATACGCCGAGGCCTTGATATCGGTATGTCGGTGAAAAAAAAATTATACCTGATTGGGATTTTTGTAATATTTTGTCACCTTGTTACGCACACGGCCGAGTTAGCCATATTAGAGGTATGTCCGCATATTATTTAACATACTGACTGCCTCGTTGATGTAGTGGCAAAGTTTCTGCCTTACATCCGAGAGGTCCTGGGTTCGAAAACCAGGTCGAGCTAAAATTGTTTCTGAGATTTTATGTCATGAATTTCTCAAAAACAGCACGGAGTCGGGAAGTTGGCGGTGTTACGCTCCGTGCCTCGGAAGGCTCGTTAAGCCGTTGGTCCTGCGCCTGATCTCCCTTCGGTTATGTAGGATTGCCGTCTCACCGAACTTTGAGAGTGATGGAACAGTGAGTGCACCTGAGTATTGCGCTCACACTTGTGCACTATAATATCTCCTGCGTAGCTGGCTGATCTCTGTTGTGATTGGCAGCCGTGCTCGAAATCGGCTGAGAGGACTATTTTTATTTAACATTATTTTCGACTCATAACTGATAAACAGGGTGGCGACGATAGTACGACAGTTGACTTTCTGTCTGTTACGCTTTCACGTCTTAACTACTGAACAGATTTTGATGAAATTTGGTACAAACACAAAGTCGTCATTCTGTATAATACCTACCTGTCTTTTGGTGTTTTTTGGCTCATATTTCTTGTGGGCACATGTTAACATGTACAGTCAAAGCCTATATACCAAATTCTGAGTAATTTAATGTCAAAAAACACTGTTTTCAATTCTAATTAGGTTGCAAGCGTCCCGATTGTACGGAAGAAAATGACCACTAAACGAAGGAATCTCTTGTCAGCAAAATACTTATAACGAATATGTAACTCGAGTTTGCTTACACGATTTTGATGTTTACCGTAAGATTCAGAGAAGTGAAACTAATTTCCTCACTATCGCATTACCGTCTCCCCAAAACGCAGAAATAAAGCTTAATCACGCCCAAATACTGGGCAGAGATTTATCAATATCACGCGGCAGGTTTTTGAGCGATTTATGCGCGTTGCGGCGTAATTTACGCGCGCGTGTGCGCATAAATTTACGCGTTCGCAAGATCCGCACTCGGTGTGCGGGAAGGAAGCATGGGTTGACGTGTTTTGATGAGGCGATGGAAATGCTTGTCATTCTAATTAGCATTAGTCTATCAATAAAACCCCCGACAAGAGATAGAAAAATATCTGATGAGCCTCAATGGCTAGATGGATTTTGACCAACCAAAGCTAAGAAAAACCGCGATTTAATTATGTTCTAAAAACAAACCGCTTTGAAACCATCCTTTCGGGAGCTACTATGTCACAGACAAATGTTTGACAGGGGTAAAACTCATAACACCCTTCTTTTTCATCGGGGATAAAAATAGCGTGATTCAATTAAACCTTAGGCTCAGGCCACACCTGCAACTTTCTGTCAACGCGACTCACGAATTTCAGCAATTGTAGCGCGGCTATTATATGGTTGACACGATGTCAATAGCGGTGACAGTATACGGCAGGTGTGGGCTGGCCCTTTACTTAAAAAAATAATCAGAATCAAATACATAAAGAGAACGTAATTTATTTTTAAAAGCAACGCAACACTTCTCCATCGTTGAGACAAGTTGGTTTAAAATAAAACAAGTTGATACTTTTAAAGTAAGTATGTGTATGTATAATAGTATGGTAGGTACAATATGTATGACATGTATGTACAATAGTATGTAGTATTGTTGTAATATATAATAGTATGTAATAGGTATCTACAGGAAGTTCTTAGCTAACTATTTAAGACCCCACTTAGTAAATTCAGTAATGAAGAGAACTCTTGAGGAATTCTCTATCTTTCTCTCCAAATAAACTTTCGATGAATTTCGACTTGAATTCGAGACCAAATCAATGGCCGTCTCAATCCCAAAGATTGAATCAGACAATTACAATAACCCGCCGACGCGGGAGCAACAAAAAATCACACAAAATCAATATTGTATGCAATCGCCGGTAATAACGCGGACTGTGAGTAATAAAAGTTCCATTTGAGACGAGGGCTTATTCTGAAAAGAGTTATGGTGATCGGGATACATAATAAAATAGGCTTATATATAAAATTATTCCAGCAAATTATCATTCATGAGACTCATTCGCACCTACTTTCTTACTTTATCGCAACATTATAGATATTTCTATAACAGTTCGTTATATTTATTTATTTATTTTGTATATTTTTGAATTAGTAATCTTGTATAAAATGATTGTATATTTTAAATTTAATCTCATGTGTCAAATAAAAAAACAATACCAATAATATGACTCATATTATTGTTTTTTTTTGTGTTTTCTCTTTTATTTATTTTGTTGCACCACCCACTAATCATTTCTGCTTAGCTCAAAGGTATGACTGGTAGAGATTGTCCTACGGCGTTAATTCCACCTTTTCTACAAAGTTTTGTTGTGCAATTAAGATTAAATAAATACATAAATAAATGATTTTATATTTAGTAATTTTCAAGTGGATTACTACACCAAAGCTTTGACGACCACTTTGGTGTAATGGTTAAAAAGTCGATAATTAGAACATGAGTTCGCGGGTTCGATCCCCGCACTATACACAAATTTGTATGCATGAACAAGTGCTGAAGCTACTTTTCACGGAGGATCAATCAATGTATCTGATATATTTTTTTATTAAAAATGGGATTTTTACCATGTACATTTTTGTTTACGAGTACGAGGTTAAAATCCCGTTTTTTTAATAACTATCTTATGTGTGACCATGTAAGTTTAAAACAATAAAATGTGTCTGATGTTGTAAGAAAAAGCTTAAGTAATTGTTATTGCAAAGAGAGCACTAAACTATATCAACATATTTTTTTATTGGATGTAAAATGACTGAGGCCCTATTACGATATTGCTTTCCGCTCAGCATCAGCGCTGTTATCATCTCTTTCCCTAGAGTCAGTCCCTCATGACTGAGGATCGCATAATCAGGGTTGCATCTGGAGCGGATGGTCTACCTTCACCGGTTCCGGTCCAGCGCGTCTCTAACGACCGTGTAGAGCTTGGAGGACGATGACGAGTGTTTAACTTGGTTGGTCCACCTTCTTTTTGCTACGTTTTAGTTTTATGTTTCATCATATTGTAATGTAATATGTGTGGCAAATTTGTTTTTTATTTCTTTCCTTCTTTCATCTTATCAGTGATCACTGATCAACCACGAGATTTTTTACCTTCAGTGCTACCACCACTATGAGTTCACCACGAGATTCTGTACCGTGTGACTTAAATAGAAAAACAATACTCTTCATAATATTGTCACCGGCTAATCATAATTGCTTTAAAATCCTGAAAAAAAGTTTGAAGCTGAATGCATTGCATCACACATTTTTAGTAGACATTTAACCATCAACTTAAATTAAATTATATTTGACTACTTAGGTTCGTAAGTTAAAAGCTTAGTGTCTTAGTTACGCCTGTTTGTATGCACTTACATGTGCCAGAATAAGTCCGTCAGCGCGGCGCCTGCGCATACTCTTTAATTTACAAATTGGCCGCTAGCGCCATCTATTAGTGTCGCCGCTACCGTGCGCTCTGTAACTGCCTACGTAAATTAGATTTGTCTACGCGTGTGTGAGTAGACACATCTTAGGTCAACAGATTTTAGTTTATGCTAAGACGCGTCAAATAAAAAGATCTGTGAAAATGTGGATGAATATGTGGGACTAATAAGAAATCTTGTTAAAAAATATATTTTTCAATCATTATTGTATACTTGTATATTGTATACTCTTTTTTTGTTGTATGTATGGGTATTCTGCAGTTTTTTTCCTATTTGTTCTATAAATATGATGTTCCAAATTAATAATGGCTTGTCTTTCTTAATTGACGATACGAAATGGGGAAGGAACGGGTGTTTGGCTCAACACACATAAGTGCCACAAGCATACAAGTGAAGATAGCAGCTGTGTCTATGCGTAAAATCCTCTCCAACTTTTGATTTTTATAAAAATTTAATTTTTATAAATATATAATATAACATTTCAGAAATCTCTTAACTTTTTTGTTTGCTTTTTATATTGGATTATTTACAATATTTTCTTCTAGGTGATCAAAAACAAATTATGTTATGATTACAAGGAATTATATTTTATATTTTTACTTAAGAAAATTATTCACAAACAAAATGCTACTCACATTCAAGCTTACATAGAACCCCAATACGAAATTACTTCGGTAACATTTTGTCTCAGCAACCATTCAAAACCCATCAATCGTTTACAATTACAATTCCATAATCACAAAGTCCAAACAGTGGCACTTCGACTCGAATCGAATCGAATAAAACGAATCGAATAACATAATGATCGAATCGAGCATCGATCTCGCGGCGCCTTTGATCTTTATGATTGAGCTTAGGTCTGCCGCGGACGGGAAAAAAATTTTTTTTTCAACATTAAGCTTTGAGGATTTTGCTCTGGCATTGATTGTGATCAAATATTTTTAGGCATCGGTTATTATGTGAGTGAATCTTAACACATTAAGGGACAGTCTGTCAGACTACATCTAAGAGTAGAATTTACGTCAAGTAGAATTTGCTATACATAAATTCTATAAATAAATAAATACCTGGTGTATTTATTTCAGTGGTTTTATTGAATACCTAGTACAAGTATGTACCTATGTATTATCGATTTTTAACTCCAGCTTAAGGTCACTAACGTAACTTTACTTTGGCTAATTTTTAGTATGCTGATAAAGCAAGAAATAAGATTGTTTAATAATCACAACTATCGCAAAAAAAAACATTACACTTCACCTAACATCATAAAAAAATGGTTTCTACATTTACCCGTCAGGGATAAAACTTGGGACCCCATTAATTTAATATTAGCGAAATTATTTTGATTTGATAAAATAAAACGCAATCAACACTAGTTTGCGGTGACCACTATATCAAAGATATGCCAGTACACACATAACATCAATTTTCAACCCTACCACTTTATAATACGTTTATTTTTAAAATAACCTCTCACTTCCTTTCCATCAGGAGTGGAATCGAAAATGTGTAAATCTAAATCGTAGAGCGAGACGTAGATAGGGTTTAATTGAAGTGCGAAAGAGATAGGTATGGCGCCGTAAGACCGGGAGCTGGATGTCATGCAATTACCATGATTTTGGTCTGAGACTGAGTAGTGATGTGAATGAGCCTATAATAGCTTATGGTAGCCTACACAAGACGATAGGCAATTTATAGGCAACCTTTGCAGTGTTGGGGTCAAATTTTTTGTTAATTAAAATTTTTATTTTTGCAACACATTATAAATGAGTCAGTGTTCAAGTCTTGTCTTAATTTATCATGGTGAAAACTCATTATAAAATTAGTGACATTTGAAATACTCTAATAGCATAAGTAATGTATTTGTTATATTAAAGCAACTCCATGCTTTTGTTTAAACATAAGATAAGATAATAATTTTTATTCATAATATTCATTACGTGTCAACATTTTAATATAATTTGAAAATTTCACTAAAAGGGTTTCGAACATAAAAATATGAAATCCCACATCTTTTACCAACAAATTATGATTTATCAACAAATTATGTAGCCTACCAATTTCTAGCCCACAGCTCGGTAACGTTCCAAAACCTAGACTACAGTTGAAAACTTTGCTTCACAAATTGTGGGCTACCGAGACTTATCAAAACAATGTTTTTAGGCCATTGATTTGAGTAATCCTGGCTATACCAGTAAAGACCACATTGTGAGATGGTATGGAGATGAGAGCTTCACATTAACACACCGCTCGTTCGGTGTTTTATTAACCTCAAAAATAAAGACATCTTGTTTTTTTTTTCTTAAAACAACATCACATACATTGATCTGGCTCCGTGGTAAGTTGCTTACGCACTTGTGTTCCAGATATCAGAATCTCAACAGTGGTATTACAAATAAACTTAAATAAATACATATTACACTCAGACCAGTACAAACAGACATGTTTATTCACACAAATGTTTGTACAGTGCGGGGATCGAACCCGCGACCTCTTGGTTAATATTTATTTATTTGACTTTATTGGCATACACAACAGGTAACAATCAACAGTATCAAGCATGTAACTAACTTAAGTAATGCGTTGTGTATTAGTTATAGTGTTGCCCAAATTCAGTCTTGGTCTTGCAGTCTTGGTCTTGTTCTTGCGTTTTTGCAAGACCAAGACCAAGAACAAGACCGCGTATTTTTAGCAAGACCAAGACCAAGACTGACCGTGCAAGACTTGAGCAAGAACAAGACATAGCCTGCAAGACTCTTGCGTCTTGCAGCTAGGACTTAGCGCTATTTCACTGAGTAGACAGATAAGTATTGTTCTTTAAAATACATTCATTCATTCATTTATTTATTTAATAACTTACAAACTATCCTTACAGGTGGTAACCTATTGCGATAGCGAAGTGACCTTAAAGTATAACAAGTAATAAACAAGTAAAATTGCAATTAAAAAAAAAAACAAGTAAAACAAAAATAATAATAATAATTCCGTCACTACATTTTATATGACACTGTCATTAGTGCCGCCTTTGTGAATTCACTCAGATTGCAACAAAAAAGATCCACATCATCAGCTATAGCGATGAGTATGCGGAGCGCGCGTGTCAGCGGCGCTTCGGCCAGGAGCCGCGTGCGCGCGGTCGGCACGGCCAGCAGGCGGGGCCTGCGCCGGCGCCATACGTAGCGGTCGGGCACGCACATCCCCACCCTCGACAGTATATCCGCATTGTGCACTTTGCCTCTCATTACTTTGAGCACATACGTCACCAGTGCCACGTCCCTTCTCACTTTCAGGTCGTTGTACCCAACCATACCCAGTACGAATAAAGTTGGGTACATTAGTGGATATAAGGGGTACACTCCGTAAAGCCTCAGATATAAATATCTTGTAAATTTATTTTGCACCCGTTCAAGCATTAACTTATATTTAGCTTCATACGGAGCCCATATTATTGCGTTACACTTTAGTTGACTGCGTACTAAGGCGTTGTACAAAGTGATAATGGCTGCAATACTAAACCCTTGGACCCTGCGGAGAACAAACCCTAAATTTCTGTATGCTTTTTTGCAAATTGAAGCAATGTGATCCCGAAAATTTAACTCTGTGTAAAGACGAACTCCTAAGTCCCTTACCTCCTCTACTCTTACTAATGGTGTGCTATCAACCTCGTAACATTTTCGGGTATAATCGCGAGCCCGAGTAAAACTTATAGTCACGCACTTAGACGTGTTAAACTGCAGAAAATTATCTCTGCTCCAAGCCACTACTCTGTTTATGTCCATTTGTAGCCGTTCCCCATCTTCTTCAGTTTTGATCGGCAAATACAGTTTTAAGTCGTCAGCAAAGAGCAAGCACTTAGCGTTTCGGACGACCTCCGGTAGATCATTAATCATTAATATGAACTGAAGAGGCCCAAGATTACTACCCTGGCTTACTCCCGACCTGGTGAAGTATGTATCCGACGTATTACCTGCAAATTCTACATATTGTTGCCTGTCTTTCATGTAGCTAGCAAAGAAATTTAGTAAATGGGAAGTGAATCCGAATACCGCCAGCTTCTTTAGTAAAACGTCATTATTCACCAAATCGAACGCTTTTCTAAAATCAAAATAGGCGGCATCTATTTGTCCCCCTCCATCTACTTCTGGCAATACATCCGATACATAGCTCAAAAGGTTGCTGGTAGTACTTTTATGCGGCCGAAATCCATGCTGAGCGTCCGAGAGTTGTGAGCTTACTTGCGTGTATATTATTCTGTGGATAGCCGACTCGAATACTTTAGCCGGAGTGCTAAGTACTGCTACTGGTCTATAGCCATCTACACTCGCGCCCGCGCTCCCTTTGGGCACTGGAACTACTCTTGTCGTTTTCCATCTCTTTGGAAACTCGGCCGTTTCAAGCGATAGGTTTAAGATGTGAAGAAGCGGCTCATCAAGAACGGCTCGGCTGTCTCTAAATATGTACGGTGGGATACCATCGGGTCCCGCAGATTTCTTTGGTTTGAGCTGCTTCAGCGCGCGCTGCACGACCTCCAGTTGTAGGGTTCCTACGTGAACCCGAGCCGCTCCGTTCTTGGCGCCCGCCTCCGCTATCGCTATACCCGTATCTAAGATCGGCGGCTCCCTGCTATACACCGAACTAAAGTATTTAGCAAACTCGTCAGCACATCGTTCCACCGCCAATACTTTACCCTCTTTTAAAATTACCTTTGAAGTCATATTCCTCCTCTTGGAATTCACGTAATTCCAAAAAGCTTTTGGGTTCTCCATTAAATTACTTTGAACACGTGTTTTGTAATTATCCTCGGCCTCTTTAATCATATTTTTCACAATAGTTCTACACCGAGCGAACGCATCGTAATCCGATTGGAGCTTGCTCGACTTATATTTTTTATGAAGATATGCTTTAGTTTTAATTTTATTAATTATATCAACGGAATACCATTCAGGGTAATGATACCGTGAGGTTTCATGTATTTGTCATTTCTGCGGCACACAAGTATCCAAAATCGCCGTTATTGTTGAATAAAAAACATCTAGACTATTTTCTAAATCTAAACTATACATCGGGGACCAGTCCACCTCAGCCAATTGACAATAAAGTAATGGAAAGTCCGCTTTGCTAAAATTCCATCGTGGCAATTCCCTACTCGACGTACTCGACGGAGCGCCAGGGCCAGGCACAGCGGGTCCGGGGAGGGAGGCCGGCGGGCGCGGGCGCGGGCGCGGGCGGCGCGGCTGCAGGTGCACGGTGGCTTCGAGCGGCGGGTGGTGCGCGTCTATCGGCAACGCCAAGGCCGCCCCGGCCGCGCGCACGCACACATTCTCGCCATGCTCAAACTTACTCAACACCAAATCCAACCAGCGACCCTTGTAATTACCTATTCCAAGTTACAGTCAAGTTATTGTAATTAATTTGTTTTTTTACATGTTTTAGCAAATGTAAGCTTATAAATCATAAATGTTTATTAAGAAACAGTTACTTCCATGGAAAACGACATATAGGTCAGTTGATTTTTCGAATTTCTTATCAAATCTTCAGTTATTTATTAATCTGCTTGATCTTTACTATGGCTATGTTAATTCAAGCTCACAATGTTCCAATTCTAATACGTTTTTCTAAGATTTAAAGTAAACTTTAATAAATAGTAGTAGACTAATAGGTAATTGCAAGACTTGCAAGACTCTTGCTGCAAGACCAAGACCAAGACCAAGACTGGGAGCGCAAGACCAAGACCAAGACCAAGACCAGGTGTATTGGCGCAAGACCAAGACCAAGACTGGCTAAGTCTCTTCTTGTTCTTGCATTTGGGCAACACTAATTAGTTAATAGTCAACTTCATAACATCTTAGCTACTGATGTGCTGGAGTTTATGAAGGCTACCAAAATTTTGCAATCCGAATGCACATCACTAGTGTAGCAATCTGCCTCGATCCTATCCGGCTTAATTAGATAGTTTTACTAATCGAAAAATGTGCGGTGGTCCGGCCCTTTATTATTCTGATTAGCCCGCCGATTCGCTAATCTGGAAGGATTACAAGGATAACCGCTATTTGTGTGTCATTTTTGAGATTTCAGCGTTTATGAAGACAGCACTCAAGATTGTGGGGTTTAAGCCTTTGTTTTCCTAGATACTAACCTAAGATTATTTTTAATTGTGCATGTTTTACCAGTTCTCTCTCTGACGCCTGGAGTACCAGATAACCCTCAGCTGTCCCCGCGGCTGGTGGGTATGCGTAACAGTATTTCCCTGACGTTAATACAAAAAAAGGGTTGTCAGAAGTTAGAACACAGGGGGAGGACACGATGACCCCGGAATCTGGCCACATTGTCTCATTCCGAGAGGGAGACCAACTCTCCCAAGGTGTAGGTTTCCTTGTCCACAAAGATCTCCATGACAAAGTGTTGGAGATATCCAGCGTGTCCTTGTACGCGTACCTTGTACTAAAACTGACGAAGAGGTACTCCCTCAAAGTCATACCCTACCCCTTACCCCTTTTTACTTTACTGTAATATAAATTCTTTCAACTCAGAAATTAATTTCTCGTTTTTAGTTAGCAATAAAAGCGTTTCTTTTTATGTCATGTGAAGTTATTTTTTTATCTTTTTTTGAAGTCAGTTAAAAAAAAACTCAAAAAACTATTCCAAAGATACAAAGTGGTATTGTGCACAAGACAAACTACGTACATGAAATCTTCTACCACCACTCACGATCCTTTCCCTGATTTAGATCTTTCAACGTAAAACAATTACGTTTTGTTCCCGAGTCGTCAACCTGTTTATTTATACGTTTTATCTTTAATAAACCAAGAAAATTTGATCTCGAGCTTTATGGCTTTTATGAGGTGGCCCATCACGCGAACTGAAATCTTCAAATCTTATGGCCGTATGTGTAAGGCGGTCTCAGTATTGGGATGGAATGGAACTAAAGTGAGCTTTTAAAGTTTTGCTTTGGCAAAAAAAGAAGATCATATTAATACGGAAAATATAAGGAATTTACAAAATTTGCCAGTTCACCTGCCCATGCACGAGTTTTTTTTTTGTAAATGACCATAATTTCCAGGCAACAGTTTAAAAAAATACAGGCCCATAGACCTTACAGACTTACGTAAATAACAATATTAAAATGTCATAATTGGAAAAATACAAATTTAATGTTACACGTTAGGGCGTTGACGTGTTGCGTTGTTTTTTATGTTGAAATAACACAGTAACAGTACAGTATAAATACGCTCCCAAGACCAAAGTTATTCGACAATGCAAATCATAAATTCCACCTGACAATAAAATTAAAAAAAAACTTTAATGCTTAAGTACCAAAAAGGGACTTTATTGCTGTGACTTCGCTGTCTGTCCATCAATTTGTCTCTACCAACTGTTTCACGATTTTATCTCCTGGATGTCACGATGCGTTATTTTTAGTATCAGTAAGTTCTTGCTACGAAACATGGTGGCCCACCTTTTCAGTATCTTGTTTACGTGCATTTGTACATATGTTTTTCTATTTTGTAAAGTATTTGATACTGAATAAACATGTTTTCTTTCTTTCTTTCTTTACCATGTCTATTTTCAATCAAAGAGTTAAATTTTCGATGTGCTTATGAATACGGGTCCCGAGACCATTGAAACAATACAAGATCCGAGCGATCAAACATGAGATAGTGCGTTATGGTATATTTTATTAAAATTTATGTCTTACTCCAACTTCTGGGAATTTATTAATCTGGTTATGTGAATTCTGAGCGCGTTTCGAACGTTAAGCGCGGTATCGAAGCGGTGTCGTTACGGTATCGTTTTTGATGTCATGTTATGATATATTTTGTGTCATCGTGTGTGATTATGTGATGTGATAACATGGAAATACAGATTTAAGTGGTATTCAAATATGGGTAACTTAATGAGAGATCACGGTGATGTTATTTATACCACAGATTTAGATTTGTTGTTTGCATAATGTATTTGTATTTGTATATAGATTAATGTAAATTATGTTTTATTACATACATTATATATACATCTATATAAAAATGAATTGCTCTTCGTTAAAACTCGAGCAAGGATGAACCGATTTGAATAATTTTAGTCTCGAAATATTCGTGAAATTTAAAAAAAAAGCAACAAACAGAAAAATGTCTGCGGGTAACTTCTGTAAAATGAACTAAAACAAATACTATTAAATAAAAATATTGACAAAAATGGTATGATGTTGCTTCCTAAATGCGAAATAAAATATATTATGTTCGTACCGAAATAATTACATACATGCATTATTTTGTACCACGGGAATTGAACATACCCTGTGTTCAAGGGGGCCATTCTCGTGCAATCGAAAAAATTTCAATTCCCTAAAAGATCGATCGATTGCGAAATTATATATTTATTCAAAACTTTATTGCACAAGAAATGTACAAAGAGTGGACTCAATGCTAAAAGCGTTTTCTGCCAGTCAACATCTAGGTCATGCATGGGTGCAGTGAAATTCGCTTTAAATATATTTATAATTTATTCGCTTACGAATCATCTCATGGCTGTCGTGAAATACACTTGTTGACGATAATTTAAGGAAAGTTTTTTCCTTTTGTCTACTTATCAACTAGGTGGTTTACTTTTCACCTAGGTTGAGACACCCACATTATGATTTACCGTGCGTAAAAAGTACGAATGCACGAGAATCGCACCGCTAGTGAGTTCATAAGATTTTTTAAAACTACAATAAAAAAGATCATCATATCAGCCTGTTGCAGTCCACTGCTGGACATAGGACTGCAGTACTTGCCCAAGGTAGACGTACTCTTGGACAACCTCGAGCGTAGTGCCCTCGACGGAAATTGGTTCTGGGATGACATGATCGTTGAACATTACCTTTGTCTTGTCCAAATTCATCCCAAGCCCCACTCGTCTCGAGGCAGCATTGAGACTGTGCAGCATTTTTTGCAAATCCTGCAGCGATTCTGCCATAATAACTATGTCATCGGCAAAGCGAAGGTGCGTAAGATATTCGCCATTTACATTGATGCCCAGTTCGTTCCAATCCAGCGTCTTGAATACATCCTCCAGCGCGTTGGTGAAAGATAAAAAGATACCACGTCGATAGTACATGGCGAGGTTCAGTGAGACCGCCACCATAAAACTTTGTTCGCTCATTTGTCAAGCTTGTGGATATTTATTTATTACGGACCCCACGGCCACAGCTGAGCATACCTGACCACCTTTGTAAGAAACCAAAATTACCATCCGAATAAAGTAATACCTTTAAAATTTGAGACATAAGGATGACAACAGCTTGACTTGAGCGTCGGATAAAATTTTGTGGTTGGTGACTTTTAATCTTTCTCAGAACCTTTATTGACACTTACTGTCATTGATTTAAAGTTAAATTTAAAATGATTTTTGTGGAATCGTTTTTTTTTTGGGTCTTAAATAAATTTAAAATCTATACGAGGATCGAAGCCACTGTTTTGGGGTGTTAATAGATTATACGACCTTTTGTTGGATATATATGGCTTTATTTTTGTAATGACTCATTAGTTGGGGTGTTTTAATGTCTTCTACGATTTTGGATCGGATGTCATGTGGGTTTGGGTTTACTGATCTGTCAATTTGATCTTTGATCGGATTTATTTTGATTTTTTGTTTGTTGTTGTGGTAATAGAAATTGACAATCTGATTTTAAGCAATGTATGATGGCCGCTTTGGTGTAATGCTCAAGAAGTTGACTATTAACCAAGAGGTCGCGGGTGCGATCCGGGATCGATCAATTCGGTACTTAACACTACTAATCGTTGTCGTACTTTTTATAAAACTCAGTTATAAAATTCCAAGTTTTTAGAAATTGGTTGTCAACGTGAGATTTCAGCTACAAGCTTTACCCCCGGTACACATTGGGCGCTTTCCAAAGCGCGCTTTGTTAACGCGCGTTTCAAGAACCAGTGTATACATACATGCGCGTGCTTACGGTCAAGCGTTGAGAACGCGCGTTTGCCGCAACGCCGAGCGCCCAATGTGTACCCGTTCTTACCTTAAACCAAGTCAGCTTAAACTCAAAGTCGAGGACGATCGCACGCGCATGCAAGCCCTCCACATATTGTATGCCGAGATTGATACTATTCGCGCGACAAGCTATAATTTACGCCCGGCTTCGCTCGTTCCGCGAACCGCCCACGCGCATAGGAACTTACATTTTAATGCTATACAAAGATCTAGTTTAGTTGTTCTAGAAGTGTCAGTGAGAGTAACTGTGCACTGAAATGTTAAAAAGTACTCTACATTTCGGAATTTAAATAAAATATTGTCTTTTCAAATTTTACCTATAGGTACTTTTTTTTGAAGTTACCACCGAAAGACTGATAAGAACCGTAAAAATATGGAGATAGTATCTTGAAAGGATAAGCCTTATAATTCTAAGTAGCTGAAATCAATCAGCTACTAAACTTCTAAAAGAAAAACACGTGAGTAGTTGAAGTTCGATTCAGACGTAAAGGTCAAACTGCCAGAACGACTCAATTATTGCTATTTTTTTTTAAGCAGAACAAATTATGATCAGCAATGCTCCTGTTGAGCGGTAAGTAAAGTCGCTTGACCAGTTCTCATTTAATTGTTACCAGGTGATCTTTGCTACAATTCGTTTTCATCGTCAGGTGCAAAGCTATTCCATAGATTACTAAAATGATCCAAATTGAGTTTTATTCTAAGATCTTCATAAATTCGTCGACCATTCACCGGTTTACGTTGGTCGCTATGTCATTATGTGTTCGGACAACATCGGCATCAACCCTCGCGGCAGCGGGAGGGGAGCGCAGGCAGCCGGCCGAACACCTACCTACGTCATCTCGCGGCGTCATCACGACCTCAGCACGAGCGCCCGAGCCGAACGTTCGCCACTTGCCCATACGCATTCATCGCCATCGCCGGTCGCTTACTATTGTCGCGCGTTTTAGAAATTTGTTATGATAGAGCGAGAATATAGCACCTAAATTTACAGTCCGCTTTTATTCATATAAATTACCGAACGTACCTACTAACCTTATGAATGTTTTATTTCGATTCTGCCATGTGAATATAATAGTAGCTGCAGCCCGCGACTTCGTCTGCGTGGAAACTCCATCACCATCACAATTCCCTATAAATTTTATCTTATGTTTTATTTTGGTATACTCGTAAGCTGGTAAAAATGATATTTGAATCCATACAGTACTTTAAACGTGAGAACGTAAAACTAGTACCTAGAATAGCTTTGAATTTTCATTAGCACTTGGTCAGTAATTAAATAAAGTAAAAGAAATATATATATATATTAGGTCCTTACCTATGAAATTGGCGATTTGTATGGGAGGAACAAAAAGTCGAAATTTTTTTATATAGCATATTTATTTAATCAAAGTATGAGCCATTGTAATCTATGCACTTTTGCCATCTCATAGGTAGTTCATTGATCCCTTTACTAAAAAAACCATTCGAACGGGAATCAATAAAATCTTTGAAGGCGACTTGGACTGCCCCATCTGAGTTGAACTTTTTCCCTTGCAAGAAGTTATCGAAATTTCGAAAAAAATGGTAATCTGTTGGAGCAAGGTCCGGGGAGTACGGTGGATGCCTTAGAGATTCCAATTGAAGTTCTTCTAATTTGCTAGCCGTCTGTTGTGCAGTGTGTGGTCTAGCGTTGTCGTGAAGCAGCAGTGGCGTAGAGCGATTGACCAGCCTTGGTTGTTTAGCAACTAGCTTTTCCATCATGGTTTGGACTGGTTGACGCGCGTTTGCCGGTTTGTCTTCACTCAATTCGTGAGGAACCCACCTTTCAAGTTTTTTAATCTTCCCAATTTGCTTCAAGTGGATTAAAACAGTTTTATCACTAACGCCAAAGCCTGCAGCTAACTCGGACGTGGTTTGCGATGGATCCGCTTCCACAATAGCCTTCAATTCTTCATTATCAACTTGGGTCTCCGGCCGTCCACGGGGCTTGTTTTGCAGGTCGAAATTTCCAGAACGAAAACGTTGGAACCAAAAACGCACTGTGTTTTCTTTTGCGACACAACCGCCATACACATCATTAACCCTTCGAGCCGTTTCCGCAGCACTGGTGCCACGGTGGAACTCGTACTCGTAAATAACGCGATATTTCAAATTTTCCATTTTGTAAATTGAGCGATGCAAACAGAAAAAAGATAAGTAAAAAAACAAATGAATGACGGTTTACGAAACACAACTACATGTGGAAATAGCTGTATAAATTTGAATTTCGAATTCCTAACCAAATAGGAAAAAATTGTGATCAAAGTGGCCAGTACGACAAAACGCCAATTTCATATGTAAGGACCTAATATATAACAAAATCATGCACATTGATCTGTCTCCGTGGTAAGTAGCTAAAGCACTACTTGCCACTTCCATTGACTTTAATTCAACGACAACTAGTGTGGCCGCGGGTTTGCTCCTTATTCTTTGTCTATGCTTTACTGTCCGCTATTAGTTGTGTGCTTTGTGCCATGTTGAATTGATTATAACTTCATAAGCATATTTTTGCTTATTTATTTTGGTACGCGACTTTGGCGAAGCAATACTCAGTTTTACATGATGCTAAATTTTTTTTTTTTTTGTAAATTGCAAGTTGATCATGAGATTTTTTTCTGACTTTTAACTTTACCTGTATTGGTCTAGACAAAACCTAAAGTACCAAGATTACAATATCATTACCGTAACGAAACAATATCGGTGTCGGGGCTCAAGAGATTAAACGCAGTTCCAATGTTCCTAGACTTTGTTTTCTCATTTCTATTTAATTAACTCTTTAATTATCATGATCCTTATAGTATAAATAAACAACAACATCACATACATTGATCTGTCTCCGTGGTAAGTAGCTTTAGCACTTGTGTTACAGATATCAGAATTAACAGTGGTATTACAAATAAACTTAAATAAATACATATACCACCCTGACCAGTACAAACAGACATGTTCTGCACACAAATGTTTGTACAGTGTGGCGATCGAACCCGCGACCTCTTTGTTAATAGTCAACTTCTTGACCATAACACCAAAGTTGTCGTCAAGTAAAAAACACAATTTTTTCGTACTTACAACATTGAAATAAATATTATTCGTCAAATCCGGGTGATTCACCGCAAACAACTTTTTCAACGCGACGAAAATACCTCGGACATTATCGATCTTAGTGTCAGTTTCAAATTGACACATACACTCACGCCGTGCGATTGACATGTCCAAGATTCGCTTGAACGAATGCGCGTTGGTGTGTTAATAATGTGATATATCTATTACCAAAGTACAGACAACCAGATGAAACATTTTGTATCGTAAATAGGAATAAATAGAGTTGGTTTATGAATGTTTCAATAGTTGTTAAGTTCGGTAGCAGCAGTCGGTCGATCGGAAAGATCAAATCTAACGAATTCCAATCAAACAAGATGGAAAACAAATGTGTGTTGCTTGGTCGGGTGTTTAATTTGTGGCTCGAATAAAAATTGGTGTGTCCAATTAAAAAACACCCGAGAATGGACCGAACTCTTAGCAAAAACGTCACGTTGTTACATTCACAAAACAATATTTGTTTGTCTGAAAAAACTAGTCAGAATACCAGTTACTCCAAATTATACATAGCATTTAGGATTGATCGCAGGAAAAGAAAATATTTTTGTGTACTAAAAACTAAGCTTAAAATTAAGATTATGAACACATTCGTAAAATAAAATAATAAAATAAATAGTCTTCCTGACCGATTTCGACCACGGCGGCCAATCTCAACAGAGATCAGCCAACTGCGCAGGAGATATTATAGTGCACAAGTGTGAGAGCAATACACAGGTGCACTCACTGTTCCATCACTCTCAAAGTTCGGTGAGACGGCAATACATGACCGGAGAGAGATCAGGCGCAGGACCAACGGCTTAACGTGCTTTTCGAGGCAAGGGGTTTAACACCGCCAACTTCCCGACTCCGAGCTGTTTTTGAGAAATTCATGACGGAAAATCTCAGAAACAATTTTTGGCTCGACCTGGGATTCGAACCCAGGATATAAGGCAGAAACTGCCACTAGACCACCGAGGCAGTCTCGACCATTACACCAAAGTGGTCGTCAAAATCAAATGACAAACAAATCTACCACAATACTCTCAGCTCAAGTAAGAATATAAATAGTGAACCAGCAAGTTCCTTGAACCGGACCTTCTCGGAAGCAGCCAAGCTCCGATGCATGAGTCGATAGGCTACATCTCGATGTCGACGTCACGTACTGTGCGACGGGCCTACTATGTACAACTGTGCATAGCATGGTCACAGTATATGTATTTGACGACCGCTTGGTGCAGTGGTCCACAGGTCGGACTTCTAAAACCAAGGGTCGCGTGTTCGATCCCGGCACAGTACAAGCATTATTGTACATGAACATGTGTGTTTGTATGGTCTGGGTGTTTTCTATGTATAATATGTATTTATTTACAAAAAAATGTATGTGTGTTTATGCGTTGTCTAGAACTCATAACACAAGCCTCGTAGCTTAATTTGGGACTAGAGAATTGGTGTGATTGTTGTGAAATATTTATTTTATATATTATATTTATTTTTATTTATTTAAAATTTGATTGCACAAGAAATATACAAAGAGTGAACTTAATGCTAAAAGCATTTTCTGCCAGTCAACCTCAAGTTCATGCAGTTAGAAGGCAATGGATGCAGTGAAAATAAATGAGTAAGGTTAATTGTGGTTAATAACGCAAAAATAAATTAACATAATACATAGATATAATATCATAATATCAATAAATAAATGTATATTAATTTATAACAAAATATGCGAAAAATAAATATCAATTAATTAATTAATATGGATATTAAAAATACATTAATATAATATACATACAATTTATTCATTTAGAAAGCTAAAACACTAAGAATGCAGAAAGCAAATTCGAGAGATGACACGAACTCAAACTCAAGCCATAATATCGACAGTGAAGACGGCTTTTGACAATAAAACCGACTGTTGCGGGTTCGGATTCGGCTGGAGACAGCTGTATATGAGATGAGCCCAAGCCAACATTTATACTTAAGTCGTGTGAGTCTTTAAAAACGAATAAAAAAGAAGTGTCAAAAAATTTCAAAAACTACTCGATTGAACGAGCAGCAAATTAATGAATAATAGAAAGAATTTATTTTCAGACCGGGATCCATAATCTTGTTTGTAAGCATTTTTTTAACTTAACCTATGTTAGTAAGTACAAAAAAAATCTAATAAGGGACTAAACAAACCAAATTAAGTCAGAATCGGTGAGTCCCACCTGTCGGCTAATGCATCCAGGACGCCATTCCTGCTATTTCGTAGGCCATTTAGGAAGGAAGCACATCTCTGTCGTATAAGCGCGTAAAAACAGACTGTGTGCGCCTCAGCGAACGCAGTCGATGCACTGCAAAATCGCGGAAGCCCGAGTAGCATCCTAAGCGCATTATTGTATTGGACTGAATGTGCGCTGCGTAAACCTGACCCACAGGTGCACGTGTAAAGTGTCTGGCAATACGCTTTAAAAAGCGTGATTTTTACCTTGTCACCACAGTGCGCAAACCTGCGTGTCAACATATTGGAACGCACATATAGCGCCCTGCTCTCCCTCTCAATATCTACATTGTCGTGCCGATCTTCAGTTACCTAGTGACCGAGGTATTTAAATGTGTGAACCTGATTTAAGAGCATACCACAGATAGTTAGGTGGTGAACCGATGAATAGGTCTTGGTACCTGCTTTTAAAAAACATGAACTGACTTTTGGACACATTATATTTAATCTATCAGCATATTTTACAGTCTTCGCATGGCTCCAATCTATGGGGCCAGCAGCATCATATCAACAGCGTAACTTATTATTAATACATATGGCGTCAATGTGATGCACCATACATTTCGTAGGCCTTATACAAATTATTAATTATTGTTCTCAAAGTTAGAAATCATTTCAGTAACTCTCCAAACTGAATACATCAGCGACTTATTTGACAACAAAGTCGTGTTTACCAATAAAGAAGTCCAATATTGATGACACGTCAAACGAAACGGCGGTCCGGAGCTGTTCCGATACCCCGTGGGCTTATAATAATGGGGACACCCAAAACTTAACTGAAGAAGACATACGTTAAACAGGCAATATTATAATTCAATGTGGACGGTGTCACGGTGGGAGTGTGGTCTGTGGGAGAAGATGTAGCGGGTTCATTTTTAAGTACAGAACGCATCTTCACTAATATTGTAAAGAGGAAAGATTTGATTGTTTGTTTGTTTCGATTGAACAGGTTTCGAAAATACTGGACTGATTTATAAAATTGTCCAAACTAATTGAACTAACTTTCCAGTTGAAAAACCTCCCAATGAGCAATGAACAGCTGAGAAGCTTCAATGGCTGGAGGGATTCTAACCAGATTCTGAATTAAATTAACTTTCGATTAAAAAAACACTATTATCGTTCCCACCGTTCGGGATCTACGATACCACAGACATACACTCACACAAACAGACATAGTGGTCAAACTTATAACACTACTCTTTTTTGCCGAGGGTCAAAAAAGAAGAACGCAGCGCAGAGGTTTTACCATCAAAATGGAGCAACATTTTAATAGGTATGAATAACCTATATGAATAGTCTCTAGAATAGTCTAAAAGTAAAAGAGCACTCCATCAATTTCTGGCTAGTAACTGCCCGAAGCGCTGATTTGCCAGTATTATATTTATATTTAAGTATTCATATCTGTCATCCTAGTCACCATAACAAAAGCTGGAGCTAGGTAATTGGTATGTTCGTTAAAACAATTACTAACTTATTATATAATATTGTTACGTTCTAGGGGTGTGGGATCTAGATTGAAATGCACTTCTAAACCGATGAAGTAGAGTAGGATTTATTGTACACACTTTACGTTACAACACTTAGTACACAAACACTTATATCGCACTCCAAAATCTTCTTGTCGCAGTTTTCGCTTCGATGTTTACTCGTCGCTTTCCCAAATTAAACTCAAACTCGGTCGCATTCCCGGGCTCCTTATATACCGGCCGTCAAGGACTCCCGAATATTCGGTAGGTACCTACTACCCAGTACGAGACTGTTCGGGATCCTTCCAAATGCCGTCTTGCCTAGCCTATACCTTTCTCGAATGTTTGGCATCATAGTGCTATCCCTGTCTTGTGCTGTCTCTGTCACACCTTTCTGGAATGTTCTCAGTATAGCTGTCTCTCTCTAATCGTGCTATCTCTTTCACTCCTACTAAAAATTACGTCATATACTGAAGTGGGCTTCAAAGGCCCATAAGGGGTCCTGAAAACGCCTGAAAACGGGTTTTCAGGTTATGGCGTCATCTGATAGAGGGTGGCCTGAAACGGACTGAAAACATGTTTCAGGCGCCTGAAAACAACGGCAACTTGGGTGAAATTTCGATAAACTAGTATGTGTTAGAGCACTCTCTGAAACGGCCTGAAATGGTATTTCAGCCTGCTGAAAACGCCTCCAAGGCACGGAAAAACACGATCAAAGTTTTAGCACTAGCCCACCGGCGTAACACTACCCCCTCCTTAGACATGCTCGTCCCGAGCATCATTCGTTCCATGGTACTTGGCCAACCGATCCACATGAACAATCTTACAGGGGCTACGTGCGTTGCGCTGTATCCGATAAGTGACGTCGTTGATCCTTGTGACTACTTTGTACGGCCCTTCCCAACTCGGCGACAATTTCGGTGACTTTCCTTTTCGACGCATAGGGTTATGTAGCCACACGAATGATCCTTCCTCAAACCTCGTCTGGTTAGACTTCCGGTCGTATCTGGTCTTCACCTTCTCACTGGCCTGCAATCCATGTTCACGAACATGCCTGTGAACATCATCAAGCCGGTTTCGCAGTTCACTTGCATACTCCGAAACCGTCTTTGGTGCATCTGGAGGACGTCCGGTCAGAAGGTCTGCAGGTAAACGTAGTTCTCTTCCAAAATTAGCACACGCAGGAGTTACGGCCGTGCTTTCATGAACTGCTGTCCGATATGCCATTAAAAAGAGCGGAATATGCCTGTCCCAATCCTTTTGATGGTTGTCAACTACTTTGGCCAAATGTCGTTCCAGAGTCTGATTGAATCTCTCAACCATTCCGTCTGACTGTGGGTGATAGGCCGTAGTCCGAGTTTTATGAATTCCCATGACTCGGCAAGTCTCCTGAAACACCAGAGACTCAAAATTTCTTCCCTGATCACTGTGGATCTCAAGAGGCACACCATACCGACAAAACACTTCAGTCACTACAGTTTCCGCTACTGTGACTGCCTCTTGATTCGGAATGGCAAATACCTCAGGCCATTTGGTGAAATAGTCCATGACCACCAGGATGTACTTGTTTCCACGGTCAGAGGTCGGGAACGGGCCTGCGACGTCTAAAGCAATTCTTTCCCAAGGCGCTCCCACGTTGTAAACTTTAAGCGCACCTTTACTACGTGTATGTGGTCCCTTAACTGACGAACAGCTAGTACATTTCCTACACCAGTCTTCCACGTCGTCCCGACAGTTTATCCAGTAA
The DNA here is from genome assembly GCA_963921415.1 of Pyrausta despicata. NCBI lineage: Eukaryota > Metazoa > Arthropoda > Insecta > Lepidoptera > Crambidae > Pyrausta > Pyrausta despicata. Next base: position 1,990,421 of record OY992865.1, read on the forward strand.
AAACGTTGCCGAATCTTCATCAGAGTCCTTTTTACTCCTAGGTGTCCACCGGAAGCGCCGTCGTGAAAGGATCTTAAAACATCGCTAACTCTCTTTCTTGGTACAACCACTTGAAGATGAGCATCCTTTCCGTTTTCTGACTCCCATTTCCTGCACAGTACGCCATTGTGCATAACCAGACTTTCCCATTGCGCCCAGTAGCTCTTTGTCACGGTACTCATCGGAGCTACCTCACACCACCTTGGTTTGGGCGCCCCAGCGTTGATCCAATCGTAAATGGGCTTTACATCGCAATCTTCCTGTTGTGCTTCTTGCATTGCTTCATCACTCCATTCTTCGCTAACAGTGTCTGTCCTCAACATCTTCACGCAGTCCTTACCCTCTTGCCTTAAACAGTGTTTGCAATCATCAGGACAAGGTCTTCGAGAGAGGGCATCTGCGTTGCCATGTGACTTTCCACTGCGATGTTCGATGACAAAGTCATATTCCTGCAGTTGTTCGATCCAGCGTGCCACCTGACCCTCAGGGTTCTTAAACTCTAACAACCACTTTAGAGCAGCGTGGTCAGTTCTTATTCGGAACTTGCGTCCAAGCAGGTATTTACTAAAATGCTGCAGAGTTCTGACGACTGCCAGCAATTCTCTCCTAGTGACGCAGTAGTTTCTCTCCGGCTTCGATAGCGACTTGCTAAAATAGGCGATCACAACTTCCTGATCACCCTTCTTCTGTGACAAGACTCCTCCAATGCCAGTATTGCTTGCATCAGTGTCAACAACAAACTCGTTCTCTGGGTCTGGATATCCCAAAATCGGTGTTTCACAAAGTCTCTGTTTGAGGTCTGAGAAAGCTGCTGCACACTGATCATCCCAGTTGAATTGTCTTTTCTCTTCTGTCAGCTGGTGCAAAGGCTTTGCTATATCTGAGAAGTTCTTTACAAATCGTCGGTAGTACGAGCAAAGTCCCAAGAAGGCACGTACTGCTGTCTTGTCTTTCGGTGTCGGCCAGTCCTTAACTGCACTTATCTTCACAGGGTCTGTCTGGATGCCATCTGATGAAATCACATGTCCCAAGTAGTTAACCTTGCGCTTGAAGAATGAGCATTTCTTCGGACTTAGTTTTAAGTTAGCATCGCGCAACTTGGACAAAACTTGTTCCAGCTTCTTGAGGTGGTCATCAAAATCTTTGCCTACAATTATGATGTCATCCAGATACACTAGGCACGTATCACCCAGGAGACCAGCCAGTATTTGCTCCATCAACCGCTCAAACGTTGCTGGTGCGTTGCACAATCCAAACGGCATTACATTAAACTGCCAAAGTCCTTTACCGGTTGAAAAGGCTGTTTTCTCTTTGTCCTTGTCTTTTATTTCCACTTGCCAATAGCCACTTTTCAAATCCAACGTGGAAAACCATTTCATTCCATGCAGAGTGTCCAAAGTGTCATCTATCCTAGGCAATGGATAACTGTCTTTCTTAGTCACATCGTTGAGTCGACGATAGTCTACGCAAAATCTCATGGTTCCATCCTTCTTTTTCACCAAGACTACTGGAGAACACCAAGGACTTGTCGACGGTTCTATCACTTTATCTCTCCTCATTTCCTTGATCATGTCTTCCACTTCCTTCTCTCGAGCTACTGGAACTCGCCGCGGTCGTTGTCGAATAGGCATGACATCTCCGGTGTCGATCTCGTGCTGCACTACTCCAGTTCTCCCGATATCACTGTCATGTGCAGAGAAGACGCTCCTATAGCGCTTTAGAAAATTACGTGCCTTAAGAAGTTCTTCCTTTGTGAGATCATTTTGGCAGTTTTCCAATAACTTTCCAATTTCCACAACTTCTTCTTGTAACTTGTTCTCCTTCGACCCATGGCAACTCCGTATCCAAGAGATTGCCTCGCATGTTCCCATAAGGGTTCCTTTACTTATGACGTGTTGAGTGTCACTTAGATTTAGCACCCTTATAAATGCTGCAGATGATGTCGTTACCACTGTGCGAGCTGGCATCCATGGTTTACTGCCGTCCATTTTCTCTATTAACACGCAGGAATGAGATCCTTGTCTCGCACCGTGCGGCAATGTCACCGGAACTAGGGCTTGCGATCTCGGTGGAAGTGTAGTCCTTCTAGCGCAGAAGACATGTCCACTCACTCCACCTTCCATAGGAACCTCATAAGCCCCAAATTTCAGCACGCCTCCTTTCATGTCGATCTTACACTCGTACTTCCTCATAAAGTCGAGACCAATAATGCAGTCATCTACGATGTTAGCAATGATGACTTTGTGCCAGTACTTCTTTTCTCCAATCTTCACTGACACTTCCTGCTCCCCCTGGACGGAGATGTACTGGCCGGTAGCCGTTTGCAGCTGAAGATGCATTGGTCGGACTAGATGATCCCTGGACAGGTGTTTCAGCAGTCGAGAACTGATCACGGTCCGAGAAGCTCCGGTGTCAATAGTAAGGTGACATGGTACTCCACCAATTTCTCCTTTGACAGCCAGACTGTTCCCGTCGTTCGCCTGCGAGATCATAACTGGGACATTTTGACCACCAGCCAGCACTCGTCCCTCAGTCCTGGCTTTTACTCGTTTCCCTGCTGCTGCCGCTCTGAACTATCAGAGCTTGCTGGCCTCTCCGTTCGGTCTGAGTCCCGTTGCCTCCAAGATCTTTTTGGGCAGCCTGATTGTATGTGTCCTCTTTCCCCGCAGTTGTAGCATCGAGGCCCAGTTTCTCGAGGTGGAGCAATCGGCTCCCTGGCCGCAACTTCGCGCACCCTAAAGGATTTTGTTGAGTCTTGGCGTACAGCTTCCACCTCCAGGGCATGGGCGAGCGCATCCTTCAAGGTCCCATGGTGTCCCAGCCGTACAGCAGCCCTCACTTCAAAGTCCCGAATCCCATCTATGAATGCCTGTACTAGCGTTTCATCGATGAAAGTCGCTGCGGAACCTTGGTACGCCTTCCGGACGAGCTTCTCTATCTCAATTGCCCACTTTTGTAACGACTCATTATGCCCCTGAGTCCTATTCTTCAGCTGAGCTCTGTAAACGTGCTCTAGATGGCTGTCACCGAAGCGTGCCTCTAAAGCTTCAAGAAGACGGTCGTATGTCTTCTCCTTTCCTAACGCTTCCAGAACAGTGAGAGCTTCGTCCCGCAGCGCCAAACTCAATGCTGTTTTAGCATAGTCCTTGCTCCAGCCATTCGCTTCGGCAACCATCTCGAATTGGAGCTTGTATGCGGCCCACGAAGAGGTACCATCGAATGGAGGTACCTTTAACTTTTCACCTCCTGTGGCTGGTGCACCTGATACACTGGTGGTGCTGTTGGCCACTTTGATCTCCAACTTCTGGAGGCGATTCTCCTGGCCCTCCACTTTTTCGTTCAGTCCATTGAGGCGCTTCTCGTGGTTTTCAACTTTTATTTCAACGCCCACAATTTTGTCTTGCACCTCAGCCATCTCCTTTTTCCATTCTGCAGCTACTTCGTGTACCTCACGGAGGACTTCTTTCTGGTCCCGTAGCTCTTGCTGCAAAATTCTAGCCTGTTCCTCCTGCCTTCTGGTCTGTTCCTCCTGCTGAACCCGTAGCTCTTGTTGCAGGATTTTGGCTTGTTCCTCCTGCTGAACCCGTAGCTCTCGTTGCAGGATTTTGGCTTGTTCCTCCTGCCTTCTAGCCTGTTCTTTCAGGAGGATCAGAATGGCGTTGACGTCTATCTCCGGCGTCCTTGAAGCTGGTACCGCTGTGTCTGACGTTCCGGCGGTGCCCGCAGAGTCTCCAGCAGCGGTGCGGCTTCGGGTCTGCATCCCCTCCTTCTCTTCTTCTCGCGGAGTAATCGGCATTTTCAATCCCACTTCTGACACCAAATGTTACGTTCTAGGGGTGTGGGATCTAGATTGAAATGCACTTCTAAACCGATGAAGTAGAGTAGGATTTATTGTACACACTTTACGTTACAACACTTAGTACACAAACACTTATATCGCACTCCAAAATCTTCTTGTCGCAGTTTTCGCTTCGATGTTTACTCGTCGCTTTCCCAAATTAAACTCAAACTCGGTCGCATTCCCGGGCTCCTTATATACCGGCCGTCAAGGACTCCCGAATATTCGGTAGGTACCTACTACCCAGTACGAGACTGTTCGGGATCCTTCCAAATGCCGTCTTGCCTAGCCTATACCTTTCTCGAATGTTCGGCATCATAGTGCTATCCCTGTCTTGTGCTGTCTCTGTCACACCTTTCTGGAATGTTCTCAGTATAGCTGTCTCTCTCTAATCGTGCTATCTCTTTCACTCCTACTAAAAATTACGTCATATACTGAAGTGGGCTTCAAAGGCCCATAAGGGGTCCTGAAAACGCCTGAAAACGGGTTTTCAGGTTATGGCGTCATCTGATAGAGGGTGGCCTGAAACGGACTGAAAACATGTTTCAGGCGCCTGAAAACAACGGCAACTTGGGTGAAATTTCGATAAACTAGTATGTGTTAGAGCACTCTCTGAAACGGCCTGAAATGGTATTTCAGCCTGCTGAAAACGCCTCCAAGGCACGGAAAAACACGATCAAAGTTTTAGCACTAGCCCACCGGCGTAACAATATATTAATATTTATTACGCCTCTTCTGGGTGTATTGTACTACGAGTACTTTAACACGTATAGCCTATGGCGAACGCTACACGCAAGATCCATATCGTGATCCGTCAATATATATTGTCGGATCACGATATTTATTGACGTGTAGGGTAGTGTATTGACGGATCACAATATTTATCGCTGGATTTCTGGAAATGCTTGTGATCTGATCTCAAATCCTGGATCGTGATATTTATCTTGCGTGTAGTGTCGCGCGTCAATATTTATCGCGTCAGTACGCAGCGAGACGGCAGCGATGGAGGACGTCGAGCACACCTCGTCTGCGAGTTCCGCGTCTGCCGCGGTGAACCCGTGCCACGAGCAACAATCCATGACAAGCGACCAGATTGTTTTAAAAGAGTTTATTCTGAACCTTGAATCCATGCCAGAAGTTTGGAATAACGCGCATGTCAATTATAAAAACACTATCTTAAAAAACAATGATTGCCACACAAGCTCTAATTTTCCTCTGTCTAGGGTCCATCACGTCTGCTTCGTACAAAGAACGCTTCCGTACTGACACGATCCGTATTGATGGTGTAGGGTGTGATAAGTGAATATCATGATATTTATCACAATATTTATTGACGTGTAGCGTTCGCCTATGGGTTCTCGCGCGTCAAGTTCAACAACGCTTTCAGGGTCCTGATTGATCTGCCCAGGTACTGTAGCGCATCGGGGAAGTTTGCAAAAGCAAGGGTAGACTGCTTTTACGTTACCATGCGGAAACGGTGCGGCTCCCTGGTGCGCAGAGTGAGGAACAGCCCAAACATGATCCTGGCTATGATAGCGAGAAGACTGGACTGTCGAATTTTAAATTATTATTGCACTACCTCGACAGGAGTGATGCAAAAGTAAATAGTTGTGAATTGATTAATTATGAATTACTTACATGGGATAAGTGTATTGTTACTAACAAAACTGAGTCAAGTGGTCACTTGAATAAATGAATTTATTGTTAAATTATGATATTTTTTGTTCTTATTTTTTTAACTTGCACCACCCCAAAAGGTCATTTAAGTTATAAACCGACGATTATTGCTTGCGTACGATATTGATGTTGTACACGGTAATTTGTATTTTGCCGGTTATTTTATTTAACTGCCGCAAAAATGAGAGAAGTTATGTTACACGACGTCGGCGTACGCCCTTACTTGAATATTTTTGAGTTTAATGTCATCTAGATAGTATTATTCGATGGGTGCTTCGTATTTATTTATGTGACTGATCGTTAATTAATTTTATTAAAAAATATATGAACGGTGTCGCTAAACAAAACTTATTATAATAACGTTTTTCTTGTATTGATAAAGTGATATGAATCATAGCTAAGGAAAAATTATTTAAACGGAGTATGTATTATTATTACTTACATAATGAGGTATTTTTTTGTGTATTGGGTATTTTACTTTTATTTAAGTTTAGTATTTTATTTAAGTTTGTTGGAAATAGTAATAATAGTTCTCCTGGCCGATTTCGACCACGGCGGCCAATGACTAAAGCTGAAAAGGATGATTATTTTGCTTTAAATTTCCACTAGAGGACGCCAGCGCAGGACCCAAAATCCATCCAACTGTAATCACCTGAAAAAAGTAGAGCTGGAAGTCGCAGGACTTACAATACCTACAAATCACAACGTGACACAGAAGATGCACTCAGAATCACAACACTGACACCAACAAAACACTCGACGCGTTTCGCCACTACACGTGGCATCCTCAGGAGATGTTGTCGCTTCGACAGACTACGAGCGACTGAACCTACAGACCGGCCGCAGTTTCATTACACGTTATAAAGAACATTTATCTGCGTATAGAAACAACCATCCAGAAAAATCGCACTTCGCAAAACACTTAATAGATTCAGGACATAGCATTCCGGATAATCATACGTTTTCACTGTTGCACACATGCAAAAAGGGTTTAAAACTGTCTGTTTTAGAACAATTAGAAATAATTAAACATAATAAAGACGACTCGCTTACATTGTTGAACGAGCAGGTCAGTTATACCGTTTCTCCACTTTTAAATATATTTTCGAATCAACGACATATTAGGAACGACCACCAGCAACAATCCAACGCTGTTCAAAACATTGCTAATTCGTAATGACAAATTTCCGTCACTACGATTACGTCATTTCATTAGTGCGAGAAAGTATAAAACACCGGTGCGGCAGGTCTGTAGGTTCAGTCGCTCGTAGTCTGTCGAAGCGACAACATCTCCTGAGGATGCCACGTGTAGTGGCGAAACGCGTCGAGTGTTTTGTTGGTGTCAGTGTTGTGATTCTGAGTGCATCTTCTGTGTCACGTTGTGATTTGTAGGTATTGTAAGTCCTGCGACTTCCAGCTCTACTTTTTTCAGGTGATTACAGTTGGATGGATTTTGGGTCCTGCGCTGGCGTCGTCTAGTGGAAATTTAAAGCAAAATAATCATCCTTTTCAGCTTTAGTCATGGATTTCCGCAAAGTAACGCCTGATTCCATCAACGGCGGCCAATCTCAACAGAGATCAGCCAACTACGCAGGAGATATTATAGTGCACAAGTGTGAGCGCAATACACAGGTGCACTCACTGTTCCATCACTCTCAAAGTTCGGTGAGACGGCAATCCGACATGACCGGAGAGAGATCAGGCGCAGGACCAACGGTTTAACGTGCTTTCCGATAGTGGTGGGTCGTCGACGCTTTCTCTGTCAACGAAACGAGACCGTTTATCGTTTGTGGTAAACTAGTCGAAAAAACAGTTTTTTTTTCGACTAGTTTACGTCGTTGACGGAACATTGAGAACGTGTAAACTATGACTATCATAAGTAGTCGAAGTTCATTTAACGGTTGATAAACGATGACTAGAAAATTAAACGGCATATATAAACGCAACTATACTATTTTTTATAGAATTTCGAAGTTAACGAAATTAAAATGAACCTTCCTTCATACTTTTTCCAGGCTGGCAGGTTAATTTCATAATAAATGTTAATATATGTTCTTTGATATTAATAAATATTTATCTACGTATTTATTTGTTTTGTGGTATAAATTACTTGATTTGTGTATTTATTTATACCATTATATACCTATAACGAATGAGCCCGTCGGCCGATGCGAAATGTCGTTCATGAGTAAACTGGTTGGTCTACGAGTGGACCGTAAACTAGTCTATCCGTTGACGCAACGTAAACTGTTTATGTATGCCTGCCCGTCGTCCGTCGCGTCGTCGCTCGGTTGTTCCGTTTCAGCAGAGAACTGGCATAGAACCCGTTCACGCATAAACCAGTTTATCAGTAGACCATAAACTAGTTTATCGGTTGATGCCCAATAAACAGTTTAACAAAACGGTTCGTTCATTCAACGCTCACCCCTACTTTCCGAGGCACGGGGGTGTAACACCGCCAACTTCCTGACTCCGAGCTGTTTTTTTGAGAAATTCATGACAGTAAACCTCAGAAACAATTTTGGAAATAATGATAATGATAAATGATAAACAACAACATCACATACGTTGATCTGAGTCCGTGGTAAGTATTTTAAGCACTTGTGTTACAGATATGAGAATCAACAGTGGTATAAATAGTAACTTAGCCCTTAGTTTTCATTGCTCTTAGCGATAAGACCGTCCTAATTGTACATATTTCTGTGTTTGTTAATTTTGTACTTTTTGTGTACCTATATCTAAGTTATATTTTTGCAGTCCTTATAATTGTCTTTACTTAACAACTAATAACTTCAGCTCATTGACTCATATTAAGGCATCTGACGCATTAAGATGAATAAAAGACAATAATAAACAAAATTAAAAAAAATATATATCTCCATAAAAAGATCGGAAACCATTTTCTATTTATGAACCACGTACCAACACTCAGGGTAACGGCGTCCATCAACAATACCGAAGATTAGTATGCGAATCGCCCAACTTCCTCGCAGGCGCCAATAAAAGTATGATATTGCAAATAAAAAGACGATAACGCGAAAACGGAATTATTGTCGACTGTACACGGATCACTGGTGAATGGATGAGACAGTACAAGGTTGTTTTATCTATGCGCAGAATCCCTAGGGCCCCTAAACTAAGTGATAGATAACGAATGCCACTTTTAAAAAAATTGCGAAGCTAATTTTTGTCGTTGACGATATGGAAACTTGTTAACTTCATCTTCATCATTCAGTTCGAACCAAACTTCGCTAAAATAAATATTGACATGTACTTATGTAAATAATTTTACTAAAAACAGGTTCACAAACAGTGAAAAATTTAGAAGGATTCTTCTTCTTTATCTTATGATCTCTTTTATCTAGACTGTTTGAATAAGCTTTGTGTCTGAATTATGTAGACTTTTTTCTTTAATTTCATACAAGTATTTCGCAAACGGAGATTCCTCTGCCATTTTTATAGTTCTCGAAAAATTATCGATACCGAAATTCGCCGTCGAGTATGCAACGTAACTTTGTCTAGGGTGCCCGTGTCACTTCAAGTTCAGTTTATCTCTATTGCAAAACGGAAATATGACATGGGGGGTGCGGGACGTTTAAAAAGTTTGATTGAGATCGCTGCCGGGGAGAACTTTTTGATTGTATCCCGAAGAATCGGGAGCGACGCTGGTATAAATAATAACAAACAGGAAGTCAAAAGTGATAGGCGAAAACTGTATGGGTACCTATTTTAAGTAATAATAGTCCTCCTGGCCGATTTCGATCACGGCGGCCAATCTCGACTGAAATCAGCCAACTGCGCAGGAGATAATATAGTGCACAAGCAAAACATAGGTGCACTCTCTGTTCCATCACTCTCAAAGTTCGGTGAGGTGACCGGAGAGAGATCGAGCGCAGGACCAACGGCTTAACGTGCTTTCCGAGGCACGGGGGTGTAACACCGCCAACTTCCCGACTCCGAGCTGTTTCTGAGAAATTCATGACCGAAAATCTTAGAAACAATTGTGGCTCGACCTGGGATTCGAACCCAGGACCTCTCGGATGTAAGGCAGAAACTTTGCCACCACACCAACGAGATTTATGTACTATGTTGGTAACGGCAGTACTCACTACTCAATCCAATGCACCACCCAGTGATTAAATATAGTCTCTAGCTGGTGGGTTAAATAAATAAATATGTAAATATTTCACAACAATCACACCAACTCTCTAGTCCCAAATTAAGCTACGAGGCGTGTATTATGGGTAATAGACAACGGATAAACATACATAAATACATTTTTTTGTAAATAAATACATATTATACATAGAAAACACCCAGACCAGTACAAACACACACGTTCATGCAGACTTATGCTTGTACTGTGCGGGGATCGAACCCGCGACTCTTGGTTTTAGAAGTCAGACCTGTGGACCATTGCACCAAGCGGTCGTCAAAGGGAAAAGACCCTTAATTTATTCCAAATTCCACCGATAAATAAAGAAAACCAAAACAAACAAATAAGCAATAGGTACAAACGTTGCGACCGAAAGTCGCGCTATCAAAGATATATCTGCAATAAAGGAGATTGAATTTTTTGACAACACCCTGTTTATGATCTTCGGCGATTTCTTTGTTTGTATGACGTTTTTTATATTGACATGAAAAGTTATTCCAAATTCGAATAGTAACGACTATTTTGCTTATGAGTTCGCTTCATTTTTTTTAATCTTTAGTTTGTAAGGTTTTTGACGTGACAACGTCTTATAAATTGGTTTGCCGGGTGACACTTCAAGAAACTGCGTTACGCTCCGCTCACGTTATGCGCTCACAATGAGAGCGAGTGAGAGGCACGCGTCCCTTCGACTCGGGCATGGTTAGCCCGCCTAAGAGCGAGTGAGACAGACATAAAAAGTGAAAGGCATGCGTCCCTTCCACTCGAGCACAGTTAGCCCGCCTAAGAGCGAGAGAGACAGAGCGAGAGAGAGAGCGAGAGAGAGAGTGAGAGAGATAGGCATACACACCGGTTCATGTTATACGAATGAATATTCACATTAAAATTATTTTACCACTCAAAGTCGTTGTCACGTAAAACTTTCGCCCGTATACCGACTTTACAGGCAACCAATTTTTTAGTGAGCTACTTATAGTTAAAACAAAAAAGTTTTTTTTTGTGTTTGAGATTTTTTTATTTAATTAAAGAACGGTGACGAGTGAAAGTAGAGTCTTAACTGGGCATGTATTTTACTGTGCTAACTGATACCACCACCACTTTGGTGTAATGGTTAAGAAGTTGACTATTACACCAAGTGGTCGCGGATGCGATCCCCGCACTGTACAAATATTTGTGTGCATGTCGGTTTGTACTGATCTGGGTTTTATAAGTACTTATTAAAGTTTATTTGTAATACCACAGTTGAATCTGATGTCTGTAACACATGTGTTTAAGCTACTTACAACGGAGTCAGATCAATGTATGTGATGTTGTTGCAAATTTTTTTTAAGTATCATACGCAGCCTTATGCATCGCTATTTCGCAATATCAAAATTATTAGTTAAGTCAAAAGCTCAGGGTACATCTGCGGTATAATATCGCCGAGACTTTCAACTTTAGTCATTGAGCCGCATGTGTGCTCTGACTGAAAAGTCCAAAGCGTATTTAGGTATCATTCCTGCAGGAAATTCCTCAAAATTCATTTACTTAATCATTTTCCTCCTCGTGGAACGCCAATAAATATATCTCCCCTTTCTAATGACTTTTGCAATATGACATCAGATTCGAACATTATTAAACAGTTCATTAATTTCTTGTCATTTTATCGGAAATTTTGACAGACAATTTATAATGAAACGATTTATTGTCTGTGGTTCATAGATCGATGGAAGAATAAGTATTTAATAATAATAAATTAATAATAATATATTGTATATTAATTATAATATTGAATAAATAAGTTTTTAAAAATAAATTCAATATTTTTGCATAGGTCGTTACTAAGTTTGATATACGAGTACCTATCTAAACTTTATGTTTTAAGTTTTTAGCGTGATATTTTGGCGATGTTATTAATTACATATAAATTACTCGTATTCCTTAAAAAAATCAACTGAATCACAATATTCTAAACTGTATCTTTTAAGGGGAGGGGGGGGGGGTACTTGATAATTTTAATAAGATATGGATATAATTAGGAACTCCTATGTCTGGAGTACTGAAGACACATGTTACTCCGTTAAACCTTATTCCACTAATAAACAAATAAACACTATTCATGCCATTTTCGAAAATAACTAGAGAAATCTTTCAAAAAATAAACGAATATAAGACAAAACATTAATCTCATCCGAGCCAAGAGCGGCAACGTAATTGTATCGTTACAGCGAGATAGCGAAATCAGACTTTGTTCGAACTCTCCGGGCAGTACATCAACGTGGCATCGTCTGTCGTGGCGTTTCGTGTATTTTTACTGCGAATTCGTCTGACAGCCATCATTCGATGCGGGCCAATCTAACTTTGTCGAGATGTACACGGTTAATACAGTTTATACGTGTTGCGGGGATGTTGTGAAATCATACACTTTTAGAAACGACTATTAGTTCTGTTAGCACTAGAACAGTTGAGATATATACTAACAGTTTTTAAAAGACAAGTTTTCAAGCCAACATTGTGGTATCAAGATAAGGTAATTTAGCAATTATTTTAGTAAAAAAATACTTGTTAGGTTAAGCTGAATCATATTCTGTTTTGAAGAATTGTTTTAGTTTAAACAAAGAAAATAAAAGTAGTAATGGCTACAATGATAATAATTGGAATAATTACCAAGATTTTTCCTGGATCTGTATTAATTTATTGTCTAAAAAATATAGTTTCACTATGTATTGGGACATTTATATATTAACTCTTGTGGACTTGTCAGTACAAAAGAAAAAAAACTGCCTCGTTGGTGTAGTGGCAAAGTTTCTGCCTTACATCCGAAAGGTCCCGGGTTCGAATCCCAGGTCGAGCCAAAATTGTTTCTGAGATTTTCTATTATGAATATCTCAAAAACAGCTCGGAGTCGGGAAGTTGGCGGTGTTATACCCCCGTGCCTCGGAAAGCACGTTAAGCCGTTGGTCCTGCGCCTGATCTCTCTCCGGTCATGTCGGATTGCCGTCTCACCAAACTTTGAGAGTAATGGAACAGTGAGTGCACCTATGTATTGCGCTCACACTTGTGCACTATAATATCTCCTGCGTAGTTGGCCGATCTCTGTTGAGATTGGCCGCCGTGGTCGAAATCGGCTAGGAGGACTATTATTATTACAAAAGAAAGTTTTCATACGTACTATATACATAAAAGTAGGTAGGTACTTATTTTGCATTACCCACCCAGTAAAGTTTAGAACATCTAGCTTCGCTGTCTTACTACAACACAGTACAGATACAACTTATTTTAAGTTTTTAATGAAATATCCTTTAGCTGAGCTGATCTCGCCAGCGAAAGAATAATTTAGTGAGACCGAATTGTGTCATTTCTGAACGAAATATTACATTGTCATACCCTTTCCTTGTTATTTTATCATTTGGTTTCGTTCTAGAACTTTGTGTTGCATTACTAGTAAGATTAACATGTAAAATCTTATATTTTTTTTACTTACTAGTCTTCGTTTCACATGTTTGTAAAGTAAAATAGAGTTAGTAAATTCATAGCTTAAAGATCAGCAATATCACCGATATGTGTATAAGGTATAATATATTTTTTTGTTTATTATAATATAATTGAGAGGTGCTTGTGGCGCAGTGGTTGCAGCGCTTTGGTAGTGATACCAAAAGTTAAGCAACCTAAGGCGCGGTCATGTTTGGGATGGGTGACCATTCTGACCATTTTAAGTGACGTCTATTTACAAGTATCTTCGTGCTTCGGAAGGCACGTTAAGCGGTTGGTCCCGGTTAATATCGATAGATATTAGTCGTTAAGCCTAGTCAGAGGCCCTCGGGCGGCTTGATAACATCTGACAGTAACGTTGGTCACTTACCTTACACACAACCCCTCCACCAATCCGCACTGAGCCCGCGTGGTGGAGTATGACTCGGACCACCTCATAGTTGAGGTGAGGCCTGTGCCCAGCAGTGGGACTTATATAGGCTGATGAGATAATATAATTTTAAACTTACGTTTGTTTATTAATATTAAATCTCTATATTATGTTTATATATTTTTTGCGTTATTAACCACAATTTAGCTTTTCTCGTTTAATTTTCACCGCACCCATTGCTTTCTTTCTGCATGACCTTGAAAATGAGTGGCAGAATATGCTTTTAGCATTAAGTCCACTCTTTGTAAATTTCTTTTGCAATAAAGTTTTAAATGAATAAGATAATGTCGGCACCAACTTCATAATAATTTCTAATTTCATAGCTTAGAATATAATATAAAACTTTGAACGTACACAGTGTTAAGGTAACATGTACCTGCTTTTAATTAAATAACCTCCGTTTAACTACAATGTTACTGTTAACTAAGCGTTATTATTTAAATATTTCTTGATTATGGCTGTGTATCGAAGTTATATCAAATTTATCGATTAATTAAACCGTTACTAAGATGTATCAATCATCAGAAGCCGGGTGTAAATGCACCTGTCGATCTATCGTTCTCTCTCTTTCATAAAGATTAAGGCATTGCCGTCCCTTTCTGCAGCTGTCAAAACGTCAACTTAAATTAAGTAAGCGATGTTCAATAACCTTAATCTTCAATTATGCCTACCAGAAATATAGCATTTTATATTTCAAGAACTAGCTTGTACAAGCGACTTCGTCCGCGTTAGGAGGTAGTTTTTTCGGAATCCGGTGTTTTCCCGTAATCCCATATTTATCAAAATATAATTTAAATCTTTGGAAATTTAAAAGTAAAAGAGATCAGATTCCCCAGAAAGTAATTTTTCGCATGGAAATGCGTTTTTTTTCGTGGTCAAAAGTAACTCGGCACCAAGTTTCATTTAAATCTGTTCAGTAGTTGAGGCGTAAAAAGGAATCGGCGCACCTGAATTTTCCCCTGGAATCGCGTCATATTTCTGCGGTAAAAAGTAGCCTATGATCTCGGGTATCATAATATCTCCATACGAAATTTTATGTAAATCGGTTCAGTAGTTTAGGCGTGATTGAGTAACAGACAGACAGAGTTACTTTCGCATTTATAATATTAGTATGGATATTTTGATTTACTAGAAATGTCTTATTTGACATTAAAGTCGTATTGGGAATAGGTTGACATCTCAAATAAGTCTTTATCTTATGCAAATACGTCCCAAAGGAGTGTTAAGTTCCTTCTAGTATTTCGAAAACGCTTAAATGCTTAATAAAAAAGGTTAGGTCATTTTAGACCTTAAAATATAAATTTTTCGTTTCATTTGCATAACGCGTTGATTCCAACCCAGAGTAGTTACTGAAGCTGTCATTAACATCAAAATGGAACTATCCGATTTATCAGTTAATGGGCACGTAAATGAATCTGAACACAAAACGAACATTATTTCGTGAGTTTAATCACAAAATACCACATTTTGTTGTCATCGCTGCATTCTGCCCAATACTCTTTATGGAGCGTTTTAACGGATGTCAAATGTATTTAACAATTAATGGTATCCGAGGCTATACTATAAAAACCAATATGTACATTCTACAATGTAGTCATCCTTGTCATTCATGCTAGTTTGGCCGTGCGAGAAAACAAGATAGGCAGAGTCGAAAATATGGCTTAAACATTCCCAAGTAGAGGCTCGAGTCTGAAATCATTAATTGTTCGAAACGACACAAAATCGTTCCATTTTCAATCGATTTCCAACCTTATGAGTTAGGTTATTAAATATGAAATAATTTGAGAGACATTTTGATATAGTGGCGTTTTAGAAATAATAAAGTATTGATGATCAAAGTCATTTGAACACTGGATCATCTGTTATAGGCAATTAGCGCTTTAAGTGTTAAATAAGAGAGTTTATTATTCAAATAGCACTGATGCACTAATTCGCATGTTTAAAAGTCACGTGGTAGTACCCAATGAATAGGCTAGATGACACCTCTTAAATAATCTGTCAAAACGGTCTGCCTCCATAGATTTTGTATAGTAATACAAAATCGTGACGTCACGGTAGTGTATCAGAAATCGAAGTCAATTGATCGAATATTTATTGAATTTTGTGTGTTTAAAAATTGGTTTCTGCAGATTTTTTTGCAATATATTGATTGTATTAACTTTATAGGGGCTATGTTTTTTAAACGCCATAGTCTTGAAAATATTTAAGATAGGTGTCATCATGCCTATTTGTTTACTCAATTTTCTATTCATATAAAGGCAGTTGTTACTTTTAAGGCACTGACTTTTACATAATTTTCACCAGGAGTTTAAAGAATACATGTTTTTTTTAATATACAACATCATCTCATACATTGATCTGACTCCGTGGTAAGTAGCTTAAGCACTTGTATGATAGGTATCAGAATCACTAGTGGTATTACAAATAAACTTAAATAAATACATATAACACCCAGACAAGTACAAGCAGACGTAGATGTTCATGCACACAAATTTTTGTACAGTGCGGGGATCGAACCCGCGACTTCTTGGTTAAAAGTCAACTTTTTCACCATTACACCAAAGTGGTCGTCAACCGTTTAAACAAAAAACTCTTTAAACAATATCTATCTTTTAGTCATCAGGCTGTACAATCAATAAATATCTTACCAGTTGTGTCAGGTCAAAAAAATAAAACACAACTTCCACGCATCAACCACAAACTTAGCTCAAACAATGACACAAAAACTTTAAAAGGACAACCATACAAATAGTAACAAAACGGTATTCGGGCGTGAAAATAATTAATGCTCCATATGAGATGCGATAAATCAAAATATATGTCATTGTAGCACAATGCAGGTCGCACACACCTCAATCTGTGAGCACAAAAACTGAATCAGAAACCTCGATTTGGTTGTAGGCGTATCTTTGAACGAGAATCAAAGGGGTACTATGAGTTCTCGAATCTCGTAGTCAGGTTGGAGCGAGATGATTTAATTAATAATAAAAAAAATATTTTGCTAGGACAGATTTGAACGCAGTTTTCAAGGAGTCCTTTTGCCAAAGTAAGATGATAAAAATATATATTTAACTACGTTTTTTTATTATATGCGTATTTTACACCTGTCAAAGTAGAAACATTTGAAATTACAGTAGGTAAAAATAACCTCTATGAAGCTAATAAAACTAATTGATTTCCAAAAAACTGTAGAAGCCAATTTTTACTAACATAGAACTAAATAAATATTCAGTCAATTTACTTCGATTTCTGATACAATATTATGACGTCGAATTATAGTATTCCCATATAAACTCTATGGAGGCAGATCGTTTTGACAGATGACAAAGAGTATGTCAACGATTGGTGGTGTTATCTAGCCCATTGCCAGATTATAAAAGTTCTAGTCTGGACGAAATGTCAAAATTGGAAAGTAAGAAAGGAATAAAGTAATTCTATCACGATCTTGTCACGAATGCGGTTCAGAATCGAACCTGTTCTAAAACCAATGGTACACCGTCATATCCTCAAAGCTCACTATTATTTCCACTCGACCAAACAATCACGACAATGCAATGCGCAGACGCAAAAAGAAGTTTTAATTCATAAGAAATTGAATCACATTGAAATTAGTTGGTTCGTATGTTGTGGTGTTATTTATTATTTCTTTATGACGGTATAGGCAGAGACAGTGTGCTTATTGGATATATTAAAGTAACCTTTATTATTATTAAAGAATATTATCAATTAAATAGGATATTTAAAACTAATGTCAAATTGAATTGGGCCAGTTCGTTTTAATTAACAGTCCAATCTGTCTATTGAAAAATCGCACATTGATGTTTAGTATATATTTGGCCCATACACCGTTGTACCAAAACCTAGGACGTTATTATATATTATAATATATGTACATTCTATGTTTAGTATTCTTAGTTTACTTACGAGCTAGTTATTCGGTTTTGACTTTTTATATGACCTGTTATGACATTTAGATAAATCTCCAAGATGGCTGTTTTTTTAAATGTAACTATATTTATAATTTAATGTTAGCACTAACTGCCTGTTGAAAAAACCAGGGTCAAATCACCTTATTTCTTCGAAAATTTCTTGATTGTGAGTTTTCAGAGCATTTTGAAGGCAGTTAACAACCAAACCAGCTAGTAAAATATGTGAAGCAAAATTCTAACAAAGCTATTTAATTATTTTTATATTCAACTTTACAGGAAAACGTACAAAGAAGACGTACAACAACATTCCAGTTTCGCACCTATTTTAAAATGTGTTTCTTTCTTAGAATCCTCAGTTCTTAGATCTGCATTGAACCTGTACCTTTGCGAGGCTTCGCCACTACCGTTAGGTTAGGAGGATTTCTTCAAACCTGAAATTTTTTGAAGCGACAGGTTACAGTGTGTAAATTTAAATTTTAGTAAGTCTATATGAGATGGTAAGCTAATGTGACCCAAGAAAGAAGAAGTGCATGTTGAAGTTTAGGCTGGTGGTTCGCATAACCGATTCGAGACCCTTAGGTTCAAAGTTAGAATTTTATTGTACTCGGTTTGGTAAGTGTACTTATTGGTAGATTGTCTGGAGATCTACTACCAACACATTTACGAAGCCTGATGCCATAGCAATGCTATTCTCAGCAATACTGCGTGTAGTCAATATTATCTTAATCTGACGTCCTAACAACGCCCTAGCCTAACAATCAGGTTTTCAGCTTTATTGTAATCCAGCAGGTCGAGACAAGATGCCAGTTCCCTATTTATTAGGTTTATTCCCTGAGTACCCCGATCCCCGAGGCCCCCGGTCCAAAGAACCCCGAAGATGACATTTACCACACAATCACACCAATTCTCTAGTCCCAAATTAAGCTACGTGGCTTGTGTTTTTAGTACTAGACAACGAATAAACGTACTTAAATACTTTTTTTTGTTAATAAATACATATTACACATAGGAAACACCCAGACCAGAACACACATGTTCATGCACACTTATGCGTGTACTGTGCGGGTATCGAACCCGCGACCCTTGGTTTTAGAAGTCCGACATAGAGACCACTGCACCAAGCGGTCGTTAAAAATGACTTCATCAAGATAAAATAAATCAGGGTTTTCTGGAACGGAAGTGTCAGCGATCGGCTAACTGATGGAATAGGTAACCCAATTTTTGAGTAACACTTACGAGAGTAGTGCTTTTTCATATTTATTTTATTGCCACCTACTATCGCGTGTGATTAGCGCCAAGGAACATTTTTTAAACACCCGGCGTTTAAAAAATGTTCCATTGACAAGTCGAAAATAGTTTTTAAGTAAAGTCCGCTGCGCTCACCTGTACTAAGGCGTCGCATTCACTTACACTGTTGACACCCACGCGGCTCCTGCAGGAGTGTCACTAGCCGCCCTTATTTATTGATTTATGTCGCGATTCAACGGGATAAGGATTCCAATAATAGTGTATTTTGTATTGATAGCTATTTTACGACGGTTAAAAGCGATACGCGTTAAAAACGAGTTACGTATTTGACCGAATATCATTTTAATTACTATAGCATACAGGTTGGAGATAATTTGACCAAATACCCGGCAACTACCGAAGATGGACTGAATACCTATTACTTATTATTATTATTATTTTTGGAATAATAAATTTAAGCGAGAACAACTGCCGACAAACTGCTGTACAGTTTGGCAGATGTGAAAACATTGTATATTTTGGAAAAACAATAAAAAAAAACCTGAAGTAATATCTGAAGGGTGTTGTTGTGCCCGGAAACCTGCAAAACATTACCAAAGATACCTAGGTCAGAATCTCAAAAAAAACGGACCTCCCATACAAAATTGCCAATCAGCGGATCGATTTACTATGGGAGAGCCAAAAATTTTTTGAGATTTCGACCTAGGTTTCTTCACGAAAGTTGTTCAGTTTTACGGGCATACGAGTAACAACACCTTTAGGTGTTACAGTTTCTTTTTGTAACACCTTGTACATGTTTAACAGAGGACGTCTTTAGACTGATTTTTAAGTGATGAAGATGATGAACGGATTAAAAATCGACACCTACATCACTTTATGACCACATTTGTGTTCAATGGTCAAGAAGTTTACTATTAACCAAGAGGGCGCGGGTTCAATCTCCGCACTGTACAAACATTTGTGTGCATGAACATGTCTGTTTGTACTGTTCTGGTTGTTACATGTATTTATTAAGTTTATTTGTAATACCACTGTTGACTCTGACATCTTTAACACATGTGCTTAAGCTACTTACCACGGAGTCAGATCAATGTATGTGATGTAGATGTATATTTATTTATTTATTATTACCCAGGTTCCTAGACATATACCTGATCTGTACAATACATCTTGGTGTCTGGATCTCGCAGCCCTAACCACCGTGCAGTGCATCATATCTGTACGCGATATTTTTAACTTCAACTATACGCTTTGATTCACGCGCCATTGTGCGCTTGCGACAATAAGACACCCATGCTGCGGACTGGTTTGTACGTGTGCTTGTTAGTACGAGTTTTAGTTAAAATACAGCTAAGGAGACGTACTTGATGTACTGATTTTTGACGTGACAACGTATTAAATTAGGTTGTAGCTCGGAGTCACTCATGAAAAAGTGTAACGCCCGCTCACGTCTGTAACGATGAGTCACCGAACGAGAGAGAGGCCCGCCGGACCGGCGAATGCCTTGCGTCTCTCTCCCACTCAAACATGATCGGTGTCACGTAAAATCTTCGCCCGTAAAACCGACTTTACAGGCAACCATTTTTTTTTTTAAAGAAGTATAATTCGCTTGACATGATTGAAGAAGTTACGTTCACAGAATCTGTTTTATAAAAAATTGATGCTACATTTTGTTGTTATTTCATAACTCAAGAACGGACTCACCTTTCCAAACCATAGGTATGTTAATGTGAAGTTTCCACAACATCAGTATAGCGGCGGACTGCCTCGTTGGTGTAGTGGCAAAGTTTCTGCCTTACATCCGAGAGGTCCTGGGTTCGAATCCCAGGTCGAATCAAAATTGTTTCTAAGATTTTCTTTCATAAATTTCTCAAAAACAGATCGAAGTCGGAAAGTTGGCGGTGTTCCCCCGTGCCTCGAAAAGCACGTTAAGCCGTTGGTCCTGCGCCTGATCTCTCTCCGGTCATGTCGCATTGCCGTCTTACCGAACTTTGAGAGTGCTGGAACAGTAAGTGCACCTGTGTATTGCGCTCACACTTGTGCATTATAATATCTCCTGCGTAGTTGGCTGATCTCTGTTGAGATTGGCCTCCGTGGTCGAAATCAACCAGGTGGATTATTATTATTTAATTTAAACAATCGATGAAAATCATTGTGTATGTATACAATAAATATAAAAGAAAATCTCATCAATTCCCAAGCTGTTTCAATGCAACAAAGAAATCTCTTTTAAAGGTATGCGAGCTAAACTCAATCTGGGTATAATTAATTACCCAAAAAAGTCATCTGACTTCCACAAACAATTTCATGCATCCTTTCTTCCTTCTTAGCAGTTGACACAAATTTTTATTATAATAATGTATGATAAGCAACACATCTGGATACTGCAGGCCGAACGAAGCCGATGGAAATCTAAAATGTAATATACAGGGTTACTGGTAACTCGACATATTCCTCAAAAGAGAAAAAGAAGAGGTAAACAGCAACAAAAAATGGTTCTATCGACTAGGGGTTAGAACAATTATTGATGTTTAAGATATCGGGCTTTTCAAAATTTGTGAAATTTCATGTAACTTGATGTGCAATATTTTGTAATTTTTCGACCCCTACCCTACCCTACTTTGATGAAACCTTTTTTGTAGGAAATCACCTTTACTATAATTCTTTTGAAGGAATTTGATTGATACCTAATGGTAAAGACTTTGTCAAACAGCTAGCAAGACGTAAACTGAAGCAAAAGCATGTCGCTTCTTGGCGAGAATTTTAATACGCAAATGACAGTACAGAATACGCGTCTATGTATTATTATTGGTGAAAAAACCCTTACGGTTGTTCCATTCCTGGCAGATAAAAATGTGTAAATGTAAAGTTCAAGTAGCATTTTGATACTCATCTGAAAAAACGTATCAAAACAAATTAACTTGCGTTGTACACATCATCATCAACAGCATGTAAAATCCACATGTGTATTTTATCAAAGAAATTAATTAATAAGTATTCACGACTATCAAACATTCTATAAAGATGTTGAAAAGAATATATTTGTCATCGTGCATCTGGTTAGATGTTGATGGATTGTATCAAACTTTAAAAGAGGTTGTGTTTTACCAATTGACAATGTTATGGATGATGGTGACAGATTATATGAATTGAGGAGAAACATTTAGTGGTTTTGAATGGCCATGTGTAGTATATGGGCGAGTGGTAGATAAATAGTTTATACTTTAGTTTGTTCCAGCCTACTCAACTTTTATCTATCAATTCGCGATCCTGACGACCACTTTGGTGTAATGGTCAAGAAGTTGACTATTAACCAAGAGGTTGCAGGTTCGATCTCCGCACTATACAAACATATCTGTTTGTACTGGTCTGGGTGTTTTATGTATTTGATAAGTTTATTTGTAATAACGCTGTTGATTCTGATATCTGTAACACAAGTGCTTTAGCTAGTTACCACCACGGCGTCAGATCAATGTATGTGATCTTGTTGTTTATTTATTATTTGTATTACTTATCTTCTCACAGGTAGTTATGTATGATCCAAACGTAATATCATTAGCCATATCATGAAAAATATTTAAAAATCTTCGCTATAATAATAAAATATTGACTCAGAAGAAACCTTAAAATGAACTAAAAGTGAAATTGTAAAAAATGATAATATTTAGTTTTACGAGGAGAATGCAAGTCGGTTGTTGTGGAATAAATGAATAAGGTACCTAAATAATAATCAATATACAATACTTATTACTTTTTTAGAATTGCAACATGTGTGAGCGGAAGTGTAGGAGTGTGCGAGAGAGAGGGGAGAAGGTTTCATGGCGGAAAGACTTGTAACGCGATACGTTAGTCTGTATTTAACATCCATACTAATATTATAAATGCGAAAGTAACTCTGTCTGTCTGTGTGTCACTCAATCACGCCTAAACAACTAAACCAATTTGCATAAAATTTGGTATGGAGATATTTTGATGCCCGAGAAAGGACATAGGCTACTTTTTACCTCGGGAAAATGACGCGTTCCCATGGGAAAATACAGGTGCGCCGATCGCTTTTACGCCGAAACTACTGAACAGATTTAAAAGAAATTTGATAAGGATATAGTTTGAGACTTAACAAAAGACATGAGTTACTTTTGACCGCGGGAAAACAACGCATTATCGAAGAACCTGATCGCTTTCAATCCTAAATTACCAAAGATTTGAATTATATTTTGATAAAATTGGTATAACGGAAAAACAACGCATCCGAAAAAAACTACCCAACGCGGACGAAGTCACGGGTAACAGCTAGTAAGTATTAAAATAAAACTGTTGAAGCAGCGTTTCGAGTTTTAATGCGAATCCCGGTCCCTATATAAATATAAAGTCATTTGCTTTAAAAATATAGGTAAGTATATTTATAAAAAGATTTAAAAAAATAAATATAGATTATTTTATATCCTTTGTTATATGCACCTACATTTATCAGGACTGAAATTGTGATAAAACAAAATTCATTTTTTTTTAATGCAACATCTTCCGATATCACTTTTACTAAGAAAAGAGTGTTAGAGGAACAGTCTTAAAGGATTAGGCGATGATACTTAGTTTCCACATAAAGGTGCATGCACAATTGATTTATGCGAATAAAGCCTGCTTTGAGCGTGAATGGGACGCTGTGTCGTCGACCTGTGTGCTCTATGATTTATAACGATTGTTTGTATATTATAAGGTCATAATTCAGATTTGTAATGAGAGGTCTGCTATATCCTTTAGCTGGGTTGTGATAAGTTTTTTTTAAGTGTCAATATTTTATATATATATATATATATATATATATATATATATATATATATGCAACAACACATTGATCTGACTCCGTGGTTAGTAGCTTAAGCACTTGTGTAACTGATATCAACAGTGATATTAAAAATAAACGAAAATTAATACATATAACACCCAGACCAGTAAAAACAGACATGTTCATGCACACAAATTTTTCTTTAGTGCGGGGATCGAACCCGCGACCTCTTTGTTAATAGTCAACTTCTTGACCATTAAACCATATTTATTTAAAAAAAACAATTAAAACCTTTGAATATACAAAGCTAGAATGAACAAGCATTCACTAGGCGCGCTCCGTCGTAGACCAGGACTCTGCCTCGTTGGGCTTAGTCTTGGGTCAAGAGCCTAATAAAAAAATAAAAAATTGTCAATCGCAAAATATCGGAAATATTCATATTCATTAAATAACTTACCTAAAGTAACAGCAGTTACCAATACAGGTATAAAAAATGTTCATTTTGTTACAATATGACCTTCTAAGGCATTCATGATTTTTAGATAAAATAATTAAATTACTAAAAATAATAAATATGAGATGATAATTATTGCTTTTTATTTTTATGTTAATTTGGATCAGGCGCAATTTTACTGTTAAAAAAAACTGCAAGCCAAATTAGGCTGTTTAAAAAATTTGAGTGCAACAACTAATTAGTGAGCGCATAAAGTACGACTAAGGTATAAGGTATGACTGGTAGAGAATGCCATGTTAAGTCGACCTTTTGTACATAGTCTGTGTTGTGCAATAAAGCATAAATAAATTAATGAATAAATAGTAGTAGTAGTACGGGCAAAAAAGGTTTCATCAATGATTTTGATTTTGATGTCGTGGTTACTTTGCGTTTCACTTTAGTAGCTCCGTGATCGGCACTTTTTGAAACACCATTTTGATGCGTGCTGCATAAATAATAATAGTCATCCTGGCCCATTTCCACCACGGCGGCCAATCTCAACAGAGATCAGTCAACTGCGCAAGAGATATTATAGTGCACAAGTGTGAGCACAATACACATGTGCACTTACTGTTCCATCACTCTCAAAGCTCGGTAAGACGGCAATCCGACATGACCGGAGAGAGATCAGGCGCAGGACCAACGGCTTAACGTGCGCACCGAGGCACGGGGGTGTAACACCGCCAACTTCCCGACTACGAGCTGTTTTTGAGAAATTCATGACAGAAAATCTCAGAAACAATTTTAGCTCGACCTGGGATTCGAACCCAGGACCTCTCCGATGTAAGGCAGAAACTTTGCCACTACACCAAGGAGGCAGTAATAAATAAATAAAGGCTACTTGAAACTATACAAATGGACAGATCGCTAGTCCTCTATAAGGAGGAGTGACACACTAAAACAGCTAACACGATTAAATGTCGTATCATACCTCGTACCTTACTCAATTGAACTATCAATAAAATAAACTTTAAGCATCCTAATTCAACCAATAACAGTTTTAAAACGGTGACGATTGACTTCCTCGGCGTGGGCAAGCGACAAGGGATTATTACACAGACCACTTTGTAGTACTGATGCCGCACTCTTAGGTCAAACTTATCCACCTTTTTACTTTAAAACTTGATAAAAAATGCTAAATTTAGACCTGTGCTTGTTTAAGTGGCCACGCCTAGCCATTTTATCTTGTTACATTTACCTTATTTTTTTATTATTTCGAAGCTGAATGCAGACTAACCCATAACAACCACAAGCGGTTTTTTTTTGCAAAAGTAATTAGAAGTGTAAGCAGCATGTAGGTACAGTGATGAACACATCAGGCTAACTATTTTTATTGCTAAATTGCCCTTATCACAGCGATACTGCTGTGCTGACTTAACCTAAGTAAACGTGTGTCACGTTTCATATTGGTTGTTTATTATTTTGATAAGCTTTCCAGGCGTATTTGTATGTAGTATGAAGGATTTATTTTAGCACGAGCTTCCGTTTTATTTAATTGAATGAACTAAAATTAAAACCAGTTAAAACTACCAAAATAGCCTCATATTATGAGTAAGAAATTTGTATACTTTTACACTTTACCCGTCTAAAGAACGCTTTTATTACGTTTAAATTATAATATTCACAATGACATTCTTGTGATTACTGTTATTCAAACAATTACTATTTAAGTGTATCTATGTACCTAACATAGAAAGCTCTTTATTGCACACCACAAAAAATAGACACACACAGAGAGATGAACAATTAACTTATTAATTTATATCTTTGAACAAAACGACTCATAGAACATTTATCGAACTTCACTTGAGAAGTTCGTTTGATCTTATCAAGTAATTATTGCACAATTTAAGTTTTTTTTCCAGACGCCTCGCAGCAGCGTCTACAAAACCAGCTTGTCTATGGATTATTAACAAGATTAGATTGGCTTAATGGCGTCGAGGCGAGCCAGGCGCGATTGGACTAATTAGTGAGTCAGTATCGGGGCAGCGTTTAGCATGTTTTAGAATATCATTGGGCGCTTCCGTGTGACTGGTCTAGTGTGTTTAGATTGGTAAGTGGTCTGAGAAGAATTGGTTAAGTTTTATTTTCTAGACTCTAAAATTTAGAGTGTAGAATCAAGGTCCCTATCCTAAGATAACTGGATTATTGGATCCAATAATCCTATTGATTTATTAATTTAATTTATTTCGTTCATTCTGATATTTATATTTTGATATAAAAATCTGATTTTCAATACAAGACTTTATTCAAAACAACTTTCAAGAGAATACAAAAAACTAAGTTTTTAAATACAATTATTTTAGCGGAACGAAAAAATTGTACTTGTAAAAATTAACTTGTTAATTTCAAAAACAGATACTTTACAGTCAGTCGCCTAAGGAATAGTATTTCAATTCAATAGCTATTTTCAAACAATACTGCCACCCTTTTATGTGTACAAGCGATAATGTATGCGCCTATTTTTCCAATTTAGGGCTGTTACAAATTTTCGAAGAATTTTATCAGTGAAAATCTGTTAATAACAGTAAATCATTGAAATGAAACACTTTTTACGGATTATTTCGCGATTTATTTACATTTTATTTTAACCGGACGTTTGAACATGATGACAACTAACACCTTAGTATTATACCTGTGACCACGGACGCTGAAAAGGGTCCGAAACGACAGGTTAAAATAAAATGTAAACAAATCACGAAATAATCCGTAAAATACGTCTCATTTCAATGTCTACTGTTCGCGTAAACCGAAGAAACAAATTATAATCGTAAATCATCGTCATCATATCAGCTTTTCAATGTCCACTCTTAAGCAAATGCTTCCCCCAAGGATTTCTACTGCGATTGGTCCCGCGCTTCTCCGCTGGATGCGTGGCTTTTCGCAACCTTCGCCAAATCGTCGGTCAACCTTGTGGAGGGCCTGCCCACTAAAGTATATAGAGGTACATACTACGTAATACATACTAATAAATAAAACGAAACTATGGACTTAGAAATAGTATTCACTAGGTACCAGATGATGTAACGATTCCCAAAGCAATCTCTTTTGGCGCAAAATTTTTTGTATGCAATTTCCAAGTTATGAGGTAATAAGCTGTTTCTAGCCAAATAAAAATTATTGAATGAAGATGTTTTGATAAATCTACCGCCAATGGTGGATATTAACCAAAGATATGATGACCACTTTGGTGTAATGGTCATCAAGTTGACTAGTAACCAACCATTTGTGTGCATAAACATATCGGTTTGTACTGGTCTGAGTGTTATATGTAAATTTTTTTGTTGGCCTACATCATCCCAGTGCTGGGCAAAAGCCTCCCCCAAACCTTTCCACCGATCCCTGTCTGTCCTTATATGTATTTATTTAGGTTAATTTGTATTACCACTGTTGACTCTGATACCTGTAACACAAGTGCTTTAGCTAATTACCACGGAGTCAGATCAATGTTTGTGATGTTATCGTACCTCTATATTTATTTATCAAAACCAGGCATTACCACATCATCAGCCTCTACAGAAACGGGCCCTAGATTTTGCCTGGACATCAATTTATTTTATTTCACTTAATTTATCTTTGCATGTCACATTTTCAATTTGTGCCACCCCTATCAATACTGGAGATAATCTGTCAGATCAATTTGAGGGTACATTGTATGCAAACACGGCAGTTAGCGACACAAAGCGCGAAGGGATGAGGAAATTGTCCTGCATCCTTCCTGCCGGACTAATTGGTTCGTATTTTTAGAAAAAATAATAAATAAATATATACATTTTTTTTTAAATATTTCATAGCAATCACACCAATCACTCTAGTTTCAAAATAATCTACGAGTCTTGTGTTATTGATACTAGACAACGAATAAACATACTTAAATACTTTTTTTTTGAAAAAAAAATACATATCATACATAGAAAACACCCCAACACTCATGTCCATGTACACATATGCTTGTACTGTGCGGAGATCGAACCCGCGAGCCTTGGTTTTAGAAGTCCGACATGTAGACCACAGCACCGAGCGGTTGTCTGGTGCAGTGATCAAATATACAACAACATCACATACATCTGACTCCGTGATAAGTGGCATAAGAACTTGTGTTACAGATATCAGAATCAACAGTGGTAATACAAACTAAACTTAAATAAATACATATAACACCCAGACCAGTACAAACAGACATGTTCATGCACACAAATGTTTGTGCAGTGTGGTGATCGAACTCGAGACCTCTTGGTTAATATCCCCTTATCTGTAATGTGCGGGTGGAATATGCTTTTGACTATCAGTCCTGTGGAGTTCACGGACAAGGGTTGGAATCAATCGGATTTTGTAAAAACAATATTTACACCTACGGACGACCACTTTGGCGTAATGGTCAAGAAGTTGACAATTACCTAGAAGTCGCGGGTTCGATTCCCCCACCGTACAAACATGCATGCAAACATGAACATGTCTGTTTGTCCTGGTCAGGGTGTTATATGTATTTATTTAAGTTTATTTGTAATACCACAGTTAATTCTGATATCTGTAACACAAGTGCTTATTAAGCTTTTTGCCATGGAGTCAGATCAATGTATGTAATGTTGTTGTATATTTATTTACAGACGAATCGGAGTAACTAAGCCGACTATTACTAAAGTAGAACTGTTTGAGATTGTGTGCTTCGAAAGTGACCATTACGATTCTATTGAAATGCCTGTCAACTAGAAATAACCTTTAGCGAAGATTTGCTCATCATGATTCATTGATAAAACTACAACAGCTGTGGCATTTGATTCAACCACTAAATAAACTATGATACAAACAAATGACTTGAGGCATCCGCACGTAACAATATAGTATCTGTTACACGTATCATTGGAACGTGCATCGAATGATAAACAGTATAATATTTGTTTACAATATTTTTGTATGAAACCCAACCCCTTTCAAGCCGATGAGGAGCTTAACATAAAAACTTCAGTCGAAAGTACAAAATCATCATTGTTTCGACACTCTAATCGCTAATATTTATGCAGCACGCTTTAAAATGTAATGGTGTTTCCATATATAGTGCCGATCACGGAGCTACTAAAGTGAAACGCAAAGTAACCACGACACCAAAATCAAAATCATTGATGAAACCTTTTTTTGCCAGTTCAACCTATCATAGTCCATTTGTGGGCGTGCTCCTTCCCACATTAGGACTGCATAAAAAAAGAGCTACAAATCAATACTCGTGTTATTGTAATGACATGAGAAGAGACAAAAGTAACAATGGTCATATATCAACACAGAATATCAAAAATCAAATTGAAAAAACTTCTGACATGAGCGAGCAGAGGAAGTAGCTGGTGATCTTCAACGTCTGGACGAATTTTGAACAGCTTAAGCTAGGAACCTCCATGATTTAGAAATATTTTGAGGATAAAATTGATAATACGATACCACAAACAGACACGCACACACAAACAGAAAAACTTATTACAGCCTTATATTTTTTCGGGGGTTGAAAAGTGATTAAATGTATCTCGAATTTAATTTCATTTGAAAGTATGAAAGTGATACCATTTTAAGGGCGCTTTTTACGCAAACTGCTTTTATGACTGAAAATATTAAAAATTACAAGAAAAAATTCATAAATGAAAAAAAAATCCTACTCTTCTTCTTAGGCATACCTACATTTAACAAATAAGTAAGACATTATATTACACGCTATTTCATCAATTTCAAGTTCAATTATAAAACTAAACTATATAAAGCTGATTACCACTCGATCTTAACCCTATAGTTAAAACTACGCGCTTGTTCTAAGAAAGAACGATAACATTATATTATTATAATGTTCAATAATTTTACTCCCAATGGCGATCATCAAAGATCCGAAGCATAATCACGAATTCCCCATACTTTAAAATGTCCAGACGGAATTATTGAGCATTATTCAAGCAATCAGTCAAGCAATAAAAGTAATTCTAAACCCCGTATTCGTCGATCGCGATTTATCAAAAGAGTTTACCTACCATTAAAATCGAATTATACGTCACCAGCTTAAACAGACCCGTTCAATCTTTAATGTCTGTACGAGCGCTTTGTAAATTGCGGATATCAGAGCTCTATTTAAACTGGACTGACAGTTTACGTGAAATGCCAGTAGGCGGCGTTAGCATCGAATGCGCAGGAGTTGAAGTATTTTGATCGAGACTGGTAGTGCCATCTAGTGGTGAGTAGATACACTGTTCGGAGATCGGTAGGTGTTTTGTGCGTAATAAACATTGAAACTTAATATATTGAGCTACAAAAGCCATAAATTGCGATTAATGAGTTCATTTTGGTTTTTGTTTGAAAATGAGAAAAATGTAGTAGATTTGTACAAAAATAGATTCATTGTTTACATTTGCCAAACTAAGCGCCATAAACTAAAGAATTTGCATGTTTACAAACGAAATCGTTAACTAAAGCTAGCATTCACATGCGTAGGAATTAGCTAAAGTTATTTGCAGATATCGTATTTTCCGAAATTTGTGAAGATCTGGTTTAAGACGATAATTTCTTTGATCTAGTGTGAACACTATTATTCTAAAAGCGTTTCATAAAATATGATCAGGAGGAGGTTTAAAGAAGAAAGAACTATTTTTAAGATAACATTACAAAATTAATTACTGTTTTTTCAAGTTTATCATCTGCTTTTAAGCATTAAATGCATTTTTTATCATTTTGGTGGGAAGATGATTAGTAATAATTCTTACTTAGAATATATGTAAAACAGTAAAATTTACGATATAGTCCTAATTTAAATGCGAGCTTTTTTATTGTAA
This sequence comes from Pyrausta despicata, assembly GCA_963921415.1. Taxonomy (NCBI): domain Eukaryota; kingdom Metazoa; phylum Arthropoda; class Insecta; order Lepidoptera; family Crambidae; genus Pyrausta; species Pyrausta despicata. Next base: position 2,021,282 of record OY992865.1, read on the forward strand.
AGCAGATCATGATAGGTACCCTTGTACTAACACACACACACTGCTAATTGATTGGGAGGAGTTGGAGGCTGTCGCCTAGCATCAAGAGAAGTGAAGAAGTCTTCTGAGAGCCCTAATTAGGGATAATCATCATTATCATCATCACTAATCACCATGCTTATCATAAAATATGTATCTTTTTTGTAATTCAATCCCGAAATCCAGTGCATTCCATGACTTAATAAGTGTTTAACTTAAGTAAATCACGTGCATATTCAATGCTGTCAGAAAACTAGAAATAGCCGAGTCAACGACACGTAACCTCGACCTTACAGAACGAAATTATGACTCATTGGACTATAAACATTTTAAAAGAAGACTAACTGCTCCCACGGTTGTTGCAATAAAGATTATTTTAATACGACGTCGGATCACGCGCGAAACATGAAGTCATGACAAGATCAAAATCGTCGGTCGCGCTATCTGATCGATTGGGGGCGTGGCGCATCAGATCTATATCCGTCTCTTTCTTGCTAGCTTACAAATCAACTCCTGCGCCGATTGGAGCGAGATGGCTGCACCGCGCTTCATCGATTGCAGTCATCTCGCGTCTATGTATTCTTCAAGAATGTTGTATTGACTAGTTTAAGTGGGAGCGTGTAATGAGTCCAGTTTTACTGCAGATGGTCAAGATAAGTCGGTTCTGGTAGGTGTAAACAGGTATAACGATGTGTTATATCGTTTTTGTCTTTTGTCTTGCCAGATGGTCAGTGTACTGTGATTTTACAGTGTAGTTTCCTTTGTGGTTTATGTTTAAAGACAACTTTTATGTCTATTATCTTGGAATTTGTCGTTGCATTGCACTATGCTTCTTTACAACTTAAACATAGGTACCGACAATAAAAAAATCTTGTAGACTCTATGTGAAAGGTATCAACAGCCTTATTCAACATTCACAGCGTTATCACAAAAGTTGAAAGCCTGTTTAGATATCCTAATCCAAATCTATATATATATATAAAAGAAATCGTGTTAGTTACACCACTTATAACTCGAGAACGGCTGAACCGATTTGGCTGAGGTAGTTTAGGCCCAGGAAAAGGATATAGGATACTTTTTATCCCGTTCGGCGATAACTGACATTAACGCGGATCTACTAGTTTAAATATTTTTATTTTTAAAAGCTGGTCACCAGTGCTGTGTGCTACCTCTCAGACTGTCCTTTAATTGGACAAAGCTTAAACAGTGCTCAACTTAATTGACGTTAGATCATTAAAATTCAAGCTATGCAAAAGAATCTCATGTAACTGTTCTTTGATACCGCATAATACGATTCGTTTTCAAAACACAAAAAGCGTAAAAATCTCCAAAAGCTGTCACTACTCCACATTGGAACCGAACTGACGACCTTTCAATCATTATATGTGGCGTATAATTATTTAGATACGCACCCTGATCCGCCCCCGTACCAAGGGCGACAAAATTCTTAAACGATACTATTTTCTTTCCTAAAGTAAACGATAATTTTGACAGAAAATACAGTTTCGGGATACAATGGTGAGTCCCTTATGAGCCCTCAGGCGTCACGGATATTTTTTGTTCATATTTGAGGAAAAAATTCGGTGTTTTTTAATTGCCGTAAAATATTTATTAACGAACGCCCTGAGTATTTGTGCTTCAGGGTATCGGAGGAGTTTGAAAGTATATTTTTTTCTTATATAGTAACGTTCATCGGTTGCGTCGGTTCACGTAATTCTTAATTAAATACAAAAGTAAATTTAATGATACTGAACAATACAGAATAGAGACTGGTAAATAACTTATAATTATCCTTTAGGACCTACAGTTTTGAAATGATTGAAAATATAAGAATATATAACTTCTACTCTCTCTTTTCTACTACTGATAAAAATATATTTACGCAAAATACTTATTGATGTATAAGTTTGCAGAATCAATATGGATGTTACCGGTTATTGGAATGTCATTTTTTTGTCATTTTTAAGGTCATTGCTAATTATGATTAAAATGTGCAATGATGGATAATAACCTCTTTACGCATGAAACATAATACACCATTGTTTCGCCACATTAGTTGCAACGTTTGCATCTGAATCCAATTTAACAATACTTTTTAACGGCGACCTCTAACCCGTAAACATTTAGTTGCCAACATTGCAACACCGAAAACTGGTAAATCCGATAATGGTACCGTACAAAGTTGCGAACGCTTACCGCGAAAAACCCATTTCCTCGCTCGATATACCAGCGGTATCAAGATGGGAGCAATTAAAGGTCGGAGTTCGGATTCTGGGGGTTGAGTTTGTGTGGATGCGGCATCCTAAGGGTTAACTTAAATTCGGTCCTTGTAGAATTACAAGAAATGTCTCATTTGTACAAACCACTTTGTTGCAATGGTCAAGAAGTTGACTATTAACCAAGAGGTAGCGGGTTCGATCCCCGCATTGTACAAACGTTTGTGTGCATTAATATATCTGTTTGTACTGGTCTTGGTGTTATATGTATTTTAAGTTTATTTGTAAAACCACTGTTGATTCTGATATCTGTAACACAAGTGCTTAAGCCTCGTAGTCAGATAAATGTATGTGATGTTGTTGTTATATGTATTTATTTATTTTTAAAAAAGTTAAAAAGGGGGTAAAAAAGTGGTTACAGAGTTTTTTTTCCCCTTCAGTGGAATGGTTTCTAATCAAGAACTATTTTGCCCCGTAGGCAATCAGTTCTTGGCGTTTTATGCGCACGATGTACCGACGACCTTATACACTTTGCAAGACCAATCGTTAAACCTACTGCAAAGGCCAAGAAACAAGATGTCGGTCGGATAAGGTCATCATCTCTCATCTCATCAGCCTATATACGTCCCACTGCTGGGCACAGGCCTCACCTCAATTAAGAGGTGGTCCAAGCCATACTCCACCACGCGGGCTCAGTGCGGATTGGTGAAGGGGTGTCTGTAAGGTAAGTGACCAACCTTACTGTCAGATGTTATTAAGCCGCCCGAGGACCTCTGACCAGGCTTAACGACTAATATCTGTCGATATTAACCGGGACCAACAGCTTAACGTGCCTTCCGAAGCACGGAGATGCTTGTAAATAGACGTCACTTAAATCCTCAGAATGGTCACCCAGCCCAAACATGACCGCGCCGTAGGTTGCTTAACTTTGGGTATCACTACCAAAGCGCTGCAACCACTGCGCCACAAGCACCTCATAAGGATAAGGTCCCAGGTGCCATTTCTCGATATGTATAGGTGAGCACGGTAGCATTATAACTGGGCTTAAAACGCAGTGAAACAGAATTGTTGTTTCACAAGCAACCTTTCCCCGAAGATCAAGTTTGGGATACTCACTCCATAGCCTTCTACTATATTTTCCTTTAATTGCGGGGCTCAATGAGTTAAAGCAACTAATAGTCATTAATATCTTATCTGGCTCGCGTAAAAATAAAATGCATATTGTGTCGGTGATCATCGAATTACCAGGGCTCACTATTTCCATCTCGGTTTCCGACCAGATGCCATCTACCCCACTTCATACATCCCACTGAATTGCGCATGGCGTTTTTACGGCGTTCGGCGTCACCGTATGACTAGACGCGGCGGATCATTAATCCCGGTTTCAGATGCGAGCGATAAAAATTACGCGAGAACCACCCAACTGTGGAGACCGCCGAGCGTGGATTTGAAAATTTGGACGGAATCTCGATCCTCGATTCGCGTAAGCGAATTGCATATTCTTCGTATGGTTTGGTGGATATTTTTCATGATTAGTAACTAAGAATGGTAGAATCTACTAATATTCTTAAGGCCCTACGTACGCAAGTATCAAAGATAAGTCAATAGATGATGACAATGTTAGCCTTAGAGAGGGATCACATACTTAGCATTCATCTCTTTTTAGTAGGAGAAATTGTTGTTAATTTGGACTTTTTGAGTGCTTTGGCCACTAATTATTGGAAACGAATCAGTACGTACCTGTTTGTTTTACTTAAATATATTTTTATCTTTAATTTTGAGATATATTATCAATTTTTTTTCTAAAATGCTTGATCGTTTTTTTTTGGCAAAGTAACTAACTCTGCAAATAACACATCTCATGATACAAACGAATTAAATACTCTTAGTTACAATAACATTGTATTTGAAATAACACTGAAAATTCTCAATTTAAATTCACAATCGCATTTAATTACGCTTTTAATGCCAGACAGAAGTTTTTAAACTCCGACCAATAGCCACCAAATGTTTTGTATATCTACTTCAAAATGTAACACTGTGTTTAAAAAACTTTGCCCGAAGCGTCCCAGCAAATGTATGGACAATGTATCGGGCAAAGCGAAAAACGGCTATTATTAAATGGTCATTAACTGTTGCAACAAACTTGACAAAGTTAAAAAAACAAGGCATAACCACCCTTTATTAGTTGGAGATAACAGCCAGCTGAAACGCACGAACAAAGTTTGGAAGCATTCTTTATAATTGATAGTCACATTTAAAGGTAGCGAGAGAAATAAGACTTTAATAAGAAAATATAAAGTGGAATTTGAAAGGGAAATATTGGGATGCTGTTAAATAAATTTGGTGTAATGACTACTTATTTGGAAAACGCAACCATTGCAGATTAATTAATTAAGTACAAGCCTTAGATGGACATAGATTGTATGATATGGGTATCATTAGGTTTGATTAGTACTTTATAATAAATTGATTCTTTCAGCTGCCATTTTGTTTCAAGTATTCAAGCTGCCATTTTTTTAAATCTGGTAATACTGCTACATTTTTGTACCTGAATGAATGATATCCATTTGAATTTTTATTTTACTCTTGCAAAAATAATTATTAAAGTTACTTTTTGTGGAGACGTGAGACTTTCTGATTCTTTCATCATGATACTCATATAGGTATATAATTCTTAATTTTATATCTCGTTGGTTCCTTTAAAAATTTAAGTCGTAAAGTAAAATTATTTATCGTCTAAATCAAGTAAGAACAGCTAATATACTTATTAGCTTACGCTAAAACATTACCACAACGTTGTTATCATTATATAAGTATGTCAATAATTCAATTATTACAATTGATACAAAAAAGCGTAAATGTATTTCACAAGAAAAGCGATATTCGGCCTTGCCAAAATAATTCAGTTACTTTTCGCTTCACAAAGAACAAACCCTTCAAACGCCTGAAACATTTCACGTTCCATTCATTTTTTAAGTGGCCAAACGGTACATGGAAAAAAACGTCCAACTTTCCTTTCAAAACTTCAACACCCTTTGCGGCGAAACAATAAGAAACTTATTTTTTTCAAACGCACACTTAAAACGAGATAACTCGTCAACAACAACAAAAAAATAACGAACCCGCTTTTTGAAGCGCAAAAATATTTCAGATATTTAACGAATGTTAACCGCTAACGATGTCTCTTAATATTTCGAATATAAAATAAAAAATCTGCTTTGTCGAGTGCGGGTTTTTTTTCTCTCTCGTTTTTCAAACGGTGCGGTTTGTTTGTACCTAAGGGAAAAGGGAAAAATGCCTGTTTGGCCCGGGAAACTTTTTTGCGGTAAGAAAAAGGTTGCTTTGTGTTGCTCCTGTCTTTTTTCGATGTGCGAAACATTATGTATCTGCATACATCTACTGTTTGCTGTAGGAAATTGTTGGGTGATATTTTTCGGATATTGGCGTGAGAATGACGACCACTTTGGTGTAATGGTCAAGAAGTTGACTATTAACCAAGAGGTCGCGGGAGGAACTATTTAGTAATCTGTGTCGCGGGTCCGATCCCCGCACTGTACTAACATTTATGTGCATGAACATGTCTGTTTGTACTGGTCTGGGTGTTATATGTATTTATTTAAGATTATTTGTAATACCACTGTTAATTCTGATATCTGTAACACAAGTGCTTTACCACGGAGTCAAATCAATGCATGTGATGTTGTTGTATATTATTTATTTAAAAAAATGTACGATATTGATAAATAGGCACGATTTTAAATGTATCAACAGGAAGTAACATATAATATTATTATTAAAATGTTTTACCGTCAAGCGATTCGTAAAATGAAGTTCTCAATAAAGTAATACTTAAAATAAGTTTTTAAATACCCTATGATTTTGTAAGTCTATTATTATAGGGTATAAAAGCAAGCTGAGTTAAAATGAATATTTTCGACACGAGTTTCGGACAGTCAAATCGAAGATCGAACTTGGGATCTCAGAAAAATTGAAAACCAGTGCGTATTTACCTGTGTCACTATACAAAAAACGTTATCAATACATTCGCGTCCCTTTCATACTCGTATTAACAAGAATGTATTGAATCTGAAGGCTTTCAGGCTATTATCAGAAAAAAAAGTAGCGTCACCGATGAGGCGGGTGCGGGAGAGTGGCAACAGCATCCTGAGGATGGTGGCAGATGATGCGCATGCGCCTATATTGAGGCACTTCATGCGAATGGTGAACGAAATTAAATCTAGTTCGCAGGGAGTGCCTCTTAGGTTCATGATCATGACACATTAAAAATAACCAGCTGTCCAACTATAAATGTTTGTAATTACTACAAAAAAAACATAACAAATTTTTAACATATTTATAAGCTTCCTTTGTTACTTACCCATGGATCATGTTGTTCGAAATAAAGAATTCGAATTCAAATGACTCGTGACTAATAATATCAAAGCTTTGATATATTGAACTTTATTTAGGTAACAAAACAGATGCAGGTACTTAGCCATTCATTTGAATCACATTATGTAAATTAATGAATAAAATCCATTCATAGCTATTATTAGATTAATTCATTCTCAATCGATACAAACTAATCTGCAACATAAAACAATTAAAAGGCATAACAATGGGGTAGATATGGCATAAATGAATGCTAATGCTAAAATTACTGAGGGCAAATAGAGCTATCTTCAGAAGACACGGTTCCTGATAGTTAAGAAATTGTAAGCGTTGGTCCACACTACTACGAGTATACCCAAGCATGTAAAAGTTTTAACATTTTCGAAAAACATTAAAATTGTCTTAACTGCAGTGTATACTGAAAAGGTTTAAGGTTTAAAGATCTTTATTCTCATACGCAATTTACATTTCATTTATACTTAGATACAAAATTTTACACATTAAAAAAACTAATTTTTGGCCGGTACTCGACTCTAAATGTAATTTAAGCTTGTTTTTAGAAGTATGCTATCACACTCTTTGATGCCATTTGGTAGATTATTAAATAGCTGTGATAAGAAATAAATTCTTAAACTATTTTATGACTGACTTAAATATTTTAAATAGAGAGTGAATACTTAAAAATGACGTGCTTTATTTTGATTAAATTAATTATGTCAATCATTTATTGGGTAAATTCAAAACCGAAACTTTCCATACAAGCAAAATAGGATTGCTTTGCGCTTGTAAATAATTTGTGATTTGTTACTTCCCTAGGCACTACTAGGCAATCCCTATTTCAGTGATTCTGTAATCACTGAAATAGGGATTGCCTAAAATATAAATACATCTAACTTTATTATTCTTATAACTAGCATATCAGGAATCCTGTTGCTAAAAATATCATTTTAGCGACCATATCCGATAAGACAAAACGTGCTGACCATGTAACCCTGATTGTACGGTGGCCAACACGTCGGTAAACACTGCGGTATTTTATTCGCTTGTTATAAGTGTGATTTTGCATCAAAAGACGGTAGCCTAATGTGCTGGCTACTACACCATTATTATTGTGACCATGGGTAATGCAAATAAACTATTATTTTATTTTTAAATAAATAAAATAAAATTTATTTTAATTTAGTAAAACAGTATAGAATATCGCCAGTGTGTTTATATCCTTACATGTGTATAAGCCGAATAATATTTACATGAGACCACAATGCAGGCTTAATTTGAATACCGAGCCGGACAGTCCGCCGGGTAAAAATATGAACAACAAACATACTAACGTCAAATAGGTACCTACGTCAGGGCTGCCAACTGAACTATTTCAAATAATCATCATCACAAAAAATAAACACACAACAAATTAATACACCACTACTTTTTAAGTATATTTAAAAATAAAATAGGGTAATCAGTACATCATCATCATTATCAGCCAAAGGACATCCACTGCTGAACATAGGCCTTCCCCACAGTTTTCCACATCTACCGATCACAAGCGGTCTGCATCCAGAGTAATCCTGCGATCTTTATAAGGTCGTCAGGTTATCATGGTCAGTACATGTTACTGTACATAATTATGTGTGCATTCCACTTTCAAAAAAAAAAATAACACGAAATTTTATTTATTTAAGCTTTATTGCACATCAAAACTATGTACAAAAGGTGGACTTAACGCCGTAGGGCATTCTCTACCAGTCATAGCTTTGGGCTAAGCAGAAATGATTAGTAATAGGACAAAATAAATATTTTTTCTACCCACAAATGTTAGTTGCGAAATTTCTATAGAGAGTACTACTCTTTAACACTTTACCAGGTTATACACATCCCGTTCATTCGCACGGTTTTGCTTGCATGAGTGACAAGGAAAGGCTAGATTTGAAAATTGCAAACACAGAGTACGCCTCCCGAATGCGATGATGCATGAATGAATTATTTGCTCTAGTTCTATAACTTAGGTATTTTTTTTTGGATACAAACAAACTTAAGTTTTTTGACTACATTAGGCATTTACAAACTTTTGTACTGCACACATATGTTCAGTAACATGTATACGGATAATAATAATATAGTCCTCCTGGCCGATTTCGACCACGGCGGCCAATCTCAACAGAGAACAGCCAACTACGCAGGAGATATTATAGTGCACAAGTGTGAGCGCAATGCACAGGTGCACCTGTGCATTGCTCACTGTTCTATCACTCTCAAAGTTCGGTGAGACGGCAATCCGACATGACCGGAGAGAGATTAGGCGCAGGACCAACGGCTTAACGTGCTTTCCGAGGCACGGCGGTGTAACACCGCCAACTTTCCAACTCCGACCTGTTTTTGAGGAATTCATGACAGAAAGAAAATCTTAGAAACAATTTTGGCTCGACCTGGGATTCGAACCCAGGACCTCTCGGATGTAAGGCAGAAACTTTGCCACTACACCAACGTGGCAGTCGACATGTACGGATACCCCTATTTTAGATAAACTTAAAAAGAAGTGGTGTAGTCAGCAACCCTTATAGCTGGAGAAAACCTTTTACCTTGAGTTCTCATCATCTCGCTCTATCGTCAACACGGACTCAGCATTCCCGGGTCAAGCGAAATACGTTTACTCATTCCAAAAAAGACGAAAGTTAGTCAAACTTGTAACTACAAGTGTTACACATTTGGAATCTTAAGCTCCTGATAAGTAATTTAATCACTCGTTCTTGACGGTTCTAGTATGGTTGAAATGTTAAAATCACTTGATGGAATCAGGCGTTACTTTGCATACATGTTATTGTAAGTCCTGCGACTTCTAGCTCTAGTTTTGACGTGACAACGTCTTATAAATTGGTTTGCCGGGTGACACCTCAAGAAACTGCGTTACGCTGCTCCGCTCACAATTCGCGCGAGAGAGACAGAGTGAGAGAGAGAGAGAGAGAGAGATAGGCATACACACCGGTTCATGTTATACGAATGAATATTCACATTAAAATTATTTTACCACTCAGAGTCGTTGTCACGTAAAACTTTCGCGCGTATACCGACTTTACAGACAACCAATTTTTTCGATGGTTACAGTTGGATGTATTTGGGTTCCCGTGCTGGCGTCGTTTAGTGGAAATTTAAAGAAAAATAATCCAATTTTTGAGCTTTATATATAATAGCCGAGCTTTACGCTGTTCTTTTAGCGACTGAGAATATTCGAATGACATGACGCAAGGCGGATGCAATAGTGTAAACGAAATCAGAAGCAACCCCAAACTTCTGTGAGATTTGGCTTGCTTTTGATTGTGACCCTTGAATCCGTGTTGTGTGATCCGTAAAAACATTTTAAAAAAGCTTTTTGATACTGTTCCGTCCACGAATACAAATACCTACACAATAAAGAAATTATCTTAACATCTGATCCTACGGATATCAAAAATCACGGCTCCCTAAAAAGCGACGTGAATGCTGATCCACTATAATTGAATTTCATAGGTGTGGACCGTGTGAATGAATAAAAATAGAATAACTACCTGTTAAATATTTGTAAAAATATTTCTCTCGGGTGATTTGAGGGTGTCGCCCACAATCATTGATGAAACATATGCTGGCTCAAAGCGTTAAAAAGCACTTACAAAATTCAACGACTCCATTAAGGTTCTCGGTAGCTCAGTGGTCAGAGCATTGGACCGGACTTCCAAAGGTCGGGGGTTCGATTCCTCCCCGATGACCGGAGCCGAAAAGAATTTTTGAGTGTTGTATTTTCGAAATAACTACATATCTAAGTATGTATTTTTTAATAAAGAAATTATAATGGCAACCCTAGAACGAACGCAATAAACAATATAGAGGTGGACAAATATGAAAATAAGTCCCAGTGCACGGGTATCGGCAGAAGCACAACTCATTTGCCTACCGCCGAAGGTACAGTTGAACTCGGTTTGTTTACATGGAACTTTTAGATATTTAAGTAGGTACAAATATTTAAAAAAACTTTTTCACAATCCATAAACACAGATTAGTTCTAGAATGGTTCCTCCAAACTAAACTTATCCTAGTAGTTAGTGATTATTGTGTTGTGAATTTCAATTTAAAATTAACTGTACTGGGGTGTGCTTAATTACGATTGAGCTATGTTTGCTAAATCGTAATTAAGTTTAGCAACACCACGACCTTGCCCCTATCTGGCGAGATAGCAGACAAAAAATATATTTTTTGTGATGATTCAATTTAATTCAGTTCAAATTATTTACTTTTATTTATTGATATTATATCTATATACTTAGTTAATTTATTTTTGCGTTATTAAACACTTTACCTTTCTCATTTAATTTTCACTGCACCCATTGCCTTCTTTCTGCATGACCTTGAGGTTGACTGCAGAAAATGCTTTTAGCATCAAGTCCACCCTTTGTACATTTCTTGTGCAATAAAGTTTTAAATAAAATAAATAAATAAATTCTTTATTTCGGACAACATGATCCATGAGTTAGTAACAAAGGAAGTTAGATAATGCAGGCGTTATCACAGACGTAATGATTTCTGGATTGAAGAGTCCTAAGCTATTTCTCTTTTTAAAGAAAAAAAAAATTATGCACGTATGACATTACAATCATTATGAAACATAAAACTAAACTTGGCAAAAACAAAAAAAAGTAATAATATAACCAAATTGGTCTCCACAGCATTATTGATTTACTTCTTGTCTTTGATGAGTTTGAATTTACAAAATTCTCTGGTGGACTGTACAAATGAACGATTCAATACAAAGCAAACATGGTTGTGTTTTTGCTTTTGCTATAATCGGCTTTTAAATAGCTTCCTATTGATTTTTAATACTCTCATCTTTTATGGTAACAGAATTATTGTCATTTGAAAGGAAAAATAAAAGTGTATGTAATTTTATTGGCCTTTGTTAAATTAATGTATGCAATTTGAATGGGAGCGTATTGACGTTTTCTGTTTGAGTAATGTGAGGCTTTTTGCCTTGGTGGGTGATCGAGTCATGTTTGTATGGAGAACGATCGGTTTTAGTTTTGATGCGGGTTTGATTCCTAGTTAAGCTTTATTAAGAATATAGCGGCCAGGCTCCGGCAAGGCGAAGTTTTATTATTATTTTATTTTATTAGTTTTTGGGAAATACGACTTTTTTATTTTTTATTTTATCATTTTTGGGACGACTATCATAATGGAGGAACGATTCCATGGTGGGTGCAAGAAGTGGGAACATTATTAAAATGGAGATGTTTAATAAACTTCAGTCGAATACTTTTAATTTTATCAATGTATTTTTTATGCGGATTCTAAACCACAGACGCATACTCTAAAATTACTTAAAACATCTAAAATTCTTCCCGGTCCGTAGAACAAATCCTATAACATACGATATACCTTTCAAGATGATGAGTTATGCGTAGAAGGTCAAATCAATCTATATACTAACATATATGTCAAGATCAACAAATGTATTTAAAAAAAAACACGTCTGAATAACAAAACTCTATCGTCTTGTTTCCGCTTAAGGGAAAGAAGTCCAGGCCACAGGTAGGAAACTTTCTTCCAAGTTCTGGTCTCTGCCTAAAGATAGCAACTTTAGTGATTCTTAGGTCATCATTTTTGTCAGGCAAAGCGTTGTTCATTGTTTTACTTCTGATGGTCTCTAATAGATCAAATCTCAAACAAAGTGGAGATTTGTTTTGATAGAAAATTTGTTGTAGTTACAATATTTGATATAGACAAAAAATGCTATTTGCTAGCTAGATCGTCAAAAAGCATTAATCACCGCAATTTTTTAAGCTCCCACGCATCAATCTCTAACCATAAAATAAAAGTTAATTGTAACCAATAAAATTTATTAGACTGAATCCGACATTTAATTCGGACCTTGATCGACGGCGAATCAAAATAAATAAAAAACTTTAACAGACAAGAAATTGGATCGCCATTTTAATTACGTATACCGACGGGCCCGCGTCAAACCTATAAGCAAAACAAAACGAAAATCGAAAAATCAAAATCATGAGTAATATCAAAACTCAACTTATAATTGGTTGTTTCTTGCTGCCAATCTTTGGATTTCAATTTCGTCTTATTAACGTTCACCAATCTCTCGAATACGAACTCGATGTCCTTCACTCTAAGCTTCAAAATGCCGAGGCAAGAGTGCTCAATAAGGTGAAGTACAGTCGACTGTAATATTTATAAGACGTGCCTGTATCAGAACCAAAGAGCTGTCTTCCACGCCGATGACGTTTGACGTGTATCCCGACATCCCCTTTCGATTGTGGGTTAAGGGAGAGGAGGTTGACTGCGTTTTTTCAAAATTTCTTTATGAGATGTGTTAGTGTCAGACTAGTTACTGATTTAAACATTAAGACAACAAAAAAGCCTTTTTCGAAACCTTTTCCGTCAAAATGATAATGTGTGTGTGTTCCTACAGAGGACAGCACATCAATTTATGAAATTTCACTACAAAATCGCCCATATTACATGCGAATAAGATATTTTTGACATGTAAGTCCTGCGACTTCCAGTTCTAGTGTTTTCAAGTGTCCACGATTAGATGTATTTATAGCTATTTATACATATTTAAAGCGAAATAATTTTCTTTTTCAGCTTTAGTCATGGATTATCCGCAAAGTAACGAACGCCTGATTCCGTCAACTATATTCGAAGAGTTTGCTTTTCAAAATCAATTCAAATTCTATGCCTTGTACCACACAGAATGTGTATCGCAACTCGATGGGCAAATAAAACACACGAAAAGTCCAACTTGTAACGCGGGCTTTGAATAACTTAGAGCCAATATGGGTGCTTACTCCGCAGGAATGGAATGAACAGTATGTGTATATACGTTATGGTATAAATACACGACATATATCAGTATCATCAGGTGTGCTTCTAGATGATATTCATATGTACTAAAAAGTTGTTATGAGAAAAAATCGGTTGTAAAGAAATTTTGCTAGTTGATACCTGACTGAAAATAGAAGGTGCAATTCAGTCATGCCTTTAATATGTTATTATAGCGCATTTCAAACAAAAAAGGAAGTCATCACACCATGTAATGAAATGATTAGTTTCGATTTTGGATTGCTATGCAATCAGTCAAAAATTATTTTCCATAATTACTTATATTGCTTTTTTGCAGTATGTTATCTATTCTATTTTTTTTAATGGATATTTGTTACTTTCCTCTTAAGTAGCTTCTTCGGTCTGACTTAACGATAGTTTTGAAAGGAACTTATCAGAAATTGCTAAATGATATTTAACGAATAACTTAGAATTATAGAAAATCTCTTTTATGTAAATTATTAACTATTCGTATAACCAAAACTGCTGTCTTTAGTAGGTAGCAAAAGGTAGTGGACTGTAAGAGACTATCGAACTATAAGCTCGTATTCTGACAGTGTGTATGTAAGAACTACTTTGTATTAAGCAGAAGTAATAGTATAGATAATAAAGTTACCTTTTTTTGTATTAACAATGCAAATTTCTTTACAATGTCAAATTAAAACACACTAAGAAAAAATGGACTGCCACAGGTGCCTATGGCTGTTTTTTTTCAAGTGTGTTTTAATTTCACATAGCATAGATAATCTTTAAGACCTGTATAGTATTTACTAAAACTAGTTTTGTAAAGTATATAGTTTTAGGCTCCCTAAGTTATACCGTTTTGTACATGAACATTTTTATTATGAACGCAGTCTTTCGAATGGCCGGTGTCTTTGTCAACTCCTAATCTAAGATATCGAGCCTTATCTCAGTGTCGACCAAAATAAACCCAAAAAAATCCTTTTATCCCACGACTTTTACACACTACCTCTGTTTTTTTTTGCAAAAAAGTTTTTGTTAAAAAAAAGGAGTGTCTATACAATTCTTTCGGTGCGCGTTCACACTTCGGCGATTTTACATTCGGAGTTAAGCACGACTGTTGAGAAGGATTCACGCTGTGTATTCATGTCAATCGGTGTCATTGATGAGAAATGTGGTTTAATGAAAGTAGCTGTAACAGATAATATAGTTTTTTTGACGTGACAACGTCTTATAAATTGGTTTGCCGGGTGACACTTCAAGAAACTGCGTTACGCTCCGCTCACGTTCCGCGCTCACAATGAGAGCGAGTGAGAGGCACGCGTCCCTTCGACTCGGGCATGGTTAGCCCGCCTAAGAGCGAGTGAGACAGACATAAAAAGTGAAAGGCACGCGTCCCTTCCACTCGAGCACAGTTAACCCGCCTAAGAGCGAGAGAGACAGAGCGAGAGAGAGAGAGAGAGTGAGAGAGATAGGCATACACACCGGTTCATGTTATACGAATGAATATTCACATTAAAATTATTTTACCACTCAAAATCGTTGTCACGTAAAACTTTCGCCCGTATACCGACTTTACAGGCAACCAATTTTTTATTATATATGTTACGGGTAATGCTAGAAGATGTAGTAAGCCTAGGTTTACCCGGGTTAACTTAGTATTACCATAACGTTTTGGGTAAAGTTCGAATAATAAGTGAAATAAATTTTAATTCGGAATGTACCCGTATACACCTACGTCTACCCAACTCTGGCTGGTTAATGTTAGGTGTTGCGTCATTTTCGAACATTTCGCTCGTTCATTCAGTGAAAATATGGCGACTGAAGATAGTACACGTACTGCTTTGCGAGAGCGTTTTGATACAACATTTCAAGAGCTATTGTCTACAAAAGCGTTCAATTCTTTTTACTTTAGTAACGAACAGTATTTGGAAATAATTAATTCGGTTAAAAGTGCAAAAGAAGCTAAATCGAAAACAACTTTACAAGACAGTGTTTTTGAAGCGATTTGATTTGTGTTCGGTGAGTGGCGTCGAGAAACTGCGATCACTCCTCTATCTTCTAGTGAGACGACAATTTAATATTATGTGAACAACGATGGAGTGTTCGATATTTTACATGAAACTCATTTGGCTGTTGGTTATGGAGGAAAACATCGAATGGAAAAAGAGTGTATAAAAAAAATGTTACTCAAGAAGTAATGAACGTGGAACTATCGAGGAAATGTTCTCAAGGAATCAGTTTTCTGTGTGTCAGGATAAACTGATTAATATTGAAAATATATCACCCGAAAAAAAAGGTTATGAGAACTAGCAAATGAACAGTCACTTTCAGGAGGTCAGGGCTATAAAAGGTGTCATTGTAAAACTAAATGCGCCACAAAAAAGTGTTCATGCAAGGTTGCTGGAAAATTTTGCAATTCAAAATGCCACAGCAGTTTGTCTTGCTCAATAAATAATATATGTTTTATTTAAAATTATTAGTATTTAATGTAAGCTAATTGATAATACCAAATTTATTTTATTGTGCTTTTGAAACTATTATTTTATTTCCTTTTTGTTTTTAATAATAAAAGCTTTCTATGAACTTAGTTTTTAATTTTAGCAATTAATCTAACATTACCCAGTAAGCATTGGATACACCTAGGTGAGTTAGTAAATGAGTGGGTAAACCCCGAATTAAAACTTATTTTCATTCTTATTTGGACATTACCCAAATATCTTGGGTAAATACTAAGTAAACCCGGGTAAACCTAAGTTTATTCCAACTTCCAACCTTACCCGTAACATATACAAGCCTCGGAATCATCACCATTCTTGTCTAGTTCTGTTTAAACTTAGTCGACCATTGAAGTGAATGAGCGGGCTGTACTTGACTTCTTATTCGATCAAAGTTAAAAGAAAGAAAGATCACTTTTGATCTTTATTTATTTTTTGTTGTAACAAGTTAATATTAAACGCGTACAAGTGGTTTACGAGATTTTTTTCAGAACTAATTGGAAAAGCATAAAAAAGTTCGATTTTACTATGAAAAATGGTAAAAGATAAGCTTGTTATCTACAAGGAACATTTTGAAAAGGTTACAAGAAATATAGCAGATATGTCGCCAATTTGGGCGAATTTATCGAAAACAAAACTTGAAGACTGTTTTGCTATTGTTTGATTGATGTAACAATTTTGGCTCGACCAGGGATTCGAACCCAGGACGTTTCGAACGAGGAACGAGGCAGTCGAGGTAGTCATGTGATATTATAACTCAGGGCTGGCGTTTGCTTTCATTGGAATGCAAGCGGCCATATTTTATTTTAACTCACTGCGTCAAAATATTCAAGTGTTGATCCATCAGAGAATTAATCAATACGGCCCCTCAATAATTATGAGTGACCCAAGGCAAGGAGTTAATTTTGATTGATGTTTTAATAATCGGCAATTATATAGATGTGTTTAAATATCGGTTTGTCCGTCCGTGATGGACGCGTGCGTTTTTGTGGTTTATTTTTGTTTTTTTTTTGTTATTTTAAAGGATCTGGAGGAACACACCTGTCTATCGTATATTTCTTAGTTTGTTATCACGATGATAAGATAATAGTACTTAAAGAATCTAAGATAATGATTATTAAGTAACCATTTTACTTGCATTTGCTTTTTTCTCTGTATTTGCACGGCCTATATGTACTCTGCTTGGACCTGTGGTAGAGAATGACTACATTAAGTCCATCATTGAAGGTACACAAGTTTGTGCAGAAGTTTTAAATAAAGAAATAAATCTGTAATTACCTAACCTACATATTCATTGGAAGCACTATTATACCTACTCATATTTCATTTGAACTTGCAACCATTTTAGTTTTAATTGTTCTTTTTCTTTGAATACAAGTAGAAGGAAGAATGAAATTAAATATTTTGTGAAATCATAAATAAATGACAAAAATACAATTGATCTTTTTGCTGTAACATCGAACTATGTTAGTACATTGTGAAGGTATAATTACTTAATTAGATTTTCATCTCAACAGAACTATTTTTCGAAAAAATGTGTAACCAGTTGACAGAAATGCAATTGGAGTCTTGGCTGTAACATTGGAATAGTTTTGTATGTACTTAGTGAAGATATAATTAATTTATTAGATTTTCATCTTAGCAGACCAATTTTTCGAAAAAAAAAAGAGAAATGTGAAACCAGTTGAAACAATAGACTCTAATTGGATCTATTAATTATTTAAATAAAAACAATTATTTTTATTCACCAATCAAAACTAACTCCTTGCTTTGGTATTGATTAATTCTCTGATGGATCAACACTTGAGTATTTTGACGCAGGTGAGATGAAATAAAATATTGCCGCTTGCATTCCAATGAAAGTAAATGCTAGCCCTGAGTTATATCACATGACAACCTCGACTGCCTCGTTGGTGTAGTGTCAACATTTCTGCCTTACATCCGAGACGTCCTGGGTTCGAATCCCAGGCCGAGCCAAAATTGTTTTTAAGATTTTCTGTCATGAATTTCTCAAAAACAGCTCGGAGTCGGGAAGTTGGCGGTGTTACACCCCCGTGCCTCGGAGCGCACGTTAAGCCGTTGGTCCTGCGCCTGATCTCTCTCCGGTCATGTCGGATTGTCCTCTCACCGAACTTTGAGAGTGATGGAACAGTGAGTGCACCTGTGTATTGCGCTCACACTTGTGCACCATAATATATCCTGCGTAGTTGGCTGATATCTGTTGATATTGGCTGCCGTGGTCGAAATCAATTGGGAGAACTATTATTATCATTTCGAAAAGACATAACACTTAAAAGAAATCTTTTTCGGCTCCGGTTTTCGGGGAGGAATCAAACCTCCGACCTTTGGAAGTCCGGTCCAATGGTAAACAAATAAAAATATTATTATCATCTCACACGAGTCTTATTGCCGTATTTTTACACCAACAAAACAATAGACAAACATTTTTCCAGTTTTTTTTTTGATAAACTCATACCGCCATACTCTTCCGTAGACAATCAATCAAACACCGTCGTCACACCGTCTCTAATTAAATAACATTCGAAGCATCTATCAAAGAGAGACGTCCAAAAATCAGGGCTGTCACGAGCGGATCGTGGGCGGGGTTCGAGTGATTGACAGCCCTGACGCGGTTAAACACAGGTCGTGAAGGGTTTGAAGGTTTGTAGAAAAAAAAGTGGCTTGAGCATAATGACGAGGTGTGGTTCCGTTGGTACGATGGCACGGTTTTGCTTCAGTTTTTTTTATAGTTGATGGAATCAGGCGTTACTGTACGGAAATCCATGACTAAAGCTTGAAAAGAGAATTATTTCGCTTTAAATTTCCACTAAACGACGCCAGCGCAGGAACGAAAATACATCCAACTGTAATCACCTGAAAAAGCTAGATCTTTAAGTCGCAGGACTTACAACACCTACAACTCACAACGTGACTTAGAAGATGCACCTGGAATCACAACAGTGACACCAATAAAACACTCGACGCGTTTCACCACTACACGTTGCATCCTCAGGAGATGTTGGCGCTTCGACAGAGTGGCTCGTTTAGTGGAAATTAAAGCAAAATAATCCTCTTTTTCAGCTTATTTGATAAAATTAAAAATGCATATTGAATTATATTTTAAGTTTTCTTTTTAACGAAATTTCAATTTCAATTTATTTATTAAAAACACATGCAAGCTTACAGATCAAGTCCAAAACGCTTACAGGTCAATTATAACATAAGAAATCAATAAATAACAAGTCAAACACAAATTTGGTAAAAAATAAATGTCAAAGATAATAATTACATGTCAAAATATAAATAGTTCAATAAACAAGTTCACTTAACTAGGTACTTATGTCATTAAGGAGCACACAGAATTGGTCAAACAGATGCCCAATATGGTCATAAAAAATATCTACGTCATTGTGCCGAGCGAGCAAGTCCCCAATGAGCCGCAGAGCACGGACAGTAGGGGCGTTAGCGGCGCGCTTCGTGCGCGTCACGGGGCGCGCAAGCAAGCGAGGCATGCGGCGAGGCGCAGTTTGCACACCTGACTCATCACAACGTATGTTCCTAGGGACTTGGAGCTGAAGCTTCTCCAGGATAGATAAATAACTACCACTCTGTGTAACGATTAAATGTAATGTAACCCATGTAAGTTTTTGTTGTAAATCACTTACACAACATAATCTTTATATAGGTAGGTGCTTGTAGTAGAAAAGGATGTTTTAAATCGAAAGATCTACTCGTATATTAAACTAGTGGCTGCCTGCAACTTCGTCCGCGTGGAAACCCTGTATCTTCACAACCAGCGCCCGGCTCGGAACGGCGTATATCTTTCAAACTTAACCGAGTGGTGCCATCCATCGGTGAGCTAAGGGTTGATTTCAAAATTTTTTCATGGAATTAAGATGTTTTGTCGCGGAAAAAAGTAGCCATGTCACTCTCCAGCGTCTTACCTACCTTCACACAAAAAAATTATATCCGTTGCGTCCTGAAAGAAGGACAAACAAACAGACTAACACACGCACACTCGACCCGAACCGCGTCGCGGCGGCGTATAGCAACATGCCCCGCGGTCACTTTTCCGCGTGCGCGCCGTACATTGCAGGTTAGAATTAAATTGTTTTTTTTTTGACGTCTAAAAATAAAAGTTGTTTCCCAGCCACAATTTATTTTGCATACGATTTGGTTTGATGTACTGAACGCGTGGTTGACGGCTTCGGGAAGGTTTTTTTACACCCTGTATATTAAAAATGGATTTACTAAAAAAAACCTGGACAGACTATTTTTCATTATGAGTGAAAGTACAGAACCTATAGAACGTGCAGCCGTTGGGTTGTCTGTTAATTACCTGGGCAAACTACTGCGTAGACAAGTATAAACAGGTATGTCAATGTTAGATACCTTCACTAAATTGGATAATAGACAAGAACATGTCATTAAAAGCTCTGTTCTATGGCCATAAACTTACTTTCAATCACGAGAAAAATTCGTATTATTTTGATGTTGCATATTGAATTAAAAATCGTGATGTAAAAATTATTATTCTGTCCAGTATTTTTTTAGCAAACCCATGTTTAATTTATACTAAATCTTATATAAAATATGTTTTATTCTATTATCAGCTCAGTGAAGTTCGATTTGAGTTCGGATCTTAAACTATTATGAAAATTTTATCATTTCGATTCTTAATCGTCTACTTACGTAATATTTACAACTCCACACTGAACCCCAATTGTCTGAAAACCTTGTGATACACGTTCACAGCTGGGCGCATAGCTAACTTTTCGGAACCCACCGCTTAACCAGTGATAAGTATGGATTAGCATGAATTTAGTAGGTATGATTCCGTCCTCTGATTGGCATGTGAACTTTGGTGTTTTGATTTGGAGATGGGACGATTAATTATTGCTTGCAGTTTAGTTTTCGATGACTTTATTTTTTAATTTAGAAGCGTAATAATGAAAAATCTGTGATTTTTTTTATAATACAATAAGATCGACTGTTCGTTATTGATATTGGTTTTTGTGGTAGGTATGTCTATTTTATAACTAACTTTTGTTCATTCGTACATGTCATATGTAGTAACAAAAAAACGGTCGAATTGTAAACATCTTTTTTTTTTGAAGTTTGAAATAAGTGAGGTAATTTTTTCTATCAACTTTTAAAGAATATGATATCGTTATTGTATCAAGAAAATATGTAAGTACTTTACCAATTCCTTTTTTTTAACTTTGAAAAAGGAGGAAATTTTTATATATCAACTTTTTAAGAACATGATATCGTAATGGTAGCAAGAAACAATGTATGCTTAACCTTAAAGTCGAAAATATGTTTAAAAAAATATCATAATGTATGAATATGATTTCGTGAAATTCAAACACACTTAAATTGTCACTGAGCAATCGCCCGGCTTGCGAGAGGTGCGAGTTCGAGTCCCGCCTATGGCAGTCCATTGTGGAAGTTCATCGAATGTTTCAATTGTAAAGAAATTTGCATTGTTAATTCAAAAAATATAGAAACTTAATAAATTATTATTTATCATAACACGCAATGCAGCGCAAGTAACTCATCCTTACCAATTACAAGTCACACACAACTCTCTCTTACAACTCGATATAATACACAGACACAACACCAATGGCCGCTTTAAATTCAAATTCGTTGAAGATTTACGCGCGAAATTCCCATTAGGCTGCGTGCACACGGTATCTTCAATCTCTCCGCCGCGCTGGTCAGTTACAAACAACTAGTGTGCACTGGCATTAGGTAGCAAGCACTTGTCGCATCTAAATTTCGGCAAGCCACATTCGGACCTGGACTGGGATGTAGGATGAGTTCCTAATCTTTGGAGGAGGTATTTTGTCATTTTTTTAAAGACGCAAAAGAGTGTTACAAGTTTGAGCCTATGTCTGTTTGTGGAATTCTTGATCCCTGGTTTTTTCAATTTTCAAATACGAATCTATTTTATTCCATGCCGGAGTGGCTAGATTATTAAAATAAGTTGCGTTAACATTTAAATATAAAAATGTAACAACACCATCATTTAACATCATTTTCTTATTATTTTTTAAAGTTAACATCTAAAAAGATTTTTTTTTCAATAATTGATTTTAAACTTTTTATTAACCGAGAATATATACCCAATTTATCGAGAAAGTAAGTTATTTATGACAAACAAAACTATTCTTTCAAATACAATGATTTCAACAAAGTAATGTTTATATTCCTTGTCTTTTAACGGTACACTTTCGTTACACTCTTTGTTAGGTTCTGAAGACTAAGTTTTTCATTGGAAGAATTGAAAAAAACGTTCAAATATACCGAGATTTAATTATTAACTAGTCATGTAAATAATATTTCATTAAAAAAAACCTGAACACTGTAAATAAACATTCGTAAAAACTTCACCGAAATGAAAAAAATCACCGATATGATAACTTTTTTTATTTCGGTAAACATTTCTTCATCTTTTTTTTACCGTAATTAAAATCAGGGACAAATCCTCATTTTAAAAGGACAATTATTAATACAACTCAAAGAAATGTATGTCAGTAAGCACATTTACTAATATTTTCTAGATATAATAAATTAATAAAACCTAAGATATGCCTGCAGACGGAAATTAAAGAAAAAACGTGACATGTCACCGAAATCAGGATCTTAATGTTTCGGCTGGAAAACGAAGCAAGCGGCGCACGTCCATTCATTTTAAGCACTTAATAAAATATTAAATAAAAATCTTTTATTTCAGACCAATTACGTCCATTTGTTAGTAACAATGTATGAACTTAAAAACTATGTTAGTACATAAGGTAAACTTAGTGCGAGAAAGAATAAAACGAAAGTACATAGGCTAGATAGGTTCACCTCTTTACACATTTAGTAACATGCAAAGCAGTGATCTACTGAGAACAACAGAGTCCATTCTGTCCTCAATCATCCCTAGGATCCTATTGCCGCTCCCACGAATATGCAACAAGACAGCGGCAGTCTTTTTGTGCATAATGGTATAAAAATCATCAACACCGGCGTTGGCAAACACACTTAGTAGGTATCTTTATGTAAATAAGTGCACGAGAGATTAGCTACTGTTGCTCTATGCTAATATATTATCGTTAAAACAAAATTCACTGTAATGATAAGACGTTTTTGAGCAAGTACTTTTTTACCCACCAGTCGTTATACTCAGTAGATTTTATCTTAAAGTAGCTATGATCTATCACTACCTATAACTATTCAAGATTTTTTATAAAATAGTTACTAAAATTGCACCTCCCACTGAAATAATAGCTTTTAGGCTTTATTTGACGACCGCTTGGTGCAGTGGTCCACAGGTCGGATTTCTTAAACCAAGAGTCGCGGGTTCGATCCCCGCACAGTACAAGCATAAGTGTGCGTGAACATGTGTGTTTGTACTGGTCTGGGTGTTTTCTATGTATAATATGTATTTATTTACAAAAAAAAAGTATTTAAGTACTAGCTGTGCCCGCGACTTCGTACGCGTGGAATAGTTTTTTTTTTAAGTTTATTTTTCAAATGTATATACCACAATTTATTTGCACTATTCTGCCAAACTATTTTGGGCATAGACATATACTGTCATACATATACTGTCGCAGACATTTTTTTTAAGGTCATTTTAAGAGGAATAATTCTTTCATATATATTTTGGTATCAAAACCGTTTTATTTCTATCCTTCTTTACCTTCCAAGTAATGTTGAGTCAAATAAAAAAAAGTCCCATTAAAATCGGTTTAGTAGATTCTGAGATTCAATTTCCTGCCTGCCCCCTAAGTTCATCGGCGTGATTATTTATATCCCAGTTTACTCTCCAGGTGATACTGAGTCAAATAAAAAAAGTCCCGTCAAAATCGGTCCAGTAGATTCTGAGATTAGCTCGGACAAACAGACAGACAGACAGACAGACAAAATTTTTAAAAATTGTTGTTTTGGCTTCTATTACGGTAATTAAGACCCCCTGTAACAATTTTTCATAAAAATCTTCAATGTACAGAAATCGATCTTTTACAGTTTTATTATATGTATAAGATATAAGATGTTTATCCATTGCCTAGTACCCATAACACAAGCCTCGTAGCTTACTTTGGGACTAGAGAATTGGTGTGATTGTTGTGAAATATTTATTTATTGTTTCCGTATTCTGAAGATATTTAACTTCATGGTAGATGACAACGCGTAAAATTCGCTTTATGGATACACTACGCTGAAAACATTGTTGTTATGGCAAAGGCTCGGATAAGATTATGGTAGCTATCCATGCAAGTTGCGAAGAGTTCTAAGAACGATGAATCGAATAAAATAATAATTAGACATTACGCCATTATAATGTCCTGATGTGTAGAAAGACGTAAACAAGGTCCTTGTTGTTCCTGCATTGCTTTGGAGGGAAATAGCTTTAATAATATTTAGCTTTCTCCTAAATATTTTTTTTTGACGGGCGGCCCTATTCGACTGAGGGCGACAATTACAGATAAAGTTATTCATTTTTAATTTACTAATGATTGTCAAGATCCGCGTTTGTAAAGAAGATTGCGCCACCGCATCAACTTGATTTGGCAAAATGTATTTATTTTTTTAGACTAGTTTGGAAATTGTCTATCAGTGAATACAGTTGAAAAAATGATATTTGAGTTGACTTTTTAATACAATTTTCTAGTCAGCTCTAACTACCATATCAACTATTTCATAGCTCTTTGTCTGTCGCGGCTGCTCGGCGACAAAACATATCGCAGCTCTTCTGTGCTGCAACCACACGCGCGTGTGCAGGTCACGTCTTTGTTTACCGCTCTGATAAATGCTGTTGGATTGGTGTGACCTGTGTTCTTCGGGAAATGTACAGCAGGTCTAGCTTGTGACCTCGGTCTATAATATAAATAAATAAATATAAATTAACCGCGAAATTGAAGTTGGAGTGGGCGGGTCACATCTGCAGGATGCATCCAGAGAGGTGGGCCCGAGTCGTCACCAAATGGGTGCCTACAGACGGCTATCGCCGAAGAGGCAGACCCAAAAAACGATGGTGTGACGACTTGGTCAATACAACACGGGACTGGGAAACGTTGGTAATGGACAGGGACAGGTGGGGAGATTTGGGGGAGGCCTTTGCCCAGCAGTGGGATGATAGGCTAAATAAAAAATATATATACAACAACATCACATAATATATTGATCTTATATATTGATAATATATTGATATAATAAACTTAAATAAATACATATAACACCCAGACTAGTACAAACAGACATGTTCATGCACACAAATGTTTGTACAGTGCGGAGATCGAACCCGCGACCTCTTGGTTAATAGCCAACTTCTTGACCATTACACCAAAGTGGTCGTCATATCAATTCATGTATAACATATGAGTACTACACTTTGTATACTTTTACCGTACTTTGTAATCGACAATCATAATGCCAAAAGAAAGTTTCCTTTTTCCAAACTATAAACCCAAAAACACCCTCCACCGGTAGTTGGGCGAAAATTAACCCTTTCCTATGCCAATATGGAATGCCTCCGAATACGTTCCACTACAGACATCAAACACTTCGACAATAGACAACGAACAAAGGGAACATTAAACAAGGGTGCTCAATATGGGAGTCGAACCCGCGACATCCATTAGGCATTATTGAAAATTTTAATATCAAAAATTGCCGCGCGACTGTGTGGTATTTAGACGGTACGACATTAGTGGAAATCTTTTAAGAATTAACCATTTCATTTCAGTTCATGATACGCACTGCAAATGAATGGAACTCACTACCTGCGTCAGTGTTTCCTTACAATTACAACCTAGGAATCTTCAAAGCTAGGCTCGTAACAGGCACCTTCTAGGTAAGCTCGCTAGATCGTAGACTCAGTCTTTGCCTCCTTGGGCTTAGTCTTGGGTCAAGAGCAAACCTATCCCGTATTAAAAAAAATACGATAAACTTTTCGTGGATTAAATGTAAGTATTATTGTCGTAAAAGGTTGTAAATACGATGAAGTAGGTAGAGTTAGTGCTATCACTTTGTCTCAAATTTAAAGAATTCTTGATTACACTGGGCTTTATTGCGACGCAATTGAAATAAGGCTTCTGGTTAGGAATTATTCAAAACGTCCTACACCATCTATAGATTGATTTGTTAGAAGTTAGGTTCAATATTACGAAAAAATGGTAGTTTTTTTGCTCGTGTGTGCTTTCAGTTGAAAAAAAAAACCATTCTAGTGACTTTCGTAACTAATTTTAGAATTTTTCCACACTGTATAAACATTTGTGTGCATGAACATGTCTGTTTTTACTTTTCTGGGTGTCATATGTATTTATTAAGTTTATTCGTAATACCACTGTTGATTCTGATATCTGTAACCGTCTCCGTGGTCCGTAAGCACAAGTGCTTAAGCTACTTACCACGGAGTCAGATCAATGTATGTGATGTTGTTGTATATTTATTAGGTATTTATTTATTACAATGCGATTGGCGGTGTGACCTCTTGTAGGTAGCTACAATCGCGCTGTGTAAATACTCAAAACTAGGCCGCTCACAAGATATCACGTTATTTTTTATTTCGCCATTGCTTTGTTTTGTTATTTCCATTTTTCAATTCCTTTTATTTGTCGTCTCGATCTGAATGTAACTCGAGGAATGGTGGCCATTTTGATAACGTTTCACTTTAATCAATTTGTGAGACATTTAATATCTGTATTAAGGATGATGGGTTCTGAAATACTCTTGGGGTTGAAAAGTATTTAATATATATTTTTTTTATAATTTGAGAGTTGAAATACTTCGAATTCCATCGGAGCTCTTTGTGACTGCATTACAGAAAAAAATTAATCAATATAAGATTGATCAAGTTTAAACAACAAAAACTATAGTTTACATCATAAGATAAAATTAAAATGTTTCAGATCTTTATATATTTAATATTTCACTTCTTCTACATTAGGCAACCGTAGAGTTACCGTAACTCAAGAAATAACCCAACGTGTATTTTGAGAAGAAAAAGAGTTTTCTTAAATTACATATCAAACTAACGAATATTTTCTGAAAAAAAAAACTTATTGAAATAGTGAAACACTAATGAAAAAAATTAAGTCACAGAAACGAAATCTCAAACCGCACCAGACAAACAAAACAACCAACAGAGATATATCGCATTCGCATCACAATCGTAACACAATTGCCCGACAACTGTACAGACATACAAACATACAATTGAACGGTACCCCGGCAATTATACCGCACTAGTTTCAATATGAAATACAGCCGTTCGGATCAACTAAGACATATAGATTAGGGAGTGACACACGGATCATTGGGATGGCTGAAATAATTTGGTGAGAATAGGTTTTAAATGGTCAAATATGGTGCGCGCGTCTACGCGCAGGTGACGCGTAATCAGGAAGCAAGACGTAAAACGTATAGCCCGAAAATGTCTTTGCGCATCAATACTTCACATTACGAGTGCATCCGATGTGTAAACAAGGACGGCCATACAAAAAATGTGCATGTTGGAAAAGGATGGGAGATAAGAAAGGATAACTAGATGCTTGCAAGTAAACAAACCACCTACATTTTAGGTTCATAAAAATCTCTAGTTACGAAATCCACCAAGTCAGTGTTTCTACATAGATAACCTCCTAAATCTCCTAATACTGAGCTTCATGATATGAAAATCTAGAGAAACATACAACTAAAATTGAAAGTTGAATGGTGAAAAGCTGGTAAGCTACTACGGCTGGGCGGATTTTGACGAGCCATAGCTAAGGACCACCATGAATTAATTATCTTTGAAAATAAAAACAAACCTGCACTGAAATCGTTCGGGAGCTTCGATGCCACAAACAGACACACTCAAACACACAAAAACAGGATAGAGGTAAAAATGGTTGCCTGTAAAGTCGGTTTTACGGGCGAAGATTTTACGTGACACCGACCATGGTTGAGTGGGAGAGAGACGCAAGGCATTCGCTGGTCCGGCGGGCCTCTCTCTCGTTCGGTGACTCATAGTAACAGACGTGAGCGGGCGTTACACTTTTTCATGAGTGACTCCGAGCCACGACCTAATTTAAGACGTTGTCACGTCAAAAACATAACACACCCCTATTTTTCTTCGGGACTTAAAAATAGATATTCACGGGACTCTTTGACACTTATCAATCATTGGAATAACTTGATGATGATGAGATCCTGTTATCCCGAACCTCACCAAGTTTGGTTTAACCAGTCACGCTCACGCCCAAGAGTCCAGGCTAACACAAGCTAAGGGTGTCGCCGTCGACGGATGCCTCTGGGAGGACATCTCACAACGGACTTAACACTCGAAGAAGAATTTTCCACATTATTATTCTTGAACGAATTATTTACGTAGTAAAAATTTGTATCAATACAGTCATAATTATTTAGGCTCATTAATAATTAATACTTTCATATATGTCATAGAAGAATTATTTTATTACTAGCTGTCCCGGCAAACGTTGTTATGCCATATAAATGTTAAGGGTGGACAACCCTTATCACTAAGGGGTATGAAAAATAGATGTTAGCCGATTCTCAGACCTATTGAATATGCTCACAAAATTTCATTAGAATCGGTCAAGCCGTTTCGGAGGAGTATGGGAACAAACATTGTGACACGAGAATTTTATATAATAATATATAGAGATTGGTGCCACTTCATTTATGTTATAAGTTTAGTTTTACTAGTCCTAAAGGGTTTTGCGCTGCGCTCCTAAAATACAGACTAGGTTTTAGTCTAGTTCAGACGGTGATGTCAAAGTCTAATGCAATATTAATGTGCGAAATGAAATTGTAATATTGGTTGTATGTATGACCTTATTTGAATTATAATTATTATTATAATATTATCTTTTGTCCAGTATAACGTGAAACGTGACCTTTGACAGCGAAATTATAAAAAGTTTTTGGTTTTGATGTTTAAAAAATTGGTTGCCTGTAAAGTCGGTATACGGGCGAAAGTTTTACGTGACAACGACTTTGAGTGGTAAAATAATTTTAATGTGAATATTCATTCGTATAACATGGACCGGTGTGTATGCCTATCTCTCTCACTCTCTCTCTCTCGCTCTGTCTCTCTCGCTCTTAGGCGGGTTAACTGTGCTCGAGTGGAAGGGACGCGTGCCTTTCACTTTTTATGTCTGTCTCACTCGCTCTTAGGCGGGCTAACCATGCCCGAGTCGAAGGGACGCGTGCCTCTCACTCGCTCTCATTGTGAGCGCGGAACGTGAGCGGAGCAGCGTAACGCAGTTTCTTGAAGTGTCACCCGGCAAACCAATTTATAAGACGTTGTCACGTCAAAAACATGTTTGTTATTGTGTTTCTTAGTCATAAATACCTTATTAAACGAACCCTTTTTTGTTATTTTTCTCAAAAAATTTCAATTGTCCAAGCCCGTGTGTAAGAGCGATCTGCCCTATAACATATGCCAAATCCATGATTCAACCATTTTGCATTCGGGTGCCGGCTCCCTTTTAAGTGACGTCAATATGCAACAGCCGACGGAACTTCAATTCGGTCGTACGAGCCAACCCTTCCACACACTGAGGTGGTCTTTCCGACCCCGGGCCGTAAAGTTCCATTTTGGATTCCAACCCATAGACATAATCTCTCGTGACAAGTCTGTGCAGATCCAATGTCAGGTTGTTCCGCTATGAAATATAGTTGCGCCTTCATTGAATCCGTGATAAATTGACGCATAGGGTAGGTGGTTATTGAATAATAAGCACACGCTGCTAGATGCTGCTGGATTTGCTCACGTGACATGGCTTTTATGAATCGGAATTTGTAATTGTTCGGGGTGTGATTGATTCGGTTTATGCGCTGGATTAGTTATTAATGTCGGGGTAATTAACAATTAGCTGTGTTGTGACTGGTTTGTTTGTAGCGTGGTGACGTGTGGGTGTGTTTGGTACGTGGTTTGGTTGATAACAGACATTTGTTCGCCGTTTGAAAGTTTTTTTTTATTGTTTCAATTGATGAGTGTTGTATAAGCTATGTATTTTTGTTTCAGGGCGTGGTGTGGTGTAAGATGCTGTAAATTTAGTAATAATAAGATTTTTTGACGTGACAACGTCTTAAATTAGGTTGCGGCACGGAGTCACTCATGAAAAAGTGTAACGCACGGTAACGTAACGATGAGTCACCGAACGAGAGAAAGGCCTGCCGGACCGGCGAATGTCTTGCGTCTCTCTCCCACTCAAACATGATCGGTGTCACGTAAAATCTTCGCCCGTAAAACCGACTTTACAGGCAACCTTTTATTTTTCTTCTGTTTATTGTTATAGGTTTTTTTGTACAAGTTGTGAAAACCTATAAAGTCTTCGATATACAAAATCTCTGTAGCATAAGTGAAATGTATTATAGAACTTACTCAAACCATAGAGACCCCACAATTATGTTCCGCACACCATTCCAATAAAACGAAGAAGATAATACCAGCAAAAATCATAAAGGCTGTATTATTAGAAAATAAAAAGATTTTATTAAAGACGCCGAGTCCCAAAACCAATATGAGGGTCGTAAACAAATTATTCGCGATAGCACCGTTGTCAACCCCCAAAATGCAGTCATAAAAATACACATTCGGTCATCCCGACCAAAACGGGCGACCGTAATAAAGAAATGTGATAAACCGACCAAAAAAACGGGAGGCATGAATTCATTGGTATGACATTTGGGGTTTCGTCGAATGGTCACGGTTATAGCGGAAGGAAAATTTCCTCAAGACATATTTCCTGCTTATAGTTTTATGGGATCGGCCCCCATCTTTTATTGGTCGTCGGGATTCTTGTCAATCCTATTACGGCGGGCCGTTTTTGCCATCAGCCTTTTTAGGGTTATGACGGATATTGAAAGTTCCAATTGTTTAATTTGCGGTCGTTTAGCCATGCTTGTTCTTGATTAAAGTTTCCCCCTTTTTACGCGGAAACGGTGTAGCTACGGGCGGGTTAAATATATTTTTATCATTTTAAGACTGGTACTGTACAAAATTTTACATCTTTTGTCAGACAATGTTTATTAAGCACTTGACATAGTCATCATCATGCCGTTTTCCCAATAAGTTTTTCGCAGTAAGTTTTTCCGTTCCATATTATCCTTTTTCCATACCTTATTGCACGTCACTGAGACGTCCAATTATTTTACACACATCTTTATTTCTTCTTTGACGAGTATAACGATAGCTCCAAACATAACGATAGTGACGACCGCTTGGTGCAGTGGTCAACATGTCGGACTTCTAAAACCAAGAGGTTGCGGGTTCGATCCCCGCACAGTACAAGCATATGTGTGCATGAACATATGTGTTTGTACTGGTCTGGGTGTTTTCTATGTATAATATGTATTTATTTACAAAAAAAAATTGGTTGCCTGTAAAGTCGGTATACGGGCGAAAGTTTTACGTGACAACGACTTTGAGTGGTAAAATAATTTTAATATGAATATTCATTCGTAGGTATAACATGAACCGGTGTGTATGCCTATCTCTCTCACTCTCTCTCTCTCTCTCGCTCTTAGGCGGGTTAACTGTGCTCGAGTGGAAGGGACGCGTGCCTTTCACTTTTTATGTCTGTCTCACTCGCTCTTAGGCGGGCTAACCATGCCCGAGTCGAAGGGACGCGTGCCTCTCATTCGCTCTCATTGTGAGCGCGGAACGTGAGCGGAGCGTAACGCAGTTTCTTGAAGTGTCACCCGGCAAACCAATTTATAAGACGTTGTCACGTCAAAAAGTATTTAAGTATGTTTATCCGTTGTCTAGTACCCATAACACAAGCCTCGTAGCTTAATTTGGGACTAGAAAATTGGTGTGATTGCTGTGAAATATTATTATTATTATTATAAACTAGTATAGACATCTATAATCCCTATCTTTGTACTGAGACTTTTTTCTTAGACATATTTTTTTATGTAGATAAACTGTATTTTTTTAAGAATCAAAAAAAATATTATTAATATAATAATACTGGTAATTTGACGACCACTTTGGTGTAATGGTCAAGAAGTTGACTGTTAACCAAGAGGTCGCGGGTTCGATCCCCGCACTGTACAAACATTTGTGTGGGTGAACATGTCTGTTTGTACTGGTCTGGGTGTTACATGTATTTATTTAAGTACACCCCTGCGTCTTGAAGAGGTATGTTACACTTGACCGGTGGTAAGAATTGGTTGATCTTCTTAGGCGGCTTGAAGTAAGTTTTGATTGCAGCACGCTTCAAGATGTTTCCAATTTCGTCAGTGACACCCCTCAAGTATGGTAGTACGGCAAAAATTTATTTGTATTACCGATGTTGATTCTGATGTCTGTAACACAAGTGCTTCAGCTACTTATCACGGAGTCAGATCAATGTATGTGATGTTGTTGTATATTTATTTATAGGGAAAATGCATCACCATTCGACCAGCGTAGCGACAAAAACAAACACAAACGCTTTCCGTTCGGAAACACGACATCACCTGCCCGTGCAATCCGATAATAACACAAGATTATTATTAGACATGAATTATTGTTGCAATTAGACCAGGGAAATGGCGTCGGCGTACATAGCGGCAGACAGCCGGCGAATAAATCAATCACGCCGGTACCCACGTCGGATCTCCACGACAGTGTGGAACAAAAGCTTTTTGACTGTTCTTCGCATTGTGCTAGAGTTGGATAGAGATGATCCCGTGGTGGAAATAATGTTTGACGACGACCGTTTGGTGCAGTGGTCTACATGTCGGACTTTAAAACCAAGGGTCGCGAGTTCGATCCCCGCACAGTACGAGCATATGTTTGTACAGGTCTGGCTGTTTTCTATGTATAATATGTATTTATTTACAAAAAACCCATAACACAAGCCTCGTAGCTTAATTTGGAACTAGAGAATTGGTGTGATTGTTGTCAAATATTTATTTATTCGTTTACCAGGGCCTGTATCTTCTCTATATAATATAAAATTCTCGTATCACAATGTTCGTTCCCGATCTCCTCCGATACGGCTTGACTGATTCTTATGAAATTTGGTATGCATTTTGAGTAGGTCTGAGAATCGGCCAATTTTTCATACCCCTTAGTGATGAGAGAAATAATTTATATAGTAAAACAACGTTTGCCGGGTCAGCTAGTAGCCGTATAAATCTTGCTTTTGGGTCACTGGTCACTCTTATTAAAAAAAGTAACAAAATTATGATTTAATAATGTTGACCAGGGCCTGTATAACGATCTTGCTATTGGGTCTCTGTTCGTTTTTATTTCAAAAAAGAGCATGTATGATGATCTTGATTTTAGCTTCTGGTCACTCTTATTTAAAAAAAAAAGAACAAAATAATAATTTGCAGCGCTTTTATTGAGCCATGAATAAGGTCAAATCCGGTCCTTGTAAATAAAACACAGGACTATTCATTTAAAACATCGATGCGAAAAACGTTGTAATGTAACGTTATATGGAAACTCGAAAATGAGTTGATTGCTGTAAGGAGTGTGAAAAAAGGAAAGAAATAAAATTTTGTGTTTTTTCCACGTTATAATCAGATCTCCAAAAAAAATTGTTATGTACGTACGACAACATTAAATTGTAAGAACAAATAAGTAATACAGTGTTCAAAATTACACTGACTGATTAGGACCATGACTGTCTCAGTGACACTGTGTTCTTACCATGTGTACCATCCTTATTATGTATACGTAACAATGTATGTCTATGAATTTTTATGTATTTTTATTTAATTTTATGTAAGTAATTAGTATGTATGTTTATAATTGTATTTTGTACTTAAATAAAAGTAAAGTAAAAAGTTAACTGAAGTTTCAGTTAACTTTTTACTTTACTTTCTACTGCATGTGCACCGCCTGAATTTTCTCTGCTTGGCCCTATGGTTGACTGGTAGAGAATGCCTTCGGCATTAAATCCACCATTGTACACATGTTTGTGCAGAACTTAAATAAATAAATAAATAAAAATGACGAAATAACTAATGTGACTGATTTTGAACTGATTGATAACTTGATTGACAATTTTAAACGAGTATCAGTGTAAACTCATGATGAATTTCAAACTAGATGTCCTCATAATCCACATTTCAGCCATACTAATATTATAAATGTGAAAGTAACTCTATTTGTGTGTTACTCAATCACGCCTAAACTACTGAACCGATTTGCATGAAATTTGGTATGGAGATATTATGATACAGATAGACAGAGAAAGGACATTGACTACTTTTTACCGCGGGAAAATGACACATTGCCATGGGAAAATTGAAGTGTCCCGATCGCTTTTACTAATTAACTACTGAACAGATTTAAATGAAATTTGGTAAGGAGATAGTTTGAGACTTAAGAAAGGAAATGAGTTACTTTTGATCGCGGGAAAACAACACATTCCCCTGTGAAAAATTACTTTCCGGGGAAACTGATCGCTTACATTCCTAAATTACCAAAGATTTGAATTATATTTGGATAAAATTTGGTATTACAGGAAAACAAGGCATTTCAAAAAAACTACCTAATGCGGACGAAGTTGCGACTAAAAGCTAGTAGTTCCTTAAATACATACCATAGACATACTGACAATCATCTAGTCATTAACCCAGAACAAGGCGATCTATAGTGATGGCTTATTGATAATGTGGCAGGACGTTAGTGCTATGATTAATTGCTACGGACCGATAGATGCGACCTGTCGCATGGATCATTAGGGGTTAGCCTTGTTAGATAGGAAGTGTGTTGGCGTTATGTCATCTATAGATGGATGATGACTAACTAATACGAAAGATACAGATTTTGCCCTCGTTTGACTGCCTCGTTCGTGTAGAAAAGATGGGACGACGATATCAGACAAGTGGTAGGAGTAATGTAGAATAGAGTGACTCAAGAAAGAACAGAATGGAAAAGGTTGGAGGAGGCCTTTGCCGACTGGCAAACAGATCTAGCGATGATAACCAAGGAACGGATATTAGTTTAAGTAGTTTATTTAATTTAAGATATAGATATATAAGTTTTTAGATATAGATTTAATGTAAACATTTAAGATCTGAATAAAAGGCCATATTATTATTATTATAAAAAGTTACCAAAGTTACGTCAGACGGAAATATCATACTTAGAATACGAATTTTAATTTGAAAAAGTTTAAAAACTAAGAAC
This sequence comes from Pyrausta despicata, assembly GCA_963921415.1. NCBI lineage: Eukaryota > Metazoa > Arthropoda > Insecta > Lepidoptera > Crambidae > Pyrausta > Pyrausta despicata. Next base: position 2,056,372 of record OY992865.1, read on the forward strand.
GTAATACAGATTCTAATTATACATACTGTAACATTCGAAATCGGTATCAAAAGCAGCCGAAAAACACACTTGTCACCTCACAGTCGTCACCGATCGACAAAACAATTTTCCCGCTCACCCTGTATAAAAGCATAGCTATGTCGCGTGACTATCCCCGGGACACTGGACGGATTTATGACGTCATACATCACCGGTCCAATACCAGACGCGCGGTATTAGTTAATATGGAACAGATTTGGATGCGATTTCGGGGTTGTAGCTAAGTTAACCCTGGCACTCTTGATGGTGGTCAATTGATGGAATATTATTGATAGCTATATCACAAAATTTTGTCAGCTAAGAAGTTTTTTGCCGTAATCTCTCTCCGGTCATGTCTCACCGAACTTTGAGAACGATGGAACAGTGAGCGTACTTGTGTATTGCGCTCACACTTGAGCACTATAATATCTCCTGCGCAGTTAACTGATCTCTGTTGAGATTGGCCGCCGTGGTCGAAATCGGACTATTTTTGCCGAAACTTGGTTTTCAAAGGATAAATCGAAATCGGAAGACACAACGAAGTAACAATTTCATGTTGGAATAAATAAATATACAACAACATCACATACATTGATCTGACTCCGTGGTAAGTAGCTAGAGCAGATATCAGAAACGTGGTATTACAAATAAACTTAAAAAATACATGTAACACCCAGCCCAGTACAAATAGACATGTTTATGCGCACAAACGTTTGTACTGTGCGGATCGAACCCGCGACCTCTTGGTTAATAGTCAACTTCTTGACCATTACACCAAAGTTGTCGTCACATATTAAGTATATATTATAGTATAAGTATATTGCGTAAAAACATTGTTTGCCATGATCACGGGGTGAATAAAGATCTTGCAAGTATATTGTTGCTCGTCATCCCGAGACCTTGACTCTTAAAAGAGCTGAACTATCGGGAGCTTAAAAATAAAAAAGTACATGATAAAAATATAAAAATCCCGGATTCAATAACTACGAGTACTCTAAAATTGTTCTTAATAAAAATCTGATTAAATCACTACGATGCTGTGAGGACCCCAACTTAATAAAAAAAACTAATATTTCTTCCAGACAACTTTCGTGGGCAAAGTCAATGTGAACTGGGGAAATGTCATACGTCAGAATGACAGTTTGTTAACAAAGTCATCTTTCCATATTTTCCTTTTAAACATTGTAGCCTGAATTACTAAGCGAGTTACACAAACCACGCTTATAATTAAGCGAACAATGTGTTCGACACAGCAACGGAACGTAAGCGCTGTCTAGGCTTGGCTGTGTCTAGTTCCGCCCGCGCCGCAGGGTGGCGCTAGCGTCGCGCTCCACGCGTCAAACCTTCTGCATATTTCACAGCCTGCGCAGGAATAGTGTGGAGATGGACTATCTCATAAATGTCCATATTAGATATTTAATAAAACCTTTCCTTTGCTGCGTCACATGTACGGAACACAGTTACATCAGCGGGTTCAGCGGCAGAAAACGCCGCCAAGTTAAAACATGCTAAGTACGCTGCGCTGGAGTCCGAGTATGATTTTGTTCCAATTGCTGTGGAGACGGCTGGGCCCTGGGGTGATGAGGCACGCGAGCTATTCAAAGAGTTGGGACGACGTTTGAGGGATAAGGGTAACGATCCCCGCTCTGGGTCTTGGTTGGTTCAACAGGTTTCCATAGCTATTCAACGTGGTAATGCTGCTAGCATAATGGGAACCTTTGGATCGGGCGGGGCGCAGAGTGGGAATCTATTGTGGTAGTGACAAAGTGTGTAGCGGCTTTTAAAATGTTTATAAGTTATGACTATTTGTGTAAAAATTTACGACGCTTGTTGCTGAAAGAATAATTTGTATGTTGAAATGAAAATGTATGTATCTCAATAATGTGCATGTACTTTTTTTGAATAAACGATACTGTTGACGATGGCTCACTCTTAATAATTTTAATTTATATGTGACGGTATTTTTATATACGTTTGGTTCATAGTTTTTACTTGATACCTACAATGTTTTAAAATGTAAAGAGCGCGGTTCGCCTCGCGCCACCAACTAGTCTGTAAGCATCTCCGGGCGCGAGCGCATGTCGCTTTGCAAAATCGATTGTACACGTGTTTTCGGAAATAAACCATTTAAGTGTGTGAAAGCGTTTGAATCAGCATCCTGTATTCTTCAGCTGGTCCTCCGAGCAGGATCCAGATGTTTCACCACACGCCAGTGAAAATGGTTAACACGCGTAGTACCCACCGTCGTGAACAAGATAACCTAGAAAATGTTACGCGTGAAAGCAAAGCGGATCCACCGAGCAGCATAAAGACGGAGCCATACCGGCCTCCGATAGCTTCGAGTGCATGTAAAGCGGGCCCATCCAACAGCTTCAAGGCGGAGTCATGTCCACCACCTAAAGTACCATCCAAGGCCATGTCAAGCTGTTCCAAGCGATCATGTAGTTCATTCGAAGCGCGACGGAAGGCATTGTTGCTTGAAGCTGAAAAGAAAAAAGCTGAAATTAAGATGCAACTAATTGAGAAGCAGCTAGAAGCAGACCTAGCTAACCTAGAAGAAGAAAGAAACAGTCCACTAGATGGTAGTGAATCTGATGCACACAGGGATGTGGAGAACTGGTTGGAGAAAAGCCAGCATGAATTTGAAAAGCAGAAAGCCCGCGATGATGAACCTAAAATAGGCTTCCCGCACCCGCCGGCGGTTGCAACCGGCACTAAGGATGGCATAATTCAAATGCTAGCTGCTGCAGTGCAAAACCTCACCTCCGCACCCACTCATGCTAAGTCGGACTCCAAATTATTAAGCCGCTTATGCACACCGAAAGAGTTACCAGACTTTGCAGGTGACCCGTTAGATTGGCTTCAATTCAAGCAAGCGTATGAGGAGTCAACGACACTGTGCAATTTCACACCAAAAGAAAATCTATGGAGATTACGAAAATGCCTACGCGGTCAAGCAAAAGAAGCCGTGTCAGCTCTGTTTATCAGCGCAACTTCGCCTGAACGCATAATGTCTACCCTTGAGCTCCGCTTCGGCGACCCTGACCATATTTTGTCCCGCTTGACCCTAGACCTAAAGAAAATACAACCTGTATCGCAAGATTACCAGAAGGACATTGTGGTATTTTCTGTTAAAGTACAGAACTTTGTGGAAGCTGTACGTGCCGTTGGCAGAGAAGAATATATTCAAGGTATGAATACAGTGTCAACTATCCTGTCTAAATTGCCGACGATACTCCTTTCGAAATGGTCAGATTACAGCTTTCCTATTATCCAGTCTGAATCTACTAAGTCACGGCTAGAAATATTGTCAGATTTTTTGAATGCCGAAGCTGTAAAAGTATCCGCAACCTCTAATATTTACACGTTAAATGCACGGTCAGATACCTATAAACAAAGGCACACTGATAACAGTAACACTCGATCACATACTGTTCTGTTTCAATCTGAAAAACAAAGCGATGATACGCAGTGCCCATTTTGTCGTGCATCAAAACATAAGATAGCGGAATGCAAGAAATTCAAGAAATCGCTGTGCAAAGTGAGATGGCAATATGTTAAGCGCAACGGTATATGTTTCAAATATTTGGAATCGAAACACCGGCGAGAAACCTGCTTTGCGCCAGTCTGCGATAAGGATAACTGCGGCCGAGCGCATCATGTCTTGCTTCATTATCCAAATAAACCTAACACGGAGCGGAACGAGCAACAACAAGACACTGAAATCTCGCCGTCTATGTCAGCTGGGACGTCTACGATCGAGGCAGTGACGCATGTCAACGCGAGTGTTCGTCAAGTGTTATTAAAAGTCGTACCGATACGCGTGTGTACTAAAAACGGCGATTTTATCAATACAAGTGCGTTATTAGATGACGGTTCGACGGTGACAATGATTAGTGCCGAGCTTGCAGATCGGGCCGGGATTTGCGGCCGCCGTGAGACTATGCGTGTGTGCGGGCCGTGGAGTGATAACGAGTTTGTGTACGAAACAGCTGTCGTGGACTTGCAGATCTCGGGTATGGACAATAAGGTGCATAGTGTTAAAGCTCGTAGTGTTAAAGAATTAAACTTGCCGATACAAAAGTTGTCTATAGTAAACTACGATATGTTCGGTCATTTAAAAAACATCAAAGAAAAATTGTGTAACGCAGATACTAAGCCTGAAATCTTGATAGGTCAAGATAATTGTCATTTACTTTTGCCTCTTAGTGTATTGTTAGGTAAATCAAATGAGCCCTCGGCAACACTCACCCCCTTGGGTTGGAGCATTCACGGTAGTGTACACATAAAAGGCGGGGCGCGCGGCGCGGCATGCGCCAGCGCACCGGCAGCGAGCGGCGTCAGCGCTGTGCTGCACGTCTCCGAGCTGCGCTCTGAGGAGCAAGAGCTGCGGTCGCTGCATGAAGAGGTAAGTCGTGCATTTTCGTTTGAGGCTATGGGAGTGGCTGGTAAGCCCAGAGTAAACATAGATGATGCTCGCGCAGTCGAGCAGCTGGAGCAAACCGCCCAACTGATTGACGGCAGGTGGCATGTCGGCCTGCCTTGGAAAGATTCTAAGTTTTCCATGCCCGATACCTTTCCTAGTGCTTTTAAAAGGTTAGAAGGGGTGGAGCGCAAGATGACTAAAGATACAGGGTATGCCAAAAGGTATAACGAAAGAATAGATCATTTACTAAAAAACTGCTTTGCTCGGGAGCTTAAGGACACACAACGCACAGAAAGGACGTGGCACCTGCCACATTTTAGCGTTGATAACCCGAACAAAGGTAAATTGCGTCTAGTGTTTGACGCTGCTAATGCAGTCGAGGGATTTTGTTTAAATGATTACTTGCTAAAGGGGCCGGACCTACTCAATTCATTATTCGGAATAATGTTACGGTTTAGAGAAAATCGTATAGCTGTGACAGGTGATATTCAAGATATGTTCCTCAGAATTAAGATTTTATCATCTGATCAGGACGCGCTTAGATTTCTGTGGAGGGACAGCCACACGGATCCAGTTCGTACCTACGCGATGACGTCACTTATATTTGGTGCGAAGTGTTCACCCTTTGTAGCACAGTTTGTGAAGAATAAGAACGCGCAGAGGTACGAGACCCTGATGCCCGCAGCGGTTGATGCCATAATTAACTCCCATTACATGGACGACTACATACAAAGCTTGCCAGATGCGGAGACAGCTATCGATATGGTACGTGATATTTCTAATATACATAAGGAAGGCGGTTTTCATATGCGAAACTGGACTAGTAACAGTGTAGCTGTGTTAGGCTCCCTGCCAAAAGAAACTTTAGGGTCCGAGGCCGTAAAGTTCAAAGTCGAACAGCAATGTGACGGCGAGCGTACGTTGGGACTAATTTGGTATCCGAGTACGGACGAGTTAGGGTTCGATGTCTCGTTTAAGCGCATTCCCGAAGCTATAATGAACGGTAAGGAGAAGCCAACAAAACGAATAATGCTTCGGGTAGTTATGTCAATTTTTGATGTGTACGGGTTCCTTTCTCCCTTTACGATTCAGGGTAAAATAATGTTGCAGGACACATGGCGGTCGAAAATTGGCTGGGACGATCCTATTTCTCAAGATTTTTATTTGAAATGGCTTAAATGGATAGAATTGCTCCAGTTAATTCATGAAATTCGCGTTCCGCGATGTAATCAGCGAGTCCAGGTAGGTACGAGCGAGATGGAAGATATAGCCTCCATTGCCGTAGCCAGTGCTACGAATTCATCTACGAGTGCGCCTGCGCACGCAAGCGCCTACGAATCCAAATGCTACGACGTTGCTACGAGACATTCGCCGCCGCCTGTGCGGCCACCGCGCAACGAAAGCTATAGCAACCTACAGTTACATATATTTAGTGACGCCGGACAAAAGGCGCTGTGCGCGGCCGCATACTGGCGATGGGTTTCTAGCGATAATAAGGTTCGCGTTGCTTTGGTTGCAAGCAAATGTCGAGTTGCGCCGGTAAAATCCGTAACGATGCCTCGTCTTGAGCTTCAGGCTGCACTATTGGCGGCAAGGCTTGCTCACACGGTAGTTACGGAGCATAAGTTGAAACCCGAACGTAGATTTTTTTGGTGCGATTCAACCACCGTATTACACTGGTTACGTAATAACACACGCACATATAAAACGTTCGAAGCTAATCGGCTCGGAGAGATTGACGAACTAACTTGTGTTTCTGAGTGGAGATACGTACCTACAAAATTAAACATAGCCGATATAGCTACGCGAGATGTTTTTAATTACGATTGCTTTGTTAATGACTGGTTTCAAGGGCCTTCATTCTTGTATGAGGATAATATAAGCTGGCCTCACGATGTAGTAGCACCTGCGAATGAGAATATAGTCGGATTAGTCAACAATTGTACTGGGGTTGCATGTGATACCTCTGACTTACCTGTTCCCGACGCGAAGGCATTCTCTTCCTGGCTTCGGCTGCTGAGGTCCACAGCTGCTGTCCTGAAATTCATAAATAAATGTAAAAAACTTACCGTTGTTGATGATTGCACTGTGATGAAGCGAGCGGAGTATCTGCTACTGCAAAAAACGCAATTAGATTCCTTTAGTTTAGAAATTAATCTAATTAAAAATGGTAAATGCATACCGCGCGACAGTAGACTGCGTAATTTATCACCTTATCTGGATGAACAAGGGCTTCTTCGTGTAGGGGGTCGTATTGATGCAGTTTCTAATGTTGCATTGGAGACTAAGCGACCTTACATAATGGACGGACGGCACCCTATCACTAAACTGTTAATTAGACATTATCACGTGAAGGCTGCACATGGTAATCAAGAGGCAGTGGTTAACAACCTTAAGCAGAGGTACTGGGTGATAAGGATAAGACCTGCGGTGAAAGAAGTCGCGTCCCAATGTTTCTTTTGCAGATTACGACGAGCTAAGCCCTGCACACCTAGGATGGGAGACTTACCTGAGGCCCGGATGGCCCATCATCAGCGGCCTTTCACGTTCTGCGGCATAGATCTGTTCGGTCCAATGGAGGTCGCGGTAGGTCGACGAAGAGAGAAAAGGTATGGTGTTTTGTTTACATGTCTCACTGTTCGCGCAATCCACATCGAATTGGTACATTTTCTTTCAACTGATTCACTGATCATGGCTCTTCGACGCATGTCCTGTCGAAGAGGTTGGCCACGACACATATATTCGGACAACGGGACCAATTTGCGAGGGGCCGACATTGAGCTTGGTAAAGCCATGCAGGAACTGGATGACGAGGCTTTGCAAACGGAAGCTCTGAACAATGGAGCCATGTGGAACTTTATTCCCCCCGCTAGCCCTCACTGGGGTGGGGCGTGGGAACGGCTCATTCGCAGTGTCAAGTCCTCCCTTCGTGTTATACTCAAAGAACGAGCTCCCAAGGACGAAGTCCTGATGACCCTCCTAGTTGAAGTTGAAAACATAGTGAATGGCCGACCACTTACGCACGTCTCGGTTGAACCACGAAGCTCTGAGTCATTGACTCCTAATCATTTTCTTATTGGTTCATCTACCAACCTACCAACAGCAGGTAAATTTGACAACTCGGACCTGTATCTTAGGAAACAATGGCGGCAGGCACAGAGGCTTGCCGACATGTACTGGGAGCGATGGCTCAAAGAGTATTTGCCAACCTTGATTCCCAGACCTAGGTGGCACCAGGAACAGACTAATCTTAAAGTAAATGATTTAGTTTTTATTGCAGATCCTGATAGTCCAAGAAACGTTTGGCCTCGGGGCGTTATACAAAAGGTATTCCCAGGTAAGGATGGGCGAGTACGTGTCGTGGAAGTTCGAACTTCTCGTGGAGTGCTGCGTAGGTCCGCGGCGCGCGTCGCCCCTATTCCTCTTAGTCTGGAGTGCTGATCCAGCACTGGGGTGGGGGGTGTTGACGATGGCTCACTCTTAATAATTTTAATTTATATGTGACGGTATTTTTATATACGTTTGGTTCATAGTTTTTACTTGATACCTACAATGTTTTAAAATGTAAAGAGCGCGGTTCGCCTCGCGCCACCAACTAGTCTGTAAGCATCTCCGGGCGCGAGCGCATGTCGCTTTGCAAAATCGATTGTACACGTGTTTTCGGAAATAAACCATTTAAGTGTGTGAAAGCGTTTGAATCAGCATCCTGTAGTCTTCAGATACTCTATAAAATTTTAATAAAATAGATTTTGTACTTAAAATCATCTGTGACGCTACTATTTGCGCCTGTGATTCTTGCCAAGAAGACCATGTTTGATGACCGTTGTTCATGCTTTTTCTTGATAAGCATTTACGTAGCTCTGCCAATGTCTATACGGTATGGTATAGGCACACGGGCTAGATCCCATTGACGCGGGTTCGATTTTCGCATCAGAAAGTTGATTTTCGCTACATCAAAAATATAATCTTTAATTTACAAATGTTCATAATTATTAAATATTGAAAAAGTAGATTTTGCTGTTGGAATCATTTGAGACGCAAATAGTTCCTGCGATTTTAGATAATTAGACTGTTCATAAACCTGGCCAATAGCAGGTAAGCCATTGGAAAAGCTTATTAAAACCATTATCATTAGTTTGGAAGCATTATTACTGTAAAAAAATGTGATTCTAATGTGAAATCAACACACTTAGAGGAAACTTATTCTGCTAATTACATTAAAAGTTGAAGTTGCTAAACAATGGTAGAAAAGATGGCCTACGTTGGTACCCAAAGTCTTGCTTATACTTCTTAGATTACAATTTCGACATATGGTTTTTCATGGCCTTATACAACTAGAATGTACATGACATACAATTAGAAAGTTCCTATGCCACTACCTTATGCAACAAAACATTCGTCTTTTCGTCTACGCTTTTAAGACATCAAGTACATTTAACATCTTAAAAAAAAACAAATTGTTGTTTTTACTCGATATTTGTGCTCAAATGCTCTTTATTAACATAAATGTGTAACGTTTTTTTCAGTAACATTGAGGAGCAGATACGCTTCCTTGAGGTTTCGATCCTTTGCTGTATTTTCTATGAAAAGCCATCTCCACCAAAACTTGGCTCATGCTCAAACCGCACTATTTATATCGTAGCCACGCGCGCCCTGACCAATCACCGGGCTGCGATAGGCGGCAATTTGAATTTGGAATCCACCAACGTACGTTTGCACTCCTAAAACACTCACTCACACCTCCATCCGACCTTGTCACTAACGAATAAGGTTGAGAATACAGTGAGCAAGAACTGAGGGAAGGTTGAGATAGTTTGGAAGTGTGTATTGCCTTTGATTTATGTATTCGTTCGATGAATTATTTCACGGTCGTGTGTCGTCGTAGCGATAACTTTGTTAGTATGGAATGTGGCTTTGAGCTGGTCTTGGTGCAAGGTTAAGTAGGATTTACCTAGGATACACGGATGATGGTTAAATTATATCCTTTCGTCCTAAGACATATTCGTCAAGAAAAATCTTGACGAATTTGTCTTAAGATGTTGTACTGACATTGAACTATATTCAAAAAAATGTAAATTTTTAGGGACTTATATTATTATTGACAGGTGTCACATACAGGTGTATGTGTACTACTATGTAAGCAAAATAAGGAAATTTAAAATTAAAAAAAACCGCTTTATCAGTAAAAGCGTAAATATCTCCCAGACAACTTCCATGAGCAAAAGTCAATGTGTATTGGAAAATGACATACGTCACTATGACAGTTCGTTTACAAAGAACTCATAGCATATATTCCTATTTTCTATGTCCCTCAACATTGTTGCCTGGGTGTCTTGGGATATGCCCTGATTACAAAACGATTTTCTTTGTCATCTGTCTAATGCGCGCGTTTTCAAGATAGCAGGTGACGGACGGACGGACAAAATAGGATTAGTCGTACACTAGTGTTAGATAGATAGAGTTGAAAACGTTAGTTATTTGAAATGTGGATTTTACTATCCATACTTACTTACAAATATTAGTAAATGCGAAAGTAACTCTGTCTGTCTCTCTGTTGCTCAATCATGCCTAAACTAGTAAACCGATTTGCATGAAATTTGCTATGGAGATATTTTAATATCCGAGAAAGGACATAGGCTACTTTTTACCGCGGGAAAATGACGCATTTCCATGGGAAAATACAAGTGAGCAGATCGCTTTTACGCCTTTATACTGAACAGACTAAAATGAGATTTGGTAAGGAGATAGTTTGAGACTTCAGAAAGGACATGAATTACTTTTGACCGCGGTAAAACAACGCATTCCCATGGGAAAAATTACTTGCCCAGGCTGATCGCTTTGTCCCCTAATTTACCAAAGATTTAAATTATATGTGGAAAAAATGGTAGACGGGATGCATTCCAAAAAAAACTAACTTATGCAGACGAAGTCGCGGGTAAAAGCTAGTCATCCATATTATTTTATATAATGAAGACTAGGTTTTTCTATCTATGTCTAACTATCTATACAAGGCGTGATGATTCCTTGTAGGCTCAAAAAGGGTCTCTTCAAAATGCTTACTAACCAACAGCGCACAAATGCGGTATAACGTCGCCGCCACCCGTGACTGATAGCGTGTCTACCAACGGTTCTTAGCGGCAGCGTGCTGCATGTGTGCTCTGGCCCTAAAACTTTTGTTCAAGACCTTTATATGCCAATGCCATGACAACTGAGATCAATTTAGTTTTTACTTAATTTATGTGTGTACTTACAACGAATTTATTTGTTCTATAATATTTGACTAACTCATTGATTTCTTAGGTTATAATTGACCGGTAAGCATTTTGAACTTGCTTTGTAAGCTTGCACCTGTTTTTAGTAAATAAATTGAAATTGAAATTTGTATGTTATACAGATTTTCTAAAGGTTACTAAATAAGTTCGTTACGTGTCACATTGCTTGTGTTAAAATTCTAAAACATGGCCTACGCATAACTTTACCTATACTCAATAATAAGACAATCTTATACAAACCTAAAGCTTGATTTTCCAAAATCCAATCCATAGTTTTAGACAAAATGTTGCCTGAAAACTTACCTCACTACAAACAACTTCACCCTAATATCAGTTTACACAAAACCGAAATTTAAACCCGCAATACATCGTTATATCGAATGCCACCGCTTCACAACTACAAGCGGTTAAATTAACTTTGTATAATAATACGTTAAAAGTTAAGTTCAACGCAAAACTGTGGGTGAAGTCTCTAATTTCTTGTCAAAGTCAGTTTCTTGATATTACCTTCTTAGGGCGGTACTTGACGCGTATGGCATGTACGATGGATTAGGGTGCGGTATTTTTAACACGCTTTTTTCAAGCTCGGGCTGTATGTTATGTATACAGGGTGAAATTTTAGTGGTTGTTTTCTCGCAGGGAATTGATTCTATATCAGTAGATAAATCGATTGTTTAAGTTGTTTTTAAATAAAATCAACAAAACTTTTCAACATTATGTATGGGCGGGCGCGTTTCATGGAGCGCTTGCAGTATGGAGAACAAAAAAAAAGAACCTATTTAAAAATAAAAAGAACTACCATGATTCGATATTATTACAGAAAGTAATTCGGGAAAACATCCACTAAAATTTAACCTTGTATATGTAACGGAAAGTTTGAGCTAAATTTTCACCAACTTCTAGATATCGGATTAATGTGAAACTTTGCACACGTATCAAGTGATGATTAAAACGAAATAATTTTTAGAAGAGTTTTCCAGTATCTTTATAAACTTTAAAAAAAAATATAAAAAAAATATGTAATTTACAAAACTAAAAAAAATATGTTTATTAACTAACTAATTATTTATTCAATAAATATTTTTAAAACTATCTAATAAAGAGAAAATAATTTACAAAGTACAAAGAATTTATATTACAGTAAAAAGCGTGTGGTGCTTGGTACTTTTGACTACTCCGAACAATTCCTCAATTTTCAATCATCTACAACTCAAACAACAGAAAAATATTTTATTATGTTCATGGTAATACTACTTCAGTTTCTTTTACTTTTAAATTATACCTTTAATATTTTTTACTTTTTTATTTATATTTTTTTTTCTCTATCTCAAGGTTTTTCTATGAACATAAATGGTTAAACTTACGTATCTAAAACTCGTTCTGTATCTCAACGTATGTCGCACACAGTAAGCCGATCCGATACACACTTGAGCTCGTCTCTTATCGCGCGCGCCTCTCACACTAGTTTTAATTAGAGCATTTTGTGCCAGTCGAAAATTAATCACATTACACCGGAGGCGTCAGCCTTTGGACCAGGCTATGCGGGAGTGAGACAGCCAGAAAATATTCAAATGAAATCAAATAAAAAAAATCGTTTATCGTGCGGTATGCACATTCACAATGCAATTTGTATATAAAGTCAACAGTTGTTATCATTAAACAAGTAATTTTGACATTAATAATTAATTATTATATTTGTACCTACAAAGGTACAAATCGAAATGAGATAAACAATTATTTTACCTCCCGTGCTAGCGCTAGACTGAGTTACGGCAAGGTAATGATTGTCGTCCTATTCGTAGGATACATTTTAATGTGACAATAAAATGAAGATGCAGATAAGAAAGTGCATAATTAATAAAATAATAATAATAATGTTGTGATACATTTCATCTCATCAGCTTATATAAGTCCCACTGCTTAGCACAGGCCTCACCGCAACTATGAGTTGAAACACTTAAATAATATGGAATAAATTATTCGGGTTTTAAATAAAAAAAAGCAACCTGAAACCAATTTTGAAAAAAATATTTAGGATTTTTTGCTACTATGTCAACATCACTATGTAGAGGCAACCATTACTATAGTTTACTTCTGGAACATAGATATAAAGTCACTCAAAAATCAAAACACACATAAAAACTATCCCGCTTGTGGCAGATCATTTTAAGTATATGTGTATTAATTCCACATAGATAGAAGAGATGAGAAAATATTTTATGATACATTTCACACGGCAACGAAACATGCCGATCAAAGGTAAACATAGCATAAGCCGCACCGCTCTCACAGCAGCTTGGCTGGGCCATCATAATCCATCCAGTTAAGATTTAGATTTCCTTAAAAAAGTACATACATTTTATAATAAGATCTTAAATACCGGACCGTACTAAAAAACGCGGATGGAAGTTATTGAATAACCAATACGGCTCAGGAAAATTTATAATATTAAGTAAAGTCACAGAGAGCTCTTGTAACGCGTACGTTATTTTCAGGAGAAAAATAAGACGTTTAAGATCTCTCTTGAAGAAACGAAGTGCACGTTTAGAGATCTTAAGTGTCATATTTCCCGCCTGGTAACATGCTTTGTTAAGTTTTTTAGGTCAACAGTAAACCTTATTTGGCTGGTTGAAATGAAAATACCTAGGTACTTCTTTTTTGAACTATTAAATTATTTTCTTTTTTAAAATATAATACGTATGTGACTGCCTGATTTCTCTCCGGTCATGTCGGATTGCCGTCTCACCGAACTTTGAGAGTGATTGAATAGTAAGTGCACCTGTGTCTTGCGCTCACACTTGTGCACTATAATATCTCCTGCGAAGTTGGCTGATCTCTGTTGAGATTGGCCGCCGTGGTCGAAATCGGCTAGGAGGACTATTACTATTATTACTGTTATGTGACTGACACTTTCACTAGCTCTTGCATAACACCGACCATTCGAAGCGAACTAAAAGCATCCCCCTATCGAAAGGGTGTCACATAATACATTTTCACCACTCGCTTAATTGTTCTATGTTCAAGTTTCTCAATATTAATACTTATACGAGTATCTTCCACGATTTGTACGACTGAACTATTGAGATAAGCTGAAGTTTCAGTCAGTTATTGGGTCGCTAGTATTGTCGTTGTGTCGACAAGAAGAGTTTCAATTTAAAAACAATACTAGGGAAATCAAGAGCAAATTAATGTGGTAGAAAGCTAGTCAATCTAGTCATCCAGACTAGCTTTTACCCGCGACTTCGTCCGCATTAAGTAGTTTTTTTGAAATGCGTTGTTTTCCCGTAATACCAATTTTATCCAAATATAATTCGAATCTTTGGTAATTAAAGTGTGAAAATTTGAGAGTGAAAGCGATCAGACTCCCCGGAAAGTATTTCTACCCATGAGAATGCGTTGTTTTCAAATCGCGGTGAAAAGTAACTCATGTCCTTTCTTAAGTCTCAAACTATCTTCTTACCAAATTTATTTTAAATCTGTTCAATAGTTAAGCGTAAAAGCGATCGGCCCACTTAAATTTTTCCATGGGAATGCGTCATTTTCCCGCGGTAAAAAGTAGCTTAAGTCCTTTCTCGGGTATTAAAATATCTCCATACCAAATTTCAAGCACATTGGTTCAGTAGTTTAGGCGTGATTGAGTGACACACAGACAGACAGAGTTACTTTCGCATTTATAATATTAGTACGGATGTGAATGACAGCAGCACAGAATGACATAATGTAGTGAACATGTGCATTCTAATATTTAACCATCTACCTTAAAATGTAAAAGTATTAGAGAGGCTGGCATTCAAAAGAAAGATAACGGATTGACTAATGTTTCAATGTTTATATAGTATCAAAGAGTTTCTAGATTATGAGACCAACTAATTAATTATTTAATTGTTATATATGCACGTCTGCTTGGAGGCTTTTGCTTTGTTTGTGCTTGAAGACCTTATTTTATGTATGTATTACTTGCAAATAAATTTCTGATTTCTGATTTCAGTAAAGAAGAAATATAGACTTGGATTTGAATGACTTAGGATAAAGGTTACCTGTAAACCTTTTATCTGTAAGGACTTTGAGAGGGTGAGTCGTGTGTGACAAGCGAAAGAAGTTAGAATTGTTTTGACATTGAAGTCTCTGCGGAATTCCTGTTCCTTAAATAAAGGGTTTAATTTGATCTCTAGTTTCCCTTCTAGATCCTATTTATGTTATAATTACTACTAGTTTAGTTACCATTCAGACCATTATAGTTACAACTAGCTGACCCGGCAAACGTTGTTATGCCATATAAATTATTATCACTAAGGTGTATGAAAAATAGATGTTGGCCGATTCTCAGACCTACTCAATATGCTCACAAAATTTCATGAGAATCGGTCAAGCCGTTTCAGAGGAGTATGGCAACGAAAACTGTGACACGAGAATTTTATATATTAGATAAATCAATAAAATCAGTTTATTTTCGTAAATAGACTCACAAAGAGCACTTATACACGTCCCAATATATAAATTAAATCTAACTAACGAATACCACAAGCACTTTCCTGCTTGTGAACACGTTAAGCTATTGGGACAGTCCCGGCTAATATCGCCAGATATCAGTCGTAAGGCTTAGTCAAAGACAAAGTATTTCATTGCCATTAAGTGTGATAATAGAGGTCTTGATATAAAATACCGTAACTTAGTATACTTAATGATCCCTGAGGGGTATTGTAACACCTACTGAGTCCGCCGCATTGGAGTAGAAATGGCTCGTACCACCTTATAGGTAAGTCCTTTCACCGGCAGTAGAATGAATGTGGTGAAGAGATAACTCGGGGTGTGGAATATGAATAAGAGTGGACTATATGAAATAATTAACTTAATGGCAATCCACGAGTACAAATATTGTGTTGACCGCGTACAGTAACTGCCGTAGTCCGATGATAAGACAGAAGAGTCGATCGGCGATCGTCGGGTCCGGCGGCCAGCCGAGCACAGCCGAGCACAGCCGATGGTGCGCAAACAGATGTAAGCTGATCCAACGTATTTAAAAGCTTTTGCGTACCGGCTTTTTTTTCAATTATCGCCATGTCATATGTAGATAGATCGATTACAAGCTTTATTGCACACACACACAAAAAAGAAAGACAGGCAGGATTTTTTATATATATACAACAACATCACATACATTGATTTGACTCCGTGGTAAGTAGCTAAAGCACTTGTGTTACAGATATCGGAATCAACAGTGGTATTACATATAAACTTAAATAAATACATATAACACCCAGACCAGTACAAACATACATGTTCATGCACACAAATATTTGTACAGTGCGGGGATCGAACCCGCGACCTCTTGGTTAATAGTCAACTTCTTGACCATTACACCAAAGTGGTCGTCAAATTATTGTACATTCGAATGCAATCATACCATAATCATGAACTGCACACGTATGCACAATCTTCGTCCTAGACAATCGACCAACAAACAGAGTCGAAGCATCATCGTCCCGATACGAAATAATTGCCTCCCCCCTCTATAGCCTCAAGTGCAGTACTTAATAACAACTTAGCCACCCCCCCACCCGTCTGTCAAACATATGACAAGCGCAGATACAAGCTTTGTACTTGTCAAAAATATAGCAAACAAAAGATACGCGCACAAATAAATGAAGTGAGCTGATGTATCTTGCGGGATAGCGCTGGGAAAAGGATATCGATAGATAGAAATAAATAAATATTTCACAACAATCACACCAATTCTCAAGTCCCAAATTAAGCTACGAGGCTTGTGTTATGGGTACTAGACAAGGGATAAACGTACTTAAATACTTTTTTTGTAAATAAATACATATTATACATAGAAAACACCCAGACCAGTACAAGCACACATGGTCATGCACAATTATACTTGTACTGTACGGGGATCGAACCCGCGATCCTTGGTTTAGAAGTCCGACACGTGGGCCACTGCACCAAGCGGTCGTCAAAAAATAAAAATCAATTTATTTTTGTACATAGACTTACAAAGAGCACTTTTACACGTCCCAACATACAAATAAATTAAACCTATGATCGCTTCGGGATAATTTGGGCCAGTGCTGAGAAGAAGCGGCACAAGAAACTTAGTCACTCTTGTCAGTGTCTCTTTTCAAATTTGATTTACAATAATTGTATATTCAAAAAAATTAATATATCTATGTCATTTATATAATCATAAATTTTATAATACCCTTTCGACATTAATACATCTTTAATCGATAGCCTCTTAGTGGCTATTGTGGGTACAACAAAAAGAGGTATCCGTGGCATAAAGACTGTGATAAACAGCACACTATAAAATCACAATATAATTAGTGTACACCATTAGAAACTACCAAGTCATGAAAATTAAAACACACTTGAACCCGAACACCTCGCAAGCCGGGCGATTGCTCTAACCAATGGAGCTAATACCGTGACACTGACTTCTTGGTTAGAATTTTTTTTAATGTTCTTGTTAATGCTAAAAAATATAATAACTTAAGTCACGAAAATTTGGTAATGAGATTGTCAGTGACCGAAACTAATTTCTTAAGTTAAGGAACTACAACTGTCTGCTCCAAAACATTAAGATGACCTGTCAAGTTTTTAAAAAAGTAACCAAAATTGACAGATCATCTTAATCTTCATAGTAAATGGGTATATCCGCCACGCTACTATTTTTAAAAACCTATAAAAGTTTTAAAATAGGAAGGCAGTTATACGTTAAGATCTTTTCATTAATTTTTTCTATTCAATTTTATTATTTGCGTGTGACAGAGATTGGCTAATCTATAACGTTTACTAAAACAATGTGATACACTGCAAATTGCCCCTTGAACATTATCAGCTCAACACATCTTTATTTATCGATACAAACCCCCCACAACCCTACTCGCAATATGTGTAGGCAGACGATATAATATATGTGACGTATCGTGCACTGACACTCCAACGTTCGCGGGAAGTATGCAAAGAAGTTGCCTGTACAACGACCGAGAAGTCTTGACACTTGATAACGTTGCCCCGAGTTGTGTTAGGAAAAGTTGTTGTAAATGTGGCTAGAATTGGGATAGAAAAGTTAAGATATGATGTTTGATTTTTTTCGAATCTGATATCTAATAAATAATAAAAAAGTGGACAATTGGCGGACTTTATGCTTTTCGCCACTCTGTACCAGTCAACTGCGTAGGAAAGCAGAAAGGTGGATTTACCTCATTTACCTAAATGGAGCTCTAACTAATGAGAGATGTTGTACCCTTAAATCATTGTCTTAGTGTCTCTTGAAATCAGATATCAAAGTACAATTAAAATGGCATATTCGAAGTTGCACAGTCAATCTGTTTATTGGCATGAAAAAGCAACACTGAAAGGGAGACTACTAAATTAATGGTTAAAATATGTTGTTGGATAATAAAACTAACTCTACACTAATAGTAGTAGTCCTCCTGGCTGATTTCGACCACGGCGGCCAATCTCAACCGAAATTCATGACAGAAAATCTCAGAAACGATTTTGGCTCGACCTGGGGTTGGAACCCAATACCTCTCGGATGTAAAGCTGAAACTTTGCCACTACACAAACGAGGCAGTATTTTCTATGCTAATAGAAGATAATTAAACCTTGAAGATGATTAAAAGTCCTATCCCCTTATTCTCTCAGGATCAGTCTCAAAACAAAAATTTGAAGACAATTTTTTTTCGGGCAAGTATCAAACCGTCTCGGTCACCCTCTATATCGACAGTGGCTCCAACAATAATAGTTCCGTATCCCATTTGAATATTAGAACATCCATCCAGTGAAGATTTCTACAGGGTGTCCCTCCCAACGGGTGGCGAGAGGTTATTAACGTACGTGTAGCGGGAATGAGGGGAATCGGCCGCTCGAGGAAATGGCTAAGTGGATTTTTTATTGTGTTTTCGAGTGGGAATTGGGAGATTATGAATGACGATTTGTGCTTTGTGTGATAATTTTTATTTTGTAAGATTTACGATTGAAAATAATAAAAAAGTATGTAAGTCTTACTTCAGCTGTATTAATAACTCCAATCTATTGTCATAGATTGGAAAAGTTATGTTTGTGATAATTTTTGAGTTGCAAGATCCCTTTTCTATTTTAATGGTCATCATTAAGCACTTACAATAGCAAAAACACAAAAATTCAAATAATAATTATTTTTTCACTCGATTAGTTCTAAAAGCTTAGTTTACAATTATAATAAATAAATTTACTACAAATATAATTTTAATGTTTGCCTCAACCATATTTGGTAGGTTCTTTGATTAAACCTATCAGAGTTCTTCTTCTAAAGCCGAATCACACATCCAATTTCTTACGGCCGTTACTCTTCTGTAAGACCAATTTCCCATTTTGACAGTGACGAAAGATTTTCTCACACATTCGGCATTACTTCGAATTAATAAGTGGTGGGGGTGAGAGGGGTATATTGTTTCGCTTATTGGCTCGAGAGGAATCTTCGCCGGATTCGCTATAATATTATAATCCTCTACGTGTGTGTGTATTGTGTCTACACAATACATGATGATGCGATCAGTCTTAGCTGATTGACTGTAAAAGAGAATTATTTTTCTTTAAATATCCACTAAACGACGCCAGCGCAAGATACAAAATACATCCAACTGTAACCACTTAAAAAAACTAGAGCTTGCAGTTGTAGGACTTACAATACAGCAGATTACTAGCGACTCTCTCTGTCGCTCGTAGTCTGTCGAAGCGACAACATCTCCTGAGGATGCCACGTGTAGTGGCGAAACGCGTCAAGTGTTTTGTTGGTGTCAGTGTTGTTTTTCCGCGTACATCTTCTGTGTAACGTTGTGAGTTGTATTGTAAGTCCTGCAACTTCCAGCTCTAGTTTTTTCAAGTGGTTACAGTTGGATGTAATTGGATTCCTGCGCTGGCGTCGTTTAGTGGAAATTTAAAGCAAAATAATAATGTTTTTCAACTCTAGTCATGGATTTCCGCAAAGTAACGCCTGATTCCATAAACTATATTGGCTGATTAGGTTCTGTTGGGACTTCACGCAACATGGTTGGCATCTTCGGTAGTGGTCACCGAGGTCACCCGAGCCTACACGATCGCACCCGACGAGCTCGCAGCCGACCCTAACGTTCGCACATTCGCCTTCAAGCACTCCCACTACTTACACAACTGTCGCGATTTTGATCCATGATTGTATTCTCTGTTTATTTGAGGGCGAAATACAGCACCTTCAAATTACAGTCCGCTATTTTTATTCAACTAATCGATGGGACCCTATTAGTTCTAAGTCGTTGTTTGTACTTCAACGAATTCTGTGATTTCTACAATTTGATAACCACCTTGGTGTAGTTGGTTAATCAACAAACTACCGGTTTCAAGATGCCGCCATCTATGAGGGCCCGGGTTCGATCTCCGGATGGAGACAATTTTGGGTACCTACCAATTTTCAATGTTGTCACGGGTCTCGGTGTTTGTGGTACCTTCATTTTTTCTAATTTCATATCACAAGTGCTTAAGCTTAAGTACTTTCGGATCAGAGCAATGTATGTGATGTTGTTCCCTTTTATTTTTAATTTTGTGTTGTTTTTACTTATTAGGTACATATATTAATACAAGCTTTTACCCGCGACTTCGTCCGCTTTTTGTTGTTGTCCGCAGGTTGTTTTTTTGGAATGCTTTGTTTTCCCGTAATACCTTTTTTTCCAAATATAATTTAAATCTTTGGCAATTTAGGAGTGAAAGCGATCAGATTCCCCGGAAAGTAATATTTCCCATGGGAATGCTTTGTTTTCCCGTGGTCAAAAGTAACTCATGTCCTTTCATAAGTCTCGTACAATGGTTTGAGTTTGTTCTGACCAAACTTCATTTGAATATGTTCAGTATGTTCAATATGTTCAGTAAAAGCGATCGGCCCACTTGAATATTCACATGGGAATGCGTCATTTTCCCGCGGTAAAAATTAGCCTATGTTCTTTCGCGGGTATCAAAATATATCAATACCAAATTTAATGCATGCATCGGTTCAGTAGTAGTAAGTAGTTTAAGCACTTGTGTTACAGATATCAAGATCAACAGTGGTATTACAAATAAACTTCAATTTTTGTTTTCAACACTCATCACACAAACATTTGCCCCTGGCAGGATTCGAACCTGCAACAGCCGGTTTTGCAGTCTGCACCTCAGACCGAAGCTGACCACTAGACCGAAGCTGTCGTCAATACATATAACACCCATACCACACAGTTTGTATAGTGGATCGAACCCGCGTCCTCTTGATTAATAGTCAACTACTTGACCATTACACCAAATTGGTCGTAATAGGAACCAAACTTCCTCTACTCAAAGGAAATAATACTTTCTTGACAGGTTTCAACATCAAAATAACATAGTTCATACAATATATGTTCAAAAACACATGCATATTTCTTTATTCTGTTCCATTTACATATAATTCACACTTAGAGCTTCACAAAAAAATAATATACGATCAAGCGAGCGAACGACATCGAAAAATCCCCGAATTGTTTCTTGCCATTATAAAATATGGGGGATGAATATAAATACGCTCAAATATGGCAACACAGAGCCGTATTGGCTGAAATATGTTTACAATAACGTTCAGTCAAAGATATACGAGGCACTTAGAGGATGAAAAAAGGGGTAGAAACTTGCTATCGTGCTGGCTATAAGAGATTGCGATCTAGTGTGAGAATGTAAATGTTTGTTTTTAAATTATTCGATTTTCTGTTGGTACTCGTTGCTGTTAGTCATTCTATACTGCTGGGGTGTTTGTGACGCAGTGGTGGTATTTATTTATTTAGAAAACCAACAGCTTCACAAATTGCATATCTTATAACTATATTCTATCTAGCATTGTCAACAACAGGTTTCCCTTAAATTAACAAATGACATTGTAATAATCTGAAGTTAGTTAGTGCTAAAGTAAAAAGGTAAACTGCTGAATTCAAGGATGCCAACCATATACAAGAACTAATAAATTAAATATTCAAGCTCATGAATGATTCGCTCGTGGTAACTCTTTGATAGTGATAAGGGATCGTTAAAAATGAATATCCGCAGATACGGATCCGAATATATTTGATGTCAAGATCCGCGGATACGGTTATGGGTATGGATCTTCATTTCCTTACACCGATATTTGACGTTACGCCTGCCGGAACGACAGGCAGGACATGTTTCGACTTGAATTGTGAAGGTATTACTTTTGTTTGTTTAGTGTGCTGAAATATTAAAATGTTAGCTTTATCAGATGCCTCGTCTGTCTCGGACAGTGCATCCGTACTTCAAGCTCTACAAAACAACACCATAACCTCTGCCCTCATATTGGAATGCCACAACGCACTCCAACACATTGCAAGGAAAAATAAGATAACCTTGCAGTGGATCAAGGGACACAGCAACTCTCTCGGCAACGACGCAGCCGATGAACTCGGGAAAAAGGGATCCGCGACAACAGTGTTTGGCCCAGAACCGCTGCTACCTATACCGCAGGCCCAAATAAAAATATGGCTGCGAGAAGACACCGCAAAAAACCATCTGCTAGAATGGACGAACAGTGAAGGCTGCAGGCAAACTAAAAATGCAATTCAGATGCCATCTAAAAAGCTTGCCCGCAACCTCACCAAACTAACGCGCGACAATCTACGCAGAGTTATAGGGATAATAACAGGCCATTGTCTCCTAAACAAGCACCTATTTAACATAGGTGTAACAAACAGCCCTCGATGCAGAGGATGCCTCGAGGAAGAGGAAACGCCACAGCATGTACTCATGGAGTGCACAAGCGTGGAAAAACAGCGAGCAGACATTCTAAAAAACCCAACATCATTCCCGGAAATCTTTAGTGGCCTAGGCAGGCTGCTAGCCTTCTGGGAAGACTTGGGCTGGTTGGAATAAAGGCAAACACGCACAATGGCCCAATCGTGAGGCTAAGTGCGGAAAAAGCCCTGCAAAACTAACTAACTAACTTATCAGATTTAACGTTTCAACACGTATAACCATTAGAGTTCTGACGATTGATAGACCATATGGTTCAAATGTATGTCCTAAAAGGCATAAAACATTCTACAGAACTTGTTTGCAGCGAGCTTTACGATAAAAGTGTCATCAAAAATATAAAGCATGTAACACGATTTTGAGACTTTTCATCGGCATTTCATCCATATAGTTGATGGAATCAGGCGTTACTTTGCGGAAATCCATGACTAAAGCTGAAAAAGATGATTATTTTGCTTTAAATTTCCACGAAAACGGCGCCAGCGCAGGAACCAAAATACATCCAACTGTAATCCCTTGAAAAGATAGAACGGGAAGTCGCAAGACTTACAATATCTACAACTCACAACGTGACACAGAAGATGCACTGGAATCACAACACTGACACCAACAAACACTCGACGCGTTTCGCCACTACACGTGGCATCCTCAGGAGATGTTTTCGCTTCGACAGACTACAGTTGTAGTGTACGCGTCGAGTGTTTGTTGGTGTCAGTGTTGTGATTCCAGTGCATCTTCTGTGTCACGTTGTGAGTTGTAGATATTGTAAGTCCTGCGACTTCCCGTTCTACCTTTTCAGGTGATTACAGTTGGATGTATTTTGGTTCCTGCGCTGGCGCCGTTTTCGTGGAAATTTAAAGCAATAAATAATTAATGAGTTAAAAGATCTGTAAATTATACTTGCAAAAAGTAATGGATACGGATACGGATATGGACATCCGGAACATTACTAGTAGTGATACCAAAGTTAAAGGAAGGCGCGGTCATGTTTGGGATTTTTGGGCCATTCTGACCAAAATATAATATAAGTACTGTCTATTTACAAGCATCTCCGTGCTTCGGAACGTTTAACTGTTGATCACGGTTATTTTATCGATAGATATTAGTGGTCAAGCCGTTAATAACTTCTGACTTTAAAAAGGTTGGTCACGTAACTAACAAACAATCCCTCCACCAAACCGCGGACTCAGTGCCCGCGTGGTAGAGTATGACTCGTATCACCTCACAGTTGAGGTGAGGTCTGTGCCCAGCGGTGGGACGTATATAGGCTGAGTTATGGCCAGTTGAAAAGAACTTTAGGTACGTATTGCGAGATAAGTTTTTTTTTAATTACATCGCCGGCTGATCAATAGCAGTTGCATCAACAAATAGCCACACGCCGTTACAGAAAGAAATAATGAAGTTAATATTGTATTTCGTTACAATAGCTTATATTGGGTAACTTAAATGTTCTTTAACACCCAACTAAAAAAAATGGGGTGTTATAATTTTGACACCAATTCTGTTTGAGAGTATGTTTTTGTGTGTCTGTCTGTAGCACCGTAACTCCCGAATGGATGGACCGATTTCAGTGCATGTTTTTTTTAGTAGAAAGATTATTTTTTCTCGATGGTTTTCAGTAATGTCTAATCAAAATTATTTTAGCCGTTCCAGTTAACCAACTGTTTCTATGGCTCATGTCATGGGTTTTTTTTTAATTTTATCAATTAAAAGATAGTTGTTCTGATCGTCTGACTTTTGTCACCTTGTGACCTAATGCACAGATGCCTACTTGGTTCTCTGGGATTATTAAAATTTAAACTTCAGCCGCAACGTTAAGTCATTCTATACCTTTGTCACGTTTATGTAAAAAATCATACATTTGTCGTCTCATTAGTCTCATAAACTGAAAAAGAGGATTATTCTGCTTTAAATTTCCAGTTAATGACTTCAAAGCTGAAACCCAAATACATCAAACTTCAAAAAACTAGAGCTGGATAGAAGTCGCAGGACTCACAACGTGACACAGAAGATGCACCTGAAATCACAACACTGATACAAACAAAACACTAGACGCGTTTCGCCACTACACGCATCCTTAGGAGATGTTGTCGCTTCGACAGACTATGAGCGACATAGCTCGTAGGCGCGTAATTCTCTTTTTCAGCTTTAGTCATGGATTTCAGCAAAGTAATGCCTGATTCCATCAACTATATCATTAATCTCTGGTAATGTAACGACAAGTTTAGTTAGGTATCGCTTACAGAAACATCACATTATATCCATATCATCATTCCTCTGCACTCATAGCATTAAAGATGCATCTTGCATTTCTCTAAATATCATGTTTATCGTTTTTTTTTCTTTTGTCGTATTATTAGTCTCTGGTAAAGAACCAACAAGTTTAGTTCTGTATCACCAACTACTTGCAGAAACTAAACAGATCAATGTATGTGATGTAGTTGTATATTTAAAAAAAACACATTATATCCAGATCATTTCTTCACTGCACCCATAGCATTATAAGATGCATCTTGAATTTCTCTTAATATCTCGTTAATCGTTTTTTTCTTTTTGTCGCATCATTAGTCTCTAGTAATGACAAGTTAGTTAGGTATCCCCAACTACTTGCAAAAATTAAACACTGTGTTTGTACTGGTCTGGGTGTTATAAGTATTTATTTAGGTTGATTTGTAATACCACTGTTGATTCTGATATCCGTAACACAAGTGCTTAAGCTACTTACCACGGAGTCGGATCAATGTATGGATTTTGTTGTAAATTTTTAAAAAAAGCACATTTCCAGATCATTTTTCCACTGCACCCATAGCATTAAAAGATGCATCTTGCATTTCTCTAAACTCTAAACCCCGTCCACAAAGGCTTTGTGCGTTCGGCGTCAAACGTCTCTGACAAATGGAACGGAGCCGTCCGTGTTGCAATATCCTCTTCCTGTGCTCAGCTCGGGACTAGGGATGGTGTAGAGTGGGCATAGGTTGTTAACTTAATTTTTTTTATTGTAAAAATGTAGTTGTAAAATGTTGTCAAAAGTATAGGACACATACTTATAATCAGCGGCAGAATTTTCACTGCTAAACATGTCATGTCGTTTCCAATGACTGGAAAAGTGACCCGTAAGCAGTAGATTGTAACCTGCTTAATGTTTTTAAAGGCATTAATATAATCGTTGGATGGCAATAATAATCGTTGGATGGATAATGATGTATTTTACGAATCTTCATAAATTCGTTCATAAAAAGTGCCCACCGCATAAAGCCCGTGAATTGTGTGAAGTTCATAAATTTTTTCTTGTATTTCTAATGTACTGACGATGAAATAAAGTAGTAAGGTATTTAGTTTAGTTGTTTATGACAAACATTACTTACGTAACGTAGGTAAAGCTCTGAAACAGTTTTTTTTAATGAATGTGCTTGTTTATTATTTTACGTTAAAAAAACTCACTTCCAATAGCCACATAGGGTATACCTACGTAATTCTCATTACTTTATTGTAGTAAAAATATCAAATTAACTTTTTTTAAAGATTTAGCCAAACCCTTTCTAAAAGTTGTTGCGTCTACGGAAGCACATTTCCACACTGCGGGGGCCGTCTTCGCACTTCGAAAAATATATTTTTTCTACGACATTTTATATTGACAACGCGTTTTGCAGACTTTATGAGACCCCTTTATTACTTTTTATGACGTTTGTCATATTTCCTCCGACTCCGGCTATGGGGTTAGATATTTAAATTCGACGATTTATATTATAATCGATCTGTAAATGAGTTTATTGCACTTTTGTGGAGATAGGACTGTGACGTTGGCTGTTTTCGATTATTTTTTTTTCACACGAGGATGATTGTGTGTGACTGACTGCTATGCTGCCTTCCAGTGGATAACATTATTATTTGATTTTATTTATTAGTATGAATGAATTAAATTATTGTTATGTGTTTTAAATATTATTTTTATAATTGTATGTAATGTAATCTTTAAAATTATGGGTTGTTGTGAAAGTTGTCCAGAAATATTTTTTTCATTTAATTATCAATTATCCAATTTTGAATATTAATGACACCTACCTGTCAAGATCGGTCGATTCAATATTAATTTGGCTTTGTGTTATAGACACTGGGTTTGTGACAGGTTGTAAACTTGTAAACCTTTAAATAACCGCCGTTTTCCATAACCGAACAAACCAAGAGCTTTTCGGTCCGACTCCAAAATTCTTGCAGAGATTCTTGGTCACATAGTTTTATGATTATTTGCCGAAAAAAATTGTCTGTCCGAGGCCGGATTCCCGTGGACGCGGATTCGATTCCCGGCTCAGACAGCTGATTTTTTTACTGCAAAAATATTATCTTCTTGGTCACATGGTAGTAAATTGACCACTAGCTTTAGCTTCTAGCCAGATTTTTTTCTTTTTTTTAAATAAATACCTTAAATATATACAACAACATCACATACATTGATCTTTCTCCGTAGTAAGTAGCTTAAGCACTTGTTTTACGGATATCAGAATCAACAGTGGTATTACAAACAAACTGAAATAAATACATTTAACACCCAGATCAGTACAAACAGACATATTCATGCACACAAATGTTCGAACAGTGCGGGGACCGAACCCGCGATCTTTTGGTTAATAGTCAACTTCTTGACCATTACACCAAAGTGGTCATCTTGTGTCGTTGTCCAATAATAAGACAGTTTCCAAATAAGTACAAACAGGATGCAATGAAGCGCTATCTTGAACATCAATCAGTACGTGAGTTTAACCAAACGGTAAATATGATGTTTCTTAAGAAATCATAAAGACTTTACAATTGAAATTGCCGCCTACGTCTTTATACATTTGTGAAACAATGAATAAATTATGGTACGGTTACATTACGTTACTGGAACTTTCCTATTTGCCTTTTTTCTCGTGTGACGGCGGCTAAGATCTTATTTAAGATAGAATAGGGTAGTTGACACCATGGTTGACACCACCAATTGTTGACGTATAAACTGTCAAAACGCTTATCTCCATAGAATTTGTCTGGGAATAACAAACACTCTTTGACGTCATCGCGTGCTATGTCGACTGAGTGACTATTTATCGATTGAATTTCAATTAAAAATTAAATTTTATGATCTGCAGAAAAAAAATGAAAGGGAAATTATGAATTATTTTATTAGAAAATCAGTTTTTGAATTGGTATTTCTTTCATTTGTATTTTATAGTGGAAATAAGCCTTTTGCCTAGATAATGTCTCACAATTGTTTTTTTCACCAGTCAGATGAGAGAGATAGATAGAGATTTCGTTAGCTCTCAGAGTGGGATGAGCACGAACGTTATCGTAAAGCCGGCTCCACACGTTGGGCGAACAGTTGGCTCAAAAACTGACGCTATTGGTCATTACAGAAGAACACCAACAAAGCACCAATCAGCGTTGAGGCTAACAGTTTTTTTTAGGTCCACTCATTGGGTAATAGGTTTTTGAACCAACGTTGGCGCCATAGTGTGGACCCGGGGTAACGTATTCGTGTCGTCCAAAAGTCAAAAACTGACAGTTTCCCCATACAAATTGACATGTTAACGATAGGTAAACGCTACGAATACGTTACGATAGATTAGAAGTTAAGTTGTAACCACAATAAACCTTAATTAAGTTCTGTAAGTAGGTGTTAATATATAAAAAAATCGGCTGTCTGTAAAGTCGGTTTACTGACGATAGTTGAACGTGACAACGTCTTTGTCGCTCGTTCCACGCTCTCGCTCGCACTTCAAGCCTTGAATAGAACGCCTCAGAGGGAGGTTACGCGTCATGCGTCATGTTTTTTGGTGCGTGCAGCCGGCTCCATCGAATTATAAGACGTTGTCACTTCAAAAAAACATTTATAATAGCAAACAAATCGCTTCGCTTACGAACATAACATTGTTCTTTATCCATTTGCAGAAGTTTAGTCGACACCAAACCTGTAACGAAATCAAGATTGTACCTAAAACAGTATGAGGTAGGTACGTACAAGTACATTATTATTGTAGCCATCGGTTTTTTTCCACGAACTGCAAATAATATTGTATTTATTGTTAGGGTTCCGTATACCTAATTGAATATGCGATCGGGACTTTTTTGCTTAATAGAAAAATAAGTGGGGGAACCTGGTATGAACTTGATCTCAAAACCTTTATTTTTTCCGGTACCTAAAGAAAACGTTTTGTGAGCCTGTCGAAGTTTTTAAAGACATAACAAACCTAAGTTGGACTTTTAAACCAATATGTCTAGTATGACTATATTAAAAAAAACTTTATTTTTAAATTAAAGTAGTTATCAAGTAAATATAAGTACAGGTTAGGTTTTTTTTTTTCAAATTCTTTACCTAACTCATGACCGTGTCAGGATTTCGGGTCAGGTTAGAAATAAACCATATATACGATACAGGCAGATTCCTAAATAGAAAAAAAAACACTCAACTAAAATTAGTTGAGTGTTTTTTTTAACTAAAATTAGTTGAGTGTTTTTTTTTTAATTTTAAATTAAACTTAAAGTGTTACCCCTGTTAATTTGAACCCAAATCTTTCCAGTTTTATCGTCAAAGAGTAAGTCACTCATTGGCATTATGTTTTTACGAGCGCTTTCTTTAAGAGAAAACGTTTTATTGTTTTGAATAAGACAAGTTTGAAATAATGGCCGCTTGTTTAAGTCTTCATATTGTTAGTATGTTTGTTTATTGTTAAAACAATGCTGGTGACGGTAGAAAAATGCGGTTAAGATGCCTTATGACAGTGTAACAAATGTTAGCAAGAGCTAACCTTTGATATTTGACCATATCTAAGGAAAAACACAATCAGAAAGGCGTTACATGCTTAAAAGAGTTACGTGGCACATTTTAAGGCTTTGCCACACGTTATGCGTGATGGCAGCACGACTCTTATTTTACTTTACTTTATAAAAGGACAAATGCAAAACACACCGCGCTACCTGAGATGAAACCTTAACAGTCTTCACACATGGTACTACTGCTCTGAGCCTACAAGCAGATTACGTAAAAAATACAATAAACGATTGATTGATTAATTAATCAAGTAACAAATCGTAAATTTACTCGGATTTCTTAAAATCATTCGCCTTTTTTACCTTTCGATGTAAGAGCCCAAAGTTGTAACTGTTTCATACCATGATTGTGTTACGAGGATATGTCATCTTGCCTTGGTAAAGCTTCAATATTTGCAACCTTTTTTTTGTGCTCAAATATTTGCAATCTGTCTTTGGATGAGCGAATCTGTTCTGTGATGGATAGGGGCTTGCTGAGCTGCTTCCCATTGGATGCATCTACTCATCGGCTGCCCAGAGCTACTGACGGTCTTCTAGCTTAAGCTTCGTTTTAGTCGTCTCACAAAGTGGTCCATGGTGAGTTGGCGAGCAAGTTCGTTAGGGTGATGGATTAGCCGCTCTTTGTACTTAGCTGCCAGACTCCGAATTTCTTCCTTTATTGTTTTCATTCCGAGGAGCTCGTGGATTTCATCGTTGGTAATATACCATGGTAATTTCGCAATGGATATTAGGATCTTGTTCTGTTGGCGCTAAAGTATGTTTAAGTTGGTATTGCTAGCGCTGCCCCATAGCTGCATACCATATGTCAATATTTGCAACTTAGAAAAGAAGTCGACACCGACACAGTGTACACCGAGGGATCGATCCGAAGAGCAGGGCTTCACAAAAGTCGAAAGAAAGAGCAGGAAGCCAGCTAGCCAGAACCATTTCGGCACCGCACCGACAGGACCTGAACACCCGCTGCGTCCGGAAGTACGTTCGATGCTGCTCTACGTGTCCCGCTTACATTTGTCTACGAAGGTCGAGAACGTCGTAGATCATGTACGTAAGAAGTCCAACTTCATTCTGATGGTCGAACGGTTGGAATCTCGCCTCAAAGTGAATTTTAATTCATTTGTGGTGAGGGTACCGACCCACCATCTAGCTACCTTCATGAAGGAGGATTTCTGGCCGCAGGGCATCGTTTATTGGAACTTGGTTCCAAGGTCGGCTGCCAGACGACACCGCGCGCTACGCATCTATTCGCTGACGCGTGTTATTTGTGTTTTATATTAAACTAGATTTCGTAATTATAATTATTTTTATGTTGTTAGTTATAAAAATACTGGCCTATATTATAATTCTTGTGATTATAATATAGGCCAGTATTTTTATAATCAGTTGCCTGTTTTTTTTTTAATATACAACAACATTACATACATTGATCTGACTTCGTGGTAAGTAGCTAAAGTACTTGTGTTATAGATATCAGATTCAACTGTTGTATCACATAAACTTAAGCAAATACATATAACACCCAGTACAAACAGACATGTTTTTGCACACAAATGTTTGTGCAGTGCGGGAATCGAACCCGCGACCTCTTTGTTAATAGTCAACTTCTTAACCATTTCATTAAAGTGGTTGTCAATAAAGTATTATCCACCCGTGTATAATAGGATTTGATAAGTCTTAAATTTAAAAAAAAAACTCGAATTCAATGACATCCTAAAATTCCGAACCTACTAAAACCTTTTCTCGCATATCCGAAATTCGAAAAACAAATAGTTCACACCCGCTCTGCACTCGTAACCGCGTTCATCTCATGCATATTCCGTTGCATATGCATGCGTGCGCGCCGATCGGCTCGCTTTGATCCTGCATGTGGTTGCATGGATTTGTGATTGGCACCATGAGTGGTTCTGTTGGCTTGAGTTTTTAAATGAGTCGGTTTTAGTTTGTTATTTTAGAGGATGAAATGGGTGTCACAAAGGAGGGTTTATTGTTCAGTTGTCACCTTTTGGCTTTTCCGCTTTTTTCTAAAATGATTGTCATCTACAAAAATCTTTTTGATTAAGATTTTACAAATCAAAAATATAAAGAACTAGCTTTTACGCTAAACGCGACTTCATCCGTATTAGGTAGTTTTTATATAATGCGTTGTTTCCCGTAATACCAATCTTATCCAAATATAATTTAAATCTTTGTTATATTAGAAGTCAAAGCGATCAGATTTCCGGGAAAGTATTTTTTCTCATGGGTAGCGTTGTTTTCCCGCAGTCAAAAGTAACTCATGTCCTTTCTTAAGTCTCATTTAAATCTGTTTAGTACTTTAGGCGTATAAGCGATCGGCCCACTTGAATTTTCCCATGGGAATTCGTCATTTTCCAGAAGTAAGAAAGTGGGTGCGAATGAGTCTCTTTAATTATAGATTCCCATACATTTTACTCATAAAAGCTGTAAGCTAATTTCGCCATCGAAGAACACATTTTGGTGTAACGGACGACCACTTTGGTGTAATGGTTAAGAAGTTGACTATTAACCAAGAGGTCGCGGGTTCGAGCCCCGCACTATACAAACATTTTTGTGCATCATGAAAATGCCTGTTTGTAGTGGTCTGAGTGTTTTATGTGTTTATTTAAGTTTATTTGTAATACCACCGTTGATTCTTATATCTGTAACACAAGTGCTGAAGCTACTTACCACAGAGTCAGATCAATGTATGTGATTGTTGATGTTTATTTATTATTATTATTTCACTTTGTCTGAGCGTTCTGAGCTCTCTATTAATAATCTTTTCATTTTTCTCTCTCTCTCTTCTCATCAGCCTATATACGTCCCACTGCTGGGCACAGGCCTCACCTCAACTATGAGGTGGTCCGAGCCATACTCCACCACGCGGGCTCAGTGCGGATTGGTGGAGGGGTATTTGTAAGGTAAGTGACCAACCTTACTGTCAGATGTTATAAGCCGCCCGAGGGCCTCTGACCAGGCTTAACGACTAATATCTATCGATATTAACCGGGACCAACAGCTTAACGTGCCTTCCGAAGCACGGAGATGCTTGTAAATAGACGTCACTTTAATGGTCAGAATGGTCACCCATCCCAAACATGACCGCGCCCGAGGTTGCTTAACTTTAAGTATCACTACCAAAGCGCTTCAACCACTGCGCCACAAGCACCTCTTTCATTTTTCATCAGACAAAAATTATTCACAAAGTACAAAGAGAGCTTATAGACCAATGAACATGCCCCTTTGATCATGATTACTAATGACAATCACACTACAATCAATCCGAACTAATCTGTCCCCTCCTGTTTGATCTCACCTAGTTTGACTTGCAGAGATCACGGAGCGTAAGGGTGCATCGACAATGGCATCGGGATTGGTATTAAGTTGATTTTGTTATTTGTTTGGGGTTTTGTGAAAATGGTTTTTTGCTTACCCGAAATGCCGAAAAGCTTGTGATATTCATATTTTTCAAGACTTACCTTAAAAAATATGAATATCACAATCTTTTCGGTTTTTGTGGTGAAAGTACCTAATCAAAAATACCCAGTCCCGTGATACCACGGAAAAATATGGTTTCTACAGTGTACCGTTCAGAAATCGAACCCAAGATCTTTTCGATAGCAACACCTGAAAAAAAAAGTTCGTAGGTACGCCACTCGACTAACGGAAGTCGGCAACAGTTTTAGTCTCTTCACAGGGCAAAAAGTACTGTCGGATACTTTACAAGCTTAACTAGAACCTTAAAATAATAATTATCTTCCACCAATTTTACAACAATTTTAATAACAACGCAATACAAATAAAGTGGGCACTCAATCCCGAACCGATCAAAGACGTTATTATTAAAAAGCAACGATATTTGTACGCGTTTTAATTTCAAACTTTGTTAATCTAAGTAGAAAGAGTAACCACAAAGAGAGGATCAGAACGATGAAAAATTATTGAAAGGGGAGATGTTAGGGGGATGAGGAGGGGGGCATCGACTGTTTTATTAGTACCAACTTATCTTATCAACCCCGTTTTCCAAATAGACCACTCTAAAACGAGCGAGACACAGTCGAGAATTGGATGGAAATCGTTTTGATAGATAGCGGATATGTTGGCGAAATTCCTTATGGGGGTTCGTGTAATAATCGTGATTTTTTAATCAAATTTCATCTGAACAAGGGAAGAGGAGGCTATATTTTTTCATTATTTAATTTTCGGTCGCGGTTTTTTTGCACTCCTTGAAGGGACAACGTTTGAAGCTTTTTTGCGATGTTCAAACATGGATTGAGTTACACCGTTTGGCATTGACTTAATATAAAATGTTTTAAAGTTCAGTTGTACAAAAACATGTCTTTAGGGATATCTTAGTCTTTTGTTAATAACCTTTTCAACGGGTTACTTACGTAAAGTCGAAGGCCGTGTCAGTTGGTGTCGAAAAACTTAATTTGGAAAACCTTCTTTTTTGATAAAGGCATTTTATAGGGGAAGAGGATTGGAACTAAGAGATCATCAAGGAAAACTTCAGCACATAGTATTTCTTAGATTATCTGAAAAAAAAATCTCAGTTTTCTTTCGTCAATTTGAGATTTGTATGGAATGAAAAGTTTCAATTATTTTTTTCCTGCAAAACAACGCAACTCTCGAGTTCTAAAATTTTCCTGAAAGACGCCCTCAAAGTCAACCCACTTTCCAAAAAAATTACAGTCGCCCAAGAAAAGGCGTTCCATGTAATTTTTTCGATCCCAGGGGCATTCGACTTATATATATATAAATACTAAACTTTTGTTGCTAAAGCTACCTCAAGCGCGTTTGATGCAATGTTAAAATAGTTTTTATACACAAATGCTTTTAAAATATAAGCGATACCTATACATTGGACTTCTAACTTTTCTTGCAAAATAAATAAAAACACGTAATTTGAAACGACCGTGTGAGTGTCAGCCGTATTAATGAAATTTAATCATTCATTTCACGGTTAATATGGCAGGTCGTTTGTACAGGCACACAAACGTTTTCTAATGTTATTAGTTGATGACGATGTAACGGTATTGGCTTGTCGTATTTGTTTGTGAGTTGTTGGATGTAATAGGAATCTCGGTTATTCGTAATATCTGAAAATACCTTTATTTCCATGACACACCTGCGGCGTATTGTCGCCGCTAGTTACAACTGAAGGCGTATTAACCCATAACTGCAGCCAAATCAGTAGATTTTTTCAGTAATAAAAATATAGCCCAAAAAAAATTCAGCTGTTTGACAATTGGTTAAGATGAATCAGTTAATTTCCTGTGCTGGTCCATTTTTCTTTAACTTAAGTTTAAATAATAATATTAATCATTTTATTTCTAAAAATATCCATTACAGTATTTTGCCGAGTTTTCCCGATAAGTAGTCAAATGACACTTGTGTCGGAAATAACTCACTACTTCTCTAAAAAGTAAGTGTTATAGACATAATTTTTGACGTACCTCTATCATTTGGCTTTGGGTTATTTAAATTAGAGCATCCTTTCAGTCATTACAAATAAAACAAACAAGGATGCTATTTTCAAAATGAATGAAATCTTTAATAGATTCATCTTTTCCTGCTATGTTTTGGGCTATGGAAAGCGGTCTACGAGTGACACCGCACGTCGCATACGGTGGTTGAAAAAAACCGTGTTTTTCAGTATTTCGGGCTTTTACTAGGGTCGCATCACCGCGTGGATCTCATTTTGAAGGAAGTCACAAATTGTATCATTTTTAAACTATTTTCGCTGCTGAGGCTTGACATCAATAATTCGTCGTCATTTACGTCAGTAAATTAATGTATAAATAGAAGTAATAATTGAACGACGAACGACCGCTTGGTGCAGTGGTTCACATGTCGAACTTCTAAAACCAAGGGTCGCGGGTAGTACTGGTCTGGGTGTTTTCTATGTATAGTAATATGTATTTATTTACAAAAAAAAGTATTAAAGTATGTTTATCCGTTGTCTAGTACCCATAACTCAAGCCTCGTAGCTTGATTTGGGACTAGAGAATTGGTGTGATTGTTGTGAAATAATTATTTATATATTAAATTATTTGATGTCAAGCTTCGATCCTCAGAATCAAGATAGACCAGAAAAACATTCCACGGATACTTTTTCGAATAAAAAAAAGCTGCTTTGAAATCGGTCCATCCGATCGGGAGCTACAATGCCACAGACATACACACACAAAAACACAAACAGACATAAGGGTCAAACTTATAACACCTCTCTTTTTCGTTGGGGGTGAATAATCGTTGACGATTTGAAATGACCACGTCCTTAACCGCATAATTTCGATTATTGGTTACATAAACAATGATATCTGTAAACATGTCTATCCATTTGTTAGTTACTTCAAAGATATCTCTTCTATCAATTAAAATTTCCTTTAACCGAAGGTTATCTGGAAGAGATCGCCGCAAGCGATAAGACCGCCTAAATTGTACATCTTTCTTTGTTAAACTTGTCTGTAATTTTGTTTTGTGTTATACAATAAAGTGTTAATCTATCTATCTATCTCGATAAACGACCACTTTTCCAAACAAAATCAATCAACTACGCAGCTGAAAAACTGTAATCAACCTCCAAAAGCTCCCATGAAAAGCTGAATCAACTCCACAAAAGAGCTTTCCCGACTAACCCGTCCCATGCTCCCTTCAGGTCGAAAGCGCAAAGCTAGAGCTATTGATAGGGTCCCGGCTTTGGGTGCTTTTTTAAAGATTTACTGAGCTTTTTTGTGGCGGTGTCATCATAGGTGTGGATGCTCTACTTGGGTGTCATAAGTTTTATGGATTGGGGTTTCTTTTAAATTACAATAAGATTTCGTTATATTATTGTCAAATTTTTAGTAACATCATCACAGTTTAATAAGAAAAACGTACCAGACCTGATATTTAAGGGAAATATCTTCGATTTGAGATGATAGCTCTAATTTAAAAATATTTATATTAAGGAAAAAAATATTGGATTATATGATCCTTGTCAGTAGTAATGTTATTTACTTAAGACGAGCATACCACCAGCGGCTATGCGTGAGTGGAATTCAGTAAAATATATTTAAAAGAGTATCCTTTTATTCTAATATTTTCATAATTTCATCCAAATTGGCTCAGCATGTTAGGCTCGAAAGCGTAAGGGACACAGACGTAGAACTCCTTTTGTATCTATAGTGTTAGAATAGAAAGGATTTTACTTATCAATAATTCAATTAACTGACTGAATGGTTGTGAGAAAAATATAACAATAAAGTTTCTTTCCCAAGTAGAGCCACTACCCATGGCAATTATTTTCCAAACATCTATTTATGGGTTTCAGCTATTGAAACGTGTATCGTCGAGTGGGACCCTCGCACTTCTCCCTCCCTTTCCCACACGTGGTCCTCTGCATGCTGCTATCCCACTCCACCATCCCATTGAAGGATATCGAATGTTCGACGCAACAGGTGGTATTGGCTTCAGGAATAGGGCTGGCGATATGATTGGATATGAAAATATTTATTTTATTTTATATTTTGGTGTAGAGTTATGTGTAATAGGTAACCTATTGCGTTATTATTCAGCAATTTTAAGTAAAAGCTGGTTTATAGATACCATGCCAAGCCACTTGAAAAATTGTCTAAATATCAGAAGAATCAGCCCATAGTCTGTTATCTGTGCATACCGTGGCAGCACGAAAGTAAGGCAACACTAAAATGACCCCTAATTATCAGTGTATATCAATGTGTGGTGTATGCATTGTTGGTGGTCCTTATTAATTAAAATAATAAAAATATAAAATATCTATCATAGACTCTCGTAAAAGTAAAAAGAACTATTTATAAGGACGCAAGACGAGGTTACCAGGTTTCAGTTATAAGACACATTGGTGATACCTTACTTGCCTGCGTAACGGTCCGAATATTCTTGCTCATCTTGCTTGCGAA
Organism: Pyrausta despicata; assembly: GCA_963921415.1. Classification (NCBI taxonomy): domain Eukaryota; kingdom Metazoa; phylum Arthropoda; class Insecta; order Lepidoptera; family Crambidae; genus Pyrausta; species Pyrausta despicata. The sequence goes on from OY992865.1 coordinate 2,093,595, forward strand.
CGGCCATGAATAGATTATAGAATTTCTGCTACAGTCAGCAGAAATCCAGATAATCTTAACCAGTTTTAATCCATACAAATATTATAAATGCGAAAGTCTGTCTGTCTGTCTGTTACTCAATCTAGCCTTAACTACTGAACCAATTTCCTTGATATTTGGTATGGAGATATTTTGATACCCGATAAAGGACATAGGCTACTTTTTACCGCAGGAAAATGATGCATTCTCATGGGACAATTCGGGTGGGCCGACCGCTTTTTTATATATAAAAATGAATTGCTGTTCGTTAGTTTCACTAAAACCCGAGAACGGCTGAACCGATTTCAACATTTTTAGCCTTGAAATATTTCTGGAAGTCCAGTGAAGGTGTAGACAATGAGAACATATTGATAAATTGCTAAAATAGCGGGCAGGACAGCGTCTGCCGAGTCCACTAGTAATATCCCCCAATGAAAATCTGCCTCCAGGCTATAAGGAACCTTGGCCAACCTGGAGAAGTCTAAATAGGCTGAGGACCCAGGTTGGTCGAAGTAAAGATAGCCAGCTGTAAATGTGAAGAACCCCTGTAAACCATGGTCCACCACATTAACTGTCCCGCGTGCCTGATCACCTGCTCACGTGAGGACTTACTTGTCAGTAACCAGAGGGCTACCACGGTAGCAGCTTTCTGGGCAAGTAAGATTCAGCCCGTCTTGCCGACACGAAAGAAGAGGAAGAAGACTAGTAAAAAAAAATCGGGTGTCAGTAAAGTCGGCTTACTGACGATAGTTGAACGAAACAACGTCATAAGATTGTGCCTCTTTGTCGCTCATTTCGCGCTCTCGCTTGCACTTCGAGCATCAGAGCAAGGTAACGCCACATGAGTCATGTTTTTCGGTGCGTGCAGCAGGCTTCATCGAATAATAAGACGTTGTCACGTCAATTAAACTTATGGGTGGCAGCCCTATCCTGATCGTTTTTCAGCTCATACCATCCCGTAACGGGCCGATCGCGGCCGGGACTGCGTCCCGATCGCTTTGCCTTTTGGCCCGTGGGGTTTTGTTACCTTTATTGAGTGATTCGTTGGTGTAATTACCTGTTCGACATGAGGTATAAGCTTTTGATCTTACTGTCAAATCGTTGATGAATTGGCTATGATGACCCTTCAAAAGTTCTGGTATCGCAGATCCAAAATCAATGTTTGCGGTTTTTGTGTCTTGGTTTAATGTACTTTTTCGTGGCTTCGACAGACTATGACAACATCTCCTGAGGATGCCACGTGTGGTGGCGAAACGCGTCGAGTGTTTTGTTGGTGTTGTGATTCCAGGTGCATCTTATGTGTCACGTTGTGAGTTGTATTGTTAGTCCTGCGGCTCCCAGATCTAGTTTTTTGGTCCGTCAAGACCGTTTTTCTCAGGAACGCGAGGAGGTATCAAACTGAAATTTCTATTTGATACTTAGGTCTACTGTCCCTGGAAGTGGCTGGAAGCTGTAGAAAAATCAACCTTCTAAACCAACGCAATCAAAAGATACAGCCATTTAGACCGCAAATTTCCGCAAACTTTTGAAACTCGCACAGGAATCAAAACCTACAGGGTACTTCCCGTAAACTTAGAATCTTGAATTAGTACGAAGTCACGTCTTATAGTACAGATATAGGAAAAATTACGAAACCCGTACATTTTCAGTTTCATCATATAAAAAAAAATTTGAAAAATATTTTTGATTTTGAAAATTTCAAAGTTACTATATTAGAGTAATATACCTACAGGTTTGTTTGTACGGAACCCTCGGTGCGCGAGTCCAACTAACACTTGACCGGTTTTTAGGAGGTTACAGTTGGATGTATTTGGGTTCCTGCGCTGGCGTTGTTTAGTGGAATTTTAAAGCAAAACTAGCTGACCCGGCAACCGTTGTTTTGCCATTTAATTTTTTTTTATCACTTAGAGGTATGAAAAATAGATATTGGCCTATTCTCAGACCTACTCAATATGCTCACAAAATTTCATGAGAATCGGTCAAGCCGTTTCGGAGGAGTATGGCAACGAAAACTGTGACACGAGAATTTTATATATTAGATAATCCTCTTTTTCAGCTTGAGTCATAGAATTCCGCAATATCCATCAATTATAATCCATTCCATCAACTATAATGTACTTTTACCTCAGTTCCTCGGTCATCTCAAAAACTGTGTCTTCAATGTCCCAGTCATAAAACAAAATATTACACTGTCCAGTCGGTTCGCTTGTGGAACTCGCTCCCAGTGGCAATACGACAATCTGAGTCAATTGCTATTTTCAAAAATAAAGTTAAAGAGCATTATTTGCAATTATAATTTCAGATACACGATACGCCTAAATTGTGCATCTTTCTTTGTGTGATTGTTATTGTGATTGATATTGTATTATTTCTTGTGGAGTGCAATAAAGTATATTCTATCTCTCTGGCTATAAGGGTCTTGCGAGGATTTATCTTTTTGATCATCATGTTATCAACATCATTTCAAATTGAAGGTACACAGCATTCATTTGCCAAAAAAAGTATTCTAAGGAACCCTCCTTTACTTTAATTCAATTCAATTCAATTCATTTATTCAGAGCAAAATACATATTGCGTTGAACATTTCATTAAAATTAGGTATAGATATAAATTAAAATAAATCACTTAATAATCAATAAAAAAACACACAGTTAATGGAAAGGAAAATGTCAAATTTAAAGAATAAATAAAAAAAATGGACAGAAATTTAAAAATCACAAACAATAAACAACTAAATCACATCATGCCTAAGTCATTACAGAATACATTTAAATTATGTCAATTTACCTACTATGTCCATCCTCAAGGTATTCAACTATCGAGTAGAAGCATTTATTTTTGAGAAATACTTTCAGTTTCCTTTTGAAAATAGTTAATTTAGTAATGGACTTAAATTCTATCGGTAGCTCATTATATAAACGCACTGCCTGGTAGGAAGCACTATGTTTGAAAATATTGAGCTTTGGCAAACCTGTGTTACCTCTATTGGGAATATCTTTCCTCCTGGAGGCTAGTCTTTTATCTCTCTCAAGAGAAGTCTCCACCTTGTCCAAGTGTTTTACTAAGTCTAATAGTGTCACTAGTATGTAGAGGCAGGAAACCGTAAGAATACCAAGCCTAATGAAATAATTCCTACAGGACTCAGTTTGAGGTAGACGGAAAATAACCCTTATAGCTAAGAATACTAAGCTACTCATGACCTTCCTATGAGGGTCCTTCCTATAGGTACTTAGGACCACAAGAGTTTTTCCGGTACAGAAAAAAGCCTCTGGTGGTTTTAAATTCGGTCAAATAGATCATGACTATAAAATTGTAGCAGTGATGATAAGTTGGTCTAGCTGAACAAGCCCCTACATGCTTACCGTTCACTACATAGTTGAAACTACTTTTACCCTCTTTAAAGTTGTTTTAGCACTTCATTTGTCATCAAAAAAGTAGTAATTCCTTTTGCAATAATACCCTGTAAAATTAAAACACACTTATTGAAAAATGGAGTTCTACAGGCGGGACACGATCCCGCAACTCTCGCAAGCCGGGCGATTGCTCTCCCAATTGAGCTACCGTACCTCCAAGCTACCAAACGATCTCCAAATCCTAAAGAGCGCTTAAAGAAAATTCGGACCGATGAGTAAGTGTCACGGTAGCTCAATTGGGAGAGCAATCGCCCGGCTTACGAGAGGTGCGGGTTTCAGACCCGCCTGTAGCAGTCCATTTTTCTTTAAGTATGTTCTAATTTCACATTGCAAAAAAAATGCATTGTTAATGCTAAAAAAATAAAGTAACTTAACTATGCCCAGATCATTCCCTGCAAACTTATCGAAGAAACAATCCCCAAACTTGTCCAAGGTCGTCCATTTTTTTTTTTTTTTTTTTTTTCGCTGGAAAATGCTTTACGCATACCTACCGCCCTCGGGGGAGGGCAGTAGGTTATGTGGGACTCTCCCCGATTGGGGCATACCCACTAAAAACCAGCGGCGTTCTCGGGAGCCATGAGTTCGGGGCCACGGGTCAGCGCCATCAGCACACATCCGCGGCCCTTCACTGACTAGACCGACACACGGTCTCACCCGATCTGAAGAGGGCACAATACCCCTGCCTCCAGCGCCGAAGGAGGGTATCCTCCGGCTTGTTGTCCCGATGATGCGTAGAACGCATTACATACCATCGCGCCTCTTAGTGGGAAGCGGACGCCCCCGCGTCCGCGACCCGAGGCACAGGGAGGGGCATGTGCAGGAGGTGGCGGTTCCTCCTGCGCCCAGTGCGCCTACGGCGCATGAGGAGTGCGTCAGCCGCAGCCTCTCGCTCTCGCTCCGCGCTCTCCTTCTCGGCGAGCACCCGCTCACAAAATGCGGCCATGGCTCGCCAAGCCTCCCTGTCTCCGACCATACGCCGGACTATGGAGCCCAGGCTGAGGTCAGTCCCCACGTGTGCTCGGAGGGCACGGCGGTCGGCGACCCACGCCGGGCACACCTCAAGGGTGTGCTGTGCCGTATCCTCCGGAGCATCGCAGTGCCAGCATCGAGCGGAGGGTTCCCTGCCAATGCGGCAGAGGTATGACCCAAAACACCCGTGGCCTGTAAACACCTGCGACATCCGGTATGTCACTTGGCCGTGTGGACGCTCAACCCATTCTGTGAGAACGGGGAGCACGGCTTCAGTGACCCGGACGCCAAAGTGGCTACTGGCCAGTCTACGGCGCCACTGCTCGTAGGCTAGCTCCAAGAGCTGTCTCCTTTCCGTTTCCACCTCCGTCGGTGCAGGCCTATTGCCCTGAGATCTTTGGTCTCCCCGCCACTGGAATAACGCGGCGAGGACCAGGGAGTCGAGATCCCAGGGGAGGCTGCCGGCCAGGACCAGCGCAGCATCGGTGGAGGTGGTGCGGTAGGCTCGCGCTAAACGCAAGGCCAATACCCTTTGAGCCTTCCGTAAGACTGTCACATTCACGGACGAGAGGGCGTCATGCCAGACCGGGGCACCGTAAAGTGCCATTGAGCGGACCACCCCTAGGTAAAGTCGTCGAGGAGCCGTCGACGGACCACCCAGGTTTGGCAGTAACCGACTCAAAGCACCCGCGGTGGCATTGAGCTTGGTAGCGAGCTGACGGAAATGGGCCTGAAACCGCCACCTTCCGTCAAGCACAAGCCCAAGGTACCGGATGGTGGACGAAACGGGGATCAGAACCCCATCCACCATCAACCCAGAACCCGCAGGCGGCGCACGCCGATGCCCGTGAAAACACAGGGCCTCGGACTTCTCAAGCGCCACCCGTAGCCCCAAAAGGCCGATTCGGTGAACTATCATCGCGACCCCAGCAGTCGCACGACGTGCAGCCTCGGCAAATGAATCCCCGCGAGCTGTCAGCAGGGTATCGTCGGCGTAACAAGTTACGCCAACCCCCGCGACGAACTGGCCACGCAGGGCCCAATCGAACCCGATGTTCCACAGGAGTGGCCCTAGAACCGACCCCTGCGGAACGCCGCATCCGGCCAAATGCCGCAAACGACCATCCACCGAATCACACGCAACCTCTCGTCCCTCAAGGTACGATGCGATGGTGTCCTGCAGGTAAACAGGTACTCCATGGAACCGGAGCGCCTGCTTTATCGTGGTCCACGGCAGCGTGTTGAACGCGTTGGCAATGTCAATAGACACGGCCAACAGCATACCGCCGCTCTCCACCGCTTCGCTGGCAAGCGATTTTACCCGCAGGATAGCATCGATCGTAGAGCGCTCTCTCCTGAAGCCATACTGTACATCCGACAGATTCGGCCCATCCGTATCCAGGTGCCGAACGAGGCGGTTTGCAAGGACTCTTTCAAAGAGCTTGCCCACCTCATCCAGCAGCACGATCGGACGGTATGCCGAAGGGGAGTTGGTCGGACGTCCGTCTTTCTTCAGAAGCACGAGCCTCCCTTCCTTCCATAGCGCCGGGAAGCGCCCCTGTTGTAGGCATGCGGTAAGGAGCCTGCGAAGGCGGTCACCCAGTATATCCGATACGAGGACCCAGATTTTACCTGGGATCCCGTCAGGACCCGGGGCCACGTTCTTGGCCTTCAACCGCATAATTGCCGCGCCGAACTCGCCCTCAGAGACGGGCTCAGGGGGCTCTCTGGAGGCCACAGGGTGTGGCAGCATCGAAGGCGGGGTGTGTTCCACTTGAGCTGGGAACAAGGTGGACACGACTCTTCGAAGGAACTCGGGCTCTAGCCTCTCCGTCACCGGGGGTGCCCATGGGCGGAGTTTCCCCCGCACCGTGCGGTACGGGCGTCCCCACAAGGTCGTCCAAGGTCAACCCTTGTGAGGGCCGGTCACGCGCGATCGACCCCGGGTATAATTCATTAGTTTCGGGTCAAAAGAGGGTAAGTGATGATGTCTTGAATTCATTATGAGTTGGAGGTGAGAATTTGAGATAGTTTCAATGTTTTGGTTGTGATTAACAGGCGTTTAAGGGTTAAGGGTTGATTGGGTTAAGTGGATAACAATGGTAACTTTGTTCTATTAAGAAAATAAATAAATAAAATTAGTTTATTTCAGGTTACTAAGACCTATAATAGTGACTTTACAAAATTACCGCAAAATTCCGTTTTATAAATAACAGTTAATGAATAATAAAAAACTATACATAAGGAACATTAATATTAAAAATTTAAATTTACTTAATCATAATAATAAAATGATTATGAATTAATCAATGAAAAAAACATAATTATAAAGCATTTTTTAACGAAGATGACTGATCAACAAAGATGGGGTATTGTTAAAAATTTGTCAGATGGGGGGGTGCTATAACCTACGAGTATTTATTAAATTTTTTTGTTAATCTTAAGTAACTATTTTTTATTATTCATTACTGTCGCACTGCTCAAAAAATAACAGTTTCTCCAAAATTTGTGATCGTCTTTGAAATATAACATTTCTATATGCCTGTAGATTAATTTAAGACTTTATCACAAATCTGTAATTTTTAAACTCTAACACCAAAACGTAGAAAACCAAAGATAATTAAAACTTTTTTGACTTGACTACCACTTTGGTGTAAATCAAAAAGTTGACTATTAACCAAGAGGTCGCGGGTTCGATCCCCGCACTGTACAAATAATTGTTTGCATAAACAATTGTCTGTTTGTACTGGTCTATGTATTAATTTTAAGCTTATTTGTAATACTACTGTTGATTCTGATATCTGTAACACAAGTGCCTAAGCTACATACCACGGGGTCAGATCAAAGTATGTGATGTTGTATATTAAAAAAAAAAACTCATCAAAACAAAGCCTTCGCATTGCAACAATGCCAGTACTTATTGAATACCCTTGCTCTATCAAAGATTACACACATCAGCTCAGCGTATGGTTAGCCGCCATCGATACACCGGAACTAATCGGTGATGGGCGAGGTTACGTTGGACAGGTACAGTCAGACAGGTAAAAAACTAAAACACCACGACATGAGCTTAGAAAATCGCTGGTGAGCTAACGGCAGGACTGACAACATCCGTCCATCCGTTGGTCAAAACCAACCATAGCTTAGTAAAAATAAATAATAGTTTAAAACACACGCTTTCATTGCTAACTACAAATTTCTGGGTACACGGAATTTATATTACAGTAGAGTAAAAAGCGTGGGGTGCACTTTATGACGTTTTTATACTTCTCTTTTTATAGTTTAATAGGATGATTTTCACATACTATTTACCAACCTCCCCACGCTTTTTACTCTACTGTAATATAAATTCCGTGTACTCAGATTTTTTTTAGTTTGCAATAAAAGTGTGTTTTTTTAGTTTTTAAACAATTTTTTATTTTTATTTTTTTAGTTAATAAGGTAATGGGAAAGTCTTATCAAATTATTGCATTGTCATCGGTACTTATACGTGTGCAAAGTGTCAAATTAATCCGATTTCTGGAAGTTGGTGAAAATTGAGCTCAAAAATTCTTACATAATATGATCTTTCGAACAAAAAATGTCATTGAAATCGGTCCATTGCATCTGCTGTGAAAATGCTTTTGCTGTAAATGTGTCCAGATTGTAAATTATTATTGATTTTGTCCAATAAGCATTTTTTTTTAAAGAAAGAGTTTTTCTAAATGTATAATATTTTTCTCTTACAGTCCAGTGTATTTCTACTGGCATGCAAATATAGCTACAATTAACGAAGGTAAATACAACAGACGCCAGAATAATAGTCCTCCTGGTAGATTTCGACCAAGGCGGCCAATTTTAACACAGATTAGCCAACTACGCAGGAGATATTATAGTGCACAAGTGTGAACGCAATACACAGGTGCACTCACCGTTCCTTCACTCTCGAAGTTCGGTGAGACGGCAATCCAACATGACCGGAGAGAGATCAGGCGCAGGACCAACGTCTTAACGTGCTTTCCGAAGCACGGGGATGTAAAACGCCAACTTCCCGGCTCCGAGCTGTTTTTGAGAAATTCAAGACAGAAAATATCAGAAACAATTTTGGCTCGACCTGGATTCGAACCCAGGACCTCTCGTATGTAAGACAGAAACTTTGCCACTACACCAACGAGGCAGTCAGAAATATCCAAACATTAATATTTTTTGCATTTGACTGTACCGTCAAGAATCAAAAGGCCCCAGGGTTCGGAAGTGAGGTTAAACTATGAATAACGATACATTTCAATATTATGCACAAAATTTGCGATTATCTATAGATATTCTAAGGGTAATATTTACCGGGCCACCATTTTCATTTTAACCTATGGTCTACTGTTAGACTAAAAGGTGATTCACTTAAAACGATTATAACCTATTACAGACAATGATAGTAAATTTTATTATCCAGGGGTTATTTCGAAAAACAACAAAAAATATCTGAAGGGGTAAAGACAGAAGATTTTTTTGATTTGGTCATTCATTCACTTCATGCATTCATTTATTCAGTAAAAAAATCTATTTATTTTTGTAAATAGACTCACAAGTAGCACTTTTACACGTCCCAACATATAAATTAACCCTAACACCGCTTCGGGACAATTTGGGTCAGTACTGAGGAGAAGCGGCGCAAGAAACTCAGTCACTATTGTCATTGCCTCTTTTTTTAAATTTGATTTACAATAATTGTAATTGTTTACATTCAAACATTTCCATATATCTTTGTCATTTATGTAATCATTCATTCATACATATATTCATTAATTTCATGCATTCTTTCTGATTACATTTTAATGATTTTTTTCCGAATCACATCTTACTAAAGTCTCACCGATTGTTATCATAATCAAATAGAAGTTACAAATGAACTAGTAATCAAAGCGTGGCTTTGTCTGCAAAGCGAGCCGTACGTATCAGCGCTTTGAGCGACTGAGCGGAACAGCGCCTTAAGGTAACATAGACTTAATATTTGGTTAGAGGTGACGAAGTTAAAAAAAAATACTGCATGCGAAAAAGCCCAAATAATTATGCCTAAAAAAATATGTTGAAATTATTTAAAACTTTTATTTTGATTATAGATTTACGCATCCTTTTAACCCATCATTTATGTAATTTAATCAATCAGTTTAGCTAAAATTTACTACTTCTATCCTATTTAAGGTAGTTTCTGACCATAAGCCAGATTTCAATAAAAAATCACATCTCATCTCATGCACTTGTTCTCGCACTCGTTGCGTGATAATTTAATACCTTTCAATGTCAAAGAATAGGTATTAACGCAGGCCACCGATCTCATTGTGATAAATCCTATGTCGAATCAGCTACAGAATATCCACCGCTATATTTTATGCAGTTGAATTAATCAATTTTCTGAGGCAGAGATCAAAACCGCTTCCATGGGAGTCCGGCCAGTGTTGCTAAACCACACAGCTACTCAGTCACTTTTTATATATGGTTTTTAATAATACACACCAACTTCGCATACCTACTACATTGATTTGACTCTGTGGTAGCTTAAGCACTTGTGTTACATATACATATCAGAATCAACAGTGGTATTACAAATAAACTTAAACAAATACATAAAACACCCAGACCAGTACAAACAGACATGTTCATGCACACAAATGTTGGTACGGTGTGGAGATCGAACCTGCAACCTCTTGGTTAATAGTCAACTCCTTAACCATTAAACCAAAGTGGTCGTGATTTCATCAAATCAGATATTAAGACTGCCTTTTACTTTAACCGTTAATTGGACTTTGTATTGAGGTTCCTACTGAGTCTGCTGACCAAATACCTAGTCAAGTACAGTTCTAAACCTTCCTACATCTTCGCTCGTTTGATCCGTCTACTACACTAAGTGACGTGTGGCGAACTTCTTTGTCGGCGGGCGCGGACATCGGATAGTTCGCGCGGATGAGGCGCACTCGCGGTAAGGGTAAGTGCTTTTGATACTGCTTTTTGTTGTACAGAAACTTTGCCACTACACCAACGAGGCAGTCTTACGGCAAAGTTTCTGCCTTACATCAGAGAGGTCCTGGGTTCGAATCCCAGGTCGAGCCAAAATTGTTTCTGAGCTTCTCTGTCATGAATTTCTCAAAAACAGCTCGGAGTCGGGAAGTAGGCGGTGTTACACCCCCGTGCCTCGAAAAGTACGTTAAGCTGTTGGTCCTGCGCCTGATCTCTCTCCGCTCATGTCGGATTGCCGTCTCACCGAACTTTGAGAGTAATGGAACGGTAAGTGCACCTGTGTATTGCGCTCACACTTGTGCACTATAATATCTCCTGCGTAGTTGGCTGATCTCTGTTGAGATTGGCCGCCATGGTCGAAATCGGCCAGGAAGGCTATTACTATTATTATTGTTGGCTTGCCGTGGCAATAATGCTGAGTCACCAATTTGGTCATATTGTTAAGTTCAATTTTTTTTTGTTTTTGCTATGTTATAGTTTTATGTTTCATCATATTATAATGTAATATGTGCCAAATAAATATATTTTTCTTTTTTTCCTTAGATAACTGTCAAGATAACGGACACTACTACTGCTATTTCTACTCATAATGGAAATACAGCGACGCACTAAGTTAACTACTTTATAGCATCGCGTCACCTGTTCCACTGATAACTGAATATTACGTATAACTCTTCAATTCGGAGTCTTGCAAAAGTATCGAATACATCTTCCTCAACAGGAATACCTACACTTTCAAATACCTGTTCAAATCGCCTCTGGCCCAGTGCAGTGCGGGGTTCGCCAAAGGAATTGCATATAGTTAGACGTCATAAGCAGAGTAAGTACCTATATTTTTGCTAATGTTACTGGATATAGTAAATGCTATCTTTACACATGTTAAAAAAAACGCTGACAAGCCTATGCCTGAATTAAGTGTTCGTTATGGGAAGGTGTTATTTTTTCATTTTCATTTAACTAGCTATTATTTGTTTTAAAAATATAATTCTTACCAATCTCAACAGAGATCAGCCAACTACACAGGAGATGTTATAGTGCGCAAGTGTGAGCGCAATACACAGGTGCACTCACTGTTTCATCACTCTATAAGTTCGGTGAGACGGCAATCCGACATGACCGGAAAGAGATCAGGCGCAGGACCAACGGCTTAACATGCGCACCGAAGCACGGGGGTGTAACACCGCCAACTTTCCGTCACCAAGCTGTTTTTGAGAAATTCATTACAGAAAATCTCAGAAACAATTTTGGCTCGACCTGGGATTCGAACCCGGGACCTGTCGGATGTAAGGCAGAAACTTTGCCACTACACCAACGAGGCAGTCGGGTCACCCAATACCATCCTATCTAATCATAAACCTGCTAAAATCTAACGCTGACAAAGCCAACAATCAGCGTTTGACGGTCCAACCAATTTAGCAGGCATCTGTCATTATCCAGGACCGGACCGAAGGCTATGACCGCACTCCCTGTAACGGTACAGGTACAGGTACTCCCGTATGTTTCGTTCGTATTTACGGGTCTAGCCAGCGCGTCCGCTCGCAGGGTCTGAAGCTAGTAAGAGTGACAGGGTTAGATACATCTGAAACTACGTACAGCGGCTTATAGAGTAGAGGGGATGTACAGCAATTAGCGCTCTTTGTCCGATATTCAATAGTGGCAAGTGCGGCCCTGTAATAGTGCAGTGTTTTGAATATGACGAGAGATTTGTGTAGACATGACTTTAGTACACTTCTGGATAACATCATAAAGTTACTATGCGAAGGTTACTGTTACTGAAAAAAAACTTTAACCTTTTAATGACGACCTCCGCCGTGTAGTTGGATGAGTACTTGTTTCAACTTGGTGCCGCCATCTCAGAGGGCCCGGGTTCGATCCTCGGATGGAGACAATGTTGAGCCAATTTTCAATGTTGCCACGGTTCTGGGTGTTCGTAGTACCTTCGTTGTTTCTTATTCCCATAACACTAGTGCTTAAGCTACTTATTTTGGGATCAGAGTAATGTATGTGATGTTGTCCCAATTGATTAATTTAAAGTGTCTTTAAAGTGTGATTGAGGGTTTCTTCATAAAAAAGAAATACTTGTTATAGAAGATCCTCGCTCTCTATATCTCTTAAAAAAATGATTATAGGGGAAAGAATTGAGCAAGGGATGCGGTAATTTTGTTTTTTGTGTTTGTGTGTGTGAGTGGTGTGTATATTACATTGTTACATATATCGTAGAACATACCGAATAAAATAATATTCGCAAATATACATAATAATATTAAAATAAATCATTAAATATACTTTAATTTATTTCAGTTTAGGCAGAGGTAAGAATTAGCAATTGTTTTTCTTTAAGATTGCAATAATAGAATAAAAATTTGGTCAGTAAAAAGTTTTCATGTTTTTTTCTTAATGCAAAGTTTGTAAAAATGAAATGAAATAAACAGTGGCAGGAAAAAACTATTTGCAATTAGAATAAGGCATATCCATATTAATTCTTACGTTTCTGCCGACTTATGGATAGTGGGCCTCAGTCCGAAAGCGCGCCCTCTCACACAATGCCTGACGCATTGTGCTCACCATCGGCCTTTTGACTCACACGCGATACGAGAGAATATGGACACTTCTAGTGTTAGAAAACAGAAGACCTAGCCTTTTGTCTGTTATGTACAAATGTAACTGTAATGTGCAAAGATATGACTGGTTGGAGAATGTCCTAAGGCGTTTGAACAAAGTTTTGTTTTGTAATGAAGCTTACATAATCAAAAATAAATAAAAATTGTAATCACCACCTGTCAGTGAAATCAGTCACCAACAAAATGTGTTTGAGCTCTTTATGATCTTAAGAGATTGCCAAAATAAGTGCAATATTATGTTACGCTGATTTTAGTACTAAATTCAGACTATGTAATGGTGTTTACAGTCTGCGTCAAAAATTGTACATTATAATGCTTACAAAATATCAATTAAAATCAAACATTAATTGACAAGATGACGTCTATCTTAAAAATTTTCAAGATAATGGCGTTTAAAAAACATACCCCTATGAAGTTAATACCACCAGTATATTTCCAAAAAGCTTTAGAAACTAATTTTTAAACACAAAATTCAAAAAATATTCGGTCAACACGTTTTTGTATTCTCATACAGAATCTATGGAGGCAGACCGTTTTGACAGATAATAAAGAGTATGTCAACGATTGGTGGTGTCATCTAGCCTATTATGTGCAAAAGAAAAACAAGACGACAGAAATAGGTACGTATTAAGGGTTTAGAGGGTTGAAATCAGGAAAAAATCCATCAATTTCCATACTATTCCTTCGTGTCTTATAAGAGTTGATTCAAACAAACATTCTTCCATTACTTGCGAGCCCATTACAAACACTCCCAATTACCAAATTATAGAATCCTAAACAAACCGTATGAAACAAGCCAATAACTCCAATACAGATGATAAAACACAAGGCTGGGGTGTGGAGGCACCCCACCGAGGGGGGGCGGGGGTCTTGAGGAATAAATGCGCCACATAAAGGCGGGAGTGGAGTACGTGAGCATTCTTAGCACTCTGTATGGGAGATGTGTGTGGAGCTGATAATACGTCTTCTAATATTTTTCATATTCTTTTTTATTAATTTCATTTTTAAGAAAGAAAGAAATAATGTTTATTTGGCACATATCACATTACAATATGAAGAAACAAAAAAAAAACTTAGCAAAAACAAAAAATATGAATGTAATAATATGACCGAATTGGTCCGTGCCGTGCCAATAATACTCAGTATTATTGGCACGGCAAGCTATGGCGCTGGTTTTCTTTGAAATTAAAGGAAAGCCTTGATATCCATTTAAAACAGAAAGATCAGCAGTCTTAGTTATGGAGAAATGTTTTTACCCTTTTGGAATGGAACCCATAAGTGTGAGATTCAGTGTCACCTGCAGCTTTTGCATACTTCTCATCTCATCAGCCTAATATACGTCCCACTGCTGGGCACAGGTCTCACTTCAACTATGAGGTGGTCCGAGCCGTACTCTACCACGTGGGCCCGGTACTGATAGTGTTTGTAAGGTAAGTGCCCAACCTTACTGTCAGATGTTATTAAGCCGCCCGAGATATAACATTCTTATAAAAAACATTTTCTTTTTAGATTTGGTTTTAGATGAAAAGATATGTACTGAATAGTATCTGTTACAGTAACACAGATTTATTTTCATTCTTGAATCCTACTAATCTACTATTTGACTGTCAGTACATGAATCATTGTAACATGGTTCATGTTCTGCCTAATTTAACATAACCATTGACATTATTTGTTTTATTTATTTTATCTTATTTTCTGACATTATTTTCTGACATTAACACCTAATAAAATATGTATGGATGTTTGTTTGTATTTTGGTGCAGTGGTCCACAGGTCGGACTTCTAAACCAACGGTCGCGGGTTCGATCCCCGCACAGTACAAGCATAAGTGTGCATGAACATGTGTGTTTGTACTGGTCTGGGTGTTTTCTATGTATAATATGTATTTATTTACAAAAAAAAAGTATTTAAGTATGTTTATCCGTTGTCTAGTACCCATAACACAAGGCTCGCAGCTTAATTTGGGACTAGAGAATTGGTGTTATTGTTGTGAAATATTTATTTATTTATTTTATTTATTTGGACCAACATGACTAAAACTTTGAATCTATATTCGAATACATATAGATTATAACCAGGATAACCAGGAATAATACATAGGGTACTTTTTAATCTGTAAAACTTCACGGTTCCTGTGGGGTACGTAGAAAACAGGGCACAGCTAGTTCTGCATAAAAAATATGGTATCACATATTTAAACCGTGTTTTTAGTATCAGCCTTAATTGTGCACTTAGCAGAAGTGGTAGGTATAAAAAATTGAAATTAAAAATAAAATTTATCATTAAAAGGGTACATTGCCGTACGCCCATTTTAGAGAAGATAAAGCTTATGAATAATTCTCAATTAGCAATACAAAAATGTTGTAACACTTCTATACAAATACCATGTCCTTTACAATACCGCCACCCCGCGTATCGCATTATATCATTTATAAACAAAATGTTCTAAAATAAATCGCGTCGACACGGCTCCACGCACCCACATACCGATGAAATGTGGTGAAGTGTTGTTTGGTAAGGCAACACCGTTTAATACTTGTTATACAATATGCTGGAACGATATGGGTAAGCTTACAGAGGCTTTGAGTAAGGATTAAGTTGGTATCTAGAAGTGACGACCACTTTGGCGTAATGGTCAAGAAGTTGACTATTAACCAAGAGTTCGCGGGCTCGATCCCCTCACTGTACAAACATTTGTGTGCATGAACATGTCTGTGTGTACTGGTCTGGGTGTTATATGTATTTATTAAGGTTTATTTTTAATAATACTGTTGATTCTGATATCTGTAACACAAGTGCTTAAGCTACTTACCACTACTTACTTGATGTATATTTAAAAAAAAAAGAATTTGTTTATGGTTTCACCGCAGGTCGCTCCCAGAAGGCTTTTCAGATTGGACGATCAACTGTACTGCATCCAGTTCTGTTCTGTTAAACTTTACTCGGACGTTCTTCTTCGATCTTCTCTCAACGGATGCCATATGCTGCACTTAATCCCTGAAGACAACCAGTTAATAATAAACAAATAAATATTTCACAACAATCACACCAATTCTCTAGTCCCATATTAAGTTACGAGGCTTGTGTTATGGGTACTGGACAACGGATAAACGTGCTTAAATACTTTTTTTTGTAAATAAATACATATTGTACATAGAAAACACCCAGACCAGTACAAACACACATGTTCATGCACACTTATGCTTGTACTGTGCGGGGATTGATTGCGCGACCCTTGGTTTTAGAAGTGGACCTCTGCACCAAACGGTCGTCAAATAGTTTCGAGCGGGTACTTTTAAGTTCTTTGTATCATGTATCCTTCTCATCAGCACCTTATTTTCCTAATCTGCTGTGCTTACTACCTTTCATTTCATAAGAACTTCATGGTTTCTTCCGTTCTTTATTAAACCTTTCATAAACAAGATAGTAACACCCCATTGCAATAAATAATATGCGTTGCTTATTTTTATACTTAAAAAACCAAAGTGTCCAATACTTTAGCTTTAGTTTTCAACCTTCCGTTCGTGTATTGGAGTCTAAACGTGTTGGATTGCTCGGTCGAACTGGCAATAGTCACAGGGATGGCTTATAGTGGAAAATACGAACTTAAATAGACCTTCACCGAGCTGTTGATAGCATGAAACATACATAATATATTATACATTTGTTTCATTGTAATAAATTCTAATAATATACCTAATAAATTTAGTATATTATCTAATATACTAAAAAAACGATTCAGATTTATTATAATAAATTTAGTATATTAGATAATATATTAAAAATCTCTTCGCTAAAAATATCCTGGACAGACTATTTTTAATTAATGTCATACCGCCTGAATGTTGTGAAACATTGTCCACGTAATCGAACTGTAACGCTTTTTAACAGACTGCCAAAGGAATTAAAATTAGAGATTAGGCTTAGCGTTTTTAAAATTTAATTTAAGAAATTTCTATTGGAAAGGTGTCTGTATAGCGTAGAAGATTTTTAGTTATAGGTGTGCATGCTTATCTCTTCTAATTGTTATGTAAAAATTCAAACACAACGCATGTTGTTTATTACTTAACAAATGAAATGAAATGAAATTGATTTGTAAATTTTGCATCATCTGATTCTTATTTCAATCAGATACTACGGACATCGGCTGAGAGGCCTCTGCATACAGTCCTTCTTTTAAGAGGGTACTTTAAGACGCGGGAGCATTTTTGACAATATCTTAATCCATAGTCAACACCATCACAAACTCGGTGCCCGGTGTTGTCTATCAGATAATTTTAAAATAAATTAAACATGTAGTTGAGTAACAAACAATTATTCGCTAGACTAAGAAAGACGAGACAATCAATCCAATACATAACAATGCATTTTAATTAAAACTGAAACATTACAAAGGTTCAATTTTCTCAAGAGGCTCGAGTTGAGTCTCTTATCGATCAACACACTCCCTGAAATACGCGTACATCACGCGGATGTATCGCGTATAAGCGGGTAAAGGACATAAGGGTAGAAACTTACAACTTCTTCTTTGGAGACCTCTTGAACATTGATAAAAAAAAAATTGTCTGTAAAAAGAACTCAAGTGAAGCGTATATAAAAAAAATACTGTAGTTGTTCTTATCTTATAAATTTATTTAAACTTTATTGCACTGACTGTGTATACTTGGCGGTCTTAATGCATAAGCCTAATCATGTCAAAATGCGGAAAATTTTCTACCAGTCAACCGAGTGTAAAATGTAGAAAGTTCATTAGAACTAAAGCTTACCTTTTAAATTGAAGAATCTTATGAAAAATTTATACTTCTTAGTGACACAATTTTTACGCCAGTTTTGTAGAAGCAACTAAATCATATATTTTTTTTATACGGGTATCTAAACCGCTTAATACGTTTGATTCATAAGTTTCGATTCACCATATACACTTATTTATCACACAACTTTCCTTAATACAATTATTGTTATAATGACACTTTTTTGTCCATTCGTTGCTGCCCAAATGTGGTACCTATATTACCAATGTTGAATTTGGAAAGAAAAAATTGCTTATTCATACAAAAAACAACTCTTCACATTTTTCATACACTTTTACCATCCAAAATTGTCAAGTGAAGATATTTTTGGCAGGCAGCATTTAATTATTAGAGGCAAGATTTAACCCGCGTTTCAACCGATTTTAATCGATCGTATTCGAAACACATTAAAAACGTAATCACAAAAGATATCACCAATATTACGAACGTATTAAAAAAAAACAAGCAAATAGGTATATGGCTAAAGTCTGCTATTTTCAATACGTTAATGGTAAAATTTATTGGGCAAAATCCTAAAGTG
Organism: Pyrausta despicata; assembly: GCA_963921415.1. Classification (NCBI taxonomy): domain Eukaryota; kingdom Metazoa; phylum Arthropoda; class Insecta; order Lepidoptera; family Crambidae; genus Pyrausta; species Pyrausta despicata. The sequence goes on from OY992865.1 coordinate 2,111,941, forward strand.
TCCTTTGAACATGACCGAAACAACCTCATAGGTATTGAAAAAGAATAAATCCTCGTTAATTTAAAATATTATGTTCCAAAACAGCTTTTTTCAGTGAATAGTAGTTAAGTATAAGTCTCTATGCCATTATCGTACTCCGCGAATATGTATGTTATTTATTAGGTGAGAAATACTTTGATAAATCGCTGCCTCCTCGCGGGGTACAAATGTACCCCTCCCCCCTCAAAAGGGGTAAGATGTGGGGTAGTGGTATTGTTGGTTTTTTCTGCTATTAGCATCGAGATTTCTTGAGAATATTCGAGATGATATGCCCCATTTATTTGTAACTGGAATTGAACGTACAAATCTTTAACTTGATTTTACAAATTTTTCACTGGTTGAGGATTGCGATGCGACTAAATTAAGTCTTTTAAGGGTTAGGCTACACTTGCAACATATTGTCACTACGAATGGCGTCTCAGCGATTTAGCTGCGACGATTGCTTGATTGATTGACTGTCAGTAGCGAGTCGGCGATAGAAAGTCTTTCGAATAAAAAGTTATTTTCTTATTTGCTATTTACTGAAGGGTTGTTATTTGCTTATTTTCTATAGGGAATAGAAAAAAAGCAAATAACAATATCTTTGTTATTTGATTTTTTTCTATTCCCTACATTGTTACTAACTTAGTTGTTTAAGTATTTGTTACACACCCATATTGCCATTGACTGCCTCGTTGGTGTAGTGGCAAAGTTTCTGCTGTACATCCAAGAGGTCCAGGGTTCGAATCCCAGGTCGAGCCAAAATTGTTTCTGAGATTTTCTGTCATGAATTTCTCAAAAACAGCTCGGAGTCGGGAAGTTGGCGGTGTTACACCCCCGTGCCTCGGAAAGCACGTTAAGCCGTTGGTCCTGCGCCTGATCTCTCTCCGGTCATGTCGGATTGCCGTCTCACCGAACTTTGAGAGTGATGGAACAGTGAGTGCACCTGTGTATTGCGCTCACACTTGTGCACTATAATATCTCCTGCGTAGTTGGCTGATCTCTGTTGAGATTGGCCGCCGTGGTCGAAATCGGCCAGGAGGACTATTATTATTATTACACACCCATATATATGAATTCCTGTTCATGTCCGAAATAAACTTTATTTATTTATTTTTATTTATAAGTAGTTCTTTGTTGATAGCAGTAGCTGTTTTATTTCGGTACCTAATTATGCTTTGTATTCATTGTTTTCATCATGGCCAGCCATAAGACCCCCATTACTAAGTGACTTGTTTCAAATGGCTGTATCCAGGTTGATCCTGCGACCTCTATAGACGTCAGTCCATCTGAAATAACTTAAAATGACTGAAATAAAATAAAATATGTTTTTTTTTCAAGAATCATTGATATTTGATTACGACGAAAAATAGTAGATAACTTAAACATATTAATATGTCTTGTCTAAATGAAACATTTCGTTTTTAATTCTCTTTTTCAGCTTAAAATGATACGTTGCTAAGCAAAAAATAAATATTTTTCTCAAACCAATACACAGGGTTGCAATCCTCGAAATCCACTCTCCTATATTAAGTCTATTGAAGATTTATATGAACAAAAACGACGTGCATACTAGCAATACCATATCTAGCGCTATTTTTGCATACCTTGGGGGACAAAGAAATATATTTATTACGTGCTAACCAGTATAAATTGAGCCCCAATCGAACGCCCTAAGCTCTATAGTAAGGTTCAATTTATGGTGGTGCTAGGGGATTTTTCGGTAACGTTTTGCGTTATAAATCATAATATTGGAATATTTCCGTCGAAGGTACCTATAGACTGTTGGGTTATTGAAACCATGACAAATGACGCGGTGTGTGATATATTGGATATAGGATTAAGTTTGCCGAGATGAAGTATGTTTTTTTGGAATCTATCCATGAAGAAAGTGTAATTATTTACAGACAAAAAAGGCTTACTTTCGAAATACTAACGCGATGACAGCTAGTATACAAGTTAGGAGGTATCAACTGCACATAGCTCCACATCAATCTACTCATTTACGTTGCAAAATTACATTTATGATGTGAGCATAAGGTATCGCAGTGATTACCTTGACATGTGGCGGTGCGTTCTAAGCCAGTGTCCAGTATTCACTAAATTACACACTTTAGCAAGTACTTTTATATTAGTGAAGATAACAAGTCTAGCTTTCTAATTGAACAGCATAATTAAGCTGGCTTATTATAGTCTAAATATTTTATATCGTGGGCATTACCTAATGCAGCAATACATCATCATTTGAAAGTTGGATAAAACTTTGTTTGAATCACATGAATAATATGCTTAACACAATTAATAAACATACTATGACTTCCACAAAGGTTAGTCTATATTCCGCCGTACAAGCTTATCTTGTACAAATCATCCCCAAATCTTCCAATACCAACGAAACATACAAATCTGCATTGATAAGACAAACCCAAGAATTCAACGAGTGTGAAATCGCCCGTCTAATTGGCACAAATATTGGATGGCAGCCGCAAAGAAAACATGGTGAGGGAACCGATTGTCTTGGGGCGATCGGGGCGGTAAAATGGCGCTTTTGAAAATTACAGTGTAGTCAAACACTTTATTAGTCCTTTTTAGCCCTCGTCCATTATTTTAGACATTTTACTTTGTCGAGATCAAAACTTCTTACTTTCTTTTTTTATAAATTTAGTGAATTTAAATTTGTAAACGCGCTTATGATACGGTACGTCTCGTCAATAACATTTTTGTATAAATACTTGTGAAAACTGTTCGGATAAAGAACAACGCCTTGTTTTATAAGATTTTATTTTTACCAAGGGTCGCGGGTTCGATTCACGCACAGTACAAGCATAAGTGTGCATGAACATGTGTGTTTGTACTGGTCTGGGTGTTTTCTATTTATAATATGTATTTATTTACAAAAAAAAAAGTATTTAAGTATGTATATCCGTTATCTAGTACCCATAACACAAGCCTCGTAGCTTACTTTGGGACTAGAGAATTGGTGTGCTTGTTGAGAAATATTTATTTATTTATGTACTATAACAGAGCTGTTTGTTTTTCTAAATAAAGAAAAGAAAATAAAAATTAACACCCTTTTATTAGCTCGGGCTGTATGTATGTATGTATACGGAATCTTTGTGCTCAATTTTCACCAACTTCCAGCAATCGGATTAATTTGAAACTTTGCACACGTATCAAGTACCGATGGCAATGCAATTGCACTATCCTTACTAACAAAAAAAAATAGTTTTATAATCTAAAAAAACACGCTTTTTATTTCGCGATTTATTTAGATTTTATTTATTTATATTTAATTAGATATGAGTTTTCCACTATCCTTACTAACTAAAAAATTAAACATAAAAAATAGTTAAAAAATCTAAAAAAACACGCTTTTTATATCGCGATTTATTTAGATTTTATTTTAACCTGACGTTACGGTAGGGGGCTTAAGGTGTTAGTTGTCATTACATAGTTATGAAAAATGGTAAATGTTGACAACGGCCGCTGAAAAGGGTCCATTTTATCGCCACCCCAGGCCCCATGTTTGCCCAAGATTCTGAGGTAGTACAGATTATTGGCTAAATATTGTACAAACGTTTGCTTCGACTGCGGACACTGCAGCGTCTTGTTATAAGGACTATTTTGCAACAAACAGGGGTAGCCTGATGTGCTTTGGTATTATACAAACGTTGGTTGAGTCTGCAGTTAGCATTCCCTTGCCTTCTTTATTTTTAAATCGTTATGCCCATTCAAGCGTACATAATCTATTGTAAAGACAAACATTTGAACATGATTTGGTTGTGATTCAATACTTCGTTGTCTTAAGTAACCGGAAAAATATAATAGAAAGAAAGAATGAAAAAAAAAATATTTGGTACATACCTATTATATTACAATGTGATGAAACAAAACTAAAACTTAGCAAAACAAAAAAATGAATGTAATAAAATGACCAAATCGATCCTCCCTCAATTAATTATAATAATACTAATACGAATTGTTGGGTTTCGGGTTCGATTACCGGAAGGATAAAAAAAAACATTTTCATTTTCTCTAACACACCCATACTTTATAAGTATATCTAAAAATCAAATGGGGGTATCCGTACATGTTACTAAACATATGTGTGCAATCAAAATTTTGGAAACGTCAAAGTTAGTCGAATTACTATCTAAGGTTTGCTTGTATCCTAAAATTTTACCGAAATTATAGCCGCTTTCAGGCGATCGACCTGGAAATGTTCAGAAGTGGACGTCTTGCCCATAAACATCTCCTAGGGATACCCACACGCGCGCACACACACACTCACACACACACGCACGCACACACGCACGCACGCACGCACACGCACACATTAAGATCACTTACAAGTGTTACATGTACTTCTATAAGAGCGGGCTTCTCCTAATACAAGAATTTCACTTAAAAGGACAACCTCGACGTAATTGACCACTTAAGTGAATAAATAAATAAAATATAAAAAATAAATAAATATTTCTCAACAATTACACCAATTCTCTAGTCCCAAAGTAAGCTACGAGGCTTGTGTTATGGGTACTAGATAACGTATTTACATACTTAAATACTTTTTTTTTGTAAATAAATACATATTATACATATAAAAAAAATAAAAATAAAGTATAATTAAAAATAATAAAATATATAAATAAATCTTTTGTATATGTATTTTTTTGTATTTGTACCCTAGGGGTAGGTAAAGTAAGTAAATGAGTAATAAGGGGTAAGTAAATGATGTCAAGAGCGAAACCATAATGATAAAAAAAAAGTAGGTACAGCAGACGATGTGTGATGCGGGTGTTTCTCCAAAGGGCCCGAATCACGGGAAAGATTTAACATTCGTGCTCGCACTATTAATCCGATCGCACTGAATAAAGAGAGTAGTGATTGGCCATCATTTTATCGACCAAGATTAATTCATATAACGTGTAAGTAACAAAAAAAACTTATAAAATTAGTGTTAGTGAAACATAAATTAAATTAGGGTGCGGATAAACTTCTATAAAATCGGAGAATATGTAATGATTCTCCGATACTGTTCTTACAGTGCTGTTGTGACTATCTGTCACTCTTCTAAGCAATAAAGCTGTTTTCTTGCGAATAATGGCGTGGAAGCCGTCAGTGTGGGCCTGCGCAAACATCTCCGATGCACTACAATATCGTGGTGGTCTCAACAGCACTCTAAAAGCATTATTATATTGGACGCGTAGGACATCCAGTGATTTTTTGAAATCAGAGAGAGTAAATGAAAGTCAAATTTTCATGTATCGATTCCTCAGCTCCGTCACCACGAACCCTTCGGGATCGCCGCCTGGTTAGTGTGAACTAAATGAATCATTAATAATGCAAAGCTAACTCTCGTGATCCGGCCGCGGCCCTACATCGATGTCGATAATCACAACGCATTAGTGATGTGCTTACGCTAAACATGTATCGGGTTTCGTTTAGTGATGGCATAGATAGGGTTTGTCGATGTTTTCTCAATAATGACTTTCGTTAAATTTATAACTTCCGAATGACGAGAGGCCGTATGGCGTTAAATTAATTTACCCATCACTTTTCGCGGCATGTACCTCGTCCACTTGTTCATTGCCACTTGAGCTTACTAGTGAACTGCCTGTTGCAATGTTGCTTTTCGCACAACTTCAGCGCTGCTCTTAATAAATAATTGAATGAAAATAATAATAATACTAATAATAACTGTCTGTTTGTACTGGGCTGGGTGTTATTATGTATTTATTTCAGTTTGTTTGTGATATCTGTAACAAAAGTGCTTTAGCTACTCACTGCGGAGTCAGATCAATGTATGTGATGTTGTTGTATATTTATTTATTTATATTTATATTAAAGATCTAAGCATACCTACGTATAGACATAAGGGAAGACGCGAGGAGCGATTGCTTTTTAAGTACTATAGGGTTCATATTAGATACTACTTTATCAAAAAGCACAATGGAAGGCGTCATAGAATAGCTTAAAATTAAAATAATTCTCCAATGAGCTTATTAGCTTAACTCAAATATCGACAATGATTGTCACATCACTACAAATGTTCAGTAAACACTTAATTATTTAAACACGATGTGTGATGTGAGATCGAAGAAGGATTATTGGCTAAGGAATTATTCATTGCGCGAAGCCATTGGCGCCAAAGATATCAAATGTTGTATCAACACGAGGTGGTTGTTACACGTTGATAATGTTATCGCTGATTAAATTCATTCATTTATTCACATTTTTTGCGTACAAGGTGTATTTGCATTATATAGACGTTAGTTATAATGCTTAAAAACGAACTTATTAACCTAGTTACGAAGAAGTTGTGGCAAGGTTGAGGGCAGGTTTAATAGGTTTACATTTTAAATAAAATATGACATGCAATAAATGATTTTAATTTGAATTTAAAAAATGAGATTGAGCAAATGTGATTATTTTAATTTTTAATGCCACATAAACATGATATAGATAAAGAAACTGCTTTAAGCAAAAAGACCGCTTATAAAAATATTTTTTTCGTGCGTAAAGCGTTTTCATAATTTTCTTTCTAGGTGTCTTATCGTTTAACAATTAGGAATGTAAACAAAAAACTTGAAACTTTTATCAAATTACTTTGTCAGCTCTTCATTACCTTATTACCTTCAGAAACTAAAACATTGGTTCTAGTAACTTACTGGTTAGGCATCCATTATTCCCCCCCTGTCGGATCTCCACCTTGTCGTGGTGGGGGGGCTCAGTAACCGTGGCTTTGCCACCTACGGTGAAGCTACGCGGGATCCCGGGAGGGGACGCTCCACGTGGGCTTGGGCAGGCCTGCGCAGGATGCGTCCAGGAGTGAGGGTGAGGGGGACGGTTTTGGCTGTCCCTCGCGGTCGGGTGCGGTCGCGGGAGGAGAGACGTCTCGGTGTGTCGTTGCCGTGCGGCCTGTCTCCCGCGACCAAACGGGGGCGCACCGTTTGATGGCGCTGCGGTGGGGCCGCAGAGGAAGAGGAGATGCGGTGTGTCGTTGCCGACCTCCCTATCTTCTGCGGCCGTGTGGGAGTTAGTTTTGGTGGCGGAGCCCAACACCTTGCTCCGCCGCCAAGGAGTTTGTAGCCCTCGGGCTATCCGCCGGGGTGCCGTGGTGAATGCTCACGCGACCCCATGGCGCCCCACAATGGTGGAGTGGCGGAATGCGCTGTGGTTTTAGTGGGTATTACGGCCTTGCACACCAGCCGTTGAGTCCCACATACCCCCCTGCAGTTGTGTGGGGGGCATGCGTAAAAGCATTTCCACAGCGAAAAAAAAAAAAAAGGCATCCATTCTTCGCATTCCCGATCTTCCCGAAAAAACTATTCGGTCACAAATCTCTCCCCTCCAAATCTTCTGATTCAATATTACATTAGTTCAACGTCCAATAAACGTGTCAACTTCCCCGCTATTCCAACTACCTATGTAACGTCAAAATATTTCTCTATGGAACACGTCAGTCAGTCGGCAAGTATTCAGACGTTTCTAATAAATACCAACAATGCGGGGATATCAAATAGTGACCGGGCGTAGTTGACAATCGCCATCTGAAAAGGGCTCGGACAGGACCTGTAGGGCTGGCTATCGGGGCTCTCTTTTAGGGGCCCGTGGAAATATAATAATAATAGTCGACCACGGAGGCCACTCTCAACAGAGATCAGCCAACTGCGCAGGATATATTATAGTGCACAAGTGTGAGCGCAATATACAGGTGAACTCACTGTTCCATCGCTCTCAAAGTTCGGTGAGACGGCAATCCGACATGACCGGAGAGAGATCAGGCGCAGGACCAACGGCTCAACATGCGCACCGAAGCACGGGGGTGTAACACCGCCAATTTCCCGACTCCGAGCTGTTTTTGAGATATTCATGACAGAAAATCTCAGAAACAATTTTGGCTCGACCTGGGATTCGAACCCAGGACATCTCGGATGTACTACTACACCAACGAGGCAGTATATGTCTATGGAAATATATCGTTTTCCTTTCAAAACAGTACCACCTATACCCGAAAAAAAAAACTTCGGCACAAACTTGTGTACAGTGGCGGACTTAATGCCGGAGGCATTCTCGACCAGTCAACCGCAGGTCCAAGCAGAGAACATACAGGCGTTGCACATACAGAGAAAAAAGAAAATGAAAGTAAAATGGTTTAGGTAATTATTTAGGTACTTAACCTAAGTACCTAAATAATAGTAAAACCTTCTAAAGTGATTTAAGATAGCTGAATCATATTCTCCTTGCTTTTAAAGGAAATATTTTTAGCCTATAAGTAAGGTACTTAAATTTGGATATATATCCGATAAATAAATACTATATCGAAAGGAAAAGAACACATGTCAAAAGTCCGATGATTTGATTTTTATTTTAAAAAAATCGGATTTTTCAACCCTCAGTGTCTCGATTTTTCGCGAAGGGAAAAGGGTAATTGATGGTTTTTTAACCCGTTCGCGGTCAGTTTCAATTAAGTGGAACATTTTGGGTTCGGTTTCGGTTTTGGTCCGTTTGATGCAGTGCCGATGTTGACGGGTTAAGTAATGACTTGTAAATAACAAAAAAAACAGGGACATTTTTAAAGGGACAGAGAGCTGTAATGACTATACATAATAGACTAAACAAAAATGGCCAAAATTACTATAGGTACATGGGGAGCGATCTTAATTAATTAAGGGTTATAAATTGATTTAAATTACAAAATGTTTTATTTCGGACCATAAATCCATATAATGTTATATTTTTTCGAAGATTTTTCCAGGTTTTACTTGTTAGAAATTATTATGTTATACATTTACGTTTTTAGTCTGGATTTAACACCTATTGACCTCACGGTTATGAGATAACTTGCTTTGTCTTTTCATAAGATTTTTAATTTAACTACAATAATAATAATAATAAATCATTTATTTCAGATTTGCATCCATAAGTGTTAGTAACAAGGTGTTCTTATCCTAATGTTAGTAAAACAATAAATCAATTTAATTCACAAAAATAAAACACAATAAAATAACACTTAGAAGGGGGCTGACTTCTGTGCTACAGGCATTCATAGTTAGTATCTGGGGAATGAAGATGCAGCCATCGCCGCATCAACGGGGAGTCCCAGCGGTCCGCCAGCACACTCACGATGCTGTTCGAGCTGCCTCGCACACGAGGCGCAGCGCTTGCTATAACTAGGTTGGTACTTAATTAAAGTATTAATAATTAATTGATCGTTTTTTTTTCCTATTATAATTTAATTTAAAATGTACTTTAATTTATTGATATTATTATATTATATCCATATAAAGTTATGAATAAATAAAATGTTATAGAACAAAAAAGACTTTTCGTCAACTGTCGCCAACCCTGGTACGTCATCAGCTGATGACAATCGCCCAAAAACCGGACATGTCGTTGCTGACGACACCCAATATCCCGTGACTTATCAGCGATGTCCTATCTATGGTGGTTCGTGTTGACCTAAATATTGGGTTCACTACTCCATTTTGAATTACGTTTCATCGTATTACAATTCATCGAATGCTAAAAGACATTTATGACGACCACTTTGTTGTAATGGTTGAGAAGTTGACTATTAGCCAAGAGGTCGCGGGTTCGATCCCTCCACTGTACAAACATTTGTGTGCATGAACATGTATGTTTGTACTGGTCTGGGTGTTATATTTATTTATTTGCACGAGACCACTATTGATTCAAATATCTATAACACAAGTGCTTAAGCTACTTACTTACTTAGCTGTTTTAAAAGCTACTTTTTCCAGACAAGGAAATCTAATGCTAAGAATTTCTACGGTGCTAATGCACCGTAGAAATTCTTGTCATTTAGCCACCGAAATAAATGTCTTTTGAAGATTGTAACATTTTGAATAAATGAATCAATTAAAATATTACATTAGTTACAAATAAATTTAATTCAAAATAATACAATACACTCATTCATGTGTCAAAACAATGCTTGACATGAGCCTCAAATCACATACAAAACCCTTTTCATCTCTTCCATTATCAAATATCCCATAAAACCAGGACATCACTATTACAATAACAAATATCAACATTAACTATTGTCACTCCAACATAGTAATTCCATCGGGCGATCGCGTCCCAGTACAAATGTGTACAGTAACTTCGCTTACTTCACACAACCTTATTTGATAACTTTAAAGTTACTAAAATGTTACACATTACAGAGTTAAGTGCAAAACTTATAAAATCTTAACAGCTTTTTTTAGGAGCTGAAGTAGGTACATACTTTTTTTTTTTTTAACTTTTTTTTTCTTTTTAACTCGACCTTAATTCTTTTAAGATTCAGTACTACGGGCTTTAAATTCAAGATTAAAGATTTAATATAATTTATTTAGGTAAAGACACAAATCACTATTATGCTATTTATGAACGTCAAAGTTATCTTATTACTAATAAATTAAATTTACTAGTTAACGTACTTTTACCTATTAATCAAGTACCAATTTTGCTTTAACTATCGAAAAAGAACTTCAACCACGTTAGCACCGTACGATTAAAATCAAACTCTTATTTACTCATCTCCAAAAATAACTCTACTCATGGACTGATGTAACCGTATTTTTGAAATGTCGTTTAGGTTTGAAACGAAAAGTTACATATCCATCTGATTATACCTTTACTGTGGTCGTAAGCTATAATAAATTATCGTTACATTCCCGCATGCAAATCTGGGCACTGATGCCTTTTGCCCTGAGTTATTTATGCCCAGATATTGTCAGATGTTGTGTGGTATTATGCTCTGAGTGGGGTATTTTTAATATGACTCAAATACTTAGAGGGAATCGAGATTGATACTTTTGTAGAAATGGGAATGGCAGGTCTTTTATATTTAGATTCGTTTGGTATTTCTTATTATTTTTCATTTTAACAATTTTAAGGGTTCGGCTGAAAGCAGTAATTCTTTTATAGTGATCTTCGATATTATTTAAAAGCACTCAATTGTATATATATAATCTCTTATATCTAAAAAAAATTGCTGTTTGTTAGTCTCGCTAAAACTAGAGAACGGCTGAACCGATTTGACTTATTTTAGGCTCGAAATATTCAGGGAAAGTTCAGGGAAGGTTTAAGCGGTGAGAAAGTAAGAAAAAAATGCGAAAACAGCAAGCAGGCCAACGTCTAGTTTAGTCATAAATATATTTATTCACGCGATTTTGTCAATTAGCAAAAGTTCGACGATGATGAGATTGATGAAAGAATTGCCTTTGAAAAATAAATTTGCTTAGGAATAGTTTTTTTCTTAAAACAAGTCGACTCCGTGGTAAGCACTAAAGCACTTGTGTTACAGAAGTCATAATCAACAGTAGTTATCTACACTAATATTATAAAGCGGAAGAGTTTGTTTGTTAAGTTGGACTGTTTTGGATGCTAAGTTGGACGGTCACAAGGTGCAAACAGTGCATGTCACAAAATTTTTAGGTGTTAATATTGACGATACTTTAAAATGGACATATGAATTGGATGACATTGAGAGCAAAATAGGCTCTGCTTGTTACGTTTTGAGAAGTTTACGTGATGAAGCGGACGTAAAGCATGTAAAGCTGGTATATTATGCCTTGGTCGAATCCAGGTTACGCTATAGCATATTGTTCTGGGGAAGAAGCTACAAATATAACATGCATAGAGCTTTCGTTCAGCAAAAACGAGCTATTAGAACTATAGTCGGTATCAAGCAACAAGATTCATGTTATGAACATTTCAAGAGACTTGAAATTTTAACTGTTCCAAGCCTATATATATTAGTTCTCCTCACAAATTTTGCGAAGCACATCAGTGACATTGAAACTCCAATGGAAAAAGTTATCCGTGAAGGCACAAGGAGAAAAGATTTCCCTAACAAATGTGTACCCCATTTCAGCATTGTAAAGCAGAGTTCCTATTATCAGTCTGTTGTTATGTTTAATAAGTTACCAATTTAGAGTTAAAAAAAATAGTTTACCAAAGTAGCTTCAAAACAAAATTAAAGGTATTTTTATTGGAAAAATGTTTTTATGCTCTTGATGAATTTATAACTGTAAATGTGTAAGTGAATGAAGTTTGACAAATTAATTATTGACATAAGAATTATTATTGACATTTATATTAAATTTAATTGTAGTACTGATTATTTTAAGAATTTTTAGTTTTTAGCGTTTTTATATTATTTTGATGTAATATTCCACACAAAGATATTGTTATGAATAAAGAATTGAATTGAATTTGTTTGATTGTTTGTTTGAACGCGCTAATCTCAGGAACTACTGGTTCGAATTGAAAAACTCTTTTTGTGTTGAATAGACCATTTATCGAGGAAGGTTATAGGCTATATAACATCACGCTGCAACTATAAGGAGCGAAGAAATAATGGAAAATGTGAAAGAAACGGGGAAAATTATTCATCCTTGAGGGCTTCCATTGCGTACGCTGCGAAAACGGTTCAAAATACCAAAAATGTATGAATAAAATAGTTATTCCTCTTGAAACGATCTAAAAAAGTGTCTGCGACAGTATATGTCTATCTTTTAAGATTTGGTCACTAGAACCGTTTTTATGGTAATAAAATTTGGTCAAAATTAATGCATTATTTGTTAAGAGTTGTTCAATGTAATAATATTAACCTTTATCCAAATAAATGTGTTGTTGATTAAGAGTATTTAATTGTGAACAAAATTGTCTTTGACATCACTTAATTTCAATGAATATCTTAGAAGATATTACAATTTTAAAATAACACCGATATAAAATTCACCCGCGCCGCATGATGTGCAAAACATTACGCTGCAAGGAAGAGAGGCGTTGCTAGCGAGTAACTCGGAGAGGGGAGTGTAGCTCCACCAGGTACCATGATGAACCAAAATTAAATTTAATTAATGACCAGGTGCGTCATATCTTTACGTCGACCCTGCCGCAGTGCCTAAAAAGCCGGGTGTTTAACCAATGCGTCTTACCAGTCTTACCTACGAAGCCGAAACATGGAACATGACAGTCAAGCTGGCTCACCGACTACACGTCACTCAGCGTGCTATGGAGAGGTCTATGTAGGGGATCTAACTAGGGGATAAGATCCGGAACGAGGTCATACGACATAAGATAAGGTAACTGATGTTGTCCAAAAATGTAGCAAGCTAAAGTGGCAGTGGGCTGGCCATGTCTGTCGCAGAACCGACGAGAGGGGAGCAGGAAGGTTCTTAAATGGAGACCACGCTTAGGTAAACGTGTGGGACGCCCCCCGGCTAGATGGACAGACGACCTGAAGAAGGCAGCTGGTAGTGACTGGATGCAAAGGGCGTGCGCTGTGGCGCTCCTTGGAAGGCCTATGTCCAGCAGTGGACTGTAACAGGCTGATATGATGAATGACCAGGTGGCCGCGTATAATAATCTGGGACGAATGTTCCATGATCCATAGAGCTCATGTAAAGGCTCTAGATAGGACTCTTAGAGATATTAGAAACTGTGATAAAATCATCATCATAAAATTACTGTTATGTTTGCGGGGGTTCTACAAACTGTACCAGTAATATTAAGGGGAACTATGGCAGACATTGTAAAGACTTGCCTAAAAAATACCCCAATTATGGAAGTTTGTGAACATCTTAAAATTAACTACAAATATGAGAGCACATTTGGGGAGGTAGTAATAGTGCCGATTTCGACCACAGCGGCCAATCTCAACAGAGATCAGCCAACTACACAGGAGATATTATAGTGCACAAGTGTGAGCACAATACACGAGTGCACTCACTGTTCCTGTTGTTTTTGACGACCGCTTGGTGCAGTGGTCCACAGGTCGGACTTCTAAAAAACCAAGGGTCGCGGGTTCGATCCCCGCACAGTACAAGCATAAGTGTGCATGAACATGTGTGTTTGTACTGGTCTGGGTGTTTTCTATGTATAAATGTATTTATTTACAAAAAAAAGTATTTAAGTATGTTTATCCGTTGTCTAGTACCCATACCACAAGCCTCGTAGCTTAATTTGGGACTAGAGAATTGGTGTAATTGTCGTGAAATATTTATTTATTTATTTTATTTGTTCCATTACTCTCAAAGTTCGGTGAGACGGCAATCCGACATGACCGGAGAGAGATCACGCGCAGGACCAACGGCTTAACATGCGAACCAAGGCTCGGGGGTGTAACACTTCTCGACTCCGAGCTGTTTTTCATTCATGACAGAAAATCTCAGAAACAATTTTGGCTCGACCTGGGAATCGAACCCAGGACCTCTTGGATGTAAGGCAGAAACTTTGCCACTACACCTCCGAGGCAGTGGTGGGGAGGTAGTATAACTTTTCCTTCAAAGTTACTTTTAATAGGAGACGGGAAAGTACCTCACTTTGAAAATAAAATTGAAATTCAACGAGATTTAGGATTAAGAGTAAGTAAGATTGAGGACTTTATAGCGAAAGTTCATTCTGAAATAAGCGAAATAGAAAATAAAAATCGTCAATGGATGTGTCAAAGTGCAATATTGGGAGTGAGAAACTGTACCGTTGAAGAAATTAATAAAATAATTGGTATTTTCTTAGTCTAATTCCACTCCTTAACCATTATACTAAATATTTCTTCTTAAACATCTTCTGGCTATTTTTCATTTTGATTGACGGCCCAAAATGTCAGCTAGAATAAACGGTTTATTATCAACGCACTTCCATCAAATTACTAATCGTCCCATACATCAACACATAGAACATCAAGGTTCATCTTAAATCAGGACATTTCCTCCATATATTATTCATGCAACTCTTAGGGTGGCGTTAATACAGGGTGACTTATTGGACACATATCTCATTGGACCCTCGGACCTTTTGCATTCTGGCCGAATTGAAAATTGCCCTTTAACTTCGGGATTAGCAATCAAGTGTCTACATCCTGTATATTTGTTATTATGATGAGTATGGAAAGGATATGAGAGGAAATGATTTGACGCCAAAATTAGAAGTTTATTTATTTATTTCTCTCATCAGCCGATATAAGTCCCACTGCTGGGCACAGGCCTCACCTCAACTATGAGGTGGTGCGAGCCATACTTCACCACGCGGGCTCAGTGCGGATTGGTGGAGGGGTGTGTGTAAGGTAAGTGACCAACCTTACTGTCAGATGTTCAGAGGGCCTCTGACTTAGCTTAACGACTAATATCTATCGATATTAACCGGGACCAAGCACGGAGATGCTTGTAGGAAGACGTCACTTAAATGGTCAGAATGGTCACACATCCCAAACATACCGCGCCTTAGGTTTATTTAAGCTTTATTGCACAACAAAACTATGTACAAAAGGTGGAGTTAACTCCGTAGGGCATTCTCTACCAGCCATGCCGATAAGTGGGCGGTGCGACAAAATAAATAAGAGCAAATAATAAATAAGTTCTACATTTGCCAGAAGACATAATATGAAGACATCAATGTGCGATCCAAAGTCCAAATATTTCTGTGGTATCCCCAAGTACCTAGCATTGTACAGACTTGCCTTAAAACCATGATCTAATCTGTTGCGCTGGTATGTACCTATATGCTTTTTGACTGGCAAGAGATTAAGGCTACCTTTTGCAAGTTATGCATAAGTTGCAGGTTATGCTTCGCTTTTTGCAGTCACAATAAACAATCTTGTGCGATGCGTGCGTGCTATGGTGTTCAACGTATTAATAAAACTGGTAGTAAGAGAGTTTTTTTTTTACTTTTAATTTTACCGAATTAAAGAAATTAACAATAAGAGTAGTAGTAGACCTCCTGGCCGATTTCAACCACCAATACACAAATATCTCCTGCGTAGTTGGCCAATCTCAACAGAGATCAGTCAACTAATCAGGAGATTATTATTATTATTGGGTTTATGGGCCTTCTTATCGCCAACTCGACCAATTTGATCTATTGTGGCAGCCCTTTGTATTTACAGTTCACTGCTTAGTCCCGTTGAGTCTATAAATTGCCAGACTCTTTGGAGCGTGACTTCTGTTATCTCATCCGGGCGCATGATGTGCCGCCCGAGATGGATACTTCTTTTGCTCATAAGCGGGCCGCATGAGCAGAGAATATGCATGGCCGTTTCCTCCTCTGTGTTGCAGAATCTGCACAGAGCGTCTTCTGTCATATTCATGTTTGCCATGTGTTTGTTTAGTTTGCAGTGACCTGTTAGTATTCTGGTCAAAGCACAAGCTTTGTATCTTTTGAACTTTAACAGCTCTTTAGTTACTTTGTTGCTGTATCCCTGAATGAGTGCTTTTGAGTGTTCTTGTCTTGAAGTAGACTTCCACCACTCAATTGCCTCTTGTTTATAGAGAATGGTTAGTAGCGTAGTGGCTCGTTGCTTGGTGATGCCACAGAACGGTTCTACGCCGATTTGAGGGTTATCGGCGCCCTCTCTGGCGAGGTTATCAGCTACTTCGTTTCCTTCTATATTCGAATGTCCTGGTACCCACGTGAGTATGACTTTGTTGGTATTTCCCAGTACATTTAGTGTTTCAGTGCACGTTTGCACTAGTTTTGATGAATGTTCAAAGGATTTTAAAGCCAGCAGTGCTGCTTGGCTGTCTGAGTTGATGTAGATGTGTTGGTTCCGGAGTTTCTTCTCTAGGTTTATCTCTGCACATTTGTTTATGGCAAAGACCTCGGCTTGGAAGATTGAAGCTTCAGTCCCCATGTTAATGCTAACTTTGAGCCTAGGCTTCTCTCCGTAGATCCCACAGCCCACATCATTTCCCTTTTTGGAACCGTCCGTATACCAGACGACCTTTCTTAAATGACATTTGACCTTCTAGCCATTTGTCTCTAGGAGGTATGTTTACGGAGTATAACTTCGAAAAGTTGCATTCCGTATGCATGTCGTCACTAGGCATGCTTAGAAGTTTGTTTTCAAATACTGATTCCTTGAGTCTTATCAGAATTTGAGAAGCCCATCTGACTTTCGAGCGGGTGAAGATTCTGTATATGCTCTGCTTGGCTTCTTTTTCCACGTGCATATGCAGTGGTATAAGATCCAACAAGGCATTTAGTGCGGCTCCTGGTGTCGTTGATAGTGCTCCGGTTGCTGTGATGCAGGCTAGCCGCTGTAGGCTGCTCAGTTTCTGTATTGTTGTCGCTTGGTTGACCTTGCTGCACCAGACGGCGGAGGCATAAGATACTATAGGTCTCACGACCGCTGTGTACAGCCATAGGGCAATTTTGGGTTTGAGTCCCCATCTTGACCCCGCCATTCGACAACAGCTCCACAGAGCCATTTTGGCTTTTTGAATGATATTGTCTAGGTGCGAATTCCAAGTAAGCTTTTGGTCAAAAATTACCCCTAGATACTTGGTTTCGCTCGAGAAAGGAAGAGTTTTACCATTTAGCTTCGGATTCGCGAGTCTTTCTAGTTTTCTCTTCCTTGTGAATGGTATTATCACTGTTTTATCTGCATTAATGGATAATTCGTTTTCTCTACACCACCTACTTATGGTGTTGAGAGCTCCTTGCATCAGACATGAAATTGTGCTTAGGCAGGGACCTCTGATGATTACTACTATATCATCAGCATAGCCTTGTGTATCATAGTCTTTCTCTGCCATCTTAGCGAGTAGTTGGTCTACTGCTAGGGTCCATAGAAGTGGAGACAGTACGCCTCCTTGTGGACATCCTCTTGTGGCAAGGAATTCAAGCTTTGTGGCATTGAGGGTGATGTTTGCTACTCGGTTGGAGAGCAAGCTTTTAACCCATCTGATGGTGCTTTTATCTACCCCTTTTGCCTCCATTCCTTTCAGAATGGTTTCTATAGGGGTGTTATCAAATGCACCTTCAACATCTAGAAAAGCACATAGGGCCGTTTGCTTGTCCTCTAGGGCTTTTTGCACCTTGTCGACCAGATCGAGTAGGGCAGTTTCAGTGGATCTTCCCTTTTGGTATGCATGTTGGTTGGTGCTTAGTGGTCTTTCCACTAAGTGTTTGGCCCTAATGTGCTGGTCTATTATCCTTTCCATGGTCTTCAGCATGAAGGATTTTAGACTTATGGGTCTGAAGGATTTGGGTTGTGAGTAGTCCCTTTTCCCTGTTTTAGGTATAAAACGCACTTTGACCCGTTTCCATGGTTCTGGTATTATACCCCAGGCATAACTTGCTCTGAATATTTTTACCAGATGCGGAAGAAGCAAGTCATTTCCTTTCTGTAGCAGAGCAGGTAAGATGCCGTCTTCTCCCGCTGATTTAAATGGCTTGAATTTATCCAAAGCCCATCTAATTTGGTTGGGCCTAAAGATATTGGTGGCCTTATTCCAGTCTGAGCATTTAGCCCTATGGAATTTGTCATTCAAATGCTGGGTGCAGCTTTTTGTATTGATTTGGTACGAACCCGGAAAGTGTGAAGACCTAAGGAGATCCAGAGTCTCCATCTCAGTGTTCGTAAATGAGTTATCTGGCTTTTTTAGTAGTCCAAGATAGTTGTTAGGGGTCTTAGCGAGGACTTTGTGAATTCTTGCTCCTTTGTGTGTTTGGGCAATTTCTTCACAGAATCGTCGCCAAGAGGCTCTTTTAGCTTTTCTGATTTGTTTGTTATATTCTGTTAAGGCCTTGCCGTACTTGTCCCAATCGCACGGTTTGGTATGATTGAATATACGACGTGTGATGGTTCTGAGCTTTTCCAGCTTCTTATTCCACCACATTGGTACCTTGTTGGGTTTTAATTCTCTTTCGGGACAGCTCTGTTCGTAGGCATAAGTTATGCCATCGTTGAGCATTCTGACCGCAGCATTTAGAGAGTCTGGTGTTTTGATAGTTTTGGGTATTTCCTTTAGATTCTCACTGAGCAGGATTCTATACATATCCCAGGAGGTATCTTTTGGATTTCTTACTCTTGAATTTTGAGTTTCTACTGACCCTGAAACATCAAACAGTATATGTCTGTGATCAGACATTGAGTTTTCGCTACTGACGTGCCATTTTGTTACACATCAGGAGATAGTATAGTGCACAAGTGTGAGCGCAATAAACACTGTTCCATCACTCTCAAAGTTCGGTGAGTCGGCAATCCGACATGGCCGGAGAGAGATCAGGCGCAGGACCAACGGCTTAACGTGCTTTCCGAGGCGTGTGGTGTAACACCGCCAACTTCCCGAACCCCGAGGTGTCTTTGAGAAATTCATGACAGGAAATCTCAGAAACAATTTTTGGCTCGACCTGGAAATCAAACCCAGGACCTCTCGGTAGTAAGGCAGAAAGTTTGCGACTACACCAACGAGGCAGTCCGAACGAATAGTAAACAAATTATAAATATATACTATATATAATCATACTCAATGCGTAATAAACGTCATACTCCACAACAAAGCCCTGAGGCGACATAAGATAAACATACGCATTTACATACTGTCATTCGTCCGATAGCCGTGGGGTAAGTTTGTGAAAAGGATCACTCTAAGCTACGTCAATGACAAATAGTCTTTACCCCGGCAAAGTCGGCGTTTTGACAATAAATAAGATATATCAAGGCAATGGAGGATACTGGGGTCCTACTTTGTAAGAACCAGGAGTCTATATTTTTGACGATCCACAGTGATTTCACTTGTTTTTGTGACACTGATCCAGTGATTTAAAAAAAAATTGTCCCTTCCAATCCTGGTATGATGAATCCTGATGTTTCATTTAACATTTTTTTTTACATTTCAATTGAAGTTCGTGAAGTTCACAATAAGAATAACTTTTTCCAATAAAGAATATGAAAATTGGGTACCTTCCTAATTTAAAAAAAAACCTTGATTACAAGGAAGTTTTCCAAAGCGAAGCGCCCTTGATCAAGGTGGTATTGTGACTAAATTTCTGGCTCGCTAAATAGAATAAAATACAATCGTTTATTTGCTCTTGAATATGGTACATGTAAGATCTTTAAAAATAACGCATAGAGTTCTCACATATTCAGCTATATAAAAAACATGCAAATATACATATAAAATTGAAAATATATTGTACTCTAGTTCAGCATTCAAAAATCCATATACAAAAACAATAGGTAGATGAAATCAAATTGTGAAAAAAAAAGTTTTTTCACTAAGCGGAAATATAAGATAAATAGATAAATATTTTAACACTGTATTGAACAACACAATAAAAATACAGACAAGTTTAACAAAGAAAGATGTACAATTTAGGCGGTCTTATCGCTTGCAGCGATCTCTTCCAGTAATTGTAAGATGTGTTGTAGAACGTGGTCTCCCAAGGTAGGACACTGGTTATAAATGGCCTGATGGACACTGGGAAGGGTTCGGATTAGGCTAAGTCTAATGTGATTGATTGTGGGCCCGAAGGGTGTTGGACGTGTCAATTAGGTTTGTACTACCTACTTGTTCTGAGAGTTTTTTTTAGATAACACTTCCGACAGGATGGGCTTTTTTGAGAATGCTTAAGTATGGCTCTCGCGTGTATTAATGTGTGATATTAGTGATCAAATCTGTGAGCATCTGAAGAAAACGCCATCATGGCGTTTTTTCTTCATGAAAATGACATCGGTAAAATATGCCCTGCTAGCACATATGAAATTGTATTATCAAAAGTTTAAAGCATCCCATATATATATAAAAATACCTAGCTTGACGGATTGACAATACTTCTTCAAATGCTTAGTTTATTATACATTTATTTATTTTTAATACTTTGTTTTACTCACACACACACAATCACACTTCAATTAATTTTAATACTGTAACAACAAATATAGCTTTACTAATAAGATTTTTAATGTACAAGTAGTTATGGTAGAGCGATGTCACACTGTCACAGGCATTAGCCTTTAAAGGTGTCTTTATTCACAAGTTTAGTAAAATGAATTTTTAATAAGCAACTTTGAAATTGCCACGAATCTGTAATTAGTAACGTTTATGAAATGAGTCTAAAAACTGCTGCTGGTTTTGTGCGATTTTTTAAGACATTATTTCGAAAGGATGGGCCTTTTTGAGAATATCTGAGAAGGTAAAGTTCTTAGGTGTAAATACTATATTAAGTATCTAATCTGTAAGCATCTGAAGAAAACACTCTCTTCAGTGTTTCTTCCATGAAAATGACACCTTTAAAGTAAGCCCTGCTAGCATTTTAAATTAAACTTTTAGTATACTTCTTAATGTCTTTCTTGATAAATAAAGTTCCTTCTAGTCGTATTTGACCACGGAGGCCAAATTTAAATCACCTGACAAGATGAAAAAGGCCTAATGATTACTCTCAATGTTCAGTGAATGACTTCTACAAATACTTAGTTCCGAATACATTGTATTACTAAGGGATAGATAAATAAACCACTTTAAAACTGCTACAAATTTACAGGTGAAAAAGCGTTTTTGAAATGGTATTGTCAAGGACTTCAAATCTTGTGCAAAAAATTTAGTACTAATAGGATGTCCCAAGCAAGTTCAGAGATTAATCAATCCGATAAAATGCACATCATTCCTCTTATATTCCAAAACAACAGGATTCCATTGTTTTTGAGTCATGATGATTCTTTAGGTTCAAAATACCTATCAGAATTTGATGGACTAAGAAACGGCATTCATAACAATGATTGCTGTTATTTCACCCTCCCGAAACATGTGACACAATCCGCAGCCCTCGGGAATTGAACCAGCCCTGTCAGAGATATCAAACCTTTGTCATTTCCTTACCATACCTTAGCGTCATCCATCAACGCATGCAAAGTATCAAACGTTGGTCGCCCCTGGCTAGTTCCATCAGTCGTGGGTTCGCGGCTATCGCTACTGACCTCTTGTTAGGGAGGGGACACTATCGATAGATATATATATTTTATCTATTTTGCTATAACTAGATTTCTAAGATCTTAATGTGTTTTGTTGCTAATGATGAATTTAATTTGGAACCTGAAAATATCCAGTCGATAATGTTTTAAGGACCTTATTTGTGTATGCCTACACTTTATTTAAGCTTAGCCCAAAGGTATGACTCTGGTAGAGAATGCTTCGCGATGTTGAATCCGTGTAAAATACGTCGAATTCATAAATCACTCATTTTTTTATAAGCTTGACATAGCACAGTAAAGAATAATTCGGAAAAAGATTAATTTCAAAGATTGTTCGGGTGTTACAGATGCAACAGCGATTTGATATCTGGAGCTGCGCGTAACGAGACACAATAGATACGTTATTGTTACGGTGACAATATCGTTTTAGTGGCACTTAAGGATTTAACTGAAAACACGCATTTCTAAACTTATCAGCTTACCTAGATACTTAATAGGTATTTTCATAGGATTTCTCTAGGACAATTTTTTTTAATTGATGTCTCTTCAGTCCAGTTAAACCAGATTTATTATTATTTTAAAAAAGTTAACTCATGTGAAAGTTAAAAAATCATTTACCATTTTTAAAATGTAAACGTTTATCTCAACACTATAGCCCGGCTACTTGCAGGCTATCCGCCGCCGTCCAGCATCATTTGTTACCCGCGACCAGCGTCACGGGGATTTGTGCAAGAAAAATGATCTTATAATTGGTCGATGGCGTACGATAAACATTTGTGATGACGTCGGTGCCGCGGTGGAGGGTAGCACCGACCCGCGTCCTTTGCAACTGTTGAATTGTTCTTTATTCATAATTTGTTGTGCGTCCGGCTCGTAGGACCAATGTTTTAGTGTAAGATTCGACGTATGAATATGTATTGCTACAAATTGTAGACTTAACGCTAAAAGCATTTTCTGCTTATCAACTGTGAAAACGTTTCAACTGTTTAAATTTAAATGAGAAAGGTAAATTGTCGCAACATTAAATTAACATAATATTTAGATATACTCGTAATATTGTATTATCAATAAATATTAATAAAATAAATATAAATAAATATGGATAATAAAAATATAATATACATCCAATATTCATTTAGAAATTTACGATCGTTAAATATTATACAACCGCATTTAAGATTACATTAGTTTCGACTTTCTCCATATTGCAGCTAGACATAATATGAACATTGCTTACTTAACAAGTACTTACAAGTAGTTTTGCTACAGATCAAATGTTGGTAGAAAAAAATTTAAAAATGAACATTTATTAAATAGATGGCGCTGTTTCGAGTTGATTCGCGGCATAGTCTGTTTTTTTATAAATAGACGATTATTATTTATAATCCACACAGTTACAGTTTCGCCCTAGCACTAACACTATCTATTGGTGTAGATAAATAGAACTGACCATCGCAATCGGACTAGCGTCATCTGTCCGGATAGCCGGTTGGAACCGGTTGGAGCCGGTCGCAGCCGGTCAACCGGACAATTTGATGGTGTAAAAGCGCTGGCACACTGTTATTATTGGAAGCAACATCGCAACAAGATAACCTTAATCTGAGAATAATATTTTCTTCAACCTTCAAATCTTCAACCAATTAACGACCGCTTGGTGCAGTGGTCCACATGTCGGACTTAAGGTACACTATTATCATCAGTCGGGTTTTTCTGTGCCTACTCAAACATGATCACTAAATCAGTATCTTATAATAACTAGATAGTGAAGTAGTAATCACTACATTAGGTGATGATAGTTTAATAGTGAGTATGGTGACCAGTCAAGGTAAGTTGCAACGAAACGTAAACCAATACTTTAGTGTAATGGTCAAAAAGTTGACTATTAACCAAGAGGTCGCAGGACTCGCAGGTTCGATCCCCGCACAGTACAAGCACATGTGTGCGTGAACATGTGTGTTTGTACTGGTCTGGATGTTTTCTATGTATAATATGTATTAATTTACAAAAAAAGTATTTAAGTATGTTTATCGTTGTCGTTGTCCATAACACAAGCCTCATAGCTTAATTTGGGACTAGAGAATTGTTGTGATTGTTGTGAAATATTTATATTTATTTAATTCCTGCTGTTTCCAAAACATAAATGCAGTAATTATTTTTTCTTGCAGCAGAAAAAATAAACTAATCGAATCATCCTTTTTCCCATCGGATCACGAGACGTACCGCGGGTTACCATCCGTACCGTGTCGATGTTCCACTGATACGAACCAAGCGCTTCTCATCTACATTCCTGATGCGCACTGCAAAAGAGTGGAACAAACCTGCGTCAGTGTTCCCTGAAATTACAACTTAGGAATTTTCAAAGCTTTTCAAAGTTAACAGGCATCTTCAAGGTGAGCTTGCTCATCGTAGACTTAGTCTTTGCCTAGTTGGGCTTAGTCTTGGGTCAAGAGCAAACCTATCCCATATATATAACCAATATAAACCATCGCAATCGGACTAGCGTCATCTGTCCGGATAGCCGGTTGGAACCGGTTGGAGCCGGTCGCAGCCGGTCAACCGGACAATTTGATGGTGTAAAAGCGCTGGCACACTGTTATTATTGGAAGCAACATCGCAACAAGATAACCTTAATCTGAGAATAATATTTTCTTCAACCTTCAAATCTTCAACCAATTAACGACCGCTTGGTGCAGTGGTCCACATGTCGGACTTAAGGTACACTATTATCATCAGTCGGGTTTTTCTGTGCCTACTCAAACATGATCACTAAATCAGTATCTTATAAAAACTAGATAGTGAAGTAGTAATCACTACATTAGGTGATGATAGTTTAATAGTGAGTATGGTGACCAGTCAAGGTAAGTTGCAACGAAACGTAAACCAATACTTTAGTGTAATGGTCAAAAAGTTGACTATTAACCAAGAGGTCGCAGGACTCGCAGGTTCGATCCCCGCACAGTACAAGCACATGTGTGCGTGAACATGTGTGTTTGTACTGGTCTGGATGTTTTCTATGTATAATATGTATTAATTTACAAAAAAAATATTTAAGATTGTTTATTCGTTGTCTAGTACCCATAACACAATCCTCATAGCTTAATTTGGGACTAGAGAATTGGTGTGATTGTTGTAAAATATTTATATTTATTTAATTCCTGCTGTTTCCAAAACATAAATTCAGGAATGATATTTTCTTGCAGCAGAAAAAATAAACTAATCTAATCATCCTTTTTACCATCGGATCACCAGACGTACCGCGGGATACCATCCGTACCGTGTCGATGTTCCACTGATACGAACCAAGCGCTTCTCATCTACATTCCTGATGCGCACTGCAAAAGAGTGGAACAAACCTGCGTCAGTGTTCCCTGAAATTACAACTTAGGAATTTTCAAAGCTTTTCAAAGTGTTAACAGGCATCTTCAAGGTAAGCTTGCTCATCGTAAAACTCAGTCTTTGCCTAGTTGGGTTTAGTCTTGGGTCAAGAGCAAACCTATCCCATATATAAAAAAAACCGCATACACCGGAATTCGAACTGTGTGCCTATACCACTTGGACGCAAACACATTGTCTATCTTTAGTTTGCAACGAGAATGCTTATAACGAAAAATAATCTCTATTTAAATAAAATTCTCGTGTCACAATGTTCTTTCTCGTACTCCTCCGAAACGGCTTGACTGATTCTTATGAAATTTCGTGAGCATATTGAGTAGGTCTGAGAATCGGCCAAAATCTTTTTTTCATACCCCATAGTGATATGGGTTGTCCTCAATAATTTATATGGCAAAACAACGTTTGCCTGCTCAGCTAGTAAAACTATATTTTATAAATGCAGTCATTTCGTAAAATTTGTGTAAACGACCCTTTATAGTATAACCTGTTCGAATCCAAACCGATGGATAGGCGATGCACTGAACGCCAACATTATTTAATCGCACCGCCAATCAAAATTGCACTCTAATCCAGAACAACAAGTGATACATTAGCAAAACTGCATACAAACTCATATGGGGAGGTTATCAACCGTGACGTCACACGTGCGACAAATTAACAGAACAAATAAATATATTGAATGTTTGTTTGCGGAAGATATTCCGATATGCGAACAGAGATTTATGAAAGTTTCATAGTGATTCAAACATCCACTACAAATACGTAAAAAATACTTTAGGCGCAACTGATTTCGAGTTAGGAAGCTAAAGGGAAGCGCTTCCTACCGACCGGGTGTTATGGTCGGGGACCAAGGTCCGATAGATATCATCTTGATTTGTCTATCTATATTATTCTGGATCGAAATCTTATATACCGCGGTCCATGTGCGGTACTGAGCCGGTATCATTTGGCCGGTACTAGGCTAACAGCGCCATCTAGCCTTATGGAGCCGTATCAGCTCTCGCTGTTGTGCTTGCCGTTAGGCATGCACTTGTGATGGCGAATGGTAGAGGTCGCCACATACTGTTAGTTTCCCTGCTTAGCGATCGATAATCGTCTTTTCATTTTTTGATATCTCTCTCATTTTTATACAGGGTGGCGATCACAATACGACAATTGACATTCTGTCTGTTACGCTTTCATGCCTTAAGTACTGAACAGATTTCGATGAATATTTATACACGTACAGAATGGTGACGACTTTGTATGTGCACCAAAATTCATCCAAATCTGTTCAGTAGTTTAGGCGTTGAAGCGTAACAGAAGTGTTGTATTATGGTCGCTAGGGGAGACCGAGGGGTGTTGAAACAATTTCGACATTTTGTTTTATATACCAAATTCTATAGATAGAAATCTCAACATATTAGTACTAATAAATAGATTATTATGTATACTTACGAATGGTGAACATAAAGAGAGTGTAAGCGTTAATTATAGTGGTGAAAAATCAACTTAACCATAAGCAGTTAACTTGTTGCAACTCCCCTCATACCGAGGTAAGATAAAACAAAGATCAAGGAGACTTGACACAATGTGAATTGAGATATACCTAGTTCTTTAAAATTTGTCTGACGATAATAAAATTTAAAGGTATGAAGTAAAATAAAACTTTTTATATATCAATCAACTTTTTTATTTATATTTAAGTACCTACTTAGATAACTAAAAATAATCAACTCTTAAAGTAGTTTAAAGTGCCATCCCCCCGAGCTTAGCCGAGCTGCGAGCTCTCTGAGCCATGCCTCGAGGCTTTAAAAGAGCTCGAGCCTTCAAAAGAGCTCGAACCTTCAAAAGAGCTCGAACCTTCGAAAGAGCTCAAACTTTCGAAAGAGCTCGAGCCTTCAAAAGAGCTCAAACCTTCAAAAGAGCTCAAAACTTCGAAAGAGCTCGAGCCTTCAAAAGAGCTCAAACCTTCAAAAGAGCTCAAACCTTCGAAAGAGCTCGAACCTTCAAAAGAGCTCAAACCTTCGAAAGAGCTCGAGCCTTCGAAAGAGCTCGAACCTTCAAAAGAGCTCGAGCCGTGAAAAGAGCTCGAGTCTTAAAATGAACGCAAGCCTTCAATAAAAGCTCAAGTTTATGTTTATGACTTTAATATGGCCATAACTAAGTAAAATATAATATATAAAGCTACATTATTACCCGACTGCGCCAGAAGGAGGGTAATGTTTTTCGAGCGCATGTATGTATGTATCTTTGTATGTCCATTTCTTTGGCACGCCCTACAGCCCAAACGGCTGGACGGTTTTTGACATATGAGGTGTCGTTGGATTTGTCTTAATTGTAGTAGTGACATAGGCTCTAGATTTCGAAAAGGCTCGAGCTTTCAAAAAGGCTCGAGCTCTCAAAAAGGCTCGAGCTCTCAAAAAGGCTCGAGCTCTCATAAAGGCTCGAGCTCTCATAAAGGGTCGAGCTCTCAAAAAGGCTCGAGCTCTCAAAAAGGCTCGAGCTTCATACAAAAGAGGCGAGCCCCGAAAAAGGCTCGAACTCTAAAAAAGACTTCCGAGTCGTCGAGCTTCATATAAATGAGGCGAGCCCTGTAAACGGCTCTGAGCTCTCGGCAAAAGGGCTCGGAAGCCTCGAGCCTTGTACATCACTACTGTAGAAGGACGTATGGTTTAAGTTGTAACTGGCAGACGCATCACGAAGACTCTTTTGACGCCACTTCCCATACCTCGGTCGGTCTTCCTTTTGTAATCGGTAGGCATGCTGAAACAAAATAAAGACGAGGGTAGTTGAAACAGTCTGTTTCAAATCTCCTCGGTAACAAAAATCCATCCAATTTGTATTCAACTTACAATCAAGAAGCAAATACACAGAAATCAATGGTACTAAGTCTACATAATACATGGTAAATCAATAAGCTTTCGAAACATACATAACGTAAACCATAATGTGAAACCAATACCAACTTATAGACATCGAAAAAAAAACGTTAAAAACTTACTTTTTACAATTTTTATCACATGTCACGGACAACTCCACAACCGCGCGCCTTAGCCCAATGGCGCCAACTGACACATGAGCGGGTGGAGGGGAGTGTTTGAATAGCGACGTTGCCAGCTTGATAACTGATTAGAGTTCCGAAAAATAGGTACTGTTTCAAATCACCTTTGTTTCAAATCCCCTTGGTCTCCCCTACCCTGTATAATATATCTCTCTTTCTCTCTATTTATATCTCAAAGCTCGCTACAATCAGTTTTGGTTTAAAAATCTTTAAATACTATTAAATACTAAAGTTTAAAACTATATAGTATACATACTTTATACGAGTATACTACTATTATATACATATAGTATATATACTTAAATACAAAAATTTTTTACGACTTCATTTTATTGCATTTTTAAAAGAGGCGTTGTTACTCAAAATATGGAGGGATTTTGAGATTCACAATATTAATTTAACGAGCAATAATTAAAATCTTTCGTTAAGATACAAAATGTTTTATCATGTTTTCTATATATAATAATAAAATCAAATAAACAAAACAATCGCTTGGCACCCCGGGCCGACGCGAACTAAAACAAAAGAATAGCGAAGAAATAACTAGAGCCAAACTAATAGTGCACTTTTTGGCAAGTTTATGTGGGGAGTCGATACGATAACGATAAATAATAACTGGCGTAAATAAGTACAAAGAATTTGGCAGCCATTGTGGACGAAGAGCGAGATATAGAGTGGCTGGAAGGGGCACAACAGGCAAGGGTTTTTTAACAGCACAGGTCCCTAATCCCTCGCACTCAGACGTACTGGGCTTGTTTTTCCCTATGGAATAAATATTCAATAAATGATTTTCTCGAAAATGATTCAAAATCTAGACATTGACATTACATTGAAATTTTTCTGCAGTTCGTTATATTTAATTGTTAATCGAACTTAAATCGATAAATTTTCATTTATTCGGCGTTGCACATAGTACATACAAGTTCTGTAAAGAAAAACCGTTTTGTCAGTTGTTAAAAAGTACCTCAATAGGGTAGTTGTCACCACCAATCGTTGACGTACAACCTGCCAGTCTCCGCCTGCCTAGAATTGGGATGATGACACCTATCTTAAATATTGTCAAGAACATGGTATTTAAAAAAACATAGCCCCTATGAAGTTAATACAACCAATATATTTCAAAAAAGCTGTAGAAACCAATTTTTAAACACACAAAACGCAATAAATATTCGGTCAATTGACTCCGATTTCTGACACATGACGAAATCTATGGAGGCAGACCGTTTTGACAGATAACAAAAAGTATGTCAACGATTGGTGGTGTCGTCTAGCCAATTCTGTCTGTCGTCCAGATTATGTCAGAGTCATGAAATTAAATGATGATGCAATCAAAATCGAATCACACTCTCTTTGTATATGCCTGCGACTGTGTATTATGTATGATTTTTCATCAAACTTCAAAGGACTACCAACCACGTAATTATTGTATTTTGAATAGTCCAGTAATAGTTGATTTCGTATTACTGGTTCTTAGGCAGGCAGGTTTTAGTTTTTTTAGTTTATTTACTAGCTGACCCAGCAAACGTTGTTTTGCCATATAAATGTAAATTGTGAACTACCTTTTTCACTAAGGGGTACGAACAATAGATATTGACCGATACATACTCAATATTTACCAAATTTACCAATACCAAGTTGCGTAACACTACGCCGAATAAATGTGTGTATTTTGTTTAATTTTTATAAGTTATATTTATGTTTTATAAGAATATGTATGTTAGACTTTAAGGTGTTTATGATATGGGCCATAATTTTGTTAAAATTCGTTGCCTGAAATAAAAGTTATTATTATTATTAATATGCTGACAAAATTTCATGACAATCGGTCAAGCCGTGTCGGAGGAATACGGGAAAGAACATTGTGTTGTGACACGAGAATTTAATATAAAATGATTAACAAACAACGATATATGAAACATTTTAATTAATAAACAACGTATACGTTCTACAAAGAACACCTAACGAGTTTATTAAAAACTCTATGCAAAGATCACGTTTTACCAGCACAGAATGCCACTTCCACAATCTGTATATCTCGCTCCGTCCAGTTAGTTAGCGTAAAACTTGGACAATAATCGCTAATGGGCCGATGCGGAGCTCACAACTCATGTCTGTGTCCACGTTCAGGCGAGCACCGAACAATTTGGGGTAAAATACCAGCGTACAACACTTTGAATGGGGTGGCGCTTCTGGAGTTTTTAGAAGTTATTTTTATCAAATTCAAACTCAAATCGTTTATTGCATGTCACATTACACCAAGTTGGTATAAAAGTTTAAATGATATTGGTACATGTGACGCCCTGCACAGGGCATAAAAACATTCGAGGGCTAACTAACTATCTCATTATTCTCTCATCAGCCTATATACGTCCCACTGCTGGGCACAGGCCTCACCTCAACAATGAGGTGGTGCGAGCCATACTTCACCACGCGGGCTCAGTGCGGATTGGTGGAGGGGTGTGTGTAAGGGACGTGACCAACCTTACTGTCAGATGTTATTAACCCGCCCGAGGGCCTCTGACTTAGCTTAACGACTAATATCTAACGATATTAACCGGGACCAACAGCTTAACGTGCCTTCCGAAGCACGGAGATGCTTGTAGGAAGACGTTACTTAAATGGTCAGAATGGTCACCCATCCCAAAAGTGACCACGCCGAAGGTTGCTTAACTTTGCGTATCACTACCAAAGCGCTGCAAACGCTGCGCCACAAGCACCTCAATTCGCATTATTATTATATTATAATTATGGCACTGGTCTAAATATATAAAATATATTTTGACATAATATCTGCATACTTATCTTACTTATTTTACCCTGATATTTTTGAGTTTCCGATATTTCTGCACTGTTGCAAGTGCCATGATCACGGACACTCCGTTACTAGCGTTATGGTACATGGTAGAAATCTCGAAAATAACAATTTCAAATATTAGTTTATCTTTGCTTAATGGATGGTTACTAAAATCGAGGTGTAAATAAGAATACATACCTTATTATTAGAATATTTTTTAACACTGATGAAAAGCTGCCAGCCTTTTGGGCACCATACACAATGGCGGCGCTGGGGGTGTTTTTTTTCAATATACCTAGTTTAAATTTTGGTTTCCTTGAGTGGAGAAATGTTTTTATAGCGTTGATGAATTTATGCAATTTTGTCGTAAGGGTTGCCTCAAAAATTATATAATCACTTCTTCCTTAGTAATTGACATTGATGCTTTGTGACTTTGTTAAAATATGAACACAGATTCAGGATTTATGCATTTGATTGATTCCCTATTTATGTATAATCGACATTTCATTATTTATTTTTTGTTTGATGATCTGAAATTTTGTTTTTTGCATAAACATTTGAATTGAATTGAAATTTAATTAAAATTATTCTAAATGTACTTACTTTAATCTAATATTTAGCGTTTAAAGTTTTTATTAACTTTTGAGTCAAGTAGTTACGCATGACTATATCATAACATTTGTTTATACATAAATATTTTTATCTTATTTATCTTGTTTTGTTTATCGGTATTAATACTTTTATAAGGTTAGTTGTATTATAATACTTTAAAGTATTTATTTAATTATATTCATAGTAACTTAATTACATAGAGTTTACCTATATCATCTACAAGCAACGGAAGCTCTCAATGATGAATAAATATCCCCGTTTTTTTTCACATTTATCTATTATTTCTTCGCTACTAGCCTTTCTCTATAAATGGTCTACACAAAAAGATTTTTTCAATTCGAACCAGCAGTTCCTTCAAACAAACAAACAAACTCTTCAACTTTATAATAATACGAGTAATGAATGAATGAATGAATGAATGAATGAATGAAACATTTTATTTCAGAAAACAATTTCCATACATTCTTAACCTAAAAACCAACTTAAGAGATAAAATAAAATAAAATGAAATAAAATAAAATAAAACACTAAAAAAATAATAATAAAACACTAAAAAAAAATATATACGAGTATAGATAATAATGCGAATCTCTTGCACCCACAAGCTTTTTACACCAATTGCCGTCCGTCGGTTGTCATTTTTACCCCCGTCGAAAAAGAGTGGTGATATAATTTTGAAACAAACAGAGAGGTCTGTTTGTGTGTGTATATTAGTATTTTTGTGTGTATCTTGTCTTTGGCGTCGTATGTCCAAATGGATGGACTGTTTTCAACGCGGTTTTTATTCGAATACAATTTTTCCACTGTGGTTCTTAGCTACAGCTGGTTAAAATCCGTCCAGCCCTTGAAGCTCATCAGCTATTTTCCTGTCTCGTTCAGGGGTTTTTAACTGGAAAGTTAGTTGTTAGCTTCTTTCTATCATACAATCCGTGTATAGAATACCTACCGAGTTATTTACTCGTATAAAGGCACAAGAGGTGCATGTGGCGCAGTGGTTGCAGCGCTTTGGTAGTGATACCAAAAGTTAAGCAACCTAAGGCGCGGTCATGTTGGGGATGGGTGACCATTTTGACCATTTAAGTGACGTCTATTTACAAGCATCTCCGTGCTTCGGAAGGCACGTTAAGCGGTTGGTCACGGTTAATATCGATAGATATTAGTCGTTAAGCCTAGTCAGAGGCTCTCGGGCGGCTTGATAACATCTGAGAGTAAGGTTGGTCACTTACCTTACACACCCACCAATCCGCACTGAGCCCGCGTGGTGGAGTATGGCTCGGACTAACTCATAGTTGATGTGAGGCCTGTGCCCAGCAATGGGACTTATATAAGCTGATGAGAGATAAAGGTACAAAAATTTGCAGTCCTGCAGCTAAGAGTGTACTGCCAATCAGAAACAGTTAATGCTACTGAAATATAATTTATGTAACAATAAACTGGTACTTAATTCAGTTGAAAAATTTTTTTTTGTTTTTTTTAATATAGTTCTTGAGTGCCATTTATTTCAAGCATAAACTTAGATATCTTTAATCTCAATAGTGTTTAGTAGGTACCAGCCATAGCCAATTTCAGTCTCAACGAGCCTTGCCAGGAAAATCTTCCCCAACTTTCGTGTCGTAATTAAATAAATTAAAGGACAGAAGTCAGCGTTTCCCAAGAAGCATGCGTCTTGCTTAGCTGCATTTCCCTAAGTCATGCGCGGATTTATAACATCGACGGAGATGTGCACACACTGGGATACTGGGGAAAATAAAAATAAATAAAAAATAAAATAAAAAGTATTTATTTTGTGTCGTCGTCGTCGAGTGTTAGTATAATGAAATGACTTAATGACTATGTTAGTAATAAATTTTGTGAATGGAGCAAGTTGTTTGGATCATGTGACCGATCAGTGGACAATCCCCACTATCGGCCATCTCCTTCAGAACGCTGTGGCCGCTGCCGCGTATTCTGTGATGCGGTCTTTTTGCGCATGATAACTTCAAAGCTATATACTCCTGTCAGCGCGAACATCGCAGAAGCGCTGCAGAAGCACGGCAGCCGCAACAACGCCCTGAAGGCGTTATTATATTGGACACGCAGGGCGCTGTAGGCCTTTTTGGTATAGTTGGTCCATAAACTGCACGAATAAAAAGATACACAATATGCTTTAAAAAGCGAGATTTTAACTGTATCCTGCAAAAATACTCAGATTATATTAAACATTTGTTTTTACCTGGCTATCCCTTCTGCATTTTGTATATGCCTCGTTGGTTGTTGTTGTTGGAGTCCTATGGCATTCCCGTGGTGGCGAAGGGCCTTCGTGAGTTTTCGCCATCTCCCCCTGTCCTGCGCTTGACTCTTAACATCCTCCCATAGTAGACATCGTTGGTGTAGTGGTAAATTTCTGCCTTACAAAGAGGTCCTGGGTCCGAATCTCAGGTCGAGCCAAAATTCTTTTTGAAATTTTATTTCATGAATTTTTGAAAAACACCTCGGGGTCAGGAAGTTGGCGGTGTTACACCACCGTGCCTCGGAAAACACGTTAAGCCGTTGGTCCTGCGCCTGATCTCTCTCCAGTCATGTCGGATTGCCGTCTGAAATTGCCGGATGGAACAGTATTTTTTGTTCACGATTATATGGCTTATAACGTCTAT
The DNA here is from genome assembly GCA_963921415.1 of Pyrausta despicata. Lineage (NCBI taxonomy): Eukaryota > Metazoa > Arthropoda > Insecta > Lepidoptera > Crambidae > Pyrausta > Pyrausta despicata. The sequence continues at coordinate 2,146,146 of OY992865.1, forward strand.
TGGTTCCACCCTAGCATGTCGTCCATAGGAGAGGAGCGGAGGTTTTGTGCAATCTAATCTCTCAGTTTCGCAATCCTATTAGATTGGATCTCCTCTCAGTTTCAAGAAACTGAGAGAAGAGACTCTGAAGAGAAGACTCTCTCTCAGTTTCTTTCTAGAAAGAATCTGAGAGAGAAACGAGTGAGTAAACCTATTGGTTACTTACTCCGTTCTCTCAGTTTCTCCGTTCCGCGGCCTCGCTCCGCGCCAGTGGACAAGCACCCTAAAGTACTTTAGACTTTGGGCTTGTTGCGACCCTAGAAATTGCCACCAAAAATAAAATGCTCTCCTAAAATCTTCGCCAAAGTAGCCAAGTGTGAGCGGGCTCCCGGTGATGCAATCCCGTTACCGAGGCCACCTCAGACAACATACTTTATCCGCACTCACAATTAGTTGCCGTGAGATGGCAGGTAAAACTATACAACAGGGGTGCCGTGGAGTAGACTACTCGGTCTACATTTTTTTGCTGATTTTTTTAGGCTACCAGGTTAAGGTTTAAAGACGTCTATTCACATAAAGACATACATTAATATTACTTACATGAGAATATGAGTGAACAAAAGTAAATACACTGGTTGTCTTACATTGCATAGATACTTACTGTAGTATACACATAAATGAATAGAAAAACATCTGGCAATACGATAACATTATCTAAAATCATCTCAAAGAAAACAAACCAATAGTGGATACAGAGTAATATATATTGATACTTACCGAGACCAGCAGTTTAACTTGCTTTCGAAGCATGGAGATGCTTGTATAAACGCCAATTATAAGGTCAGAATGTCACCAAACCCAAACATGACCGCGCCTTAGGTTGCTTTACTTTTGGTATCACTACCAAAGCACTGCCACCACCGCTTTCTTTACTAAATGAATACTGTAAAACCGATACTGTAAAATATTTTACTACCTTACTATTCAAACCCATTTTTATTCTAAAGCCATGCATTTAAACAAATCAAGTATGTATGTAGCAAATTTTATTAAAAAAAATATGTCTAAAACGTAAATAATGGTTATTCGGTATGACATTTGTAACAAGGTCGAAATATCGGAAACTCAAATACAACATGGTAATCGATTAATATACGCGAGGTGGAGGTGGAGTATGGCTCGCAACACCTCATAGTTGAGGTGAGGCCTGTGTCCAGCAGTGGGACGTATATAGGCCGATGAGATGAGATGACATGGTATAAATCCCGTATACAATAACTATTCTTAAAGTTTAAGTCCTTAATCGTAAGAGTCAGCATCGTATTCTATCGTGTCCTATATATTTTGGTTTAGTTGTACTTTTCCTTTACTCTATACAAAAACATGTTCACCATTTGACGACCACTTTAGTGTACTGGTGAAGAAGTTGACTAATAGTCAACTTCTTCACCAGTTCTTCACCAAGAAGTCGCGGGTTCGATCCCCACACTGTACAAACAAAAATTTGTGTGCATGAACATGTATGTTTGTACTGGTCTGGTTTTATATGTATTTATTAAAGTTTATTTGTACGCAAGCGCTTGAGCTACATACCACGGATTCAGATCAATGTATGTAATGTTGTTGTATATTTATTTATTTATTTTGTATATCTCCACGCCACCCCTGTGCGTTAGCTAAAGTGTCTCAGCGCTGAAGTCGTTAGCAACAAACTCCACACATTTGTGTCACCGGATACAATCCCATTATAATTTTAAATTTTAACCTCATCTATTTAGCTTTGAGGCCAATCTGTTGCGATCTTTGATGAGCTTTTGATATGACGAGCTTTTTAATTTCTGCTTAATGTGCCGTGGAATAAAAAAGTGTTATACCCAGGTGTTTTTGCATAAAAATAATATATTCAAGATACAGTTACATATTCAAGATACACTTTTAAGACATTTGTTAGGTGCTTATAGAAAATAAAATGTTCATTATTTTCTTTTGTGTTTTGTCACTATGCAATGACTTTATAGTAACTAAGGTATACAGGCATTACCGATATTAAATTTTGTCCACTTAAAAAAACAAGTGCGAGTTGGACTCGCGCACTGAGGGTTCCGTACAAACCTGTAGATAAGGAGTAGTAACTTTGAAATTTTCAAAATTGTCAATTTTTTTTTATATGATGAAACTGAAAATTTACGGTTTTCGTAATTATTCCTATATCTATACTATAAGACGTGACTTCGTACTAAATTTCAAGATTCTAAGTTTATGGAAAGTACCCTGTAGGTTTTGATTCCCGTGCGAGTTTCGAAAATTTGCGGAAATTTGCGGCCTAAATGGCTGTATCTTTTGATTGCGTTGGCTTAGAAGGTTGATTTTTCTACAGCTTCCAGGGACAGTAGACCTCAGTATCATATAGCAATTTCAGTTTGATACCTCCACGCGTTCCTGAGAAAAACGGTCTTGACAGACGGACGGACGGACGCACGGACGGACGGACGGACAACAAAGTGATCTTATAATGTATGTATCGGTATAAAATTATTTTTATACTGAATGATGAATCTTCTTCGTATAAATTATTTACCAACGTCATCATTCAAATGAAATTATTCACAAAAACTTTACAAATCGATGTTGCATTATCCTAAATAAAAAGTTTATTAGAATGGTTACATCCAAATTGTGTAATAATACAATGCGCACAGATGTGTCCTGGCGAACCTCTTTTTTAACTTTGGAGTCCTTGGGAAAATATGGAACGCTTTAAACATTTTTTTCCGCCACTCATACACGTTCCTACTCGTTTGACTGGTGAAGAATATCTTAGGGCTTTAAGCCCGCCTTTAGGCTAAATAACACCACCAATCGTTGACATACTCTCTCAAAACGGTCTGGATCCATAGATTTAATATGGGAATACAAAAACGTGACGTCACGGTAGTGTATCAGAAATCGGAGTCAATAATAATAATAATAATAATTCCTTTATTTCAGGCTACAGATTTAAAAAAATACAGGCCCATATTATAAATACCTTACAGACTAACATACATACAAATAATAAAAATTACTCAATCTAATTAAAATATTTTACACAAATCACACGCGTCAGCGAATAGATGCGTAGCGCGCAGTGTCGGCTGGCAGCCGTCCTCGGAACTTCCGAAACACGACGCCCTGCGGCCAGAAATTTTCCTTTATGAAGGTCGCTAGATGGTGGGTCGGTACCCTCACCACAAATGAATTAAAATTCACTTTGTGGCGGGATTCCAGCCGTTCGACCCTCAGGGTGAAGTTGGACTTCTTACGTAGGTACATGGTCTACGACGTTCTCGACCGTCGTAGACCAATGTAAGCGGGACACGTAGAGCACGGTCAATAATTGAACGAATATATATTGAATTTTGTGTGTTGAAAAATTGGTTTCTACGGCTTTTTGGAAATATATTACTTGTATTAACTTCATAGGGGTTAGGGGTTATGTTTTAAACGCCATGGTCTTGAAAATATTAAAGATAGGTGTCATCATGCCTATTGTATATTGTCCAGCATATCAGGATACCCATCTTAGTTGCAAAATCGCCCGTATCACAAGCGTATAAGAAAACGCAGTGTGGACCGTGACGTGCTAGCCAGCATACACTGTTAGTTGAACATATTATGTGCCAAAATATGAAAAGATATCTCTGAGTTTTTAATATTTCAATCATAAATTAACCAGCTCCAAAAAGTGTTATTTTGTTTTCATATAATTATTGTATAAAGAACCATCTACAATAGCAATCACAAACACGTAGGTATGCACAATTTTTTCTCTCTGGGTCGTAATTTTCTTTTAATTTTGCTATTATTTTGCATTTTTGTGAACTTGCTATTTCTCCAAAGTCACATACAATTGCTCATTCAATGTTACATTTAAAATACGTAAAGGCATTGTTTCCCCGTTAAATAGCAAATTTAACTTTTTGCGTTATTTTGACCCGCTTTTAGATGAAATTCCAATGGTACTTTGATATTTCTTTGTTACTGATTCTTGACTTCCTCGTTGGTGTAGTTGCAAAGTTTCTGCATTACATCCGAGAGGTCCTGGGTTCGAAGGTTCGAATCGTTCAGGTCGAGCCAAAATTGTTTCTGAGATTTTCTGTAATACATCTCTCATAAACAGCTCGAAGTCGGGACGTTGGTGGTGTTACACCCCCGTGCCTCCTGATCCGCGTCCTGCGCCTGATCTCTCTCCAGTCATGTCGGATTGCCGTCTCACCGAACTTTGAGGGTGATGGAACAGTAAGTGCACCTATATATTGCGCTCACACTTGTGCTTATAATATCTCCTACTTAGTTGGCTGATCTCAGTTGAGATTGGCCGCCGTGGTCGAAATCGGCTAGGAGGACTATTACTGGTAGAAAAATGGTTACTATTATGACACATTAAAAAAAAGGCAATCAATTTTGACGACCGCTTGGTGCAGTGGTCCACATGTCGGACTTCTAAAACCAAGGGTCGCGGGTTCGATCCCCGCACAGTACAAGCATAAGTGTGTGTGTTTGTATCGGTCTGGGTGTTTTCTATGTATATACTCGTATAACATCCATTTGTTTACAAAAAAAAAAGTGTTTATCCGTTGTCTAGTACCCATAACACAAGCCTCGTAGCTTAGTTTGGGACTAGAAAATTGGTGTGATTGTTGTGAAATATTTAATATTTATTTATTTAATACTTTATTGAATGTTCCGACCGCCTTATTATCTTAGACCCATGTTACGTCAATGCATGGACCTAGTCTGATTTTGCACTTTCTGGATAAAGTTATATATGTACTAGCTGTCCCGGCAAACGTTGTTTTGCTATATTACTCGTATATAATTTTTCTTATCACTAAGGGGTATGAAAAATAGATGTTGGCCGATTCTCAGACCTACTTAATAAATCTTATGAGAAATGATCACAAAATGTCATGAAAATCGGTCAAGCCGTTTCGAAGGAGTACGGGAACTAACATTGTGAATGACACGAGAATTTTATATAATATAGACATTTATTTTCAAAATTCTAAGCTAGACTAAACGTCTGATTACAAGAATGAATTAGCCATGCTCAAAAGAAATCCTTTCTTAAGCGAAAATAACTCTTTTTTAAAAACGTCCATAGACGGAATTAAAAAAACACAAATACAGAGAGTATATGCGGGACAAATGGCACAGCGCTAATTAAATGAAGAATATTTTAATAAGTTTACGCGCGGCCAAAGCAAATATTATGTCTGTCTGTACGCGTTGAATTTTAATATCATTATGGTGCTGCGTTTTTAATTTTATAAAAGCAAGTTTCCTTTTGAACTGGAAAATGCAGGTGTTATGGCTAAGTAAACGGAGTTTTGGTCGTTTTTGATTTTGTTCGCGGAATTTTTTTATACCTTTGACTTCGGTATAATAGATTTACATTTTAGCAGAATTAGCCGTGGTGATTTAGAGCCCCAACATTTTTTTACAATATTTTGTTTCACTGAATTATCATCATAATAACGTCATTTTTGAAATAGTCGCAATGCTAAGCACTTCTAATAAGAACTTTAACAATAACTTAAAATTAAAAGAATACCGCTTTATATTAAATGTAATAATGCCTACCTATAGTATAATTTCAACGTGGTATTTCAAAAATAAACCTATATTATTTCCAGCTACCCACTTTATAACGAAGACGACATTTTAAAGTCAAAGTCAAAATGCAATAAATTATCTTCGGTGATTTGCTACGTGCAGTATACCGGTGGAGAGATATTTTCACATTCCTTATTGCTATTGAAATAAGAGCCATTAGTAACTAGCCGTCGACTGTAATTTTAAACGAAAAGACGTCTGAATTCACCCTTTTCCCCTCAATTTGTCCCGATCAGTAATTAAGTCCTCAAAAGTGACTTCGGAAAATCCCCATCATTAATTTACTTATCTTCGGTATCGAGAGATTCCATTTCTCTTAATAAACTGTAATTGGTTTTTCGTGAATTTTGGAATAAACTGCTCGAGTATTAAAATATTTTATTACTAGTGGCCGCACGCGACTTCGATCGCACGGAAATCTTTTATCTTCACATTTCTCTATTAATTATAGTCTATGTTTTGTTTTGATGTCTATATCTTTTTGTTTTGTCAAAATTTTATTAAAGTCTATACAGCAATTTTTTATGTGAAAATTCATCCATCCACACTTGCAAACTTTTGCATTTCTAATATTAGTAAGATTTAGAAGTATTCACTACATACAATATTGAGTTTGAAGCAAATCTTACAATTTATTTCGAATTTTATTGAAATAAATATGTTATCAAAACATCTACCTGTTAGTGAAATATTTAACTAGATAGTATAAAATGACTTGCCATACAATAAATAAAAATCTTATCTTTATAAAAACATATTTCTCAAAACCAATAACTCTTCCACGCCAATAAAAGAAAAAAAAAAGTTCTATTTTCTTTCAAACCCCACACGGTCTACACAGGAAGGCAGTGACAGATCGTTGGGGTGGAAAGGGTTAAGTGTCCATTTTTCCCTTATTTCCCCAATAGCAAATCCGCAAACTGCCCGCAGCGGTCATAGATGGTGTTCCGATGTCTTTATCAACTCACATCTTATGACATTATGTTGTAAAATGTTTGAGATATTGAAGCGTTTTAGGGGTCAGTAAGTGGTGAGGAGTGTGGATTTTTTATTGGTTCATAAAATAGTAGGGTTGGGTCGTTTGTTTCGATGCAAATATCGGGCTATCGTAAACACCTCAGGGTTTTTTGGAACGTTCTTTACGCATATCAGATAAGTTAAAGCAACGGCGCACGGGCGAAATCGGGTATATAGTAAAAATATTTCAAAAAAGCTCTGCTAATTAGTCCATTCCTGATAAATTAATAAATAAATATATAACATCATCACATTCATTGATCTGACTCCGTGGTAAGTAAGCACTTGTGTTACAGATTTCAGAATCAACAGTGGTATTACAAATAAACTTAAATATATACATACAACCAGTCCAGTACCAACAGACATGTTGATGCATGACACAAATGTTTGTACAGTGCGGAGATCGAACTCCCGACCTTTTGGTTAAAAGTCAACTTCTTGAACAGTAACCCAAAGTGGTCGTCAAAATAAATTAACTTAAAGGTACGTATTTTAGAAGTTGTTTTTTTATAGTCTGGAATGGAGAAGATGGTAATGGTAAACCAATCATTGAAAATGCGTAGAAATGCATAATACCTACTTATGTGTTTCATTTAAGTTGTGATTGAGGTAATTTTTACTTTTTGCGTTACCTTTTTATAATGGCCAGCACCCTATCGCCATGGACAAATACGAGTAGACCGAAGAAAAAAAAACCTCGACCGCTAACTGAGCAAGTTTCCGAACGCGGATATTTATGGGCCGAAGGGTTGATATTGTGCGATGTTCCATTTTAACCCACTTGCCCCTGGCTATCCGCATTTTATATGGTTTCACTTACACCGATGTGTAATACATTTTTAAAGTTGGCTGGGTTATTGATCGCTTGTGATATTTGCTTGTACAGATCAAAGGGCAGTGAATTTTAACTGTGAATAAAGTAGGCAAAACAGATTGTAACGAGAATGGTGTCATACATCGATGTTTATTTTATATCCCATAACTTCTAGGTTATATTTTATAGATCAAATTTTTTTTAAAAAAAACTCTTTGAACCTGTTATCCAAAATGCGTATATTCAGACATATAATCAACATAGCTAAATTAGCAAAAATTAATCACAGTGAGAACACATTCTTGCACTGTTGCCAAACTTATGCACTTAAAAATGAAATAAAGTTGTAACAGTAGTCATTTATTAATATTCAAAGATGGCGTCAACCAATTCATTAAAAAATACTATGCATGTACTTTCATTGATAAATTAATTTATATTTTGATGTCCGGAAATGCGCGTCGTTGTTATATTTCTTATAAAGGTATTTTGCATAGGTCAAAAATGAACTTGGTTTTTTTTAAAGAAAAATAAAAAAATATTTGTATGTGATTCGATTATATTTCAAGGTCTCATTCAAACCCTAGATTTATGAAAAACACGTTGTTTTAAGCTACATTGGACACATATAAAGGTACACGTCAAGTCAAAGTATTCGCGAAATTTCAGCCCGCCCATTTGTAAAAAATCTTAGGATCAAGCAAACTTGAAGTGAAAATTAAGGTCCTATAGGTATATGTACGCGGATGACACGTGTCTTATGTATAGCAGTAAGAACCTAGAAAATATAAAAAATAATATGCAAGATGACTTTAATCATGTAATAAAATGGGCACATGACAACGGCATAATAATTAATTTAAATAAAACTAAATGTATGGTCATAAAGTCACCATATAGCCACCATAAACAAATTGATATTCATATTAAGGGTCATTCATATGAGTGCCTACACGATAAAATGAAAAACTGTTATTGTATAAATATAGAACAAGTACATTTGTATAAATATCTGGGTCTTAGCATAGATAGCACGTTCTCATGGAATGCTCATGTTGAGCAAACGTGTATGAAATTACGGCAAATATTAGGCAAATTATATCATTTAAAATTTTCATGTAATAGAAGAATACTGTTTATGCTTTATCACGCCCTCGCAGAGGCTACAATTAGTTATGGGTTGAGTAGTTACGGTCTCACTTTTCCGGTTCATCTTAATAAAATAAATAAAATACAAACACGAATATTAAAAATTTTAGTCGACAGAAACACTTTAGAAAGTTGTAATAAGGAATATGAAAAATTATTTAAAATATGTAAAATTTTGCCAGTTGAAAGTAAAGTTAAATTAATGTTAATTTTAGAACAATATAATTCAAATAAATTCAAAACGAAACGAGAGCATAACTACCCAACTAGATTATCTAAGAAAAATAAGATGATGGTGCCTAAAGTTACAAATTATTTTGGTAAAAGAACCAGACAATGGATTATACCTACATTACATAACGAGCTGGAACAAAATATATTAAATGATGTGTTGTCCAAAAATCACTTAAAATCTAAACTAAAGAAACACTATCTGTCCTTTTGTCCCTAAGAATGTAATAAAAACTTTAAATGTTAAATAATATAAGTTACCTACATTTATAATATCAGCGGATTAGATAAGTATATAATAATGTTACATTTAAATCAAAAGACGAGCACGAGAACATCTGCCGACAAACTGCTTAGCAGTTTGGCAGTTTAGCATTAAGTCAAATAATGTAACTCACTTATGTATAAATAAATTAAAAAAAAAATTAGTCTATTAAAAAAATGAGAATTTATTTTACAATAACCAATCTGCGACGTTACGGTGTAACTGTATGCCGTATTTTATTCGACGTTTGGAAAAATAACTTTGTTTTTATCAGTGTATTTATTCCTTATAGTAGTCTGATAGAGCACAAGTATGGCAATATGCTTTGTCGGATTTATGCGAGCTATAAAGTTATGAAACGTGAGAGAACAATGATTTTGGTCATAGTTGATTCGTTTTGCAATATTTGCAGGTATTTTACTAACTAACAACATTACATACATTGATCTGACTCCGTGATAAGTAGCTTAAGCACTTGTGTTACAGATATCAGAATCAATAGTGGTATTACAAATAAACTTAAATAAATACATATACCACCCAGACCAGTACATGTTTGTACAGTGCGGGGATCGTACCCGCGACCTCTTGGTTAATAGTCAACTTCGTCTTCTTCGTCTTCTTTACCTTGACTGGTCACCACAGTAATTATAAAATTAAACTGATGATAGTTTAATCTAATATTTATAGTAATTACTACGCTACGGAGACTCCTTCGCATCTGTGAGACATATGCGGGGGCCCATGGGCTCAGATACAACCCTAAGAAAAGTGAGTACATGATTTTTAAAGCTGGTACCAAGACCTACTCATCTGCAGCACAAATCACACTCTGTGGTGTTCCTTTAAACAGGGTAAGTAAATTTAAATATCTGGGTCACTGGGTCACAGATGTCTTGTGTGATAATGAGGACATTGAGAGGGAGCGCAGGTCGCTGTCTGTGCGGTGTAACATGCTGGCTCGTAGGTTTGCACGCTGTACTATACCAGTGAAAGTAACTTTGTTTAAGGCTTACTGCCAGTCTTTCTACACGTGCAGCCTGTGGACCAGCTACACGCAGCGGGCATACGGCGCCCTGCGCGTCCAGTACAACAATGCATTCAGGGCGCTGATGGGGCTACCACGGTTTTGCAGCGCCTCAACAATGTTCGCACAGGCACAAATAGATGATTTCTACGCCATCATCCGAAAGAGGAGTGCCTCGCTGCTTCAACGCTTTCGAAGCAGTACTAACAGTGTCCTGAATGCATTGGCCGAGCGGTGGGATTCCCCGATGATGCAAAGGTGGATGAAACTGCATGCCAATTCATCGCCTTTTATCAAATAAGAACTTGACATTTAATTGAATTTTTGTTTTTTATCACTATTTAATTGTAATTTATTATTTTATCTCAATTTATTTTATATTTAATTAATTATTGACATGTATGTAAATTATGGATAATGTTTATCTGAAATAAATGAAATTTAATTTAATTTAATTTAATTACTACCACACTTTAACTATTAAGTTGTCATAAGATACTGATTTAGTGATTACATTTAAATAAACACAGCAAAACCCAATTGATGATATAAGTGTAGCTAGAGTCCATTAATTACCTTTACGACTAGGTCTGATCATTTTCGGAACTTTTTCGTACAGCACCCATATACAGAATGTTCGAAAAAGAGCGTGCCAAACTTAAGGAGATAATAGAATCGTATCTCTGAAATGGTAGTAAGTACTTACTTTTACAAAAGTGTTTTTTTTTGTACAAATGGTCATCCAATAGTCTATCATCTCCATAAGTTTGGCACGCTCTATTTGGGACACCCTGTATATAACGATCTGTAACTACCTATTCGTGACGTCATCAAATCATTTAGCATTCACTCTCTTTCACTAACTACTTCTAAATCTTTCACAAATATTCCAAAATACACAAAAAAACCTGGCCCCCAAACAAGCAAAAGAAAACACATGCCAATGTCGTCAAATAAATCTAAACGTTCCCAATAACGAATCCGAATTCCCAGCAGTGGTCAATTTGTCCGAGGGTAAGCCGGGGCGAGCTCAACCCCTTCGGGAGACGCGTGGATTTCGTTACGTTTATTTTATTGCCAATAATGTAGTGTTTTTTGAGTGGATTCTTTTTTATTTGGTGAAGGGTTTGATCAAATAAGTAGACACTGTGGCCAGCATTACACGATTAACACTGCGGGCTCTCCGTCACCTATGATACGGGCGATTTTGCTTTAAAATGCCTTAGGTGCTGCTCACCGTACTTTGATACCCTGTGAAACTTTTTGGATAGAGGAGTTGAATTTTTTTTTTAAATTCACACGAAATTAAAAAAAAATATTGCTTGTATTTTAATTTTAATTTATTGTAGCAATTAAACTTTAATATTAAGATCAAATACAATTTAAAGGATAGCGTTTATATAGTATCTTTGACTGGGTTTTTTTTTAAACTAAAAACCCAAATTTGTAAAACAAAGTTGATGCATAGAGATATTCGCAATGGTCGTAGGTATTGAAATCTCCACCAATCTACTCTTATCTACATAAATATTATTAAAAAAAAGATGATTGTTTTTATTTGAATCGAATAGGTAGGCCCCTTAAACTACTAGCCCGATTTTGAAAAAAAATATAATACTTAAGTTACTTTTTTTTTCATTAACAATTTGAAATTAAAATACAATTAAAGAAAAAACGGACAATCGCCCGGCTTGCGAGAGATGCGGGTTTCAGTCCCGCCTGTGGCAGTCCTTTTTATGTTTAAGTGTATTTCAATTTCAAATAACAATACTTCTCTGTCATTAATTAACATAGGTTATATTTTACTTAATATAGAACCGAATTCCACGCAGTAGAAGCCGCTACCGGGGTATGTTACAATAACGGTCCAAATCTTATATATAAAAATGAATTGCTGTTCGTTAGTCTCGCTAAAACTCTAGAACGGCTAAACCGATATAAAATATTTGTGGAAGTTCGAGGAAGCTTTAAACGGTGAGAAAATTTAAAAAAAGCAACGGGCAGGACAACGTCTGCGGGTCCGCTAGTTGCCGATAGAATTTCGGCTATTCCTTTGTCATATTTTATTAAGTTATTAATTAAGTTTGGACGGATGACGCTGACCAGAACTTATTGCGACATTGTGAAACAGGCTGTTAAAGTGTGCTGCATCAAATCTATTATAAATAAAGGATAAGTCGTAAGTTAACCCGTAAGCCTAACCTTAAACTATAACCTAAACCTAATCGTAGCTTAACTAAACACTTAATAACTAAATAACTATAATGTAAGTAACATAATGTAAGTATTGTCCACGAGAGCTCTGCCGACAAACTGTTACACAGTTTGGCAGAATAGTGCAAATAAATATGTAGTGTTACTTTTGAAAAATAAACTTATAAAAAAAAGTATCACTTGCCCTACGAAAACAAGATCCACATTGTCCAGAGCCCACTATCAAGCAGATACAGGCCGATTATTATTTATCTCTCACCCAACCCTATTGCCCGGTAAATTTTTAACCCAAAACCCCTTGTGTTGGCCATAAAAAAATACGCACGGAGGCATTGAAAGATTGAGAGGGGAAAAACACTTACCTCCTCCCAATTTATGGGTAAATCTGACCCGCGGGACGTTCGTGGCTGGCCTAACAATATTAGCCAACCAGGAAACTTATAAGCCTCCTTGGGAAATGCCTGTTTTGTTACCAAATTGATTGTGGAGGTCCGAGTGATTTTTTAAACGTGATGGCTAGGGTGAGTTGGGGTGTACGTGATTGATACTTGATACAATAAGTTCTTGAGACGTTGGCAATTAGTGTGTTTACAGGCTTATATGGCGTTAAAGAAAAGTGACTCAATAAATAAATAAATAATAATATACTACAACATCACATACATTGATCTGACTCCGTGGTAAGTAGCTTAAGCACTTGTATTACAGATATCAGAATCAACAGTGGTATTACAAATAAACTTAATGAATACATATCACACCCAGACCAGTACAAACAGATGTGTTCATACACACAAATGTTTGTACAGAGCGGGAATCGAACCTGCGACCTCTTGGTTAATAGTCAATTTCTTGACCATTACACCAAAGTGGTCGTCAATCAAGTTATACCAAAACTTTTCATGATGGTATTTAGAATTAAAGAACTTAGTTGATGGAATCAGGCGTTACTTTGCTGAAATCCAGGACTAAATCTGAAAAAGAGGATTATTTTGTTTGTAATTTTCACTAAACTTACTACTACTTTCACTAAACTAGTGGCAATTATAAGCAAATTAGTGGATTTCTAAAGCAAAATAATCCTCATTTCAGCGTAATAGAACTTTTTTTTTATATATGAATAACCAGACATTTGGCCGCGATCTCTCCTGATGGTAAGCGACGATGCGACCGAAGATAGATCATGTTTGGCTATTAACTTAGCTAAACAAAATAAATAAGATACAAATTCGAGCGAACTCCGGCAAGCCCCCTTTTTATCTGATTTTTTAAATTTATAGTCACTTAAGACTTAATTATTGGGTAGATATGATTGTTTTTTGAAGACTAGGTAGCTATGTATATTTTAATTAATTGTTTCAATATGGTCTGTATACTTTTTTCGAATCGCGGTACATAACTTACACACTACACTATGCGTTAACATCAAGTCAGCGATTAGTAAGGACTTTTTAAACTTTTATTCGAAGCATTAATATAATATAATACCTCTACATATTTGTTAATGTTAACAACAGTCAGATACTTCACTCCAAATACCATCTCACATCAAATAATCATGTCAGAGGGATTAAAAGTTGAAAAATTAACATGAAAGACAAACGAAAAAAAACTCAAAAAGGACCATCAATAATAAATCAGCCATCTTGGCTGAATTAACCATCGTTTGGAGGTTTAACAGGGCCTTGTGTAAAGAAAAAAAAGTATTTTCCCCGTAAGAAATCCTAGGGGAAATTTTATATAGGAACTTGGGCTATTGAAAGGTACCGAAATGTAGAGAGGAGACTAGAAGTGGTAGGTTAACTTAGTAATTCTATGGTGTTTTAATGATTAAATGGATAAATTTATATGGGTCTTATTTTAGTCCATCAAATGACGAAAACAACTCCGAGAAAAGAATTTTATATAATAAAAAATATATGTCACATTTGTGTCAAGTAAATAATGATTGTGATGTGTTGGGTACGGTTACATACATGATTTAGTCAAAAAATTGCCTACAAGATAATATCCGATTGAAAAAACATCAAACGACGATTTTGGCGAAATCTTCTTTTTTCTGGGTTGGGTCTGGTGAATTACCCAGGACCGAGAAGTGCATAGGTACTCTGTTCATATTTCCACATAACACGAATGTCACTGAAAACCAAACTGCGCTCACCTACTCCAAACGAAAAACGATGCCACATCCACTCAATCATATTTCACAGAACTCACGACCCTTGAAGCGGTATTAATGAAAAATGAAATCGACTTGGCAAATCTAATATTTGCCGCACTGGCACCGAGCCGATTGGCCACGCTGATTTAGGCATTGGACAAACGGTGTTTTTGGACCAATTGATTTTAGATATTCAAATAGGCGTTTTGATTCAAATGTAAAGAAAATAACAGGTCCAATGAGATGCAGCGAAGGGGTTAAAAAAGTTATAGGGATGGAAAAATTTACTTTACCTACTACTTTATGACGGTCTACAAAAGTATGGCGGTCGCTACGACTACCTATAAGGATACAAACTGCGCCTCAAAAAGATCGAATATATCATGTAAGATTGTTTAGACTTCCTGATGTGCAACGTTCTTCTTCTTCTTAGCGTATCGATGGAACATGAAAAATTACTTCGTTTCAGCCCAGAATTCAGCCACTTGTATTACGGATCGACTGCAGTTCATTAAATCAGCTAGCTTGCAGGTGTTGGGGCACGCCGGGCACGATGTTAAGTGTGCCATAGTTTGCACTGCACCGCAAACACAGTCCACATCGGAGCTTGCCGAAAATCCCCACCTGGCCATCTTTTCCTTACTTCGACCAACCTGAGTCCGAAGCCTGTTTAAGGACTTCCAGATCGGCCATGGTAGATCATGTGTAGGAGGGAGATTCTCGGCAAGTGGGACAAAGGGAGTAGGCAGAGAAGCTTTTTCGCGCCAAAAATCACGTCTGGCCTGTGTTGGTTCGGTAGAAAGTGGGGCACACACTTAATAAAACTGCAACGACTTTTTATTAAGTCGTCGCAGCACTGAGACGTAGCCGTGCAACTACGTTGTAACTCCTAGTATCGGGTATCGGGAAGCGTCGCGGCGCGCGCGCAGCGACAAATTGTCACAGCGACAAAGTGCTCGACGTGCGTGACAATCGGCGCTAGGGTATACAGGGTGTTTTGTTTTTATACTTTCCGACGTTTCTGAGTTTGTTCCGGCGTTTCTTCTAAGTACTTGCCAAAGTGTCTGTGTTTCGTCTCGAAGCGCTAGCAGGACGCACAAAATAAGGAGACGTGTTCTTAATACCTATTTCAAACATGACGTTCACAATTGATATTATGTTTAGAAAACTGAATTAAGATTATTCTTTTCATTTCTTTCATATTTTCTCATGTGTCATTTTACTTAGTTTTGGACACCTTTACAATTATTTTCCTTAAACCAATAGCAAAGCAGTTAAATATAGAACTGCTGAAATAAAATAGTTTGGCCATGGGCTCTGTTATGACTGGCCACTGATAATTAAGGTATAATTCGAAATGTATTTGTGATTTTTGAATACTTTTCCCACTGGTTTCATAACATTCTATTTCTCTGTTTCAATTTAACCAAAAAAAATCATTCGAGTGTTTGTTTCGTTACTTTTGTTTTTAGAGGAGACTGCGTTTTCCATATAGACTATAGATACTTATGCAATTTCCTTAAAGATACGATTACAAAATTAGTAACTTATGCAATAGTCGAACAAGAATACAGCGTACATAAGTAGTTTTGAAATGTTAAGTTGAAGACAAAAATAAAAAATAGCAGTGTTTCCCTGCATTTATACCCTGGACATTCGAAAATAGAGTGATTAGGCATCTTCTAGGAGCGCTCACTCTATCTTCGACTTAGTGTTTGCCTCGCTGGGCTTAGTCTTAGGTCAAGATCAAAACCTATACCAAATAAAAATGACAAAAATATCTACTGTCAAAAAAAAAAAATACGAAACCTTTTTCTGGACATCCTGTGCCACCAGGTTTATCTAGGCAAAGACAATCTGCCCGTCAGTCAATAGGCGGCACGCGCCGTATCGGGCACGCATCGCTTGTCCCATTCAACTCATACACGACCATACAATCTCATACAAACGTGCGCTATTGGGTTTCTTGGACGGCGGCTGATTATTTGGGTCACTGAAGACCGCAGGGTGACAATAGGTGACCGGTTTGTTTGAGAGGTCTTAGTTTGAGTCAGGCTCGTTAGAATATTTTTTTTTATATTAGTTGAAATCAGCTCAAAATCTGTTTTGTTGGTCGTGAAATATGTAAGAAAGTCGTAGAAGCCATTACTAAGAGCGAAAGTAACAAAATATTTGGAATACCGCGGGAGAATGACGCATTCCCATGGAAAAATTCAGGTGGGCCGATCGCTTTTTATTCGCTATTTGTTAGTCTTAGTAAAACTCGAGAACGGCTTAACCGATTTCAATAGTTTTAGCCTTAAAATATTTGTGGAAGTCCAGTGAAGGTGCAAACGGTGAGAAAATATTGATAAATTGCGAAAACGGCGGGCAGGATAGCGTCTGCAGGGTCCACTAGTCTTCTTTCTTTTCTTAAGTCTATTTTTGCAATTAACACACAGTCATGGTACAATTTAAATATATGTAAACGAACAAGTTACTACTTGTTCGTTTGTATCCTACATTCTTGGGTTATCTTCATATTGTCCTTTATCAATATTAACACTCCTCAAAATTATCAAACTTGAGTTAATTACACTAGATATTGTTTGAACTATATTTTAATAGCACTCCCTCGACATGACAGAAATGCTTACAGATGCCACTTATCTTAATAAGCTTCCATAGAGAACCGTTGCCATAAAAATTAAAATGTTTCCACAGATTTATTCACCCGAAAAAAAAATGCACCGAACTTTTTACTCGTTACCAATCTTTGAAACCGAATCAGAGGATTTACTCTGTAAATTGACGTCCAAGTTATTGACTTTAGCTATCCCGTTTTTTCAAACGGGCAGGCTAGCATTAGTAATAGAGATGGCAAGATTTGGAACTATGTTTATCGGCGTATAAAGTAGGTACCAACTACACCCTTGGGCGAAACGTGAAAAAAATTCTCAATCTGTTGATTAGCTACTTTTTTGGGGGTGACATTAAACACAGATTAATCGCCCCCGTCTCAGGAGGGTGGGATACTCCGAATTAATGGCAGTTTAAAAAAATTAGCCCTCGAGCGCGATGCGTTGACTGCACCAGTGTAGCGAGGCCCTTTTATTTGGGGAAATAGGGATATGCAGTTTTTGGATGGGACTTTAAGATAACAAGATTTGTTTCAGACAAAATAAATAAATATACAACAACATCACATACATTGATCTGACTCCGTGGTAAATAGCTTAAGCACTTGTGTTACAGATATCAGAATCAACAGCAGTGTTACAAATGAACTTGAATGAATACATATAACACCCAGATCAGTACAAACAGACATGCAAACAAATGTTTGTACAGTGCGGGGGGCAGTCAACTTCTTGACCGTTATACCAAGTGGTCGTCAAGTTGAATAGTCCTGTTTTAGATATCTATAAGCGACACCAATGCTTTTATTCTCAAGGTGCTTAAAATTAAGGAAAAGCTCTTTTCTAATGTCACTCTTGAATTCTACAATTCTTCGGCTACGTTAGTGGCTAAGATGTCGACGCCATGGAGAGAGTTGTTGTCTTGGCATGAGTAAACAGCACAACGGCGTTTTCTACGTATTCTACACGAACCGTGAAGTTGTACAGGATATAAAGTACTTAATGTGCTATCCAGGTTATAACAATCTATGTTTCAAAATTATAGCCAAATCGGTCATTTTGGCGTGAAAGAGTAACAACATCGTAACAAACTTTCGCGTTTATAACATTAGTATTAGCATTTGAGGGAGCTCAGCTATTTAATAATTTACCAAATGCCATCAAAGAGTGTGAAACCATAAATACTTTTGCTTAAATTACATATAGTGTCGAGTACCGGCTAAACATTGTTTTTTTTAATGGGTAATTTTTTTTATCTCATTGTAAATTAAATGTAAATTTCGTATGAGAATAAAGATCTTTAAACCTAACCTAGTACGATTTGTACTTACATATTCTAAAGCTCCACACACACTGGTCTTCAGACAAAATATTAGCCAAAGAGAGTTCACTTCTCATGTCGGTAACATTTTCAACGTTCCTGATTATGCATTTTTTTGAACAGCAATTCGCGAGATGGATTGTGGGGGTGAGGGAGGGGGTGTTTTTATCCGTATTTCATCTTCGAATGTTTAATGAAATACGTCGGTTAGGATTAATGTTTGTGATGTTTTTTGTTGCCGCTTGCTGCTAAATATTTAAAATTGTACTTACTTACTTTTAATGTATGAATTTATACATCGTGTAACTTACAATAAAAATTTAAAGACTGTATTTATGCTTATGTGAGCTACGCGGAGGTACGACAGGAATAAAAGCCCGAAATATTTAAAAACACGGTTCGGATATATTTTATGATAGATTTTACACCATTGCGACATGCGGTGTCACTTGTGGATTGTTTTGATTGAACTAGAAAAAGATGTACTAACAAATGACTCATTATATAATAAAAACATAGTGGCCGGGACTCGGTGGATACATATCGTCTCTAACAGACTAAAAGATCTATGTTTTAAAATAGTAATCAAACCAGATTACTTAATTTACATTTGGGCACTGAGAAACAGCTGCTCAAAACCTATTCTTAAAACGTATGAATTTCAAATTGATATAATATTTTTAGATGTCCAATTCCGATCGAGTCAAGGTGCAGTACTTCTAGTTAACCATAGTATGGCATAGTTAACTTGATGCATTTATCAGTTACCTGATTCACAAGTCCAGGATTAAAAATTAAAATCCTAAAATTTCAAATTCAAAAGATCTCCTCGCGAATTGGTCAATAATCGTTTCTTCGTCAGAAAGGAAAATGAATCAAAAGCGATTTTATTTAAGCAAAGATTTCAGTACGCTACATTAGCATTTATCCTGAAACGAACGGCTGAAAGGACTTAATGGAGCATGAAAAAGAACATAAAAATTAACAAAAAAAACGATAGAATTAACATAGAAAACATCTGCGCGGAAATGAATGTAACGATCCCTTACTAAGGAAAGCGATTGGAATTGTCGAAGACTGCTCTATGGTTTCTCACTTTCATTGTTAAAGCAAAACAAATTGGTTTAGTTCAAGTGAATGAAATAAACCAACACGAAAACACATGCTCACGCGTCGTTTCTACATTTTAAGCAATCATGAAAGCAATATGGCAAGAACTGTTTGGTCGATGTGTGACTGTATCGAGACAAGCCATGATGGTTCTCTGAATACAAATTAGTGTATGAACACCGATTTTAATTTAAGGGTAAGGCGGTTAATATACAAGGTGTTACAAAAACCCCGTAATAACTGAAGAGTGTTGTTGTGCCCGGAAAACTGAACAACATTTCCAAAGATACCTTGGTCAAAATCTCCAAAATAAAATAATACCTCCTATACAAAATTGCCAATCAGCTGATCGATTTACTATGAGAGAGCCAATTTTTTTTTGAGATTTCGACCTAGGTTTCATTGCAAAAGTAGTTCCGTTTTACGGGCACCCTTCATGTTATTACAGTTTTTTGTAACTCCTTGTATGTAACTAAAATCCACTTACACTGAGCAGATATGCAAAATTCAAATAATAATTAAAAATACACTTTATCTGAGCAAAGATACAAATTCTTAGTACGATCCATTAACTTAAGACGCTCCGACCACATTGATTCCTGCCTCTCACTCTGGCGGGGACGAATTTATCCGGCAAAAAGCAATAAACATTAAAAATAAAATGGCGACTCCACCCTCTGATCGTGTCATTAGGTACCACCATCTTGAATCAAGGGGGTATCTATATTTACATGTTTGTATATCGCCTTTGTTGTAAAAGTACGGCTTAAGAGTAATCCGTTTACAAAAAATTCGATATTGTCTTTGGAAGTGGAATTGAGTGGTGCGTTGCAAGGGTCGATCGATGGTCTTCAATTGTACCTGCTTTTTGAAGTGTTTCAAAAAGTTTGTGTATTTAAAGTTTTATACAAAATTATAAGAATCTACCGGATAGTCACAGTAGACTAATAACTCTATATACATCGCATGATAGACGTTACATTGCGCATTGAAAAATACTAAATGACTAAATATAATAAAGGTTTGTGAAAGCCATTCCTCCCACTCGTCTAGGTTTCTTTTTATTTTTATCTGTTTTTCTTTTAATATAATTTATTTGTTATTTCTCAATTCTTTTCGTTTCCCTTTTCCCTTCTTTGTCGCTTCACGACAAATTGGCGCCCAACGTTTAAGTCTTCAGTCTCTCTTTCTTTTCTCTCTTTTTCTTATTTGGTATATTGCTTTTCATTCATCATTCATTTCATTCTCTATCTTCTTCTAAATTCTAAAACAACACTTCTTCTAGTGTTCTTCACCTAATCATCCTTATTTGGCTTTTTCTTTTAACAAATCTTAACCCCTTCATTGTCATCCTAAATCTTAACCCCTACTCTGTCATCTCGAATCTTCATATACAATACAACTTCACTCTACAATCTAGAAGAAAACGAGGTACTTCATTTTTTTTTTTTTTTAAATTTGTTTGAGCTTTATTGAATCTTGACTTTCTTTCTAATTAACATCTTTACAATGTCTCGATTAATTTAATTTGACTGTCTTAACAAAGCCGAACTTATATACGAGGTAAAGATTAGATTAGAGGAACCAACTAACACGGTTATAGACCTTAGAAAACAAATCCATCGACTTTCTTCGATAACTTCATCAGAGGAAATATTAATTTCTCCTCTCTCTATTGATGAGGATCTTGCTGAAATTGATACAACCCTTAATTACCTGGAAGGAAAAATAACTAGATTAATACAGGGTGATTCTAAATTTACTCGCTTAATTGAATCTTATCTCAACCATCTATTTTATAGAATTGAACGTATTGATATTGACCTAAGTCCTGAGTTCTTATCAACTTTTAATGATCTTAAAAATAAATTTGATGGCCTTTCTAACAAATTCGAGTCTTTTACCTTTCACCCAGCTGAGGATATCGTCAGACCTATGGATATCTCGGCCGTAGTTGGCCCTAACCCTTCAGACCCTCAATCCTCTACACAACCCTTTACTCCCTCTCCTACTCGACCTCTACTTAATCTGGACATTTTTAAGGATATTAAACGTCATTCCTTTAATGGAAAATCCTGTCCTAGATCTTTTCTACAAAAATTAGATGAATTCTGTATTTCTAGGCACATAGATAAAAACCTCCTTATTAATCAAGCTTATGAATTTTTTTCTGATAACGCACTCCACTGGTTTAGATTCCAAATTAAACGAAACCCTAATTTATCTTGGTCTGAAGTTTCCCATCTTTTAATTAAAGATTTTGGTCAGTTTGATTTCGATAACAAACTCCTTGAGGCCATTAAAAATCGTACCCAAGGTTTAAATGAACCCATAGCCATCTATATTTCTATTATGTCTGGAATGTTCGATCGCCTTTCTGAAAAACTACCTGAGAATAAGATGATTGACATTCTTCTTAGAAACATTAGACCTTGCTACTCAGTGTTTGTAGCTCTTAAAGATTGTAACAGTATTGATTCTTTATTGGCTACCTGCCAGAATTATGAAAAATTCCTCGATAGGGACAAAAATTTCCTTAATTCCCGAATTTAACTTTAAACCTCAAACTTCTTCTTTCCCTAAACCTCAGTTCTTTAAAAAAGCTTTTCCCGTTAACACCGTTCAAGAAGACGTAATTCGTAATGATACTTTCTGTGTTTGATGTCGTAAACATGGGCACGGACTTAGAACTTGTACTCAACCTCACTTTTTAATCTGTTTTAAATGTGGTTTAAAGGGATTTAAAACGTCCGACTGTCCTAAATGTAGTCCTAAACCTAGCACTAGCTCAAAAAACGAATAATTGACTTGAATAGCACTTCTAAATTCGACATTAACGAATGGGACAAATGGATTTTAACCCTTAAAAATTTCTTTTCTTGTTACAAAATTTCTTCTACATTCTTTTCTAATGAAATAGACTTCAAGCGTCCTTTCATTAAGGTGCAAATTAACAACCTAAATATTTCTGGTTTACTGGATTCTGGTAGTTCAGTAACTATGTTTGGCAATAATTCTCATTTAGAAATTCTTAAATTGGGTTTCAAGCTATTCAAGTCGGACTGTATTACTATTTCAACTGCTAGTAATCAAAAAATAAAATCACTAGGTTATTTTGAATTACCAATGTCTTTTAATAAACAAATACACTTAATTAAAGCTTACGTCTTTCCGGAATTATTTCCTTCTCTCATTCTCGGTATTGATTTTGTCTATTCAAGAAGCTGACAAAAAAGTACTTCCTTATGATCACCTTACTGAAGATCAGAAGAACATCGCGGATACTATTATTGGACGTTTCAAGCAAATATCTTTTGAAGAAAAAGGTGTACTAGGACGTACCCATCTTATTACGCACAAGATCGACACTGGCGATTCTCTTCCAATTAAACAGAGATGTTACCGACTTTCTCCTGAAAAGCAGAAGGCATTAATAAAGGAAGTGGATAAGATGCTAGAATGGGACGTCATCGAACCATGTGAAAGCCCGTGGCTATCTCCAGTCCTCATCACTCCCAAGAAAAATGGAGAATGGCGTTTTTGCGTGGACAGCAGAAAACTAAACTCCGTCACTCGCCGCGACGCTTATAATCTTCCTCTTATAAGCGAGATTTTGGATAATCTTAAAAATGCCAAATACTTATCAAGCATTGACATCGCTAAAGCGTTTTGGGAAACGCCGCTAAATCCTGCTGATAAAGACAAGACTGCATTCTATGTTCCTGGAAGAGGCATGTACAGACTTAAGGATGCCCTTCGGTTTAACTAATTCTCCAGCTACTCAACAGAGACTTATGGACATGTTGTTTACTCCAGACTTTGACAACAAGGTCTTCTGTTACCTGGATGACATCATAATCATAAGTGAAACCTTCGAGCAGCACATTGCTCTTCTATTAAAAGTTCATGAAAAACTCTCCTTCGCGAACTTAACCATAAACCTTGAAAAATCTCAGTTCTTTAGAAAGGAACTCAAATATCTTGGTTTTGTTGTAGATGAATATGGTCTTCGAGCTGATCCTGACAAAATTAAGTCCATTTTGGAATACCCTACTCCATCTTCCAGAAAAGAAGTTCGAAGATTCATTGGTACATGCAGCTGGTTCCGAAGATTCATTCCGAATTTCAGCACAATTGCCGCTCCTCTGAACAAGCTTACGTGTACAGGGAAAAATGCTCCGAAATTCACCTGGAATCCAGAAGCTGAATCTGCTCTTCAAAGGCTAAAGGAAGCCCTGGTTACCACTCCGGTACTTGCCTGTCCAGATTTTAGCCTTCCTTTTGCAGTACATTGCGACGCGTCTAACTACGGCGTTGGAGCAATGCTTACACAAGTCCAGGACGATAAAGAAGTGGTCATCGCTTACATGAGTAAAGCTTTAAATAAAAATCAACAGAATTACTCAACTACAGAAAGAGAAACTCTGGCTGTTTTAACCGCTTTGGAACATTGGCGTTGTTACCTAGACAATGGCATGCAGTTTACTATTTTTACAGATCATGCAGCGCTGAAGTGGTTCCTTAATTTATCTAATCCTTCTGGAAGACTTGCTCGCTGGACTCTACGTCTATCTTCCTTCAACTTCATTCTGAAACACAAAAAAGGTAAAGACAATATTGTACCAGATTTGCTTTCAAGATCTAAACCTTTAGACCTTGTGGACTCTTCACATCATGGTGTTCTTCCTATTTCAACCGAAGAATCGCCTCCTAACCGAGATTTGGATCAATATAACAAGATTCTACTTGGCTGTAGAAGTAATCCGGATTCTTATCCAAACTATATGGAAAAGGATAACAAACTATACCGACATATATTCTCACCTCATAGCCTCAATGAAGACTTCACTTGGAAAGAAGTTCCTCTACCTCAAGTAAGACAAACACTTATTGCATCCAATCATGGCTCTGAAAGTGAACCTCACTTAGGAATTTTTAAAACTTACAAAAAACTCTCTTTTCGCTATTACTGGTCTGGAATGTTTAAAGACATTGCCAACTTCATTTCTAAATGCGATAAATGCTTAGCTTATAAACATAGGGTGTTTATCATTCACCTTATGGACCTATGGGAAAACCCAAAATTTGCTCTAGGCCCTTCCAAACCATATCGCTTGACCTTATGGGTCCTTTACCTATGACGAGAAATCGTAATCAATATATTTTAGTAATTAATTGCTGCTTTACTAAATATACTTTAATTTTTCCTCTTAAACGTGCCACCACGCCTAATATCATCTCTTTTCTAGAGAACTCTGTTTTTCTTACACATGGTGTCCCTCAAACAGTCATCATGGATAACGGACCTCAATTTCAATCTCGTGAATTTATTTCTTTCCTAAAAAAATATAAAGTTTCTTTTATTTCCCATTCTCCATTCTACTGTCCCCAAGTCAATCCCACTGAAAGATATAATAGAACGATAATTACTGCATTGGCTTCTTTAGTAGGTGACGATCATAGAAAGTGGGATAGCTATCTCCCTAAAATTCAACAAGCCATTAACAGCTGCGTTAGTTCCATAACTGGTTTTACCCCTAACTTTTTAGTCTTTGGTCGCGAAACCGTGTCCTGCGGTTCGTTGTATACCTCATCTCGAAGTATCGAAGAAGTTGTATTTTTACCTCGCGATATTTATGCCGAAAATATTGGTTTCCTCACCTCTTATTTTGATAAAGTTCAAACAGCCTTATATTTAGCTCATGCCAAAAATAGTGTACGATACGACCTACGTCGTTCTTTTAAAGAATTTAATGTCGGTGATACAGTTTGGCGTAAGAATTATGTGCAGAGTAATGCAGGTTCTTATTTCAGTGCCAAACTTGCCCCTAAATTTGTAAAATGCAAAGTACGTGAAAAGATTTCACCATTGGTTTACATTCTAGAAGATGTTAATGGTACTAAAACCAAATGGCATATTAAAGATATTAAATTCTAAATCTTCATTACATTTTGTCAACTATTCACCAATCATTCATTATTCACCAATCATCCCTCAAAACACATTTTCTTTTCCTTTTGTGTTATTGTTGTCCTAGCTCTTCAGCTTGATCAACGAGTAAAAATGTGTTATTTTTTTTTGTGTGGAACACTTAGCTGTTCTATTTATTTATTTTTTTCTTTAAATCCCTCTCTTTATTTATTTTAATTTCTCTTTTAATTGGGAATTCTAACCTTTTATATTAATCTTTTAAGGGACTCTTAACCCCTTATCTTAAAATGAGGGACTTTAAACTCCTCTTTTAAACTCTAAACCCCTTATCTCTTTAGGGACTCTAAACCCCTTAACTTGAGGATCTTTACTTGATCTCTTTAGGGACTCTAAACCCCTTAACTTGAGGATCTTTATTTGGTCTTCTTAGTACTAACTAGTACTTTCTTTTGAGCGGTTGACTACTCGTTAAATAAGCCATCAATCCGAGCGGATGACTACTCGTTAAACAAGCCTTCAGTTCGAGCGGTTGACTACTCGTAACGAAGGCCTAAGTCGTATTTTTTTCTCCATATATGGAGCGGTTGACAACTCCCTAAATAAGCCTGTCGTCGTTGAGGAACTCCCTTCTAGAGTGGCAGTCATTGAATGTGAACTCCACCCTAACAGTTTGAAGATGATGGTATGTTAGAAGAAGAATAAACATTTGTATTAAAGGTTGTATGCTTGGTGAAGTAGGATTCCTAGGATTTCTTTAGGCTTTTCTTTCATAAAATTTTCTCTGAGTCGAAAATTTTCTGGGGTCGTGGGGGAAATGTACCGACGTACATACTCACTCGGTATACTGTTGATAATTTGTTCCCGGTTTGGGTTTCCAGTCATTTTCATTCTCACAATATATGCATTTTGCGTGTATTATTATTCTTTTCCGTGGAATCTTTTTTCGTTCACTTTTTACTGAAAAATAAGGAATTTCTAATTACGTGTTCATAAACGTCAAAGTTTGTATCACCTATAAATGTGATATTCCGCTGTAAAATAGGGAAAAAAGGGTTATAACTAACATTTTAATGGTTTTTCTCTCCTTCTCAGCATAATTATTTCTTATTGTGAACACAATTTATTAGTATTTTTCCGAATTTTGTACTTTTTGACACTATGTTTGACATTTTGAGTGACGGGAGTCTTATTATTTTTTTCTGAAAATTGACAACTTTTAGCAAAGTTTCAATACAATTTCCATTACAAACTCTGCAAAGCACGAGTTTTATCGCGTTCTATCCACGCTCTAAATTTGAACGGCCGGCCCTATATAAGCCCATACCATCCATATCTGACTCATTCGAATCCTGGCTTCGATTTCACAACAGTAAACTCTTTACTATACGATACTTCAAGAAGTACTACAGGAAGACCAGGACTTCTCTACCTCCGGAAGGCCCTCACCCTCTGCAACACTGAGGACTGACCCCTCCTTGACTGAGGAGGAACTGTGAGGGACCGAACCCTCCTAACCTGAGGAGGGCCTGCGAGGGACTGACTCCTCCTAGCCTGAGGAGGAACTGCGAGGGATTGAACCCTCCTATTCTGAGGAGGGCCTGCGAGGGACTGACCCCTCCTATCCTGTGGAGGGTCTGTGAGGGGCTATCCTCTCCTAGCCCGAGAGACTGCGAGGACTTGCCCCTCCTTACTCTGAGGAGGGATTATTCTTCTTTACCCCGAGGAGGGATTACCCTCTTTGCTACTCGCTCCTATTAAGGAGGATTTTCACTTTACTCCCACGGAGGGAGCATTGCCTCCTCCTAAATTTATCTACATCGGATACATCAACTGCTTGCCTTTGCTGACAGAGCCATCGCGGCTACCTCTGCTGATCACCGGTGTCTTCACGGTCTCCGGCACAGCTGCGCTCCAGCTTCTACACCGCTGCGCATCGACGGTCTTCTCCAAGAACGCTTTGCATCACTTCGGCGCCTCCGGACCCGCTTAATCTTAAGAAGACACCTACCCACTCCACTCACTATACTCACTCATTTTCACTCATTCATTCCTCCCACTCGTCTAGGTTTCTTTTTATTTTTATCTGTTTTTCTTTTAATATAATTTATTTGTTATTTCTCAATTCTTTTCGTTTCCCTTTTCCCTTCTTTGTCGCTTCACGACAACAGAACTTGTTAATTGGATGGTTTTTATATATTTTTTTATACTTCACCAGTTCCAACAAACATGCATGTGAATCCACACGAATATCTTCAAACGTCACACATGAACAAAACGTGTCCAAGTGTTGCTCCCAGCCGAGTACCCACCCCATTCCTCAGCAAGGGGAGTTTTAATTAGAACTGACAGATATTATGCCGTAAGATTTTACGATACCATTACTGATTTTTTTTCTGCCTAATTGCGCGAGATATTGAGGAGTCCTCAGTTCAATAGTATGGTTAATTAATTAGAATTTTACGAGAGTTTTCGTTTTCATCTTAATTAAATGAAAGGTTTTACGGGTGGGAATCATTTTATGGTCTTTCAACACCGTAAGTATATTTTGTAACTTTACCGGCTTGGAAAAAATAAAGATATAAAAACGAAAAAGTATTTTAGAAATTTTATAAGAACGCCTGTCTGGCATCATAAATTTCAAAACCTAAACGGACTAATTACTTGTTATCGGGTCTAAACGCGATATATTTACCTAATACTGAATACTAGGCTGAATGGGCTAAACTACGGAGATACAGAGTCCCTCCTTCAGTATATTAAGTAAGAATACAAATTGTAATAAAAAATATGAATAATACTAACACAATACATGCACACACACACACACACACACACACACACACACACACACACACACACACACACACACACACATACACACACACACACACACACACACACACACGCGCGCGCGCACAAACACACACACACACAGACTACCTAGTGCCTTCAAACCCCGATCCCAAGACACCTGTCGTAGGGCTAGGTAGACAAAATCGTCTATATTTTCTTTACTTTTACTTATATTATACTTGCACGCGCACACACTCTTGTCAAATATTGTAACTACGATTAGTTAGCATTTTTACTATAGGTAAGTGATCTTAAGAGCGTAGTATCCTGGCACAGGCATAAAGTTGCTTAAAAGGAGACTGCTGCCACTAATTGTGCTATGTATACATTTAAAAAGAAATGAATATTTTGTATTTTGTATTTTTTTGTAATACTCATTTAAGTAAATATATTGCGTTTAGACCCGATAACTAGTAATTAGTATTACAATGCAACGCGAAAGTTCAAATATATCTAAGCTGACTGTCAAAAAATAAATAGTTAAAATTCAGTAAATATTAATAAATTTTGATGATAAGAACACAAAGTCGCGAATATTTCAAGTACGAGAATGACTTCTTGAGCAAAAGGTCGTATCACCAGTTTGGTATTATCTGCAAAATTACTTTCTACCATCTCATTCAATTTCCAAATTCAATCAGCAAATACCACAATGTTACCCGAAGCAATATCACCTCAAGACAGAACACATGTAGCCATAAACCGACCATTGATGGCAAAAAACCTATACATGTGGTCAGCCAAGATAGCGGTAATAACGGCAGAGACATCCGAATATTGTGGACGAAGATGTAGAGGAACTGGATGAAGATAATACTGCAGTAGTCAACAAATATATAGAATAGAATAGAAAATCATTTATTCATACAAATTTATTTATTTATATGTTTAAAACTCGATACGAGTACCTACACTTATTATATTGAGTCAGTTTAAAATGCTTTGAAAATTCACGATAAAGTAAAGTCGGTGTAAGTGTAGCTACGCATGAATTTACCCTACTTAAGTTTATAAACATCAAGATCGTTTTCATATGTGATATGGCGTAATTAGAGACTTTGTTAAAAGAATCATGACAATAACCAAACCAAAATATTCTATTTTTGTTTTTGTTTTTATTGATAAGCAAAGCAAACGTAAAAACTTTTTGCAAATATAACATTAAATTGAAAACGTTTTAAAATATGTATTTTTTTGGCTTTCGTGGCTTCTTAGATCAGATTTTTTAGTTAAAATTTATCTTTGTCCTAACCTAAACTTTACCTAGCGAGTGATTCCACACCACACATAGGAACTCGACAGTCAAACTAATCTTCGGTGTTGTATGATCTAACTCAAAGATATCATATCCAAACACTGCATCAATACACCATGAATATGTTTCCAAATGCCAATTCCAGGAACCGCAGACCATCCCAATATGTGTAATAACAGCGCATGCTAAATAAACTCCATTCTCTCGCAAACAAGGGAATATCACTACTTCCCCAAAGGAGATCCTCTCAAATAAGGCCCATTATGGCTTGGAGGAGGATGCAGTAATTTCTAATAAGGTAGCACGCCACTTTTCCAATGGAGCTAATGATGTGGACTATGAGAATTGATGGTTCGTGTTGAGGGTCTTCTTATTGATTGGCATTCGAAGGGTGTAAAGGAAATTGTAGGCATATTAATAAGTAAATAAACAACAACATCACATACATTGATCTGACTCCGTTGTAAGTAGCTTAAGCACTTGTGTTACAAATATCAGAATCAACAGTGGTATTACAAATAAACTTAAATAAATACATATAACACCCAGACCAGTACAAACAGACATGTTCATGTACACAAATGTTTATACAGTGAGGGGATCGAACCCGCGACCTCTTGGTTGTCTGTCCAGACAGCGTTGCCAGAAAAACTATGATAGTCCTAAATCTTTTCTGAAGGATTGGGCATGAACAATTTAAACAGCATGTTATTATTCTTTTGCTTCTTATCGCGCGACCTAGGCCTAGATATATTTTTGAGGACCAAAACTCAGCCACCGACAAAGCGTTGTCAGTGCCCTTGTAGAGGTCCTCACATGTACAGGTGCTGGGACACGCAGGGCAGTACAATATTATTAAAAAAATATTTATAAATTAAATTAAAATGGTATTTATTTAAAAGCACACTTATTAATATACAATATTTGATCTGCTCTCGTAAAAGGTTTCCCTGTGCTACGAGAGTCAGGCTCCTCCTCAAACGCTTAATAAAGTAATTTTATTTATTTATTTAGTGTGTGTGTGTGTGTGTGTGTATGTATACGTACGTGCGTGTTTGTGTGTGTGTTTATTTGTGATACATTTGTATTTTAGGAATTTCCAGTAATTGAGTATTTTTTTTTCTAAGCTGTCATACGTGAATTAATCGAGCCATTTTATGGTAAGTTGAGTATTGTGTGCCATTTTTTGGGTAACACCACACCATCATTGCGCTCTCTGAGCTATATCCCCATCTATGCATTGTCTCCTTACTCCGACCTACTAGGGTCTGTAGTATGTGTAAGGACTTCCAAGTTTCCCAAGAGGTAGATCATGCATATTAACGATTACTTATAGTATGATCTAAATTTTGGCTTATCATGTTAAGTCAACATGTAAATGTGCATGAAAATTAGAAGGCAATGTTTCTAGGATGTTTAACCGCAACATTGTTGAATCATTACTAGCTACAACCTAAAGAGCACTTAAGGAATTTCGGACCGATGAGTAAGTGTCACGGTAGCTGAATAAAATTAGGAGAACAATCGCCCAGCTTGCGAGAGGTAGGTACGGGTTCGAGTCCCGCCTGAGGCAGTCCATTTTTCTTTAAGTGTGTTTTAATTTCACATTGTAAAGAAATTTGCATTGTTAATGCTAAAAAATATAGTAACTTTAAAATCCACATAAATAACATAGAGATCGGCATTGTTTGATAGCTTCTTGAACACCTACATTATTAGGGTGACCTTTTATTTTTTGTGTTTAGAAAGTATAATTTTTTATTATTTTTTTTTTGTTTTTATTCAGGAAATCAATAGCGATACCTTTTTTTTAGCCATATTATGATAATGTGTATAAGCATACAGCTAATTATAGATTCCCACAAATGTACATTTCTAGTTGGAGAATTTCTTACATGCGTATATAATATAATTTAACTTATAAACTAATAAAAAGAACAATGCCCATTTTTCACCTGAACATGTATAGAAATGAAACAAATCTTAAAATTTAGCTTATTTTATTGTGAACTCATTACGCTTATCATTTTTTTATCAGAGACGTAGGAAAAAAAGATTTTTGTTATTTTTCTAAACTCGTACAAACTTCTTAAAAAATGAAATTATGGTTTTTGAACGTTATCTGTAGAGTTGCTACGTTCCGTTTTACTTGCTGGCGAGTGACGACTGGAGACTGACTTTTACTATTTTAACTAGTTTTATTACTGTTTGTTATATTTTAAGTACTTAATTCTTTTACCTAAATAGTAAAATATTATGAACATTTATTAAAGTCAAGTAAAAAATAATACGAACATTATCAGTTTACGTTTAATTATGATGATGATAGAGTGAAACGGATTGTTTTGACGTTTGACAGCCGCCTGTCATATTCGAATCGGCGCAGTCTCTTTCGTTTTGCGTTTGCGTCTCGTTGTGTACTGTGCGATTTTGTTTTGCGTTCCTGTTTTTTACGACCCATTTTACCGCCCTTGGACTCCGATACCTTCCCCACCTGACGACCTTTGCTTTTATTAATGGATTAACGATGCCGCCACTACGGAAACCTGACCGTATACTTTGCATAAACTGCAATGTTTGTGTCAATACATTTCGACGTTACCTTGTTCTCGAGCTCAACACAAGAGTAATTTCATTACTTAGCGAATGGATATCACCAAGGATTGTAAGTATAAATTGCTATTATTATTTGTCGCCTAAAGATCTTCCTGTGACAGTATGATACATTAAGACATGAACGACAATTAGCTTTTTTACCGTTTTCCTTACAGTTTATTTTTTTTTACGTACCTACCTGTTTTTTTATTTTATAAGAAAAGAATTAGAAATAAAAGTCAAGGAGAAAAATAAAATCTAATTAATGTTTATGTAGTATTTCAGATATGAATTTATATTGAATACAATATTTCAGATTACTGAGGAAGATTACATTTGCGAACCGTGTAATAATCTACTCATGAGAAGTGTAAATGAGCAATTAGCAACAAGCTGTGATAATGCTCAAGCTTCAGGATCATCCCAACAAGGTCGTAGACAAGTGTGTAGTCTTTGTGGAAGATCAATATTAAACCGTCAGAGCCATCCTATTGTTATTGACAATCCATCCGAAGAACAAATACAGATCCTTGCTGTTATACAGTCAAGAATAACACCCCGTCAGGTAACTGTTTTTATTAATAACCATTTACTCACAAAATCAGTTATTTGCTTTCTGTACGGATCTATAGAAGCTTTTTTAGTGATTTATCCCTGTTTTAATAGCATGAATGGAAAACTGCAAAAGGAAATTATTTCCATACATAAGTACAAGCAGTGTGCACATAAAACATTTTTTTATTGTTCAGCAACAACTATAAAAATGCATAAAAGTAATTTAAATGTTAGTAAAATCTAGTTATTTCAAAAACTAAATAGTGTTAGAAACAGATATAGGTAGAAGGCAGGGCGGGGGCAACGCCAAGCAACTTAAAATAACCATCTTGCTTGCTTTCTGCTTTTGCTTTCTTGCTTGACGTCTCCCCCACTCCCAGCATCTGTCCGATGCTGGGTCTGGCGAATGGTTTAGGGAGGAGCGCAGGTCGCTAAGATCCCCTAAACAAGGCCAGTGGACTACCCTTCTCGAGGTTGCCGCCCGTTATTGGCCAATTACCCTAAGTAATTGGCATAACCGAAACCTCTGGCCGACCCCCCATTATTTCCTCCCCTATAACCCATCCTTCTCCTAGTCCAATCCTGCATAGCCGAACCTGTGGCGGCGTCTATCCACACTCCAGGCTCACACAGCCTTGGGGAACTAAATACCCCCAAAAATGTTGTACCACACTCACCATGGGCAGGTAGTGTGCATCCTCTTCGCCCAACCAAAAACAATGTCAGCACAAGAAAATAAAGTTATACCCCAGGAGGGTACCACGCACAGTGGAGAATCCCTCACCGAGTCTAACTCGGTCTGTCCCACGTATTCTGGGGGGGACAACTTGCGCTCAACACCAGGCCCAAGCCTGGACTTATCAGGCCTCGCAGAGGCTATAACACTGCTACCGTCAACCTCGACCACCGACACCACCAGAGTGTCAGAGTGGACGGTAGTAGCCCACCACAAGCGCCCCTTCAAAAGGGCCGCTAAACCAACCCCAAATAACCAAGGAATGGCAGGACACTCAGAACGCAGTCGCCCCACGGCGCGCGAGACGAGGGAGTCCCAACAGCCAGAGACACTAACCACAATGAACCAAAAGTTGCCAAGCCGACCAGAACGCCGTCGCCCCACGGGGCGCGCGAGAAGGGAAGCTCAACAACCAACAACACCCTCACACAACGACGAGTTGGCGGGCCGACCGGAACGCAGTCGCCCTATAGGGCGCGCGAGAAGGGAAGCCCAACTACCCGCGTCAACATCCACGCACAACATCAGACTTGCAAGCCAACCAGAACGCAGTCACCCCACGGGGCGCGCGAGCAGGGAGGCCCAACAGCCTGCAACAACAGGAGTGACACCGACCGCAGCAGCGGAAACGCAGCGCGAACCTGTGCCATCTACCTCCACGGGGGTGACCTCCGCAGGAGTGGCTCGGCACAGAACGGAGTCACCGCCATCACACCACGGACCACCGAATCAGCCGAAGCGGAGACGGAAACCGAGAGGCTGCCGAGGTCGACATATCGAGGCGGTGGCTTCCACTGCTCCCGCAGGGGAGCGGGCTGGGGCCGGGATTGGCCCGGACGAGCGTGCTTCCTCGAAGCGAGCTCGGCTGGACGAAACCTGGACTCCCAGGGGAGAAGCCAAGCGCCCGAGAACCGACACGAGGCAGAGGCGGACGGTGAGCTACGCAGACGCGAGTCAGTCGCATCTGAGAGTAGCGGTTATCACCGCCCCCCCACGCGACCTCTCGCAGGAGCAGGCAGACCAGCTCAGGGAAACTATCGATGATAGAATCCTGCAAGCGGTACTGTCCCCGCCGACTCCGAGCGCGCAGGCTCCATCATTCCGGGGGCGCCCCTTCCTCATGGATGGGGTGCTCGCGATGTGGTGTGAGAACGCGAACGCTCTATCTTGGCTCGAGAGGGAAGTCCAAAACATTGCATCACCCATACCCGGAACCACTCTGGCTGTCATCAGACAGTCAGACCTAAAAAAGAGGCTCAGAGCAGGCCTCCTGATACACACCCGCATCACCGACTCCGCAACACTGCAGAAAGTCCTTTGTGCCCAGAACCCCTGGTACAAAGTCGACTCCTGGCAGTGTTACGACATGTCAGTAACCGACCAACCTGGCGAGGCTAGTTCCAGGGAGAAGGTGGTTCACCTTGTCCTGGGAATCCCCGAAGACCAGAGGCAAACCATCATGGATCGTGACCGCCGGGTAGCCCACATGACGGGAAGTGGGTACATTCGCTTCTTCCCTTCAGTAGAGGCGACCACGGCCGAAACTGACCAAGCGACAGTGAACGACGACACGACGGCAACTCCAGGGCCTTCCACCTCCGCTCCCCAACCGGGTCTGAGCAGGATGGAGGCGAGCTCGCCGCTGATAAGCGCGGGGGACACTAGCGACGAAGATGGCGTGCTACGTAGCCCCAGCCCTTAGCTCCCTCACCGTCATCCAAACCAACCTCCAGCACAAACAAATTGCGGCGGTCACTTTACGCAGAGTGCTGGAGGAAGACAACCAAACCGTCGCACTGATCCAGGAACCCTGGATCAGAAACAACAAAATACTCGGCTTGAACAACATCAGTGGTAAGTCACTACTATACACACCAGCAGAAAAACCAAGAACGTGTATTGTCATACCCAAAACTATGAATGCCACCTTAATTAACCCTTTCTGTTCTAGAGACCTTACAGCCGTTAAAATAAACCCTACAGAGGACCAAACAACCCTAGTGCTGGCTTCGGTGTATATGCCAGGCGAAGGCGAAATTCCCGCAAAGGAACTAGCCGAGCTGGTACAACACTGCGAAGCCAGTAACTGGGATATCATCATTGCAGCAGACTGCAACGCACATCACACTCTGTGGGGAAGTAAGGATACAAACAAAAGGGGTGAGCAACTAACTGAATACCTATTCCAAACCAATCTGAACATTATAAACAGAGGCACAGAGCCCACCTTTGTAACGTCCAGATGCCAAACCACTATCGACATCACTCTGGCAACACACTTGGCGGCAGATCTCATCGAAGGATGGCAAGTATCCAACGAGCCGTCCTTCGCAGACCACAGACGCATCTGCTTCCAAATAAACATAAAACCACCAAACCCCACCCCATATCGTAACCCCCGTAAGACAGATACAATAAAATACACACGCACACTAACCAAAAAACTAAATGACTTTGAACCCTCTGACGTGACACTCAGCACAGACAACATAGAAACCAATGTACAGTTCCTGACCGCTGCCTTAACGAGCAGTTATGAAGAAGCCTGCCCCGCCGTCATACCTATAGACTCGGACAAAAGTCGATGGTGGGGGCCAGAGCTTGAACGACTCAGGAAGGCACTCAGGACACTGTTCAATCAGGCAAAAAATACCAGGACCACTGAAGCCTGGGACAAATACAAAACAGCACAGAAACACTACAAGAAACGTATCAGATTCAGGAGGACGGAAGCCTGGCACAAATTCTGTAGCAGCATAAACTCAACAAACCAAGCCGCGAGAGTCAAGAAAATACTGTCCAAAGGGGATATTAATCTTCTGGGCTCTCTCAAAAGAGAAGACGGCACTTACACAAATACAGACCACGAAACCTGCAAATTACTCCTAGAGACCCACTTTCCCGGAAGTCAGATTGCATCAGACTCCGAATGGCAAGATGAACACAAAAAAGCACCAACTATCCAAGAATGGGAAACTGCAAGTAGAATCGTAACCACGGATAAAATTGGCTGGGCCCTGAGAAGCTTCCAACCATTTAAATCCGCTGGACTGGACGGCATATTTCCAGCGCTTCTACAATGGCACTCGAACCAAATCACTAATCACCTACTACAAATTTATAGAGCCTGCATAGCTTTCAAATACGTACCGAAGCAATGGAGGGAGGCAAAAATAGTCTTCCTGCCTAAACCAGGCAAAGAAGACTACACCCTAGCCAAATCCTTCAGGCCTATCAGCCTAACCTCATTTCTCCTGAAAACACTAGAAAAACTAGTAGATAGACACCTAAGAGACGATGTGTTAAAAACCAGATCTCTTCACCCACAGCAACATGCCTACAGGAAAGGCAGATCAACAGAGTCAGCACTACACATGGTAGTGCATAGAATAGAATCGGCCATTAACAACAAAGCATCAACACTTGCCGCTTTTATTGATATAGAAGGGGCATTTGATAAAACAATGCACAACAGCATCAACCACGCCCTACAAAAACTGAAAGTAGAACCAGTCATAACGGAATGGATAAATGAGCTGGTCAGTAAAAGGGCGGTCCAAATTGCGGTAAAAACGATCACCCGTGCAAGGGTGGTCAGGGGGTGCCCCCAAGGGGGCATTCTGTCACCACTCCTATGGAACATAGTAGTAGACAGCCTCTTGAGGACACTGAACGAAAGAGGCTACACTACCATTGGTTATGCAGACGACCTAGCAATTCTGATAAATGGGAACGCAGAGAACATCCTCTGTGATGTAATGCGTGCTGCTTTTCAGATTGTAGAGAAATGGTGTGAGGAACACCAGCTGTCAGTCAACCCCAAAAAAACAGAGCTCATCCTTTTCACTAACAAAAGGAAGCTACCAAATCTAAAACTACCAAAATTATTTAACACCGAATTAACCCTATCAACTCAAGTAAAATATCTGGGTATCACTCTCGATAGCAAGTTGAACTGGGGAAATCACATTGACAACAAAATTAAGAAGGCTTGTATAGCATTCTATCAGTGCAAAAGACTCCTTGGCAGAAAATGGGGTCTCAATCCAAAAATCACACTTTGGCTATACACGTCAGTTATCAGACCCTCCTTAACCTACGGATCAGTTGTATGGTGGCCCAGAACGCAACTGTCCACTATCAAATCCAAACTACAAAGCTTGCAGCGCCTAGCGAGCGTAGCAGCTACAGGATGTATGAGAACCACTCCATCAGCCGCCCTAGAGTTCCTACTGAACCTTAGACCTCTTCATCTGGTCATACAGGAAGAAGCAAAGGCAGCTGCCTTAAGACTGAGAGCAAATGGGCTATGGAAACAAAACACTATGACAACGCACTCCAGAATCATGGAGGACATCACGAAGGAAAGACCCCTTCTAGATGCACCCATGGACAGGATACCATGCCACTACATCTTTGATCGAGAATACATTATCCAACTTACCGAAGAACGGAAAGACAACTCTGGCGTCAAAGAAGTTAGGATATACACAGACGGCTCCAAAACCTCACAAGGAACTGGAGCCGGAGTGTTCTCGTACGACTTAAACATCAACATATCAACCACCCTGGACAAACTAAACACAATTTTCCAAGCAGAATGTATCGGAATTATCAGAGCAGCACAGGCGGTTGCAGCCAGAGACGTCGGAGATCTCAACATCAAAATTGTCTCGGACAGTGCATCCGTGCTTCAAGCTCTACAAAACAACACCATAACCTCTGCCCTCATATTGGAATGCCACAACGCACTCCAACACATTGCAAGGAAAAATAAGATAACCTTGCAGTGGATCAAGGGACACAGCAACTCTCTCGGCAACGACGCAGCCGATGAACTCGCGAAAAAGGGATCCGCGACAACAGTGTTTGGCCCGGAACCGCTACTACCTATACCGCAGGCCCAAATAAAAATATGGCTGCGAGAAGACACCGCAAAAAACCATCTGCTAGAATGGACAAGCAGTGAAGGCTGCAGGCAAACTAAAAATGCAGTTCAGATGCCATCTAAAAAGCTTGCCCGCAACCTCGCCAAACTAACGCGCGACAATCTACGCAGAGTTATAGGGATAATAACAGGCCATTGTCCCCTAAACAAGCACCTATTTAACATAGGTGTAACAAACAGCCCTCGATGCAGAGGATGCCTCGAGGAAGAGGAAACGCCACAGCATGTACTCATGGAGTGCACAAGCGTGGAAAAACAGCGAGCAGACATTCTAAAAAACCCAACATCATTCCAGGAAATCTTTAGTGGCCTAGGCAGGCTGCTAGCCTTCTGGGAGAGCTTGGGTTGGTTGGAATAGAGGCAAACACGCACAATGGCCCAATCGTGAGGCTAAGTGCGGAAAAAAGCCCTGCAAAACTAACTAACTAACTAACTAGGTAGAAGGCAGTTGTTTTTATGTCTGATAGCATTTAACAACTTATTTTTTTTAATCGATTCCGGGTAGATTCCGGATGCATGTAGTCTGGGCCTTAACCCAATATAACTTTTGTAAATTGTCTTTCATAGGTATCATCATATGATAAAATATGCCACTCATGCTGGATGAGTTGTAAGAGAGCTGCTTTACGTACCCAGCAAGTCGACAATATCCGTAGAGTGCCTATTGAAGACGTTGAAGTTGAAGCTGAAGCTGACACGATTGCCACCGAACCAGTCACCCAAAATGTGGAAGTGCCAACACTGCCAACTGAAGCTTCCTCAAGTGAGATTACACTGGAAAACTACAGACGAGCAGCAAATACTGCTTCTCATTGCCTATTTCCTAATTGTGGAAATACCAGTCTGCACAATATGACTGACTCATTTCGTGCAATGGTGCTAAGCACATATAAGTATTATATTCCTATTCACAGCCGTGTCTGTACAGAACATAGAACAAGTAATGAGTGGGCTAATCTTTATGACTCAAGCAATAGTTTAAGAACATTCACACCTCAACAAGTGGAACATATATTCTCTTTTGTAAATGCTTTTAAACCTTGTCTGGATTTTTCCAAAGTCGAAAGTATTCACGAAATTGAAGAAAATATATTTTTTTTTTGGACTGGAAGGACCAAACAAGACTTTTTTACTCTTCTGGAGGAAGTGCCTCGCATACGAGAAATGCACAAGGGAATGTTAGCCTTAGCAGCATTCTTAATCAAAATAAGGACGGGTGAATCAGATGTTCGTTTGTCTACATTGCTTGATGTACCTCGCAGTACCTTAGAGCGTTTAATGAACAAATGTAGGGAAATTCTTATCCAAGATTTTGTTCCTAGAAATCTCGGCATTACTCACATGGCTAGAGAACAGCTTATGGAACACAATCTCACTATACCTAATGGTTTGTACAATGAAAACTATACAAATGCCATAATTATTTGTGATGGGACGTACATATATATAAATAAAAGTTCCAATTATTCCTTTCAAAAAGATACCTATTCCCTTCACAAGTATAGGAATTTATTGAAGCCATTTTTATTTGTTGCTTGTGATGGTTACATTTTGGAGTGCTTTGGTCCATACAAGGCTACCACATCTGATGCTGATATCATGATTTCTTTATTTAATGATGACACTGCTCCTCTCAGATCATATTTTCAAGAAAATGATGTCTTTATATTGGACAGGGGTTTCCGAGATGCCATGAGAATGCTAGAAGGTTGTAATTACAGGCCTCATATGCCAGAGTCTCTGTCTGAAAACGAACACCAATTAACAACACAACAGGCCAATAGGAGTCGTTGTGTCACCATATGCCGTTGGGTGGTTGAGGCTGTGAATGGCCAATTCAAAAGGGATTTTAAACTTTTGAGGCAAGACTATTTCAATAAATCTGTACCCCATATGATGGAAAACTTTCAAATAGCCGCTAGTTTACTAAACAGATTTGGTGTTCGTTTTCGTGATAGGGACGATGCAAATGAAATCGTATCTATAATAAGAGAGAGAATCAATCTTGAGAACAATTTAGCCCTGTTAGTTGACGAGTTAAATATGAACAGAAGGTCTACTGCATTTCAAAGTATTACAGCAGACCGGGATAATCAGTTTACATTCCCTAGGCTCACATATAGTGAGTT
Source organism: Pyrausta despicata (assembly GCA_963921415.1). Classification (NCBI taxonomy): domain Eukaryota; kingdom Metazoa; phylum Arthropoda; class Insecta; order Lepidoptera; family Crambidae; genus Pyrausta; species Pyrausta despicata. Next base: position 2,186,713 of record OY992865.1, read on the forward strand.
GATTCTCTTTGCCCTAGGTACTTATCAGATAAGGCAAGCCAGATCTTATTATGGCGAACATATTAGGTTTCATGGCTCTTATAGAATAGAAGTATGTAGGGCCACACAGGATTTTTCGGAATACAATGTAAGAGGAAGTGGTGACACAACATTAATAAGGGGAAAAATCAAGTCCAGGCACATTTCCAGAAAAATATATTATGTATATATTTTAATAGAAAACAATGTATCTAGTAGAGCTGGCATCATTGAATATTGTTGTAATTGTTTGGTCGGGCGCAGAACCATTGGGTGTTGTGCCCACATCATGACATTGGTATGGTACCTTGGATGGGCTAGATACGAAGAGAATATATCTGCTCCTGCTGAACGGTTGGATGATGTTGTAGTAAGAGATATAGATTTCGATTTATGAATAAAAATATACCTTCTTATATTAATGTTTCATTTATGATTCCTGTTTTACCCAGATAAGAAAGTTGCTTTACTGTAGGCAAGACTGTAGGTCAGTATTTGATCCACATTATTTTCTTCGCGAGCGAATAACTAGTTCAGAATAAAGTATTGCAATCCTTTTAGTGATTACTCATAAAAATATATTTTTACTAAAAGTAGGTAGGTTCTTTACAAAATGTAGTGATTACCTAACCTACATACTCATTGGCACTACCAGCATAGGTACATTTTGCCTGAGTGAAAGCTCTCTGTAATTAATAGGTAGAATGATATAATTAATTAACTTTTAAATACCTACTTGGTACATATGTACTGCCTACATATTTCCATAGCTATTTGTGTTGATAATTTGCCCGCGACAATTCCTAACCTACAAAGTAGTAATTCGTATTTTTTAAAATTCCTGGCGTTTAACTGGTAAAAGTGAAAACAGGGAATTATTCCCTAATCAAGCACGCAGTATTCCTGCTATACTTGCGGTCTATACATAAACTTTCTTTATCAGGTTTTCAAATGTATGGAAGGTGGGCATGAAGTAATAGTAAGTAAACAAATTTTCTCTATCCTTATGAACGCTCTTATCTCTGTGAATATGTGTGTGTATGTGTGTGTGTGACTATGTGCTGTTAACGAACAGGTTATTTAAGACTAATTTACAATAGTGAAATAAATAGGCTTTTAAATGTACATAAGACACCTTTATTTTGAAAATGCTAACTGCATTTTGCAGATGGACAAAAATAAGTGGAATAAAATAAGGATTTTATAATCAGGCAATTAGAAAATTTGTCGGACTGTGAGCGCTATCTGACTATTAAAAAATTGAAGCTTAAGTTATCATAACTTATCTTAAAAAATAGATCTGCCAAACTGTGCTACTACTTTTAAAAGTGTTTTAATATTAGTCTGTGTACATAACTTTTAGAACCTAACCCTTGATTTTCTTTTCAGGTTTTTGAAACCACTGTATTGGGTGATTCATTTCAGTAAGCAAGCAACACAACTAACTTCTTCGAAATAGGTACTTCGCATCTTCGCAAAAACATCTCGCAAAGCTATTAACACCCAAACATTGCGTCGAACCCTCCCTGATCCCAGGGGATCGCCACAATATTTCCCAATATCTGTAATCGGCACCCGATCATTACTGTCTTGCCCACATAAATTAATAAGGATCCACCGCCATTTTATGGCGCGTGGGGGACTGTAATAAGATGACGACAAAGAATAGGTTTATGCAGTACTGAAGTTAAGAATAAATTCTCGTTATGACACACGCACGCACACGTCTTAAGTAGTTCCCAATATATTTTTATGTAGCACATAATGACTTTGAATGACATATTTGACCAAAAAATTTATTTACTTTCAATTACGTTGTTGCCCTTCAAATCTCTGTGTCAAATTCAGCATAATTGTGTAGAAGAAGACGTAATAAACGTAGATGACAGGTAAAACAAGAGATTATTACAATTTATTACATAGGTATGACGACCAGCTTGGTGTAATAAAAATAAAAAATAAAATAAAATAAATCTTTATTCATCAAATAGATTATAAAAATATGTTCAGTGACTGGGACCGACCATGTAATTAAAAAATATACTTATGGCAGGAGGCCCCGCTCTTTGTACCCAGAGGCCTTGTGATATTTAGAAATTACAAAAAGTAATGGTCAAGAAGTTGACTATTAACCAATTCGATTCCAGGTTCGATCTCTGCACTGTACAAAGATTTGTGTACATGAACATGTATGTTTGTACTGGTTTGAGTGTTATATGTATTTATTAAGTTTATTGGTAATACCACTGTTGATTCTGATAACTGTGACACAAATGCATAAGCTACTTACCACGGAGTCTGATCAATGTATGTTATGTTGTTCTATATTTATTTATTATTATTATATTAAGTATTAATTCCAAGCGTACGTACTGCTTCAGCTCATATCTATACTGTGACGGTGCTATCTTAGCATTGGCATGGGATTCGTAATCGATGGTGGACATTAAATGTGGTTTATATTATGTTATTGCGAAATCGTCTCGTGTGTTTTCTAATTAAGATGAAAATATAAGAAATTTGATATAATCACGAAATTTATAAAACGTCCATCTTTTACCACAGTATTTTTCTTTTTTTTTAATCTTCATCCTCAGCTCGGAATCAGTTCATCGCAGCTTATCAATACTAATATTATAAATGCGAAAGTAACTTTGTATGTCTGTGTGTTACTCAATCACGCCTTAACTACTGAACCAATTTGCATGAAATTTGGTACGGAGATATTTTGATACACGAGAAAGGACATAGGCTACTTTTACCCCGGGAAAATGATGCATTCCCATGAGAAAATTCAGGTGGGCCGATCGCTATTTTTTCGCTATTTGTTAGTCTCACTAATACCAAGAACGGATGAACCGATTTGAATAATTTTAGGCTTTAAATATTTGTGGAAGTCCACAGAAGGTGCAAACGATGAGAAAATATTGATAAATTGCAAAAACAACGAGCAGGACAGCGTCTGCCGGATCCGCTAGTTCTAAAATAAATAAATCGTTTGCTCACTCAAACCCATTTTCTTAGGCCAACATGAAAAACATAAAACGCGCTAAAGTATTTTTGCAACTTTTTTGCGTATTCAATTAATATAGTATGTTTTCAAAGAGCTGAGAGTAAATCCCGTACGTTTCGAGCTAGAGAACTGTTAATGTGTATAGAGGGATTAGTATTTGGTTTTAGTTTAGGGGGAGGACACACTGGTGAAAGTTTGGGGGATTTTTACGACTTTTCGACGCAGGTATTAAACACAGGAGTCGGATTTTGGTAGCATATTGGCTATTTTATGGTGTGGACTATTTTTATTGCTTACAGAGTATGTAATGGCTAAACATTAATGTTTAAGGTTATTCATGGCTGTTTGACTTCTTATTCATTAGATTATATGTCTATATCAGTAGAAGCAGTCCATCGTAGACTCAGTATTTGATTCGTTAAGCTTAGTATTGGGTCAAGAGCAAACCTATCCCAAATATATATATGTGTATCTTTTTTAGGTTGATACTAAGGTTTCCATTGTACACACGACAAGCCTCATTTTATTCATTTAAAATTTATGCACAAGAAATGTACAAAGGGTGGACTTAATACTAAACGCATTTTCTGCCAGTCAACCTCGAAATCATGCATTTTCACCCTTGTTACGTAAGCATACGATGCCGTTGTGATTAACTTGACGTGTGGCCGAATATAATGTTATGAATGAAATTAACAGAAAAAGTGTGTTACTTTTTAACGGTTTTGTTTTTTTAATTAAAAATGCTATTTAAAATATTTGTCACAAGGCCAAGGCTGTATCATTGGTGATGAATGAACGTCTGTAATGACGATCGAGCTACAAAACATCTACTCTAAAGCCAGCGTTCACATTTTCGAATGTTCCCATCACTGTCACTCAAGTTAGCTAGACCGTGTGAGCGAAAAGGACCACGAGAGTCTAACTTATAAAATAACGGTTATTATAATAGAGCCCCAGTACTAATATATAGCTTTCAACTTTTAATTTGCTGTAAAATGATCACGATATACAAGGTGTTACAAAAAAAACAATCTGTAGGTAATAATTGAAGAGTGCTGTTATGCCGTTAGGTCGAAATCTCAAAAAAATTTTTGGCTCTCCCATAGTAAATCGATCAGCTGATTGGTGATTTTGTATGGGAGGTTCGTTTTTTTTTGATATTTTGACCTAGGTATCTTTGGGAATGTTGTGCAGTTTTACAACAACACCCTTCAGTTATTACAGTTTTTGAAGTGAAAACTTCTTTAGCGGCGTTGAGCACTTTTGTGGCATGGGTAGAAACTGTGAAACTCGCGTCAGGTCACGTGATGCTGATCGAGAAACCGTAAGACGGTTGTTAAGTTTTCACTTCTGCCGGCACTCCCGGAGTGCAACCCGTGTTAGTTTTTTTTTTGTAACACCTTGTATAGACACGCTTTACCGGTTTTTTTGGTACTTAACATCATACATCATTGGCCACTGCATCTGTATCAGATGATTGTTGCAGCGCTAGTGGGTTCCTCCCTGATTACCGCAGCGCCGCTGATAGCTAAAGAGCCCTATGGCTGCACGGCATTTCTTGCCACACCGATCGCACACATATCTCGAGACCGCAGGAGGTGGCAAAGCACGGCGAAGTCTTTTCTGCCTCATGTTCTCCAGCCAGTCATCGTCGTGCCTCGAAGCACCGACTTTGGTATTCAGGTGTCATTTCAGCGCGTTTTTCCCAACCATCAGGCTGAATACCAAAGCTCTTCATATCCTTGGTACTTAAAATGTACTTCCAATCGGAAATAATCTCAAGTGCACACCGAGCCTTATATTTCTCGTCCGGCGCAGTATATATGAGTATATTTTTCGTCTGAGGCTTATGGCTTTGGGATTATTCGAAATGCGGCCCCGTATTTATATGCCGGCTATTTGTTTGTATCTAGGTTTTCCGTTTTATTTTCTACATCACCAATGGCGGGCACACTTTGAGGTTGTATTAAATGTGAGCTCGTGCTGTGAGTGTTGTTTATTTAAACGCGACGGTTTCTTTTAATGCGATTTCTTTGGATTTGCATAATTATCTTATGGGATCTTCTTCGAAAACGTAGGTAAATTATATTATAAACGTTAATTAGGTCGTCTGGAAGAGATCGCTCTTAACGATAAGTCCGACTAAATTGTGCATCTTTCCTTGCATGTTGGTTTTTATAGTTTTTTTTTTGGGGTGTGCAATAGAGTGTTCTCTATCTAGTATCGAAGTAAATTATTACGTTTTTTTGTATTTTTTTGTTATAATCATAAAATGAAGGGCTGATACAACCAACATAATTTTGGTAATTTATATCCAAGATCTTAACTGAACTTAACTTAAGATGCTTAACTTTGGGATATGCTACACTGGTGCACTAATGATTGTATTTGCCATTATAAAGTTGAAATGATACACTTTTTTACGGTTTATTTGGCGATATAATTACATTTTATTTTAACCTAACGTTTTTTTATTAATTTTATTTATTGACATTTGCATACTAGTTGTGTTACATTATATAAATGGTAGTTATAATGCTTAAAAACCAACCCTTTTAGCGTCCGTGGTCACAGGTAGACTAAGGTGTTAGCTGTAATTACATATTTTTGAAAAAAAAAACTGTTACTGTTGGTTATCAGGTCTAAACGAGAAATATTTAATGAGTATTTAGGTACTCACTGCTCGACGTTTCGGCTGGATTGCACACAGCCGTGGTCACGAGCTGACCACGCAATGCAAATTAAAATGCAACGCGAAAGTTTAAAATCATATAAAAAATTAAACTACCATCACTAAAAATATTAGGTTACGTTCCTATCTACACAATAAGAGCTAACAGTATCTTGAGATCTTGCAGTGCGGGGTCTAGCTTGCGTCTTGGCTAAAACAGGATCCCAAGCTGGTGGAATGTTGCAACAATCTTCTCTTCTATTAGGTATAGTAAGGTTGTTCTATCAAACGGAAGTGTTGTAGGACGCTTGTGGCGCAGTGGTTGCAGCGCTTTGGTAGTGACACCTAAAGTTAAGCAACCTAAGGCGCGGTCATGTTTAAGATGGGTGACCATTCTGACCATTTAAGCGACGTCTATTCACAAGCATATCCGTGCTTCGGAAGGCACGTTAAGCTGTTGGTCCCGGTTAATATCGATAGATATTAGTAGTTAAGCCTGTTCAGAGGCCCTCGGGCGGCTTAATAACATCTGACAGTAAGGTTGGTCATTTACCTTACACACACCCCTCCACCAATCCGCACTAAGCCCGCGTGGAGGAGTATGGCTCGGACCACCTCATTGTTGAGGCGAGGCCTGTGCCCATCAGTGGGACGTATATAGGCTGATGAGTGAGTGAAGTGATGTGGACATCTGAGGCTCTCCCAACCTCTCATGACACTGCCACTCAAGATATGCAGGTGCCACGGGGTCGGTAGGCATTCTACCGTTCTTGAATGGAACCGTAAGAGTCCCATATGACTCCCCTTTTCCCCTCAAATTAGAGAATATACGTAAGGCGTTCCCCGCAAAAAAAAAATCTTTATTGTTTACGTACATCTTAAAAACGAACATTAAATGAAACATAAAGACAAAACCTGAAAAAGAGGACTATTTTGCTTTGAATTTCCACTAAACGACGCCAGCGCAGGAACTCAAACACATCCATCCAACACCTGAAAAAACTAGAGCTGGATGTCGCAGGACTTACAACACAACTCCAAAAGGTGCCTAATCAATACTGCTTGCCTACTTCCGAAAAATATAAAATTGCAGAGAAGTTTAACAAAGAAAGATGTACAATTTAGGCAGCCTTATCGCTCGTAGCGATCTCTTTTAGACAACCTTCGATTAGAGAAACATTTAATTAACAGAAAGTAATATTTGATCAAAATATGAATAATTATGGACAATGCAATTTGTAGTACAAAAAGTAATACAAAAAGAAAATATCTGAAGAAAAATTAAAAAGAGGAAAATAAGGAAAATACATGGGCTAGGTAGAACTAAGATGGCATTTGTAACTTACCTATTAAAACATCTCCGTTTATGGAACACAGAAGTCGAAAACAAGAATAACGTGTTACCAAACATAATCTTATTTATCGCAAGGGGATGTCCGACCTAAATGGGATTCGATGAGCAAAGGCGCACTTAACGCTTTTGATGTCCACCGTGTCCCCGAACGCCCCTTTATTTGGGATGCGGCTGTGAATACGGCATGGGCGATAGCGGTTTAAGTAGATAAGTGTTAAAAAAAGGAGTTATTAATAGTACCTATTTGGTACTTATTTGTGAGTGATTAGGAGATATCTTTTAACATTTATTTTTCATGTTACTTAGAAGACGAGTTATAATATCTTAAAGTAATACTTTAGAAGCTTGTTTATTTTTGAACAGCAGGCCTACAGGCTGCAAATATATAACTTAAAAAATGATACACTTTTTACGGATTATTTCGCGATTTATTTTAAGTTAAAAAGTAAAGAAAATGCAAAATAATCCCTAAAAACTATATGATTTTAATGTCTACTGTTCGCGTAAACTGAAGAAACAAATAATAACTTAGATATGAAAAATTACATATTTTACTGCATATGCCGCATCCTTCTCTTTACTCGAGACTGTTCAATTGATATTTCGAAAACGACGATTTTTCGGCAAACGTTCACTACGTGTTAGTTACAAAAAACAAATACAAAAACACAAAATATTTTATTTCAGTAACTTAGTCTAATACAATAATAGTTGTTTTGCCTTTTAGGCAAAACATCGCCTGTGAAGAAGAACCGCTCTTTTGACAATCAGTTACAAAGTAAACTAAATTACAACTGGTTAACACTAAACAAGCAAGCAATTTAATATTTAGTTAAAATAAATTTACTTTTCTTACTGCTCATAATGTGTGTGGTGTATGTATGACAGTGGTGTGCATGTGTGTAGGTGTTACGTTGTACGTTGTTGTGTTTTGTGTTAGTTGAGTGATGAACTTTTATCTTATAGATTGTGGTGCTTGGTAAATATAAACACTAATCGCTACCGCTTATGGCATTATATCTCGCCCTTACACCACGTGTGGTAGCCGAGAATTTTCCTTCTTTGATTATAAGTCCGCCATTAGACTTATTTTCCGCTAATATATGATTTAGAGGGCTCTAATGCCGTTAAAGATTGCAGATGTGGGGGTGTTTATTAGATATCATATCTTAGGATAAGTATGATATGTGCTTGTTTGTTTTTGTAAAGGAAATTTCGGGATGGAAAGTATGCCGAAAAGATATATACCACATCGAGGTGAGGAGAGTGCTGGCGCTCTGTATTACAGGCACCCAAGCCTAGTTCAGACTCTTGTTCTGTCACAATCAAATCAATTTTATCCATACAATATAATCTTAATGTACTAATGGTTGTGTAAGACGCAATAAATATTTAATTACTATTATTGACGACCGTTTGGTGCAGTGGTCGGACTTTAAAACCAAGGGTCGCGGGTTCGATCCCCGCACAGTACAAGCATATGTGTGCATGAACATCTGTGTTTGTACTGGTCTGGGTGTTTTCTATGTACATTATGTGTTTATTTACAAAAAAAGTATTTAAGTATGTTTATCCGTTGTCTAGTACCCATAACACAAGCCTCGTAGCTTAATTTGGAACTAGAGAATTGGTGTGAAGGTATCATCATTAAATTAGCCGTTCGACGCCCACTGCTAAACATAGGCCTCAAAGATCTCCACCGTGAATGTTCCTGCGCTTTCCACATCCAGTGGCTTCCCGCGACCTTCACCAGACCGTCGGTCCACCTTACAGGGGTCTGCCTACGGAGCGGCGGCCGGCACGCGGTCGCCATTCGAGAACCTTTCCCCCCCCAACGGCCATCGGTTCATAAATAAATAAATCATAAATCATAAATTTTATTTGCATCAGTTATAGGGTACTGGTAATAAAAAAAAATAATAAAAAGAAGGAAAAGGAACGTTTATACTCGTATGTATAAAAATATGAAAAGAATGCGAAAACAGCGGGCAGGACTGCGTCTGCCGGGTTTACTAGTACACTTGTAATCGGCAATATGACGCCACCAGCTGAACATGGGCTTTCCCAAAGGTATTCAGGATGATCGGTTAGCAGCGGCCTGCATTCAGTTTGGTCTCGCCATTTTAAAAAGCTTAGCAAAAAATATAGGTCTGCTTAGTACTTAGTACTTACTTAAAAAGATGTGAATTAAACGCGACACGTGGTTATGTATTTAGGCGCCGTTCACACAGCATTGTGAGCACGAAAATTATCGTAACGTATTCGTATCGTCGAAACGTCAGAAACTGACAGTTTCCCATACAAATTTTCAAGTTAACGATAGGTAGGTAAACGCCACGAATATGTTACGATAGTTGTTCGTGCTCACCCCACTACACGTTTTCTTGCAGTATGCATCTTAACGTCACTGTCAACGTCACGTTAGTACCTCATATTTGAGCGTGACGTTTCGGGTCGAGCAGAAATTTGAATTATGTAAGTACCTAACCACGTAACGCGTTCTATTGCCTTTTGTTTTCATTAGTCTAAATATGCAACGTGTTAATACTTATTACTTACTAAAACAACTCTAGGCTGTGTGTCAGAAAGTAGTACCTACTGATGTGGTATAAAGACGAGATAGCTAATGTGACTGTCCTAAGAATCCTAATGAAATGAAATTTAACGGGGTTAAGCAATGTACTTTAGACATTAAGTGCTGCTACTAGCTGCCAATAGATCAACGCTGAATTGGCAATATTTTTATAAAGCTCAAAGACAATAATATTAAATAATTAGTACACAATAAATTAAACTAAATAAATTTACATCTACATCACATACATTGATCTGACTCCGTGGTAAATAGCTTAAGCGCTTGTGTCACAGATATCAGAATCAACAGTGGTATTACAAATAAACTTAAATAAATACATCTAACACCTAGATCAGTACAAACAGACATGTTCATGCACACAAATGTTTGCAGAGTGGGGATCGAACCCGCGACCTCTTGGTTAATAGCCAACTTCTTGACCATTACACCAAAGTGGTCTTCGATAATGAATATTGAGTCAAATTGCAAGGGCAATGAAATCTAACAAATATTATCTACCGCAGATTATTTTCGCGCCAACATGTCCCAGACTTTTATACAAGCTGACGAACCGTTTAATATTGTAATTTAGGAATCGCTTGATCAACCGGGAATCGAACCGCTCGGTGGCGGGTGTCACCCGGTGATTGGACCCGCTCGGTGGTTAAAACGAGTTATTTGTATAGAGCTGCAAAGCCATGTATTCGATATGTTCGCGAACCTCTCGCTCTCCATAGAAAATACGTTCGCGTTCCAAGATTTACTATGTGGAGAATCTTCGAGAGCATGGTGGATACTCACCCTTATGTATAATCTTTCTAAAGTCTAGCTAACGAAACCGATTAAAGAAATTGAAACACTGAACTTTCATTTTAAGTGTGACGTTTTAAGTTTTGAGGTTATGAGTGGTAGGGTATAGTTTGTGTAGATATTTTCTTTAACAGTGAAAGTAAAACGATTCAAAATAACGAGGATTAACAAATAAATTTAGTGTAGTCTTTTGAAGTTTTTTTTTTTGTATTTGCCGCGCATCCTGTTCAGTTTATCTTTGGACATCAACTCTCTTTCTAGTCTAGACTATCAAAACGCAGCGTAGGGCATCTAATAAGTAGAGACTGACAGAGACTGTGCAACTGCGAGGTTTTGCTAAAATTGACCAGGATCAACTAAAACTTGATATTTCGATGCTTGACTGGTCTCTTGTGGTTTCTGCAGATTCTGTAGATGACAAGGTGGACGTGCTTAACACCGCAGTTTTGCGAATTTTTGACAAACACGCACCTGTCCATACCGTCAAAGTCAGGCGCCCTCCGGCACCTTGGCTAACAAGTCAGGTTCGTGAAGCAATGGTCAAGCGGGACAAAGCATTTCGTCGATTTAAACGGGATCGCTGCCCTGACAACTGGGATGCATTCAAACGAGCTAGAAACCGCTGCAACACCTTAGTCCGTAACGCTAAGCGCCTACACATCCACCAGAACGTGGCAAATGCTACAGGTCCTGATATCTGGAAGTTCCTAAGAACACTCGGTTTTGGCAAAACTCCCTCTAACACTCCCTTCTCTAATTTCTCTCCTAATGAACTCAATTACCACTTTTCTTCTTCTTATCCTCTTGATAGAACTGTTAAAGACTCCACTTTGTCCACAATCCAATCTCTTCCTAGCCCCTCTGTTGATTCTTTTGCTTTCTCTTCTGTAAATATTGATGAGATTCGGAAGATCTTCTTTTCTATTAAATCAAAAGCTGTCGGGTGTGATGACGTCAGCAGAAACATGATCGTTCTTATTTTAGAATATATCCTTCCATCCATTACGCATATTATTAACTCTTCTCTTCATACTGGCTATTTTCCCTCTGTCTGGCGTCGCGCCCATATAATTCCTCTTCCTAAAGTGTCCAATCCTAATGCGCTTAATCAATTTCGTCCAATTTCCATCCTACCTTTCCTCTCCAAAATTTTAGAAGCGGCAGCCCATCATCAATTCTCAAAATTCATACTAAAAAACAATCTCTTGAGTAACTTTCAATCCGGTTTTAGACCTGGGCACAGTACGACGACTGCTCTTCTTAAAATAGTTGACGATGTGAGGTTGGGCATGGAGGAGTCGCGTGTGACTATCCTTGTTCTGATCGACTTCTCAAATGCATTTAATACAGTCGACCACGACATCCTTCTTGCCATTCTGACACACTTACGAGTATCATCACCAGCCGTAGATTGGTTCTCCTCATATCTCCGCGGTCGCCAGCAGGCTGTGCGCCTCGGGCAGACTTTATCAGACTGGACTGATCTGACAGTCGGTGTTCCGCAGGGAGGCATTCTATCTCCTTTACTTTTTTCGGTTTTTATTAATGTTTTAACGTCTCATCTAACTTCTTCTTTTCATCTTTACGCTGATGACCTGCAACTTTACTCCCAGGCTCAACCTTCAAATATTAACGACGCCATTGATCAACTCAACAACGATCTTCGTGGTATAAGCGATTGGTCAAATAGATTCGGTGTTAGAGTGAATCCCAGTAAGTGTCAAGCTATCATCATGGGCAGCCAAAGGCAATTGAATAAGCTTGATTTGACATCCTTGCCGCCTATTGTCTTTGACGATGTGGTGGTAGATTATTCCCCTTTCGTCAAAAACCTTGGCCTCTACATGGATGGCACTTTGAGTTGGGGTAAACATGTTACGGAAATTAGCAGACGGGTATCAGGCACCTTGCGTGCACTTTATCGTTTTAAACATTTTCTACCTCCCAGCACTAAGATTTTGCTTGTGCAGTCTCTGGTTTTACCGATAATCGATTACGGCGATGTGTGCTGTTCAAATATCTCCCAAGATCTTCTCAACAAGTTGGATCGGCTTCTTAACAACTGCCTTCGATTTGTTTTCGGTCTCCGCAAATATGACCACGTCTCCCAGTTTCGTAACCAGCTCGGCTGGCCTCCAATCCGGCAGCGTCGAAATGTTCGTACTTTAGGCCAATTATTTTCCATCCTTTTCGATCCTAACACTCCTTCGTATCTTAAAGAAAAATTTTCATACCTCCATACTTCTCATGACAGGTCCCTTCGCTCCAGTAACACCCTTCAACTCTCCATCCCCCGTCACACTTCTGGCTTTATGTCTAATTCTTTCACTCTCACTGCTACTCGACTTTGGAACGGACTCCCTAAGGAAATCCAGCGGTCGACGTCGAAATTATCATTTAAAAAGTCACTGCAGTCCCACTACAGGAATGAACTGTCTCTCCTGTCTCAGTGACACTGTTCTTACCATGTGTACCATCCTTATTATGTATACGTATCAATGTATGTCTATGAATTTTTATGTATTTTTATTTAATTGTATGTAAGTAATTAGTATGTATGTTTATAATTTTATTTTGTACTTAAATAACTTCCGTTAACTTTTTACTTTCCTTTTTACTGCATGTGCACCGCCTGAATTTTCTCTGCTTGGCCCTATGGTTGACTGGTAGAGAATGCCTTCGGCATTAAGTCCACCATTGTACACATGTTTGTGCAGAACTTAAATAAATAAATAAATAAATAAATAAATAAGTAGCAAGAAGATCTAATGAAGTTGTACAAATTGCAGTACTAAACAGGATGCAAAGGCGCTTTGAACCGATTGAACTGTTTTTTTTAAACGAGTGTTTTCGAAAAATTGTATATGTTACCCACCAAACCCCATTTTCTGGACAAACTAGTTTTGCCTAGGCAAAACTAGCTCGTTTCAAGCCGAATAGGATAAATCAGTTTAGGCTAGGCCAAACTTGTTCTTCCTATAATAAGTACGTACACTCCCAGGATTACCAGACCAATTACATATGCAAAACAATACAACTAGTATGCAAATGAGAATAAATAATTGAATGAATAATTTTTAATTTTATTTTCCAGAGCTTAAAATAAAATTATATCAATTGGTTGTAACAGCTCTATACATTCCCTACGAAGCACCCAAAAGACGGTCGTCTCAGCGAATAATTTGATTTGAATTTAATTAAACACGGGTTCGATTCCCGAACCTAGTGACGGGTGCAATTTCTTCGCCTCCGGAATGCCGATCTTGATGTGGGTTCGAATCCCTGTTTAGCTTTGTTTTGTTTGGGTCAAGTGTATGCTAAATACCTTTAGATGTATTCGCGTGGGCGTGTTTGTTCACATCTCACGAGTATTTTCAAAACTTTTTATTGCAAACTTAATATCTGGAGAATGGTCATAATAATATAGGCTAAAAGTTAGTCACACATTTATGGAGATTGTAATCTGATGTAAATTATTTCTTAATAAATTACCTGAACATTTCATTCCATTGCCTCTAGATAAATTTTAAACAGTTGTAAAAGATGTATTAATGTCGAAAGGATATTATGAAACTAATGATTATATAAATGACAAAGATATATCGAAATGTTTGAATATAGACAATCATTGTAAATCAAATTTAAAAAGAGGAAATGACAATAGTGACTGAGTTTCTTGCGCCGCTTCTTCTCAGCACTGGCCCAAATTGTCCCGAGGCGGTGGTAGGGTTAATTTATATGTTGGGACGTGTAAAAGTGCTCCCTAAAAACGAAGTTTGTATCCAAAGTTATTAATAAGGCGATCAGATGTTAATAGGTCTGTGTTAGCTATCAAAGATAAATTTAAAAAATGTTTTTCGCTTAGGTAATAAATGGTAAAGTTAGTTTGTTTGTTTGTGATTCTTTCACGACGCAACGGAAGAATGTTATGATAAGTATGTTTTTTGTGTGGACGTAGGCGACATAACATCTCAAACCCATGAAAAAAATTACAAATCAACCCATAGCTTACCGATAGATTGCGCCACTCGGTTAAGTTTTAAGAGCTATGCGCAGTTCCGAGACGAACGCAGGTTGTTAAGATAAAGAGTTTCCATGCGGACGAAGTCGCGGGCAGTCACTAGTAATTCTTAATTTAAGAACTCCTTTCATTGTCATTTTGCCTGTAATTTGTTTATTAATTGATTTCAAGCAATATAAAGTCACTTAGAGAGCACAGCATGCTATGAGGTAATAGTTGTGTTCTTTATATAATAATAGTCCTCCTGGCCGATTTCGACCACGGCGGCCAATCTCAACAGAGATCAGCCAACTACCTACGCAGGAGATATTATAGTGCACAAGTGTGAGCGCAATACACAGGTGCACTCACTGTTCCATCACTCTCAAAGTTCGGTGAGACGGCAATCCGACATGACCGGAGAGAGATCAGGCGCAGGACCAACGGCTTAACGTGCTTTCCGAGGCACGGGGGTTGTAACACCGCCAACTTCTCGACTCCGAGCTGTTTTTGAAAAATTCATGACAGAAAATCTCATAAACAATTTTGGCTCGACCTGGGATTCGAACCCAGGACCTCTCGGATGTAAGGCAGAAACTTTGCCACTACACCAACGAGGCAGTCATATAGCTATATATATAGCTATATATATACATATAGCAGGTATATAGCTCTATGGAGAAAGTGTTTTAAACAGTTGATATAAAAATTTTGTATTAGGGTCTAATCATGATATGTTTTTGATGAGTTTAAGGTACTCACTGTTTGACGTTTCGGCAGATTCGGTGATATAAAGTACGTCAAAGATTGGTGGCGTCAACTACCCCATTAGGGCTGGTGGTGGGACAGTAGGTAGGTAGACTACTCGTGATCGAAGTCTTGTGGGACCCGTGACTTGCTGCGCACGCACATGTGATTTAGCTAAGTGCTGACTTGTTAAATTATAATGAAGTAGGTACAAAATAGTTTTATTGTGACATACCTTAAATAATTACTTTGTTTGAAACAAGAAGTAGTGTCAATATAGTCATCATCATCATCATTATCAGCCAAGGGACGTCCACTCACCCACGCCCACTCGTCCACAAGGTCGTCAATATAGTGTTAATTTTTAATACCTTCAGAAAATATTTTTGATCTCTTTAGCCTGCCTGAGACACAGGTTTGCAACCTAGTTCAGGTAAAGAAAGTCTTCGGTCTATACATCTTATTTTAAGCTTATATAAATTCACTTTTGTCCATTTAAAACGAAATAAATAAAATTATAATAAATAAAATTATTATTACACATATGGTATACTGACAACCAACAGCCGCAGCGAAGTCGCTTAACAGTGACGGCCGACAGAATACCATATATGTACACTGGCTATACCATTTTTTTGCTGAATACGAATCCGAACAACTACGCAAGACCGTCACAAGGCAAAAGGAACTTCTTGCAAAAAAATAAAATACTATGCTTCGCTTCCAAATTCTCAAAGAAGCGTAATATACATAATTTAATATTTACTTTTATGTATTGATATTATGATATATCTATATATTAAAAAAATAAATAAAATAAAATAAAATTAAGTTAATTTATTTTTGCGTTATTAAACACTTTACCTTTCTCATTTAATTTTCACTGCAACCATTGCCTTCTTTCTGCGTGACCTTGAGGTTGACTGGCAGAAAATGCTTTTAGCATTAAGTCTTTGAACATTTCTTGTGCAATAAAGTTTTAAATAAATAAGCGTACCTTCGGATTGCAAATCTTGTTTCCCAGTTTCGTTTAAACTGAACTTTAAACTTCGAAGGGAAATTCGACGAAGCTATTATAAAACTCTCGTGTGCAGTGCTTCGGCATTGAATACGTCGGTAAGGAATTAATTGAGCTGAAACTAGGCAGATTTCAAAGAAAATCTGGAAGTTAGGGCGAATGCGATTTTGTGATCGTGGAAGTTAGGTTTAAAATTGAGCGGGTGGTAGATGTTTCAAAGAAAAGGGTCCTATTAACAACTCCTTTAAAGTTTGTTTTCAATGGTTACTATCAGTGCTTGGTTTTGAAAAGGCAAGTGCTGTAAACCTTCAGTAATCTTTTTTAAACCGCCCCTGTGGTATAGTGGTTAACACCACTGATTTTTTACCAGAGATCCGGGACTTAATTTTCAGTGAATGTTCATATTTATTTCGGTTTGGTTGGTTGAAGGACTCTTTCTTAGTCAGTCAGGCTAGCAGTTAACATATGAACTAAGTTTTTTACTATAATAATGACGTTTTTAAGCATTTAGAGGTAAAAAAGTCAGTGCGTCAGGGATTAAGGGTCATATCACAAAACTTTGACAGCCATGTATTTTATTGCCGGAGTAAATCAAAAATCGAAAGTCGCTACGAAGTAGGAATTACGTAGTTACATAATTAGTAATTAGCATTGGCAATGTTTGGCCCATTGATCTGTACAATTTTTTAAAATAAATTAGTTAATAATTTTATTTGTTAAGTATTTTTTCGCGTTTACAACGCTATTTTAATTTGGAAAAGACAACACTTAAAAAATTCTTTTTCGGCTCCGGTCATCGGGGAGGAATCAAACCCCCGACCTTTGGAAGTCCGGTCCAATGCTCTGATCACTGAGCTACCGAGAACCTTAATGGAGTCGTTGAATTTTGTAAGTGCTTTTTAACGCTTTGAGCCAGCGTATGATTCATCAATGATTGTGGGAGACGCCCTCGATGACCGGAGCCAAAAAAGAATTTTTTAAGTGTTGTCTTTTCGAAATTAATAAATTTTCAACAACATATACATTGATCTGACTCCGTGGTAAGTAGCTTCAGCACTTGCATTACGATATCATAATCAACAGTGGCATCACAAATAAACTTAAATAAATACATACAACACGCAGACCAGTACAAACAGACATGTACATGACATTGGTTTTACGCAATAGATTACTTAATATCTTGTAAATAATACGTAGGTAATTCCTACTTCGTAGCGACCTCTGATTTCCGATTTATCGTTTGAAAAACAGTTTTCAGCAAAAAACTACTTACCTGTCAAATATATGTGATGCCACTTAAGGTTTCCGGTAAAGGTAATATTCATGGTTAGTTATATTAGTTGCTAATAAGACCCTTCCTGAATCTTGCTTTGCCGAATCCACTCTTTTCGGTATCGTTTCGGTTATCGGTTTAACTTCTGATTATTGGATGTGAAAACTTCTACATCAGAGTATGAAATGCAAAAATCGAGTTTCATTTATCGATAAACTAAAAAAACAGAGTATTTGAACGTGACATTTGACAACGTTGTAGATTAACTGAGTCGATGTACCGTTGTATGTGGTTGTATACTTTTACGGACTGCTTTTATGATTAGCAATATCATATGGCGATTAATAAAACTAACATTACAAGTTTCGTTACAAAACGTGATGGTAAACGAGACTCAGTTCAAGAAGAAGTATCTACCTAAGAGCGAAAGTGCACTAAATAAAACTCTTGCCCAGTTAGTAGAATACCGAAATGTATCAATAGCGGCTGGGTAGTCGCTATCCAACTTCCAAATCAAAAGAGCAGAATACCATAAGTGTCATTTTTAGCAATTGCCAGGCTGACGACGTGCAAGTGAACTACATTGTATTAAGTAGAATTGAGGCCCAGGTTAGATGTTCCAAGTCTCTCACCTTTATGGCAATTTCCTCAGCCCCAGCTAACCATACACTTTTGGTACCCATTTCTTCCAAAAAATGTACTCAATTCCAGATAGTAGACTGAATCTACATAATGAACGCTACAGGCGTCTGTGAAATAAGACCACATCGATAAAAGTATGTCTGAAATAGATGTAGCCGCATTAAGGAGTTAGCCGTAGGGCACTGCTTCTTTTAAATGAGGAGGAAAATTTTAATTTCCTATCGCGTACCCGGGTAGGGATGGGGCGAGGAGATAATTTTGTCGATATCGATAATTTTGAACTAAAAGTGTCCGACTGGTCAGAACTGGCACAGGATAGAGAAGAATGGCGCACTTTAATGTCGGAGGCCAAGATCCACTTCGGGTCGCTGAGCCAGCGGAGTAAGTAAGTAAGTATCGATAATTTTGGTACAAAATATACCAATTTCATCGAAAAATTACTAACCAAATGGTGTATTTTTTCCTTAAAGGTATTTTTTAAATAATTTTCTCTAATTTTTTTTAAGTATTGTTTAAATGAAATTAACAACAACTTCAATTGGAACTAGAAGAGTAGTTTTCAAAATATTTTTTATGTCATATACTTATCAATAACCAAGCTCAAATGCGTAAGCTTCTCAATAATATTTTTTTTTCTATCGTAAGGCAATTAAATTAAAAAAAAGTATGGCTAGAATTTACTTTTTTTTCATTATAGGTAGCTAGCTCATAAATACAAGATACTGGGATAAAGACAGAATGCTTAAGGAACTTAACTTTTTGTTAAAATACTAAGAATAGGTATCAAAGAAAGTATGCAAAATAAACAGTGATCCCAAATATGCCTCGTGTAAGTCTCCGTGTGAGTAAACATCAATTTGCCATCAATATAATTGAATAATAACAATGTGAAGCACGTTTGCCTGGCAATCAACAGATGATGTCATAGGTACTCTGCCTACTGATATATCGCTGCCAATTACAAAACATTACGCGTTTAGGAACTATTCAATACTCGGTTAGGAACTTTTCAATACGCGTTCGAAAACTATTCAATACGCGTTCAGGAACTATTCAATACGTACGCGTTTAGGAACTATTCAATACGCGTTTGGGAACTATTTAATATGCGTTCAGGTAATATTCAATTGCGCATCCCTCAGCTTAAATATTGGTTAATGTGTTATTTTATTTACCTATTTTGTTATGCAATGTTAAAACTGTATGTTTTCCAAAAATATAAAATTCTTGAACCTTGAAAGAACCTTGGAACCTTTATTTTAGTGTCAAATTGAACCTTAAATATTTAGAAAGTAGGTAAATAAAATTGGGAAAAAATTACATGATATGATTTTTATGGCTGCATGTGTTCATTTAATCAATCAAACTCAGACTAAAGATGATGAAATTTGTTGAAATGTTGCGTTTGCTATTGACCAGCAACCTCTGGCTCTTCACCGCGAATTTAGTTAAATTAAAATACCCAGATCCATTAAATTAGATATTAATACATAATTGTAATACTGTGAAAATATTATCGCTTTCTATTAGCTCGGCAGTGAACAGCGAACTCAAAGTGACAATCACGCCTTCGAACTCATAGATTGGAATCAAATTGATTGAACCGTATGTGCACTTCAATTCTTGCATACGTAAATTATCGTCGCATTTTTGTGCTGTTGAATCATCGTCCGTTGAGTTCCTTACATCATCGATAAACATAGTCAATGTTGATTTGCCACTACTCGATTGGGGTAATAGGGAGGAAGCTGTTGACCTCATAATCGAAGACTGAAGATTGCCCATTTCTTTTGCAAACAAATGTTTTAAATAAGAAGTAAATTGTGACTGCCTCGTTGGTGTAGTGGCAAAGTTTCTGCCTTACATCCGAGAGGTCCTGGGTTCGAATCCCAGGTCGAACTAAAATTGTTTCTGAGATTTCCGGTCTTCAATTTCTCAAAAACAGCTCAGAGTCGCGAAGTTGGCGGTGTTACACCCCTGTGCCTCAGAAAGCACGCTAAGCCGTTGGTCCTACGTCTGATCTCTCTGCGGTCATGTCGGATTGCCGTCTCACCGAACTTTAAGTAAGTGACGGAACAGTGAATGCACCTGTGTATTGCGCTCACACTTGTGCACTATAATATCTCCTGCGTAGTTGGCTGATCTCTGTTGAGATTTTTCGCCGTGGTCGAAATCGGCCAGGAGGAGGACTATTTTAATTGTGATGGATATAGGTCTACGCGTCTTAACTTTAGATCGTGTAACCTATTTGTACTTTGTAGCATAGCAAGTGCCTTTTTACTAGGCACTTAATACCTACCTCTCACGAAAGAGAAGTTCTATCGTGTAAAACAAGTTGATGTAATCTCCTAGTCTACCTCTACTTATAATATGAATGTAAGTGCTAGCCCGTTGTGCATTGAAAAAGTATACTTAGTGAAAAAGAGAAAAAAAATTATTTAATTTTTAGCGCAATAATGAAAATGCTTTATTAATAAGTACTGATCGCCACAATGATTTTGGTAAATTTACACGTGATTTTCTGACAATTATTTAGGACCTCAAAGCTGTGATTTAGTCCTATTATAGTCAAAAATTAAAATTTACCGTCAATTTCATACCCAAAACGGTAACAGATAGTTGTCTCGAATGGCAATAAATATAATCACCGACTTCCTAGGTTTATCGATAAACTTTTTTCCCATCCCTAACTAAAACCTTCGTCGTTAAAAATATTGCTGTTTGAACGGCGAGTTCGCTTAGCGCTCTAATAAATTTGGAAAATTAAAGATTCATATCAGATTCGCTTCACTAGCGGAAACCCTGGCATCGCTCGATTATATGAGGAGACAAAGTTATACGTAGATAACATTTTAAGATAAATGACATTTCTTACTCATTACTTTGATAAGAAAAGTATGACACATTCGACCGAGACTCATATTTACTTACCTGAATACTTACGCACTTCCTATATGGTACGCAAATATTACATTATTATTATCATAATAAAAAAGAGATTCTACATATCTAAATGTTAAAAATATAGTGTTCGATTTTGCAGGAAAGTTATTCAGGTATTACTTACGTTGGTTATCAGGTATTCAAATTTATAAAAGAATATTGTTCTTAAGCGACAAATGTCATTTTTTCGCCGTGTAACTTTTCAGACTACCGAATAACACAACTAGTTCAAAAATCAATCATATAAAAAAAGGAAAAGTCAATTTTTTAAATTTTATTGCACAAGAAATGTACAAAGGATGGACTTAATGCTAAAAGCATTTTCTGCCAGTCAACCTCAAGGTTATGCAGAAAGAAGGCAATGGGTGCAGTGAAAATTAAATGAGAAAGGTAAAGCGTTTAATAACGCAAAAATAAATTAACTTAATATATAGATATAATATCATAATATCAATACATAAAAGTAAATATTATATAATGTAACAATCAAGCCTAAGAAGAACTCATGCTTTTGCAAAATATTTTCACGGTTTATCCTAGTCACAATAGCACACGCTAACGCTTAGTTTGGGCCTCGGTAATTGGTGTGTTCGCTCAAACAATTTATTATTTTATTATGATTAAAAACAAATAATAAAGATTTCACAACAATCACACCAATTCTCTAGTCCCAAATTAAGCTACGAGGCTTGTGCTATGGATACTAGACAACAGATAAACATACTTAAAATACTTTTTTTTGTAAATAAATACATATTATACATAGAAAACACCCAGACCACTACAAACACACATGTTCATGCACACATATGCTTGTACTGTGCGGGGATCGAACCCGCGACCCTTAGTTTTAGAACCGACAAGTAGACCACTGCACCAAACGGTCGTCAATGTTCAAATAAACAAACTGTTTTATTTTAACATGCTTTAAATACCTATCTTCCTACTTCCTACCTACCTTACCACATTACTCAAAGTG
Source organism: Pyrausta despicata (assembly GCA_963921415.1). Taxonomy (NCBI): domain Eukaryota; kingdom Metazoa; phylum Arthropoda; class Insecta; order Lepidoptera; family Crambidae; genus Pyrausta; species Pyrausta despicata. The sequence goes on from OY992865.1 coordinate 2,208,762, forward strand.
CCCCTCGTAACTTCGTGTTAATGAAAAATCGATCAAAAAATATCGCCTCGAGATAATTTTTCGGCCCCCATCTTGGAAAATCGAATCCTCAGTCCATCGGATATTTATTTTTAATTAGCAAAAAAGCAGCATGGCTAATTATTTTTCGCCCTTATCTTGTGATGATTTATGTTGGAGTCTCGTTTTCTTACGTTTTTTTGAATTATTTTGTTTTCTTTTTGCCTTTGTAGGGTGTCTTGATTGGATTGAATGATAAAATATGATTAAGGATGTAATTTGTATGATACGTTGAGTACCTACGAGTAGACATATTAAAAAATCCGTTAAGTAAGATGCATGCTTTTTTTTTAATTCAGGTAGGTACTCGTTATACTTAGAGATAGGTATTTACTCGCATATAAATGTACGACGCAACATAAGTGATAAATACACAACTTTTTTTTAAATACAACTACATCACATGCATTGATCTGACTCCGTGGTAAGTAGCTTAAGCACTTGTGTTACAGATATCAGAATCAACAGTGGTATTACAAATAAACTTAAATAAAAACATATAAAACCGAGACCAGTACAACCAGACATGTTCATGCACACACATGTTTGTTCAGTGCGGGGATCGAACCCGCGATCTCTTGGTTAATAGTCAACTTCTTGACCATTACACCATAATGATCGTCAAAAGCAAACACCTATCAGTATTTCAACAAATATTTCTAAGAAGTTTGTAGAAGGTTTTTTTTATCAATAACGTGCCTATAATGAGTATGCAATACCATACCTAACATCGCACGAAAACTTTTTCAGGAACTCGGCAAAAAACACCCAACTCTTATCACAAAAAGGCATCAAACCCGTGACACCGAGAACGCATGCATTAAAAATTGACCAAATGTCACACCGGCTAATAGTTCCCAACAGGGGGCGCGCGTAATTAAAACGACAAAACAAAATGGCGGTTGCTTCAGTTACAGTCAACATTCACACTATTCCAATGCGAGAATTAATTAAACAATACCTAGTGATGGATTAATGTTTGCTGGATGTGGCATTGTCAAAAGTCGACAGTCAATATCGTTTATTTCGGTTAAAATATATATGATGAACGTCAAAATTACATTGATAAATATTGATCTCACTCCGTGGTAAGTATCTTAAGCACTTGTTTCACAGATATCAGTAACAACAGTGGTATTACAAATAAACTTGAATAAAAACATACCACAGCATGTACAAACAGACATGTTCATGTATGCAAATTTTTGTAGAGTGCGGGGATCGAACCCGCGACCTCTTGGTTAATAGTCAACTTCTTGACCATTACACCAAAATGGTCGTAAAAAAACATTTTATCAGGTTTGAACATGTTTTTTCATCTTTTGGCCCGGAGCTATTTTGGGCCCTTTGAAGGACCGGAGTGGGCATGATGACAATAGTTTTTTTAAATCCCCGACGAAAAAAAATATTTAAATTAATAATAATGTAAATTAATAATAATTGTGTTATATTTTTGAACCTTATGCTTTCAGTGTGGGTTTGTCTGTGGCATCGTTCTCACGGACGGATAAACCAATTTCAGTGCAGTTTTTATATCCTAAAAATAATTTTATCATGTTACTTTTTGAAGCAACATGATAGGTAATTGTTTTAAATAATACTACATTATGTCACTATTCCTACGTCCTAAACGTTTACGCTACCTTTTTTGTGATATTTAAAAAAAGATGCTTATTTTTTTAAAAAATTCATAACCTTTTCGTTGGCTTTAATTAAATGTGAACTTTAAAAAAAGCTTAAATTTAATAAAATATCCAGGGAGAGATATTCCAAATTCTTAGTAAATTATATAAGTGTCGTATTTTTTAATAGTTTGTAGACATTGCGGCCCATTAATTGAGAGGGCCATGTCAATTGCAAAAAACATTGGTACATTTTAATACTTCAAACGTAAAGTGTGGACTACACTTATCATTAAGGGAGATGAAAAATAGATGTTGGATGACTCAAAGACCTACTCAATATGCTCACAAAATTTCATGCGAATCGATCTAGCCGTTTCGGAGGAGTACGGGAACGAACATTGTGACACGAGAATTATATACCTATACCTACTAGCTGACCCGGCAACCGTTGTTTTGCCATTTAATTTTTTGAAGTGAAAACTTCTTTAGCGGCGTTGAGCACTTTTGTGGCATGGGTAGAAACTGTGAAACTCGCGTCAGGTCACGTGATGCTGATCGAAAAACCGTAAGACGGTTGTTAAGTTTTCACTTCTGCCGGCACTCCCGGAGTGCAACCCGTGGATTTTTTTTTTATCACTTAGAGGTATTAAAAATAGACCAACCAATAGACCAATAGGCCAACGCCTATTCTAAGACCTACTCAATATGCTCACAAAATTTCATGAGAATCGGTCAAGCCAAGGAGTATGGCAACGAAAACTGTGACACGAGAATTTTATATACTGCCACATCCAGGGGCGTGCTACCCGCGGGCCGCTGGCCGGTAGACAGTGCGACCCATAAATTGGGCGGCCGCGGCCCTGTCAATTGCAAAATACATTGGTACTTCTTTATACTTCAATATTGCCACATCCAGGGGCGTGCTACCCGCGGGCCGCTGGCCGGTAGACAGTGCGACCCATAAATTGAGCGGCCCTGTCAATTGCACCGGCCGCCAATAGTTGCGGTCGGACCAGACGCGCTTTTTGTTGTTACAATTACAACGTTTAAGCTTTTTACTGTTTTGATATTATTGTAAAATTGTAAATTTATGATTTTATGGTTAAATAAATCATCCATGAAATTTTGCAGCTCTGTTGTGTATTTAAAATTTTGCTTTGACCAGTTCGAATACTTATCTCGTACAAAACATGCCTCAGTAATCGTTATTTTAGGGTTCTTTAAAAAATAACTAACAACCTGTCAACGCAACGCATTTTTGTAGATAAACATATTATTACGAGTATGTACATTATGCAAAACAATTGTAGAAAACATTTCAAAAAATATTTTCTTTCTATGTAAATTAGGTCGGATGACGTCACGTGTCTAGTAGTTGGTAATTTCGGCCAGTTTCGCAAGGCCTCGGTAGCGCAGTAGGCAGCGCGTAAGTCTCATAATCTTAAGGTCGTGAGTTCGATCCTCACCCGGGGCAAGCATTTTGATATTGTCAGATTTATTATTTCCTGAAAAGTATGTTCCTTTTTTATGAAAATTCTGCCTTTTAGAATGTAATTTATTTGAACACAATGTTTAAAGCCTCTTTTTCAATGGCTAATTAAACAAAAATAAATTTTTGCTAATGAAATTTTTGTTTGGAACCTACTTTCAACATTTTAATACGTGGGTAGTAAAATAATATTCTATAGTTATACGAGTCAGATCCGGCCGATAGAGCTTCGATGGGTTAACCTAGTTTAAAAGGATTTCAGGAAGAAATTGATTTAAACAATGATCCAGTCAGTAGGTATTTTTGCTCTACAAAAGGTGGCTAAGAAAATATTTTTAAACAATATTGTTTAGGTATGGCAGGTTAATAAAAATCCAAGTTCTCGACATTGAAGGACCCAGGCGCTAGCCACCATTTTGAATTAAGGTGCCAAAATTAGGTATTTTTTAAATAACTTCTCAATTGCTTACTAAATCACAAAAGTGTCTACGATAGGTATAAAGAAGACAAAATTATAGACAATATTAAAAAAAAAAAAAAAAAAATAATATTAAAATTAATGATATTAAAAATAAAAAATAATGATAAATAGATACATAATTATTTTAGTGAAAAGTTTTTTGATAAATGAATATTAATAATAATAATAAAAATATTTATTCACAAAAAGATTGTTAACATAATTTTAACACTTACTTAACTAACAAGGTGTTTAAGTACTTAAATATTAAGTTAACTTATGTATGACATTATGATTACATGGAACAATACAAGTGAAGACGCTGATTTCCAAACTAGGCCAAGCCTGTGTTTCATACAATATTTAAGGATTTATTAATTTTATTGTAGATAATGGAGCTGAAGATAAGAAACTTTCGAGAAGCAAAAACTGTTCTGTAACGGGGGATAGGGCATACTCTGTTAGATATACGTTTCTTGGGGTTTGGGGGGGGACTTTTATATGTAGGCAAAGAATGGTTCTAAGCGCGAACAGTTGTCTCACAGTTAAGACAGAGGCGAGTGTAAAATGTTGAATAGTAGGAAATCTGATTGGTTTAGAGTAGATGACTTTAAGCACTGCTCTCTGTGCCCGTTCGACCTTTATAAAATGAGTTTTAGGAGCACATCCCTATGCTGGGATGCAATAGGCTAAAACTGAGTTTAGGGTTTCTAAGTCGGCTGATTGCCTGAGTGATTTAAATAAATGGATGAGGCGTCTTACTCTATTATATTGATTCCAGAATCAATATTCCGAGTGAAATGGTTGCATATTTCTCTAAAAGAATTATGTATCTATCTATTATTTGTATCACACGGTCCTTGAACCGCGAAAACGTTCCCATCGAGTGGCACCGCCGAAATTGTTCTCAATCGAATTATTTAGCTACAAATCAATTGGTGACTCAATACACGCCGTGCTAATGGGTGTGAGAAACATACGACACTGTGGCCTAGTTAAATGATAGATCTTTTAATTTTTTTGTTTTATGAGAGTACGTATTAACGGGGTAGAGAGAAAATAACGCATTTGCAATTATTTTTTTGACAAAAAAAAATTAAAACAATTTGTGTGCAACTAGCTTTGGTATGTAATGGCAAAGGTAAGACAGATTCTCATATACCTAGTGTATTGAAAGTTTATTAACTTTTATTTTTCTATTTTCAAAGAGGGATATGATCAGTCATCAAACTTTGGATAGCATGCTGCGTAAAATGGCTTTAGTGGCTCCAAAACAAAATACAATTTATCTTAAATGATTGATTATTTTTCCATCACTACTTCATTTCATATCTCTTTGTAAATTAACTTTCCCGTTGGTCACTTTCCTAACTAACACGCCTGCATGGTGGAGTATAGCTTGTACCACCTCATACCTCTAGTTATGATGAGGCATGTGCCCAGCAATGGGAAGCTAGAAGTAACTAACATATCGCCTTCAAAATCTGTAAGGGTACACAACACGAGGTTTTGATATCAGCTGAACAAACTACAGTTGTAACTGATTTGTATAAAAAATGTACCTATTTGATACTTATGAATTAATTTTCACTACATTTTACATGTTTTCGACATTTATGGTGATAAATTGATAAAATCTATTCAGTTTTTATAAGTTACTAGCGGACCCCGCAGACGTCATTGAACATGCTTGTCCACTGTTTCTTTTGATTTTCTCTCCATAAGAACGATCCTTGTACATCAAGGTACTCGTATATTATTTAAAAAAAGGCAAAATCGGTTTGGCTGCCCTCGAAATTTGCGGTTACCAACGCATTTAGCGATTCATTTTTAAATTAAAACTAGATGCCGCCCGCAACTTCATATGCGTATATTTCCCATTCCCGTGGGAATTTCGGGAAATCCTTTCTTAGCGGATGCTTACATTAAAATAGCTAGGTACCTGCATGCCAAATTTCATCCCGATCCGACAAGAGGTTTGGGTTGTGCGTTGATAGATCACCATGTCAGTCAATCAGTCAGTCACCTTTGAGTTTTACATATTTAGAAGAAGTATGGATTCATAGTAAAAGTTACCACTATTGCACGCCAGCCCACAACTCACTATAGCACCAACAAGCATCAAATTGCATGACTTCATCCAATACATCATATTGATCCTTGGTTCAACTCAATGCATCGATTCATTGAGAAAGCGTTCCAGTAGTGTCATCGCTAATATTAGAACGAGCCAATAAGAGCAATGGGCCACAATCAAAGAAGCTAATAATAGAAAATGCATGCGGTCAGTACGTGACGGCTTATTGATAGTATTGTTAAAGGAAAACGGACAGTGGACGGGAAAAACGCGGCGTTTTTCGGCCATTTGTTAAATTCAAATTCAAATATTTTATTTCAGAATAAGATTCCATATAAATTGTTAGTAATCTTTAGTTTAGGCTAGTAAATATAATTGATATTTTAAGAATGTGTTCAATTCAATGCAAATAAATTTTAAATAATGATAATGATTAAAATCTAAATGTCAATTATCTAATGTCGAGCAAAATAAGTAATGTCAAAATAAAAATTAAAAAATAATTTAATTTTAATTCATTGATTGCTTACTTCTTTAAGCCGATCAAAATTAATCCAATGATTAGCAATAGGACACTCGGGTCTACACCCCACAACCCTCAAGATGGCATTGGAGCTACCGCACACTCTGCTCATCAGCGAGCGTTTAAGGTGTACACCTACGGCGTACAATAAGCTCGTTTGCACCATGAAAGAGATATTCAAACACCCATTTTCCATTCAATAAATGAAATTTGATTTTTTATTGACATTCAATCGATAAATAGTCACTCGGTCGGCATTGCACGCGATGACGTCAAAGTGTGTTATTCCCATACAAACTCTATCGAGAAAAGCATTTTGACAGATGTTAGAAAGTACGTCAACGATTGGTGGTGTCAACTACCCAATTGTGTCTTTTTGTAAGGACAACATCACACACATAATTACGTTGATCTGACTCCGTGGTAAGTAGCTTAAGCTTTTGTGTTACAGTTATCATAATCAGAACAGTCGTATTACAAATAAACTTTAAAAATACATTTATTTATTTTTTATTATTATTTTAATCTAGGATACAAAAGTTGTAACTTGTTAATGTTAATATTGAGATTATAAGAACATTCTTCTTATTTTTTGGGCCCCACTGCATGTTTCTTTTTATTTAATTTTTTGTTTGAAATAGGTTTGCTCTTGACCCAAGACTAAGCCCAACGAGGCAAAGTTCAGTGATGAGTCTACGATGGAGCAAGCTCACCTAGAAGGTGCCTCTCTAGCTTTGAAGATTTCTAGGTTGTAATTGCAGGGAAACACTGACGCAGGTAGTGAGTCCCACTCTTTTGCAGTGCGCATGTTATGAATAGCCAATATACCGCATTTGCACTGTCCTATAGATTTGCAAAGTGACTTGCTACTAGTTTTTCAACTATGTAGGTACTAAACTCTCGCCTCGTTGGGGTAGTGGCAAAGTTTCTGCCTTACTTCCGAGAGGTCCTGGGTTCGAATCCCAGGTCAAGCCAATATTGTTTCTGAGATTTTCTGTCATGAATTTCTCAAAAACAGCTCGGAGTCGGGAAGTTGGCGGTGTTACACCCCCGTGCCTCGGAAAGCACGTTAAGCCGTTGGTCCTGCGCCTGATCTCTCTCCGGTCATGTCGGATTGCCGTCTCACCGAACTTTGAGAGAGTACACCTGTGTATTGAGCTCAAACTTGTGCACTTTAATATTTCCTGCGTAGTTGGCTGATCTCTGTTGAGATTGGCCGCCGTGGTCGAAATCTGCCAGGAACACTATTCTTACTAAACTCTCGCGCTATTTTTCCCGCAGCTTCAGTACCCACCGGTGTACGTTGATCTTTTTCAGTATAAAGCATTTAATGTCTCATCTTGATTGTCCAAGTTCTGATTTAGATGCATCTAACGCCCTACTTTTTGTTCTGCTAGTAGGACTTACTGTTTTCGACCAATATCTATCTTACCGGTTCTAAGTAAAATTTTTGAAAAGATTATATTCAATCAGCTACTATTTCACTTCACATCAAACAATTTATTGCATAATAAACAATTCGGTTTTACAAAGGGTCGCAGTACTGCTGATGCTGGAGTCGCTCTGTTGAAACATATATTTGATGCCTATGATAGTAAGCATGATGCTGTGGGAATTTTTTGTGACCTCTCTAAAGCGTTTGATTGTGTTGACCATGAGACCCTGTTGAGAAAACTACGCCATTATGGTGTATCAACTGATGCATGTAACTTATTTAATTCATATCTCACTGAGAGAACACAAAAGGTTTCTATCAATGGAGCAGAGTCTCCTGGAGCACCTCTCACTATGGGTGTGCCCCAGGGTTCGATATTGGGACCCTTACTGTTTCTGATATATATTAATGACCTTCCATACTTTGTCGACGGTGCTTGTGAGATAGTGTTATTTGCTGATGATACTTCACTACTTTTTAAAACTCCAAGGGGTAAAGAATCGTTTGACGATGTAAATGGTACTCTCTCGCGAGTACTTCATTGGTTCACCGTTAACAATTTATTGCTTAACGCGACCAAAACTAAATGCATTAAGTTTACAATGCCCAATGTCCGAGAAGTTCCAACAAAGGTTGTTGTTAAGGATGAACAACTAGTTACTTCAAATACTGCAACTTTTTTGGGAATTACTTTAGATGATAAGCTCCAGTGGGGTCCTCATATCATGACCTTATCAAAGAGACTAAGCTCCGCTGCATACGCTGTAAGAAAGATAAGGTTTCTGACTGATGTTGAAACGGCAAGACTAGTTTATTTTAGTTATTTTCACAGTATCATGTCATACGGCATCTTACTATGGGGCTCAGCTGCAGATATAGAGACAATTTTCGTATTGCAGAAACGAGCCGTGCGGGCTATTTATAAACTTAAATCAAATGAAACACTTAGAGAATTGTTTAAAGAAGTTAAAATACTTACAGTTTACTCGCAATATATTTACGAAAACCTAATTTACGTTCGAAAAAACTTACACTTATTTCCTAAAAATAGCGATTTGCATAACTTCAACACAAGACAAAAAAATAGGCTTGCCGTTCCACATTTTAGGCTTCATAAGGTTGGTCACTCATTTATGGGTAGATGTGTATCATTTTTTAATAAATTACCTGAAAATTTAATTTCATTGCCTTTAGATAAATTTAAAACAGTTGTTAAAGATGTATTAATGTCGAAAGGATATTATAAAATTGATGATTATATAAATGACAAAGATATATGGAAATGTTTAAATGCAAATAATAACATTTATTGTAAATCAATTTTGAAAAGAGGCAATGACAATAGTGACTGAGTTTCTTGCGCCGCTTCTTCTCAGCACTGGCCCAAATTGTCCCGAAGCGGTGGTAGGGTTAATTTATATGTTGGGACGTGTAAAAGTGCTAGTTCTTAGCCTAGTTACAGAAATAAATGAATTTTATTGAATTTTTTATTGAATTTTACTGTCATTATTTCTGTCTAGCACTGACAGTCATCTTCTTCATTATTTTCCTGTATATTTTACCGCTTTTTGGAGACTACCCACTTTGAAGGCGGTTTTCGGCAATGTATTGTAATGATTGCCTTTTTTAACTATCTGTTATTCATTTTCAAATTTTCCAGTAAGTTATGCCATTGAATGTTTTACAATTGTCGGATTTTATTCTAAGTACTAGGTTCGTCGCTGTTTCATGTAAAAATAAAAATGTAGGTGTTAAATGACATAGCTTGTCTGTTGATTAACTCGAATTGACTTTATATGTTTTAATAAAAATCTTTAAACCTACTATATTTAAAAGCAACTTCACTACATAGAAGAAACATATCGCATCTGGTCGCACTAACATAGAAGAAAACAACATTTTCATTTAAAACTTTAAAAATTTATGACTAAACAAATTCTATCTCCGGTCAATACCTTCCCGTTATTGTCCAAGTTGCGAGGAGATAGCATTTTAATTTAAAATATCTTAAAAGTTATAGATTTATGATCGCCCGCCATTTTAATTACGAACTTTCGTGTTTTCGTATCGCGAAGTTTTTCAATGTTTATCGGAATATATGAATTGCGGTGATATTTATTGAGGAAGAAGGGGAATGTTGTACATTCATTTAATTTTTTTTTTGTTTATTTAGATTGAGGACTATTTTCAATCATGAATCGTACATGGTTGGAAAAACGAAGGGTCACATTTATTTACATTTTACCCAGATTGTTTCTTCCAAAAATCCAAATAAACGGTGACTCCACATAAGTGACTAAAAGATCGATTGCATGAAGTTCTATCAAATTCGTGTTAAGACATTTTTATTGTAGGTATTATTCAAGGTGTTACAAAATAACTGTAATAACTGAAGGGTGTTGTTGTGTCCGCAAAACTGAACAACTTTCGCGAAGAAACCTAGATAGAAATCTCAAAAAAAAATAGGTTACCCATTGTATATCGATCAGCTGATTGGCAATTTTGTATGGGAAGTCCGATTTTTGACGTGACAACGTCTTATAAATTGGTTTGCCGGGTGACACTTCAAGAAACTGCGTTACGCTGCTCCGCTCACGTTCCGCGCGAGAGAGACAGAGCGAGAGAGAGAGAGAGAGATAGGCATACACACCTGTTCATGTTATACGAATGAATATTCACATTAAAATTATTTTACCACTCAAAGTCGTTGTCACGTAAAACTTTCGCGCGTATACCGACTTTACAGGCAACCAATTTTTTTGAGATTTTGACCTAAGTAGATATCTTTGCGAATGTTGTGCAGTTTTCCGGGCACAGCAACACTCTTCAGTTATTACAGGGTTTCTTGTAACACCTTCTATAGTGTAGTTATTGTACCCACAAAAACTTAACTAAAGATCGTTGATTCTAACGTTGATTTCTAAACATCCGCGAAAAGCGATGCACACCTTAAAACACCGCAAAAATCATTGCGTAGGTTGTTAAACTGCAAATCGCAAATCCAGTGTCAAAAGGGCTGGCCATTTTTTTCTTTTTAATTTCCTACTTTCTAATTAATAAGAGGAGAGGACGGAAGCTCATCGCATTGAAAGATAAGGACGGGAACCGAACCCGCGACCTGGCGAATAATTCCTTTATCGCCGGTTATAAATTAACGAAAAAAGTTGGAAGTGAGTTTTGCGATTTGAAAAAAAAATGGATGACGTAATGTTATGAAGAGGAGAATCTAATATAGATGAGGAGGTAATTATGTATATTATATATTTTTTAAATGCAGGTCGAAGAGAAAAAGACTTCATAGGGCTCAGTTGGAACGCAAATAGGAATATTTATATAAATATTGTGAGGAACACCTAAAGTAATTCGGTAGCTTAATTGGTAGAGCAATCGCCCGGCTTGCGAGAGGCGCGGGTTCGAGTCCCGCCTGTGGCAGTCCGATTTTTCTTCAAAGTGTATTTTAATTTCACATTGTAAAGAATTTTAAATCGGTAATGCTAAAAATATATAAACTTAATGGATAAATATTATTTGAAGAAAATAATAATTGGCGTTTCATCCTCTAAGGTAGAGAAATGGTGATGTGAGAAATGACGATGGTAACATCGTTCAGATCAGATCAGATATTTTCTAACTATTAAAAGGCTTAATAATAATGAGAGTTTAAACGTATAACTTAAATATTGAAAAAGAAAGTAAAGCGCAAATTGCAAAAAAATAAATTTTTAACTTAATATTTGCATACTACGTTTACTGTTATACGGAATTAAGTTTTATGTAACGTCTTTATTGATCTTTATTACAATCTTTATTCAGTTATTTATTTATAAATAGAATGTGTTCTAAGTTGGTTCTAAGCTTTACTTAAAAACCTAACACTAAAAAACCTGTAATAAGTTAATTTCTAAACTTGCAAAATAAAGGTCAAGTAAGTAGTAGCACAGTTTAACTGTAGCATTTTTATATTTTCGAAACATAGAATACATTATCCATCTAAAAAGCTTCCATTTCGTTATAATAATTACATGTTTATAACAAGGTGAAATTTTAAATCGTTTTTTATCATTTCATGATTTCATACAAGTTTTAAATATCACCTTTAATGCGAAGCTTGCGCCATCTGTTGAAATTTACTTAAACTACTTTAAACACAAATGATCTATGAGCATGGTCGAGCTATTGGTATTTTAGATTCACATTATTCAACTAGATGGCGCTGCAAAATCGGTTAGAATAAGATAATAGTGCTAAGCTAGTGACATCTTCTGGTCTCTTTGTTAACTAAGATGTATTCAAATCAATAATTGTTTTAGACATTTCTTTTCATGTTCAGATATATCTCTATATAAAGAGCTGTCATAAAATGTAAGGATTTTTTAATTTAAAAAGTACCGCCTTGATTTCCTTAAGATTATTGATACGGCAAAACATTGGTGCAATAAGATGTGCTAAGATAATATTCTGTCTTATTGGAATATTAATGTACACTTAGTTAGTCTTAAATTAAAATACCTACATCTTTGAAGGACTTTTATGCCCCATACTTGAACCCGCTACCGTAAACGAACGCTTAAGTACTCCTGCGTGCCCGATCAATTGTGAAATTACTATATCGCCCGAATGTATCATTTCTTGGATACCATAAACGGGGTCTAACAAATTCCACGAACGAACGTTTGAGTGGGGGATCTATATATGACACTGAGCTCACAAAATTTGGGCAAATAATCTAGGCTAGCGGTAGAGATATTGAACAAAACATAATAATGACTCATTAAAAACCAAAAAGTCAGTCATTTTTGTTTTCCTGAAATTACTAGAAATTTTCAAAGCTAGAGCGAACAGGCATCTTCTAGGTGAGCTCAGACTAGACTCAGTCTTTGCCTCGTTGAGCTTAGTCTTGGGTTTACAGCAAACCAATATCAAATAAATAAATAAAGACACCTTTCCCAGCTATTATCCTCTACAATGTAACATTACTAGCTGGTAAGTCAGTAAGTTTCAAGTAAATTATCTTCATAACTTTTGAAAGTTTTTGCTATAAATTGAAAATAAAACAACAAAAATAGCAGAATGTCTTCCTTTTAATATAAACAATACAAAAGTTTTCCTATAAAATATCACTAAAACGTGATTATTAGCTTATCGATAAATTAGTAGTTAATTTAGTACTTAAATTTACTTTTAAAATAAGTTTGTAATACAATGAAATTGAGCGATAAATAAATGCAAAACAAAATTCGATCCATTTATGATACTAATGTGGTAAAAATATACAATTGAAAAAAATTACTACCTTTTGTGCTTAATATGATACCAGAATTACGCATAAAAGTAATACATATAATATACATGCACATATAACTTACAAAAACAACTATGTGCTTAGTTTATAGCTAAGAATGTTCTTAACTAAGTTGATTATGATTGGTAACTTTGTTCAAACTTCAAAAAGTTAATAACAACATTCTACGTAGTACGTCTGTACAAACAAACAATGACAATGATGTTTGATTCTTCCAACAATGACAACCTTTTTTTATTTTTTAGCATTTTCTTGCTTTAATAACTAAACTAACATATGTTATTAGTAACCTACAAGCTACAAAAATGAGAATTTATTTTATATGTACTATTTTAAGGAAAAGTAAAGAATAGGATTTTTTTACTGATTTTTCCATACTTTTTTTAACAAAATATTGACACACGCTGCTATTTCTGTGCCTACCTACTTCACTTTATCTTATCATATCGACATGCGGTCTAAAAAGTTAAAAACAAAAACCTGTTTGTTTTTGTTGAATGATAACAAATTGATATTAATAAGTACAAGTAGTTTGTCTGACGATATGACAATTTGCGTGACAGTGTGGTTTTTAAAGGTCACATAGTGTTAGCTACTTGAAACACACATTCACATTTTTTTTTATTAGCACCGTTATACCAATGGTCTGTGTGCATAAAAGTTTTATTTTTTTATGTACATACGCAAATAAATTAAAACGTGATAATAATTTATCTAGGTAAAATGTCAGCTGAGTTTTATAGGTACCAAATGCAAAGTTAAAGTACAATAAAATTAATCTAGAGAGCATCGATAACTCAAATAAGTAATAGTTGTTAAGAATGATAGAATTGGATTAAAGTACTCGTAGTTAGGTATACGATACGGATAAAGTATGCGTGACACCATTGCATTTTAATATTATCATTTAAATATAAAAAAACATAATTTTATTCCTATAAACTCATAAATACAGCTTGTTGCAGGCCGGATCCTCCCTTATGGAGACTTAGGTACACGTCATTATGACCCACAAAAAATATTTAGGAGATTACGCAAAACCCACTTTTTCGTAGGACGCGTCATTAATTTTTTTTTCATTTTCTAGCTATTATCATTACCAACTCATCTCAACCATCGCAGCATTACTTTATTACCGTTAAAAGTCCGCCATTTTGAGGCCGCCATCTTGTCACGAATATTTGCCGCCATTTTGACTGTTCTGTCGGCCCCACGTGTTGGTGGTCGCCTTGTTCGAGGGGAAAGTGGGGGCGATGCCCGTTGGTGACAGGGGAGGTGTGGGCGGCATGAGGTTCGTCGCCGGATGGTAGACCCTGGCTGACATGCTGGTCTCATCTGAAATTATATTAGAATGCGGGTAAGAATTAAGGTCTTTTATAACATTTTCTTGCTAGCAATTCTTACAAAAAGGTTTTCTCTTCTGAACCCATGACTTAGTCCGACAGAGCCTCGTCTTAGTTGACGATGAAACCAACTCAATTAGAAGATGCCTTTTGTACGTAACAGCAGTTGTTAAAGCTTGACAAAGTTCATCAGGACAGTATTCGAATCATCATCATCATATCAGCCTGCTGCAGTCCACTGCTGGACATAGGCCTCACCCAAGGAGCGCCACAAAGCACAATCTCCCGCCCTATGCATCCAGTCACTACCAGCTGCCTTCTTCAGGTCGTCTGTCCATCTAGCCGGGGGGCGTCCCACACTACGTTTACCTAAGCGTAGTCTCCATTCGAGAACCTTCCTGATCCACCTTGGCATTCCAATCACAAGTAATAATAATAATAATAAATAAAAATAATAAAAATCTTTATTTACGTAATCAAATAATCTATAAAAAACAAGATGATGTAGTCTCCTATTAGGCATTACAGAATGCCTGTGTCAGGAGGCCACGCTCTTCCATAACGGTGGAAATTACGTAACTAATCTTAATGTAGGTACTATTTTAATTTAAGACTTATTGTAATTAAAAACAAATGATTTACAAATTTTACATGAATGTGTGTATGTGTGGGTGTGTGTGTGTATGCGAGTGTGTATAGTGTGTGTGTGTGTATGCGAGTGTGTAGTGTGTGTGTGAATTAGTGCTGCTTTTTTTTTATGTACAAATTTTCAGAATATTTTCAGTTTCATCATAGTCCAGACTCTTTAACCAATTTGTAAGCATTGTTTTACATTCCTTTACTGTAAGTGAGTAAATTTTTAGTATTTTATTTATTCTGTTATATATTTGTGGGGACAAATGCGGAAACTGATGTTGGGCGAAGCAAGTATTAACTTTTGGAACTGGAGCCACTTTATCTATCCTTCTTTTGGCATTTTTTTCAGGACTATACCCTATTGATCGATATGTTTTGAGAACAACATGTAGTATGTATAACTTTCTTACAGAAAGCAAGTCTGCATTAAGGTATAATTTCTGAGTAGAGAAAATTCTTTTCTTAAAAAGCATTACTTTAAGTAAAACCCTTTGTGATCGCTCAATATCTAAAAATTTTGTCTTAAGTGCACCTCCCCAAATCGTGATGCAGTAAATTGTGATAGATTGAGCCAGAGCAACGTAAATATCGGTCAATAGCTTTTTGTCTGCAATATGTCTCAACTCTTTAAAAATCCAAATTAATTTCCTAAGTCGAGAGGAGACTAGGTCTATATGACCATTCCAATTTAGCTTCTGATCTAGCATGACACCGAGGTATTTAAAAGATTGAACTTTCTTTATGGCAGGGCAGGAACAGTTTGAGTCTAAGTCTGCAGTGTGGTGGTCATGTATTTTAATTTCAAAATTCGTGTCTGGTTGGTAGCGATCGACGATGGAGAAACACATGTAGTTAGTTTTCGCAGTATTTAGCGTTAGCAGATTAGCCTTCAGCCATTTACGGATATTCTTTAGTACATTTTCGGCTTGTGATTTCACATTGCTCCAAGAATCTCCGGTAAAAACTACAGCGGTGTCATCTGCATAACAGAATATGTTGGTGTCTGGGAACGTCAAGTTGCTGAGATCATTGATATATATCAAGAACAGTGTCGGTCCCAGAACACTTCCCTGCGGGACACCATAGCTTACACCAGCAGGTGAGCTAACTGTCTGACCTAGCTTCGTTCTCTGTGACCTATCGTAAAGGTAACTCTTTAGGAGCTTAAGGGGAATGCCTCGAATTCCCAAATGTTCCAGTTTATACTCTAAGATAGGAAGGGAGACTGTATCAAAGGCCTTCTTTAAATCGAGAAAAACAGCCAGGCATTTCTTTTTCTTATCAAGACTATTAGCAACCACTGAAGTCAGAGCGGCCACAGCATCTTCAGTAGATCTACCAGAGCGGAATCCGAATTGAAAAGAAGACAGAAGATCAAACTTATTAAGGTAATTTAAAATTCTTTTGTTTATTAGTTTCTCTATTATTTTTGATAACGATGGTAGAACGGAAATCGGTCTGTAGTTACTGACATCTGTTTCGTCACCACCCTTGTGGATTGGTGTAACAATAGCTTCTTTAAGGCGAGATGGAAAAATGCCCTTCCTAAAACAGAGGTTAGCAAGATGAGAAATAATGGGTATTATGTCGAACTTAGCAACTTTAAGAAATTGTGTAGGTATATTGTCATATCCTGGAGAACTATTTGGCTTAAGGCTCAATAGAATGGAGTTAACTTCGTCACAGTCAGTGTCATAAAGAACAAAAGAAGAAGGATGTGATGGGCTACTGAGATGTATCTTAGGTTGAGTTGTAGTTGGGCCACAAATGTCATTCGCTAGATTTTTACCAATATTGCTAAAGCAGGTGTTAACATAGTTAGCCGAATCGTTACTAGTGTGTTTGATGTCAAGTTTCGATGCATCAGATTTTGTCTTTTTAATATGAGTTATTTTGCCAATGTTTTGCCAAAGTCTTTTAGGGTCACCAATGCAGTCTTTCAAAATTTTTCGTTCGTAGTCTCGTTTCAATTTTTTAATCAGCTTATTGCAGAAATTTCGGTATCTGCGAAATGTAATTAAGAGAATTTGATCATGTGGATTGTGACGAAGTTTCATTTGCATTTTATTTCTATTGTGAATACATCTAAGGATACCTGTGGTTATCCAAGGCTTTATGGTTCGAGCTTTTTTAGAGATATATACAGTTTTTGTGTTAGTTTTTAGAGAATCAGCTAGTTTTTTAATAAGATTTTCAGTTATAAATTCAGGGTCATTACAAAGGAGAAGTTCATTTAAATTCTTATTTCTCAGGTCGAATAAAGCGTTGTCAAAATTAGTCATAAGTTTGGTTTTTGAACATTTTGGTTTATGATTTTGGGATGGGAGATGTAGTAGCACCATGGCGTGATCGGTTACTGTCGTGTTTAGCACTGCAATCTGTGCATGTACCTTATTTCTATCAATTTTAAGCATAAAGTGGTCTAGGGCCCTGTCTTCTCTAGTTGGTAAGCAATGTCCCATGAGGATACCCTGATTTTCCAACATATCTAAATAATTGGATCTACTTTTTTGTTCATACGAAGGTTCTCCTTCTCTATTAATAATGTTTATATTAATATCTCCAGTTATAATTATTTGAGGATGTGTTGCTAATGTTTTTAAGTGATCGTTTAATGATTTGATAAACCTATCGGTATTAATAGTAGATGGCGAACGGTAAATAGCTATGAATGTTATTGCCTGGACCTGGATCTGGAGTGCTGAGGCGTCCTCTAGTTGAATTTCATTAACAATAGCAGTATGAGGATCTTTTATGTAAGCTAAGACACCATCGTTTTTATTAAAGTTGCGAGCAGTGGAGTAAGTTGCATAATTAGATATAGTTGGGATTGCTTTATTTTCACAAAGAAAACACTCAGTTAAAACAATTAAATCTGGGTCAAAGTTAAGCTGTGCGAGTGAGACAGTGAAGTCATTAAGATTGCAATAAACACTCCTAATATTTTGATTAATCACTGTAAAATCTTTTTCCTTAATTTGTAGCGCATCTACTACCTCATTAATGTTACAGGAGATGGAATTGATAATTTTAATTTGATCAACCTCACTTAAAATGTTTGATTGATTATTCATAGGATAAATTAATATGTAATACTGGTGATTTTATCGTACCTATTACAGCTAAGTGTGTGTAGTGGCTATTTGTGTTGAAGCAATTAAGAGTGTAAGTGTGTGTTAATGTGTGTATATGTGGATGTGAGTGTGTAAAAGTTTCATTTTGTGATCGAGCACATGCATTAGAGAAATCATAACTTACAAACAACAGGCGGCGATCATGTGAGTACAAAATAATTAACATGAATGAAAAACAAAAGTAGTTACAAAGACACAGAATATAAAAAGTGAGTGAGTTCATTAAATAAATCACTACATAGTTTCTCTGGCATAGTCAGGTGTTCATTAAGTGATGTACTTGGGCTTCCGATTTAATAGTTATTATTTGAGAGTTATCGCTTTTTCGAACATAAACTTTACCATAGGAGGTCCAGCAATATTTATATTGTTTAGTCTTGGCAAGATCTCTAGCTAAGAAGTGCAAGCGCCCTCCCCTAGGTGTAAGTTGTTCCGTGATAAACACTGGAGTATCTTCGGAGACACGAAAGCCCAAGTGTTTGGCACATAATTTTGACTTTGTTTTAACGTTAAAGGCCCTGCAAAGCTTCAGGATGTCTGTCTTTAATAAGGTCGAAGATGTTTCAAGTACAATGGGAGGGCTTAGGGACTCCTTTTTTCCACGCACCCTGTATATATCCTTGATGTCTTCCTTTCGCAAGTTTCCCCCAATACTAGTAGACAGATGCAGAGCCATCTCGATCAGGTCCTCTTTAGATTCGTCCTTCCTCCTGGGAACGTTTTTTAATTCTAAATTTGATTTACGCATCCCCATTTGTAAGTTTTCAACTTTTTCCTCTAATAAAACAATGTACTCCCTGTCTTCTTTTGATTTGGTTTCCAATTGTGTGATTTTATTTGCCATTTCTAAGTTTTGGGCAGTCAGTAGAGCGATTGAGTTTTCAATGTTGACGTTCGTCTCCTTAATTTCTCGTAACGTAGGTATAATGCTTTTAATTTCCTTTTGTTGCTCCTTCCATAATGATTGTATCATGTTTTTTATTTCCTCCTTAAAGTTGTGAAGATCTTCTGACGTCACATGTTTATGTCGCGCAAATACGTAGCTCGGCGGAGTAGTCAAGTCATGTCGTGGCGACTCATTTCTCTCGCATACCGACATATCGGCTTCTTGGCTCATTGTATTCACACTATTCACAAACACGAAAGTTGGTATTAATTCTCTGCTCGTTGCAGCAAGCCCTCCAAGTAGCAGCCGAAACCGACGGCTAAATTTAACAACTTGTATTCATGCAGCGGTGGCCCAATCAGTAAGCGCGCACCTCACTTGCAGTATCACCGAGTTCAAACCGCGGCAGATCACAAAATAACAACTTTACTTTTTTCAATTTATTTGCGTTTAATTTTCAATTTTAAAATATAGTCTTGTGTGCACACGACCACTTACTGTGGTGTCCGGGGGGGAAGAGGACAAGTAAAATATCCTAATGATGTCTACTGATAAACAAAGGTCTCCCCTATCGCCCCTTTGAATAAGTTTTAATAAATAAAACATTAGTGCAAAATACTCACTGCTAGAGAAAGACCGTCCAAAATGGTTCTTGCTGGTGTAATCCTTCGTGGACGGCATTTTGATTTCTGGAACCAAAACAAAAAAAAACTAATGAGGAAACATGGAAAAAAGATGGATAACATAATGGTTTACAGCTGTAGTTACTGTTCAAACTGTAGTGAGTTATTACTGTCTCACTAGGAATATAGTTATAAAACGGTACAAGTTTAGTGATATAAATATATTAATTGATTAAGCTTAGTTATAAGAAATCTGCCATATATAATTAAAATAAAACAATATTTTATTAGTTTTATCTTTATTAAAAATCAACTTTATGTATCCTGCAGTCAGTTACAATAATTTGTGAAATTAACGCGTATTAAAGTAGTTTCATTTAAAATTAAAACGATCATATTTTTTGAAATTTAAACATTAACAATGCAATTAAAACTAATCAAACATTAAAAATCTTTTAAAGCTAATCAACAGTTCTGAGATGTCAAAATTCCTATCAACTATGTTGAGATCTTGGTTTATTTAAAAGTATTTTTTAATTTGTGTTCAGACAAGGAGAGGAATCATGACATCTAGTATTACATAGCACTGAATGCTTCTTACAGGCACACCTTTTAGTAGAACACTGTGTATTCGATTTTTTACACGAACATTTTAAATAACCTTGGCGACATTTTGTGGCATATTTCTCTCAGTGACAAGTTTTCATTTGGTATAGGATCATCCAATGTAATGTTTGAAAGCTGTATTGCATTTCTGGGTCACCAATCTCTTCGCGCCGCCTGCGCCGCACACTCCAAAAGCTATTTCACTAGACTTAATCTAGTAATATAAGTATTTCACTAAACTTGGACCGTTTTATAACTATATTCCTAGTGAGATAGTAATGAATCGCTTTCGTATAACTATTAATATCTATCTTACTGCGACATGGACATGGTGTGATATAATTTTTTTAATATTATTATTATAAATTGCGTTTCAATCAATTTCTATTGCCACAACAAATAATTTTCTAGGGGGTTATTATTTTAGAACATTTGCTATCCATTTTATATCTCGAGTGTCTATTCCGTAAAAGTACCTATGATAGAACATACGATTTAATGGCACTTGACTTTGACTTAACACTTTACTTATCAGATACTTCCTTTCTAATCAGTTGCTGACCTAGGAATCCCGAACAAATTCAACCTAATCATCAATTATTTAATATACGAGCATGTCTCGATATCTCTCAAAAAAGTACGCCAAACTATTTCGACTGAAGCAGCGTACCATGGGTACTTGTCACCTGTTTTGGGCTATGGGCTATTGTTATGGTTTATAAGTATTTATTTTGTATAATAGTGACTACGACTAAATACTGTAATGGTAGTTCTAAAAACTTGTTGATCAAAGGCACACATTCACACGCTACATACGAACATACAGTCATACATCCACTCACAACACACATACACGTTCACACACACGCGCGCACACACACACACACACATACACACACACGCGCGCACACACACTAACACATACGCACACGCACACACACTCACATCATCATTATTATGGTTACTGGTATTACCATGGCTTAATATTGTAAGCACACTATACTTTTATTAAAAGGGAAGTCTGGTCTTCACGACACAGGGTATCCTAGTGTGGAGACCACCGACACTGTTAAGTTTATGTGCTTATTTTAAGTTCGAATAAGTTATTTATAACAGTGTATCAATATGTATATTTAATAAGTTTGTGAACTGAAATAAAATTCTTTATTCTAACTTGGTTGACGCAGAAAAGGCCTTTAAAACGCTAAAGAGTTGTTTCCAAGTGATAAATTCTGCTTGGTTTCTGGACAGCGGCAGACCTCTCTTTCTTATGTGTAACATTCTGCTTCTAATTTGCATGGACGTTTGTATTTTTGACAAAACTCATTTGATTTGTTTTGAAAGACAAAGCGAGGTCGTACCCCGTCAAACGCGTGCTTGGTTTAAAAACTTGCTTTATCAGACATTACTGTTACTAACTATTAACTGGAAGTGTTTGAAGTACCTTCGACTTCGACTAAAATACTTCTTCAGACAACAGTGTTCTTAAGCGCATGAAATATCCCCATTCGATAGGAAACTATGCCATAAATATTATAAGGGCAGCATCGTTACCATCGATAGATATTAAAGAATCAGTAGGCATTCATTTTAACCATTTGATTTTGGGACGACGGGAAAAAATATGTCTCCGTAATCTACGATATAAAACAATGCCTGACGTAGTTTTTGAAGGTTTTTCTTGTTCAATCTTTTTTTTAAACTTGCGTTTAACAATGTATTACTTTCTTGGCATATTCTACAACTTAATATACCTTAAGTTGTAGAATACGCTAAGTAAATAAAACATTATTAAACGTAAGTTTAAAAAACGATTTAATAAGGATCATCTAATGTTGATAACGCTGCTCTACTATGGTAAAATGATTCCCATTTCTGTCAAGGATGAAAAAAATTCGTTGCTAAATCCTGTGAGCCCACTCCATATCATTCATTTGTGTTATGGCTGTATCTCCTGATTACCCCATTATAGGGATTGGAGATACTTACAGGAGATATTTTCTTATGATGTTATGTCAATAAAGTGGTGTTATTTGTCTTCATAACATTGTAATGGTCTTATAGATTGGGAGTTCTGGAGTTTGAGATAAGAAACAGAGTGATCATAGTGTAATATTCTGTTCTACTAAATGTTTAACAATGACCGACCACTTTGGTGTAATGATCATGAATGACTATTAACCAAGAGGCCGCGGGTTCGATCTCCGCAACAACTGTACAAACATTTGTATGCATGAACATGAATTAACATGAACAGTCATTAAATGAGTTATTATTGCTAAGTGCAGCTCTCTCATCAGCCTATATAAGTCCCACTGCTGGGCACAGGCCTCACCTCAACTATGAGGTGGTCCGAGCCATACTCCACCACGCGGGCTCAGTGCGGATTGGTGGAGGAGTGAGTGTAAGGTAAGTGACCAACCTTACTGTCAGATGTTATTAAGCCGCCCGAGGGCCTCTGACCAGGCTTAACGACTAATATCTATCGATATTAACTGGGACCAACCGCTTGACGTGCCTTCCGAAGCACTTCCGAAGGCTTGGGAGAGCAATCGCCCGGCTTGGGAGAGCAATCGCCCGGCTTGGGAGAGCAATCGCCGGGCTTGGGAGAGCAATCGCCCGGCTTGCGAGAGGTGCGGGTTCGAGTCCCGCTTGTGGCGGTCCATTTTTCTTTAAGTGTGTTTCAATTTTACATTATAAAGAAATTTGCATTGTTAATGCTAAAAAATAAAGGGACTTAATAATAAGATAGGAAGTATGTTCTAGGTTGTACTAGTTACTATCATATACGTGCAAACTTTTTTCTACACAAGCACTCAAGGTTCTCTACTGCATTAAATCGAAAATTAGAAGATACTATCCAAATAAATAAATATTTCACAACAATCACACCAATTCTCTAGTCCCAAATTAAGTTACGAGGCTTGTGTTATGGGTACAATAGACAACGGATAAACATACTTAATGTTTTTTTTGCAAATAAATACATATTATACATAGAAAACACTCAGACACTCACACATGTTCATGCACACTTATGCTTGTACTGTGCGGGGATCGAGCCCGCGACCCTTGGTTTTAGAAGTCCGACATGTGGACCACTGCACCAAGTGGTCGTCAAATATGTATCTATGTATATGTAGCTATGTATATGTATGATATATATATATATATTGATCTACATACGATCCCAAACAGTTGACGAATAAAAGGCTGGTGATTAACGAGACGCATATTTTTTTTTTTTATATTCTTCTTTTTCATTTATTTAGGTCATCAAACAATATCACAATAAAATAGCACTAGGTAAAAAGTTGTATATAAGATGTAGTTATTGTGACATCAACTACAATAACCACAGATTACTTAATAGTTTTGAAGTTGAGAAGTGAGTATAGACTATGTTTAATAATATTGTTGACAACGATACAAGTATGTATATATATTCTCATAAATAATCTACACTAATCCATACTAGAATATTATAAATGCGAAAGTAAAGAGTGTCTGTATGTCTGTTACTCAATCACGCCTAAACTACTAAACCAATTCGCATGAAATTTGGTATCGAAAGGACATTAGACTACTGAACAGATTTAAATTAAGTTTGGTGAGAAGATAGTTTGAGACTTAAGAAATAAATTGAGTTTACCTTTGACCACGGGAAAACAACGCATTCCGATGGGATAAAATACTTTCTGGGGAATCTGATCGCTTTTCCTCCGAAATTACCAAAGATTTGCAATAGAATAAGTAAGTTTGCAATAGCTAAACTTACTTATTCATTATCTCTATCACACATACACACATGCACACGCACACGCGCAAACACACACTCACACACACATACACCACGCTTACACATACATCACATATAAACTCATCACCACAGATATATATCTGTGCTCATCACACAAACACTCATCATAAAAGTGCCACATACTCCAGATAATTAAACATACCTAATTGGTCTCTCAAGATACAGGCATAGCCTAGTTTGAGAGCCTCTGGTAATTCTGAGATTTTATGGCTTTTTCTTTATATTAGGTCCTTACATATGAAATTGGCGTTTTGTCGTACTGGCCACTTTGATCACAAATTTTTCCTATTTGGTTAGGAATTCGAAATTCAAATTTATACAGCTATTTCCACATGTAGTTGTGTTTCGTAAACCGTCATTCATTTGTTTTTTTACTTATCTTTTTTCTGTTTGCATCGCTCAATTTACAAAATGGAAAATTTGAAATATCGCGTTATTTACGAGTACGAGTTCCACCGTGGCACCAGTGCTGCGGAAACGGCTCGAAGGGTTAATGATGTGTATGGCGGTTGTGTCGCAAAAGAAAACACAGTGCGTTTTTGGTTCCAACGTTTTCGTTCTGGAAATTTCGACCTGCAAAACAAGCCCCGTGGACGGCCGGAGACCCAAGTTGATAATGAAGAATTGAAGGCTATTGTGGAAGCGGATCCATCGCAAACCACGTCCGAGTTAGCTGCAGGCTTTGGCGTTAGTGATAAAACTGTTTTAATCCACTTGAAGCAAATTGGGAAGATTAAAAAACTTGAAAGGTGGGTTCCTCACGAATTGAGTGAAGCAAACCGGCAAACGCGCGTCAACTGCTGCGTTACATTACTTGACCGGCACAATAACGAAGGGATTTTAAATCGAATCATTACCTGTGATGAAAAGTGGATTCTCTACGATAATCGGAAGCGCTCATCGCAATGGCTGGACCCTGGCAAGCCAGCCAAAGCCTGCTCCAAGCGAAAATTGACCAATAAAAAGTTACTTGTAAGCGTTTGGTGGACTAGCGCCGGTGTCGTTCATTACAGTTTTCTCAAATCTGGCCAGACGATTACGGCAGATATCTATTGTCAGCAATTGCAAACCATGATGGAAAAGCTAGTTGCTAAACAACCAAGGCTGGTCAATCGCTCTACGCCACTGCTGCTTCACGACAACGCTAGACCACACACTGCACAACAGACGGCTAGCAAATTAGAAGAACTTCAATTGGAATCTCTAAGGCATCCACCGTACTCCCCGGACCTTGCTCCAACAGATTACCATTTTTTTCGAAATTTGGATAACTTCTTGCAAGGGAAAAAGTTCAACTCAGATGGGGCAGTCCAAGTCGCCTTCAAAGATTTTATTGATTCCCGTTCGAATGGTTTTTTTAGTAAAGGGATCAATGAACTACCTATGAGATGGCAAAAGTGCATAGATTACAATGGCTCATACTTTGATTAAATAAATATGCTATATAAAAAAATTTCGACTTTTTGTTCCTCCCATACAAAACGCCAATTTCATAGGTAAGGACCTAATATTATAATTTATATGAAATACATGTATGTTTTTAGTTGTTAATAAATATATTTCTATTTCTATTTCTATTTGAATTATATTTGGATTAAATTGGTATATCGGGAAAACAACGCATTCCAAAGAAACTACCTAATGCGGACGAAGTCACGGGTAATAGCTTGTATTAATTATATGGAGGAAGGTTTTGATTGTTTGTTAGAACTGAATAGGCTCCGAAAGTACTGGACAGATTTCAAAATATATTTTACCATAAGTTATATCATCAACGTCAGCAGCCTATATACGTCCCACTGCTGGGCACAGGCCTCACCTCAACTATGAGGTGGTGCGAGCCATACTCCACGCGGGCTTAGTGCGGATTTGTGGAGGGGTGAGTGTAAGGTAAGTGACCAACCTTACTGTCAGATGTTATTAAGCCGCCCGAGGGCCTCCGACCAGGCTTAACGACTAATATCTATCGATATTAACCGGGACCAACAGCTTAACATGCCTTCCGAAGCACGGAGATGCTTGTAAATAGACGTCACTTTTATGGTCAGAATGGTCACCCATCCCAAACATGACCGCGCCGTAGGTTGCTTAACTTTTGGTATCACTACCAATGCGCTGCAACCACTGCGCCACAAGCACCACCAGTTATATTATACGAGAAATATTATATTTTTCCACCCGTGCGATGCGAAGCCGGGACGGTCCACTAGTATTCTTATTAAGCAGCAATTTTTCTGTTCAACGGATGTAATCCTGTTTAACGATATACAACAAACCATATTGATGGCTGCTCACAAATCCTGCATTTGTAAAATACAACCTAAACAGCAAGAAGAAGATTCAAAATCGAATGAGGCCAATACTAATAAAGTGAGCTTCGATATCTTCACACAGTGTTATCATATTTTCTTCATCCCAATCTAAACGAAACAAGACACTGAATCTTCGTATAGAAAAATGAGTCTTATTTTCGAACTTAAATGTTTGAATTTAAAATGGATCGGCTGTAAGGCTGTCACTTAACATTTTATCGAAGAAAATTCAGTACAGATTTATTTCATCGCAAGAGAAAAAGGCAAAGGGGGTTATTTGTAGAATTGATTACCGCTTTTGATGCTTTTGGTCGGTGACTGAAAAGCATAGACAACTTATAGTATAGAATAATGACAGACACCGCATAGTGAGCACCGGAAGGCGACAAGTGCAACGGGACAGGGTGCGACTAATACTTGTGTCAATGTCATTCGCGCTTCATAACGTTGGACACTTATCATAAACGTACAGTGGCGGTCCGTGCCGCGTATACACTATCTAACGAAAATTGTATGCATACACTTCGAGACACGCGGACAAATTCGCAAGAGGGATTGCGTGCTATATGCAAATGATTTTGACGTGACAACGTCTTATAAATTGGTTTGCCGGGTGACACCTCAAGAAACTGCGTTACGCTGCTCCGCTCACGTTTCGCGCGAGAGAGACAGAGCGAGAGAGAGAGAGAGAGATAGGCATACACACCGGTTCATGTTATACGAATGAATATTCACATTAAAATTATTTTACCACTCAGAGTCGTTGTCACGTAAAACTTTCGCGCGTATACCGACTTTACAGGCAACCAATTTTTTGCTTTTAAGGTGTTTATGCGGCGCGGACCGCGATAGTACATTCATAGGATACTGTCGCGTCGCGTCAAATTTGTAGATAACCTTTGTGGCGGACGTAAGATTATGGGTAGTACAACCTTTAGATAGTATGGTAGATGTTTTTTTTTTTGCAATGTGATGTTTTCACACTGAAATTAAGCGAGAATTGATTAAGATGATATATGTCCCTAAACTTGGAAGGGGTAAAAAGTATATTTTCTCCGAATATTTTCCTTAAAACAACTGCATTATTTTGTTATTATTGCGTTTTATTATAAAAAAATCGAGTCCACCTTTTAGGGGTGAGAAAAATGACTGCTTGTTTCCTATAATTTTTTTGAAAATATTAGTTTTTCATCACAACATAACATACATTAATCTGACTTCGTGGTAAGTAGCTTAAGCAATTGTGTTACAGATTATTAAATTAGTAAGTAATTATTTTTTACGTGTATATTTTCCTCTTGGCTGGTGTTCAAAATACTGTTGCGAACCGATGTCCCCAGTCAAAAGATGTGGCGTCTACACCCAAAAGTGGTCTGCGACTGCAAAATCTCAGCGATCGGTCATAATTGAATCGGGAAGGGATGGCGATGCTTTGATTTTTCGTTTGAAGGATTAGTACACAAAGGGATTACGGCAACCCGGTGCCCACTTCGGGGATGGATCGATCTCAAAGGATTTTTCAGTTGATTATTTAAAAGGAGTGGGTAGATTATTTTTGATGATATTGAGACTATTTTAACTGTTTAAACGTACTTTCCGCCATTTTTTTTTGTACTGCCGGGCAGTTTTCTGTCTTAATAAAAACACATTTCATCTAATTAAAGATATTTAAAAAAGTGTTAACCAAGAGGTCGACGGACGAACACTGATATCTGTAACACAAGTGCTTAAGCTACTTACCACGGAGTCATATCAATGTATGTGTTGTTGTCGTATATTTATTTATTTAATTGCTTCAACATATCGTGCTTTAATACAAGAAACTTATGACACCTCTTACCAGATGAAGTATTGCTTATACTCCATTTCCTGTCAAAATCATATTGTTATGAGGTTCAAACTTTTTAATTATAATATTAGGTCCTTACCTATGAAATTGGCGTTTTGTATCGGAGGAACAAAAAGTCGAAATTTTTTTATATAGCATATTTATTTAATCAAAGTATGAGCCATTGTAACCTATGCACTTTTGCCATCTCATAGGTAGTTCATTGATCCCTTTACTAAAAAAACCATTCGAACGGGAATCAATAAAATCTTTGAAGGCGACTTGGACTGCCCCATCTGAGTTGAACTTTTACCCTTGCAAGAAGTTATCCAAATTTCGAAAAAAATGGTAATCTGTTGGAGCAAGGTCCGGGGAGTACGGTGGATGCCTTAGAGATTCCAATTGAAGTTCTTCTAATTTGCTAGCCGTCTGTTGTGCAGTGTGTGGTCTAGCGTTGTCGTGAAGCAGCAGTGGCGTAGAGCGATTGACCAGCCTTGGTTGTTTAGCAACTAGCTTTTCCATCATGGTTTGCAATTGCTGACAATAGATATCTGCCGTAATCGTCTGGCCAGATTTGAGAAAACTGTAATGAACGACACCGGCGCTAGTCCACCAAACGCTTACGAGTAACTTTTTATTGGTCAATTTTCGCTTGGAGCAGGCTTTGGCTGGCTTGCCAGGGTCCAGCCATTGCGATGAGCGCTTCCGATTATCGTAGAGAATCCACTTTTCATCACAGGTAATGATTCGATTTAAAATCCCTTCGTTATTGTGCCGGTCAAGTAATGTAACGCAGCAGTTGACGCGCGTTTGCCGGTTTGCTTCACTCAATTCGTGAGGAACCCACCTTTCAAGTTTTTTAATCTTCCCAATTTGCTTCAAGTGGATTAAAACAGTATTATCACTAACGCCAAAGCCTGCAGCTAACTCGGACGTGGTTTGCGATGGATTCTTCATTATCAACTTGGGTCTCCGGCCGTCCACGGGGCTTGTTTTGCAGGTCGAAATTTCCAGAACGAAAACGTTGGAACCAAAAACGCACTGTGTTTTCTTTTGCGACACAACCGCCATACACATCATTAACCCTTCGAGCCGTTTCCGCAGCACTGGTGCCACGGTGGAACTCGTACTCGTAAATAACGCGATATTTCAAATTTTCCATTTTGTAAATTGAGCGATGCAAACAGAAAAAAGATAAGTAAAAAAACAAATGAATGACGGTTTACGAAACACAACTACATGTGGAAATAGCTGTATAAATTTGAATTTCGAATTCCTAACCAAATAGGAAAAATTTGTGATCAAAGTGGCCAGTACGACAAAACGCCAATTTCATATGTAAGGACCTAATATTATATTAATTGAAAATATAACATCAATTACAAATAAATTAAATTAAAAAAAATGATAAATGTATTGTCAATTCAAAAAAATTACAATACATTCAAAAAAATCAAGAACAGAACAAACTAAAAACGATAATATGTTATACATACGCTCATGATCATCATTTCCTATATTTTTCAACTTCTAAGTTAGTATTTAAACAATTTACAACATTAGTTACCTATCATAGTCGTTGATGCATCAAAACTTAAACGAACACATAGTTTAATCATAGATCAACACAAACAGTTAGTTAGCGTTTGGTTAAGGTACGTGTATCGGGCTGCAGCGAAGTTAGTCAGCTAGCCGCGACATCTCAACGTGGATAAGACATTTTGATTATTAGAAATTACATTGGTTTTTTTATTTCCATAGGCGTGGGACTTCGAATAAATATTATCTTTGATGATTTCGTATGAATCTCTGAACGATACTAGATGTTGAGTTTTGTAGTATTTAAAATATTCAAGTACTCTTGTTTGATTTATTTAATTCACTATTAATAAGACTAAAAAGCCATGCTGTCTAGTAACGGTGTCATTTACGTGTAATAAAATCTATTATCTAATAAGTACCCTGTTTAGTTAGATTAGAAATCCAACGATATAGTATAAAGGTATGTGATATTATCAGCAACGATGAGTAAGCATCAAAATTAATTAGCATTTATCAATGTAGTGAATTGTGAAATCCTTGGTATTTGTCAAGCCGGAAATGGAAGCTATAACAACATATTATATTCGGCATCTTACAAAATTAAGGTACCAACTCACGTAACTAGGTTTGACGTTATAGAACTTTTATAAGTGTGTGAAATAATAAGTGTTTTTTTATTTATTTATTAAGTTTTTTCTTTACCATTTGAAGAAAACTAAATAATTTGTGTCAAGCTGGGAAACCATCCTATACTCTTATATCCGTATCTGTTTCCATTTTTTTTTAAATATAAGTCTTATCTTAATATAAAAATTAAGGTATGTCCACACTACACCTCTCGTCCCATTGTTCGCATACAGTGCAGCGTATCTATTTATTTATGTATTTACTTCTCATCGGCGACAGCCATTTTGCTTATCGCTATGTGTATGAGATGAAATGTGTGTTTGTTTGTTGTATGCTGTGTGAAAGCTGTTGTATTGAGACAATGTGTGAGTTTGACTCGGTTTTTCGTGTAGATATGAGTATCTGGACTGCAGTGAGCGTGTTGGAAGTCGGCGCCATGTATTTAGATCAAAAGTGCCACATTATTATGTGGCACTTTATACCTATATGAGGTTGTATGGAGGACGTATGTATGCCGGACCCAGATGTTTTTGAATTGTCTTGATTAATGAATGGAATCAAGGCTGTGTTGTTCAAACGTCAAGTGAAAGACAACCAATGTTTTATTGATAAATAAGTAAGTATAGACTTATTATAAGATGGTAGGAGTTTTTGCGTGGACTGGGCTTTTCCATATTTGTCGTTATTAAATAAATTTTGGTTAAAATAAATCTGTATGATAAAGTATTTTTTTCTTTAAGAGTGTTTCAATTTCACATTGTAAATAAATTTGCATTGCTAATGCTAAAAAAATAAATTAAATTAATTTCATTTTGGATGTTATCCCTAATATCCTAAATTTAATTTGATGAGGAGTAAACGAATGAAATTATCTGATTGATATACCGATTTATTATCTAAACGTAAATATGTTCATAAAATGGTTTGTATAGAGTTTTATAAAATGTACCATATAATACCCAAAAAAAACATATTTTGAAGACACTTTTTGAAAAGACAATATTGTAGGTACAGCAGATTTATTTGTCGAAAAAAGAGAATTTATCCCAACATTTGTCCCATTCAAATCCCTAATCTAATGCCACTAAAAAAAGGACTGCTAAGTTACATAATCCTGTTTTATTCCCCTTCATTAGAGTGGAACGAAAAAAATAATTTAATTTACCGATTGGCCCGAACCCTGGGACAATCACTAATTACCCCCCCTTCTGCCCCCGATGTAAGCCATACAAATTATCATGAATGTTTTCTAATTTGCTTGAGGAGGCGAAAAAAAAATTTCGCCAAATGAACTTATTTAGCTGGCTGGATTTAATAAAGATTTTTCAGTGGTTCCCGTCTTCGACTCGGAGATTTTTAGGGTTTCGGGGGTGTGACGGGAGAACCACAATGGACCTGTAAAGTTACGTTCACATTGGTGGGCTTAAGTCGTGCGATTTGTGTCTGTAAAGACGACGGGTGATGTGGCCTGAAATGTCGCGTGCGAAGTCAATTGTCATGTCTGGCAAATATCACTGCCCTATAATAGATAAATACGGTTTAAGAACTTTATTTCTCAAAAGAATTACAAACCATTCTCTCACTGAGATATTACATTTAGAGTAGTAGATAAATAAAAGTCAGTTTTTCGGTTTTTATCAAAAATGTGGCCCAAATTACCTATATTTTTTATATTTCACGAAGACTCTAGCCGAAATCGACCTCTAAACCACTATAATATGCAAGCGCTCTTTTGGCATTTTGACGTTTAGGTGATTAAATTCAAAACAAAACGGTTATATTTTTAGTTTTGACCAGACAAACGAAGGAAGCACTTTAGTTAAGTGCCAAAGGGCCACATCGCGAAAAGTGTTCAGTTTGCCATATTTGGGAATGCTTCCGTTTTGCTTGTAAATTCTTGAGTAGGTGAGATGTTTTTCAAAGGAGCCAAGTGTTGAATTGTGTACCTACCTTTTAAACTTTATGATGCCCAAATCGTATATTGTTGTTATAGATAAATATATATTTTGGTGAAACGTCCATTTCGCTTAAAACATTGTAATGTTTTTGCTTTAACACACAAAAGTATTTAATCGAAGACTGATGAAAAACAATTAATAATCGGATCAAAATTTTCATAGATTCCTCGTGTAAAAATGCAAATTTTCGACTTGTGGCCTTTTTGTTTCTAAGCAGCGATGTCACCCAGTGTGAGCGCGCCCCTATGAATATACTGAGGTAAGGTAACGTTGACATTTACCATTGTAAGCTGAGCTGGCATTGTTATTAACTGCCTTTAAAGTGAGATGCCAGTTTATACTGGGAATGTAAGGCTCTGCGTGAGGGTTCGTTTTAAATGAGCCAATCCAGGTCGCCTACAGTTTATTGTTAAGAATACAACTGTTTTTCTGCGGCCATTTTGAGGAATTGAAATACCTACATTGAGAAGGTACATTTAGAAGATATTTAAAGGTTATATGGAACAACTTTTTCTACTCTTTAAAGATATAAATATCTGTATTATACCTTTAAAGTCAAGCGAGTAACGCAAATTTAGGTGCCGCGAGTACATATAAGCAACGACGCGACGTTATCAGTCTTATATAGAGTCCTTCTAGTCATATGTAAAGTCCTTATACTAGAGGACAAGAGACAAATAAAGAGGCATTTTTATACGATAGGTACATGGTTTTGGATAAAATAATTGACATGACGTAAATATATATCTACTCATACGTGAAACGGTATCTCTGTTGAACCTATTTCACTCCCGCTTATACCAAATGATATCAGGACTTTAATTATATAAAATAATAAATATAAAAAAAAACATCACATACATTGATCTGACTCCGTGGTAAGAAGCTTAAGCACTTGTGTTACAGATAGCAGAATCAACAGTGGTATTACAAATAAACTTAAATAAATACATATAACACCCAGACCAGTACAAACAGACATGTTTATGCACACAAAGTTTGTACAGTGCGGGTATCGAACTCGCGACTTCTTGGTTTATAGTCAACTTTTTGAGCATTACACCAAAATGTCGACATATATTTAACCCCTAAAAATAAGTACTTTAACAATATCGAAAAGAATGAATTGTATAAGTGGTTACCCTTAACCCATTACTTGACCATTCGTTAGCCGTGAAAACTTTTATGTGACTGTATTTATTAAATAAACTTACGGAACCCCAAATGTCAGCGACAACCATCCTTGCTATGTCTTGTTTTTTTTTAATTTACGCCGCCATTTTTCCTCCGCGACTAATCCACGCGATATTTCGCTACAGGATTGAATTAGCGACAAGCGAACCTTTTTTTGTTGATAAATGAAGTATTTTTATGTTCGCTTTGAGTCTCGAGTCGAAAACTTGAAAGAAAATATAATCATTTTAAATTTATTTCAAAGTTATGATGACAAAATATAATCTAACAGTTATATTGATCTTAAGTTTTGATAAGGATTGCGACTTTTATATTAATCGAAGAAAACATTCTCCTTCCATTTATCCAATATTCTTCCATTCACAAACATTGGCGACAGCTTTGGTCCAGTGGTCAGAGGTGCAGACTACAAAACCGGCTGTCACGGGTTAGAATCCTGCTAGGAGCAAATGTTTGTGTGATGAGCACGAGCATTTGTACCTGAGTCATGGGTGTTTATAAATGTATTTAAGTATTTCTATCAGTTATTCTAGCCACCATAGCACAAGCTTAGTTTGGGGCGTAATTGGTGTGTTCGTTGAAACAATTTATTATTATTATTTACCATCCTTCATTATGTTTATTTATGTTGGGGATCTCATTAAGGGATAAGATCCGGAACGAGGTCATACGACATAAGACTAAGGTAACTGATGTCGTCCAAAAATGTAGCAAGCTGAAGTGGCAGTGGGCTGGCCATGTCTGTCGCAGAACCGAGTAGAGGTAGAGCAGGAAGGTTCTTGAATAGAGACCACGCTTAGGTAAACGTAGTGTGGGACGCCCCCCGGCTAGATGGACAGACGACCTGAAAAAGGCAGCTGGTAGTGACTGGATGCAAAGGGCAGGAGATCGTGCGCTGTGGCGCTCCTTGGGGGAGGCCTATGTCCAGCAGTGGACTGTAACAGGCTGATATGATGACCATCCTTCATCCTAATTTCAGCTTTTTAAAACCCTCATGAAAAAGATGCGGCGGGCGTTATATCTTTGATCCCTAGTCTGTTAGTGTGTCTGTATGTGCCGTCATATAGATCCTGAATGGATGGACGGATTTTGCGGTTTTTTTTATTTGAAAGACAGTTAAATCACGGTGATTATTAGCTATACTCGTAGTTGGTCGAATTCCGTCCGTAGAAGATCACCAGTTGCTTTCGTGGGCTTTTTAAGATTAATTTTTTTGTTGCAAACGCTCAGACCAATCGTGCGACCACGTAAGTATGTAACCTTAAGACGCTGAATACGCATGACGACACCTATCTCAATACCATGGCGTTTGAAAAACATGGCCCCTATGAAGTAAATACAACCAGTATATTTCCAAAAAACTGTAGAAACCAATTTATAACACAAAAAATTCAATAAATTAATATTCGGTCAATTAACGCGGATTTCTAATACACAACCGTGACGTCACGTTTTTGTATTCCCATACAAAACCTATAAGATCGTTTTGACAGATAATAAAGAGTATGTCAACGAGTGGTGGTGTCATCGAATCAGTGACATGTAGAAAGTGTACAGAGAGAGATAAAAGGTCAGTATTATATAGATTAAGTTATGTTTGTCTCATCATTTGTTTAGGTAAATCTCACTAAGTCAAGCACGCGTTTCCTAAATCGCATTCATCATACGTGATACCTATGTGAATGGTATTTATTCACGTAATCGAAATTTGACACGTTACAAACGTGTTGGTATTTATAATAAATTGTTATTATAATATTTACTAAGAACAGTTTTATGCTGATGAATGAAAATGCAAAATATTCGATGTTGAATGAACACATCAGAATTAAGGTTTGATAAGTCAAAGTGAGATATGAATATCCGTAAGTACGGATATTTCCGTTATTTCTTTTCAACTGATATTTTTTTGGAATAAGCAAATTTTAATTCCATGGTACATCCCTTTCACAAATTCGAATACTATAGCTTCTACACAGTTATTATCTACTGGCGGCCAACAACTTAGTCCGCGTGGAATTCAGTTTTTTGCCACCGTAAGCTGAAAAATGGATTATTTTGCTTTAAATTTCCACTAAACGACGCTAGCGCAGGAACCCAAATACATCCAACTATAACCACTTGAAAAAACTAGACCTGTAAATCGCAGAACTTACAATACAACTCACAACGTGACACAGAAGATGCAGCTGAAATCACAACTCTGACACCAACAAACACTCGACGCGTTTTTCCACTACACGTGGCATCCTCAGAAGATTTTGTCGCTTCGACAGATTACGAGAGGCAGATTAGTCGAAGCGACAACATCTCCTATCGACATATTACAATCACTAAATGTCTAAATTTGACAGTTCAGTCATCCCCCGCCCCGAAAAAGTCGGTTGAAGCGGTTTTCATACATTCCATCCAGTGTTTTGTTTCCAGTGGTTAATTCTTCCAAGCATGATAAAGATTCGTACAGATAATCAAACCACTTTTTTGTCTGTTGAACATTTGATGATAAAGTTTGATGTAGGTACAGATTTTTTATTTATCCTATACTCACCGCTTTCGTTTAAACAAATTACACCTTCCTTTAAATCTTATGCAAAGAAACGCAAGACATAGTACCCTAAAACAATACAACCAAACAAAATTACCCCCATTAATACTTATCTGTGAAGATTTAAAAGTGCAAAATGCACCCCGCACGAAAAATATGAATCCTGATTAACAGTGAGCTCGGAAGAAAGAGAGAGAAAAAACAACAAAGCCAGCAAATATTAAATTACTCGATATTTCATACCGATACTAATTTCGCTATCTTAACCCTTCGTCGACCGCGGAACGACAGAAAATATAGCGAGCAAAAAAAATGGGCCCAAGAAAGCCGCGGGCATAATTGACATTCTTTATGAGCGTCAGTCTTGGCCTGGGATATTTTTTAATTAGATATATTTTATGGGCTTTTTTTCGAAAGGGGTATAAAGGGTTAACATTTGTTCGAGGGGGCGGTGGGGGGGTCAATATTAGCCTACCCGGGTAATCAGGCGGGGAAAAAATGGTCGATTAGTCCCGTCGCGGACTTTAATTTAGGATCATTGGCGCAAAGGTGTGCGACAGAGCCGGGAGGGTGTCTTTGAAATTCTGTGCCGGTAAAAAATTGGTAGGGTTGGGTACATGAGTATTAATTATTTTTGCATTTTATACTATCGCGTTGCGTAAATTAACCGAAGTACACCCGGGGTACGATAAGTTAGCTCGGGCATTTGTTTTGGGTACGTAGAGGGGTTAATTTTAAAGTAATGAGATTATGAATGTGATTCGTGTTATCAAGTATAGAGAACACTTAAAACTTAAAACAAACAATTGAATTGGAAAGTGATCAATGGCTTAAACAAATTTTTGTAAAATCGTAACGATTATACGATTTATAAGTGACTATGGCTCCTTTTTTTCATTTGACCCAAGTGAGTTAAATATAAATATACAACAAAAACATCACATACATTGACTCCGTGGTTAGTAGCTAAAGCACTTGTGTTACAAATATCAGAATCAACATTGGTATTACAAAGAAACTTAAACAAATACATATAACACTCAGACCAGTACAAACAGACATATTCATGTACACAAATGTTTGTACAGTGCGGGGATGGAACCCGCGACCTCTTGGTCAGTCAACTTCTTGACAATTACACCAAAGCGGTTGTCATTCATAGTTCGTCAGTTCATAGGTTGAATGTCGTTCGCAAAAAAGGATATCTTTAACCCGTCGAGGCCGTCAATCCCGAAATACATTTTCTCTTGAATTTATTATTACAGGACCCGTTAAAGGGTCCTTGGACGTCGAGGTGTATAGATTTTTAAACAAAGAACTCTCAATGCTCTACACACCAATTATCACCGAAACACATCTGGTGATTAATGCGTTTATTCCTAAAACAATCATACTCAGGATTGGCAGTGACCTACTTAAGGGTCTTACTGATTCACGCAATAAATACTTCTAAGAACAGTGTGGCGTTTTAAATACACAATATTTCTCGAACTTTGTACCTCTAGTCTGAACTAGCAATTGGAAAAATACCTGTTAAGAAGATTTTTGAATGATGCTTATTGAAGTGTTTGAAAGAAATAATGTTTTCAGATTAGGTTGTCTGGAAGACATCGCTTTTAGCGATAAGACCGCCTAAATTGTGCACCTTTCTTTGTATGTTGATTTTGTATTATTTTTTGTGGTGTGCAATAAAATGTTCTCTATCTATATCTATCTATTTATAAGTAATTTACCAAATCCAAACAGACTTGACTAGTTACTAAGTATTTTAGATTAATTCAATGTTTTTTTTTTGTAGTGATAGGTAATTTGTCTGTCAAAGACAGTTCTCTTTTGATCGATATAATTATACCCAACTATTAAACCAAACTGTTTTGTTATATTTAATATTACGTGCCTACATAATCTCGTCGAATTGAGCTCGGATGTAGCGTTCGGGTAACTCCGGCACATATTCACGTCCAATACACCTCAGTGTCCCAAGACGAAAGTCTTTGACCAGTGTGTGTTGCCAGTGATGACCTATGGAAGTAAGACGTGGCTTCTTACTATGGGTCTCATAAGAAAGCTCAGTGTCGCCCAGCCAGCGATGGATAGAGCGATGCTTGGTATATCCCTCCGCGATCGAATTAGAAATGAAGAAATACGCATGAGAACGAAATCGACCGAGTCAGTTTTGTGATTGCAGGTGCATCTTCTGTGCCACGTTGTGATTTGTAGTTATTGTAAGTCCTGCGACTTCCAGCTCTACCTTTTTCAGGTGATTACAGTTAGATGTTTTTTGGTTCCTGCGCTGGCGTCGTCTAGTGGAAATTTAAAGCAAAATAATCAGCTTTTGAAATCGACCGACAATGCTCAAATGATTGCTTAGCTGAAGTGGCTGTGGGCGGGACACATAGCGCAACGAACCGATGGCCGTTGGGGCGAATAGGTTCTCGAATGGCGACCGCATGCCGGGCGATGCTCCGTGGGCAGACTCCTTGTAAGGTGGACCGACGGTCTGGTGAAGGTCGAGGGAAGCCACTGGATGCGGGAAGCTCAGGACCGATCACGGTTGAGATCCTTGGGGGAGGTCTATGAACAAAACCCTCACAATAGACCTCAGAGAGTGGGTGCGGCTGAAAATCACCGCTGTTGTATGTCAGCAATAGCTGAGCCGCATCCAATTGCTTCCATGTTCTATTTTTATTGTATTTATTATGAAGTGCTGTACCATTTATTTGTTGGAAGTAATTAACTCAATGTTCATTTATTATTATTATTACTATGAGCAGCAGTGGGCGACGAGCGGCTGATATGATGACCAACAAAAGCAAGTATTTTTCTATTTTCTATTCGATAGCGGCTTTTCATGTTTTAATGCGCACCGCTACGATATGTACCGTTATCGTGCCATGAAGCAGACGAATGTTTGTCCAAATCGTTAGGTCGTACGTACCTAAACCAATTAGTTAGCAATCAATACTCGTGGAAGGCCAAATTAATGAGCTCAGCCGTTAGTAAATACAGGAAGTGATATCAATTTGAGACCTACCTCAATAGCTAATCATATAACCGATTAATTTCAACTTAGTTAAATCATTTGTTTGACAGTTCACTTCCTTTAAAAATCATCTCTATAAATACTGAATAAGATGGGCTAATAGTAAGACAACTTCCTAGGGAGGGGATATCTATAGTAGGTATTCTAGATGTTTGCAAAGGATGATTTTTGTTGATGGAAAGTGCAACGAGTGCTTTACTTAGTTTATAGTAGATAGATAGATTTTACAAATAAATTCGATTAGTTTTTCATATCAATCAAAAGAATCTCTAACTCTATCAAAATTGAATCTGTTGTATTTTGGAGGATATACTCGTATGCTCATTTTTTTCCGGTGAGTCATCTATCCTAAACGCAATTTATATGAGTCGGGCATCTATCCCCTGTATGGGATAGATGTCACAAATTTTAGAGGTCCGCAAAAGTCCGTAATACTTTGAATATATCGAAAACAAAGTTTTTTTTACATTTCATCAATTTGTAGACAAAACTCCCAAGCAAAAATTGTTTTTAAATAAATTAATAATAAATAAATAAAGCTTAGTAATGGGACAGCTCCTGGCGAAGACAGAATCACATCTAAGCTCTTAAAAGCTGCAGGCCAACCTGTGCTCGGCGAACTTAAGAGACTCTTCAATTCCGTCATAGCCAATGGGACAACTCCGGAAGCGTGGAGTAGGGACGTGGTTGCATTGTTTTTCAAGAAGGGAGACAAAAATCTCCTGAAAAACTATAGACCAACCACGCTCCTGAGTCACGTCTACATGCTGTTTTCGAGGGTAATCACAAACCGTCTTTCCGCAAAATTTGACGCTTTCCAGCCACCGGAACAGGCTGGGTTTCGCAAAGGTTACAGTACCATTGACCACATTCACACGGTGCGGCAGGTTATACAGAAGTCCGAAGAGTATAACCAGCCCCTGTGCCTGGCCTTTGTGGACTATGAGAATGCCTTCGACTCGGTCGAAACCTGGGCTGTTCTGGAATCCTTGCAGCGATGCCAAGTCGATTGGCGGTACGTGAAGGTGCTAAGAAACCTGTACAGTATGGCATCAATGTCCGTCCAAGTACAAAACCACCAAACAAAACCCATCCAGCTGCTTCGAGGTGTTAGACAGGGAGATGTCATATCTCCAAAACTGTTCACCAACGTGCTGGACGATGTGTTCAAGACATTGGATTAGAACGGACTGGGTATCAATGTAAATGGCGAATATCTTACGCACCTTCGCTTTGCCGATGACATAGTTATTATGGCAGAATCGCTGCAGGATTTGCAAAAAATGCTGCACAGTCTCAATGCTGCCTCGAGACGAGTGGGGCTTGGGATGAATTTGGACAAGACAAAGGTAATGTTCAACGATCAAGTCATCCCAGAACCAATTTTAGAAATCAGAAGGCCTCCTAAAAACACGAAGCACGATATCGCATGGGATTCGACAAGTCATACGATAATAGAAAGCCTAGCTGTTCCTACTACGAAATACTTTTGTTATTCAATAACTCAATGTATTTTCCATTAAATGTTAAAATACGCACTAAAATTGATATTGGATCCCGAAGTGTTTGATAGTAAACAAAACGATACCACGATGTACTGATGGATTTTGAAGTAAACTAATTTATTTTCTTCACAACAGTAAGTAGTGCAAGCGTACCTATGTCCTGCTTCGTGGCCTAGTTAGTCAGGAGTTAACCTTTTCTAAAAATCTAAAATACTTACTAACTTTCGAACAGTCATAAGTAAAAAGTGGTAACAAATTAATTCCCTAATGCTATGTCAA
Source organism: Pyrausta despicata (assembly GCA_963921415.1). Classification (NCBI taxonomy): domain Eukaryota; kingdom Metazoa; phylum Arthropoda; class Insecta; order Lepidoptera; family Crambidae; genus Pyrausta; species Pyrausta despicata. The sequence continues at coordinate 2,249,611 of OY992865.1, forward strand.
ATTAAAACACGCTTAAAGTAAATAGGACTACCACTGGCGGGACCCGAACCCGCACCTCTCCCAAACTGGGCGATTCCTCTCCCAAGTGAGCTACCGTGACACTTACTGACTGGTTTAAATTTCTTTGAGTGTTCCTTAGGCTGCAGCCATAATTTCACGTTGTGAAGAAATTTACATTACTATCTATCTGACCCGGCAAAAGTTGTTTTGCCATATAAATTTAAAGAGTGGACTACCCTTATCACTAAAAGGTATGAAAAAATAGACGTTGGACGATTCTCAGACCTACTCAATATCCTCACAAAATTTCATGAAAATCGGTCAAGCCATGTCGGAGGAGTACGGGAACGAACATTGTGCCACGAGAATTTTATATTTATAGAGATGCTTAATATATATATAATACTGCTATTCGGTCAAAGCCTACATAAAATTCGAACGGTACAACTACTATTCATAACTAGGACATTCTGATAAGCACCCCACGCTTCACTATTTGTTAGCTATTCACTAAAATAAACTCTATCTAGCTAGAAATAAAACATGAGTAATGGCTGTAGACAATGGACGACACAGTGACATAGAAGTCATAGCATAACGGATTATTTTTGTGCTAGGTGTAACGATCTCTCATGAATGTATGATTTATTTTGATTTTGGCTCCTTTTTTTCTAATTTGAGTACAATTTGAAGGGTCTCTATTCTAGGCCCTATTACAATAAAACCTCCAACACAGATAATATAACAGGCAAGTTGAACAAAGAAAGATGCACAATTTAGGCGGTCAACACCTCTCCTCTCTCCCAGACAACATTTCAGAAAATGATTTGACTACCACTTTGGTGTAATGACTATTAACCAAGAGGTCGCGGGTTCGATCCCCGCACTGTGCTTAAACATGTCTGTTTTTACTGGTCTGGGTGTTACATATATTTATTTAAGTTTATTTATAATACCACTGTTGATTCTGATATCTGTAACACAAGTGCTTAAGCTACTTACCACGGAGTCCGATCAATGTATGTGATGTTGTTGTATATTTATTTATTTATTAATAATCACTTTTACACAGAGAAAAGGAGAATTTAACCTTTTTTACGGTTCCGTACCTCAAAAAAAAACGGAACCCTTATAAGATCACTTTGTTGTCCGTCCGTCCGTCCGTCCGTGCGTCTGTCAAGACCGTTTTTCTCAGGAACGCGTAGAGGTATCAAACTGAAATTTCTATATGATACTTAAGTCTACTGTCCCTAGAAGCTGTAAAAAAACCAACCTTCTAAGCCAACGCAATCAAAAGATACAGCCATTTAGGCCGCAAATATCCGCAAATTTTCGGAACTCGCATGGGAATCAAAACCTACAGGGTACTTCCCGTAAACTTAGAATCTTGAAATTTAGTACGAAGTCACGTCTTATAGGAAAAATTACGAAAACCGTAAATTTTCAGTTTCATCATATAAAAAAAATTGAAAATTTCAAAGTTACTACTCCTTATCTCATGAACGCGTTGAGATATTAAATTAAATTTATAATAAATACTTAAGTCTATAATACCCGTGATGGGTAAACTTTTACTTATATACCTACAGGTTTGTACGGAACCCTCGGTGCGCGATTCCAACTCGCACTTGGCCGGTTTTTTTTATCTGTGATAGGTTTGCTCTTGCCCCAAGACTAAGCCCAACGAGGCAACACTCAGTCTACGAGTCTACGATAGAACGACCTCCCCTTAAAGACGTCCGTTTACTCTAGAAGAAACACTGACGAAGATATCAACCCAAAACTATGACTTTTTCGCAATGTTTATAACGTTACGCATTTGTAATTGCTTTCGGCTGCGTCACGCCGATCACTAGACTCGACTTGTTCCTTCTCATTCATGGAATTCCAAAAAGGTCCGAGGATGGTGTTGTCCTAAATTCGATAAGTTGCAATGACCACCGGCCACCGTGACTCACTGAGACGCTATGTCGCTTTCTACCTGGGTGTGAATCATTCGTGATCATCATTCCTTTGTTTAGAATAAAAGCGCTCTTAAACGGTAGTCTTCACAAACATTTGTGTGCATGAACATGTCTGTTTGTTCTGGTCTGGGTGTAATATGTATTCATTTATGTTTATTTGTAATACCACTGTTGATTCTGATATCTGTAACAAGTGCTTAAGCTACTTGCTACGGAGTCAGATCAATGTATGTGATGTTGTTGTATATTATTATTGTTAACTAGTTGACCCGACAGACGTTGTCCTGCCCGTTCCTTTTTTTTTAATTTTAGATCTTTTAAACCTTCCCTGGACTTCCACAAATATTTCAAGACTAAAATTATTCAAATCGGTTCAGCCATTCTCGAGTTTTAGCGAGACTAACGAACAGCAATTCATTTTTATATATAAGATATCTCGTGCTTAGAACCTTCTTGTGTCGAACTTGAGATCCTGTTTCGTTTCGTTAACGACTGATATCTATACTAGGACCAATCATGGTATTATTTTATCATAGCCAATTTAAGATGTCTGTACTCGTATGTAGCAAATATAACTTAGAAATTTCTTTAAACTTTTACCAATGAGTAAGTGTGCAATTCATCAATCAATTCAATAATTTATCAAGACTTTCAATTTGGAGAAATTTCTATAGAAAAATGAAAGTGTATGACTGATGAACATAGGTCAAAAAAATCTTATGGATGGAGTACCTTACCACATTGATTAAAATAAATAAGTAAAGGTATGATGGGTATTGTTTGTACAGCAGCAGTTATTATAACACTCACCCAGAAATTAAAAACAACTATTTTTTAAAATATCAATTAAATCCAGTAGTTGTAAGTGTAAGACGAGGTGTTTGACGACCGCTTGGTGCAGTGGTCCGCATGTCGGACTTCTAAACCAAGGGTCGCGGGTTCGATTCCCGTACAGTACAAGCATAAGTGTGCATGAACATGTGTGTTTGTACTGGTCTGGGTGTTTTCTATTTATAATATGTATTTATTTACAAAAAAAGTATTTAAGTATGTATATCCGTTATCTAGTACCCATAACACAAGCCTCGTAGCTTACTTTGGGACTAGAGAATTGGTGTGATTGTTGAGAAATATTTATTTATTATTTTTTTTATTATAAGACATTTTCCATAGGTGGCATAAATCCTTATGTTTGAATATTTTTAGTTAAAAAGTAACTTAACCCTTATATCAATATTTTTTTCAATCTTATATCATTACTTATTAATAACAATTAGATTAGATTTGCATACTTAGATTACAACACTTCAATCTCGTCCAACATAATCATTGCAATAAAATATGTTAAAAACTGTATTGCTTAAGAACAATGCATTACTATTATGCCAAATGTGTTATTTAGAGCTGTTTGTTTTCCAAATAATGGTAAATAAATCAAATTTAAGTTTTACTATTTCTTGAATTAAATAAAGAGTTTTTAACATCTCATTTTCTTTCGAGGTCTGATACGAAATATGGGTAAAGTTGGTTAACCTTTAAACCACAAGGACACATCATCGGTCAACGACCCCCAAAAACAGATTTTGCGTAGTACTTATTTCGTAATGTTGACTCAAGATGTAGATGTTCAGAAATGTAATATCTGGTTAGCTCTTGGCAGAATACGGTCGTGTTAAAACTTCTTTGTCTGTTCTCAGTTATGATTATTATTAGTAGGCCGGAGTGGGAGAGGCCGAGGAGTGGATAAAATCTTCCGTGGACAATCCCACACATTGGTCAATAAATATTTCTTCGTTCCTACGCTCCGCGGCCTCGCTCCACACCGATGTACAGGCAACAGGATTACACTAAATATCCGATCCTCTTCAGTGTTCAATCTCACACAATGGTTAATTATTTCTCCGTTTTGGTACCTCGCTCCACGCCAACGTACAGGCACCTCTAATGGGAAATCATGACTATTATCGTAGAGTTTGACATACGACGTACTTCAATCAGGTGTCAAGTAAGAAAACAACGGTCAAGTTACACATTTCACATTACAAGAGTCTCAATAATCATCAATAATAGTCTCAAAGACATCTTAACACCCGTTACTGAGCTTTTAGGGGTTTATTCTTTGGTCTGACATCGATTTTTAAGAATGAACTAGCGGCCTGCCCGCGACTTCGTCCGCTCAAACGTGTTTATACCAAGGGAGCATTTAATCGAATGTTCAATGTGCTGGCTGACAGGAAGGAAAGAAGGCATCAGAGTGGCGATGATCCACCTGCCACTGCCTTCCCTTGCCTTAATGCGGAAAAGTTTGTCGCTCCCGGATTGACTTATTCAGCCATAGTAAAAAGTGCCTTGCAGCAGACACTGCTTAAACCGTCTGTTATAGACGGATAAGGCCTATGATGATGCGTTTAACCAGGATAAAAAGGTTATATCACCTAAGGCAGCTCATACCCTGTCTGTATAAAAAATTTCATCAAAATCCGTTCAGTAATTTCAGACAAAACTTAAATATACAAACATACAAAGACAATGGCGTTTATTTGCGTATTTTGGATGATAGAAACTTTCACATTTATAATATTACTGTGATATTTGTATGTACTCGTACTAATAATGTAATATTACTGCTGGCTCAAAGCGTTAAAAAGCACTTACAAAATTCAACGACTCCATTACGGTTCTCGGTAGCTCAGTGGTCAGAGCATTGGACCGGACTTCCAAAGGTCGGGGGTTCGAATCCTTCCCGATAACCGGAGCCGAAAAGAATTTTTTAAGTGTTGTCTTTTCGAAATTTAAAAAAATAGCGTTGTAAACGCAAAAAAATACTTAACAAATAAAATAGCTGTATATACTTAAACATAACATAAGTATTGATAACGTTATCTGTTTATTAGATAAAAAGACACGCTTGTGGCTTGCAAGCCTTGAGTTAATCGACAAAAGGTAATAGATACAAATAATAACATCCATCTTTAAAGTCAGAAAAAGTAATAATAATAATAATAATAAATCATTTATTTCAGATTTGCATCCATAAGTGTTAGTAACAAGGTGTTCTTATCCTAATGTTAGTAATAGCCTAGATGACACCACCAATCGTTGACATACTCTTTATTATCTGTCAAAACGGTCTGCCCCCATAGATTTTGTATGGGAATACATGAACGTGACGTCTCGGTAGTGTATCAGAATTCGGAGTCAATTGACCGAATATTTATTGAATTTCGTGTGTTCAAAAATTGGTGTCTACAGCTTTTTGGGAATATACTGGTTGTATTAGCTTTATAGGGGGGCTATGTTTTTTAAACGCCATGGTGTTGAAAATATTTAAGATAGGTGTCATCATGCGTATTTCAACAATAATGATTTTGCTTTTCAACCGCTTAAAGACAAAGTAGCAAAAAGAATAGGTTCTCACTTCGCGTGTATTTTTTAAAATTTTTGGTACCCTTTAAAGAGTCCTATAAGAAGGCGCTTGCTTTTAAATCCGTACGAAACGAAAAGTCAGTGTAATTTTTATATTCTTGTACAAACGACGTAACATCAGGCTACCCATTTTTTTTGCAAAACCACCCTTATTTTATAAGCAAAAGATGCCGCAGTGTTTAACTTTAAGTGACGGCGTCACGTCGTTTCTTTAGTAAATTCAATCATTCGGGATACACATATGAATTAAGAAATGTAACATTAGAAAAGATCTCTACCAGAAATTCATTACGCGACCCCTAACGTCACTAATTATCCACTTTTTCCAATTGTTTAATATTCTTACGTCAAGTCATATGACAGAATACTAACTACAAAGATAGTGTAAAGGCATTATCTTTGCTAACTATATTTATTTATTCAAAACTTTATAGCACAAGAAATGTTCAAAGAATGGACTTAATGCTGAAATCATTTTCTGCCAGTCAACCTCAAGGTCATGCAGAAAGAAGGCAATGGGTGCAGTGAAAATTAAATGAGAAACTATAAATTCGTTCTACAATCGAATTCTTTCTAAAATCGCAAAACGGTAAAAACCATGAGTCAACAAGTGAAAGTGTTGCACGGTATTGGTTATTCCACCTGACTTGAAGACTTGGTTCAGTCGTTTATATGTTTATATATATATAACCATAAGCACAGATAATTTCTGTTTATATGAGTGTTTTCTTTAGTATATTTCACCCCTTGATCCCCTTGACACAACTGATACGATAGATAGATTAACAATTTATTGTACAACACTATAACAAAAATTACAGACAACTTTAACAAAGACAGACGTACGATTTAAGATTTATTTATATATTTTATTGTCACAGTGCCTATATGGTCCGTTTAGGTCTTAAAAGGTTGTGTAAGTTTATAAAAGTGTATGTTGACAGTATTACTTTCTGGTAATAAAAAAAAATCACGTGCTTGCAAGGTTTTACGAATGCACTACAGAATCCATGTTCAAAAAAAATCTGTACCATAGATATCTTCACAAAACCCTCTATGGCCGGATACCGAATAAGAACACCCTGTTCCTATGCTCTACAAAATGTTGAAACATCATTCCTTTAAGGAGTTTATGGTTCTAGTTGATAAACAAAGTCATGTTAAATGTGTATAATCGATCATGATTTTGTCTAAATCTGAATATTGAAAACTTGCAAAATAACGTTTTGATAATAGTTATAGTAAATAAGTAGTCAAAAATAGTATTTTATCAAATCAACCGATTGTTTTTGATAAGGATTTGATACTGATTAGTAATGGAACTAATTAGTAACAAGCTAATATTATTAACGTGTTAATAATTGACTGAATGTGGTAAAATCCTTTATGTTTATTCACTAATACCATGTCATTATGCTATCAAAATATTATTTAGTTCTTTGTTATGACACATATCATATTTCTGTTCCACTTACTCGTAAGAAATTTGATTGAGACACAACCTAAAAAAATGCAACGACACCAAAAGTTCACTGAATTTAAATGCGGGAATTATTCTTCAAGACAGTTAAGTCAATTGCACAGAAAACTCTCCTGCAGAGATTTAAAATAAACCAAATACTCACCAAAAAGTTCTGACACGAACCAATCCAAAATCAAAAACAAAAATTCGCCACTGAAACACTGGCCACTAATATATAAATTAAAAATAAATAAATTGTAAATATAAATTTTCAAATATCGAAGCGCGCTCCGATCTGCGCAAGCGGCTAGCGACTAAAGGAACTGGCCATTTGGCAACCATTGACAGTCACTATGTAGCGGTAACTTGATGATTAACGCAACACACTTTCAACTTTATGTTTGACTGTTTACGGTCGCAGTTAGCCGCAAGATAAGCCAATAGAACCTTGTCTAATTGAGCTAACGTCAGAATAACGAGGTCAGTGACGTCCTTTTTTCTGTGTCGATGATAAGTTAACTAAGTGATTTTGCGGAAGAGAGAGGTCGGTTTCGGACGAGACAGAGTAAGAAAGGGAATGTCAAAGACAAATCTGTTGTCTGTGGTTAGGTACTTTTATTGGCAATTAGGTGAATCAACAGGGAACAAAGAGATTCTTGTGTTACTACCTACTATGTGTAGCGCCTACCCAATTGGACTAGCTTTTGGTAATTATTAATGATTTGTTACTGAAATCATCAAAATTTGGTATCGGAAAATATACTTAAAAAAAATATAATAGTATTAAATCAAAATAAAATAGTTGAAGTTGACATAAACGTTTTAACTAGTCACAAACATACTACTTTCGAGGTTACATTACGTCAAAAAGATTAAGTACCTAAACTTTACAATTTTGGTCAGTATTAGTTTTGGATTAAATAGGAAACCTTTTTTTTATAGTCATCAAAATCTAAATGCTAACTTTATGCTAATTACAACAACAACACATGTATTTCTTCAAAAACTTCTTGTAACAGTTGTTATTTGATGAGTCATCGTTGTTTTCTTTGCCTGAAGGAATACCTGAAAAAAAAATCATTTTTTGTGATTCATAAAAATACTAGCTGACCCGGCAAACGTTGTTTTACCATATAAATGTAGAGTATCGACTACCCTTAACTTGTGTCTATGGCGTCGTGGCTCACGATCATATGGACAGATTTCAGTGCGTTTTTTTAATTATTTGAAAGATAATTTAATCCCGGTGACCCTAAGCTATGGCTGGTGAAAATCCGTCCAGCCATTGAAGCTAACCACCTGTTTTCTTGGCTCATGTCGCGGGTTTTTTAGTTGACTCTACGACTTAGTACTACTCGGAGCTGTAGCTCTAGAAATGCTTGGACATACCTGTGTCTTCTGTTCTTGATAATTCTCCAACCGACCCGCATGCAGTGACCAGTATTGCTGATCTTTTCTTTACAAATTGACTCTCAAGTGTACCCATGTGAAGAGCGGGTCCTTGGGGAGGGCTAAGATCATCTGGAGGGAGCAGGTTCGATGCTTCTTGGAAGACAGTTGCCCAGTTGACGGGACCTTGAGGTTAAATGTTCGATATTTATTAAAACGTACAAAAGTTGTTACCTTCTGACATTGTGTTAAAAAAAGACGTCAAATTTTTTGACTTTCTTTATTTTGTTCTCAGATAACAATTTTTTTTAACATTTAACCTATATATTTGTTTCTTCGGTTTACGCGAACAGTAGACATTGAAATGAGACACTTTTTACGGATTATTTCGCGATTTATTTACATTTTATTTAAACCTGACGTTTTGGACCCTTTTTAGCGTCCGTGGTCACAGTTACACTAAGGTGTTAGTTGTTATGTCATGTTATCATTATCACTCAAAAGGGTCCGAAACATCAAATTTAAAAAAAAAATGTTAATAAATCGCGAAATAAATTTAAAAGAGTTCTAAGCTAAAATTGCTTTTGTAAGAAGTAAATGATTCATACTAAGTCAGATATTGATTGATCAACGAAGTGATAGAGACGCCCAGCTGTATTATCATTGCACAATCACCAAAATTAGCCATTAGAGAGAGGATTAGAGGCCTGCATCCAAAAAGACCTTGCTGTCCTTAAAACTTTGTCAGCCCATCTTGCCGGAGGACGCCCAACGAAGTATGTTTTTTTTTAACAGGGCCCACATTAAAAGAAAACTTTTACAATCAAATAAATAGCTAGTTCTATTACTTCTTATACTTAAGAAAACATGAGATCACAGATACCTACTTCATCCGAATCTATGCTGTCTACAAAATCATAGTAGGTAAATTTACACACATTATGTAAAAATATAAATACTCGTAATAATAACAAAAAATATACTTACTGACTTCCGTGTCAGGGCCGATCCCTGTTTTTCTTTCCAACATTTCCCCTATTCTTCTTTTGTCTTCTGTCCATGAAAAAAGAACTTCAACTGACTGTACTCGTATGAGATTTCAACAATTTTGTCTATCGTTTTTGTAACGGTGAAGTCCTGATTGTGAATAACAACGGTCTTATCAATTCACCATTTATAGGTATTCCCTTATCATTCAAGTACTTGTGTTTGATAGGATATTGGCTACCTTATACAGTGGTTATAGGAGTGATTTTTCAACAAAATGTTGATTGTAATATGTTGTCATATCCACAATATACCTACTGAAGTGTAACCGCAGTGACGTGTTATTGTTACAATTTTTTGACAGAATTTTTGGAAACGACAAATGGGAAATTGTTTAAGTAAAGTATCAAACTAGAATTAAATAAAAAAACAAAATAATAGGCATGATGACACCAACTATCGTTGACACATTCTTTATCATCTGTCAAAACGATCTACCTTCATAGATTTTGTATGGAAATAATCTTACGTGACGTCACGTTAAAGTATCAGAAATTTAAAACAAATGACTGAATAAATACTTTTTGAATGTTGTGTAACCAAAACTTGTTTTCTACAGCGATTTGAAAATAAATTGGTTTAATTAAATTCGTAGAGGTTATGTGTTTTAAGACCGTGGTCTTGAAAATATTTACGATTGGTGTCATCGTGCCTATTACCTTAGGGGTCAATGGAGTAAGGAAGTCTTGTAAGCTATCTATGTACAATTGTACAAGTATTTAATGCTGAAGATGTTTCTCTTGTTCATATGTTTCACTTTTCTGTCATGAATTTCTCAAAAACAGCTCGGAGTCGGGAAGTTGGCGGTGTTACAACCCCGTGCCTCGGAAAGCACATTAAGCCGTTGGTCCTGCGCCTGATCTCTCTCTGGTCATGTCGGATTGCCGTCTCACCGAACTTTTAGAGTGATGGAACAGTGAGTGCACCTGCGTATTGCGCTCACACTTGTGCACTATAATATCTCCTGCGTAGTCGGCTGATCTCTGCTGAGATTGGCCGCCGTGGTCGAAATCGGCCAGGAGGACTAATATTAATAATAATAAAGTATTTGACTAATAATAATAATGTTTGACTTTCAATTGGTATTAAATAGAAAAAAATTACTAAAATAATAGCACCCGCAATTCTACATAAACCTTGATAGTCCTTGGAGGTCCGATATTGATATTCCATTCATGATGAAAACTTGCGTACATGCGCATCGTGCGTGACTAATAAACTCTGATATTAGTAATAAACGATCACTTGAAATAATACCTTATAGAGTAATAATTATTTTATTTAATATTATTATTACCTATCTGGGTGACGTAAAAGCCCTATATTTCACGAAATGCAAAATTTTTTTTAAAAATCATTATCATTTAGGGCGCGTTCACATTTTGCAAATCATCATATAAGCCTGTTACAGTCCACTGCTGGACATAGCCCCCCCCCCCCCCCCAAGGAGCGTCACAGCGCCCGATCTCCCGCCCTTTGCATCCAGTCACTACCAGCTGCCTTCTTCAGGTCGTCTGTCCATCTAGCCGGGGGGCGTCCCACACTACGTTTACCTAAGCGTGGTCTCCATTCTAGAACCTTCCTGCTCCACCTCTCGTCGGTTCTGCGACAGACATGGCCAGCCCACTGCCACTTCAGCTTGCTACATTTTGGACAACATCAGTTACCTTAGTCTATTTATTTTGTAAATAAATAACACAAATTTTGAAAAAAAACATGGTTTATTTATCATTAAAAAACTTAAATAAGTAATAATAATAATAATAATAAATCTTTATTTTCTCATCACAAACACATTTACAGTTTGACAACAATTGAGATACAATTAAATGAAATGTTTGTGTGAGACTGGTGCCTATGCTAGGTATAAAATACTTGTGTTACAGCCCAGGTCACCAGCCTCTCACCTCCTCGGACAGTCGTGTAATTAATTTTGTAGACAAATGATGAAGAAAAGTAAAGAAAATAAGTAAAAATAAAACATAAGAAAAATAAAGTAGTTATCAAAGCGTTTTTTAACCCTCCGACGCAACAGGGGGATGTTATACACGTTTGTCCCCTTTTCTGTGTGTGTATGTATGTCTATGGCATCGTAGCTCCCAAACGATTAAATCGATTTCAATGCGGTGTTTTTTTATTCAATAGATAAGTAATTCAAGCATGGTCGTTGTCCAGCTGATTAAGCGCAGCAGCTGTTGTCCTGTCTCATTCTCATAGGGGTTTTTAACGGAAAATGTACATGGAACTTGATTAACTAATGCCATCGTCTTAAAAATTCAAATACACAATTATTGCTCTTTTGAGGTATGTAAATCTGTTTGTCAACAATACCACCACCATAATTTTATTATCTAAGTATTTATTGATCCAATAGGACCAGATATCATTTAAAAAAAGGATGTGTTTAAATAGATTTAATCCACAGATATCGATTGTACATACTTAGTTATATCAATGAAGGTACATAGATCTATATCACGCGTGCGTATCGTAAAAAATATTCTCTCTCGACACTGGTCTTCGCTAATATTCAATGAGTCAACTTTGTTTTTGCTGCCGGCAAAAAACATAAAGAAGAGCTCGCTCGTAGCGATAAGACCGCCTCAATTCTGCATCTTTCTTTGTATTATTTTTTGTGGTGTGGAATAAATTGTTATCTTATTCTATCTATCTATAAATGTCGTTCTGCAATTTTTCTGCCTATTTCTTAACCGGGATTAATAGCAAATATTTAAAAGATATAGTAATGACTAAAATAAATTGCATGTGACACTGCCACTGTCAGTTAGTGTCTGAAAACTTTATTATTGATAGATAGATACACGATAAAGGTATTCTAATTCAGTGAATAAATAAGTTAAACTATTTGACGAGATTTAATTCATTTTGAGGTTACATCATGTAACTATTTTGTAAAATCTTCGAACCTCCAGTTCTGAGTCATCTAATTACTCATTTTAATTGTAAATTGTAATTTTAAGCACCGGTTAAACATTTTATTGGACGCAAAAAAGTACCGTAGTCCATACTTTGATGGGCAAAATCCTTTCAAAAAATGCTTCGTTAAGTGTTAATTTCGATAAATTCCCACACACACCATTGTACCTAAGAGACCTGAGATACTTTTTGATCTCATAAAAAATTCATCCCGCTCAGTGTTAATACAAATCGTGAGATCTGTCTTATTAACCAACGTAAAATTTTCATGATGTTTCCGTGGGCAGTTAGAGCCCTATAAGATCGACTAAAGATCTGGTAAAGATCGTGGAAAGCGCTGGCCCAATCGCGGTGGAGATCCTTGAAGGAGGCCTATGCTCAGCAGTAGACGTCGAACACCTGATATAATGTTGATGATAATGATGTATCTGTGCTACTAACTCTCTGCCAACCACACCGTTTTTTCGAGCTCATTACTTCTCCTTCCCTCGCTTCGAAAAGTTTTCCTTAGGTTTGATCGTCTCCTCGACACATTTCTCTTTGGAACTCTCGCCAAACAGCCATCTGCCTAAAATACCACCACCAATCTCGTGGTTGGAGCCGACGAGATTTGAACCTGCACTTGCACCGAGATTTGTACCTGCAAAACCAGATTATAAGACTATAGATTATAAGACTAAGACTTAAGAAAGGACATGAGTTACTTTTGACCGCGGGAAAACAACGCATTCCCATTGGAAAAATACTCTCCGAGGAATCTGATCGCTCTCACTCCTAAATTAACAAAGATTTGAATTATATTTAGATTAAATTGCTACAGGAAAACAACGCATTCTAATAAAACTACTTAATGCGGACGAAGTTGCGGGTAAAAGCTAATAATATAATAAATAAAGAAAAAAACTAACATTTTTTTGAACTTGAACACATTTGCGCGGACGGAGTCGCGGGCGAAATACTTACTTGTGCCAGGTAAAACTTCCTTGACAACACTTAGCCACCACGAAGTTGTAGGTTCTGGTTCAGCCGGTACCGCTGGTTGGGATGGCGGGTCGTCCTCCGGAGGGAGCAGGTTTGACGCTTCTTGGAAGATACGTGCGGTGTTTGCTGGGCCTATGAGAGAAGCATTCTGAGAGAAGGTCCTTAGAAATTTCAAACGCATGTCCCCTAATAATAAATAAATAAATATACAACAACATCACATACATTGATCTGTCTCCGTGGTAAGTAGCTTTAGCACTCGTGTTACAGATATCAGAATCAACAGTGGTATTACAAATAAACTTAAATAAATACATATACACCCGTACCAGTACAAACAGACATGTTCATGCACACAAATGTTTGTACAGTGCGGGGATCGAACCCGCTACCTCTTGGTTAATAGTCATGTTCTTGACCATTACACCAAAGCTGTGTAATAAAAAAAACATCATCGGTTTCAAAGTACCTATCGTCTTCTGTGTTTCTGAATTTGAATGCCATACGCGACAATGATAAGAAAAGCATTTGTTTTACAGATCTGGGAGTTTGTTGTACCTACCTAGAGTATTTAATAATTGTTGTTCATATTGATTTGAGTATTTAATTTATTAAATAAAGCTTGTGATATAGTATATTTGTAAAAAATAAAAGTACTTATATAGTATTTGAAGAGCGTAACTTACCTACCTACTTGGCAAGAAATCAATCAATCGTTTTTGTAACACTTTGCTATTAATAAAACATTAGGCGTCATTTATTTGTATATTCTGGTACCTTATTTCTGGATATTTTAACAGGATAAACATTATTGACGACTACTTTGGTGTAATCTAGTGACCAAGAGGTCGCGAGTTCGATCCCCGCACTGTACAAACATTTGTGTGCATGAATATGTCTGTTGGTACTAGTCTGGGTCTTATATGTATTTATTTAAGTTTAATTGTAATACACCTGTTGATTCTAATATCTGTATATGAATGAATGAATGAAATTTATTTGCGTATGAAAAAGGGTACATTTAGGTGAAAGGTTTGACATTGTAGTTCAGCTTTTTCAGCCATATTATTACAGCATGCAAATTATATTAAATTAGAATACAACTAGCCTAATAGTATAAAAACAGATAATCCAAAAAATAAATAAAAAGAAATTAAGGAAACAAAAATTCAAACTATATAGAAAAAATATCTCCCCCAGCGCTGCCATTAGGTATGGTGCCCAAAAGGCTGGCAGCGTTTCCACTTTGTATGGCAAGACTGATCCTTTGGCCGAGGAAGCGCAGCCTTGCAAGAGATTAGCTCAACACACTGGTGACCATAGTCACCAGTGTGTTGAGCTAATCTCTTCTTCAGCTCTTTGAAGAAGGCGATAGCCTTGGAGCCCCAGGAGCCCATGGTCTCCAAACCGAAAGGCACAAATATGTAGCTCTCCAAGAGGGCAGCATATTTGCGCATCTTCAGCGACTCGGCAGCGTCAGCCGCCGCACCAGCAACGGCAGAAGTTCGGCCTATATGTGATGGCGCCAGTATGTCAACACAGGTGGCATCCTATATAAGCGAACGGCCCTGCCGCCAGGAAATGATTGTCATTCCATCAGGTCTCTTGCCGCCATCACGAAATATGCCAGCAGGCTCTAGTACTGCTGGCACATCAATGGCGACAAGAGATCTGCGGATGACATCATTTATGCAGGCGTGACGGGAGACCCTGCCAGTACTAAACTGGCAAGAGAGACCATGGTGTCCAAGATCATTTACTAAATCACCACACTGACAGCGGTGGGGGTGAATCGTGCGAGCGCCAAGTCTCAGGGACACACATAATTGAAAGGAGATCTTGTCGAGCAAAGTCCCGACACTGGGAGAAGGGAGAGCAGCCAGTACCCAGGCTCTGCCCGAAATACAGCCCTAAGGCAAGCAAGCTCTGCAGCACATCCCGAGCGAGCCAACAGCTCGCCTTGGACATGCAAACAAAGAGGCTCGTCCCTCTGTTTTTGGGAGGAATGAGCGGTGGGAAGGTCTGTCCTCTGGCAAGCCACTAACCACGCATTTGTCGCTTCGGGAAGGTACGCTGTCTCCGTTACGCCTGAAGAGCGCAAAATTTTGCTAAAGAGACCAGCGGTACCATACGCCGAAGAAAGAAATGCTGGAAGGGCAATGTCAGTGACTCGCCTGGTGCCAAGACCTCCAAAACGAATGGGAAGCGTGGCTTGATCCCAAGAACTGTCAGAAAAGTTACAGTTTAAAATTTTGGATAGGGTCAATTTGAGACAAGAATCAACTTTGGATAAAATTTCTGGGAATTTCCATAAATGAGCAGATCGTAAAAAGTATGTAAATTTGGGAGCGAAAGTGCAAAATTTGACGATGGAATAAGCCATGTGGGGGTAAATTTGGAAAAGTTTTTCTGAGGAATGCTCAAACCATGAAATTTGGTCTAGTACAAAAGAGTGGAAGGCGTCCTCAAATATTGGAGCACCGAGAAGGTGAAGTGATGATTTATCTAAAATTTTGATATTCGGAGCAAGAGCGGTAAAATTGGAAATCAAAAGCTGTAAATCATGGGGTGAAAATTTGGATTCGGGAATGTATAATTCACATTTGGAAAAATTTAGATCGAGACCAATGTCGCGGAACTTATGATTTAATTGCTCTAAATCTGACAAAACAGAGGAAGCGTCTCCAGCTAAAGTACCATCATCGAGATACCAAACGTTAAATTTTGAATTTAGGGAAGAAATTATGGGATGTAAAGCCAGACTAAAAATGCAGGTCCAAGGGGATCGCCTTGCTGGCAGTCAACCGATGAATACAGAAGCTCGTCCTTATAGCATTGCCAAAGGTAATTAAAAATTAAAGGACTATTACCTAGCACATCCGAAAGCATAACTCCTCTATCCACCGAGTTGAATGCGTTCCTTACATCGACCTTCAGCACTACCTCTCCAGCGCCATAAGCAAGGATTGTCGAAGGGCATGGACAGCAGCTTCACAGCCACCCTTCACGCAAAAACCAAGTTGGGTTAGCTCAAACGCTGCGGATAAAGAGGGTGCAATCGCTTTACAACACAATTTGGATGCAAGGCGGCGAAAAGTAGAACCGACTGCTATGGGGCGAATACCGCCATCTTTCTTTTTTAGGGCGATGAGGTTAGCACCATAAAGGATACCGCAAATATCATGATGCACCTTACCGGAAAGCAATAAATTCATGAGGCGAGTCAAATTCCGTAAAAGAGCCTGACCAGAGTCTCCCAATGAAATTGAAAGGAGATCTTTAAAGTGTTGAGGAGAAAGCCCGTCCAATCCACTGGCGGAGCCACTTTTGAAAGTAAATATAGCAGATTGGACGTCATCCTCTTTAGTTAAAAGAAAAGAGGCGTCAGTTGTAGGGGGCGGAGGCAAGCATAGAGAAGCGGCTGAAGGATGCTTAGACGCTAAGGCATCCAAGGTCTCCCGGCAGAAGGGAGCGACGTCATCATCACTGAAAAGAAGATTGGATGCACTCCTGAGATCTCCATCGCTTATCTGTGATTCTATGAATTATTTAGTTCGATTAGACTTTGGTAGACTTGATAAAGGAATAGTAAAATCATGGATTGACTTAAGAGTACGGCAGTTTTCTTTAAGTTTTTGTGTAAAGGACAAACTGGGAGAGATTGAATGAGGCTGTGAAACATTAAGAACTCGGTAAGTAAGTCAGACCAGCTTTCTACAGAATTTCCATCAACAACACGGGCTATGCAACCAGAAAGTAAAGATGAAACCTGCTGTCGGGCGCTACGGGGAATTCTTTTTATAACGGGCAAAGATTTTTTGAGTTATCCTAGCAGTTTACAGAGGGGTAAATCAGGATGGAGCAAATTGGAACTTGTACTCACTGAGTCCGATGACTTGTGTGATCTAGCAGTATGTATCCTTAAACCTCTATTACCTTTGAAAAAGCGCGATGGAGTACAAAGCGGACATTGCAGGAGGTTCTCGTCGCTTCCACTGCCAGAAGGCTGAGACATGGCAGCACAAACGTAAAAAGACTTAACAAACTACATTTAAAATAATAATCACAGTTAAACTCAATAAGACAAACAAAAAGCACCTTATAAAAATTGTATACTAAAAATATTTACAAATGTCGAGAAAAAAAAATCTGACAAGGCCACGTCAATGTCCATCAGCGCCAATCAGCGCAAAGCCAACATAACACAGAACACAGCACAGCGCAGCCGAGAGCGCAAAGACTTGCTGAAGTCCATAGCAACCAGGGCGCGCGTCTTTGGATACTGTCAGCGTTGAAGTATTATCGAAATATTGCCAAAATCTTCTAATTTAGTCGCAGCTCCAGATGGCCTTTTGAGGCCTATCCACATGCATATAGGTGTAATAACATGCTAGAAGTAACTGAGGCAATTTTTTGGACCAGGACAACTCAGATTTAAATTAATAAAATAAAATATCTAGGAGCGGGTAACGAACAACCCTTGACATATATATTTTTTCAATTATTTTAAATCATTTTTAAATACAATATTCAAGTACAATAAAATACATATTTATCACAAAATTAAATTACTATGTCAACACACGTGCTTTAGCTACTTACCCCGGAGTCAGATTAATGTATGTGATGTTGTTGCATATTTATTTATTATTAAATTATTTAGCTTTGTTACTGATGCTCCTATATATGTATACCTAACATGTAATGTTTACTTAGGTAACTTTCATAATTATTTACTTTTCATATCACTTTTACTGAAATTTAAAAAGCAATTTGATTAGAAGATAGGTATTATTAAGTAATAATAATGTATATGTATTGTAAATTTTGAACAATAGGAATGTACCTACATTGTTCAAAAGTAACTTAATATTAACCTTTGTGCTTAGTAATAAAATCTGGATTATACGGCTTATCTATTAAACAATTTTTATCATATTAAAATAAAATTTAGAAATCTTAATCTTAACTCTTCGTGACTGCAACGGCAAACAAGACTTAGTATTCTTATTTGTGTAAGGTAGGTATTCCATTTAAATATAGGATTTTTTTCAATCGCTTTTAGTGTCACTAATAGGCTGAAGTGATCAATTTGTTAATAATATTTTACTAAAGTACTTACTAGTCCTATCATCTCCATAAGTAATAGTTTTATTTCCAATCACAGGTATCACAAACACAGTAACAAATAATAAAAATAATAACCAAACTAAATACATTGTTTAGCAACCGAACGTCCATCAAAACAGGATAATGTTTAAATACTGACACCATTTTGTTAAAATGCCGCCGAATGCAAAATGTAAGCGCACATCAAAGCAAGCACTGTGGCATCTTATGCAAATGCAATAAGGGTAATTTTGCAAAAAATATTGGTAGCTTTATGTGCTGTTGTATGTACCGTACCTAATCGTATAACTAAGATAACGATTGCAGACTTATTTATCAAACCGGCCCTCTTTATATTAGCGTTTTTATTGCTGATAAAGGATTTTTTTAAGCAAATTTTAAACTATGCCACCCTTATCAGTCAGTAACCCATTGACTGATGGGGCCAGACCGTAGCGAGTTATTCAGTCTTTTAAGGATCATATACAACTAATAAAAATAAAATAAGATAAAATTTACTAAAACAAATAATTTATTAATAAGACCTGACCAAATATCCAAATAATAAAAACAATAATTAAATATAGGTAATGTCGTAAACCCTTAGATCAACTGTAGAACTCAATAGGTACCGTCGAGGCCCGTAACTTCGCCTGGATTTTGATACTTTTTATCAAATAACTTTCAGATTTTAGAATATTTCCTAATATAGTGATTAAAAAACGACATTAGGTAACTCAAACTATTGATATAAACTTTATCTGTTTTTAATTTCATTGTATAACTGACTGAAAATTAGCTTCAAATGTGATAGGCGAAGTATAGGCATTTTGCCCTAACTTCGCCTGCATCACATCTTAGCGTCAAATAGTAAACCACTATTGAAATACTTACATATGCAACTAGTATAAGCAAATTTAGGATGTGACAAGCCATTATAAACTTTAAATTGAGCACCATAGTCTTTTTTTTATAAAAAAAAGTGTTGTAGGCGAAGTTAGGGAACGGTCTGAAGTTGGTTTCATACATTTGAAGAAATGTTGATAGGGCTGCCAAAATTTAAAAAAGAAAAGATATTTTTTTAATTATTTATTAAAGTAGGTACACAACAAACAATCATCTAAAAAAGAGGAGAAATATTGGACATTCTGAATCGCATTCTAATATTAAATTGCACATTTCTTCTCTTTTCTTTTTCTTAAAAGGCTGCCCTGAACGGCTGTCGCTAGTGCGATAGCAATGGATTTTTATTAATTGTGGATATTTAAGACGTTTATACAAAAGAAGTCTCTGAAGTGCAATTGAGTATGATATTGTATAGGTACTTTGATAATAGCATTGGTGCATAACAGACACAATTACAATTATTTGCTAAAAGTGACCACTATAAGCAAAAAATAGGTTATAATTTTGGTTAAATGTACACGAATAATATACTCAAGGAAACTCTCAAAAATTGTAAATAATGTTACTTGAGTGTACTCCAGAGAGTTTTATTTAATAAATACCTTAGTCCCTAGTGTTCAGACTGCAGAGCCTTAAAGATATAATTTAAATAAACATAAAAAAAAACAACAACAATACAATACAACCGACTCATAAATAACAGATAAATATTATTTTATATAATAAAAAAATACGAACAAATAAATAAAATTCACCTGTTGTTTACTTTAATTAACAATTGTTTACTTTATTAATTATGTAAGTATTGTTTAAATTATTATATATTAATATCTCAAATCAGTACGTTATATTGAATTAAGTACAAAATAGCATAGAATATAAAATATCAGGATTGACAACCCTAAGGTCAGGCGAAGTTTGGCAACAAAATCCCACCACTATTACTTCAACAACATTTGTTTAAATTATAACTATTATACGTGAATTAGACAGAAAAATATAATGTCATTTGAAAGAGAATTAGTTCTAGATAATATTTAATTAAAAAGTTTTACATTACCTGTTCTGTATCACTACCTAAAACTGAAGTTAAAACTTTAACAGAAAAAAACGTGTCGATTCTCGTATGAAAAAATTGCACTGGTGAGGAACAACGTGAAGTTAGCCACAATTCGTTCGCAGAATATTGCCATACATGAAAAATATTTGTCATTTAGTATTTTTTTGTGGAGTTCTTGCTAAAATTGTAATGTCAACTTTAACTTGTTTGAAATTGGGCGAAGTTTGGGGGCTCAGGCGAAGTTATGGGCCTCTACGGTACCCCTGGATCTCAAAAGATCAGACTCGAAGCTGACGTTCAAGAATAAAGTTCGAAAATTCCTAAATTGCATGTATATTTATATATATTTATGTATGTATATATTTTTATGATTTATATTAATTAATTGATTGATATTTATTTTTTGTATAGTATTATATAATTTAATATTTACTTTTATTTATTGATATTATGATATTATATCTATATATATTGTTTTTTTATATTTTTAAGTTAATAACCACAATTTGCCTTCCTCATTTAATTTTCACTGCACTCCTTGCCTTCTTTCTGCATGACCTTGAAGGTTGACTGGCAGAAAGTGCATTTAGTCATTGTAGTTCACAGTGCATTAAGTCCACCCTTTGTACATTTCTTGTGCAAAAAAGTTTAAAAAAATCAATCAAACCAAACAGAGGGAGATGCGGTACCTACGTTCTTGCAATCGTCAACTTATTTATTAAGTTTAGGTACCTACTTGTAATACCACTGTTGATTCTGATATCTGTAACACAAGAGCTTAAGCTACTTACCACGGAGTCAGATCAATGTATGTGATGTTGTATGTTTAATATTTATTATTATCTATATATAAAAGAAAGTGGTGTTAGTTACACTATTTATAACTCAAGAACGGATGAACCGATTTGGCTGAAAATTGGTGGAGAGGTAGCTTAGAACTAGGAAACGGACATAGGATACTTTTTATTATCCCGTTCGACCGCGATTTCGAAAACAAAGGAATTCCACGCGGACAAAGTCGCGGGGGCCACTAGTTATTTATAGTTACAATATAACCGATGAGATAGGTAGATAGATAATCCTTAATGTACACCGCAGAACTCAAAAGTAGACACAGGTTACACGATGGCCAGCTCATCAGGCTATCCATTTTTATTACAAAATCGCCCGTATCACAATCGCATAAGATATCGCAATGTTTACCTTGATGTGCTGATGTCTGTACAAAAAAACATGTACAATTTATGTGTTTAGGCGGTCTTAACGCTAATGGAGATCTCTTCTTGACATACTTCAAACATATTCGCACATCTAGTTCTTTAAAGTCATAAATGTCAAAAAATTAAAAAAAAAACGATCTTTAAGCACTCAATAGATAGAAAGATAATTGTGGCATAGTTAACTGGATTTAAGATTTTTTGACATTAACGACTTTAAATAACTAGATGTGGGAATAGCATAAGACATAGTCAAAGCAGACACACACACACACACACACACACACACACACACACACACACACACACACACACATACTAAATAAATAAATAAAATTACTTATTAAGCGTCTGAGGAGATAGATAGATAGATAGATTAACACTTATTGTACAACATCATCATCACCATCATCATTATCAGCCAAAGGACGTCCACTGCTGAACATAGGCCTTCCCCACAGTTTTCCACATCGACCGATCACAAGCGGTCTGCATCCAGTGCGATCCTGCGATCTTTACAAGGTCGTCTATTGTACAACACAAAAAAAAATTACAGTCAAGTTTAACAAAGAAAAATGTACAATGTAGGCGGTCTTATCGCTATAGTATATTGTAACTTAAGCATATCTTATTTTAATTTCTTGTTTCTTGTCTTTTGACGGTTTGTTTGCTGCTACCAGTTTTGGGTCGTCTGTTGGAGGTTTTGGTGGGATTGGTCGGTCTGGGGGTAGCAGGTTCGATGCTGGGTTGAACACTTTAGCTTCATTTTTTGGAGCTGTAAAAAATAAAAATAAAATGTTTCAGGGCGATTTAACCAATCTTGGAGTCAATTTGATATATATATATATATATATATATATATATATATATATATATATATATATATATATATATATATATATATATATATATATATATATATATATATATATTATTGTTTCAACGACGATCACACCAATTACCTAGCCCCAAACTAAGCGTCAGCTTGTGCTATGGTGACTAGGGTAACGGATAGAAATACTTAAATACATATATAAACACCCATCATGACTCAGGTAAAAATGCACGTGCTCATCACACAAACATTTGCCCCTAGCAGGATTCGAACCTGCAACAGCCGGTTTTGCAGTCTACACCTCAGACCACTAGACCAAAGCTATCGTCAATTATTACTAATAAATATACAGACTGTAAAAAAACCTTAACGAAGCCGAATACCACATATTCTACAAATAGGCTTGTGTCCATTAAGAATAAATATAATGGATAGGGGTTTATAATGATTAATTATACTATGGAGAAAATAACAAACAATTTTAATTATTAAAAGCGTTACTGATTAATAATATTTTTAAAAAATAAAATTCGTAAAATGAAACCTTTAGTCACGTGACAGTGAACACCAATCAGAAAGCGTTACGTCACGCCGTGCGAAACTCCAATCGTGTCTTTGACGTTTCGAGTATCACTACCGGTTCTTGATAAAATTATGATTTTTAACAACTAATATCAAGTTGATACAGTTTTTGCTAATTATGATTTGAAAGAATTAACCATGGAATCTGGATTCAGCAAAGCAGACAGTAATAATTTGCCCAGAATCGATGCTGTTATGCTTGGAAATTTTTTCGCGTCGAACAGTGACTTTTGCTCATCTGAATTTCGCAATGTTAAAACTTCCTTGTAAGTATAAAATATTTATTATAAGCTTAAATGCTATGTGACATTTCAGTTCGGTACACAAGAACTTAATGTTTTGACGTACATTTTGCAAGATAATTGATACTTACTGATTCTGAGGTTAGATTTACGAAGTATGAAAAAATGCAAAATAGTAACAAGCTTGTACTCCATATAATTAATCATATCATTTGGCAACTAGAATAATAAAAAGAGTATGTTTGTAACATTAATTAGAAAACTAAAATAAAACGTTCACTCCTAAAAGTGAAACTACTTAACCTGAACTCATGTATTTATTATTTAGAAAATAGGGATTCTACAAAACACATCTAGTTTGCTCGAATTAAGTAATAGATTGTATTGTGTGAAATACTTACATCAAAATGATCTTCACAAAAATACATTCTTGAACCTGTTGATAAAGTATGAGCATCATCTCTTCTTGCAAGTTTTAGCCACTTTTTCCGTATTTCTCCATTGTTTGGAACATATATAAATAACTTGTTTGGCGTTTTTACAGTCGTGCTATCACACTGGGGCACTATACAGTACTTATAATATGAGAAATTCATTTTTAAACGATAAAAACTAGCTATAACGTACGAAGACACGATCGCTCTTTGGTTTGTTTCGCACGGCGTGACGTCATCAAAACGCCATGACAGTCTTGTGCGTTTTGGAACCAAATTGAAATTGGTTTTTTAAAACGCTAAATTTATAATGTAAACGCTCGATTAAAAATAAATAAACCTTTTTTTTCGATAAAATGCCTAATAAGCTAAAGTATTAAGCAGTTATTAAAATTTTGTCAACTAGCCTATTGTTACGAACATTTTTTTCCTTTACACCATAACTGGGAAGTTAACGGTTACTGACGTGTATATGGTTAAAGTTTGAGAAAAATTTATGGTTTTTACAGAAATGTCTTCTGTCAGTTATAACTTAACTTTTTTCCAAAGAAACATGATACAAATTTTGACAAGTTCTTTCATAAAAAGCCTCTTAATGGCAAACTCCGCAATGAACAGCGCATACTCGAACCGAACCGCGTCGCGCCGGCGTATAGCAACACGCCCCGCGGTCACTTTTCCGCGTGCGCGCTGTACATTGCGGGTTAGAATTATATATATATATATATATATATATATATATATATATATATATATATATATATATATATATATATATATATCTATATATATATATATATATAATTTTTTTATGTAAAAAAATAAATGTTGTTTCCCAGCCAAAATTTCTTTTCTAACGATTTAGTTTGATGTACTGAACGCGTGATAGACGGCTTCGGTAAGGTTTTTTTACATCCTGTATATACAACAACATCACATACATTGATCTGACTCCGTGGTAAGTAGCTAAAGCACTTGTGTTGTGATATTACAAATTAACTGAAATAATTACATATAACACCCAGACCAGTACAAACAGACATGTTCATGCACAGAAATGTTTGTACAGTGCGGGGATCGAACCCACGACCTCTTGGTCAATAGTCAATTTCTTAATCATTACACCAAAGTGGTCGTCAAAATTTATGTTTAGAAAACGAAGAGAGAGGGATGATAGCTTTTATTCAAAGATGGTTTGAGAATATTATTGAGTGGTTGTGAAACTAATGCGAGTTTGACCCAGTCATTCGAAGTAACTAACTAGAATACCTATCAACATTCGGTCTACCTTTAACTGAAAAATAGCTTACTGTCAGCTTCATACAAACAACTGTAACTAACTGCAGATAGCGTTT
Source organism: Pyrausta despicata (assembly GCA_963921415.1). Taxonomy (NCBI): domain Eukaryota; kingdom Metazoa; phylum Arthropoda; class Insecta; order Lepidoptera; family Crambidae; genus Pyrausta; species Pyrausta despicata. Next base: position 2,274,557 of record OY992865.1, read on the forward strand.
ATTTTGAAAGTTATCTCAGTTTCAATCAAAGGTACATAGAATATTGAGTTCGGCCGATAGGAGGTATAGTTGATGGACTTAGGCCTTACTTTGCGGAAATACACGACTAAAGCTGAAAAAGAGGATTATTTTGCTTTAAATTTCCAATAAACGACGCCAGCGCAGTAACCCAAATACATCCAACTGTAACCACTTGAAAAAACTAGAGCTGGAAGTCGCAGGACTCACAATAGTACTCACAACGTGACACAGAAGATGCACCTGGAATCACAATCACATATCTCTTGATTCTTACTTGGAACAAACTTCCTTGCCAGCAATCCATTCTGCCTATTCATAGTAAAAAAAAAATACTTTATGGCAAGTAAAAATACTGGGGCACTACTCTTTCGCTGGTTTCACTGTAACTAATGATTTACGTTTTTCGTGGGAGGTATTTATGTACTCAAAGAGACAGACAAGATAAACTCATATCATAAGTACCTATTGTGAAAAATAAAATAAAAACCGAAAGATTATAGGGATTCACTTATTTACAGCGGGTATTGTCATCGAAATAATTTGTCATTGCCCTCAAACCTAACTTAAAATGGGTTACTTCAGTTAGAATCAATATATTTTTTCAACGCAAAAACTCCAAGCTAACCTGTTCTAGGACTGGTCAAAAAACTAAAACAGTAATATCCAGGTACCTAAGTCCAATAAATGATCTACGAATATTTTTTTATATATATCGCATGTAAAAATAGATGTAGGTACATGACGTTTTCTGACTCAATCACCCTTTTGGGGAAATACCTTTTAGCGACAATTTAAACGAAGAGATGAATCATTAGACAAATCATCGTATCGCATTGCACTTTGCAAAAACAGGGCTTTAGGAGCGAAAACTATAAAAGTAACGAGTACCGCATTCGATTGATTAAGAAAAGTTAGCTCCGTGTCTATCCATATTAGCGAATCTTAGACTCGGTCACACAGGCGTACGAGTATTTCTGTCGCCGCAACTCGCTTATGTCTGACATCTGTCGACTGCCTCGTTCAAAGTTTCTGTCTTACATCCGAGGGGTCCTGGGTTTGAATCCCAGGTGGAGCTAAAAATTGTTTCTGAAATTTTCTGTCACCAATTTCTCAAAAACAGCTCGGAGTCGGGAAGTTGGCGGTGTTACACCCACGTGCCTCGGACAGCACGTTAAGCCGTTGGTCCTGCGCCTGATCTCTCTCCGGTCATGTCGGATTGCCATCTCACCGAACTTTAAGAGTGAGGGAACAGTCACTCACTGTTCCCTCACTCACCTGTATATTGCTCTCACACTTATGCACTATAATATGTCCTGCGTAGTTGGTTGATCTTTCTTGAGATTGGCCGCTTTGGTCGAAATCGGCCAGGAGGACTATTATGTCTGACAGCATTCCCGCAAAAAATCTCTCATACAAGTGTGCCGCAGGTGTGGCCTGACCCTTAACCCCAAATAGCTGCGAATATTCGTTTTTCATTATCCAGCAATTCACTTCTTAAAACCAATTTACCGATTAAATTGGAAAAGTTACATATTTACATAATTTAATCATATAAGTTTGTTACAGTCCACTGCTGGACATAGGCCTCCCCCAAGGAGCGCTACAGCGCACGATCTCCCGCCCTTTGCATTCAGTCACTACCAGCTGCCTTTTTCGGGTCATCTGTCCATCTAGCCGAAGGACGTCCCACACTACGTTTACCTAAGCGAATGGAGATTCGAGAACCTTCCTGCTCCACCACTTGTAGGTTTTGCGACAGACATGGCCATTTACATAAGTTAGTACCTTTGGTTAGTACATACCTATTTTACGCTCAGAATCCCCCTGATTATACCCCTGCATACCAAGCAGTATCACCTTCAAATAGAGTGAAGAAAACGAATGATTACCTTCACACCCCTTTTCGCGTTTTTTAATTCAAATTGGCCGTGAAATTGAGAGGCTACGTGACGATTTTATATTGGAGTAGGGGTAGATCGATGTGCCTCGTTATTTGATGAGAAATATTGCCAAAAGAAAGGGTGCCGTTGACAAGTTGGTACGGTAAGAAAATAAGAAATCGAAGGGACTAAGAGTTGTATTAAAAAAAAACTGGCGAAATAAAATGGTCTTTTGACATTATGAAGGTCGCTGTATTGACATAACAATAGGCTTGTTTCCACTATGAAAGAAATATTCAAAAACTGATCTTCTCTAAAATAATTCATAATTTCAGATGCCTTTACACTAATATTTTTCTGCAGTTCGTATTATTTGATTTTTAATTGGAATTCAAATGATAATTAGTCACTCAGTCGGCATTGCACGCGATGACGTCAAAGTGTGTTATTCCCATACAAACTCTATGAAGAAAAGCGTTTTGACAGTTGATAAAAAGTACGTCAACGATTGGTGGTGTCAACTACCGTATTGCAATTATGAAAAAAAGAGCGTCTTTGTTTATATATTCCTAATACGAATCGAATTAGGAATTGTAAAAATGAAGTAGTTATGGCTGTGTACGAAAGATGCAAAATAGTTGTCTGTGATCTTTGACAGGTGGTATCTATTTGGGTAGGCAATATTGACGAAACATTTACATTTAATTCTAATCGTAATAAACACCTATTAAATGACTTATGAATTCATGACTTTGACGGTGTTTTTGTGTTTTGTGTCTGTGTATCTCTTTGTATTTGTGTATTCTATGAGTAAATTCTTGAAATAAATGATTTATTATTATTATTATAACTATAGGCCCTAAGGGAACGCATGACTGGAAATCTACTTTCTTCTGGAAATCTTCTACTTCTGATCTTCTACTGGAAATCTTTTTTGGTGACCTATGTTCAGTTGCGGCTAATTATGGTGATGATGATACTTCGTTAACATCTTAAATCTTCTTGTTCAGTAATACGGCAATAGGCATGATGACACTTATCTTAAATATTTTCCGGACCATGGCGTTTAAAAAACATAGCCCCTATAAAGTTAATGCAGACAGTATATTTCCAAAAAGCTGTAGAAACAAATTTTTGACGTGACAACGTCTTATAAATTGGTTTGCCGGGTGACACCTCAAGAAACTGCGTTACGCTGCTCCGCTCACGTTTCGCGCGAGAGAGACAGAGCGAGAGAGAGAGAGAGAGAGAGAGATAGGCATACACACCGGTTCATGTTATACGAATGAATATTCACATTAAAATTATTTTACCACTCAGAGTCGTTGTCACGTAAAACTTTCGCGCGTATACCGACTTTACAGGCAACCAATTTTTTTAAACAGAAAATTCAATAAATATTCGGTCAATTGACTCCGATTTCTGATACAATACCGTAACGTCACGTTTTTTTATTCCCATAAAAAAAGCTATGGAGGCAGGCCGTTTTGACAGATAATAAAGAGTATGTCAACGATTGGCATATATGCCCGAAAAAAGAGATCAGAACAGGACCACCTAAGTACAATATTATATGTGGTCACGGTAAACACTGCGTTATCAATGCGCTTGTGATAGGGGCAATTATGCAACCGAAATGGGTACCTGACCAGTGTACAACGATACTTATAGCAGTAAAAATAAATGTATTGAAATTATACACTTTTTACAGATTTAATGATTTTATTTTAACGTGACGTTTCGTCGATAATTTATTAGAGAAAACACAAAAATCAATATTACCCAATACTAATGTCACAAAATCCTATAATAATATGACACATTATACTAAAATATACAATACATTTATATAAGAATACATATTTATAAATAAACATAATATATACCAAATATACATAAATACCTATACCTCTCAAATTTATACCACCAATGTAGATCTACACAGAGAGGTCGGTAATTTTGACCACGAAACAACAGCATGTAAGACCTCATGTTGACCAAAATGTGTAAGCACGAAAAGATCTTAAGTCCAAATGTAAAATTTTCGACGCAAACTTTTTTGCAAGAAAATAAAAATTAAACATTCCCCTGCCGATTCCCCAACAGCGAAATGTAAACTTTGCACAGAATTAGCACCTCAAAGTTGGTCGATAGAACAATTTGCCCAATGATTGGTGCAAACCCATATTTGCATCTCACCCTCTTCGGCGTAACTTTTAAAAAAGTATTTGAATTCCTTCATTCGTAAATATATTTTTTAAATGTTTTGACGAACGTGGAATCGAAATTTTGCAGTTTAATTTATAAGTGACTTAATTTAAAAATGTTAATGATATTATACATGTGTCATGAAATGAAAATTTATTTGCGTATGAATAAGGGTACATTTAGGTGGTAGGTTTACCATAACGGGTCAGCTTTTTCAGGAATATTATAACAGCATGCAAATTATATTAAATCATTCTTAAATACAATATTTTTGTTCAATTAAATCGATATTTATCACTTAATTTAATTACTGTGTCAAATTACAAATATGTCAGCATTAATACAAAGTCTATGAAAGTTAAAACATTAATAATAATATTTCTATTATGAATTTATTGTCAAAAACGAAGAATGTTTTAACACATATATTCATATAAACTGAAGAAGCATAGTTCATTTGGTCAATATCATATTATTATTATTATAAATATAAACTATTAAATAATCTCATATAATTATTAAATTTTTACTCATTTAAGTATGGAATCATTTTAAATCTAATGGCATATTTAGAACCAGGGCTAATGCACTTGACAATTTAGCAAAGGCGAATGAAACTATCTATTAATTTCTAAAACAAACTAAGATGTTAGCGATTTTAATCGTCGACTAAAAAAAGTTACTTCAGTCAGGGCTAGCTACTGATATAATTTGCTAAAACGAACCAAATAATTTCAATGCATGAATTCCTTGCAAGACGATGCAACTATCTTCCAAACTCGTGATGGCCCTTTGAGCAAGTTCCAAACTTATCTCAAAGGGACATACCTCACATAACATAATATGTGACAAACACATATACATACATTGTCCGGCCAACTTAAGGCGAAGTTTGCGACTTCCGCTCGGACTCAGCGATTATGACGCGGACGCGCCCGGCGAGTGTGGGAAACTTAGCCTTAAGGCTATTGTTTGTTGTACATTTATGTGGAATTTCAATATAAGTGACTGCGAGAAGTTCGGTGATAGTGCAACCGCGTGGCCAGTTCCGGCGGTGCGGATTGGGGACGAGATTTTGCTGGAGGTTGGTCAAGTTTGAAAATTTAGAACGTTATATGGAGAAAAAAAAAATTTTCTCGTTAAAAATTAAAATCCAGGTGCCTTTGCATTCACAATACGCTGTCATTGGTTTGTGATAAAATCCGTTTTGAAAATTTAGAACGTTAAATGGAGAAAATACTTTTTTTCTCGTTAAAAATTACTTTTGCAAATTTAAATCTAGGTGTCTTTGCAATTACAATACGCTGTCATTGGTTTGTGAGAAAATCCGTTTTGAAAATTTAGAACGTTAAATGGAGAAAAATCTTTTTTCTCGTTAAAAAACACTTTTGCAAATAAAATCTAGGTGTCTTTGCAATCAGAAGACGCCATTATTGTGATTTTTGACACAATTTGCTGTATTATCATTGATTTCCAGGGAAAAGAAATTCACTGAACTCTCAATTTATTACTCTCTATCTACAACAAATTAATCAACTGACTTAAAAAAAAACTTTTTTTAAGATTCTGCAGACATCAAAACGAAATTGAACCATCGCAATGCCTGAACCGTAAAACCCACTAAGCCAAAAAGCATTGATATTACAATACCGCGGTAGTGCATCGACACATCACGGCGGAGTGCTGACATAAAGACGAATGAGATCGGGGCTGTCGTAAAAATCAAAGCACGCGTAATTTCGGAATTTCTTACTTAGTGTGTTCTGCGTTGTGGCCTTCAAGTACGTTCATATCGGTGGATGTAAAAACGTAATAATTGGTAATAAAACTAAAATAAAATAACGCTTAGGACCTACATTTTTGAATTATTTAAAAAGGTAATATTTTTATTTCTCATTTTCATTGCTTATTGCATTTTTTTTTCATCACTACAGGATATTGTTCTAGGCCATTTGTGTGATGGCACAGATAATAATTAAACACTTAGAGTAATATGGTTGTAGTATAGTCTAATTTATAAGTGTTATCATATCAGCCTGTTGCAGTCCACTGCTGGACATAGGCGTTCCCTAAGGAGCGCCACAGCTCACGGGAGATCGAGCCCTCTGCATCTAGTCACTATCAGCTGCCTTCTTCAGGTCATCTGTCCATCTAGCCGGGGGGCGTCCCACACTACGTTCACTTAAGCGTGGTCTCTATTCGAGAACCTTCCTGCTTCACCTCTCGTCGGTTCTGCGATAGACATGGCATATAAGTGTTATCAATTTGCCAAAACTTAAGTTTCTGGGAAAGGTTCAAATGCAATTTTCAGCAATTTATTAATTGAAATTAGCCGTCATAAAATTGCACAGTCGGATTATGCCGAAGATCTACAATAAATCATTAATTGACAGTCGTTCTTTGACAAATGCGATTCACGACGTACTCTTTTTGGGGTTCCAAAGCCATGAAACCGAACACTATAAAACACTAAGTGAAATCCACCATAACAACGCCGTAACTTCGATACGTTTGTTACGCTATAAAAAAGACATATTCGATTTTATTCACCGACTTAAAATGGGGAGTGATACCATCACGTGTTGAAAAAGGTATTATTTTGTAAGTAAATGAACAAGTTTTTGTACAAATCCAGTCATATTACTATTGCAATGTTCAAAAGCAAGTGATAATCTTATTTATTTATTTAATTTAAAACTTAATTGCACTAGAAATGCACAAAGGGTGGACTTGATGCTAAAAGCATTTTCTGCCAGTCAACCTCAAGGTCATGCAGAAAGAATCAATCTCAACAGAGATCCTCCAACTGCGCAGGAGATATTATAGTGCACAAGTGTGGGCGCAATACACAGGTGCACTCACTCTCAAAGTTCGGTGAGACGGCAATCCGACATGACCGGAGAGAGATCAGGCGCAGGACCAACGGCATAACGTGCTTTACGAGGCATGGGGATGTAAAACCGCCAACTTCCCGACTCCGAGCTGTTTTTGAAAAATTCATCAAATTTGGCTCGACCTGGGATTCGAACCCAGGACCTCTCGGATGTAGGGCAAAAACTTTGCTATTACACTAGCGAGGTAGTCGTTCGCTATGATTGAACTTACTGATGCTCTAGTCTGGATGACCACATTTCTTTAAATTTACGATCCGATCCATATAATTACCTACTCAACAAATGGCAAGGCACAATTTAGCCAGTTTTATTTTTCGTCTTGACATACTAAGAAAAATTAAATAAACTAATCAAACCAGAATAACGTAAGAAGGTGCCACCATAAACAGCGGGTGGCCAATTTGTCAACAATACTTTCACCTGACCAGGGGGAGAAATATTACGCCCCCATAAAAGGGAGACTGGGTAAGATTGACCACACTTTACTACCCCCAAATAGGCATAGTAAAATTTTTACGTCTCCTTCCGACATTTGATAACTTACGGCGTAGTGGTTAATGAATGGGAAAATCGTGGATGAATTATTCAATATGGGATTTTATGGAAAGATGGGAAATTGGTTTGAGAATGAGCTGAGTCGTTGGAGGCAGAGGCATGGTATAGCGAAGAATAAAATGTTATGTAAATCGAAGATTTGATATCCCTCTTGAGAAAATTGACCTCCTGGTTTGACGCTCAGTATAAGCGCTTATCATCATGATTAATAATAAATATACAACAACATCACATACATTGATCTGACTCCGTGGTAAGTAGCTTAAGCACTTGTGTTACAGATATCAGAATCAACAGTGGTATTACACATAAACTTAAATAAATACATTTATAACACCCAGCCGAGTACGAACAGACATGTTCATGCACACAAATATTTGTACAGTGCGGGCATCAAACCCGCGACCTCTTGGTTAATAGTCAACTTCTTAACCATTACACCAAATATGTTTTTTTTTTCTTAATTTTGTTTTGAATTGAAATAAGAACGTCGGCAGTGATCGGACAGCAAGATCGTATTAGTAATTCGGACCCTGTTCAGTTTTTATTTTAATTATTAGTAGGTACTTACGTTTTCACTTTCAGCCTTATTAATAATTAACATTAGAGTGATGTGATGTGATGTGATTAGTGCAAAGAGAAACGCTATCATAAACAAATTTTAAGGAAAGTTACATTTGCACCAATTTCCAAACTAATCTTCTAAGTATATTTGTTTCTTCTGTTTACGCGAACAGTAGCCGACGTTAAACATAGATGGAACACAAAGTCTGCAGTATGTGAACACGCGTTAGATAAAACCAACCACTTCATACGCTTTGACCAACCAAAAGTCCTCGCAAGAGAACGTCGTGTTCTTCCTCGTATGCTCCGTGAGGCTATTGAAATTAGAAGACACCCTAATTTTAATAGAGTAGATAGTTGGAAAATTCCACCAGCTTGGGATCCTGTTTTAGCCAAGACTCAAGCTCTACCCCGCACTGCAAGACCTCAAGATACTGTTAGCTCATTATGTGTGGATAGGAACGTAACTTAATATTTTTGAGTGATGGTACTTTAAAAATTTACTAACACCTTAGTCTACCTGTGACCACGGACGCTGAAAAGGGTCCGAAATGTCAGGTTAAAACAAAATGTAAATAAATCGCGAAATAATCCGTAAAAATTGTATCATTTCAATAATCTTCTAAGATTTTTTTTTTCTAAAATCAATACTCTGCTTTCAAAAATTTACTTGCCAGTTAAAAAACTCCCGAATGAGCCAAGAAAACAGTTTTATTACCTGGACGGGTTTGACCAGCCGTAGCTAAGAACCACCATAAATAAAACGGGAGCAATAACGCCACAGACACACACACAAACAGACATAGTGGTCAAACTTATAACACCTCTCTTTTTCGCCGGTTAAAAAAGAGGTGGTGAACCGCAACACCTATGACAGATTTACAGCTAACACTACTTCATTAGGGCGCTAGTCGCGCCCCGCGGCTCCGCTCGTAAAGTGGCCGCAATCCACGTTACTCGACGCCTGCGAATGTGTCTACGTGCGCCCGTGTCTGTTATTTTGGGTAGACTTAGAAAGGTTTAGTAAGCGCAAAAAGAAAGCATACGGGCGAATTGTAAAAAAAGAAAAATGATTTTTTTAGCTAGACAATAATTATTTGTTTCTTCGGTTTACGCGAACAGTAGACATTGAAATAAGACACTTTTTACGGATTATTTCGCGATTTATTTACAGTTTGTTTCAACCTGACGTTTCGGACCCTTACAAGCGTCCGTGGTCACAGGTAGATAATAATTAACTCTCAGCTCTGTCGCATTAATTGTTGTTTTACTAACACAAAATGGATCTCTGTTGTCTTAAATAAATAAATAATAATAATTAACACTAAATCTATTCGAAAAGACATTACACTTGGAAAAATCTTTTCGGCTCCGGTCATCAGGGGGGATTCGAACCCCCGACCTTTTAAAGTCCGGTCCAATGCTCTAAGCAACTGTTAGGGAATTATTTCCTTTATGGCAATCACATTTTTTGTTCTTTTTGCTGTTCGTAGTAAATGATACCTACATATTATATTTATTTAAAAATAATAAAAATGACAAAACAAATATATGATTTGGTTACAAGTACGGTATCATATTGTTTTAATTTTTAAATATTAGGTCCTTACATATGAAATTGGCGTTTTGTCGTACTGGCCACTTTGATCACAAATTTTTCCTATTTGGTTAGGAATTCGAAATTCAAATTTATACAGCTATTTCCACATGTAGTTGTGTTTCGTAAACCGTCATTCATTTGTTTTTTTACTTATCTTTTTTCTGTTTGCATCGCTCAATTTACAAAATGGAAAATTTGAAATATCGCGTTATTTACGAGTACGAGTTCCACCGTGGCACCAGTGCTGCGGAAACGGCTCGAAGGGTTAATGATGTGTATGGCGGTTGTGTCGCAAAAGAAAACACAGTGCGTTTTTGGTTCCAACGTTTTCGTTCTGGAAATTTCGACCTGCAAAACAAGCCCCGTGGACGGCCGGAGACCCAAGTTGATAATGAAGAATTGAAGGCTATTGTGGAAGCGGATCCATCGCAAACCACGTCCGAGTTAGCTGCAGGCTTTGGCGTTAGTGATAAAACTGTTTTAATCCACTTGAAGCAAATTGGGAAGATTAAAAAACTTGAAAGGTGGGTTCCTCACGAATTGAGTGAAGCAAACCGGCAAACGCGCGTCAACTGCTGCGTTACATTACTTGACCGGCACAATAACGAAGGGATTTTAAATCGAATCATTACCTGTGATGAAAAGTGGATTCTCTACGATAATCGGAAGCGCTCATCGCAATGGCTGGACCCTGGCAAGCCAGCCAAAGCCTGCTCCAAGCGAAAATTGACCAATAAAAAGTTACTTGTAAGCGTTTGGTGGACTAGCGCCGGTGTCGTTCATTACAGTTTTCTCAAATCTGGCCAGACGATTACGGCAGATATCTATTGTCAGCAATTGCAAACCATGATGGAAAAGCTAGTTGCTAAACAACCAAGGCTGGTCAATCGCTCTACGCCACTGCTGCTTCACGACAACGCTAGACCACACACTGCACAACAGACGGCTAGCAAATTAGAAGAACTTCAATTGGAATCTCTAAGGCATCCACCGTACTCCCCGGACCTTGCTCCAACAGATTACCATTTTTTTCGAAATTTGGATAACTTCTTGCAAGGGAAAAAGTTCAACTCAGATGGGGCAGTCCAAGTCGCCTTCAAAGATTTTATTGATTCCCGTTCGAATGGTTTTTTTTAGTAAAGGGATCAATGAACTACCTATGAGATGGCAAAAGTGCATAGATTACAATGGCTCATACTTTGATTAAATAAATATGCTATTTAAAAAAAATTCGACTTTTTGTTCCTCCCATACAAAACGCCAATTTCATAGGTAAGGACCTAATATATTGCGAATTAACTTGTTTTGTTTTTTTATGAATTTATTTATTTAAGTTCTGCACAAACCTGTGTACCATGGTGGACTTTATGCCGAAGGTATTCTCTACCAGTCAACCATAGGGCCAAGCAGAGAAAATTCAGGCGGAGCATATAAAATACAATTTTGATAATAAAATTGATTTAAAATGATTCGAACCAATGTATTCCTTTACCATAATATTACCACTCTACACCACTCACAGCTCTATGTATCGGCTCTTACGCACGCTAGGTAAATATAAAGGTATAAAAGTGACGAATTCCGCCGGTTTGAAGGATAGAGGAGCTGATGGAGCGAAGCGAGCGAATCCTGTGTACGTGAGCGGAATGTTACGATGTGGCCGTATGGTCATCTGGGTGCCTTTTATGCCCAATCTCCTTGGGATATGTGGGACGGGAGTTAATTAAATGGGTTAGGTTTTTTAGTGTAACTTTCAGACAAAAAAGTGAGCTTGCCATGTATATTTATTGAACTTTGCTTCACAAGTCATGAATGTGGTTCATTTTCAGATACCTGATATTATCTTCGGGTTTAAACTTTGAGCCTTTATTAATATATCTCAAACAATAAAAGTTACTAAACATACTTTTAATCCATATTTTTAACACGCTTTTATTTTTTATAATAATGGATATTTAACTATTCTGGAATATTTTTTGGCAATAGTAAAATATAGAGTTATGCTAATATATAGTTATGAGTCGTATATAGTAGTATATCATCATCAGCCTATATACGTCCCACTGCTGGGCACAGGCCTCACCTCAACTATGAAGTTACACACAGCACACAGCCATACTTCACCACGCGGGCTCAGTGCGGATTGGTTGAGGGGTGTGTGTGTGTGTGTGTGTATATAGCTATGAGGTAATATATATAGTTATGAGTCATAAACATATTTTCATGAAAATTCATTTCAAGTGACTTCAAGTTTTGATGAAAATTGCACCATTTATCTCGGTCTTACCCTAGCCCTAACCAAATAAAAATGAAATAGATAGACCGTTACTCATGCCAGATCCTCGATCCATCTTGAAACCCATCATATGACCATTCAAATCCGATTGACCTCTCCTCGCGTCAAACCACAGTCAAAAAGGGACAGAATATCAAGTTATACCTCGGATACATGCGCGAAATCGAGCAGCAAATATGAAATAATAAATTCCGGGGCAAACATAACAAATTCAATATAAATAGTTGGAAGCCCTCTCGCATCAAAAATCCCTCCTGCCGACTACATTTATCTGTATTAGGTTTGGAGAGGTCTATGCAGGAAAGAGACAAGATTTTTGAAATGAAATGAAAATTTATTTGCGTATGAAAAGGGTACATTTAGGTGGTAGGTTTCACTTTGTAGTTCAGCTTTTTCAGCCATATTATAACAGCATGCAAATTATATTGCAAATATATTTGTAATTGCAAATTATATTTGTAACCAGTTATGACGAGTGCTCGTTTAAAATCCTGCCGCTGATAGTACACTGATAATGAAGATGGTTTTTGATTTCTATGTCAAAAAAATCTATCAATAGGCATGATGACACCTATCGTAAATATTCTCAAGACCATGGGGTGTTTTAAAACGTAACCTCTATGAAGCTATTTATTCCAAAAAGCTTTAGAAACCACTTTTTATTACATAAATTAAAATAAAATAAATATTCAGTCAATACACATTGATTTCTGCTACTTTATTATGACGTCAAATTATTGTATTCCCGTACAAAATCAATGGAGGCAGATCGTTTTGACAGATGTTACAGAGTATGTCAACGATTGGTGCCAGGTGTCATCTAGCCTATATTAAACATCAGGGCATAAATGCAAATTTCTGCCGCCACGACACGCGACTGATAACCTTTCCACCAATAGATGCAGCTAATTCACTGACATTCGCGGGCCGTGGCGACAGGATGACCAAAGTGTGTCCTGAGGTTAACATGATTTTTATTTTTTAGCCCTCGAGGAAAGAGTGGGGTGTTATTTTGTTAATTAATTTGACTCCTAATCTGCTTTTGTGTGTTTGTATGTGTGTCTGTCCGTGGCATCGTATTTCCCGAACGGATGAACCGATTTCAGTGCGTTTTTTTTCGATCGAAAGATAATAAAATCTAAGTGGTTTTAACCTATGTACTGATTAAAATCCGTTGAGGTTCTCCAGCTGTTTTTTTGGCTTGAATCAGGGGTTTTTATTTAATTTTTATTTCTAAGGCTGGTTCCTCCCAGCATAAAGCCGTCCCCAAAAAGTAGCAAATCAATGTCACACGGCGGCATCCATCACGCAAATGCGTGTTTGATGGGAACCCTACCTGCTACGGTTCTTCATATCTACCGGATTTGAATGATGTTTTATGGAGGCGAAACATTTTTGACTTATCTCTGAAACATTTCGAGCGTCACGGTGGATATGGGTTGAGAGTTTGAGATGGCGATTTTGGAGGAACCATTCACACACGGGATAAACATCAATAGTTTTATGTTTCGTCAAAGATATGTAAGTAAATATGTAATAAAAAGTATAATGTCATTCCCAATACAAGTGTCTTAGACAACTTACCGGGAAAACACAGCAATGAAAAGTAAAAATAACTTTGGAAATAAACAAATTCATGGAATCAGGCGTTACTTTGCGAAAATCCATGACTTAAAACCCGTGACAGATAAAGTAGGTGTTGCATTTGTACTAATATCAAACCAGTATAATTGCTGTTTAAGAAATAATCAAAGTGCGTATTAGCAGCTTCTTAGAAAAGTTTGTATTTTCTGGTGGTATTGAATCTAGCTGAAAAAGAGGATTTTTTGCCTTAAATGTCCACTAAACGACGCCAGCGCAGGAACCCAAATACATCCAACTATAACCACTTGAAAAAAGAGCTGGAGTCGCAGGACTAACAACACAAATCACAATGTGACACAGAAGATGCACCTGGAAACACAACACTAACACCAAAAAAACACTCGACGCGTTTCGCCACTACACTTCGCATCCTTAGGAGATGTTTTCGCGTTGACAGACTACGAACGACTTCCAGCTCTAGTATATATATATATATATATATAGTGAGGAAATGTGAAAGTTTCGTTTGTTTGGATATTACTTACAATCACGCTTAAAGCACTGAACGGATTTTGATGAAATTTACCTGTCTGTATAGACAGGGTATGACCTGACTTGGGTGATAGGATACTTTTTACCCCAATTAAATTCTCCCTTGGGATATCCGAAAGAAAGACCAAACAAACGAAGTCGAGGCCGTCCACTTAGGTAAGGTTCAAATTTTCATTTTACTAACGCAACAACAACCAATACCAAAAAATGGCAACAGAAAAACTCTTATCGAATCACTCGAAACTCCTTACCTTTACACGACAAATTTAATTTAGATACCATCATTCGGAATAACAAACAGCACAACCAATTCCATATCACTTACGGCGATACGTCTATAGGGATGGAATTTCCATACATGCGAAGCAAAAAGAGAATAGTCCGACCATTTTGTTCAGAAGAGTTTTTTTTTTAAATATATATTACAATCCTACATTATCCCCGACTGGGATGGAACATAGGCTATATTATAAATGAATAAATATACAACAACATCACATACATTGATCCGACTCCGTGGTAAGTAGCTTAAGCACTTGTGTTATAGATATCAGAATCAACAGTGGTATCAGAAATAAACTTAAATAAATATATAAGAATGTATGGAAATTATTTCTGAAATAAATGTTCCATTCATTCATTCATTACCAAGACAAGTACAAAAAGACATGTTTATGCACACAAATGTTTGTACAGGGCGGGGATCGAACCCGCGACCTCTTGGTTAATAGTCAACTTCTTGACCATTACACCAAAGTGGTTGTCATCAGTCTTTTACATGCAATGTTTCTGCAGTGAGTTACAAAGGCTTGGTCAATTAACTTAAGGTACGGACAATATTGTGTTTTGGTATGGTCACGTCTTAATATAATGTAATACAGATGATAACTTAAACATATTTAAATATTGGTCTTCCAGCTTAGCTGCATTTTGAAACTGCAAGCTCTCTCTCATCAGCCCATATACGCCTCACTGCTAGGCACAGGCCTTACCTCAACTATGAGGTGGTCCGAGCCAAAATCCACCACGCGAGCTCATTGCGGATTGGCGGTGGGGTGTGTTTGTAAAGTAAGTGACCAACCTTACTGACAGATGTAATTAAGCCGCCCGAGGGCCTCTGATTAGGCTTAACAACTTATATCTATCGATATTAACCACGACCCACAGGCGAAGGAGATGCTTGTC
The DNA here is from genome assembly GCA_963921415.1 of Pyrausta despicata. Classification (NCBI taxonomy): domain Eukaryota; kingdom Metazoa; phylum Arthropoda; class Insecta; order Lepidoptera; family Crambidae; genus Pyrausta; species Pyrausta despicata. The sequence continues at coordinate 2,289,896 of OY992865.1, forward strand.
ATAAAGGCGCCAGATAAGTGGTCAGAATGGTCACTTATCTTAAACGTGACCGCGCCTACGGTACGGCGTACGTAAACGGCGAGCTATTTTCGATTATTAGACTACGATTGCGTAGTTAGTTGTGGATTGACAACTCCACCTTTAAATTGCTTTGGTTGCACACAAAACCATTATCATTCTAATTCAACCTTCACATAAAATAATAAAAGAAGAAAGTAGCAATTCTTTCAGTCTGTCCCGAAATAAAAAGAAAAACATAATAATAATAATAAATCATTATTAGCTTAAAACACGTTATTTGTAGGTGGTACAATAATATAAGTGCACATATTTTGCTTATCATTAGCAGTACATTTTCTGAATGGATAAAAAATATGTATCAAATACAATTTAGTTGTTTTACAGAGTTTCAAAAATTCTTTTATATTTTAAACGCCCTGCATTCTCGGTTCTGTCAACTTTAAACAATTTCAAGTAAATTTGTCGGTCACTCTCTAACCTTCGATTTTAATTGATTGGTCTCCAATGTACAGGTGTAATATTATTTTTTAGGGATAGTAATTTTAATCACAATTTCAGAGACAACCTACATAACCAATATTAGGTCAGCGTTAAGCGAATCAGGGATGTTCGCCGAGGCCCGAGTGGATTGCTTCTATGCAACAATGCGCAAAAGGTGCACATCCCTGGTGCGCAGCGTGAGGGCCAGTCGCAATAGCGTGCTGAAGGCATTCGCAGAGCGATTTGACTGTGTTTACCTGAGCCATTGTGATATGGTTCACGTGACCTCAGTCAATATTCTTTTCTAATTTTTTTTTTTAATTCACATTATTTAAACTAACTTAATAAAATATTATGATCATTTTGATGATTGAAATAGAAATAGAAACATTTATTTGCTCAAAACATGGTTGCAATAGGTGGTAGGTACAGATACAATAATAAGTCCTCACATTTTACCAAAAAATTTGGCATGCAAATTGTTCGTAATAGTAACATTAAAAATATAATAATTTTAGGTTCATTTAAAGTCACACTTACATTTTTATTATTTTAGCAATTATGATTTAAAAAAAATGTCAAAATCTGATAAAATAATTCAAATTAAATAATGTCCAGAATAAATGACATCATTATTATTATTATTAATATACTGTCTCTATTTCGTTGCTCTATGTCACCTCTTTAGCCTCGGGCCCACGACACTCGGTTGCGATCCCTCTAAATTGAAGACGCCACAAATTGCGTTTGATTTTATTTTACAATTTCTTTCCGATTGTATCGGATTGAGACAAACACATATGGGGTTGGGTGCATGCTGAAAAAAGTGGTAAGAGTGATGGGTAAGGTCGGCTTTTGAGTGAAAGGTGGGTTCAGAGCTTTTCTCGAGACTTTGAAAACACACGGACTTATTTGACAAGTGATGGAAAATATATTACATGTTATTTATGAAGGACGACATATGGTCAGCTGACTTACACCTCAGTTTCAAGGTTTTGCCTTCCCTAGGTTTGATTCGGGTAGATCATCATTTTCCCATGTCGTTTTTGGGTGTTCATGGTAACTTCGTTGTTGCCGACGGTGACAAACTATAGACTTTTTATTAAACTTGAAAGTACTAAGGCTAGACAGGCATCGATTTGTGTAAAGCCCGCAGCACATCTGCAGCAAAAAATCGCCGCAAGTCGCGACCAGCTAATTAATTGGCCGCGCTGATTGGTTGGATCGCTGTCACTGGCTGGCTCGTCTAACGTTTGCACCGCTAAGTACGGCATCAGTATTTTGTAATGGTGCATACTTGTTTCTTTTTACCCACCATATGAATAAAGCTAAAATTTTGCAATTTATGTAGGTAGGTACTACATGGCATTGACATTAAGTCTGTCCATGTCATACTACGATTTCTCGTAGCATCTTTGCTACGGTAATCATTACTACGAATAGGCACTACTGTCTTATTTAAATTAAAAATATGAATGAAATACAATTAAAAACCTTATTTGATCATAATTATACATACAGACATAGGTACCTAAAATTATAAAGTAAAATAACATGCTTTAATAAGAACAATATATTATGGTATTTAACTTTCAAAAGCGCCTAAACCTAGCCTAAAGTTGTTCAACCACCTGTTAACTGTATGACTGCTGGTATATTTCTAAGTTACGCACTGTAATTTTAACATTTCTGATAATAAAGAACTTTTGAAATAAAATGACTGGCAAGTCACAGTGACAGAAAGTCGCATAAATGCCATGGCTGATAACGTTATTTTAACTGTCAACTGTCAACTTTTTTCCCGTGTATCCCCAAAACAAGTCTGACGTTCGATCCGTGATGTCTTCTCGAGGGTAACCGCTTAACCACACGTTATTGATGTGTTCAGATAAACGAGTGCGATTGTACCTTAATGGTGACGGTTTAACATAACATTGGGTATGGTAATCGTGCCTTGGTTTATCGGGGTGTAAAGGCATTGGGAATGACAGTTGTGTTGCTGATGATGTTATGTGTTAAGTGTTATGCCGTTTGTGGGATGCGAGTCAGTACTTTTGTATCTGGCTGGGTATTTTTTTTATAATACGACCGCTTGGTGCAGTTGTCCACATGTTGGACTTCTAAAACCAAGGGTCGCGGGTTCGATCCCCGCACAGTACAATCATAAGTGTGCATGAACATGTGTGTTTGTACTGGTCTAGGTGTTTTCTATGCATAATATGTGTTTATTTACAAAAAAAAAAGTATTTTAAGTATGTTTATCCGTTGTCTAGTACCCGTAACACAAGCCTCGTAGCCTAATTTGGGACTAGAGAATTGGTGTGATTGTTGTGAAATATTTATTTATTTATAATATATTTTCGACCCGACTGTCGCGGGTTCGAATCCTGCTAAGGGCAAATGTTTGTGTCATGCATTTTTCCTGAGTCATGGGTGTTTATACATATTTAATTATTTCTATCCGTTACCCTAGCCACCATAGCAAAAGCTAACGCTTAGTTTGGGGCTAGGTAATTGGTGTGTTCGTTGAAACAATTAAAAAAATATATATCAGAATCATGACTTCAAAATACAATCAGAATAGAAATGAGATACGAGAGAAAGAGGGCGAAAGATACTGATTACAGGTATGCACTCTATATTATTTTTTCTTATTCTTCTCGGTTATAACGTAGTCTGTCGAAGAGACAATATCTCCTGAGGATGCCACGTGTTGTGGCGAAACGCGTCGAGTGTTTTGTTGGTGTCAGTGTTGTGTGTCCATGTGCATCTTTAATATCATATTGTAAGTCCTGCAACTTCCAGCTCTAGTTTTTGAAGTGGTTACGGTTGAATGTATTTGGGTTCCTGTACTGGCGTCGTTAAGTGGAAATTTAAAGCAAAATAATTATCTTGTTCAGCTATATTCAATACCACAAGATAATTAAAATTTTTATACAGAGCTGCTAATACGCATTTTGATTATTTCCTAAACAGTAATTATACTGGTTTTATATTAGTACATATGCAGCACCTATATTGTTTGTCACTGATTATTTTACACATTGTCAATATAGTTAAGCTATAAACAATGATACATCATGGTACATTCCGGGATTCATTTATGAAAAAAAGCTATTTTTTTGGTTTTGCTGTCTATGGAAAAAACACGATGGATGTATATTTTCTACATCCAAATAGTTAGTTATTCAACCAAGACATGCACAGTTAGGTAATATCCAGTCTGGAATCCAGGAAATAACTGAATCTTGCTCAGATAACTATGGAATAAATTTCAGATTCGAACAAAAGCTCGCGTCTCGTAAAAGCAAGCTTCCGCAACGGAAGTAGCCGGAGTTCGAAATTCAAATTCGAAAAATACGCTCCTTTCCGCTTCCGGCGTTTGATTCCTCCCGTGATACGACGTTTCCTCTGGTGCAATATTTGCGAGCGTCACTCGCGTCATGGTCAGTGCTTTTGGTATTTATTTACAGATAATTTTTTTAAGTAGAGATTCTGCATTTTTGTTGTACTAAAAAAGTTATAATTTTAAAAATAAAAACCCACCTGCTTAACACCAGGAAAACAAAATTTACTGAAAAGGCCGGAACAATATAAAAAATTCAGTAACCAAGCAACATCATACATAACATGCAGTCGAAGGCAAGAAATTAAATTATAAGTCGAAAAATACTCTCTCTGCACCTACCTCCGACTCTTGTTATGTATGATGTTGCTCAGTTATTGGATTTTGTATCTTGTTTTAACCTTTTTAGTAGATTTTAATTTGCTGTTCTATAGACAGGCGGGTTTCTAAATTCTATTCATGTCTTTTTGGTTAGACAAATTACGTAATAATATACATCATTTAAATCCTTGTGCTGTGCCCTTTAATTTGAAACCCATATTGTGGAATAGGAACAAAGATTTTTTTTTTCACAACAATGGCGTCGCACAGTCCCTCCTTAGGTTTTTGCAGCAAATTAATTCTTTAAGAAATTACACCAAATTAATTGACAACACAATTTCTATACGATTGCATTTTTGTGTAGAAAGGAATACAGATACCTAATATTCCTTTCTCTCAGGTTCTGTGGGTGTTTTTTTAAAGGGAACCTTAAAAAGCTGTCGAATCCACCGTCCTTACCGCGAAGCCGGCTACAAGGACGCCGCGCTGCCTCGCTCGCCTCGCACGCCTTTAACAACGAGACATTGGCTTCGAAAATTGCAAAATTATATCCATCATAAATCTATGCTCCGAACATACTTTGTCGGGAGACGGAGATGGTAATACGCGATAGGACGACGCCAGAAAGAGAGCAGAGATTGTGCCATTTGATAGGTGTGAACAATTTCGGGATGCAAGTTGCATGGGATAAATAATGAGAAAGGCATCGCATCTTATTTGATATTTCGTAACTGTTGACGAGATTAAGGAATATCTTAAAGATAGGAATATATCATAGACGACCAGTTGGTGCAAGGGTCTACATGTCGGACTTCTAAAACCAAGGGTCGCGGGTTCGATCCCCGCACAGTACAATCATAAATGTGCATGAACATGTGTGTTGGTACTGGTCTGGGTGTTTTTCTATGTATAAAATGTATTTATTTACAAAAAAACAAGTATTTAAGTATCTTTATCCGTTGTCTAGTTCCCATAACACAAGCCTCGTAGCTTAATTTGGGACTAGAGAATTGTTGTGATTGTTGTGAAATATTTATTATTCTAGTAGGTTTCAAACAGTTTCTTCGCTCCACTCCAAGACAGCACATATGCAGTATTGTATCGCCGTGACTGTCTGACACAGACCGACAGCCTTTACTTTAGACTTTAGCGACTGGTTAGCACGTGATAAGCTTGCTTAAGCCACATGTGTGCGCAGGGTTCTTACCTACTAACAATTGGCATGATGACACCTATCAAAAATATTTTCAAGACCATGGTGTTTAAAAAACATAGCCCCTATGAAGTTAATACGACCAATATATTTCCATAAAGCTGTAGAAATCAATTTTCAAAACAAACAAAACTCAATAAATATTCGGTCAATTGACTCTTTTTCAATTTCTGATACATGACCGTGACGTCATGTTCATATATTCCCATACAAAATCTATGGAGGCAGACCGTTGATGGACGATAAAAAGTATGTCAACGATTGCTGGTGTCATCTAGCCTATTATTATTATTATTTATTATTATTATTTTATTATTATTTTGCTTTTTAATTTTGGTTTAAAGTGACTTCAGAAAAAGTTGAGTAAACGTTGTGATCAAAATGACAAAATACAAAATAAATAATCAATAAAAACACAATATCAGAACCTCAACAAAGCACTACGTACCAATATTCCAGCACCGTTCCCACCCTAAGATATTAAATGTTGCATGCATTAAAATTTATATTCGTTCCTCCCCCGATGTATTGATATCTCAATTTTATTGGGAGTTTCTGAGATGTACCATTTTTCCCCGTAATCGTTTCCTTGCCTTATGGTTTGTGAATTTTTATTTTTTACCCCATAATTTCGTGGGTGTACAATGTTGCCTTCATATTGGGGAACGAAATTGGATATTGAAGATCGTTTGAAAGCGATTAGGCTTGTTCTTTTGTTGGAAGCAATGTGGAGTTGTAGATAGAAACAACTTTTTGTTCACTTTCTATTTAATAAGTAAGAAACGAAACAATATGCTTTGAAATGATTTCTTTCTGAAACTACGAGTGATTCATTAAAATAAAAAGGATTGAGAATCGTCTCATTACAAATGAAACAATAAATGAATGTCATGAAAAAAAATTGGTGCTTGTGGCGCAGTTGGTGCACCGCTTAGATAGTGATACCAAAGTTAAGCAACCTTAGGCGCGGTCGTGTTTGGAATGGGTGACCATTTCGACCGTGGTTTGGAAGTTGATGGTCGTTAAGCTGTTGGTCCCGGTAAATATCGATAGATATTAGTTGCTAAACCTGTTCAGAGACCCCTGGGCGGCCTTTCACAACTTTTTTTTTTATACAGCGAACTAATAATTTACGAACCATTGTCAACCTAAGAGATTAGAAAAAAAATGGTTTTGGAACCAACAAATCTTGTTTTTTGAAAAGTGATTACAGATTTTTACTAAAATCATAATAAAAATATGTCATTTTTTTGGATATTTATCGTTCTTAAAAAAATATATAAATGACATTTTGTATATTAGGTTATATGTTCTTTCGATATTAGTTAAAACATTTTAGATATCCCTTACAATTTCGGAATAATCGTTTGAGCACAATTAACCAATACATCCGGTGTAGGCTAATGAGATGAATAACGATCTGAAAAAATCTGAAGTCCAGGGAAGGTGTAAACGATGAGAAAATATTGATAAATTGCTTAAACAGCGGGCAGGACAGCATCTGCCGGGTCCATTAGAACCTATTGAATAAAAAAACATAGAATGTCTACGAGTTATTGAAAACAATTACAGATACACAATGACAAGTTGACAATGACAATTTGGTGTAATAATCAAGAAGTTGACTACCAACCAATAGATCGCGAATTCGTTCCCTGCACTGTACAAACATTGTACATTGAAGTCAGATCAATGTATGTGATGTGGTCGTATAAAATAAAGTTAAATTCATTTGCAGGGTTAAATAATATATAAAAAAAATTAAACCACCATTTTATGTCCTGGGAATAAATAAATCGTATCAACTCCATGCACGATCGCGTAGGCAAAAACTCAAGCATTTGGCATCAGAACATCACAACACAATTTCCCTCCATCCAAATCTATCCTTCGAACACTTAACATGTTATTTTATTGCTTGATATCTCTTCAAAGGATCGGCGATACTGAGCCTTTGACGAAAACAAAATACGCAAGATTTTCAACCTTGCACTTGAGATGGACTGAAAAATTGTGTGGTGATTGTGAGCCTACCTAAGCTCATCGATTTGAAATGCTAAAAGCTAAAAAAATGGTATACATACATAAACACACAATTTGTACGCGTAGGTATCGAATTTCACAAAAATCTGTTTAGAAGTTCAAGCGTGGAATGATTACGTGGTAATGAATGCGTACATATTATGTGGACATGTTACCAAGCATTATCACGCGCAAGAATTGTCACGACAGTCCGTCGAAGCGACAACATCTCCTGAGGATACCTCGTGTAGTGCCACTACGTCGAGTGCTTCGTTGGTGTCAGTGTTGTGTTCCCGGGTGCATCTTCTGTGTCACGTTGTTATTTGTATTGTAAGTCCTGCGATTTCCAGCTATAGTTTTTTCAAGTGGTTATAGCTGGATGATTTTGGGTTCCTGCGCTGGCGTCGTTTAGTGGAAATTTAAATTTTTCTGCTCCAGTCATGGATTTCCGCAAAGTAACGCCTGATTTCATCAATTGTCACGCTCCTTTCTGTAGAGCTTATCAAATAGTTACAGCTCGATGTATTTGGGTTCCTGCGCTGGCGTCGTTTAGTGGAAATTCAAAGCAAAATAATTCTCTTTCAGCTTAAGTCATGGATTTCCGCAAAGTAACGCCTGATTATGGAATCAGGCGTTACTTTGTCACTCTCGTCTCTCTAGAGGTACCATTTTAATGCTCGTTTTTCAACAGGTGACATATCGTCCTTATTTTATTTTAATCATTGTATTTAGGCCGGATTGTGCCAATTCCGCTCATACAATCGCTTTGTCGTTTTTTATTCGATACATATCTAGGGGATGGAGATTGGATGGCTTTTTGAATGCTCCGAGAGTATTGGGAGGGACTTGTTATTTGGGTAACGTTTGATTTGTTTTTTGAGTGTGACGCTTTATCTAAGTTACGTCATATTTGACATATTTTATTTTGATGTCGTCTTTAAAACAAGAAAATAAATAACAAGAAAAACAGAGATAAGTATATTCGAACAAAAAAATATATTTTATGGTTAGATAAATTTTTCGCTAATTACCATTTTGTGTAAAGACATTCATTTCATTTTTCGAGTACTCTTACAGATTTTGGCGGTATAAAGATTTAGGTACGTTACTCAGGGACACATTAAACAATCAAAAATAATACCCGCGCAATGCAAGTCGAAACATGTGCTGCCTGTCGTTTCGATGAGCGTCACGTCAACTATCGTTTCAAGGTCTCGCTCTCTGATACCGCTTGAGTAAGGAAATGAAGATCCGTATGCGTATCCGCGGATTTTGACACCAAATATCCGTATTCGTATCCGTATCCGCGGATATACATTTTTAACGATCCAGCATACTACTTATTACTGGAGGTGCAATACAATACGAACCAATCCACACTTATCTGTCGGGTACAGTCGCACTCGCGAATTCGTCATCTAATACCGCGGTATAAAAAGCTAATAAATCACCGGCACTTATCCTCAACCCCCAACCCTGTCGATGCCGGGACGCGCGTGACAAATTCAACACTCCACCGCTCGCCGATGTTTTATTGCCGGTTTTGATCTGGCATGGTCTAAAAGACCTTGCTGGCGTGTATGTAACAAAAAAGTATGTCTCGATATTGATTAAAAGAAATATGGAGTATTAATCGTGGAATCGATTTCAGACGCTCGGATTCGCAGTATTTTTTTGTAAAGTACCTATTCTGGTTTATAAAAATCTTATTCCTTATAAACAGTTCTTAAAACTGTTTGACTTCTTGTAATTAACTGCATGTAGCGCCCTATAGGACACATCAAACCATGAACGTTTTTTTATGGGAATCTATAAGATCGTGTTGGATATCAAATAAAAGGGGTTATTAAGCAAAATTCTAAAATATATAGGTACAGTCTTATAATTACCAAAGATGTCTTATTATTCGAAATGCAAATAGCATTTAGAAGATGACTTATTATTCGAAATGCAAATAGCATTTAGAATAATAGACTTCTTTGTTTTCTACATAAAAGTGATTTTATTTTTCACCTGAAACTCGTATCACTTGGACCACAACTTTTTTTTACGCATATCGAAGTTTAAACTTCTTTTTCCGAGTAATGTCTTCCGAATGTGATCGAGAAAGATGTGTTTTCAGCCAGTTATATTTGGATGCGGTATTTTGACATAATAATAGTCCTCCTGGCCGATTTCGACCACGGCGGCCAATCTCAACAGAGATCAGCCAACTACGCAGGAGATATTATAGTACACAAGTGTGAGCACAATACACAGGTGCACTCACTGTTTCATGACTCTCAAAGTTCGATGAGACGGCAATCCGACATGAGGGACTGGAGAGAGATCAGGAGATTTTGACATAAGATTTTGCCTGCATAAGTTGGACTTAACTAAGAGACTGAATGTTTTGTTAGTCCTTAAAACTATAGCACTAACTACACTAATTCAAGGATTCAATGTCAACTTTAAAATACAATTACTTACGTAATTTTACAATTCATACGTCACACTCTACTATACCGATCCGACCAATACCGATCTAGTTTAATAAAATTAGGTAAAACATTTGAATGTTTTATTTATTTATTTAAAACTTTATTGCACAAGAAATGTACAAAGGGTGGACTTAATGCTAAAAGCATTTTCTGAATATAGTCAAATTAATTTAGTTTTTATCGCCAAGGAAATGCTATTAATTTTTAGATAAAATGTTGACCTTTGGTGCTTATTCTCATTTTTCCAGTGTTTTATCTATTCTCCAATTTTATTTTATTTTTTAAATGTCACATCAACCCATTCACAGATCCCGTACACCGCGCTTCCTGGGATGATATAGTGGGCGCGCGGCTTTGCTTATTGAGACGTGAACGGATGAAATATCGGTCCGACTGTACCCCGAGTACTCTGAGCCAGTGATAAATATGTGCGAATGTGTCCGCATTAGCGGAACGGTTGGTGAATTTTAAAACGATGTCGCATTTTAGGGTTATTGGCTTGTCACGTTTGTGAGATGACGCCATTTGGTAATCAATGGCATGTGATTGAACTTTTTGTTTTAACTTGACACACTATTAAGAACTGATGAAGTCCACTATGAAGATAAAAATATTTGTATGTAATGATGGTATTGACACTTAAAATAAAAATTAATTCGCCAATTTATTGACGATCACTTTGGTGTAATGGTTACGAGTAAGAAGCTACCTATTAACCAAGAGGATCCATTCCCGCACTGTACAAACATTTGTGTGCATGAACATGTCTGTTTGTAGTGGTCTGGGTGTTTCATGATTTATTTATGTTTATTTGTAATACCACTGTTGATTGTGATATCTGTAACACAAGTGCTTAAGCCACCACGAAGTTGTTGTATATTTATTTATTTAAAACATAATGAAAAAGTAATTGATGTTATCTAACGTGTTGTCGTTTAGCTAGCACGTACCTGCCTACAAACATCTGTTTAAATAAACAATATTCCATAAAAAATAAGTGTCAAAAATATTTAAAGTGTCTTTGGAAACATTACATTTACAATAAGACACTCCAGCTTCTTAAAAGCGTTTGGTCAAAGGCCTCCTCGCCCATTAGGCCGGCTAAACAAACTGAGACATCGCCATAAAACGTCTCACAAAGGAAGCTTTCGAATTTTGAAATTTAGGGTTCCTTCCGCTGATGAGCAAAAACACTAACTATATCTTCATTAATATGAATATGAATAAATAGGTAAATATACAATAACATCACAAACATTGATCTGACTCTTTGGTAAGTAGCTTCAGCATTTGTGTTACAGATATCGATAACAGTGGCATTACAAATAAACTAAATAATAATATAATATAATATACAACAACATCACATACATTGATCTGACTCTGTGGTAAGTAGCTTAAGCACTTGTGTTACTGATATCAGAATCAACAGTGGTATTACAAATAAACTTAATAAATAAATATAACACCCAGACCAGTACAATCAGACATGTTCATGCACACAAATGCTTGTACAGTGCGGGGATCGAACCCGCGACCTGTTGGTTAATAGTCAACTTCTAAACCATTACACCAAAATGGTCGTCAAATTGATAGTTTACCAGAAAATAATAAGTATCTATTTTATTTGTTAAATATTTTTTGCGTTTACAACGCTATTTTTTAATTTCGAAAAGACAACACTTAAAAATCCCCAATCCTTAAATTCGATTCCTCCCCGATGACCGGAGCCGAATAGAATTTTTTAAGTGTTGTCTTCTCGAAAGTATCTATTTTATCGAAAATCTTTATTTGTTGATATCCGTTTTATCAAACCCCCAAAAGTTTTTGCGATGTTTAGAACTTATTTTGATTTTATATAAAATTAAGAAATTGAACCTAGTAACTTTAATTTAGATAACTGGTAAGTTAGTTACAATACAAACAATCTTAAAATGGCAATTACACTTTGCTCTTTTTAAGTAATTGAATCTCTTATTTTTTTATATAATTGGAGTCTAGTCAAAACAATGAACCAATACGTACTGAACTGGTGTACGTTTTTACCCGACTACGGCAACGAAAGGGAGGGTTTTGATATTGACTGGTATGTATGTTCATCTGTTCCCTCATAACTTCTAACCCTTCATCGCGTTTTGACAAATGAGGTGTCACTAAACGCACCTAAGCTGCTCGCTGGTCATAGGCTAGGTTATATTGGAATTAAGTGCATGTGGCGACCTCTAGGTCACATTAAATCATTAACGAAAAAAATCTTTGTAACGTATAAGGTCTTGTTGGGTATCAAATGAAAGGACTTAAAAAATATGATCCCAAATATTTTTAAACAAAAAATAGTTCCAAAACTACGAGTAAAACCCGACTACACAAAAGTATGTAAATATTCATATTGATTGTTCAGATGGTATCCGTGGTCGTATGCCACTTTCCCTTTTGACATAAGTGCTAAAGTTGGTTTTATCATCAATATGAATCTTGTTTCATACTTTTGAGCAGTAGTTTATTAATAATAAATATACAACAACATCACATACATTGACCTGACTCCGAGGTAAGTAGCTAAAGCACTTGTGTTACAGATATCAGAATCAACAGTGGTATTACAAATAAACTTAAAAAAATACATATAACACCCAGACCAGTACAAACAGACATGTTCATGCACACAAATGTTTGTACAGTGCGGGGATCGAACCCGCGACCTCTTGGTCAATAGTCAACTTCTTGACCATTACACCAAAGCGGTCGTAGTTTTGGCACTTATTTTTTCTTATTTCGAATAAACTGAATAATAGGATTTCCTTCCCACTGAATAATCTACAGAACCAATATTCATTATATCTCGTTCTTCCCCCAATTTTTATGGTGGATAGCTGGTACTCTCGAGTTTTTAATATTAGACGCATAATAAATAGGTTAGCGTTCGCCTTATGAAGGCGAAACCTATTAACGAACGCAAATGTATCAGGGGGACTACTCTGGAGTCAAGAGAAAGAGTATCGTGCACGATTTTATCCAAGCATCAGGAAGAAGTAACGTATTTTCTTTTTAAAGAATTTTAAAGAGGCTTTCAATTTGTCTGAAAACGCTGAGCGTTAGATGTTGGACATGATGCTGCAGAGAATGTATCATGCATAGCTATTCTCATTACCTTACGCTTTTTAAATAAGTACTGAATCCTTACTAAATTATAGGCACTGTTGGATAATTTTTTTAGTTAGTGATTAATTTGAAAGCTAATAGGGAAACGTATCGGGTAAAAAGAACAATATTGACATTAAGTTAGTTATGTTGAATGTAACTGGCGAAACAGAAAACCAGGTTCTTATCCCGCTTATTAAAAGAAGAAGTTATGTTTCATACAACGTACAGAGGTTACCAATTATTCATGAGTCTTTTATATCCGACTACGGCGAAGCAAAAAGGAAGGTTATGATATTTACCGGTATATGTACGTATGTTTGTATGTTCACTAGTTACTTCATTCTCTTTAGTCATTAGTGACATTCCCGTTTGACATTAGTGACATTAGTGCTAAAGTTTGTTTTAACAGAAGTAGCATACGACCACGGCTGTCATCTGAATATCAATATGAATCTTGTTTCATACTTCTAAGTAGTCGGGTTTTAGTTTTGAAACTTTTTTTTTACCTCTTATAACAACAATTCCGGTGACCACAACTTATCACCTTGTAACTTTTTCGAAACCAACAGAAATAGTTCTCTATCATATTTGTTAAAAAATCGAAGCTCATAAATAGCTATCAAAATCTAAAATCGTCCGATAACAGAATAGACCCCAAATATTGTGTAAACAGCCAGGATCTCCGTGACAAAATAAAATATCTATTACTATTAAGGGTAATATCACCGTCTTAAACATGACTTAATATCAGTTGGGAAAAAAATTAGCCTCATCAGAGAGACGCCGCTGTTTTTTTTGTGCGGAATTTATGATTTCTCGCATGTTTAGGGTCCTACGTACACTTGGAGGTTTGTTTTTTATTGGATTGTAAAATAGATTTGGTTGCAAACTCACGTAACAATCTAAAAAAAACTAAAATGAAAAACTGGTTTTCGTGCAAAACTCAGGAATATAATCAAGACATAACGAAACAAAAGATATTTTCTTATTAAAATATAAATCTGAAAATCATAATCAAAATAACCAAAAAGTACAAACATCTTGTGCAGTTCAGCACAAGAAGATTCATTATGTTTGTACTCTTTAAGTGAATGGTTGTTTGACAACGCTTAGGTGATTTGATATGTGTCGTTTCGGGTTAATTTTATAGGCATTATTTTTCAGGTTGATTATTCTTAGTGCTGTCTCTTTTCTCTCTCTCTCTCTTTGTTGACTCTTTTATCTTTTTTACCATAAGCTACCAATAAATAAATGCCCTGTTTTAAATTAGTAAGTATGCGAACCCAAGTAGTTAAAAAAAGGATGAAATCGTGGCTAGTTTTACTAATGAATCACTTATCTCCCAAATCAGCATTAACTCTTCTTTAACAAGTTGATTATTAGAATAAAAATAAATTGCAAACAATAACACCTTGGGATGGCGTCCATCGCTCCTTGCGATCTGTCCATAGCCTCGCGAGAGACCCGACTGTCTTAATCATGCTGGTGTTGCCGACAGCTCGGTACTGCGATCACAAGTCGACTCGATATTGGTACTATACAGAACAGTAATTTATTAAGTCACAGAATTCCAACGATTACAATACGTTAGTCTGTAACCAAGTATGAATTTCTTAACATAAATATTCTTCGATCCACGTTACGTAGGACCCTTAAATTTCGCGGGCGACATTTCGCGTAATCGACGGAATGGGAATGGCGAATGAGTTTGGTGATAAGCGCCTTTGTGATGTATCGGCTGTTGATGTGTTGTGTTGATTTATATCGTCATCAACATTTTGTTGTTGCAAATTCTTGTGGGTGTTTTTTTTATATAAAATCAGTGTTATGTATGATTGACGGAGAAAAAAAATCGAAGGCTTTTTTTTTACTAAATGATCTTTTTAAAACCCTATTCTACTAGGATAATGTATTACATGAAAAAAATTAAAAAACAATAATCGTGATAAATATTTACTGTCTGAGGCAAAAATGAACTGTTTGAGGCAAAGATCGAAGTGGCGAAGTGGTTTTCGCATATGGGCCGGATTCCCATATGACGCAGGTTTGATCCCTGGATTCTTTCTATTACAAAATACCCCATATGACGCAGGTTCGATCCCTGGATTGTTTTCTTTTGCGAAATTACTTAAGGTACTTGATACAAATAAAGCCTATGCTCGATTAAGGCCTGTCGTCCCGAAAAGTCGGTTAAGATATATTTACACCTACAAAACTTGACACACACAAAGACGAAAGCGCCACGGATCGAAAAACAGTGTGGGAGCGGAGGATCCGCGATCACAGCGACAGTAGCGGTCGGTTGTTTGTGAAGGACGGGCGTGGACATGGCCCGTTATTATTTTGACGTAATTTATATTGAGTTATTATGCGTTAAATATTAAAGTTTTGTGTCAAGGAATGTATGCAGGTCACAATACAGCTCATTAAAAAGGTAAATATGACTCTAAGTTTTACTTCTTTGCCGTAGTGAATTAAATACAGCTTATTATGATTCTGAAGTATGGTGAACTAAATAAGGCCTACTTTTTTTAGTAGGCCTTATTTATGTTCCTAGGCCTTATTAAGAGTCTCTTGAATTCTAACTTAATTACCTTTATTTACAGAACAATAATTATCTCAATATGTCTCCACCAAGATCAAAACGGGCTACATGGTCTGAAGAAAGTTTAAGAGCAGCCATCAATGAAGTACGTCATGGTCAACACTTACAACATGGACTTACAAGGCTTCGGAAAAACATGGCGTACCGAGAAGGACAATTAGGAATCATCTGAAAAGTGGTGCTTTACACAAGAGTTTAGGAAGAAATGCTGTATTCACCAAAGAACAAGAAAAAGATTTCGTCAGCCGTATATTGAAATTTTCTGAAATAGGAATACCTCTGACACCTAAAATGATTAGGATCCAAGCATTTGCATTTTGTGACAAATACAACATTTCAAATAATTTCAACAAAGAATCAGGACTTGCTGGAAAAGTATCAGTAAGACTGATTCGTGTTCCTAAGAAAATTGTGCTGTATGTACCCAGGCCTTATTTAGTTACTCTGTTGGAATAAGGCCTGTCAAATTAATATAATTTTTGAACATTTTTTAAAATATTTGAGAAGACATGTATAATTGTTGTTTTTTTATTTGTATGGATATGTTTTTTTTTATATCATGCTTTTTTTCTAACTAAAATGAGACTTGAAGTCTGACTTGCAATTTTCACAAAATATTTTGCAATTAAGCTTAGAAATTATGATAGGATCTCATAGAAATACTTGTTAAAAAGCTCGAAAAATAAATAGCATTATATAATAAACACCTTTATAACGATATTCCTATACATTTAATATGTAGGCTTTGTTAAAGCACTATGTTTTAGAAAGGCCCTTGAGTAAGGTTCCAGAAAAACCTATTTTTTGTGATTCTTTATGAAAGTTTAGGTTATTTTTTCTTAATTACATAAAGTTTACGAACTAAAGAATAATGATTTTCTTTTATTTATGACCCTTTTCAAATATATATTAATCAAATAAGCGTTTGAAATTAGGTAGGCCTTATTTGTATCACTTACCTTATAATAAAACATAATGCAATTAAACAATTGCAGTGAAAGGAAACTTTGTTGCTGGATCGTCATCGAGGAAATACATTATAGTAGGTATGTGTATACATTCAGTTACATTTAGCATAGTTGTGGGTGTACATTTAGTGCAGAAAATCGAAAGAAGATGTCTTTTAACTGTGAAATTCATAAGTTTCTGCCCTTTATTTTATGGTTTGATTTCGTGTGTTTGTAACGGGCTATATTTGTATCATTGACCTAATCTAATACATTAGTGTCATGCAAGATCATTAAAATTTTACACAATTCACAAGCACGCCAAAAACTTTTTAAATGATTACTTATGTGGCTATTAGCTTTTAACCGCGACTTCGTCCGCATAAGGTAGTTTTTTTGGAATGAGCTGTTTTCCCGTAATACCAATTTTTATCTTATCCATATATAATTCAAATATTTGGTAATTTAGGAGTGAAAGCGATTAGATTTACTGGAAAATAATTTTTCCATGCAAATCTTTCCCCGCGGTCTAAAAATGTCCTTTCTTAAATCTGAAACTATCTCCTTACCAAGTTTAATTAAAATCTGTTCAGTTTCTATACAGTAATTGAGGCGTGAAAGTGATCGGACCACTTGAATTTTCCCATAGGAATTCGTCATTTTTCCGCCGAAATATCCCGTAATAAGTAGCCTATGTAAGGACATAGGCTACTTATTACGGTATGGATATATTTTGATAGAAAGGTCTCTCGTATCAAAATATCTCCGTACCAAATTTATGCAAATTGGTTCAATAGTTAAGGCGTGATTGAGTAACAGACAGACAGGAGTTACTTTCGCATTTATAACAATAGTACGAGTATGGATATGGATTTAGGGAATCAATTACACAAACTTCAAATACACAGACCATGAGAAATGATCCGAGAAAACGGGATTCAAACGCGAAACGTCAGGGAGTATCAAATGGTTAAAAATAATGACATAAGGGCGACCGCTAACGACGGTAGTTCACGAACAACCGTTTGTCATCCGTCCGCGGGGCACCGACACATGCTTCAATAGTGCAAAACGGACGGTCTGCATGGACATTGAGTACCCACTACTGAGGAAAATATGTTTTTTTAGGATTTTTTTTATTTATTATTTATCTCTATATAATATAAAATTATCGTGGTTCGTTCCCGTACTCCTCCGAAACGGCTTGACTGATTCTTACGAAATTTGTGAGCATATTGAGTTGGTCTGAGAATCGGCCAACGCCTATTATTCGTATCCCTTAGTGATAAGGATGGTCCACAATAATTTATATGTCAAAACAACGTTTGCCGGGTCAGCTAGTTTTATATATATTTTAGGTCAATCGGACACTGGGAAGTGGGTAAAATTTAGATTTTAGACAAGTTTTGATGACAGACAACTAAACACCGGGACGGGTGAAACTAAACACAAGCTTGTAAAAAAGATGTTAAAGATGTCAGCAGACCAAGATAAATATACTGTCACGGATTTATATATATTTCTTATATACTTTATATATCTTTCATTATCTTTTATTAATTATTTGTGTTCATCTGATAACTACTACGGAAGAAAACCAACAAAATAGAACTTGATTGTAACTAAGATGTGTGTGAAGCAATAATTAGTTAAAAATATAGGAATTTGAACATGCTGGTCTAAACTTTGAAACTGTCTCATCATATATGTATGTGAAATTAATTTTACAATTTCTCTGCGACATATTACATTTAAAAACACCTTGAAAATATAGGTAAAACAGTCTAAATAGCAGCCCAAAAATGCTTAAATCATTATTTTTTCGCCGGAGCGAATGAAAAGGCTACATCCACCGTCATTAATGATCTTTTTTGCCGTTTTCTCCTAAAGCTGAAAAAGAGAATTATTTTTGCTTTAAATTTCCACTAAACGACGCCAGCGCAGGAACCCAAATACATCCAACTGTCACCGCTTGAAAACACTAGAACTGGTAGTCGCAGGACTTACAATACAACTCACAACGTGACACAGAAGATGTACCCGGAAACACAACACTTAGGTTAAATACATCATTAATTATAAACACCCAAAAAAGACGGTGTGTCAATTTGACAAATTTTCGAACAGATTGGGAATCCATAGCCGCCAATAGGGAACAGTGGAGGAGTTTGGGGGAGACCATTGCCCAGCAGAGGGATGACATAGGTTTATATAAAAAAACGACACATTTGCTTTCCCTGCTGACGGTACAATCGTGGAAAAAGTAGCAGAAGTTTGATCATTATCGAGAGCTTACACAACGTCTTAATCGACGGGAAAACATCCCTGCTTATGCCGACCTTACTAATGGCTGTCTGATGGAAAGAAAATGAAAATGTTTATTTGACAATAGTTCGACATCTTAAACAAGCATAACCATTTGAAGCATTTTTCACATCATCACCATCATAATAATAATAGTCCACCTGGCCGATTTCGACCACGGCGGCCAATCTCAACAGAGATCAGCCGCAGGAGATATTATAGTGCACAAGTGTGAGCGCAATACACAGGTGCACTCACTGTTCCATCATTCTCAGTGTGCGTCCACACTGCGAGCCTAGCGCGGTTGCGACGACGGGCGCGAAGTATCAAACATATGACACGCGACTATGCGTCCATATTGTAGTGACTAAGGCGGAAGCCTAGTGCGACGGGACTGAGCGAGACAGCGCGCGTATTTTTCAAACGCTCCTGTCCGCGCGCTCTGGCCGCACTACGGGCCTAGTCAGCGAGCGACCCGATGCGCGAGCGGCGGGGGTAACAAACCAGTTCGGTCTTGTCGCTCGGCTTATATACGTGTCTGTATTTATTTGTCATAAAATGGCGATAAATACTGAATTGTTTATAAGTGCGATTCAATCTAAACCACCTATATGGCAAAGTAAACATCAACACCACAGTAATCGCACAATAACAAGAAAGTTATGGAGTGAAATAAAAGATCAATTTCCTGGAAGTTAAGGTAAGTTTAATTTAATATAAGTACCTAATAGTTATTTTACCTCCCATCTCAGGATTGGACTGTCTAGTAAAAATAGCAAATCCTCGTCCATAGTTTGCAACACCTGACACGCGTCGAACTCGAACCGCTACAAGTACTCGCGCGTCACTGTGGCCACCGCACGCCCCCGCCCGCCGCGCGCGCCTCAGGCTCTAGTCACCGCGCATTCAGTATGGACGCACGCTCAAAGTTCGTGACCGGAGAGAGATCAGGCTCAGGACCAACGGCTTAACGTGCTTTCCGAGACACGGGATGTAACACCGCCTACTTCCCGATTCCGAGCTGTTTTTGAGAAATTCATCACAGATAATCTCAGAAACAATTTTGGTTCGGTATTCGAACCCAGGACCTCTCGGATGTAAAGCAGAAGCTTTGCCACTACACCAATGAGGCAGTCAATCATCACCATTATATCAGCCGTTCGACACCCACTGCTAAGCATAGGCCTTCCCCAAGGATTTTCACCGCAATAGTTTTTACGCCTCCCGCATCCAGCGTCTTCCCACGACCTTCACCACATCGTCAGTCGACTTTGTATTATGATATGAAAAAGTTAACAAAAACGAGCAATCTACTGCTCCCATTAAGTTATGCTATGGCTGTACAAGTATCATTACGAAAATTTATAGAAGAATATAAAAAAATATTAATAAAATGATTATTATAATTAGTGTGTACATTTATTTTAGTTAACACATTTCATTAATGGGCATCAAGTCAGCAAATGCCACCAAAATGCAAATTTCGTCGTTTCTTTATATTAAATCCAACTAAGATATTATTATACTACTAGCCTAATTGTGTATGAACAGATAAACAAAAAAATATATAGTATATTATTTTAAATTATTATATTATTTTTATAATATTATATTACATTATTTATTTCGTCGTTGAATTAAACATCGGTATCAAAAGTGGTCGCTGTTTGAACAAAAATGAACATTGTATTTGAACATCAGCACATCTTCCCGTGTAAGTACATATTTTTCATAAGAAAAAATGACATGAGGGGAAACTCGTGGTAAGAGCTTCGATAAACCACCCATCATCTCCACTAAATTATTTATAGGGTAAACTTTGGTATTGTTTTTCGCTATAATTGGTATAGCAGCGACAAGAAACTTTCGGCAACTTCCAACGGAACATGTATCATCTTTGGTTCAATGTTGCAGAAAAAAAAACTTCTGTAAAAGAAAAGAATCCGATTTTATGAAAATTACATTTCTATATGTGCCCTGCCCATTGCCACTTAAGCTTACTGATTCTCAAGGCTATGTCGGTTACCTTAGTTCTTCTACGTATCTCCTCATTTCTGATTCGATCTCGTAGAGAAATACCGAGCATAGCCCTATAGCGAAGAACTGATGGCCGTTTGGACAGAAAAGTTCTGGACTGGAGACCCTGCGACCAATAGCGCAGCGTAGGACGTCCACCGACAAGATGGACAGACGACCTTGTAAAGATCGCAGGATCACACTGGATGCGGACCGCTTGTGATCGGTCGATGTGGAAAACTGTGGGGAAGGCCTATGTTCAGCAGTGGACGTCCTTTGGCTGATAATGATGATGATTATGACATTTCTATAGCGTAGATAAGTATCTATAACTTTGTATCCATTGTTTTTTTTTGACATAATTTATTTCATTGTTACCGATACCGTTGGCAGAAAAACCGTTGGGTTTTGAGCTGTATTTTTGCTGTATAAGATCTTTTTGTTGAACAAAGATTTTCTTTAATCTGGAGAGTCACATATCTAAATTAAAAAAATTTGCCAAATGATGTCTCTTCTCATCTTAATGCATGTTTTTTGAGCATTTAGTTGCACATTCGCGATTGACCACGAAACGCGTTAGAATCAATTTCAAATATCTCAGATTACAAAAAAAACAGTTCAACTACAAATAAAAAATAGTTCCAATTACCCTTTGACTCCGCAACCACACATTAACGGTTTAACCCTAATCGTTTAACAGCAAACGCAAACAGGCGAATCAATTTAACCCTCCCCTGCAGGTGTGCCGCTGTCAATTTTAATAAACGACGTCGCACCAGTTTAATGCCTGATTACGTTGTTTGATGAAGAGTTGACTTTTTTTTCAACCCTTCTGTGACGTAGCAAAAATTACAGGTTTTGACCGCGCCTGTCAATTTTTTGACAGGTTTTATTTGTTAAGTATTTTTTGCGTTAACAACGCTATTTTTAATTTCGAAAAGACATAACACTTAAAAATTTCTTTTCAGCTTAATATTTTTTCGAATTCGGTAGCTCAGTAGTTAGAGCATTGAACCGGACTTCCAAAAGTCTGGAGTTTAATTCCTCCTCGATGACCGGAGCCGAAAATATTTATTTAAGTGTTGTGTCTTATTGACAGGTTTTTGAGGTATTTGATATACTATTTGATATTTTACTAAAAACCTTTAGATAAATGCAATCAATTAGTGACAGTATAGTTATCTTAGTCTGCTGACATCTTTTTACAAGCTTGTAAGCTAGAGCTTGTTCTGAAAAAATGTGTTTTTTTTTGCTAAAATCCCCCCTTCCTGTTAATCAATTGTTCCTTGAACCAAACGTTGTCTTGAAGAGAAAGCTACAAGCGATAAGACCGCCTAAATTATACATCTTTCTTTGTTAAACTTGTCCGTATTTTTTTTTTGTTGTACAATAAAGTAAATAATCTATCTATATATCTATCTACCTATCCTGTGTTTAGTTTCACCTGTCCCGGTGTTAAGTTGTCTGTCATCAAATCTTGCAAGCTAAATTTTACCTATTTCCTAGGGTCTGATTGACCTGAAATTTTGTATATACGTTTAGCACGGTTTGATTATAAAAGCTTGTCGAAAAAATTGTTTTTTTTGGTACTTGTTATAAAATGATAAATTTTTGATCGTAATAAAAAAAATATGTAATGAAATTAAATGAAATTCGTCTTTTTGCAAGAATACAGGTGTTAAAGATGTTATTATTAGTTAGTACGAGTATTCAACATGCATGCAGGTGTGCAAAAATTAATTCAAAAAGTCAGAATGAATACAATCTTTAATCTTTTTAACTTTATGTTTTTTTCTTTATAATTCATAAATTCAGTCTCACTGTAAAAACAATTTTCTTGTGGATATTCAGCCATTAGCCAGTAGCCATTCCGTTAATTGTATCTTCAACGCTCTACACTCTAAAATTCTTATTCTAGCCGAGAGGTAATTAAACAATGTAATACCCATATTAAAGGCATTTTTTTACATGTGTATGGGTGACATCGAATTTTTTTAGATTTAGATTATGAGATAAATTTAACGAGTTAGTTTTATTTTGCTACTTTTTATTTAAATTCCGATTTCGAAAACTACAAAGCGAATCATTGTTATTATGTCCTTATAACGCCGGTTCCCAAATCACAGTTAACCCTTGCCCGCCCAAAATCATCAACTATCCCATTAAAAGTCGTTAATCTATAACCATTAACTCCGCGAGGATCACAATAAACGATATCAAATGCGACCTATCGCGTGCTATAGTCGATAGTTAGCTTACACGCTGGTTGTCAAACTTTAAAATCCTACCCTACTTCTGTTGTACTGAATGTTTGTCTGTATAAATGTTTATTACTTTTATACGCCAAAACTCGAAACATAGATAAAGTATAACCTGGAATGACACAAAAGGTACTTTTAAGCCGTTAATCATCACGGAAACGGGTTCTATGCGGGTGAAACCGCAGGGCACAGCTAATTAACCATACTTTTTAACCATCCATTGAAATTACACTGTTCGTGGTCACACCCACGGAGACTCTACCTGTCTGAAAATGCAATGTGCAAAAAATCGCAAAATGAATGTTAAGAAATGAAAATGAAATGTAGTTTAAATAATAGTAGGAAGTGGTCATTTTGTTCTGTACAATATCAATAAAAACACCAAAAACATATATTTTGCTACAATTCTCCTTTCCTTATGGGAGAGTATCAGTGAGATTAAAAAAGAATGTGCGTAATGTACGAATGTATGTAATGTAGTACCTGTTACAGTTTTGCATGTGCACTTCCATATAAGCTAATTAAGATTTACCAACCAACCAACCAACCACCAACCAACTGTTTATTTTTATTACTTAAGTTTTCTGATATTGTCACAACTTTAATAACCGTAAGTCCAAAATGCAATATTTGTAAGTGTTATTATTATAAGATACCTACTAATAATAATTAGATATAGCCCTCAAATCATTTTCAACAATTTTTGCAATACCCAAACTGAAAGGGTTACTAAGTTATAAGTGTAATTGTCTAGCATAAGACCTGCTATAACTATGTATGTATTTAACACTTAGGTGGCAAATAAAAGAATATGAATATGAATATGATGTGATAAAATTATGTGTGTCTTCTTAACACTTTAACAAGTTACATAACTTATTTAGGTTTGCCCTCGTTGGAGAAAGAAAACTTATTTCTCGCTATATGTTTTTTATTTATTTAGTGATTTATTAACTTTAAGACTTTGAGAACCGGTGACTTAACCCATTATGCGTGGCCCTGATGGGTAATTGTTTCATCGCAAGGGTTAACAGCTGATAATGCGACCGATTGGTGCGAACGGCGCCCCGTGGAAATCGGTGTTTTGTTGTTCCAACTGTTTCCGAGTTTGAGAATAGTTTGTTATTAAAACTATTTTGGGTTTGGTTTAATGGGGTGGAATGGGTATTGATTTTGTTTAGGTGTAAAGAATGTCCCAAAAAAGCGTGCCAAACTTAGGGAAATGATAAACTTTATTTTAAAATTGTGAGCGTACATTTTTTTGTGCAACAAGAGGTAGGCTCCAAATTGGAGATTTTAAATTAAACATGAAGAATCGTATCTATGAAATGGTGTCTCTCTTACTAAAGTGTTTTTTTTTTGTATAAATGGTCATCCATAAGTTTGGCACGCTCTTTTTTGGACACCCTGTATAGTGATGTGCATCTTTCCTTGAAACTTTTAATAATCACAGTGCTCGTGGCTCAGTGGTGACACCGCCTTGGTAGTGTAGTGATACCTAAATATGGTAACTCAGGGCTTATATAACAACAATTTTTACAGCTAAGAAGTTTTTTGCCGAAAACTTGAATATCGATGGGCCGAAAGAAAAATTCAGTCCAGTGCATCGATATGTACATTGGCAATGTTTTAACGCACTCGGTTACATAACATTTTTTTTTTATTTAACAAAAAACATACTGACTTACAGTCGCCCAAAGCGTCAGCATGCTAGCCGCACAGTAAACATGGTCAAACAAACATTTTATAGTATAAAATCAAATAAAGAAAAATAGATACATCAGGATTACCATATCATATGTCACAAATATTAAATACTCGTATGTCAGAAAAAATACACATAAGAGTCAGTCAGAATTACAAAAAAAAACAAATTATTATGTTAGTTCAGTAATACTACTTCTAAAACACTCGGAACACAAATTTTCTATATAATTAGCAGCTTTATGCATGAATTGGCCAAAACTGTCAGCAAATATGTCAATATCGTAGTCGTCGGCAAGTATATCTCCTATAAGGCGTAGAGCCCGAACGGTGGGTGCATTCGCGGCGTACTTAGTAGGTATCTAATTACGATGATTGTACTTCGTAGCGGCCTTCAATTTTTGATTTATACGTTGAAATTTTTGGCAAAAAACTGCTTAGCTGTCAAACTTGTTGTGATATGAAAGCCTGGTCAAGGCTTTAAGGCTCATATCACAACAAGTTTGGGATGGGTGACCATTCCAGCCATATGAGTGACGTCTATTATACAAGCATCTTCGTGCTTTAGAAGGTGAGTTAACCTGTTGGTCATGGCTAATACCGATAGATATAACATAAGTCGGTTAGCTTGGCCAAAAACCCCTCCACCAATCTGCTCTGAACATACGTGGAGGTGTATGGCTCCTACCATTTCATATTTGAGGTAAGACCTGTGCCCAGCAGTGGGACATGGAGTGGGAAATTACGAACTGTTTTTTACGACTTGTGTTTCTGAATTTGAAAGTTTTAGTGTCTTTGATTTTTTCCCAAATCCCAATTCCTGCTAATTTTTGCAAAAAGAAAAAGAACGGAACCATAGAGAATACTTTAATTACTTATGCTAAGATTTACCAAGATTCAATAAGATTAAGAGAAAATCGACTTTGATTAAAAGAGAAAGTACAAAGAAAGCCATTCGACATGCGGAGAAAGTAAATTTCAAGATGGCCGTTTCCATCAGGCGGCATACCGACACTCAAGTCCCACATCAAACTTATTACCCAAAACACCATTATTCAAAAGTGCGTAGCGTACACAGCCTATTCCATTTCCCATATATAAACTATAACCAAATGAAGACAAAGCAAACTAGGCTCGTCACAAGTTCCGCTGCAAATACGGCGGAGTTAAATATTACAGAGCGCGGAGAGCCCTGGAGGGCTACATATTTTAACGCGTTCGACCTACCTGTGACAAGCATTAAATAATAATATTTGGATGTGGTTTTATATCCGTGTATGTGCTTTAGTCCTAGCTAGCGTGTGAAACTAGGTTTTAGGCTTATCTCTTTCGTGGGTTGGAACCACTATTGAATGATTGTTAAATTGCAACGACAATTTCATCCTTTTTTCGAAAGTAAAAAAATGAAAGAATCTAGTGAATCTTATGATCTCCAGTGATTTTTCCTTTACCCAAAGGGTGTCTGGCAGAGAACGCTCATAGCAATAGGACTGCCTACAGTGTATATCATTATATGTAGAACTTTGTCTTTTTGTTGGTGTGCAATAAATAGTTATCGTATCACTAAAAACGCATAGAGTCGACGTGTTCCAAAATTCAACTTGGCTAAGTTAGGTTCTTACAAATTTTACCAACCGATGAGATTGGTCGCAATAGTGACGCTGTTTTTTGCACATGTTTATAAAACTACGTAGAAAATTTATAAATAAGCATAAACAATTTTGTTTTTCTTTTATTACTCAAACCTTACCTTCTTTATATTCTGCATACTCAAACAAAATACAAATGATTATACCATACCTACTATATTACCATATCCATAGCTTTTCATATCTTCATGACACTGACCCAATAGTG
The DNA here is from genome assembly GCA_963921415.1 of Pyrausta despicata. NCBI lineage: Eukaryota > Metazoa > Arthropoda > Insecta > Lepidoptera > Crambidae > Pyrausta > Pyrausta despicata. The sequence continues at coordinate 2,316,617 of OY992865.1, forward strand.
GACACTTTCGGGAACTCTAATAAATATTTATTCACTCATATTGTTTGGACCCAAATTATAACGTTACCCCTTTAATTAGCTTTTAATTACACAATTTATATGTTTGCTTAGGATCGGGCGTGGTAAAAATTGTTTTCATTAAGTTTCTCTCCCTGAAAATTAGGTTTGTTGGTAAATATGAATGTATAGTTAATTTTGTTTAATAATTATTTCCGCACGTTTTGCCTTAAAATTTGGATATAAATAAATCCTTCATGATAAGATAGGTACGTATATGATTAGATAGGTCCTTTTTTTCTCCCTGGATTAGGTGGTAAGTATACTCGAACTATAAAACAGGGATATACTTAGTTTCACTCACAAGTTTCAGAGCTAACTTAACTTTTTGACGGACGGTAGCCAGACACAATAGATGTTTTATTGTTATAACTGCTATAGCAGTCTACCGTCCGTCAAAGTGTTAACAGGTCTAATGTTAGCCCTGACTGCCTCGTGGTGTAGTGTAAAAGTTTCTGCCTTACATCCGAGAGGTCCTGGGTTCGAATCCCAGGTCGAGCCAAAATTGTTTCTGAGATTTTCTGTCACGAAGTCTCAAAAACAGCTAGGAGTCGTACTTCGGTGCGCACGTTAATTCGTTAGTCCTGCGCCTGATCTCTCCGGTCATGTCGGATTCCCGTCTCACCGAACTTTGAGAGTGATAGAACAGTGAGTGCACCTGTGTATTGCGCTCACACTTGTGTACTACAATATTTCCTGCGTAGTTGGCTGATATCTGTTGAGATTGGCAGCCATGGATAAAATCAGCCAGGAGCACTATTAATCTTATCCCTGGGTTACGGTTACGGGTAGGTAAGCATACAATTTTTATATTCGTTACCCGAACTGAATTTCAGTAAACCCCCCGAAGGCAGGTTAGTCAAATCGCTACATATTTCATCGCTACATCATAAAACTATTGTTAGGCAAACTAAACACGAGCCAATATTTGTCGCGGGTGACAGTATTGCTGGAATGTTTGCGAATGTCAATAGTGTGGGTTGACCTTTGTGAAAATAGGCTTTAGTAAAAAATGTGAAAATTTCGAGCGTGTATAGATAATAACACAAATTTTCGTTTCATTGTCAGTCTGTATTGGTGGTAAAAACCCAGTGTTGCCTGACTATTGTATTTTAAAACAAGTTGAAACCCTTACGACACCATTTAATAAAAAAGAAGTTCCATTAATTTGCTACTTATACATTTAATTAAAAAAAATAAAATTTTCTAGATATATCTCATTTCTTGTGAAAAAACTTGGCTAACTGCAATGCCTTTAAATATTATAGATTACTACGAAACCCCAACGTTTATTGCGCTGAAATAAACAATTATTTGTGAGACTACCCAAACCAGAAACGCCGCAACTGCAACAAAACATTTTGCTCCCGAGTGTTTTTCTAATAAATCAATACGCCCTTATCGATGGTATCTCGCATCTTCACCGTTATTGATGTTGCGTATAAATCAGCTGTTCTTCTGGTGGCACGCCCGAACACTCGAGTAATGGGGATTTATGCGGCGGCCGCGGCTAGGGAACGTACAGATTGAGAGACTGAAAAAACTTTTTTGTATGTACTAATCAGGGATCAAAGTTATCACTACCGATTGCGAAATGTATAGAAGTGACAGTCGCTTTCTCCAAGTTTTTACGTGTCTTAACAATGTTACTTTGTTTTGGGGTTCAAAGTAGTGTTCTAATCGTTAATTTTAGGAAGTACCGTCATAATCTTGAAAATGTCATCCATGTAAACTATTATTTTCGATTGCTGTAAAGAATGTTTATCAGTTGAAATTGTTGAAGCCTATCACTGACCGAGATTAGCTTCATAGGTTTTCCTGTTGTCAAATATAAATAAAATTAGAGACATTTGGTTATTTGTGCTGCGTGGATAAATCTGGAAAATTATACGATTTGTGTTGGACGTACTCAGATATTGTTCATGAAAATGTAAAAAGAAGAAAAAAAAAACTGAATTATTTCGTTATTAGTAACGCATTCCATACGTTGCGTACTGTGTACACACATTGGCTCGATGAAGCATTAGCGAGGTCGCATTTTACCTATCACTCGCATTTTCGATAGCTGGTAATGGTTTGCTTGTGCGTACGTATGGAATACTGTAGCTGTAAAAAAAGTCTTTATTAATGTCAACACTGACATTAGTTACCTACTTACAATCGATCGGAAAAAAGTTTGATGTGATTCAAACACGATGATTTTATAATTTTATCATTAACTTCCTCTATTATATTTAATAAACCACTGTACCCGTTGCTCAACATCAACAGTCTTATGAAAACGTAAATTAGTAAACAGTATTTAAAAAAAAAACAGTTTTTAAGACGGTAAAATAAAGTACTTTCGCGATGATTACTTATTAAACTCCTTGAAATGGTATTGTAATTTTTCCTTTTCAAGATAAAATCTCAACATTTTAGTAAACAAAAATGACAGTTACCACATTTACCCTCACACCATTGGTCTACATTTTTCGCATTATTTTTGTTTTGACTCCATCATTCGAGATGGGAAACATGTGCCAATATATTTCTCTCAATTAGAAAGGGCTAAGTGAAATACGAGTTTAGCGCTTGTGGCATGCGGCCATGTTGTTTTTGTACGTCATATTTCGCCTGATCGAGATTTACGATGTGATTCTTTATCGGAGGTTGGAAAAATAACACAATGAGAATGGACCGAATTTGAAGTGTTAACTGTGAGTTAGCCTGTCAGGTTTAAAAAAGATTGAAAATTCTGATCAACATTTCGCAAAAAATCATCTAAAAACATTTTAAGCCAACCCAAATTACCAATTCTTTTTCATCACTATAATTAATACTAAAATTGCCTGTTTTCTGAAGTTTATGAATCGCAAGAGGAATGGAATAGAAAATAATATAATTAACTAGTGGACCCGGCAGACGCTGTCCTGCCCGCTGTTTTCGCAATTTATCAATATTTTCTCATCGTTCACACCTTCCTTGGACTTTCACAAATATTTAAAGGCTCAAATTATTGAAATCGGTTTAGCCGTTCTCGAGTTTTTGTGAGACTAACGAAAAGTAAAAAGTAGCCTATGTCCTTTCTCGAGTATCAAAATATCTCCAAACCTAATTTCATGCAAATAGGTTTAGTAGTTTAGGCGTAATTGAGTAACAGACAGACAGACAGAGTTACTTTCGCATTCGTAATGTAAGTATAGATATGGATTTAGAAAACAACAGTATTTGCAAAATAATATAGTTAATATAGTAATATATATATATAATAATAATATAGTTCCGAAAAATTTGCTAGGTACGATTAATTAAAATAGGTGACATGTAGAAAATCGAATATATAAACGTAAAGAAACGATTTATCTGAACAACAAAACACAAACTACCAACCCTTATGTTTAACACGGGTCAACTTCTAATACCTTATCCACTTTCGCAATAGTTGTCTATTGATTTCCCATAGCACACGCAGAAACAAGCCAGCCAGTGTAATCGCCCGTGACGCCCTAACAAGTTGCCATGGGTTAGCCCTCCAGTCAGGGCGGTTTAGGCGGTCTTAGTTCTATGTTAGCAAGGGCAGATTTTGTTGTCAGTGAAATTCAGAACTCTACGTAATATCCTGAACAAAATTATATTTGATTCACAAAGAAATTGTCTTAAATATAAAAATATTTAGGTAAAATTGCAAAAAAAAACTATTAGGTACTGATTTCATAAATATTTGCTATTTCCAACCTCGTCACCGATGATTTAAATACTAGCCGTCCGCGTGGAATAGTTATTTTGGGCGAAGACATATTATACTCTTACAGACATTTTTTTAGATCATTTCAGGAGGAGTAATTCTTTCATACATATATCTTGAACCGTTTGCGCAGCGCATGCAACAGAAGCCCTCAAGGATTTATAAATTTCACCGTTTTTTTTCCAATTTCCATTATTTCTTCGCTCCTAACAGTGGCAGCGTTGCATGCTATATAGCCTAAAGCCTTCCTTGGTAAATGGTCTATTAAACACAAAAAGAATTTTTCAATTTCAACCAGTAGTTCCTGAGATTAGCGCGTTCAAACAAACAAACTCTTCAGCTTTATAATATTAGTATAGATTTTAAAATCGTACAATTTAGATTGGTTTTAATCGATTTAAATTATTATATACATTTAACAGATCTGAATACATAGTACGAGTACATTTGATACAATGTTGCAGTTGTTGTAACCATAGCCGATGTCACGTTGTCATTGTTTTCTGAATTTCAAGCTTAATTGAATGACCTTTCAAAATTGAACCAAAATAATGGCCGTACCACCAAGACGTTGTAGAGTTAAAACGTTAAAAAGTTTATTTTTTGTGTTTTTTGGTTCTCGAAGCTCGACATTGCATTTGAAAATTGTGTAAGTATCAGTGAAACAAAGAAACATTTATTAATAAGGGACATCACAAACACAAAATCACATCAAAGGTTCTTCTAAATCTCTCCGAAAAAGAAAATATTGATATCACCATTGAAGTAAAAACAAAGTTGTAGATTAAAAGCCATCGAATGTTTCTAAAACAATCCCTTAACTTTACATCATAATGGTACTCGTGTACCCACCCTCCCTTATTCAATATGTCCGATCCCCCGAGTAACCGATGTCAATGGCGCCGTGACACGCTAAACGGGAATCAACAGTACTGACATATCAATCACATGGGAAAACTCATTTGTAGCTTAAAATGGGGGAATTTGGAACTAAATTAATAAATATAAATATAAAACAACATCACATACATTAATCTGACTCCGTGGTAAGTAGCTTAAGCACTTGTGTTACAGATATCACAATTATCAGTGGTATTACAAATTAACTTAAGTAAATACATTCAACACCCAACCCAGTACAAACAGATATGTTCATGCACACAAATGTTTGTACAGTGCGGAAATCGAACCCGCGACCTCTTGGTTAATAGTCAACTTCTTCACCATTACACCAAAGTGGTCGTCATGGTTGATTTAATGGGAGCATTTTAAGAGTCATATCACAAAGTTTGAACAGCAGTTTTTGGACCAATTTTGGACTTGAAAAGATAAATCGAAAATCTTACATTATATTACTATTTTTCTCTGCTTGAAATAAATGATTTATAATTATTATTTGTAGTATCCTCTAGGATATCACAGCACAAGGCCGGTCCTTTTGGAAGGCGTGCGTGGGGATATGGATCATTAATGTGTAGGGATGTGTACACCCAGCGGATACTATCTCTGTCTGCACTATTGAGTAGATATAACCAAAGACAGCACCTGATAGGTGCAAGGATTATTGCAGAGAAGATCGGAACTATAATGGGTCTGTGGAGGGGAAATTGCTGGATTGGTTGATGGGATATTGATGAGACAACGGGATGCCTGCCATGTCAAATGTCTCATCTTGATAATCATGGCAGACGGTGACTCGCCGCTTACTAAATGGGCCGCCTATCAAAAGCTACCAGATGGTAGCCAGGCAGCAACATCGGTGTAACCGGCTGAAGGTTGTCGAGAGGTGTCTGCGGGGTGAAGGTGGCCGGCGGCCAGCAGTCCCCCGGCGTTATGACATTTTACACTTCCAACCTGGAGCATAGGTTTCGCTCTTGCGTTCTCCACTCTTGGACAGCCAGTTAAGGCAAGCACAAAAGGCGAGGGTCAAATAAGGTAAACCGGGTCCTCGGGAGTCGGGGTCCGAGGTGTCGCCACGCACCTACAGCACGCCACATGCTGCCCCTGCGGCTTTATTATTATTATTATTAAAATGAAGTGTGACTATTGTTATTATTATTATTAATCGTTACTACGTACGTTGACTGTAATAGTACAAGTGATTTTTTTTACCACTATTTTTATTTGGTTATCTGACTGCATCCCCGCACTGTACAAACATTTGTGTGCATGTCTGTTTGTACTGGTCTGGGTGTTATATGTATTTATTTAAGTTTATATGTAATACCACTGTTTATTCTGATATCTGTAACTTGCAACAATGCTTAAGCTACTTACCACGGATTCAGATCAATGTATGTGATGTTGTTGTATATTTATTTATTTATAACAGATCTTACATACGGTTAGCTACCTCATCTATTTTCTGCCTATTTTTAATCTCCGATGAAAAAGAAGAGTTTTTACAAGTTTGACCCCTACGTCTGTTTGTGTTACATACATCACCAGCCGTTTTCCTGGTATTTAAATGGAAAGTTAGTTTTTTTGACATTAAGTTCTTTTTTCTGTCTACATTTCCATGTAGCGAGTCCGTGTCGCAGTGCCAATATTCTGTGTGTACCACTTGAGCTGAAATGGCGGACGAGAGCATTCAATCTTTCAACCAGAATAATTATCGTCAGATATCCACTTGAAGGTGCTTCAATGATGTAGAGATATGCTGGAATCGGCATAACTAAAGCATATTAAATAAGTATTCTGTGATTTAACGAAGCACAGCGCTCTCAAGTTGGTTGCAGGTGGCTAACAACCGGTGTATTTTTTGATGACCACTTTGGTGTAATGGTCAAGAAGTTGACTACTAATCAAGAGGTCGCGGGTTTGATTCCAGCACTGTACAAACATTTGTGTGCATGGACGTGTCTGTTTGTACTGGTCTGGGTGTTACGAGTATTTATTTATGTTTATTTGTAATACCACTGTTGATTCTGAAATCTGTAACTTTAGCTACGTACCACGGAGTCAGATCAATGTATGTGATGTGGTTGCTTATTTATATTTAAAAAAAGGAGATGGAGGTTTATGTTCGCAGTGGACTCCTGGCTAAGTAATGATGCAAACATATTAAATTAAATTAAATTAAAAATCTTTTATTTCGGACCATAAATCCATAAAGTGTTAGTGACAGATGACTTAAAACTACGTTAGTATTATTTTTTAAGAGAAATTTATACATAATTAAATTTGGTGGGAGACAAATGCTCTGCCACCCAGTGCCTTAATATGGGACTATCCTCCCTTAATGCAATGGTGTTCGGGATGGTATTGGTATTTATGGGCTTGAAAAATAAAAAAATAATATATTTGTGTTTGTAGAGGTGCAAATTGACAACATTGCTGCAATGCCAGTGGCCATTAAACTGGTCATGCTGGCCTTAATATCTTAAAGCTTTACTTTATCTAATTGAACCAGTTACCATTTCCATACCTCTTTCCCTTTCCCCTATTTGTTTTGTATCTATGCCACCAAAATTTCTAGATTCACCTACGTAATTCCTAGGATTTAAAAATGTGACTCTAAGATTACTCGTTCTCTTAAATTGTATCATCTATTATGTATCCATTAAACATAGTTGTATTAAATGAAACAAGCATAGATTGTAGAGAGGTGATTGCGGTAGAGAAGCGCTGATACCGAAATACAGGATCTGTGAATCTTAGTTTGCCAACAGAGGCTTTTGTGTATTAACTAGTTATTTTTCAATTAATTAGTATTTTCTATTCTCAGCTTATGTACACACTATGTATGTGATCTCTTCTGGCAAATAAAGATATTATTATTATTCACTTTATTTAAACTTTATCTTAGAGATGGTTTTTACAATATATAGAGGTAAAATTATACAAATAATCATAAAAATATTTAAAAAAACAGACATTTAAGGCTACAGAGAGAGAAACCTCCGGACGATGCGCGTCGTGACCAAAAGTACTGACTTCTGCATCTGACCCTTGAACCAACCATCCAGCGAGAGCCTCTTAAGGTGTTGATCGAGGCTCTTCGCTATTATACCGTTCACAGATATGACTATCGGGACAATGATCGTCGAATCCACATCTCACATGGCGGTCACCTCGTGGGCCAAGTCAACGTACTTGCTAATATTATTATTATATTATATCCTTGCCACATCCAGCTCTTTACATCCGCCAGGTGGTGGCACCCCCCCACGGGTTGTCTCTTGAAAAAGTCTCAATAAGTCTCCGCCCGGAACGCGAATGACATCGTTAGTGGGAGAGACGCGAAGAAAAGGCGCACTATCTATATGCTATGCCTATTGGGATATACAGGGTGTCGAGATAATGTAACAAGAAATGAAAGAAAAACTTGGTAGCAATAATTGTTTTGTAATGATAGGATTGCCAGATCAAACAGGTGTTGTATCATCGAATTCCGTGATAATGTGAGTAGAAATTTGGGAAAAAAAATTGTAGAAGTGTTACATGCTAAGTCAAACACTTAGAGGAAATAATAATGAAGTATTTTTTTGCATTAACAATGCGAATACGAACAGCTTAAAAATATATTATAATTTTGATTACAATGAAAATAATTAAAGCCTTAAAAAGTTAGAAAATAGCAAAACTTCGTTAATAGAAAGAATATAAATGACAAAATAACTGTCTAACTATTTTTAGGCATATTAATTTGAAGCTAACATTGTGTGATGGTACCTATTTTGAAATAATCACAATATTTCAAGGCAACATATTCCTAAAGAAACGCAAAGAAGATTCCGAACAACCTGTATGCCAAAGTATTGGATAGATAATAACAGCATTTCATATAAAAAGTCGACGGTTGTCATTTCGTGGACTGCCCACACTTTGCCGCTCAATTTTCTCTGCTACTTCCCTCTCTCTAAGGTTCTTTTTATTATCAGCAGTAAGTGTACACTCAAGTGCAAGTACTAGACGTGATCATGCATCACTTGTGGAGAGTACTGGTGTACTTTGAATAGTATTTGCGTCCCTAATACGGGGTTTGTTCGAGATTTTAATAAGAAATCAATCTCTTGTCGAGTGTAGTGCTTTTGAAAAATCATTCGATATTTCTTGTTAAGGGTTTTGAGTTGATTTTTGATTGTCGTGATGGGTGGATGATTATTTTTTTTAGTTATATAATAACATGTCGAAATTAATTTCTATTTTGAACTTTACGGACCTGTTAACCCTCTTAAATAGATTTAAATACTGAACTAAAAATATTTGGGTCCCAACCTAATATTTGTGAAAAATTACTACATTTTATGAACTGCTTAACATTTATATCTTCACAACCCAAATAAATTGTATATTCTCTCAAGATATTCATCCAACTTGAAAAACTATACATGCTTCTGTCTATCTCTCTATGTTTCATCACCAGTTTTAAATCATTTAATTTTTGAGTGTAGATATATCGGACTGGTAAAATAATGACTGCCTCGTTGGTGTAGTGGCAAAGTTTCTGCCTTACATCCGAGAGGTCATGGGTTTGAATCCCAGGTCGAGCCAAAATTGATTCTAAGATTTTCAGTCATGAATTTCTCAAAAACAGCTCGGAGTCAAGTTGGTGGTGTTACACCCCCGTGCCTCGAAAAGCACGTTAAGCCGTTGGTCCTGCGCCTAATCTCTCTCCGGTCATGTCGGATTGCCGTCTCACCGAACTTTGAGAGTGATGGAACAGTGAGTGCACCTGTGTGTTGTGGTCACACTTGTGCACTATAATATCTCCTGCGTAGTTGGCTGATCTTTGTTGAGATTGGCCGCCGTGGTTGAAGTCGGCCAATAGGACTATTCTATAAAATAATGATTTTGTTTCTCATGTAATGTTACGTGACCCGTCATCATGAGACAATTTGCACCATATCCTTCAATTTTGTGGGCTCATATACGAGTATAAATGTGAAACATGATAATAATTGTCTATTACCTGTTCAAATTAATCCCCTTTTGTGGTAGTCGGCTAAGTAGCACAAGTTTGCAGTAGCGTGCTGTACGCACGTCTGTACCAAGGTTGTCGCGGGTCACCGGTGCTGCATATACTCTTGTAAGGAAAGCAGTTAGTTACTGGATGTGACTGTAATATTGATAGTACCAAGTCCATGTTAATATTGTTTAACATTTATAATTGTTTGACGACCGCTTGGTGCAGTGGTCCACATGTCGGACTTCAAAACCAAGGGTCGCGGGTTCGATCCCCGCACAGTACAAGCATAAGTGTGCATGAACATGTGTGTTTGTACTGGTCTGGGTGTTTTCTATGTATAATATGTATTTATTTACAAAAAAAATTTATTTAAGTATGTTTATCCGTTGTCTAGTACCCATAACACAAGCCTTGTAGCTTACTTTGGGACTAGAGAATTGGTGTGATTGTTATGAAATATTTATTTATTTATTGTTTTTTTTTAAATCATACATTTTTTATGGAGTCCCAGATAGTACGTGTAAATAAATATTACGTAGCCGTACTTTTTAAGGCTACTTTTTTTATTTACTAAGTTTTACCATGTTGTTTGGTTACGGTAAACAAACAAAAATTTTGAGTTTAGCCCCGGATAATTCGAGATTTTTGGCGATATTTTACTAAGATGGAAATCGTGGTTTTTTATCACTATTATAAATGTGGAAGTTATTGTAACAGTACACTTATATAACATTTATTTAGCAAATTTTGGCAAATAATTAACTTTCTAAATGTTATACAGGGTTACAGGAAAAGTCGTGATGGATCCGTTAAGGGCATGGAGTACCTACCTATGATTTCTAACTTATTTCAGTATGAAACACCTTTTTTTTTTAACGTCAGGATATGTCAATTACGCACCGTACCCCTCCGTCGGGGACCGGAGGGGCGTGTGTGGGATTCCCCTGTCTTCAGGTATACCCACTAAAACCTGACGAAGCCCGCTGCGTGTGGCTGTGACAGCAGGGGCCGCGGTGTCTCAACAGTCCCGCGACCCTTGCCAGCAGCAACGTCCGCCCTCTAAACAGGAGGGCGGATCTCCACGGAGTGGGGTGAGGAGATCTCATCCCACTCCAGACGGCACACTGGCGCCGTCTCTCAGGAGGGTCCGGGCGGTTAAGCCAAGACCCTCGTTTCGCCACGAGGACCAGAGTCCCAAGGACATCCCCTGCCTCCTCTGATAAGCCAGAGGGGTGCTGGGAGCCACAACCACTTCGGTGAGCCGCCGCTCGATGCGAGACAGACGCGACTCACTAGTGCCTCTGCCGCCCGATACGGGAACAGACGCAGAGGCACTCTCCACAGAGCATCTTGGCTTCACCTGTCGCTGGATTGCGACAGGCTACTGAGCCTCCTCGCCACGGCAAGGCGTGCTCTATTCGAGGGGGAGTATGAAACACCATACCCCAACTTAAACGTTTTCGAGATATTCGACTTTTTTTTAAATTCCTTAGAGATTAATAAACTGTCCAATATTTTTTTGAATCTCTTAACTTTCACTTGTCTACTACGGCCTATTCGATTTACTTATTCACTATTTTCATTACGAAGTTTTGTACCCTGTATCGGAAGTGCATAAAACTACAATGTATATCAAAACGCAATTTTTTCACGTAAAATATATTGGATACGTTTTTTTTATTATATTTGATCAGATTTGACAAAATTGTTAAGCTGAACCTAACTTGCCATTTTGTCAGATCCACTGCGTATTTTTCTTTTAATAACCTTAAACTATGAAAACAGGCTGTAGCTAGGCCCATCTAGAACATTCTAGATCTTGAAGGCAGTTGTCAGTCGTGACGGGGCGATAATGGCGGCGCTTCCGTGGCACACGGACGGCGGATGAGTAGGTGCTTAGACCAGAATAGAAATACCCGCAATGTGTAACCTTTACTAGATTCAATAGGTACCGAGGTATTTATTATATGGGACTTGTTTTAAATTTTGATTTAATGAGAACTTTGTCTGTTTTTTTGTTGAAAATAATAAAAATAATAATACTAATCATTTATTCATACACAAAGGAGACTAAATTACTGACTGAGACTGTAATGTAAAGTAAACAAGTAAGTATATACCATAAAATAAGAAATAGAGTTATCTCCAAAAGATATACCTAGTTTACGATGAGCGGCCTAATCACTGAGATTTTTTTTCTCCTTTTTTTTCTCCTCATTATATGATGAAACTATCTTTTCAATCATCTTCCCCTTTTTTGTAAGCAAAATGTTATATCAAGTTTTTTGGTTTTAAATTCTTTTTGACGTGACAACGTCTTATAAATTGGTTTGCCGGGTGACACCTCAAGAAGCTGCGTTACGCTGCTCCGCTCACGTTTCGCGCGAGAGAGACAGAGCGAGAGAGAGAGAGAGAGAGAGATAGGCATACACACCGGTTCATGTTATACGAATGAATATTCACATTAAAATTATTTTACCACTCAGAGTCGTTGTCACGTAAAACTTTCGCGCGTATACCGACTTTACAGGCAACCAAATTTTTTTTATTAGGTCTACCAACAGTTTTATGAATCGATACAAGTCTTTAACTACAAATACATTATTTCTTATTTTCTGTATTTAGTACAAATACAGAAACTATTTATTGGTAAATACCGACAAAAAATCGTTCGAAAGCCAATTCATTAATTTTCAAATTCCAATAAACGGTTTATTGGAATCGAAATCTTTGTATCGAATTTCCTACCATCAAAATGGCATTCAAACAGCATTTTCCAATCTGCATTCCGTAGAAACAAATCGCCTTGCCATCGCGGATTCCCCAAAACAATTCCAGCTAATTTCGATACCGATCAGTACTGTCTGCCTGTCCCCACAACGTGGCGTGACGGTAGTTAGTAATTTTGCTACTGACATAAAAGTGAAATAGCATTTTGGGTTTTCGCGAGTTTAAGACGGTAGGATCATTCACCAAATAAGCTAAGCTTTTCCCGAAGTTTGTTTGGAAGAGATCGCTCGAAGCGATAAGCCTGCTTATATGTACATCTTTCTTCTACAAACTTATCTGTTATTTTGTTGTGTGTTGTACAATAAAGAGTCGAGTTTGAAACAGTAGCATCATTCACCAAATAAGCTAAGCTTTTCCCGAAGTTTGTTTGGAAGAGATCGCTCGAAGCGATAAGCCTGCTTATATGTACATCTTTCTTCTACAAACTTATCTGTTATTTTGTTGTGTGTTGTACAATAAAGAGTCGAGTTTGAAACAGTAGCATCATTCACCAAATATGCTAAGCTTTTCCTGTAGGTTGTTTCTTTTACAAACTTATCTGTATTTTTGTTTTGTGTTGTACAAATAAGACTCCAATCTATCTATCTTTCTATATCTTATCCACTACTTGCACAAAAGTGTACAGCGTTCCATAGAAGTATATCATACTCATACATCATTACTAAGGAATACCATTTTGGCGCAACAGATTTAGAGTTAGGAAGCTAAAGAAAAGCGTTTTCTACCAACCGGGTGTTATGGTCAGGGACCAGGTTCTGAAAGACATCATCTTGATTTGTCTATCTATATTTTTTTTCATAATCATAATCATTTATTCATTCATAAACATAGGTACATACAGAGGTTGTGGGTTGTTTAAATTCGAGCTCTATGTTTCACCTTTTCAGGTATATGAAGTATTTACATTTTAACAATAGTATTTAGCATAATAATATTAGTAGGATAATATTTTATAATTGAAATTATATGTACATTATATTATTCTTGATCTAAATCTTATATGCCGCAGTTAATATACGCTACGAGGCTAACAGCGCCATCTAGGTTATGGAGGCGTATCCTACCTTTGGGCTAAGCAGAAAATGATCAATGGCGACAAAAAAAAAACTAAACTCAAAATAAATAAAACAGAAAACACAAAAATAATAATACCAATAATATGACACATGATATTCAATATGAAATATACAATAATCCATATTTATAAATACACATAATATATACTAATATACACTAATTAAAAATGACGAACTGTTTAAGAAAGAACTATGACGATGATTGCGATAAAGTAAGAAAGTCGGTACAAAGTTACGCTTTGACTATTTACTAGTAACGTTTTATACGGCTCATTATGTGTGAGCCTACTGGGTTACTTTTTACATACGAATACCTTTTTCAGAATCAAATTTCAGTCTAATAAAACATTGATTAGCTTTCACTGGGTGCAACGCGGTAGAATCGATGCACCTGGAGAAATAATAAGGTCACGGCACAACCTTCCGTCGTCTCTAACTATGTTAGTGAAAGTACATAGAACGCTACCTAGAAAAATATGTGTTCTATACTTTACTACATACCAGATTAGAGAATATAATATCGTATACTTTACTATACGATCAGATTGGAGAATATAACACTCTCGCTTGTAGAATATAAGTACTAACACATCAAGGTATAAGCTTACTAACAATCTATGGATCTTTTAGTTGTCCGAAAGTATAATATATTTTCATTTATTTTTATTATTTACAGTTTGTCAAGTCCATGCGCAACTTAGTGCCGGTAAACGAGGTGTAAAGCGAATGAATTCTTTTAATAATAAATTATAATAAATAAATAAATACTTCTCAACAATCACACCAATTCTCTAGTCCCAAAGTAAGCTACGAGGCTTGTATTATGGGTACTAGATAACGGATATACATACTTAAATACTTTTTTTTGTACATAATAAATAAATACATATTATACATAGAAAACACCCAGACCAGTACAAACACACATGTTCATGCTCACTTATGCTTGTACTGTGCGGGAATCGAACCCGCGACCCTTGGTTTAAAAGTCCGACATGCGGCCCACTGCACTAAGCGGTCGTCAAATTAGTTGAATTAAATTAAATTACCTGAAAATCCTTATACTTTTTTTGTTTCTCCACCCATTGCCATCTTTCTGCAAGACCTTAAGGTTGCCTCTGGCCTACTTAATGTCTGAGCAATAACGTTTAAAAAAAATAAAGCCACAAAAGCCGACTTTTGTCTATGAAATCTTCGTTGTTTCTGTGTTTTACAAGTGATTTCGCTACTTATTATATACTTCAAAGTAATCTCAGCATATAATATGATGAATTAATCCATTTTTTATTTATTTTCCAGTATGCCCACTTTAAAAGGTATAGCTTTTATACTGACCCTAACTGAAAAACGACTGATTCGACGATGAAGCTCGCTCGCCTAAAAGACGCCTGTTCACTCTTGATTTGAAAATTTATAGCGAGTACCACTCTTTTGCGGTGCTTATTAAGAATGTAGATTGATAAATTAAATTTTATCATATCGTAGTTTTGCAAATCTGTACACCCACTGTCCTATACCAAAACGATATCGAGACGGTATCGGGGCGCGATCGACACGCGATCGCCAAGATGGCGGCATGCAATAAAATCGACTGCATAGGATGCCGGGTACAATTGATTTAGTGCACCCTAGGCTAAGTGCTCGCGAGTGTGGAGACGGACTTCAACCGAGGAATTCAAACGAGGAATCAACCCTTCAAAGGCTATTATTTTTTTTTACATTTCCTGAGCTATAGGGTTCCCAACGTAACCAAGGGTTGTGTTTATTATGTGTGTATTACACTTTAATAGAAAATTGCTGCAGTGCTGTTATCGCAACACTGCAATTCAGCAGCATCAACATCGCAATGAAGATCTAAAGCTTTAATATTTTGTCACCCATTACATTCACTGCTTAGTCCATTCGTTTTAGTGAACAATGCCATTGTTATTAAACCAGATAGTTAATTTAATATCGGTGCTTTTTAGATATGGCAGGTCAAAATCCACCAGCTGTTTTCTCGGCTCATTCGGTGGTTTTTTCAACTGGAAAGTTCATTTTTATCCAAAGTCCATCTCCACACTAATCTATCCTAGAACAAAGCAAGCATTCTCGGAATGGCCGCGACAGTTGCATTCAGTCCTTATCTCGTATTGGAGTGTATATTTTTACTGATACAGCCGCGGCGACCTTAGAGCGATTTATGAGCTAGGGTACTTGGTTTATAGCCTCAAACGGAACGAGGAATGTTGTATGATTATGGATTCGTGTCTGACCTTAGTTTGTGAGTTACGAGTTACTATCAATAGGATGGAAGGTATTTGATTTATACAGGTACATGGAAAACTAAAATGGACCTCATCATATGAAGTTGACTATAAGACCGAGAGGTCACGGGTGCGATCCCCGCACTGTACAAGCAAAATGTATGTGCATGAACATGTCTGTTTGTACTGGTCTGGGTGTTATATGTATTTATTAATGTTGATTGTAATACCACTGCTGATTCTGATTTTTGTAACGCAAGTGCTTAAGCTACTAACCTCGGAGTCAGTTCAATGTGTGTGATGTTGTTGTTTATTTCATAAATCAATAATAACTTACTAAATAGTTAAAATATACATCCAAGGTATATTAAATAAAAAATTGGTTGCCTGTAAAGTCGGTATACGCGCGAAAGTTTTACGTGACAACGACTTTTGAGTGGTAAAATAATTTTAATGTGAATATTCATTCGTATAACATGAACCGGTGTGTATGCCTATCTCTCTCTCTCTCTCTCTCTCACTCGCTCTGTCTCTCTCGCGCGGAACGTGAGCGGAGCAGCGTAACGCAGTTTCTTGAAGTGTCACCCGGCAAACCAATTTTTAAGACGTTGTCACGTCAAAAAAACAAGGTATTATCGGTACATTTATGAACCTCCGTTTTTATATAAAATTACTAGCTGACCCGGCGAACTTCGTACCGCCTTAGCGTTGCAATGATTGAACAATGTCATCGAATGACATTAACATTAGTTACGCGCGTTTTTTTAAAATATGCAAAATTAAATGTATATTTTTCAATATTTCTGAGAGATTTTCTTAATATTTTTTTCCGTAAGAACCTTCTCCTAATAATAACAAATACAACAAAAAAAGAATTAATGAAATCGGTCCAGCCATTCACGCGTGATGCCGTGACCAAGGAAAACGGGTTTCATTTTTATATACTCGTATATACTCGTAGATTTGGGTATTTAAGTATCAATACGTTAAAAGTCTATTCTCTTGTACTAAAAGCATCAGACAAAATTCGAAAAGGCCGAAACGATCAACCTCATGGCGCGAAAGTGCGGTGGCATTCATCCGCCGCCTTTATTGGTCCGGTTGGTCACTTTGGAATTCACGCTATTTATTTATTGTGCTGCGACACTGGCGAGTAGAAAAGTGTTTAGCCAATATTCTATTTGTTTTCTTCATATTTTGACAGTGCAGATATGTGTCAAGAAGATAAATGTGTTCCCCAAAGGCCATGGCGTTTTAAAAATATAACCTATATGAAGCTATTAATAAGAATTTATTTCAAAAAAATCAAATAAATAAATCATCAGCCTATATACGTCCCACTGCTGGGCACCGGCCTCAGCTCAACTATGAGGTGGTGTGAGCCATACTTCACCACGCGGGCTCAGTGCGGATTGGTGGAGGGGTGTGTGTAAGGTAAGTGACCAACCTTACTGTCAGATGTTATTAAGCCGCTCGAGGGCCTCCGACCAGGCTTAGCGAATAATATCTATCGATATCAACCGGGACCAACAGCTTAACGTGCCTTCCGAAGCACGGAGATGCTTGAAAATAGACGTCACTTTTATGGTCAGAATGGTCACCCATCCCAAACATGACCGCGCCGTAGTTTGCTTAACTTTAGGTATCACTACCAAAGCGCTGCAACCACTGCGCCACAAGCACCTTCGAAAAAACAATGCAAAAAACACTGTAATAACTTATGTAATTTTTAATTACACAAAATTAATAAATATTAAATGTCTCCGATTTATGATACATGACTTAACGTCACGTTAGAGTATTTCCATACTGATAGGTATTGAACAGCGAGCTAGATGCTTACTATTTTTTTTTCTTTGCAGTTTATCCTTAAATACATAACATTTTCTCATTTCCTCAGGGTGAATCTATGGAGGCAGATCGTTTTGACGGATGATGAAGATTGGTATGTCAACGTATGACAGCGATTGGTGGTGTCATCTAGCCTATTATTGTACCGTCTATGTTTTTCAGTGTTATTTACATAATTTTACCTTAAATCAATAAGACTATATTTTAACCCTTTTGCTTCATTTAGGTATTGCTTAGGTAGGTACCTAAACGTTCATGAAAGGTGGTTTTGTTATTAAGAAGGTAAATTATGTCTTTCGGTGTAATCAATACTGAAGTTCATATTACTTTTTGAAGTAAAATTAAAGGTGTATTCCTAAGGACGGTTATAGAATCCGTTATTTCAGTTTCAACTTAAGGTCATTTCTACTGCTTAAACTTAATTCTCCTGATCTCTCCGGTCATGTCGGATTGCCGACTCACCGAACTTTGAGAGTGATGGAATAGTGAGAGCACCTGTGTATTGCGCTCACACTCGTGCACTATAATGTCTCCTGCGTAGTTGGCTGATCTCTGTTGAGATGGGCCGCCGTGGTCAAAATCGGCTAGGAGGACAATTATTATTACTTAATTCTTTTTCACACTTCTGTACCCGACTGTACCGTGAAGTATATTAAACGTAGGAAGAGGCGGACTGTCCGCCGCCATTTGGTTTTTATACACCGATACTTTGTCGCATTCCCTAAGACTTTTGTATATTAGACTGTGAGTAGAGCTAGCAACGATTAGACAGCCTATTCAGAAAAATTTTTGTTCTGTTGATTGGTTGTCACTAGAGTAGGAATTTGTATACAGAAATAGTTCAAAGCTGCGTTCATATCGTTTTAAGAGGTTTCACCAGCACCGGGATCAGAGGTTTGTTATTTGAACGGGACAAGGAAAAAAAACTTATTTTTTGTGAAAACGGTGTCGGTGTTTCTGTTTCCTAATTATTATTTTTTTGATAATTCTGTTTTCCAATTCTAATTAAACTATATAGGCAACATATTAAGCTATTCAAATTGATGACAGTTTCGCAGTTGTGGGAATAAGGTCTGATGGTTTAATAGTTTTTATTTTTTGCAATTTTCAGTAAAAATCACTTTACAGATTAGATTTGTTTAATAACAATCGCAATGAAAAATATTATTCTGAGATTTTCTGTCATGAATTACACAAAAACAGCTAGAAGTCGGGAAGTTGGCGTAACCACCGTGCCTCGGTTAAGCCGTTGGTCCTGCGCCTGATCTCTCTCTGGTCTTGTCGGATTGCCGTCTCACCGAACTTTGAGAGTGATGGAACAGTGAGTGCACCTGTGTATTGCGCTCACACTTGTGCACAATAATATCTCCTGCGTAGTTGGCTCATCTCTGTTAAGATTGGCCGCCGTGGTCGAAACCAGGAGGACTATTATCGCAATCAATGGTCTGTCTACCCATTCCTCGGTCTGCATTCCACGGCGTCCGTCCAACTAATAAGCCCACTCCAATATATCTCCCATAATGTGGTCCACCGTTATTGATTCGGCTAATCTCTGGAGCCCGACTACTCTTGTTTTCCTGTTTATCCACAGATTCACTTAGTTCGGATAAATAGTCGTAATAAAGAGAGATTTATATCAATAGCTTGGTCGGTTGAACGGTAAACAATATGCGAGGCTAAAATCTTTTACAATTATAATTAACTGATTTCAAATTGACTTCATATGTAGCAGATTAAATCGATTTGTCTTTTCTCTAAGAAAGCTAAGAAACACTGTCTCTATGGAGGCAGCGATCACCGCTTATCATGGAAATATTTCTTCCGTGCTAAGCTATGGCTTGATTTTATGGGGAAACTCTGTAGACGTCGACAGGGCATTCAAGCTTCAAAAGAAGTGCATTCGAGCAATCACAAATACGTGTTACAGATATAGCTGCAGGCCCTTATTTGAAAAGCTTAAAATTTTACCCTTAGCTTGCATGTACATAAGAAACACGTGTATTTTTGTAAAGTCACACCCAGAGTTCTTTCTAAAACTTAACATGGTCAGAACTAGGAAACTAAGGGCTCAGTACATTAATCTGTTGCATAATCCTCGATGTCACACAAATATAATATAAAATAAATGCCTATAATATGAGTATCACATTGTTTAATAACCTCCCGGATAAAATAAAAACTTTAGAGTGTAGAGAGTTTAAAATACAATTGACTGAATGGCTACAAGAAAAATGTTTTTACAGTATGACTGAATTTATTTATTTTTATTTATTTAAAATTTTATTGCACAAGAAATGTACAAAGGGTGGACTTAATGCTAAAAGCATTTTCTGCCAGTCAACCTCAAGAAATTTAAAATTTACATGAAATTAAAAACATTAATGTAAAATTATCATAATTTATCATAGTAATTAATGTGACATATCATAATTTATTTTATATTCATTCATTCTGCCTATTTTAATAAATTTTTGCACACCTGCATGCAGGTTGAATACTTGTACTAACTTACAATAACATTAAGATCTTTAAAACCTGTAATCTTGCAAATAAACGGATTTCAATTTCAATTTCTGATTTCAAATAGAAGCAGAGTAATGAGCATAAAACATTCTTAAAAGTTTTATATTACCACTGAAAATACAAGGTAAATCAACTCAAAACAATAATGTTAAAATAATAAAATTGATTAATCAATTTCTTGTTATCTTTGTGACGTGTAAAGAAAGTGATTGTAACTGTAACTAAATTATGGATAAGCGTATCGCAATCAAACTTAAAGCTAACTTTTCGTTACATCCAGGAAATATTAAATAAATGTTGTTACTTTTTTATATTTACATGTTTGCAACTTATTTTAATAAATCAAGCCAATCCGGCATGGATGAAAATGGATTCGTATTTGGACAATGGAATGTCAGGGTTCAAGAATTTGAAACCTGTCATAATGGGCCTTTATTTTTTTAAATGAGGAAGTCAATAGGCTAGATGACACCACCGAACGTTGATATACTCTTTATCATCTGTCAAAGCGATCTGCCTCCGTAGATTTTGTGTGGAATACTATAATTAGACGTCATAATTTAGTATTAGAAATCGAAGCCAATTGAATAAATATTAATTTTATTTTATGTATAATAAGTTTTTACAGCCTTTTTGGAAATAAATTGGTTTTGCTAGCTTCATAGAGGTTATGCTTTTAAAACACCATGGACTTGGAAATATTTATGATAGGTCTCATCATGCCTAGGGCCGAAACAGAGTAAGCCATTTTTTTATATCTTTCTGTCTGTCTATGTCTTGTTGGTGCCACTCATATATAGGCTTAAAAGTAATATTTAGCTGGCACTGATTCCAAAATCAGATTTTCAGTCTTAAGGTCTTTTTAAAATATTATCTATTTTTATTTTTCGAAGGCGATATATTTTAAAAGACTTTTATAATTGACACTTTAATAACTTGCCCAGGTAAACCTTCATTGAGTTGTAAATTTTAATCTTGAATATTATAATATAAATAAATACAATACCAAGAAGGATATTAAAGAATAGATTAAGTTTGAAAAAAAAATACAAAATGTTTTACCGAATGGATAAAAATAAGGACTGCTGAAATTCATTCATAGCCCTTCTACCCTGTGTAGATTATCAGTATGATCCAGATTCATCCAGGTGAATCTAGATTTATTAAGTATTCTTTACAATTACGTTAATTTGATCTTGCCAGTAGACGCCCTACGCGTCTATTCACCTTGCGATTTTGGGAAGTAATTTAGAACTTACCTAACATCTATGGAGGGATGGGTGTGGCTGAAAACCAGCGCTGTATGGGATCATATCCTAAGTCAGCACAAGCCGAGCCACTTCCAATTGCTTTGCTGTAAAGTTTGAATTTTAATCATCATGAAGCAAAGCATAGCATTCTAACTACAATTAGCAGTTTCGTCAACATTTAAGGCAACTCTTTCCCTCTGAGCCCCTTCGTACACGAGCCTACACAATTTAAGTTTATTTAAGTCTGCATTCGACTAGCGTAGCGTAGCGTAGTGAATAGCGCCTTAACAGAACTCAAAAGTGACATGTACGAAGGAGCTAAGCTGCAATATTTGAGTAGCACCTAAGCAGAAGTCAAAAGTGACAGGCAAGAATTGAAAGCATTCGGTAACCTAACCCATAAATCAATTCCAATCGACACTCCACATAATCCCGTGACAATATCACACATCAACCCTTAATACCCGACCAACATATGAACGGGCGACAATTTGGAAAATAAATACATCGAGAAATAAACAATATACATTCGGCGCGATGGAAACATACAGGGTGCGGCATAAAATCAGCATTAATTCGTGTGCGCGACGTAGGTAACGACCACTTTATCGAACGGCCTGTATAATGCTTATAGGGGGTGGAGGGGTTAATCGACTATACAGTGGTCCTACTACGAAAGCCGATGTCCTGTTAACAAGGCAGATGAATAATCAGTCTAAGGCAGATGAACAGCATAATAAAGTTGATTGCAGTAAGCGCCTGTTCATTCACACTTTTCTTATAAATTATCCTGGAAAAAATCATGCCGTATTTTTTTCGATTTTATTTTTATTTAACGCCGGGTTAAACCTGAAACTGGTATTCAGCTGGGAAACTTTTCTGTTACTTTTGTACCAGTTCACTTCCATTTACTTATGTATGTATTATGTTTGAGTATCAATTTATACAGGGTGCTCATGCTTTTATTTTTATTATACCGTACCGCAATCACTGGGGATAGTACAGACAGCTCATCAAGTCACCCATTTTCAATGTGGAAACAAAACACACCTCATGACAAATGGACACAAGCGCCAACATTTTTTCTTTTTTTACCCGTTGCAAAATCACCCATATTGCATTAGATACCATAGTGATTAACTTGACGTGTGCACACCGTGCGTTGAGACTCGCCTTTTTCAGCATGAGACTTCCGGATTCGTAATGTCGAAGCTTAGATGTAGTTTGATTTTGTATTTATTTTATTATTTTTTTGGAAACATACAGTTTAAACCGTACATAACAAAATGGGTAATTAATATAACACATAAACCAATTAAGTTTCCTCAGCTTAAATAATACACAGGTTAAGCCAATGCATTAATTCAGTGAAATTTTAAAATTATATATAGTTGTCATAATGCCTATGTTCGAGACGTGGTATCGTTTGTCATGGTATTCGTGGTAGGAGCCCTCCTGGCTACTGCAGCTTTCAATTGTGTCAATGGGTGCGAGTTGTTTACAATGATGCGGTACTTGTTGGAATTGAAATGGTGTCATTAATTTATTTATTGCAAGCAAACATGTTTATAGAGCATTGATCATGACCTCATCAGCCTATGTACTATCGAGGTCAGCGCCGTATGAAAACCTTTAAATCGAAAATCATTAGCGCATCGCGCGCAATTCCTCTTGATAATTGCTCCGCGTGTGTCGAAGTGCATGCAAACAATTTTCGTTTTTTTTTATAGTTTTTTTTTTCAAAAGTAACATATGACAATTCATTTGCACTATTCTGCCAAACTGTGCAACAGTTTGTCGGCAGAGTGCAACAGTTTGTCGGCAGAGTGCAACAGTTTGTCGGCAGAGTGCAACAGTTTGTCGGCAGAGTTATAAAGTGTTCACCCGGCGCGGACCGCCACCGCACGTCCCATTGCTGGGCATAGGCCTCACCTCACCCATGAGGTGGTACGGGCCATACCCCAGCACGCAGGCTCAGTGCGGAATGCTGATATCAAGGTTGAGTGAAGGTTTCAAGAAAAAGTCAGTCAAGGTTTTTCACTAAGATGGCTAAGCTATAATGTTTTATTATTATTTGTAAAACTTATTTAACTTTGGACAACACGATGTTTTACAACTGTTTGATTAAGTTGATAATATTATTTATTTTTTAATAACACATCATTTAGTTTTTTTTTTATATAACAAAGCAATGGTCTCATTGAGACTGCCACAGTCATCACATTAACAGGTCCATACGAACAGTTAATGTGTATTCGCAATAAATGACAAGCTTTTGAATCAATTAAGTATGAAATGATATGTTCTCATTCGGGTTTTATGGCTTGAATACTATAACAGGAAGTAATGGTAATACTTCGAACCAAAGTCACTATTGTTATATGCAGTATCTAGGGCTCTAGGCAGATCTACATTTTTTAGCAAAATATAATTAATGGATGAAAATCAAATCCGCTAATACTAAGTCACATGGCAGTTTTTCTATATAGCCAGGAATGTCCATCTCATATATATATTTTTAATATTTCGGTCCATATGTGACATGACAGTCGATGACATCACATCATGTCATCTACTGTTGCATAGTCGCATCTTTGCATGTAATTTTGTCTTGGGCCCAGATTTATGATGTTGACAGCTGATGCTGTTACGTCTACAACTGTACATACGTATCTTTCCTTTTTTCTTTCAAATTATTCGATGAATGTACACCATGACTCAACTAGAGATCTAAACCCTGTCTCAGATGACTTCAATAAATAAATCATTACAGACAAGAACAAACTACTTCACCACACAAAAGCCACCAACAAAACCTTTATCCAACTTATCTCCCAAAAAAGGCAAGAAATCCTCGTTCCAGGAAAACCTATGCTATCGGTAGGCGATGAACGCAATAAGGAAAAACTCGAAATAATAAAAACTAATAGAATCCCCCATTAACAGATGTACGCGATCGTCGATCCGGTGCCATTAGCACATGTTTGCTGATAGAACTATGTATAGAGAAAGGTATGTTTGTATAAATGAGGCCTTATAACCAAGAATTGTGGAGAAAAGTCAATTTATTTATTTACTTTAGCTTTATTGCACAACAAAACTATGTACAAAAAGTGGACTTAACGCCGTAGGGCATTCATTCTCTACCAGTCAAACCTTTGGGCTAAGCAGAAATGATAAGTGCGACAAAATAAAAAAAGGGAAATCACAAAACTAATAATACCAATAATATGACACATGAGATTAAAATATGAAATACACAATTAATTTATATAAGAATACATATTTTAAAATACACATAATGACAAAAATATTTATTAAACAAACATTTGAGCAACGGAATTCATTGAGCACACGGAATTCATTGCCTTTTTGAAGGGTTTATCGCTATTAGGTACCCTTAAAAGGCATATTCTATACTATTGCTCTTAAATGTAATTAAGTAGAGTATAAATTTTATCACGACTCTTAAAAAAATCTGTATTAACAACTAATTCACAGTTTTAATCCAAAATTTTATCACGACCCTTAAAAAAATTTGTATTTACAACCAATTTAACAGTTTTAATCCGAAACCTGATCTGATCCTGATCCTGATCAGTGAACTGATATTTGCCCAAAAAAATTGGCTTGAGAACAGTTAGTTTGTCTAATCTATTACATTTTCTATAGCGGCTAAACTGCAGCACCTGTATTCTATGTACGGATGTTCGTTACTCTTTCACTTTAAAACTACTGTATGGATTTTGACATAATTTAACCAGAATATAGCTTTCAAATCAGAATAACACATAGGCTACAATTTGTGAAGAACTAGTGGACCCGGCAGACGCTGTCCTGCCCGCTGTTTTCACAATTTATCTATTTTTCCCCGGACTTCCACAAATATTTAAAGGCTAAAATTATTCAAATCGGTTCAGCGGTGCTCGAGTTTTAGTGAGACTAAAAAACAGTAATTCATTTTTATATATAAAAAAATTGGTTGCCTGTGAAGTCGGTATACGGGCGAAAGTTTTACGTGACAACGACTTTGAGTGGTAAAATAATTTTAATGTGAATATTCATTCGTATAACATGAACCGGTGTGTATGCCTATCTCTCTCACTCTCTCTCTCTCTCGCTCTGTCTCTCTCGCTCTTAGGCGGGTTAACTGTGCTCGAGTGGAAGGGACGCGTGCCTTTCACTTTTTATGTCTGTCTCACTCGCTCTTAGGCGGGCTAACCATGCCCGAGTCGAAGGGACGCGTGCCTCTCACTCGCTCTCATTGTGAGCGCGGAACGTGAGCGGAGCAGCGTAACGCAGTTTCTTGAAGTGTCACCCGGCAAACCAATTTATAAGACGTTGTCACGTCAAAAAAAGCGATCGGCCCATCTGAATTTTCCCATAGTAATGCGTCATTTTCCCGCAGTAAAAAGTAAGCCTATGTCGTTTCTCGGGTATCAAAATATCTCCATATCAAATTTCATGCAAATTGGTTCAGTAGTTTAGATGTGATTGAGTAACGGACAGACAGACAAAGTTACTTTTGCATTTACAATATTAAAGTATGGATTTTGATGAAAAAGGGTTTCCACGCGGACGAAGTCACTAGTAAGAATATATTAGGTCCTTACATATGAAATTGGCGTTTTGTCGTACTGGCCACTTTGATCACAAATTTTTCCTATTTGGTTAGGAATTCGAAATTCAAATTTATACAGCTATTTCCACATGTAGTTGTGTTTCGTAAACCGTCATTCATTTGTTTTTTTACTTATCTTTTTTCTGTTTGCATCGCTCAATTTACAAAATGGAAAATTTGAAATATCGCGTTATTTACGAGTACGAGTTCCACCGTGGCACCAGTGCTGCGGAAACGGCTCGAAGGGTTAATGATGTGTATGGCGGTTGTGTCGCAAAAGAAAACACAGTGCGTTTTTGGTTCCAACGTTTTCGTTCTGGAAATTTCGACCTGCAAAACAAGCCCCGTGGACGGCCGGAGACCCAAGTTGATAATGAAGAATTGAAGGCTATTGTGGAAGCGGATCCATCGCAAACCACGTCCGAGTTAGCTGCAGGCTTTGGCGTTAGTGATAAAACTGTTTTAATCCACTTGAAGCAAATTGGGAAGATTAAAAAACTTGAAAGGTGGGTTCCTCACGAATTGAGTGAAGCAAACCGGCAAACGCGCGTCAACTGCTGCGTTACATTACTTGACCGGCACAATAACGAAGGGAGTTTAAATCGAATCATTACCTGTGATGAAAAGTGGATTCTCTACGATAATCGGAAGCGCTCATCGCAATGGCTGGACCCTGGCAAGCCAGCCAAAGCCTGCTCCAAGCGAAAATTGACCAATAAAAAGTTACTTGTAACCGTTTGGTGGACTAGCGCCGGTGTCGTTCATTACAGTTTTCTCAAATCTGGCCAGACGATTACGGCAGATATCTATTGTCAGCAATTGCAAACCATGATGGAAAAGCTAGTTGCTAAACAACCAAGGCTGGTCAATCGCTCTACGCCACTGCTGCTTCACGACAACGCTAGACCACACACTGCACAACAGACGGCTAGCAAATTAGAAGAACTTCAATTGGAATCTCTAAGGCATCCACCGTACTCCCCGGACCTTGCTCCAACAGATTACCATTTTTTTCGAAATTTGGATAACTTCTTGCAAGGGAAAAAGTTCAACTCAGATGGGGCAGTCCAAGTCGCCTTCAAAGATTTTATTGATTCCCGTTCGAATGGTTTTTTTAGTAAAGGGATCAATGAACTACCTATGAGATGGCAAAAGTGCATAGATTACAATGGCTCATACTTTGATTAAATAAATATGCTATATAAAAAAATTTCGACTTTTTGTTCCTCCCATACAAAACGCCAATTTCATAGGTAAGGACCTAATATTGGTCACAATCTTGCTTACTAAATCAACCGTCGTAACAAGTCAAATCAACTCATCTCAAGTTGACTGCCTCATTCATTACGCTGGCAATTTTGAAAAATTCTTCATAAAGATTGTAGTCCATAGCATCGAGGGTCCCAGCGGAACCCGGTACAGCTATCGCGACCCACGTGTATTACAAGCCTCAAGCGGTTTAAGTACAGTCGGACTGCTAATTAGTGTTAATTGTTTTTTTTCTTTATAGTTTTATATCTGGCATGCTCTGGGGGAGGCCTCGACCAGTATAATAATATTATTCAAATACAAATAGTAACATAACATGCAATGAAAATAACCGAATATTGATAAAAAAATAAGATTAAAAAAAACAATGATTATAAAATCAAATAAAATTCCAAACAAAATAATGTGACATTAATTGAATTAATATTCAATAATTTATATTTGTATGGGTAAAAGGGTAAAAGCCTCCTCCAAAGAATTCAATTTTTCCCTATCTTTGGCTAAATAAAGCCATCCACGACCTGCTGCAGCCACGATTTCGTCAGCCCATCTGGCATTAGGTCTACCTCTCGCTCTGGTGCCTCGTGTTCCCGTCCATCTTATCACTCTTTGCTTCCACCTATTATCAGTGTACCTTGCCACGTGACATTCGACCAGTAGTTGTACAATAATGGTAAGAAATTAAAGAGTAATATCGTCTTTGCCGAATTCAACTACGGCAGCCAAAATCAAGAAAGATGAGCCAACTAGGCTTATGCGACTTTCTATCGCTTTGACTGACGATTGTCAGCGGGTGCTTGTGGCGCAGTGGTTGCAGCGCTTTGGTAGTGAAACCTAAAGTTAAGCAACCTAAGGCGCGTCATGTTTGGGATGGGTGACCATTCTGACCATTTATGTGAAGTCTATTTACCAGCATCTCCGTGCTTCGGAAGGCACGTTAAGCTGTTGGTCCCGGTTAATATCGAAAAATATTAGTCGTTAAGCCTGGTCAGAGGCCCTCGGGCGGCTTAATAACATCTGATAGTAAGGTTGGTCACTTACCTTACAAACACCCCTCCACCAATCCGCACTGAGCCCGCGCGGTGGAGTCTGGCTTGATCCACCTCATAGTTGAGGTGAGGCCTGTGCCCAGCAGTGGGACGTATATAGGCTGATTTGATGATGACAGCGTGTCCACCAAACATCGCGGCCAAATCGTTAACAGTCGTGAGTTGCGGCAATAGTACCCAACATGAGTGTCCTAGCTCTCAAAGTACACAAATGTACGCAATACCTGTGTATCGCAGACGCAATCGCTATTCCTACCATATTACTGTTCGTTTAGTTAAGAACAAGTACGAGTCTTAACACGACAGTGACATCTTGAAATAAGTATTTGTGTTATATGTCCTTCAAAGCTTGAATTTAATAATTTTACAAAAAGGTTTATATTTAAAACAAATTAAAAAATTTCTATACTTTAAAAAAAACGGTCAAGTGCGAGTTGGACTCGCGCACCGAGGGTTCCGTACAAACCTGTAGGTATATAACTCTTATATAGAAGTTACTTTGAAATTTTCAAAATTGTCAAAAATATTTTACAAAAATATATTTTTTTTATATGATGAAACTGAAAATTTACGGTTTTCGTAATTTTTCCTATATCTGTACTATAAGACGTGACTTCGTACTAAATTTGAAGATTCTAAGTTTACGGGAAGTACCCTGTAGGTTTTGATTCCCGTGCGAGTTTCGAAAATTTGCGGAAATTTGCGGCGTAAATGGCTGTATCTTTTGATTGCGTTGGCTTAGAAGGTTGATTTTTCTACAGCTTCCAGGGACAGTAGATTTTAGTATCATATAGAAATTTCAGTTTGATACCTCCACGCGTTCTTGAGAAAAACGGTCTTGACAGACGGACGGACGGACGGACGGACAGACGGACAACAAAGTGATCTTATAAGGGTTCCGTTTTTTTCTTTTGAGGTACGGAACCCTAATTACTGTTTTATTTTATACTAGCGGACGGCCCGTGTTCCTTCGCCTTAGTTTCGGATATCCCAAGGGAGCATTTAATCAGGATAAAAAAGTATCCCATCACACATGTCAGCTCATATCCTGATCCCTACCCAAATTTCATCAAACGGATTTTAATGAAATTTGGGTAGGGGTCAGGATTTTCAGGGATAGGATTTTTATCCCGGATTCAATAGTTTCAGCGTGATTGACGGACAAACATCCAAACAAAGAAACTTTCATATTTATAATATTAGTGTGATGTGAGTTGCATAAAATAAGGATCTGATCTTGATCTTGTCACATAAAAAGTGGACGCGTCACGACTCTAAAAGTTAGACTTTAGTTTGGTTAGCAATGTATTTATTTTTGCTTTTGAGGTATGTATTTTTCGTACAACACATGTGTCCGACTATACCTTGGGCGGTCACAATGCAAACAAAAGGGCAATCCGGGCGCGCACAAATCTTAATCTTAGCATTCATTACACAAAATGGCGGACCTGAATTTATTCTAGGCTACCTCGCCCCGACGCGTTTTATGAACTGACGGTAGCTTCACTGGTGTGAGTTATTTATGAGTAAAACTTTAAAATCACTGATTTTGCACATCATTTGCATACTTAGTTTACTTTGACTCAAATTTCAGTCTTCAGACAAGTTGTTTGGTAGTAATTTGAGATCTTGAATTCTTCAATTTAAAGCGTTAAATCCATGTTTTTTCAAAGTATCTGACTTACACTACCGGGTAGAAGAAATTGCTAAAAAACATCTGTACCTAGAGCATTTAAAAAATCAGTTCACTGAAAAATCTAACCACTGGTTATCGGGTCTAAACGCGATCATTTTTAAAAGTATAAAGTACTCATTTCTCGACGTTTCGCCTGGATTGCACATAGCCGTGGTCACGAGCTGACTGAATAACAAACAGACAACCAATAATTTTAAGATTTCTGATAAGTTACTAAGTTAATACTAATGTGTCTGTTGAAATCTTTTGAACTGTCAATTCGATAATCCATCAGCTTCGCCAAGTATACAAGAACTTAATGATGCTTTATTCAACTTGCTAACGATCCCTAACTATCCCATCATAACCAAAAAAAATACCGTCCCAAATGAATCCAAAAAATAACACTCCGCCCAAGAATCGAACCCGCTCCAACCTTGGCACACACACCCGCACACACCTGTGTAGCGATCACCGCGCTCTCCACCACAGAGAATATTACTCAATAGCCCCGCGGCGTTTTTAATTTTCCGTGAGATCACCTACCCTTAGAATTTTCTTTTTCCCGTTTAATAAGGAGACAGTGGCTGCAAGGGGTAATTTTATTGATTAAGTTCGGAATATTTGAGATAAGAATAATTTTTTGTAGACTCTTGTTTAAGATGAAATTGGGGATAATCATGTTGGTTAAGTTACTTTATTTTTTAGCATGAGGAATGCAAATTTCTTTACAATGTGAAATTAAAATACACTTAAAGAAAAAACGGACTGCCACAGACGGGACTCGAACCCGCACCTCTCAAATCATGGATTCCAGTAATCGATTGATTTCGCAAATCTTAAATCATGGATTCTACTAATCGGTTGATTTGCTTAGTCATACATAGTATAATGTCTTTATTTTCACGTTTGTCTGCAACGATCAAAGCAAGTTATGGTAAGTGACTCTGATCATAACTTTTTTATTAACTTTTTTCTATTTTCCCTTTAACTGCGGGTACATGACGAGGATGATCCTCTTTTTCTGTTTTTTCATATTAAAATAATATATACAAATACCATTTTTTTCTTATTACAAACTTATTCTAGCAATGAATAAAAATAGTAATTTGCCTCTTTTCGGCAAGGTATCCAGTGCCATAAAGAGTGCTAAAAATAAAGTATAAGCCTGTATAGTAAACTAATAAATAATAAACTAATAAGTAATAAAGTAAGCCTGTATAGTAAACTTTTACCCTACTTTATATAAAGAACCTGTATGTTTCGTAAAAAAACTTAATCCTCTTTCATACCAATAAAAGTGTTGATACACCCATAATCTAAATTAGATGTCGCCATCAATATCGTCATTACTTCGGCACGGGTGTCTCATCAGGATGTTTATGAGACATAAAAATAATATTCCTGCGGATTTTATGATAATAACTCATAATAATTACGAGCTGTTCGCCCTTATTCCAGATTAAGTATGATTTTGTATCGAGGAGTGATATAAAAGTTGCGGAATTAGGGATAGGTGATTTATGTTTTGATACCATCTTTCTTTTCAGATGAGGATTATTTATTGACTGCCTCGTTGGTGTAGTGGCGAAGGTTCTGTCTTACATCCGAGAGGTCCTGGGTTCGAATTCCAGGTCGAGCCAAAATTATTTCTGAGATTTTCTGTCATTAATTTCTCTGCAACAGCTCGGAGTCGGGAAGTTGGCGGTGTTACACCCCCGTGCCTCGGAAAGCACGTTAAGCCGTTCCTCCTGCGCCTGATCTCTCACCGGTCATGTCAGATTGTCGTCTCACCGAACTTTGAGAGTGATGGAACAGTGACTGCACCTGTGTATTGCGCTCACACTTGTGCACTATAATATCTCCTGCGTTTTGTTGTTGGCTGATCTCTGCTGAGATTGGCCGCCGAAATCGGCAAGGAGGACTATTATTATCTTTCCGAACCAAGTTAACATGAACAAAGACATGTAATTGATTCTTCGTGTACAGTGTGTGATCACAAAGCGAGCGTTATCCGGCCCAATAAAAGCGGATGTGTTTACGAGACCGGCTGCCCTCCGCGATGGCTATTACCTTCGGGGTGTGGATGTGAGAATGATTGCTTTTGTGAACACGGTATTTATGAACGCACAAGTCTAGTGAATTAGTGCAGTATAAGACTGAATGAAATATTTATATAGTTGATGGGGTCAGGCGTTACTTTGCGGAAATCCATGAGTCTCTAGTCTAATCTGTCGAAGCGGCCACATCTCCTGAGGATGCCACGCGTAGTGGCGGAACGCGTCGAGTGTTTTGTCGGTGTCAGTGTTGTGTTTCCAGGTGCATATTATGTGTCTTATTGTGAGTTGTATTGTTAGTCCTGCCACTTCCAGCTTTAGTTTTTTAAAGTCGTTACAGTTTGATGTATTTGGGTTCCTGCGCTGGTGTCGTTTAGTGGAAATTTAACAATAGCACAAATACCACTACTTCGGAGTAATTGTCAAATAGTTAACTATTAACCAAGAGGTCGCGTGTTCGATCCCCGCACTATACAATCATTTGTGTGCATGTCTTATTGTAATGGTCTGCATGTTATATGTTTTTATTTAAGTTTATTTGTAATGCCACTTTTGATTCTGATACCTATAACACAAACAAGCTTAAGCTACTTACCACGGAGTCAGATCAATGTGTGTGATGTTGTTGTATATTTATTTTATTTTATAGTCAGTAGTTTAGCTTCCTCTCGGAATACTTTGTTATTTAATGAGCAGCAAATTGCCGCATCCACTCCCATCCAATACATTCGTACATCGAGCGATCAGCCATATCTTCCTAGAGCACGTAAACTCGGTTGCGATCGTAAAAGAAAATGCGACCGACTGTACAATGTCCCTCGACCACTACCCAAATGAACCCTAAAATATATACCTTAGCCGATTAACTTAAAGTATGCGAGAGGATAGTTGTTTTGCGGTTGTTTGTACGCCAAATTGTTGGTTTATCGATCAAGTGCGTGTTTCGGTACGTTTTCTGATGTTTGTTTGATGGTTTGTAGACGATAGTCATTATTGATTAACTATTTAGGTACCCACTGACATCTTCATCTACCTCTATATGTTTTTCTTTTTTTCTCTACCGCCAAGGAAGGGTTATGTCTTTCGCGCGTATCTTATCTCTATACAAAAACCCCGTTATAACTGAAGGGTGTTGTTGTGCCCGTTAACCTGAACAACTTTCGCTAAGCTAGGTTTCTTAGCGAAAGTTGTT
Source organism: Pyrausta despicata (assembly GCA_963921415.1). Lineage (NCBI taxonomy): Eukaryota > Metazoa > Arthropoda > Insecta > Lepidoptera > Crambidae > Pyrausta > Pyrausta despicata. Next base: position 2,349,911 of record OY992865.1, read on the forward strand.
CAGGTTAACGGACACAACGTCTCGAAAATCTCAAAAAATATTATGTATGGGAGGTCCGATTTTTTTTTGAGATTTTGACCAAGGTATCTTTGGGAATGTTGTGCAGTTTTCCGGGCACAACAACACCCTTCAGTTATAACGGGGTTTTTTGTTACACCTTGTACATATAAAATTCTCGTGTCACAATGTTCGTTCGCGTTCTCCTCCAAAACGGCTTGACCGATTCTGATGAAATTTTGTGAGCATATTGAGTAGGTCTGAGAATCGGCCAACATCTATTTTTCATACCCCTCAGTGATAAGGGTTAACAAAAAAAAACAACGGGTAGGACACAGTCTGCGGGGTGCGCTAGTATGTACGAGTGTATAATATTCTTAATGACAACCGTCAACTTAAAAATAAGCCACACACGCACGTGTAAACAACTCGCAGGTACTGACGACGACTAAGAGCGGAACAGGTCCATTGGTAGACTGGAATCTGATTAATTAAAATATATATATATATATATATATATATATATATATATATATCTTGTAATATTTGCATACTATATAATTGTAGTTGAGTAGGCTAATGAATTGGCATGATGACAGCTATCTTAAATATTTTCAAGACCATGGCGTTTAAAAAACATAGCCCCTATGAAGTTAATATAACCAGTTTATTTCCAAAAAGCTGTCGAAACCAATTTTTAAACACACAAAACTCAATTAATATGCGGTCAATTGACTTCGATTTCTAATATATGACCGTGACGTCACGTTCATGTATTCCCATACAAAATCTTTGGAGGCAGACCGTTTTGACCGATTGGTGGTGTCGTCTAGCCAATTGTTTATTTGATTTTTTCTACTACTACCATGAACTGTTTCCTACTTATTCGCAAATACATAACTTGAATTTTAATTTGGACTCAGTTAAGTAGGTCCGAGCGCGACTAGCCCAAACTGTAATTGCCTCCTTTTGGTTTGATCTAAGGGTTCAAATCCTGTCTCAGCAGTAGATACTGACTACGACTAGGAGCGGAGCAGGTCCATTGCACGCAGTTTAGTAGGACCAAGCGCAACTAGCCACAACTGTATTTGCCTCTTTTTGGTTTGATCTAAGGGTTCAAATCCTGACTCAGCAGTAGATACTGACTACGACCGGCAGCGGAGCAGGTCCATCGGACTCAGTTTAGTAGGACCAAGCGCGACTAGCCCAAACTGTATCTGCCTATTTTGGTTTGATCTAAGGGCTTAAATCCTGACTCAGCAGAAGATACTGACGACGACTAGAAGCGGAGCACGTATATTGGACTAAATTTAGAAGGACCAAGCGCAACTAGCCCAAACTGTAGGTATTTGTCACCTTTTGGTTTGATCTAATTGATCAAATCCTAACTAAGCAGTAGATACTGACTACGACTAGAAGCGGAGCAGGTATATTGGACTAAATTTAGAAGGACCATTTTTTTTTTCTCGCTGTGGAAATTCTTTTACGCATGCCCCCCACAGATCTGCAGGGGGGTATGTGGGACTCAACGGCTGGTGTGCAAGGCCGTAATACCCACTAAAACCACAGCGCACTCCACCACTTCGCCATTGTGGGGGGCGCCATGGGGTCGCGTGAGCATTCACCACGGCACCCCGGCGGATAGCCCGAGGGCCACAAACTCCTTGGCGGCGGAGCAAGGTGTTGGGCTCCGCCACCACCCGGCCGCAGAGGATAGGGAGCAGCGCCATCCAACGGTGCGCCCCCGTTTGGTCGCGGGAGATAGGCCGCACGGCAACGACACACCGAGACGTCTCTCCTCCCGCGACCGCACCCGACCGCGAGAGACAGCCAAAACTGTCTTCCACACCCGCACCCTTGGACGCATCCCGCGCAGGCCTCCCCAAGCCCACGTGGAGCGTCTCCTCCCTGGATCCCGCTTAGCTTCACCGTGGGTGGCAAAGCCACGGTTACTGAGCCCCCCCCCCCCCCCCCACGACAAGGTGGAGATCCCACAGGGGGGAAATTTAGAAGGACCAAGCGCAACTAGCCCAAGCCGTATTTGCCTCTTTTTGGTTTGGCTTTGGCCTTTGGTTCAGAAAATTATCATTTTTCTGCTGCAAATCTTTTCCAATCCCAACTATCGAAAGACTGAACTCTTGCTAGAATACTTAACGAGTATCCGCCGATCTTAACGCGAAAGATAATATGCGCGGCGGTCGGCGCTAATTTATGCCACAACACGAACTATAGCGTTTTAACTCCTTCTGAGGAGGTGGCTGGGGGGGAGAAGTGACCAAGTCGGATTTTGCGGATTTTCAGTTAACGCCAAGAAAATGCAATTTCGGTACTTGTTTGCTCATAACGCGGATAGGTGAGTACCTTGTAATTTAACGCTGTTAATTTGGGCTGATAAATTTTAAATACCAAAATAAAATATTTTAAGCATTTAAAGGTAGGTTTCTACAATAGATTTTACTCGACGTCATTCCTTATTGACCTACCGCATAAGCTTCCGCCACTACCATATAATGACACTGACAACACTATCGTATTTACATTTTAACACACAAAGATATAGGTCGGCTTAGTTGATATCTTGTCTTCCAACCCGCAAGGGCCAAGAACAATCCCTAAAGATAACGGTTGTTATACATAGATTTCGTAGGTTATCATATGTTTCATGTCAGATCAACTGATGTGATTTTAGTTTCCTTTTACCATCGGACCAGCAGACGTAACTAGATACCATAGGATACCATCCATCCACCAAACCGCTTTTCAACCACATTTTTGAAACGGATTGCAATAGAGTAGAACTCTCTGCCTGTAGATACAACCCAGAAATTTTCAAATCAGGATTGAACAGGCATCTTTAAGTGGAGCTCGCTCCATCATCGACTTAGTATCTACCTCGCAAGCATAGGTAATAGAAAAAAGTTTTTTTTTTTAATAAATAACGTAATTTCTTGACTTACCTCATTTTCCACACTTGCCACCCCGGCTATCCGGCTTAACCGAAGCCAAAAAGTGTACAGTCACGCCCGGCCCCCTCCCCCGCGGCTAACTTCATAAGACTATGAATTTAAATACGTTAGTCGATGTCAAAGGGTCGCGTTGCAACCTTTTGGGGCGGTAAAATACCGCTTTTTAGGTTAGATAGGTATTTTTGCGCGGACACTGTCCAGACAAAAAAAAAACACTTGATTTGTTTACTTATTTTTTTTAATTGAATGCATCGACCACTATCCATCCAGCCGTCCGCAAAATTATAAATGATTGGTTCCTTTCTCTTTGGCGTTAAGCGTACAAATGGTGTTGAGTAGTTTGCAGAAGATTTTTTTTAATCAATCACAATTTTTGCGTTTACAACGCTATTTTTTAATTTCAAAAAGGCAACACTTTAAAAAAATTGTTTTATTATGTTAGTGTATTTCATGCGAATAGAGATTTTTTATGTTACGAGAGGGCCGAATCAGTTAATCATGGGACCGTGAAATTGTTAAAGGAAAACATCAACTGGCAGCAAGTCCTTGCTTTTGATCCATGCATTTCACGTATCAACCAATTAGTGTATCTCTAAGCCAATGACTTAGTTACAGCTTTTTATTTGTTTGTTTGCAATCGAGCTGCAAGCTAATTTTTACCCACTTTCCAGTGTCCTATTGAGCAGATTTTTTTTACGTTACGTTGGGATGTCAATGCACAATTTGATATTCCTTGTTGTTTTTAATTTTTTTTTATCTATGGTTCAATCCGATCTAGGGCCCTTTGATAATCAGAGGCGTCATTTTAGCGCACACGTCCACCAACTTTTCTTATCAACGACGGATTGTTAGCTCAGAGCGTAAAAATATTCCGAACACGGTCTCTAAGCTAATGTTTGTTAATTGGAACCCTTCGACTTGACTACATTTGACTATCATTAATTCATTGTCAAGTTTTACTGGATTCTTTTCTATTTCTTAACTATTTTGAAAAGGTGATTATGATGGCCAGGGCGTCACAGTAAACACTGCGATAATGATTTGAGCGATTTTGCAAAAAAAAATGGGTAGCAGTCCAATGCTTTGAACCTAGCTTAAAACTCTTAATTGTTCACACCACTAATTGTTTTTTTATTTCTTTTATCAAATCATTTAACCACAAAATTTAGATTAATGTTAAAAATCTACTTTTGGCGTTAAATCAGGCGTTTATACTTTTATAGATGCAATAAGATCCAAATTAAGTTTAACATTAAGATTAAAGCAAAAAAAAACGGAACTATTCAGATTGATTTTTTATTTTTTTATTTTAAAGTATTAGATAGATACACTTATGACTCATCTTCTTCTATATATATATGAAAATGAATTTCTGTTCGTTAATCTCGCTAAAGCTGAACAGCTGAACTGATTTGAATTATTTTAGTCTCAAAATATTGGTGGAAGTCCGGAAGGTTTAAGCGATGACTACGGGTAGGGCAACGTCTGCGGATCCCTTGGTATTCATTTATATTTTTATATCACCTTACCCAATATCGAGCACAAAAGGAAATAAGTGTATAGGTAGATACATTAGTCTACCGACAGTAGGTACCGACCGTACCAATCCAACAACTATTACCAGACCAAATGAAAACAACACGAAAAGCCATACGATCAGCAATAATTGCCAACCGTAGCGCAACTGCGGCCATTGCCAATTACAGGATGCTCGTAAAACCAACCCTCAGATATTAAACATCCTGTATACTGGATACTGGAGCTTTCAATTTGTGATGTTGACGGGTTTGCCGATGTGTTTTTTTTTTTGCTGAGAAGCGATATGTCTAAAATTTCACACATAAGGTACCCGTACAATTTTTTTAATAATCCAAACTTAAAAATTACAAAACCCCCGACATTTAAGAAAGAGACACGAAAGCAGCTGGTTAGCTTCAACAGCTGGATGGGTTTCCACCAATCATAGCTTAGAACAACCGTGGGTAAATTACCTTTGAAATAAAATTTTATTTTTTCCTTTCCGCGACCAATTTATTTTTTTCAGATTTAAACGCGGTTGACAGGCAGAATGCCAGTCAGTATTGAGTCTTCAAATTGTATCACGGTGCAATAAAGTTGAAATAAATTCCTCTTTCAATTTCTTCCAGCTTCTATCTTCTGGTAAATTGTGACAATTAATACGCATAGAATCGTTCATACAAGTTGGATTTATTTTCATCTGCATTTCAACTTGCTATTGTCAAAATTTCATCTACTTTCTTCCAAGCTAAGAGTGGCCAATTGGCTGGCTAACACCGTTTCAACCAACCACTTCAATTAGACGACACTATGCAGCAGGTATGGCCCGAGCCTTATAGTTGATGGAATCAGGCGTTACTTTGCGGAAATCCATGATTGAACCTGAAAAAGAGAATTATTTTTATGATTATTTTTATTTAATCTGTCGAAGCGACAACATCTCCTGAGGATGCCACGTGTTGTGGCGAAACGCGTCGAGTGTTTTGTTGGTGTCAGTATTGTGTTTCCAGGTGCATCTCCTGTGTCACGTTGTAAGTTGTATTGTAAATACTGCGACTTCCAGCTCTAGTTTTTTCAAGTGGTTACAATTGTGTATTTGGGTTCCTGCGCTGGCGTCGTATAGTGGAAATTCAAAGCAAAATAATTCTCTTTGCCCGAGTCTTAATTTTCACACGGTTAAACATCGACACTAACAACACAACCACAAAACTCATTTGTTTGTGTAACGCTAAACAAAAACAAGGTGATCGCAATTAAGGCAGGAACCGAAGACGCAGCCATCAGTGGCAGGCCAATAACAGTAAAGGGCACTGCTGACCCTTTCCGATGAGCACTAACAGTTTGAACTTGGCCCATTTTATATCATATATATAAAAATGAATTGCTGTTCGTTAGTCTCACTAAAACTCGAGAACGTCTGAACCGATTTAAATGATTTTAGTCTTAAAATATTCGTCGAAGTCCAGGGAAGGTTTAAAAGATCTAAAATTTTAAAAAAAGTAACGGGCAGGACAACGTCTGTCGGGTCAACTAGTCATATATATAAAAATGAATTGCTTTTCGTTAGTCTCACTAAAACTCGAGAACGTCTGAATCGATTTGACTAATTTTAGTCTCAAAATTTTTGTGGATGTCCAGGAAAGGTTTGAACGATGGAAAATTGTAAAAATAGTGTAAAGAACAACGTCTGACAGGTCCGCTAGTCTTCTCTTATATAAAATAATGAATTGTTGTCCGTTAGTCTCGCTAAAACTCGTAAACGGCTGTACCGATTTGAATAAATTAAGTCTTGAAATAATTGTGGAAGTCCAGGGAAGGTTTAAAAGATCAAAAGACTAAAAAAAAAGCAATGGGCAGGACAACGTCTGCGGGTCCGCTAGTATCATATAAAATAGTTGACTTTATTGCCTTGTTACTCGTATAGGTCTAAAATACAGATAATTTTTCAACCAGTCAACTCAAGCAAACCTAAAACTAATCGTGTTATATACATCTTTACATACCTATTACGAGATACATTTTCTAAAATTATTACATACATAGATCTGGTGTCCATCGCAAAAAAGTTCAGAAAATAATAGAGTTTAGGTTGTTAGTACTTTATCTGAGTATGGAGAAGTTAATTTAAGAAGCAATCAGTAATAAAAACTACCGGTTTTCATTTAAAGTCCGATTTTTAATAATAACAGGAATAATTAGTTTTGAGAAATCTTCACCTGATTTTATCATTTAGGTCATATATCGTGCTGTGAGTATTTGTCCCAAAATATTGAATGTTTATTGTATATTGTGTGTATTTCTCATATTGTTTGTGCTATTGTTAAAAAAACACAATCAAAAAAAAAATAAACTTCGAACACACATAGTACCCAATACTCAATGTTTAGTGGTTCCTCACACTTCGGTCGTATTAACGAAAAAGGCTCCCCGTTTTCCGCTTGGTTACCCGATCACACGGGCAATTGAGTCGCGGACAATACGATACTATGGGTAGACTATCGGCCGCGCCATTTTGACGAACTTTCGATAAATTTAGTGCGTGACCTCCTGGGTTTGTTGGCATAAACATTGTTAGCTAGATATAAAGTAGTTGAAATCTTAACAGAGCAGGTTACCAATTCAAATGAAAATGAAAACAAATCCAACTTACATTATAATAATGTAAGATAATATACTACAACATCACATACATTGATCTGACTCTGTGTAAGTAGCTTCAGCATTTGTGTTACAGAAATGCTGAAGCTACTTACCACAAATACACTTCAATGAATTCATATAACACCTAGACCAATACAAACAGATATGTTTATGCACACAAATATTTGTACAGTGCGGGGATCGAACCCGCGACCTCTTGGTGTAATAGTCAACTGCTTTACCATTTACACCAAAGCGGTCGTCTATTTGCCTTAATTAAGATGAGTGATTTGGTTTAGCGATCCGCGAACAAATTGATTTTGTGTTTGATGTTAAACTGTGTGAAATGTAAGGTTGATTGATTAGATTGGTTGTTATGCTATCAGTCGCGAGTCGCGTCGATAGTATGATGGCAGTAACGGTAATATATATTAAACGGTTTATGTACGCAACAGAAATAGCAAACACAGTGCGAATTTTTATTTATTAATTTAAGCTTTATTGCACAACAATACTTTGTACAAAAGGTAGACTTAACGCCGCAGACTACTCTACCAGTCCAGTCTTATTTTATGCTAAGACTACGAGCAACACGGCCGTAGCAATTTTCGTAGCATGCCGTAGCGAGTGTGCTACAGGATCGCTACGGCATGCTACGAACTATACTGTAGCTGAACAGTATGCTACGAATCGCTACGGGTAACTATGAATGTTTATTTTATTGCGTTAAATTACTGCGGTATCTTATGCTTATGTAATAAGCGTGATTTTGCAACGAAAAAGAGTATTCTGATGAGAAGCCGTGTGTAGCTAACGACTGAACTAGCTGAAGTAAACAATCTCAATTTTCTCTTATATTGATCGACAGTAAAAATATTGCCTTAAACATTTTTAAAGCAATTTTCGTCGGTTTCATAAAATTACCCTCCGCTGTAAGATGGAAACAGTCAACACAATAATCAATACATTCTGCTATTTACATATTTAATCATATTACTTACTACAAATATAACAGTATACCTAACTTATCTTTCATCAACACAATATTTCAGTGGAGTTTTCTAAAATAAGAGCGAATGCGCACCATCGCGCTCTTTATCGCGCGCGCGGACAAGTTCCTGACCATAAATTCATTAGACAGCGTCGACATTTTTTTTAAACTCACGTCCGAGGTAGCTTTAGAACGGATAGAGAGGGCTAGTATAAATCTGAAATAATATTAAGTTAAGTTGGATTTATATTTGTCTGACGTGTCGTGCCGTGACGCATCAGAACGCAATCGGTTTCATACATTTAGTATGGTAACGTTCATTCTTAGATATAGAGCGAGAGCGCAGGGCGCTGTCTGTGCGCTGCAATATGCTGGCCCGGAGGTTTGCAAGATGTACGAATGAGGTCAAAATTATGCTTCTACACTTACAGCCTGTGGGTGAGGTGTACGCGGCGTGTATACAGCGCGCTGAGAGTTCAGTATAATAAGGTGCTGAGGGTGCTGTTCGGGCTGCCTCGTTATTGCAGCGCGTCTTCTATGTTCGCGGAAAAGCCCATAGATGGCTTCCACGCAGTAATGAGAAAGCGGTGTGCAGCCCTCTTGAATCGGATGAGGAGCACCCCGCACCGCATCCTGGGCGCATTAGCTGAACGGTGGGACTCACCGATGCCGCGATGCTGCGACATTGGATGCACCTGCACACCTGTCAAGGTGGGTAAATGCAGCCAATGAGCGCCGCACACGTATATTTTCTTTCTTTCATTTTATTTTTTAATGTTCAATTGCACTACTAACATTAGTTTTTAAAATACAATGTCATACTAACAATTTATGGACATGGTCTGAAATAAAATTATTATTATTATTATACTAGTGTAATGTGACGTCTCGTGATGCGATCTGCTAAATGTATGAAACCGATGGCGTTCTGATGCGTCACGGCACGACATGTCGGACAAATATAAATCCACCTTTAGTAATCATTGCCGTTATAAATTAATAAATATATAACAACATCACATACATTGATCTGACTCCGTGGTAAGTAGCTTAAGCACTTGTGTTACAGATATCAGAATCAACGGTGGTATTACAAATAAACTTAAATAAATACATATAACGCCTAGATCAGTACAAACAGACATGTTCATGCACACAAATCTTTGTACTGTGCGGGTATCGAACCCGCGACCTCTTGGTTAATAGTCAACGTCTTGACAATTACACCACTTTGGTCGTCGTTATATTATGAAACACTGCTGAATTAATTCTTTTTAAATTTATTTATTATGTAGACACAAAACAGGTTACAATCAGGTAAGGTTATTAAATACAATAAGACAACTAAATATATTCGCTAGATTACAACTCAAAATATGTATTTGAGTTTGAAACAAGATCATATTTTGTGTTTAACAGTGAATTATTCAAGTAAATTAGTAAATTGTTCAAGTCAAGGTAATGTTATATGGAGTCATTTTATAAAGCAGTCCCTGTCGGTTTATTCGAAATAGTTGTTTATTACCTATGAAGTACCAACTTATGTTACAACAAATTATACCTAATACGAGTAATAGGACAATGAAATACCTACTTATTTAACTAAGAATTATGCATACTTTAATCTTTTTTATTTTTTTACGCTCCGGCGAGGCCTATGGCATTTTAAATCAGTACACCTTCGACCCGAGCAGAGAAAAATGTAAGCAAAATGAGTTTGTTTAATTTCAAACATAGGCCCAGTCTAACATTCTCAATTCTACCAAGTCTCCGAGATGAGAGGACGTTTAAAACCACCCACTATATCATAATTTATTTATTCTGATGACCTCCGGACCCGGCTTATATATATATAACGTTCAAAACACCCCGCTCCGTATTTTTCTCTCATTTGCAATACGGCGTACGCTTTATCTGTTCTGTGTCCATTTTTTTTCGGCTGTAATTAAAAATATTATAGGTATTTATTGCTGGAAGAGGCCATTTGGTATGTTTATTTGGTACCCTAATCGTTCCTGTTTACATTAATTAGCGATACTTTAGCACTGTTCTCGGGTTTATGGCTGGCATAAATTCTCCAAAACGAACGATGGGACTTGGTAATTGAGCATTTTTTTCGAATATTTTTTGAGATAATTCATTTTTTTTCCGCCCGCCCAAATGGTGGAATTAGCGTAATTTGTCCTTAATCGCGTTATGTAATTGCTGGGCTTATACTTGTAGATGTTATTTGCTAATGCAAATCCTAATGATTGCTGCTAAAGGAAAAATAAATGTAGTTCCTAATTCTCTTTTCTATTGCTTTTATTATATCGTTATATCATATAAATATTATAGATTGAACCTTAATGGTTTTGTCACATTGGCCGCTCCAGACGGGTTCCTGATCTTTATGGAAATGACAATGATAAGTAAAACGCGCGAATGCACCCACCTTACGGGCTCTACGCTTTATAGGAGATATACTCGCCGACGACTATGATATATATATTGACATATTTGATATATATATTGACATATTTGATGACAGTTTTGGCCAAATCATGCATGCTGTTAATATAGAAAATTTGTGTTCCGAGTGTTTTAGAAGTAGTATTACTGAACCAACATAATAATTTGATTAATTTTGTAATACTGGCTGACTCTATGCGTATTTTTTCTGACATATTTAATATTTGTGACATATGATAAGGTAATACTGATGTATTTATTTTTCTTTATTTGATTTTATACTATTCAATGTTTGTTTGACCATGTTTACTGTGCGCCTAGCATGCTGACGCTTTGGGCAACTGTATGTAAGTCAGTATGTTTTCTGGTAAATAAATAAAATAATAAAAATAAATAAAATAAAATAAAAACAAACAAAAAAAGCAAGCAAGCATGGTATTGTCTGCAGTGTGAAAATACTCATGGTGATACTGTTCAATGCGTGATAACTCAAATTACTAAATTATTGAATAAAATTAGACCTTTTCATCAAAGATGATCGATTCCTACTGCTGAGTCAAATAATTAATCTAGGTGATCAATGCTCAGAAAATCTTCATTAACAGATCATTTACTCGTTCGTAGCATGGTATTAATATCCATCCAAATATGTTAATATAGGGCCAGTATGATATTACGATAAATAAGGAATTTATTTGATAAGTTTAAGAAACTTAACCCTATCTCACCTTGTTATGAAGTCATATTTAATTTTATTATTAGTATCTTCTCAGTTGTGTTGCACTAAGTTAAATACTATTTATATGACACCGCGTTGAACCTGACGCCAGAATTAGAAATACTGCTGTTTTACTCAAATGCAGTTGCAGCGCTGCTATACAGAATTCAGTCTACTTTCTTGGAAAAGGAGCGCTGCAATTGAGCGCTGTTGGGTCGCAACTTTTTTTTTACTGTGTGTGTGTGTGTAATTTTGTTATTAACGAGTGTGTACTATAAAACTCAAAGTAACGTGCAGCACGGCTTTTCAGCTATTCGGTCTTCTTTATTGAAAAAGGATCGTGGCAACTGATCATTTGCTGGATCCACTAGTCCACTATAATTTACAAATTTCTTAATAATATCGTCAGTTTTCTGATCAACCCTCAAGTAAGGACCAACTAACTCAACTAACAGGCTACTAACGCAGCCAACGTTAGCAAAACCCATCGCCAGCCAAGTCTAAGTTATTATAAGCTAATGAACACTAGCGAGTTTGATCTTGTATCGTGGTTAAACAGGGAATGGAACCGAAGGCGGCCGGTGCTCTGATTGCACCCAAAGGCTATTACTGACTATCTCGCACACTGCTGTTGAGGTACTGCGACTAATAGAATTTGAAACTTGATGGTTGTTTATTTTTAACGACTGGTTAATTAATGGTTGTTTATTTTGAACTTTGTGTTCATTGAAAATAAAAAAATTGTAAACCAGTTAACTCTTATCTAATAGCCCTCCTGGCCTATTTTGACCACGGCGGACAATCTCAACAGAGATTAGCCAACTACGCAGAAGATGTTATAGTGCATAAGTGTGAGCGCAATACACAGGTGCACTCTATGTTTTATCACTCTCAAAGTCCGGGGAGACGGCAATCCGACATAACTGGAGAAAGATCAGTCGCAGGGCCAAAGGCTGAATGTGCTTTCCGAGGCACGGGGTTGTAACACCGCCAACTTCCCGACTCCGAGCTGTTTTTGAAAAATCAATGACAGAAAATCTCAGAAACAATTTTCGGCTTGACCTGGGATTTGAACCCAGGACCTCTCGGATGTAAGGCAGAAACTTTGCCACTACATCAACAAGGCAGTCTCTTATCTACTGTGCTTTTTAAATCGCTGATTCTAAATTCTATAATGAAGCATTTTCACATGTATCAACATACAACTGAGACAGTCGATTTCAATTGCAGTTTTGCCTTGGAATAATAATAAGTTAATACGCATTTTTCCAAGCATTTCCAATATTCCGAAATATTATGGTGTTACCCGGCAGTTTCAACTGTTAACTTAAATTAAGTACAAAATTTTTAGATGAGCACAAATATAAAAACAAGTACATTCTTGCAAACAAAAGATTATTAGAATAAGTGTTTGATTCTTTATTTAAATTAGACTTGCTTCCAACAATATCAATCTTTATATCAAAAGAAAGTATCAAACAACATCGCTCACACTATAATGTAGGATGCAGACTCGTGACCCAAATGTTGTGATAGCTCCCAATAACAGCCCGGGGCGGTCAATTATTGCTGTTATTAATTAAATGGAGCTTACCTGACGGTACCAACTCCTTGATATACCAAAATTTGCAAGCTGCCTCGAATGTTTGAGAGCCAGGTATGAGTGTGCAAGTTTCAATTTATGTTGATGGTACTTTGGTTTAACCCTTTCGAAGTAGAAGGCCTCTTTTTACAAAAAAAAATATTTACTAAATGCCTATGAAAGTATATTTTTTGTTTAAAGTGTTTTGTTTCTCATTAAAAACAAAACGGGTCTAGTTAATAGGGCGATTGATTTAATGCGCTTTGATTATGGACTAATTAGATATCTTTTTTGTCTTCAGCAAGTATTTGAGTAGAACTGATCAATCTTTCTCTCTTATGAGACAACTAGCATTTTTCATGATATACTTATCTACGCTTAAAACCCTAATGGATTTCAAAAATTCTTATCTTAATTCGTTGAATGAACATCTCTTCTGGATCCCTTAAAATGACAAATGAATTAATATACTTACCTAACCCTTCTACTCGATATTCCACAAGATAGCCGTACCAAGTGGGACAGAAAGAAAGAACGTAATCTATGGCACCCGCATTCGGTTGAAGATAGAATTGGGTTAGGATCAGTAGAATCGCAGACAAAGAAGTAAGGATTAATCGTAAGAATGCATCCAAAGAACATTCATAACTGTTTAAGACAATGTAGAAATGGTTTATTGGAAAATCAAACTGCTTTTAAAAATAAGTTATCAAATACTTCAAAGCTAGAGTGAACAGGCATCTTCTAGTTGAGCTCTCTCCATCATAGAATCAGTCTTGGCCTCGTTCGGGCTTAGTCTTGGGTCAAGAGCAAACCAATCCCACATAAATATTTAAAAAAAATCAAATAAAAAGTTACCAATATGAAATTATTTTTCTCAGCTACTATATTATGAGATAAATAATGTGATAACGCATGGATGACTTCAATAAAATTAAATATTGTCCTTTCTTTTTTGGATAGGTGTTTTCTTGACCCAAGACTAAGTCCAACGAGGCAGAGACTGAGTCTTCGTTGCCGCGAGCTTGCCTAGAATATGTATGTCCACCCTAGCTTTGAAAATAGTGATGTACTTTTTTTAACGCGCTTTTATTAGATCGGGGTGTATGAATGTATGTAACGGAATTTTTGAGCTCAATTTTCACCAACTTCCAGAAATCGGATTAATTTGAAACTTTGCACACGTATTAAGTACCGATGACAATGCAATAATTTGATAAGAGTTTTCCATTATGCTTATTAACTAAAAAAAATAATAGTTTAAAAAACCAAAAAAACACGTTTTTATTGCTAACTAAAAAAGAGAAAATAATTTATGAGTACACGGAATTTATATTACAGTAGAGTAAAAAGCGTGGGGTGCTTGGTATATTGGTATAGTAGTTTGTGAAAATCATCCTATTATTGGCAACTATAAAAAGAGAAGTATGAAAACGTTATAAAGTGCACCCCACGCTTTTTACTCTACTGTAATAAAAATTCCGTGTACTCAGAAATTATTTTCTCTTTTTTAGTTAGCAATTAAAGCGTGTTTTATAGTTTTTTAAACTATTATTATTGTTTAATTAATGATAGTAAAGGATCTACTGTACCCATTAATTTTGCGTCAAGGATCACCAACTGAACCGTGAGACGATTAAAAATGTTATCTAAGAAAAATGGCGGCCCAAAAAAATCGAGCCACGGTAATGTAATTACCAGTGAGCAGCGGAAGGGTTGTTTAAGGGATTATATTTTAAAGTTCTGTTTGACTAGAGCTGAGGTGTTTTGGGGTGAATTTTTGGTTGATTTTTGAAGTAACGTCTGTAAATTTATCGTTGACAAATATTGTGACATGTGAAATTAAAACGCACTTAAAGAAAACATTATTGCATTTATTTTTGGAAACAGAATTGGTAATGCTAAAAATAAAGTAACTTCATTAACGACTTATAAACTGTGTGTGAATTTTACCTATTTTCATTAAAATGTTAATTTAAATAATTATGACTTGTAGTTAAGCACCGTTATTTTACCAGGCTATAAATCTTTATTTGCGTTTGGTTAAGGTACACTTAGGTTTGCAAGGTTTCTCAAATATAAATATATACCAGAGATATTTTTGTTGTTATTTTGTGGATTTCCCTATTTTTATTTATTTGTGACGACTGAAAAGACTTTGAAAATTTTACCGTATCAAAAATTAAGTATAGAAGGAAAGATAGATAGGTAGGGGTAGATAATAATAACCCTAAATTATTAAGTTAAACGAATGCCCATGCTTAAAAAGATTCATCCCCACAAGAATGACCGCTTTATTATAATTATTTTAATATGCAAATAATATAATAAAATTCTCCCGCTTTCGTTGTTTTTGTTGCGAGGGCTTATTGGGTTATACTTAATTATATTTGGAAGGCAAAGGGCTGCGGTGTACCTGCTTATACTTTAATTTTTATTTATGTGGCCAAGGGGCTGCATATTTTAAATACACTTTGTGACAAAATTAGAGAAACCCCAAAAAAGGAACCTTGAATTATTAAGATAAATAGTATTACTGCATAAGGTGTAATTAAATAGCTGTTAATATACGTGACTCTCCTAATTATAAGTTTTTAAAATAAATTAGTTGCTAATTTTGCCATTAAAAGCGGTAAGACGCAAGTGGTGCAGTAATTTTGGCACGCAATGCAATGAGCATGGCATTAGCATCGTTGATAGCTGTTGTGATTTAAAATATAATACATACTTATTTTTCACCAATAGATAATAAAGTGTTTTAGCAAACGTAAGCTTTGTATTTGCCTTTTCCGAGTATCATTGTTTTTCATAGAATGTGTCTTAAAATTATTGTACACTAGCTGTGCCCGCGACTTCGTCCGCGTGGAATAGTTATTTGGGCATATGGATATACTGTCGCAGACATTTTTTTAGATCATTTTAAGAGTAATAATTCTTTTATACTTTTTTACATTATTGTTGGTATCTTTTAGCGTTTTTTTAAATGAATAATTTTCCCCGTTTTTGTCACTTTCCCCATTATTTCTTCGCTCCTAACGGTTGTAGCGGGATGTTATTTAGCCTTAAACGTTCCTCAATAAATGGTCTATTCAACACAAAAATATTTTTTCAATTTGCTGAGTCAAATAAAAAAAGTCCCATTAAAATCGGCCCAGTAGTTTCCGAGATTCAATTTTCTGCCTACCCCCTTAGTCTATTGGCGTGATTATTTCTATCCTTCTTTACCTTCCAAGTAATGTTGAGTCAAATAAAAAAAAGTCCCATTAAAATCGGTTTAGTAGATTCTGAGATTCAATTTCCTGCCTGCCCCCTAAGTTCATCGGCGTGATTATTTATATCCCAGTTTACTCTCCAGGTGATACTGAGTCAAATAAAAAAAGTCCCGTCAAAATCGGTCCAGTAGATTCTGAGATTAGCCCGGACAAACAGACAGACAGACAGACAGACAGACAGACAGACAGACAAAAATTTTAAAAATTGTTGTTTTGGCTTCTATTACGGTAATTAAGACCCCCTGTAACAATTTTTCATAAAAATCTTCAATGTACAGAAATCGATCTTTTACAGTCTTATTATATGTATAGTATAGATGTATAGATATAGATATTTTGGCGTTCCGCATAATTTGTCCCCGAGTGTACCTATACCTGTTTTTAAATTAGAATGGTTGTGTGTTATTGTTAATTGAGTGGCTTGCCATAATAAAGTTACAGATAACTTAGCGAAAGGGATTACATTCATTTTCTAACCCAGGGGTGAGAGATGTTATTTTGTTTATTCGTTAAGTTATGTGTAGGTACATACTATTTTTTTTAAAAACAAGTACCAGTGAGGAAAAAAAGAGATAAAATAATGGTACCACTGCATTGTAAATTAGGTTAGCTACCTACAGTCTAGTCGCGTCGTTTATGGTACACTAAAAAATTCTTCCTACCTTGTTAATGACCATTGCGAAAATGATAAACTAGTAAAAAAATATATAACTACAATATAAGCCCATGAGATATCCCAATATCTGCCCCGTATTTGTTTAATAACTTCTCTTGTTCTACATATACTATAAATATTACAAAAATGTTTTGGTTTCAGGAGGTTGTCCGGATCAGATGACCTATAGCTGAAACTACCCAAGCAATGAATCGAACATCATTAGAATATTTTTTGATGGTGTTAAATAAAGAGCTATCCAAATATCCACCTCGATTCAAATTGATATGCGTGTAATTTTTCACATTCTCCCTCCGACATGAGTTCTGGCCAAACACAAAGAAACAGAGTCATAAAGTCACATTTCAAAGGATTCACAAAATAACCACCTCTAGGAAGAGACCCACATAAATTACATTAGAATATAAATTAGTATCATCGCACTATGAAGTAAAAAAATACACAAGCGAAAAACATATTTTAGACTGCACACCCTCGAAACCGAGTTCAATTTCGCTTGAGGAAGAATTCAACAGTAAAATACTTTCGTTAGGTTTTTTTGATCATTTGAAGTTAATTAAGGTCATAGAGTGTTTGAATAAAAAAGTTGATTTTACATCCCAAATAATTTTAATATATTCTAGCTTCAATACAATATTTTCATGAAATTTATTTCAAGCCAAATGAAATATTTCCTGCAATATAAGTACTTATGCATTTCTTGCTCTGATGAACTTATGAATACTTGTAAACTGCACAAGATTTTGGAACATCTTTAATGATAAAAATAAAAATCCAATAAATCCATTTATTTCTGTAAGTAGGCTAACAACTAGCACTTTTACACGTCCCAACATATAAATTAACCCTACCACCGCTTCGGGACAATTTGGGCCAGTGCTGAGAAGCGGCGCAAGAAACTCAATCACTACTGTGAAATATTTATTTATTATTATTATTATTATTATTGCCTCTTTCCAAATTGATTTACAATAATTGTAATTGTTTGCATTTAAACATTTCCATGTATCTTTGTCATTTACATAATCATAAATTTTATAATATCCTTTCGACATTAATACATCTTTTACAACTGTTTTAAATTTATCTAAAGGCAATGAAATTAAATTTTCAGGTAATTTATTAAAAAATGAGTGACCAACTTTATGAAGCCTAAAATGTGGAACGGCAAGCCTATTTTTTTGTCTTGTGTTCAAGTTGGGCAAATCGCTATTTTTAGGGAATAAGTGTAAGTTTATTTCCTAAAAATAGCGACTTGCATAACTTCAACACAAGACAAAATCGAAATGACAGCGCAATATCTAGGCTTTGTTTATGCCGGTGATATTCCATTCCAAAACTTCAAAACCACTTCATCTAAAGCTCCAATATTCACTAACATTATGACTATTCATTTGTACCTCTACGCTTTTTAGGAATTTGAAACAGTCCCTCCCACAATAAAAACTCCCAAATAAAAAACAAACCCAACAAAATATCAGCGAAACAAGACACAAACAAATCAAAGACGAATTCCCAAACCTGCCATTGCAAGGGTTGAAAAGACTCGACAATCAGATCATATAATAGATATATTTCGCCCACTGCGCGTTCGTAACATGATATACTGCAGATAAATCGGCCCGAACGAGTCTCGTGGGCGTATTTACCGATCGACATAGGACGAAAAAGATCCGGAAATATTTTTTTCGGAACGCCGAAAGTTCGGTCGCATTGGGAGGGTTAAGCGTTTGATTGTTTGCGAATAGAGGGATAGTTTGGTAAGTTGGAATATACTGGGACATGGATGTTATGACACGACAAACAAGCTTCAGGAATTTAAAAAAATGATTTCAAAAAACATTTGACATGTTTTATGTCATGTTTTGACTTGTTTTATCGGCAGACTATGTATTTTTGGCTACATAAAATGAAAAGAATAACCCAACTTTTTTACCCAAAAAACAATTAGTTTCGGTTGTTTAATTCGAGACCATTAACAAAAAATATATTTGATATATTGTTACACTTGTAACTTTGGTAGTGACACCAAAAGTTAAGCAACCTAAGGCGCGGTCATGTTTGGGATGAGTAACAATTCTGACCATATAAGTGACATCTATTTACAAGCATGCTCCGTGTTTAGGAAGGCACGTTAAGTTTATATTGATAGATATTAGTCGTTAATCGTAGTTAACATAATGAACATAAACATAATAAAATCTGACAGTAAGGTTGGTCACTTATTTACACACATACCTCCACCAATCCGCACTGAGCCCGTGTGGTGGAGTATGGCTCGTATCGCCTCACAGTTGAAGTGAGGCCTGTGCCCAGCAGTGGGAAGTATATAGGCTAATAAGAATTAAAGAATGCTACACTGAACCACACATGCTATGGCAAGGACATAAGCCATAGGCTAGCAATAATTATGACGACCACTTTGGTGTAATGGTAAAGAAGTTGACTATTAACAAAGAGGTCGCGGGTTCGATTCCCGCACTGTACAAACATTTGTGTGCATTAACATGTCTGTTGGTACTGTTCTAGTTGTTATGCATTTATTTAAGTTTGTTTGTAATGCCACCGTCGATTCTGATATCTGAAACACAAGTGCTTAAGCTACTTACCACGGATCAATGTATGTGATGTTGTTGTAAATTTATTTATTAATTATGTAAAAAAAATCAGAATAAATGCCCTAAACCAAAGTCATAAAAAATTAAGGAGTCAATTTTGAAATCTTACTGCTGATTATGATAGTAAATTTAAGTTCATGGTTGGAGCTTCTTAACGACATTATTACACTCTTTCCACAAAATAAATTGAAACAATTCTAAACTGCAATAAACGTTTTTAACCGAAAGACGTGTAAATGTCGTTTACGCCGGAGAATGCGTCGGCACCGAAGTTTAATTACTACGTCATAAATTAACTACCTATGGGCATAATTATCACTTCTTTAAAACGCGTACAGACAATGGGTACAGGGCAACATTTCAATAAACTATTTCAGTTATTTTTTTCAATAAAAAACAGAAAAACTGAAATTAAGAGCAAAAAACTTACAGATTCATTGCGATGTCTAATTTCATCATTATCAGCCAAAGGACGTTCACTGCTGAACATAGGCCTTCCCCACAGTTTTTCACATCGACCGATCACAAGCGGTCTGCATCCAGTGTGATCCTGCGATCTTTACAAGGTCGTCTGTCAAGGATGTCTAATTTGGAAACTTTTAACTATGGCGTCGAACAAAAATGAAACGTGGCACACCTGGCGTGCTCAACGCCATTAGATTAGATGACACGCCTCTTCAAACGTCAGCCATGCAGAGAAGAAACAAATGTTATGATCTTTTTTTAAAAGAAGTAAGCTTGCAAAGATTTAAGTTTGCTTTTGAAATTTAACGTGAACGTCCAGGAGGATGTTTTTTTATGTTTTTTTTCTAGTAGTTAAAATTACAACCACAGACTATTTGGCCCGCGCCTTTTTTGTGTTGATGGATACATTATTATTAAAATTCCTACGCGATTTGTTAAAAAATATACCTATATTTGAAAAGGGCTTGAAAGGATTTATGGAATGTAGGAATTCTTGCTAGAGACCTATGCTCAGCAGTGGGCGTCGAAAGGCTGATAGGATGATAAATAGGATAATAGATTCTTGAATAGCTCGGATTATTGGTAAAAATGCAGAAGGGCGTACTTTTAATTTGGCTTGTATATTTTACAAAACATAACCCTTCTATCCTTCTCCCAAATCGGCTAAAACACTACTCGAACCGTGTACGCGCATCTAGCGGCTCCGACAATAATACGTAAAACATAAATCCTTGGAATGGAGCAATTCCAGATTCCAGGAAATCGGAAAAAGGTCCGCCTGGAGCGGGGTGGGGGGACTGGTCGATATGTGTCGTGGGAACTGTTGTGTAGTTTTAAGTTTCGGATACAAGGACCGTGGATCTTGCAAAGGATTACATTTAAAGAAACAGTACTACCAACAACAAAAAAAAAATGTTTTCACCTCCTTCTAAGCACCTGGTCAAAGTAAACCTTGAATTCTTAAGACAATTTATCTGACGGTAAAAAACAATTTCTAAAATACTTCTACTTCTTTAAACAACATCCGTTAATGAGAAACGAAAGAAGTGACTTATTGTTGATGGTGAAGTTGAAAATAATGTTTAATTTATTTCACCCTTACCCTTAATACAAAATACATCTACAGTAGATTCTGTAGGACGCCTTTAGGCTTTGCTACGACGTAGTCGACTACGATAATTCGTAGTCTCCATGCTACGGTGCGTCTTATAAGTATGTATGTATATCTTACTGGACGTAGTTTACATGGGGCATTCAATAAGTTTTGGGAATGAATTATATGATAATGAATAAAGCCTCCAAAACTAGTTCTAAGTTCTAAGCCTTATTATTGTCATAGCTGCAACATGCGCTATCATCATTGATTGAATAACTACCAAAATATCAGATGCTTTTAATTGAAGCAATCCGACTTAATTGCTGATAAACTGATACCTATTATCACGTCTAGGCTTCTTTGCATGAAACTAAACCAAGAAAACTTGGGCTAATAAAATCATTTTTCTCAAAATTCAATTTCCATTCATTCCGAAGTAGTAAGTATTTATTACAAAACAACGTTAAATACAAAATTCACCTACTTTTCCCCTTATTCCCGGTGACAACGGTAATTTCCCCTAAATACTGGAAAAATAATTCCCACACATGCATCAAACTGTCTCTTGTGCGGATCGTGACATATTTATGAGTGTTTTTTACCTTTACACTTAGGGATAGGTAGGGTAAATAGTAAAACCGTTTATGAACTTTTATCATTCAATACTTTCCCAGACAGTATGCGGCTTTAACAGCTATAACAATGAAACATCCATTGTGTCTGAAAAAATATATTTGTGAAAGTGTTTTGTTCTAGTAACCTCTAAGTTTGTAGCCTTATTTAATAACAAATGGAAATCAAACAGTATATTAGCTTATTCTCCCAATTAAAGCTTATAAAAATCAGTTGTTCAAAGTACAAATTGGCCCTATTAATCCAGAGGTAAGACCGAAAAACCGGACTAGAACCTAGTTCTTGATTAAAGACTCTTCTTAAACCAAGTTAAAACATAATTAACACGTGCCGTTACTGAAAAAGTTTAAGCCTCATATTACGTACCAGCTGGGCACAGACCTCAACTCAACTTTACTCAACAAATTGCAGAAACTTAATATATTTTTTATACAATATTACTATAAAAAACTTTTAAACTTAAAAAAAAAACTATAATCGCATCACAAATGAGCTACTTTAAAAAAATTGCAGAAACTTAATTTTTGCTTCTTTAATACTTTTTTAACTATAATCGCAACGCATAGGAACGTAAATTGATACATTTCATACAGAACCCTTTTGGCGCGCACCGCTCACCCCCTATCGTTATTTATGTGGCACCCATAAATACGTCTTCACCTACTCGGATGCCGGTGATAAATTCGCAAGAATACTTTTAATAGCAAATGTTTTGCGGGTACTCGTAATACCCGGCATGTGTAAGTGATATTTTTTGGGAATTAATTTGGGGATGGCAAAAAAGACGTGTTTCGGTAACTGATGATTATATAAGCGTGTTTTATTTATTTATTTATCTTTTCAACGAACTCACCAATTAAATAGCCTTAAACTAAGCGTTAGCTTGTGCTATGACGGCTAGAATCACGGATAGAAATACTTAAATACATTTATACACACTCATGACTCAGGTACAAATGCACGTGCTCCTCCTCCATTTGACCCTAGCAGGATTCGAACCAGCGGCAGCCAGTTTTGAAGTCTGGACCTCGGGCCACTAGACCAAAGATGTCGTCGTTATTAGTTTTAAGGTGAACCGGTTTTGCAACTTTTACCGCCAGGGCACATTTGTGATTTTCTGTCGCCTGTCTGTCTGAACCAATTTCCGCGCCTTTATAGCTGACAGTTGCGAGTCGCAGCGATGCGACAGTACGCCTAAGCCTATTATGGCAAGTCCTAGAATGTAAGTAAATCGTACGTGAAATATACAAAAGAAATACATATTGTATCTTTCTTAAATCTCAGTAAAGTCACTAATCTTAATGTTAATTACGCGAACAGCACCCGTGGCATTGAATTCATAGCTTATAATGAAGATTATCTTTACCTTAATACAGTGTGAATCTTGAGTGCAAAACTATACTTAACTTTATCGAATCACAGTTTGCGAAAACTTTTAGGCAAAAAAACCGTATAGTTTTTGTTGTAATAGCCCGTTAATATTACAGATTATAGACCCCAATTTATAAGTTTTTAGTCGAGACAATTAAGCATTCTTTCACATCCTACTACTATTATAAAGGCGAAAGTTTGTAAGTATGGATGTATGGGTGTATGGATGTATGGATGTTTGTTACTCTTTCACGTAAAAACTACTGAATGGATTTGAATGAAACTTTACCACAATATAGCTTATACATCAGAATAACATATAGGCTACAATTCATAAAGAATTTTTAAGATAAAGGCTTTCCACGCGGACGAAGTCGCGGGCGGCCACTAGTATTTTAATATGTAAGCTTTATGAACACTCACAATGTATATGTTTTTGTATATTTTTGTGAGTAACAGGTCACATTAACAAATCCTTCTCTACAACCAAAAACCTCCATAGCCCGTCAATATTACAAACAGCACATTTTTTTATTCGTAATCCTCATTGAAACCTATTCGACACGACCGCAAACACAACATTTTTAATTATCTCACTCTCAAGTCAATTTTGCATTCATTACCATCCACTTACTTACTAAACCTCAAACGTAATTTTAATTCTGGCGAGTGAGGCCTGTGTGACTCTGTCATTAAGGTTTGTAATAAACAATAACGTTCTATTGCTGGTAGATATTAAATAACTCAATTCGTTTCTAATTTGCCGACAATTGTTCCCGACAAAGGCATCGTACGAACGAGTGCTCGCGAGTATGAAGGAAGTCGGCAGCTAGGGGGCTTAGTGGTGGGACTGTGAAAATATCGATAAAACGGATGGATAGATAGATAGATTAACACTTTATTGTACAACACAAAACAAAAATTACAGACAAGTTTAACAAAAAAAGATGTACAATTTAGGCGGTCTTATCGCTTGTAGAGATCTCTTCCAGACAACCTTCGCTGAAAGGAACATATAATTAACAGGAAGGGGAAATTTGAGCAACCGTATTTCACAAGGTCGCGGCCATCTTAGGAAAAAAAATCGTTAGTTTTTTTTTAACAAAAGTGCTAATGGGAATGGAAACAACCGGAACTTATGAAGAAAAAAATCACGTTTTCACCTTTGTGACCTTGACACAATGGGATAGACAAGAAACAATAATCGTATCTACCTATTTGCAAATAACATGATTTCATTACAAATCGGGCATACTCTCCATCAATACAATCTTAAACTTTGATGATGTCTAATGAACTTAAACTTTGGCGTCACTGTATTTAGTGAGTAAATGTCAACACTGAATCTACAAGTTTTTAAATTATGTATTTGGAAAGCAAACTGACGGAAAAAGGACTATGGTTGTGCCTGATTTTATGACACGTCATTGAATTATCAGACATCCTTCTTGATGACCTCCTTGATGTAATTGATTGAGTACTGGTTTCAAGGTGCCGGCATCTTAGAGATCCCGGGTTCAATCCCTGGACGGAGACAATTTTGCTAACCAATTTTCAATGTTGTCACGGGTCTCTGTTTTTCTGGTACCATGGCTGTATCTGATTCCCATAACATAAGTGCTTAAGCTACTCTAGGGATCAGAGTTATATTTGTGGTGTTGTCCCCAATTTATTCTATTTATACCCATCGCGTCAATTTATGAGTTCGTTAACGAAGACGTTGCTCAAGGCCTCTGGTGAATTGAAGGTTTGACCAATACCCAATCATCTCATCAGCCCATATATGTCCCCATGGTGGTACATGCCATACTCCACCATACTCAATAATATATCGATATCGACGTCACAACGTTCCCTCACTAACCCAACAAAGCAAACGCCATTGCCAGTGGCGCTGTCGGGGTGGTGCGACGATGCGTTCATAATATTTCATTTATTCATAATAAATTATAATCACATACACTGCGACTCTGGCTAGGTGCTGTGGTGAACGGCAATTAGACGTCTGAGAAAATCCCAAGATGAGATAGTGAATTAAGTTAAGATAACAATTTGTTGTTATCTTATGTAATCAGACTGCCTCGTTGGTATGGTGGCTAACTTTCTGCCTTACATCCGAGAGGTCCTGGGTTCGAATCCCAGGTCGAGCAATAATTGTTTCTGAGATTTTCTGTCATGAATTCCTCAAAAACAGCTTTAAGTCGGGAAGTTGGCGGTGTTACACCCCCGTACCTCGGAAAGCACGTTAAGTCCTGCGCCTGATCTCTCTCCGGTCATGTCGGATTGCTGTCTCACCGAACTCTAAGGTTGAAGGAACAGTGAGTGCGCCTGTGTATTGCGCTCACGCTTGTGCACTATAATATCTCCTGCGTAGTTGGCTGAGCTCTGTTGAGATTGGCCGCCGTGGTCGGAATCGGCCAGGAGTACTTTTATTATTATGTAATCAGAATGGCACGACGTTTTTAAGCCCCGACTAAGAAGAAGGGTGTTATAAGTTAGCTGTGTATTTCTGTTTATGTGGCATCGTAGCTTCCGAACGGATGGACCGATTTCAAGCGGTTTTAATAATCAAAAGGTAAATTAAAAATGATGGTTCTAAGCTTTAGCTGGTCATCCGCCCGCCGTTAAAGCTCAATAGTTTTCCTGGTCGTTCCGGGATTTATTAAAACTGACTAGATAGTTTTCTTACGTACTCTAGATATTTTAAGAAAAAGAAACTGGATCCCACGGCCATTGCAAACAAGTTGACTGTTTATCTATCCAGTGATCCATAACATAACCTATACTTAATTCTACTAGATAAGTAATAACCCTTAATTTATTTACTTATTTTCCTTTTGCACGTAATTTGACAACTTGCAGTTGGGCTTTGAGTGAGATTGGGGGTTACTTCACTTGGTTTTGGGATTTAAGCTAACCACAAACGTAAGTTCTATAATATAAAAATAATCTTCTATAATATAAAAATGCATCGCAAAATGTGTTGGTAAGCGCATAACTCCAGAACGCCTGGACCAATTTGGCCAAATCTTTTTTTATGATGTTTCTTAAAGTACGCGGATGGTTCTTGCAAAGAAAAAAATTATAAAAAACAATAGACAGGACAACGTCTGCGAGTCCGGTAATCTATAATTTAAAAATGAATCGCAAAATGTGTTGGTAAGCGCATAACTTAAGAACCAATTTGGCCAAATCTTTTTTTATGATATTCCTTAAAGAACTGGGATGGTTATTACGTAGAAAAAAATAAAAAATCAACAGGCAAGACAACGTTTGCGGGGTCCGCTAGTACTTTATAGAAATATTGAACACTTAGATTACACACGCTCGTACTTGTCACAAAAAAACTTTCGTTTTTAAATATTAATCACAAAATACCACAAAAATTTAGTCATGGCTCCTAAGATGTAGTTTATTTCTAATCACTTGGCATAAAGCCATCCATCCAATCCGAACAAAACTTAATCCTACGAACTTGAATCAAACAAATAAATTAATCGTTTTAAATCACAAACCTCGTACCGACTCCGCGAGTTCCATCCACTTTTCCCAAGCTCCCTTCCTGCGGATGTCGCAGTAACTCGTGCCATTGTCCCCGCTCTCCTCAAGGAGCTGGTACAACCCATTGTGCTGGATGATATATACCCCGGTCTACTCCAAGGAGTTGGTATTACGATTTTTACTGAGTAATACAATGTTTATGACGTCCGGTGGAACTTCGATTTGGCATTGCGGCAATGGTAGGGTTCGTACGTGACAGTTATTAAATATTTAAAAATAAAAATAGTGTTAATAAAAAAACAGTGTTTTTTGACATCAATTTTGGGTTGGTTCAAAAGTAGAAAAGACTGTTGATTTTGATCATCATCATTTTAGATGCTGTTTTCCGTTTATTTTAGTTAAGTGATATTGTATACCTAAAAAAAAATATTTTTGTTTATTCATGTTTCTTCAGTTTGCAATCTTTTACTTTAAATGAAGAAGTCATGAATGGTTTCTTCAGTGTTATTTATATAAATTCTCGTATTATTGTACATCTCAGTTTCTGGTAAACTATATGAAACCCCAAGATCATGGCTATGTAGACTTATTATGTGCGGATGACGCCACATCAAGAAGCTCATTTTTGTTACAAAATCACCCTTATTGCGTAATCATAAAATGCCGTAGTGATTAACTTGATGTGTGGCCGTCCAGCTGTACAAACTTTTGAACCACAATTCGATAAAAACAATGCATTAAATTAAAATAAATAATTTAACTAAGAGGTATAGATACTGTGGCGATCACATACGTCTGCATCATAACGAAACCAGCGTCAAACTGCCCAACTGCTCTGATCCACAGAGTATTTTTTTAAACTAAAGTAGGTGATCGATAAATCCACAATTTTGATGTACCTCACATATGTTTTTTCGTGTCGAGTGAGGGAGATGTATTTTGTTTGTATATCGTTCTCTTTCTAAATTGATAATTTATGTCGATAATTTAACTATAATTGTGTGTTTCCAAATTAGTTTTCATGTTTTATGTAACAACTATATACACTATCTCAATTGCTCCAACCTATTTGTGTATAAATAGGTCATTTTCGAAATAAATTCATGACTGTTTGGGACCTCTTTCACTACTTACCTAAGCTATATACTTACCACCCTAAACAGGTACAAACAGCTATTTTTCAGTTACTGTACAAACCATGAGAAACATGAAATGAGACAACCCTATCCAGTACTAGGTGGAATAATGCAACAATCGTGGCTCGTAAATTAAGAAAGTATGTTAGAAGATGTTAATGTCTCTTTGGAAACTTTGAGGGAAGTACATATTTGGGGTGTTAATTTCGAAATAAGCTTTAGTTGTAATTTTTCTTGTTCTTGATAATTGCACAATTTGAAAGTTTGTCGTATTCAAAATAATATTATTAATTATTATTAATTAACCTATTCCATCCCACTGCTGGGCAAAGGTCTCCCCCAAACTCCTCCACTGTTCCCTATTGGCGGCTAAGGATTCCCAGTCTGTCAGAAAACTCGTCAAATCGTCACACCATCTTTTTTTGGGTCTACCTCTACGGCGATAGCCATCTGCTGGTATCCATTGTGTGACGATTTGAGCCCATCTATCCGGTTGCATCCTGCACACGTGACCCGCCCACTCCCACTTCAGCTTTGCTGTCTTTTCGCCTACGTCCATTATGCCAGTTTTGGAGCGTATTGTGGTATTTCGGATTTTGTCAATCCTTTTAATACCCAACACGCTCCTTTCCATGGCTCGCTGGCAAACCTTCAGTTTGGATTTCTGACTTTCAGTCAATGACCATGTTTGCGCTCCATATGTTAGAACGGGCAGAATACAGGTGTCGATGAGTTTGCGTTTTAACGAGATTGGAAGGTCTCCCTTCATGTACGCTTTCATGGACCAGAAGCTCTTCCAGGCGTTATCAATCCGACGTGAGACTTCCTTGTCCTGCCTGTTTTCGAAGGAGACTATCTGGCCCAAGTATATATACTCATCAACATACTCCATCTTCTGCTCGTCCACCACTATGTCGTGGTCAGCGGCGTTGGTCATAACCTTGGTTTTGGACCTATTCATCATCAACCCAACCTCAAGGCTTGCTGCGCTCAGCTGTCCGAGCATTATTTCAAGTACTGACGACGTGTTGGCGAAAAGAACGATATCGTCGGCAAAGCGAAGGTTTGTGAGCTTTTTATCCCCAATTTGTATGCCCATAGTTCTCCAGGGATCGGCTAGCTTTAGGAATATTTCTTGCAAGGCGCTGGTGAATAATTTGGGGGACAGTGGATCACCTTGTTTGACACCTTTAAGAATGGGAAATGAAGTGCCCGGTGCATGCATTTTTATATCAGCTGTACTATTCCGGTAGATGAGGCGTAGGAGCTGTATGTATGTGGGATCAATACCTTGACGTTCTAGGGCGGTAAACATGGGTTCGTGTTTGAGACTGTCAAATGCCTTGCTGTAATCGACAAATGCTAGGTATAGTGGTTTGTTAAATTCTTTACATTTCTCAATTATTTGATTTACGGTGTGTAAGTGATCTGTGGTAGAAAAATGGGGGCGGAAACCAGCTTGTTCAGGGGGTTGGTGCTTATCTAGTGTATGTGCAATTCTTTCTTGTATTATCTTAGACAGCAATTTATAGACATGAGACATTAAACTTATTGGCCGGTAGTTGTTGATATCATGTTTGTCTCCCTTCTTATGAAGCAAAATAATGTTCGAATGACAGAAGTTCTGAGGCAGTGATCCAGTCAGTAAAATTGTGTTGAACAGCTTTGTAAGGCGGGGTCGGAGAGCCTGTTTTCCTAATTTAAGGGCCTCCGCGGTGACACCATCCTCTCCTGGACTTTTATTGTATTTTAAGCTTTTTATGGCAGCGTTCACTTCATGTTCACTTATAAGAGGGATGTTATCACCACAGCGGTATTCCATGCGATGGACGTCATTTGGGCTATCCGTATACAAGGTTTTATAAAATTCCGTGCAGATATTCATGATTTTATCGCGACTGCTGTGTTTTTTGCCGTGAGAATCTTGTAAGCTGGTTATCCACGTCTTACTTCTTGTGTGGCCTTGTTTCGCTATTCTTAATGAGGTGTTCTGTTGTAAAGCTATTTTTACTAAATGTGTGTTATAATTTCTCAAGTCTTTTCTTATACTTCTTTTTACTTTTCTATTGATGTTCCTGTAGTCTTGTGTTCCTATTAATGTGTTTAGTCTTTGTTCTATTAGAATTAATGTGTTTTTAGATAATTTGTTACTGTTTTTTCTTTCTTGTTTTATTTTTCTACTTGCAGCTCTAATGCTGGATAAAATAATTTTATATTGAGAGTCTACATTATATGATTCCTCGACGCCTAATTCTTGAAATTGGTTTTTCAGTTCTATGTTAAATTGCTCAAAATTGTTTGATAAACTTTGTTGATCTAGGGGTATAATACGTTTTTTAATAAGTTGAAGTCTATCCAGCTTGAAATTAAATTTTACTCTAGCTCTTACTGGCCTGTGATCAGAACTAAATTTAATCCTGTTGATTATACTGATGTCTTTTATGAGATTGATGTTTGATGCGAGTATAAAATCTATTTCATTATCAAAATAATATTAATTTGTTTATTTTATTTAAATTATGCGTCAATGACTGTACCTTCACATTCTTCCTTGAAAATGATTTTCACTGTAATAAAAGTATCTACGCTATGCACCAGTCACTGGTTTTAAATTATATTTTGCTTTTAGATATTCCAGAGAGCATGTGGAATCAAAAACAATATTACTAATAAAAGCCACATACACATCTAAAACTGATTGAAATATGAACTTTAAATTTAAAGGTTGTGATTGAATTATTAATAAACTATTTCAAACCTTTTATACGCCGTACTAATATCCCTAGGAACTTGTAAAAAGTCAGCGCCCGACAACTCTTACCGCCATCGGGCGGGGAGTAGAGAAACTAAGCTTTATTCCGTATCTCTCAGACAAACTTTATTTCGAGTACCGGTGTGATGTTCACAAGGTACTGGTCTTTTGGATTTACGTTTAGAGTAAGACATTGATACCTATTTCGTTATCTTTTTTATGTATACGATGATTTTACCGTCTGCTACGGAGTTTGCTACGATTGCTATGAATTTTATGCGTAGTCGTATGACTACGACAACGTAGTTGCTAAGAATTCTCGATGTTTTTCAAAGAAATTGTTTGTTGATTTTCAGTTATTTCAGATTATGATGAAGTAAATGTAATTTTGTACCATCAACCTTCTAATTTTATTAAATGAAGTAAGTTTACATTTTTAATTTTTGTTTAAGGAAATCTTATGGGTATTCGTCAAAAACAAACAAGTATTTACTCGTTTAAGTTCAGCTTTGAGCCATGGCAGTATACAATAATACAATTTTAATAAATTCATCACCGATATTATCTTTTTGGTCTCCAAAAGTTTAAGCAAATACAATAAAATTACACAGTTTTAAATTGTATGTACTTTTAAATATGAAAAGCATAATTCATCATAGTGTCTTAAATGGGACTATCAAATTGTAAGTAAACACAATTCATAGACGTATGTATGAAAAGCCAAACGGTGTAAATTCTAGCACCGAGCATAAAAATACAAGACCAACTGAAGTCTAAACGAACTTTCCTCTCCACGTTAACCCCTTAGCACAATTAATGAAGTTGAAAATATAAATAATAATAAAATGTCAACGCGGCTTAAAATGAAAGCCGTGTTTACTAAATGGGTTAAGGAAGTGATATTTATTGCAACATCACCACCTCATTACTGAATTAGTGCTTTTCTACTCCGTATCTCTTTTGAGAAAGGATTTTAATGGTATTCTTTTGAATAGTAACCATATCATACCGGGCTAACTCAAGCCGTTTTGTCTGGTTAATAAATTTAGCTACAACTTAATATTGTTTATTTTGTTAACCCTATTATATAGTTTTGACGACCACTTTGGTGTGATAGTTAATAAGTTGACTATTAACAAAGGGTCGCGGGATCGATCTCTGCACTGTAAAAGTCTTTGTGTGCATGAACATGTCTGTTTGTACTGGTGTACTATGTGGGTGTTATATGTATTTATTTAAGTTTATTTGTAAAACCACTGTTGATTCTGATTTCTGTAACACAAGTGCTTAAGTTACTTACCACAGAGTCAGATCAATGTATGTGATGTTGTTGTATATAATATAATATTTATTTATTTATAGTGACAAACGTTTCGAAGCTTTAAATCGTTCCCAATTTTAACTTGCTAACCGATATTTGTTATCTATTGTTTCAGGGTTACCAAAAATACACCTTGGCATAAAAGTCAGTGTGCGGCAAAACTAGACAATGAAAATATCAAACATAATAGGAACTTCTTGATTGATATTTAATATTTAACAATTTAACTGTATAATATTTATTGTGAATCATATTTTGTTTTCATCTAACAATGAAAATTTATCTAAGAATTACGAAAATCGTGTCCTACAAAAGGTGCTATTTAACGAATTACAATTAGTAATTCGCTAGTCACTAGCTCTATCGACGAGTGATAAGGCAGTCACCCAGTTTGCAAAAGGCTACATCGTCATAGAAACTTATGTCTTTTAAAAGGAGATTCTTAACTTAAAAAACTAAACTTTAGAATCATTTGATAAAATCAAGAAATTTTATCAGGTACTTGCGAAGTGATAAACCTCAACGACAGAACCGCCCAGCCAGGCCACATCACAATATACCTACTAACCACATGAGATTCTATACGTTGATGCTGAAAGTTTTCAGCGTCGTCTTGAAAGAGAACGATCGAGTAGCGACCACGCCCACTCCACCTATCGGAATGGTATCGGTTCGATTCTGCGCAGTAACCCGATTGAGTTTTCAGGTAGGATGTGTGTTGGGTTTTTTGTTTCAGTTCTGGCTTGTGCTTCGATTATTACTGTGCAATGACGAATGGGAAAACTAAGAAGACTTTTTTTAAGTTACATTTTTTTGCGAAACAATGCAAATTTCTTTATAATGTAAAATTGAACATTCGATTTTGTTGTATTAATTGTAATTGTAATTATATTGTTTTAATTGTATTTTGTAGTTACAACATGACATTTTATTTATAACTTACAATAGATGCAATAATTTAATTTAAAATGTTAAAAATTGCATGTGCTTAAAATTTGCACACCATGTCGGACTCCTAAATTTGGACACCATTGGTAGAATACACCGGTTTTTTATGAATTTAGCACCTGTAATGAAACTATATTGACGACCGGTGCAAAGGTCTACATGTCGGACTTAAAAACCAAGGGTCGCGGGTTCGATCCCCGCACAGTACGAGCATATTTGTTATTTATTTATTTATATTCTTGCAAATAAACTATTACTTACTTACTTACTGCAAAAAACGTTGCTACGTACTGGCTAGTATCGTTATCCGAGTTAAATATATGTATGTCTATTTGGATACCACCTTTGTGTAAGGCACATAAATTTACGTGAACTCCCCAGCCACCCTGAATAACCAACTTGCCCTAGGTACTTTAGTTTTTGGTTGTTAGATTATTGCAATTCAACGGTCAGTCTTCAAGCCACATAATATCTGAGTACTTGTACATATCAACATAATTCGCACGTCTAGTACTTTAAAGTAACAAATGTCAAAAAATTTAAAATATACGATCTTTACGCACTCAATAGATTCTTATTGAAGGAGAGTTGTAGCATGGTTAACTGAATTTTAGATTTTTTGACATTTATCTCTTTAAAGAACTGGATGTGCGAAATATACGATCTTTACGCACTCAATAGATTCTTATTGAAGGATAGTTGTAGCATGGTTAACTGAATTTTAGATTTTTTGACATTTATCTCTTTAAAGAACTGGATGTGCGAATATGTAGTAAAGTTTTTTTACTAAATCATTAGCATGGTGTTTACTTTGCATATTTTTTTGCTTAATAATCCTTTTCAACTTCGCACATAGTAATTTTACATGACAACAGATGAAACTGAATACTGTTTTCACTCAATCATGGTTTCAGAAATGATATAGCAAGAACATAATGTAATGTCACTTCACATATCTTTTGAATCTGATTGAACTGCAAAAAAAGAAAACCACCTGCATCTAAAAATCACCAGAGCCAATACACATCCACACGCCCACCCGATCAAACACACACCCACCGAACCGATAGGCGTATCAATATCTATCAATACCGATATAACCACGCCCCGCAGAAAAAAACTCTGGTATCAATAGCTATCAATACCGATAACCACGCCCCGTACGAGAAAAAACCAAGCTCAAACGCGCATGTCCGATCGTCGATCGGGTAGCCACTTCGAGTGAGTTCAGTGTGACCTTTGGCCACGAGGGAATTTATGTTCGCGCGACGCCTGCAGCGTGCATATGGAACCTTCGACGCGGCTGTAGAACGGGAATGCTTTGTCACGGAAATATGTTTGGATTTTGATCGAGCTATTTTGTTTTGTGATCACATGAAGACTTTGTCAGTTAATTTTGATAATTGGATTAGAACTATGATTAAGAGATGTTTTTTTTGTTTGAATAATTTCATTTTTGAAGTACCTATATTTTTTAAATCAAATCAAAATTGTCAAACCTACCTGAGCTGTATCAAAACGATGTAAGGTGTCTTTTATCTGCTAACCAGTTAGAATTATAAGCCCCTTTACCACATATTTTGTTAATTTCCTCATAAGCTTAACTACCCGTAAGATAGATAGAAAGATACATTTAGGCGATTTAATAGCTTATAGCGATCTCTTCCAAACAACCTTCGGTTAAAGGTACATTTAATGAGCAGGAAGGGGGAATTTGAGAAAAATATATAAGTTAAAAATATGAGTTTCGCCTTGTCAAGAAATCTGTATTTAGTCATTTCCACTAAACTGAGGAAGTAAATTATATCAGTTTCTGACTCGTTGGTACTTTATAATATACTTGCTATATTTTCAAATCCTTCTACCACATTCATATTTAAACTCAAGGTAAACTATACATATTTTTATCAGCAGTTGTATAACTTGAACACACTAAATTTTCCTCACCAATCGCCTAACCAATTTTCAATTCTTAAATCAAAACTGACCACCCAGGCTTTTTTATTTTAAATTCCAAATTCAAACTCCGCCGTCCGATAGGCCAGTATCCGTTCGTCCACTGCGCAGTTATTGGTTATCGATCGGTTTCCAATCAGCCAATCAGAGCGAGGCAGGCCGACACGCCTGCCTACATACGCCTACTGAGAATGTTTGAGGAGATATTTTCTTGGTGAAGATATGTGAAGTTTTTGGTATGGTATAGAGAAAGTTGTAACTTAGGAATGTAGGATTCCTTAAGGGTGATCAAGGTGCTCGAAAATCTAAAGAAGTTTTAACGTTATGTTTTCATAGCTTAATTGAACATTGGATTGATAGCTCATTCATGAATATCGGTCTAGCACCAAAATTCTATCTTGAAATACGTTTCATATGTGTGAGCATAAAACGTACCGACTCTTACTTCATCATAGGGCTATCGAAATTGGTTTGTTTAGTAAAATATTAAAATTT
This sequence comes from Pyrausta despicata, assembly GCA_963921415.1. Lineage (NCBI taxonomy): Eukaryota > Metazoa > Arthropoda > Insecta > Lepidoptera > Crambidae > Pyrausta > Pyrausta despicata. The sequence continues at coordinate 2,385,014 of OY992865.1, forward strand.
ATTCATTTTAACCGTTCCTTGGCTAAATGTATAATAAATACGGTTAATAATTGTTTTTTTTTAGTTAAAATATCGTTTAATCATTATAAAATCGAAATCATTGTAAATGCAAACTTCCGCTCAAAAAATAATCGAATAATATCAAATTGATACAATCATTAGTCTCTTTAGTCTATTATTATTAATAAATTTAATATCTGATATAATTATTACGTTCTTTCGCTTGTTTGCGTTTTAGTTAGACCAATTTACAATACCTACTTACTACCAAACTGTTAAGGTGACAGTTCTTTATGATCGAAAATGCTTTTTTCCCTTATCAACTCATTACTCACTAATAAAATATTTTCCCCAAAGTGGGAGACAATGGGGAGATATTTTTTTCATTAAAAATTAAGCATTCAGATATTTATAACAATGGCGTCTCACAATAGTCGGCGACTGGTTCGGACAAACTAATTATTTGCCTCCATCGTCCGTTTTTATCTATATTTTCTTTTCGCTTAAAGGATAAAAATAATTACAAGATAAAAGATATTTCCTCGGGCGGCCCGGTTTTTTTTTCTGTTGTCTCGCCGTTTTTTCGAGGCGTTTTTTTTTCGCTCTGCGATCCGTCTCTACGTTGTCATTGGTACACGTTTAAATTGGATGGATAATCTTTTTATACGACTGAGATAAAAAAATATAATAATAATAATTCATTTATTTCGGAAAATCATTCAAATTAAAATTACATTTCCATATCGTTGTTAGTTACAATACTTAAAATTTTGTTGGTAACAATTCAATAACGTAATTAAGTAATAATAATTTAATAATAATAATAAGTACGGTACTGGCAGTAAGGTTGGTCACTTACCTTACAAACAGTATAGCTTGGACCGCCTCTTAGTTGAGGTGAGGCCTGTGCCCAGCAGTGGGACGTATATACGCTGATGAGAATAATAATAATAATTCAACAATAATAATAACATAATTTAAATAAAATCCGAGGTTAAAACGAAGTAACGAATTTAGTACTCTGTGAGCTTTTGTTCGATACACATAGATAGATTTACAATGTGGGAAGTCTTATTAGAATTCCCACATTGAATGCTGTTGGGATTGCTTCTTGGTAATAACTAAGAAGCAATCCCAACAGCATGCTTAAGATATTTGCGGATCGCTACGCGTCTCCACTACGGAGAGCTTTCGTGGCAAGAGTGATCGTAACTTTTCTTTTGTTAGTTTATATTAATAGATTTAAATTTGTACTTTACTAACTGTGGTTGGTGGCCCGGTGCGGGTGCTGAGGGGTGTCCGGTAGGGGATCGCTGCCAAGTGAGTCGGCCGAGTCCGGGGAACTGCGGTGAATGCCTGTGGCCTCTCGGCCTACGGTGAACCCGCCACGTCCCCGACTCACATGGCACCGGAGGGCACCGTCAGGTTTTTAGTGGGTAGGCGTTCTCTCTCTGAGACCTGGAGTCCCACATAACCCCCAGCTGCCCCCGCGGCTGGTGGGTATGCGTAAGATCATTTCCAACAAAAAAAAGGTACTGATGGGTGTATACAGCTGTTTGGATATCTGGTCCTACCATCACTTCAGACTTCGTCCTCTGGGTCTTTTGCCCTCCACTTTACTCTTCACCATCAGTCTCTTGAGCTGACGCTGACTCTTAAGCTAACATAAAATGAACTTCATGGTACAGATGAAAGCCTCGTTCGTTCAAGATAATAGCCAGCACCATTTTTGTCTCCAAATCACCTTATGCTGGTCAATACTATTCATACTTCACTACTACACATACACTATTCATACTATACCTACTACTTAAATAATATATAATAATATATATATTTTCATTATTACTACTTTTTATTAATAATTTAATTTACTTTTTAAATATTTTTTTTTATTACTAAAAGTATTCCCACTCGGTCGACTGCTAGAGAATGCCATAAGACGCCAAGGTCCGCTAATTGAACACTTGTCGTACAATAAATTAATAAATTAAATAAAAAAATGTATCAACAGCAAGAAATAAACTTATTTTTCTTACAATCCACACTAAGTCCAACGGGCTGTTTTAATTCAATTCTTGGTCCACACTAATTAGTCCGAGTTCTTCGTAATAATAAGGACCGAACGAGCGTTAGACAACTCTTTGCGTGCGCCGCTTATAAATAAATACATCTACAATTTCGTTTGTCCTTTAGAGAAAACGACAATAATGTGTGTGCCACCTTAAAACATTGTAAAACGACAATAATGTGTGTACCACCTTAAACATTAAAAAAAATATATTTCTCAACAAGCACACCAATTCTCTAGTCCCAAAGTACCTAAGCTACGAGGCTTGTGTTATGGGTACTAGATAACGGATATAAATACTTAAATACTTTTTTTGTAAATAAATACATATTATAAATAGAAAACACCCAGACCAGTACAAACACACATGTTCATGCACGCTTATGCTTGTACTGTGCGGGAATCGAACCCGCGACCCTTGGTTTAGAAGTCCGACATGCGGACCACTGCACCAAGCGGTCGTCAAACATTGTACATAAAGTGTCCATCCATACAGTCTATAAGACGATGTATACATTAAATGTTGTTTGTAACTAAGCCTGTATTGAGCATAACTGAACTATGTTTAGATCATATTTTTAACTAGCTTTTACTCGCGACTTCGTCCGCATTAAGTAGATTTTTTGGAATGCGTTGTTTTCCGGTAATACCAGTTTTATCCAAATGTAATTCAAATCTTTGGTAAATGAGGAGTCAAAGCGATCTCATTCCCCTGAAAGTATTTTTTCCAATGGGAATGCGTAGTTTTCCCCCAATCAAAAGTAACTAATGTCCTTTCTTAAGTCTCAAACTACCTCCTTACCAAATTTCATTTAAATCTGTTCAGTTTAGGCCTAAAAGCGATCGGCCCACTTGAATTCTCCCATGAGAATGCGTCATTTTCCCGTAGTATACTATATCCTTTCTCGGGTCAAAACATCTCCACACCAAATTTCATACAAATTGTTCAAGCGTGATTGAGTAACAGCAGACATGCAAAGTTACTTCCGCATTTTTAATATTAGTATGGATTACTTACTTACCAAATCAGTAATACCTACTTACCGTGCTACATTCTATATTTGACCTATTCTTGTCCTATTTCATATCAATAATAGTTCTTCCTTTAATTATACACTCCTGTTCTTAATTATGAGTTCATTTCAAATCAATAACACTTATTTGTCTCATCAAAAAAAAAGACAAAAGCCCCACCCCCGCCACAACAAATCCGCAAGCACCCACCTAATTACAGCTCACGCTTGACGGCGTCATACGGGTTGCTAATTAACGCTAAAAAACATTCAAAAACAAACACTAACTTGTAATCCCAAATATCACCTGCCCGCATCAAAGTTCGAACCTGGACCCTCGGGTCCAAATGACCCGACCCGGCCATCTTAATCAACCCTTCAAAGGACAATCGGCCGACTGACCCCAGGGGTTCGGTCGAAATGGCCGAACTAATTATTGTTATACGCAATTATTAGTGAGTTTTCGGACGGTCAATATTTTATGTTTTCATTTGTTAGGGTTAAGGCGGGTTTGATATTGTGTTAATATTGGTACTAGTTGGGCGTCGGTTTGGATTTTTGATTGAGGTTCTTACTTTATGATCGAATATGGAAATTGTACTACTCATAAACATCGTGTTAAACTTTTTAAATTTATGACATTTAGTTGCTTCATTAACACAAAAACCATGTGAATGTAAAAGTATGCTAACGTTAAAGGTTTATGTGAAAAATTGGGCTAATAGGCTTGATGACACCACCGATCGTTAATTTACTCTTTATTATCTGTCAAAACAGTCTGCCTCCACAGATTTTGTATGGGAATACAAAAACGTGACGTCACGGTAGTGTATCAGAAATCGGAGTCAATTTACCGAGTATTTTTTTTAAATAATAATAATTCTTTATTCAAATAAGGAAATCACATACAAATCAATTTTCTAGTTACATTTCGCACATTAATTTTGCAATTAAACTGACATCTGCGTCTGAAGTAGACTAAAACTTAGTCTAATATATAATTTTCTGCGTTTAAAAATTGGTTTCTACAGCGTTTTGGAAATACCTCTATACTTGTTGTATACTTCATAGGGGCTACGTTTTAAACGCCATGGTCTTGAAAATATTTAAGATAGGTGTCATCATGCCTATTGTATCCGTAGGTTACACACTTAGTATAGTTATACAACATAGTACTCACGTCCATCCGCAATCGGGCAAAGAATAATAAGTCATTTATCTTCGTATAATAGTACACTTTGCAAGGAATATTTTTGGGTTATCAGTGGCAGAGTAGGTATGCACGGGCTGCAACAAAAAAGAAAGAATTTAACAAACGCATACCTTTTTGTAAAGTTCAGATGACCTCATCAATCTTGTTTGTTTAATTGCGAAAACCTTATCAAATTAACACCACCACTAGCTTGTTCGATTTGTTAACTTTATTTAAGAGACAAAATTTTTGGTTGGTTAAGAAATATAGCACAAAACTCAGTTATATATAAATCTAAAGATCAAAAGACAATACTGTCAACTATCCAAACCCTCGCATGACCCCCATTTAAAAACCCCCACTTAACATTAGTCCAGCGTAATCGTCGAATGTTAAACTTAAGACGAGGGAGTGACCCTTTCGGACACAGTCCGGCCCTGCTGATATCTTTACGATATCCGGCCGGTCTGATGGACCGACGGAGCGCAGAGACAGGTTAGGGCGAGAAATACTCGTAGTACCTACCAACTGTACTTTATTTATTTATTTTTTCAATACGAATTAATAATGTAAAGAGAATTTGTTTATTTTAAATACCTTTTTTTGTGTATTGACTATTTCTGAAGCCTTAAACAAAAATTTTATTAGCCTATCCGGGCAGAAGACGTGCGCTGAAGGCGCAGCTGCCTATAAACCGTTTGTTTTTATATAAATTTAGTTAATTTTAATTTGTACACGCGCTTATGATCTACGTCTCGTCAACATCATAATTGTATGACTACTTGTGAAAACTGTTCGGCTAAAGAACGATGCTTTGTTTTATAAGCGATATATATTATAACACAGCTGTTTGTTTTCCCTAAATAAGGAAAAGAAAAAAAAAGTCGCTCCAGCGGTTATGACGACGCTGAGCCTGAGGAGCCGCCCATACGGGGACTCAGACTCGTCCGCGACGTGTCCCTTACTAGAGGACTTGATCGGGCCGAGTAGGGTGCAGAAGGCACTCTACCAATTGGCGAACCCGTCAGAGGTGGCACCGCACGAACCTCACTGCATGATGCAGGTTTGATCACTGTCGGGGTCCTTACTGGCGAATCCGATGGGGGGCCGAAATTGAGCTCGAAGGCACCTAAAGTAGGTTCGGACGTCGGCTTGGACCAACATCCACATGGCTCACGGGAACGAAAAGGCCAGCCACATGTCTGTGATTGCCAAAGTGTGATGAGGGTCCCTGTACCCTTGGACGGGTACGGCGGACAGAGTTATTGTAATAGTAACAATCTACTTAATAAATATGGCAATGATGTTGTGAATTATAATTCTCAAAAATACTTAAATAAATATCACGGACACCAATTAATTCAGTAAATAACCTAAGTGCGGCCTTGCAAATTCAATGGGCCGGACAGGGGCGAATTTCATTGCGATTCGACGAAGTATAGCAATAGAAATCCGGAACAGTGTAACTCGCGTAGTGTGGGCGACACTTTAGGTTGGTATTGTGTGGATGCGCCTTAATCTGGTAAGAGAAATTGAGGCTACGCAATACATTATAAATAAATCATTTCAACTAACATTGAAGATTTCAGTTTTTCACTAGCGGTATAGAAGCCGCTGCTCCTTCCTTAACCTAAAAAATGAAAAAAAAGCATTGAGACATGAAAACGAGACACATTAATTATTTAATTGCTACGTCACCGAAAAAGTCATCTTGGTAGAAATCCATTAATTTCTGACTTACATAATGTTTCGTTCGAGCATTTAACTTGGTCAAAATTTTTTTCAACATAGGTTACATATTTACACTGAGGTACATATTTCACCCTCCGCCAGCAGTTTGTTAAAAGCATAGAGAACAGTTGATGGAATCAGGCGTCACTTTGCGGAAATCCGTGACTAAACCTGAAAAAGATTTGTTTTTGGTTTAAATTTCCACTAAACGACGCCAGCTCAGGAACCCAAATTCATCCAACAGTAACCACTTGAAAAAACTAGAGCTAGAAGTCGCAGGACTTACAATATAACTCACAATGTGACACAGAAGATGCACCTGGAAACACAACACTGACACCAACAAAACACTCGACGCGTTTTGCCACTACACGTTGAGCAACTCAGTCGCTTTTTCAAGTGTTTACTAGTTTGTTAATTAAATTTAAAGCAAAATAATTCTCTTTTTCACCTTTAGATAGTATAGAACAGTTTGTAATGTTCGACAATACAAAAAAAACTAAGTATCGTCATGTCCACATAATAACTACTTGCATCACAGCAATCGTACAAATCAAGATCCGGCCCATTAGCCGGTCGCGGGTTCGATGCCGTGCCAACAAGTTTATTGGCTCGCCTCTGATAGCTTTTCAAACTAGCCCGTTTGTTTCGGCTTTAAAACCTGTATTAGAACGAGGGAGATATAGTAATATGGGGTGTCGCACAATCAGTGTGTTGTTTGTGTTGAAAATGTTAGCCTGATTTTTCTCCAATAAAATAAATTTCGTATAAAAATATAAAATTGAATTGATATTAAGTACAGTACCTAGCAATCCTTGCAAATCTTCATGTTGAGAAATTTAATGAAAAATCGTTTTTTTTAATAATTAAAAATAGTCTGTCCAGGATTTTGTTAGCAAACCCATTTTTAAAATATTATCTGATACTAAATTTATTGTAAAATATGTTTCATTCTATCATCAGCTTGGTTAAGGTCGATTTAATTTCGTATCTTCTACTATTATATTAAATTCAGATCCGTCCGAGAAAATTTCTTCCGATAAAGTCTAATTTACCATGGTTAATTTTATGATTGGCGATTTGTTTTTTAATGAATCTCGTATCGGAGAAAAAAAAAAGCCTACTTCTACCTACTTACTATTACTACAGTTTTTGTATTATCCAAAACAAAACAACGCATAAAGCAACAAACTCATTAAATATATTAAAAATTCACCAGATTCAAAGAGAGCATTGTGATCCGACAACCGCCACGGCCGAAAATGTTCATCACGATAAAAATTCAATTTTGCAACACCGTGCCCTTAAGATCTTTGTCAATTCCACCGATAGACAAGAAAGGGTCAAGATGGCTGCCGATAAACAAAAAAGGCGAAAAAAAGTTAATTTAAACTTGAAGCGAGGAAACGAATCCGAGGCCGGAAATTTTTGATATTTGCACATCTGTATAGAGTGGAGTTGTGGTGATACTGAAGGTTTGTGTGTGACAGTGAAATTAAATATAGTCCTCCTGGCCGATTTCGCCCACGGCAGCCAATCTCAACAGAGATCAGCCAACTACGCAGGAGATATTATAGTGCACAAGTGTGAGCGCAATACACGGGTGCACTCACTGTTCCATCACTCGCAAAGTTCGGTGAGACGGCAATCCGACATGACCGGAGAGAGTTCAGGCGCAGGACCAACGGTTTAACGTGCTTTCTGCGGCACGGGGTTGTAACACCGCCAACTTCACGACTCCGAGCTGTTTTTAAGAAATTTATGACAGAAAATCTCAGAAACAATTTTGGCTCGACCTGGGATTCGAACCCAGGACCTCTCGAATGTAAGGCAGAAACTTTGCCAATACGCCAACGAGGCAGTCTGAAATTAAATAATAATAATACGGGTAAATTGTTTTAACGAACACACCAATTACCTAGCCCTAAACTAAGCATTAGCTTGTGCTACGGTTACTAGAATAACGGATAGAAATACTTAAAGACATTTATAAATACCCATGACTCGGGTACAAATGCTCATCATACAAATTTGGCCCCTAGCAGGATTTGAACCCGCGACAGCCGGTTTTGTAGTCTGGACCTCAAAGCACAGGACCAAAGCTGTCGACCTAAGCTGTCGTCAAATGTTCCATGAAAATGTTAAATCAAATACCTACTATTTTTCAATTGAGTACTCACAGTAAATGCTACCGAAAACGTGTATGTAATATGTTACGTTTATGATATAATAAGGTACCGTTTGCATATTTCAGGACAGCGCTAATTACATAACTCATACTTAAAACTATTTTGGTATACTTAACGGTTAACAAAACTTACTTTTATGCTCAATCAAGTCGTTACGTGTACTTTGTCAGAATTTGTGTGTCTCACGCAGTTGGCACTTATTCATTTTATGTACGTCAACAAAACAAATGATTTGAAACTTCATTATTCTACAACTGATTACGAATTAAATAAGGTACCTCGCTACTTTTCACTTTACTTCAAAACAGAAAAAATATTTTATTTAAAAAAAATAGTTACCAACTCTATGCAAATACCAATGATACCTTAACAAACGAAAAAAAAAGAAATCAGCGGAGACAATACAACAGAGGACATTCTTCTAGTTAACTCTCCATTATAATTTACTCCTGATTGGGATCAAGTTGAAATTAAGAAAAAATAAAAGGACAAAGGGAGAGTCTGATTGTCTTTTTTATCTCACGGCTTGATTCTACAAACAATCCCTTTCTGATCCCTTTGTGTGGAAGGGGTGGATTGGCCCCCAGGATCGATGGCACGAAACTTAATAAGATAAAAAATTAAATATATTTTTCCCCTACCAAAGTTTTTGATCTCTGATATATATTAGTAATTAGTAATAAGCCTGACTGTCCGATACTGCGCCATTGGGTGTACACACACACATTTAGCCGGGGTGGCGAGAAGTGCAGGTAAATATCTAAATTAGTTGTAAAAATAATACGGTCTAATTCTTACTAACTTAGTTTTATAAGCTTTTATTTTTTGTTACTAACAATTATATGGACGCTTCATAGTCTGAAATAACCATTTTTATTTATTTATTTATATATAAATAGATACTTACATAGTGTTGTCATATTAGATGCACCATCTTATAGCTCAAGTATAAAATACACACAAACCTTAGCTTGGCTCTGCCTATGATTGCTTAAGCGAAAACATAGGAATAATTTTCTCGTGGAGGTTAAAATAAGCAAATATACAACAACATCACATACATTGATCTGACTCCGTGGTAAGTAGCTAAAGCACTTGTGTTACAGATATCAGAATCAACAGTGGTGTTACAAATAAACAAATAAATACACATAACACCCAGACCAGTACAAACAGACATGTTCACGCACACAAATTATTGTACAGTGCGGGGATCGAACCCGCGACCTCTTGGTTAATAGTCAAATATAACATATTGACTGCCTCGTTGGTGTAGTGGCAAAGTTTCTGCCTTACATCCGAAGGTCCTGGGTTCGAATTCAGGTCGAGCCAAAATAGTTTCTGAGATTTTCTGTCATGAATTTCTCAAAAACAGCTCGAAGTCGGGAAGTTGGCGGTGTAACAACCTCGTGCCTCGGTGCGCACGTTAAGCCGTTGGTCCTGCGCCTGATCTCTCTCCGGTCATGTCGGATTGCCGTCTCACCGAACATTGAGAGTGATGGAACGGTGAGTGCACCTATGTATTGCGCTCACACTTGTGCACTATAATATCTCCTGCGCAGTTGGCTGATCTCTGTCGAGATTGCCTGCCGTGGTCGAAATCGGCCAGGAGGACTATTATTATAACCTATTAACTTACTCGTTCATGTTATATTAGATATGAAAGTAATATACTACTGTTCTACTACTCGTATACTAAGTGTTTGTTTAGGTATGTCAAGCTTCATATCGTGTTCAGACTTGGAGCGCTGTTCAACTAATCTGTAAATTAACCCCTGCGCTAAAATAGCACTACCTTTAACAAAACATCTACTCATCTTTAATTGACTGTTCATATTAAATGCCCTCGTCTAGGCCAAGAGATAGGGTACCACATAAAATAAAATAAATTAAAACATTTATTTTCTTTTACATAGTTAAGCTTAAACAAGATGTGACCGGTATCCCCTTTTAATCTTGAGAAAGCATGTGCCAGGAGTTAACTGCTCTTCCTTAAAAAAGATAGAACTAAGGTAATAGTTATGCTTGCAACGAATTTTGTGTCATAATACGAAACAATGTTTATGACTTAACTTACTTTGTAACGGATACAGAAATAGCTTAAAATGTTCACTTTCAGAAAAGTATTCGTAAGTCAAAAACCAAATAACCGAAATCCATACTTGACGGCGATATAATTTAACAGAAGAGCTTATTCAGGCAAAGGTGATTCGAAATTCGTAAAAAGGTTATATTTGGTGCCTTTAAGATACCAAATTTTTGCTTCGAAGTACTGTCGTGTATACTCACATACAACACTACACATTTTTTTGGACTCCAGTTGTTACTGACTGTCGGTCAGCCTACCTAACTCAAAGTTAGGTAGGTCGAGACCTAATAAACCAAAAACTCAGTACATTTTATAGACACATCAGTCTAGCCCTTCGCTTACAATAGTAGTGGAGCACAAAAACTCCGGATGGGGCTTCAATTAGCGAGCGAGGCCCGCCGCGTTAATTAGACGACAATACCACCGCGGATATTTTTATCCGGTCGAGTTTGAGCAGATATTGTTACGGATATACGGATACGGAGGTGCTTGTGACGCAGTGGTTGCAGCGGTTTGGTAGTGATACCAAAAGTTAAGCAACCTATGGCGCGATCATGTTCGGGATAGGTGACCATTCTGACCATTTAAGTGACGTCTATTTACAAGCATCTCCGTGCTTCGGAAGGCATGTTAAGCTGTTGGTCCTTGTTAATATCGATAGATATTAGTCGTTAATCATGATTAACATAATAAACATAAACATAATAAAACATCTGATAGTAGGTAAAGTTGGTCACTTCCCTTATAAGCACACCCCTCCACCGCACCGCACTGAGCCCGCGTTCCGGCCCCCGTGCTCGGACCACATCATAGTTGAGGTGAGGCCTGTACCCAGCAGCGGGACGTGTAAAGAGAGATAGTGATCACAGGATGAAATGCTGAAATGCTTTAGTTCGCTGTAGATAGTTAATTACTTTTTTGCACGCTTCAATAAAATATAGACCATTTTATTTACTAAGCAAAAGGTTTTAAACTTGTAAGTGATATGTTCAATATTTAAAAAGATTTCGAGATATTGAATTGAGAACGCTTAATATAACAACTTTACTCCTATTATAATGAATTTTATTACTAAACCATTAAATGCGGTAGTGATATTTTAAAATTTCAATACTTTTCAGCTTGAGTCAAGCTAGATTGTGAGTAATTTTATTTATCAGCAAATTGTGATATATTAAAAAGATTGTTTAGTCTTCTAATTAAAATATTTTTGAGCTATTTTTCAATTGTATTTCTTTTAGCAGTTTGGTTAAACAGAGGTTATAGCCAGCGTTAATCGCTTGTTTACGATTTAATCATCTTTCGCTAATTTTGCTTAGATCACCCCCAATCATCAGGCTAATTCCTAAAAACTGTCGAACCAGCAATCGGTCCCCCAATTGTGTTACCGTCAAAAACGCCAATCGGTGTCTCCGAGACGTCAGATCGGCCTCAGAAGCCTTATCCGGCGCGATTTGAATAATTTTTACATTTAAAATCATTCGCAACGACAACATCCAAAGGGTAACCACTCTGAATCGCGACCATTGCGAAGAGATAAGGAGGAGTCTTGGATTGGAGATGCAAGTGATAGGGGACAGCGGACATTTTACAATTAAGTCATTTGTAAAATGTCCGCTGTCTCATCATACCCTTTCAAAGACTGCCTCGTTGCTGTAGTGGTGATTTTTGCTGCCTTACATCTTTGTGTATGAATCCCAGGACCAACCAAAAAAAATGTTTCTGAGATTTCCTTTCAGAAACAGTCCAGAGTCGGTATATTACACCTTTGGCCTCGGAAAGCATGTGAGGCCGTTGGTCTTTAAGCCTGCGCCTGATCTCTCTTCGGTCATGTCGGATTTCCGTGGGGACAGTGAGTGCACCTGTGTATTGCGTTCACACTTGTGCACTATAATATCTTCTGCACAGTTAGCTAGTCTCTGTTGTGATTGGCCACCGTGGATGAAATTGGCTAGGAGACTATTATTTTTAACCTTTGAATTTTAGATGCGTCATTCACACACATAATTTCAAGTAATGAACTGATGAACTGAACAACTGATGGGAAATAAATTAAAGAGAAAACACAAAAGTAATAATACCAATAATATGACACATGATAAGATTTGATGCATAGTATTTCAGAAGTGTCTGAATCACGCTTAAGATAACAAAGTAACCGATTTACTTACTTAATACAAAACTGTAATACTGGCCACACACCATACTTCTCGTATCATCCAATTGGCATGATGCAACCGATTCGCCATTGTCATGCGAGTCCATGCCCACACAAGATCAGTTCTGACTGTTACAATCGGTTGCGTCATGCCAATTGGACGAAAGAAAGTATGTAAGTGTGTGGCCAGTATAAGGCAAGATGTTTGAGTTTTAAGATTTTCTATCACTCTTGATGATGTGAACAGGGTTGGACTTTTGTGTATTTTTTTAATGTCAGGGAAATGCAGTTACGCATATCCACCAGCCGCAGAGGCAGCTGGGGGTTATGTGGGACTCCAGGCCTTAGATAGAAAACCCGCCTACCCACTAAAAACCTGACAGTGCCCTCCGGTGCCATGTGAGTCGGGGACGTGGCGGGTTCATCGTAGGCCGAGAGGCCACAAGCATTCACCGCAAATCAAGACTTTTATGTATATTTCAATCTCTGAACTCGTCGCCAAAAGTTTATAACTCACACCGCCTCCCAAATAAATTCCGAGTGATTCTTTTAATACGGATTTTAAGCAGATTTTCTGTGGAATAAGTAAAAACGGATCCGTCAGTCCGCTAAAGGTTTAAGTCGGTTTTGTGAATATTTATAAGTTTTTCTATTATTTTATTAAGCTTTACCGGATTTCGTGGCTTTTATTTTAATGGTTCTATAGATTCTAATTTGAATCTCGTTTCACGTTATTCAAATTCCATAGAGTTGGATTTAAATCTGAATGCATAACGTATTTTTGGCGAGAACATTTTTGGTGCAATATAGTGTTATTTTGACAGGCATTAGGATTTTAATTAAGCGTAGGTAATCTAATGATCCAATACGGTAGTTGACACCACCAATCGTTGACGTACTTTTTATCAACTGTCAAAACGCTTTTCTTCATAGAGCTTGTATGGGAATAACACACTTTGACGTCACCGCGTGCAATGCCGACTGAGTGACTAATTATCATTTGAATTCCAATTAAAAATCAAATAATACGAACTGCAGAAAAATATTAGTGTAAAGGCATCTGAAATTATGAATTATTTTAGAGAAAATCAGTTTTTGAATATTTCTTTCATAGTGGAAACAAGCCTATTCCTTTTGTTTGTGTGGAGCAACAATTATTTTCATATGGAACTTTTTTATATATTTAAGTAATTCGTTATAGGTTTGCTCTTGACCCTCGTTTAAGCGTAACAAGGCAGAGACTGAGTCAAAGATGGAGCCTAGAGGATGTTTGGATTGAACATTTTCTTTTGAACATTTTTGGATTGTTTCGTTTTGGTTGATTGTTGATTTGTGAACTACAGGGAAATCTGACGCAGGTTCGCAGCGAGTTCCATTTTTTTTCATTTAGGTACTAACTTTGATAGTAGAAGCAGAGGAATTAGTGTAAACTTTTTGTCCTTAGAGGACCGCATAGTTGACTCTGTTTCTCATGTGAGTCACAATTTCAGTTTTAGTGCCGATTTTCAATAATTGTATGCAACCTTAACGGCTCTTGAATGATAAAGGGACCATTGAAAAGGTCAGTGAGCTTGGCAGTTGGTACCGTGTTGATTTGAGCGCTGGATTTCATCTTGGGAGTTTAACTGAAGGTGTGGAAAACAGCTGGTAAGTGACTATAATAAAATAATATTAATAATATACAACCACATCACATACATCTGACTTCGCGGTTAAGTAGCTTAAGCACGTGTGTTACAAATATTAGAATCAACAGTGGTATTACAAATAAACTTAAATAAATACATATAATACCCAGACCAGTAAACAGACAGACATGTTCATGTACACAAATGTTTGGACAGTAGATCGCGGATCGAACCCGCGATCTCTTTGTTTAATACTCAACTTCTTGACTATTACACCAAAGTGGTCGACTATTTTGATAATGTCACAAATTGGCTGATTAAGTCGGCTATTTTAAAGTCCGTGAACTTGTCACACACCTAAGTCCAAACAACATTAGTCCTACTAACATTTAAGATCTTTTAACACTGCAAAGAATAGTACAAACAATAATAAGGACGTCTGCATTCTTCATTAACCTTATCAATAAGGAAAACCGCTGTTTTCTTGGCTCACGTCGATTTCAGTTCATCAGCTGGTAAGTTTCAATGGCCGGACGGATTTTAACCATTCCTAGCTAAACCACCACCGTGATTAAATTATTTATCTTTAGAATAAAAAAAAACGCTTTGAAATCAATCCATCCGTTCCGGCGCTACGATGCCACAAAACACACAAACACATATACAAACAGTCAAACTTATAACACTCCTCTTTTTCGTCGGATTAAAACATCAATCCACAACTCAACACTGTCATGCTCATTCCCGCCTATATCAGTTATAGAGCTAATTGCAACACCTCCCTCCCTCCCCCTCCCCCCGGGGCGAAGCTGCACTATTTAGCTGAATAGTCGATGCCGCCCGCCTGCCGTTGAAAAGCTTTTAATATCAAATGAACCGAAAATTGGTACGTGTCAAACGGCATTATTAGGTGGAATTGTAAAGAGTGGATAAACTAGTTTATTATTTTTGTATTATTTAAAGATTTATTTTCGTGGAGACGAACCATCGACCAGGAGATAACAGCTGCAGGTCTATTATGGGAGGATGTCAAGAGTCAAGCGCAGGACAGGGGGAGATGGCGACAGCTCACGAAGGCCCTTTGCACCACGGGGGTGCCATAGGACTCCAACAACAACAACAACAACATTGTTTAAAGATTATTTTTATTTTGTTTATAGACTTTATTGCGCAATTAAGTGTACAAAAGATAGGTTTAGCACTTAAAAACTTTGGCTTAGTTTTTTTGTTTGACTTGTTTTGGAAAATGCGTTCAGTTTGAGACGTGGTCAACGAACTTGGCTTCTGAAAATATGTAAAATAGAGGCTTAATACTTTAAAGTATTTTTTGATTAACCGATGAAGAACCGATTTCGCAAATTTTTGGACCAATTTGGTCAATTCTTTTTTTATGATATACTTTAAAGTACGAGGACGATTCTTACGAAGAAAAAATAGAAATAAAAACCGCTGTTTTTATTTACCGGGCAGGACAGCGTCTGTGGGGTCCGCTATTTACAATCAATATTGCGAAAATGAAACTAAATCACTCAGGTAAGTGACATTGTGATAGTCTAATATTTTGCATAAAATAATTTATTTCCAAGATTCATGAAGAACATATGTACCTTTTTTATATACGAGAGCTCCAATACAAAATGATTTTACTTGTAGAATAGGAACCTACTGGGATTTGTGACTATTTTTGTAAGCAGTTACATACCAAAGTGACATTAAAATATTTTGTATTTTAAAAGTCCTCATATTTTAAAAGTTGATACTGATTTTTATTTTCAATCTTACAGACACTTGTATAAAATGCTTTAAATAATATTATTCTCAGTTCACTACGCTCTTTATTTATTTAAGCTTTGTTGCACAACAAAACTTTGTACAAATGTGGACTTAACGCCATAGGGCATTCTCTACCACTACATTACTCCCATCTATACCTTTGGGCTACCACTTGGGAGTTGTCTTTACCAATTTAATTTCATATTTTGGATCTTGTAAAGAAATTAGTGAATAAGCTGCTACTAGACAGACATGATCCATCCTAGGTCACATCGACATCCATCAGGTGAGATATGGCCAAATGTCTGGATAATTACTAATAGAAAAAAAATAAAGCGGTTTTATCAGCTCAATATCCATAGCCAGAATCAGTACCCGGCGTGAAGTGCTGAATAAATATCACACTTGTAGGCTCGTAATTAGGTATATTACGCGATGTGATGAGTTTAGTGCGCGGTTCGTACTCTATCTCCGCTACTGTTACTACGCAAGGTCATAGAGTATAGAGGAGTCCATTTAATTCGCACCAATGAGGTTGAGAATACTTGATGTAACGAGGTTGGTTGTATTTTAGCTGGTATAGAGCACCTTAAATTTTGGAATAAATAAATAAATATTTTACAACAATTACACCAATTCTCTTGTCCCAAATTAAACTATGAGGCTTGTGTTATGGGTACTAGACAACGGATAAACATACTTAAATACTTTTTTTTTGTAAATAAATACATATTATATATAGAAAACACCCAGACCAGTACAAACACACATGTTCGTGCACACTTATGCTTGTACTGTGCTGGGATCGAACCTGTGACCCTTGGTTTTAGAAGTCCGACATGTTGACCACTGCACCAAGCGGTCGTCAATGATAGTCGAATGATCTTGCTATGGCTATTGCAGTTTTCTTTAAAGCTTTGTAATAATAATAAATCTTTATTTGCATAGAAACATGGTATTTGTAGGTGGTACAATAAAATGAGTGCAACATGTTTTGCTTATAATTAGCATGCAAATTTAAGTTTTACATGAAAAAAATAATATCAATTACAGTTTAGTTCACAAATTATGTCAATAAACAATTACATAATAGAATTGTCCATAAATTGAAACAAAGTCATAGTGCAAGCAAATTACAAACTGTACAAAACATTTTATTATTATATTTTCATGTCAAAAAACTCTTTAATGTCATACACTTTTCGTTCAATCTGCCATCTATATAATCTTGAATTTAATGTATTCATTTTGAGGTTTTAAAGGGTTTTTTTTTATTTTTATTGGATAATACATTACACTTATGCTACAAAGCTTATATAAATCGAAGTGTTTATAGGTTTTCACAATTTGTTTGTAATGTAGCAGTGCTAATATTAAGCGGAATAAAACATCGTAATATTTATTTGTTTCTGCGGTTTACGCGAACAGTTGTCATGGAAATGATACACTTTTTTAACGAATTATTTCAAGATTTACTTACATTTTATTTTAACTTGTAGTTTCGGCCCATTTTACCGTCCGTGATCACAGGTAGACTGAGGTATTAGTTGTCATAACATAGTTTTGAAAAAAATTAAAACTACATCACTCAAAATATTAAGTTACGTTTCTATCTACACAAAAAGAGCTGACAGTACCTTAACGACTTGCAGTGCAGGGTCTAGCGTGAGTTTTGACCAAAACAGGATCTCAAGCTGGTGGAATTTTCCAACCATCTTCTCTATTATCGTAATATTTGCGTTGGTATGACAACAACATAGCGTTTTGAAGATATTTATTTAAGTTAGGTCTCTAGGTTTAACTGTTTTATTATTTCAATTTGTTTTTATTGTCAAATTTTCCATTTTACTCTTTCTTTTTACTCAAACAATCATTCATTTTTCTCAAAAATATTTGCTTGAATCATAGTATAGATTTAGGGCAACACATAGTAACAGTATGGAAAGGCTGAACAAAATGTCTATTTTTTTTTATAAGAAAAACACTACAGTATCTTAAAACTAAAAACTCGCTAGACTGGTCTCTGAACGCCATATGATTTAATTTCAAAATATGTCAATATAAATTTCCTTAATCACTAAATACGCACCCAAAATCCCACCCAGACAACAGGGCCTCACTGCCCGACAAACAAGTCGAAACCCAAAACTTTCTCATTACAAGAACCTACATACCCATTTTTCAGGGCATAGCCAGAACTACTAATGAATTTAAACCTCCCAAACGGAGAAACTTGGTTGACACGAAGCCCGATAGCATCGCCTAATTAAGGCCTACAGCAAAAATCCATCTGCAAGTTGTCACTTAAGGGCACTCCTGAACCTCGGCTGTGGACGGCTTTTCGCTACGGAGAACTACGATGCGGGAAATTTTGAAGGTGGCAGTTTGAGTTCTGTTAGACAGCTAATCAAGTGATAGCGATCATTGATTTGCATCTGATTCGTTTTGAAATGTGATATTTAAATACGCTCAAAGAAAAATCGGACTGCCACAAACGGGACGCGAACCCACTACTCTCGCAAGCCGCAAAGCGATGGCTCTACCCGTTGAGCTACCGTGACACTTATCCGTCCGAATTTCTTTAAATGCTCTGTAACGTGCTAGCCAGACATGTTTCATCAACGTTGTGGTAAGATACCTACAACATCCGAAAGAAACACCTTCCACAGACTACTTACACTACTCCATCAGCAGGGGATGGTATAACTTATATGACTATGTTAACCGCAACCCTGTGAAGTCAGCATAATCCTAGATGAATGATGATAAACAATTAAAAAAATAAAAATAAACTATAGCGGCATCGAGATTTGGACACTAAGAAGCAAACTCTAGTCTTAATACCGCATTAAACTTTTCAATGCAACACGCCACGCACGGTGCATAGGCGCAGTGATTTGAAGTCCTCCGAGGCCTGGAGTCCCACATAACTCCAGCTGCCCCCACGGCTGGCGTAACAGCATTCTGACGTAAAATAATAATTTGAAAAACTAAAAAACACGCTTTTATTGCTAAATAAAAAAGAGAAAATAATTTCTGAGTACAAAGAATTTATACTACAGTAGAGAAAAAGCGTTTAATTTTTATTTTTTTAGTTAATAAGAATAATTGAAAACTCTTATCAAATTATTGCATTATCATCGGTACTTGATACGTGTGCAAAGTTTTAAATTAATCCGATTTCTGTAAGTTGATTAAAATTGAGCTCAAAGATTCCGTTACATACATACAGCCCTAGCTAATAAAAGGAAATTCAATACCGTATCTACGATTTCTAGTCTCCTTGCCACGCAAGGTGCGGCGTTCGCGACATTAGCACTGTCAACGCATCTCTATAACGGCGGCGAGATTTCCCAAACGTGCTGTACTACCTAACAATTTGGATAAAGTTATCAAATTTTCAAAACTGCGTAACGCATTACAGCTAACGAGGTAGGAGTAATTATAATTGAAATCGTGGAAGCGTTTAAGTACGGAAGTTATAGTAAGTAACTTTGTACGATTGTTCGGAGTTTGGTGTTAGAAATTTATTGAAGGAGGCTAACGGATACTTACAGTCTAAAACACCTAAGGATACATCTGATGCTTAAATTCAATCCGTGGTATGTTTGTGTAAGACTATTAGATGATTACAGTTTTGGATGAAGATGTATCAACTCATACACATCTGTACGTGAGATTTTTAAAACACATAAAACTCGAGCAAAGCTGAAAAAGGGAATAATTTTGCTTTAAATTTCCACTAAACGACGCCAGCGCAGGAATTCAAATCATAAGGCACCTGACCACGCATACATCTTTTGTGTCACATTGTGAGACGTATTGTAAGTCCTGCGACTTCCAGCTCTAGTTTTTTCAAGTGGTTACATTTGGATGTATTTGGGTTCCTGCGATAGCGTCGTTTAGTTTATTCTAATTCTAATTATAATTATCTTTTTCAGCTTAAGTCATGGATTTCCGCCTGCCATATTCACCCTATCACATATGCCTGATTCCATAAACTCGAGTAAGCTTAGATGAAAAAACCTGTCTCTCATTTTAAGACCAATAATTTATATAATAATAACGACATAAACATTTTTTAGCTTCAAAAATGTTTATGTCGTTATTATTATATAAATTATTGGTCTTAATTGGTCTCAGTTAAAATCAGAAATTCAACGCCTCGCAAATATTTAACTTATATTTTCTTTTATATTTCTTTTATTTTTCTTTTATTTTACAAATACCCCTCCACCAATCCGCACTGAGCCCGCGTGGTGGAGTATGGCTTGGACCACCTCATAGTTGAGGTGAGGCCTGTGCCCAGCAGTGGGACGTATATAGGCTGATGAGATGAGATGAGATGAGATTTTCTTTTATATTGGTTTCGCATAGTTATTTATCAATAACTTTTGTAACCAGTGAACTTAAAATTGTATTAATACAATGGTTGTATCTTTGACAGTTCGAGATTTGCTCTAACTCTTCGGTTAGGTCATAAATAAGGACTTGTTTGTATTATACAATCACATTCAAATAAAAAATTAAACTTATCTACGATGAAAGCAATCAAATTAAGAGACCAGCATAACTCTCACTTATAAAAAGCTTGCGAAAAGTTGTATGAAATACGTCCCATTAAAATTGTGAATTATTTTTGTTTATAAATAACCTTAGTTCGCACCTTGTGTTGGAGTTTCAAACATTATAGCTGACACCTTCCCGAGTTTGTGGATTAATAAAATGTGACTGTCTTACTTCTTAATTAATAGCACTTTCTAAAGAAAACAATATCATTTTATTAGCATAGCTGTTAAGGAGACTTTATACTCTGTAAAGGTGAACAATATCCTCAATATTCATTTAAATAAGTATGTATTTTTTTATTTGTAATTATTTTGCGTTTACAACGCTATTTTTAATTTCACAAAGACATAACACTTAAAAAATTCTTAAAAAATTAAAAATATTTTAAGTGTTATGTTTTTTCGAAATTATGAATGTATTCGAAGGTAAAATTTGACACATCACAGTTTTAGTTCTCATTGACGGCTGTTTTTCTAACAAATATTTTTACCAACACCTAAAACTGAAGCCCGCCAAAAAAAGATGTGTTATTCGACCGATATGTCTATTTGTGTATGTTTATGTTATTGTGTGTGTCTGTCTGTCTGTCGCACCGTAGCTCCCGAACATAATTATGGACCGGTTCAAAGCGGTTTTTTTTAATTAATTCGAAAGATAATTTAAACCCGGTCGTATAAGGAGCTGCGTTGCTTACTATATTTAATAAAAGGACTGTTCCATAGAAAAGATTTACTGGTTAAAATAAAGCAAATTACAACAAAATGGCGGACAGATTGGTATGGCCGCCGGACTAGCGCTAGTCCGTTTGGAAATCTTGCTTGAGGCGAAGTGATGGCGCGACGCGCGGCCGTGGCAGGCACCGCCCCGGCGGGCCGGTGTTGCCAGGCGCGGACACCGGTTGTTTTTACTTTTTTAGTCATAGTTGATCATAATCTGCCCAGCCGTTGAAGCTGTTTTCCTGTCTCATTCGGGATTTTTAACTGGAAAATTAGCTTTTAGATTACAATTTTATGACATCGATCAGTACAGTGAACATCAGTATTTAACACACCTCTGTCAAAACGTTGGTATCGAATGATAGTTTAGTGAGTGAAAGGTATATGTTGTCTCTAAAACAATGAATCATAAGCCTATCATAAGAAGGCAAGGATGAGGCCTATTGATAGTTTAAAGCTAGTCCATTTTTATAAAACTTACCTAATTTTTAAATTCAATTTCAATATAAATTGTTAGTATATTTTTGAGAATGCCAACACTTTAAAACCATTTTCGCACCTTGACTCCTCCCAACAAGTCTGCAATGCCCGTTACCTTGGCCCTAAATAAGCCGATGACAAGTCACAACTCTGCGACTTTGGCCGTTAGCGCCGTTTTTGCCCAAAGTTTTTTGCCCAGCGCTGGGCGGATTGATACATGAAGCTATTATGAACACTTGGGCACAGTTGTTGTTTTTGATTGCCCACCACCCGCTTTTATCTTTGTTGGGAAGCGATTTGTTCTAATTATGTTGATTTTCAAGTGGGTTCGGGGAATGAGGTTAGTTTCTTTTTAATTTGATGGTGTTTTTTTATCTTTGGCAACTTGAGCGGGGTCAGAAGTCAAGCCATAGCAGAATTTAAGCTGTAAAACAACAGTTTTTTTTTTTTAAACTTCATACCTTTGTCTGCGGTGTGGGTAAGTGACACTAACTTAAGGAAGTAGTTAATTATCGTCAAATGTCAGAAAGTGTTTTGCATTAGAAGTAGATTGCCTACTGTATACAATTCATATAAACAGATCTACTTTGTCTGATTCATAAAATCGATTGAGATATCGTCTGCAAGAGATTGCTCTTAGCGATAAGACATTTTGTATTTTCTTGGTGTGCAATAAAGTGTTTTTTATCAATTTATCTATCTATCGTTGCTAATAGAAAAAAATATTTTTCTTACCATTCAATAAATTACAAGAACACACAAATTACATCCCCAAGATTGACATTGCAAATACTTCGAACGCTGTTTGTTTCATCCCACCCGAAACTAATAACGGTTTTATCGCCATAATTTATCCCCCCTAAATCACCCCCACTAATTCTCTTTATACCTGCCCGATGCATATCTTAAACATTCTTTACAATTACAGTTCTTGCATTTCACGAAGGCGAGTAGTCTTTATTTGTTTTTAAACGTGTACATGCATAATGCAATAGTGTGCGTGTATGACGACGCGGTCAGTCGCGAGCGCGCTGTCGCTCAGGTTAGTTGTGTTTATTGTTTCCGGACGCTAATTGCCGTGAAGTACTGTCAGCATGTCAAAGCGCAAAGTTATCCATAGCGAGGTAAATATTTTTTTTCTAGTTTTGACATTAAATAAAAATGATTATTTTTTAATTTAAGTAATAGTTTAGTTTTGACTTTTGATACTTATTCAATTGTATATTTTATTGTTTTTAGGGTCGAGCAATCATTGCTAAAGTCTTTCACTTTCTAAAAGATGAATATAATTTTATGAAAGCAAATAACACTGATGGATGTGACCTAAGTCCATTAGCAAACATATTAGAACGAACTGCCCAAGCAACAGGCGTCAGTGAACGCACAGTAAGTAGGATTTTAAAAGAAGAGAAAGAGTTGCCATCTTCATCAACCAAGTTTACTTCACCCATGAAAAAGCGACGAAAAAGAGACGGTAAATTTAATTTAGATAATATGAATCGAGAAATTATTCGAACTACAATTCAAAATTTTCATATAGAACACAATGAACTTCCAACTTTGGCAAAACTTCAGTCAGCATTAAGAGAAAAAATTGGTTTTGACGGATGTTTGAGCACATTACGTTCGTTGCTTATAAAAATGGGCTACGAATGGAACAAAATTGAAAACAATCGTAAATCTTTACAAGAAAGGCATGAAATACAATTGTGGAGATTTAATTTTTTGAAAAAAATTCATGAATACCGTGAAGAAGGCCGTCCCATTATATATACAGACGAAACATATGTGCTAACTTCGCACGTACGTCAAAACACGTGGAATTTAAAAAAACTAGATACTAAGACAAAAGACAAGTCATTTTTAAAAAAATTGAGTACCGGTGCTCGTTTTATTATAGTGCATGCGGGTAGCAGTAGTGGATTTATTAAAGATGCTTCGTTAATATACAAAGCATCATCCACAACTGGAGACTATCACTCAAATATGAATATCAATAATTATAGCAAATGGCTGAATGAAAAGCTGCTGCCAAATTTACCAGATAAATCTGTTATAGTGATGGACAACGCATCCTACCATAATACTCGAAGTAGTAGTATACCTACGTCAAATTCGCGCAAGAGCGACATGCAAAAGTGGCTGACGGAACACGGTATTCCTTTCAATGCACTGTCCCGCAATGTAGAATTGTATGATTTAATAATCAGAAATAAGCAGCGTTTTATTTCATATAGAATTGACGAGATAATAAAAAGCAAAGGTTTCGAAATACTACGACTGCCACCATATCACCCCGAATTAAATGCCATTGAAAACATCTGGGGTATTCTGAAAAATAAGATTGCCTCGAAAAATATTGGTCAAAATATGACAGAAGTTCAAAATTTAATAGCTGAAGGTTTAAACAGTATCGATAACAACATCTGGCTTAATACATGCAAGCATGTCGAAAAAATTGAAAAGGAGTATATGAAATATTTTGATTATGACTTTGAATTTGTAATTAATGTGGGTGAATCAAGTGATAGCAGCACGACTGACTTTGAAACTAACGAAAGCAACAGTTTTTCCGAAGAAGATTAAGGCGACACATTTTTCACATACGTAAAAATAGATAGAAATTTGTTATTAAATAGTTCCAGCCTAGCCTTATTTTCATAATTTTGCCATATCTTGAGTTCAATTGTATATCCTTATTTAAGTCTTATGTTTCGCTTAAATTAAAACTTAAACCCAAATGTAGAAGAACATAATTTTATTTTAATACATTCCCTTATTTATTATTTATTTTAAATAATAAACATTTTAGTTTAAAAGTTTTGTTGTTTTATTTTATTATCAATTGAACATACAAAAATATTGGTATTATTTTTATGCTAACCATACCCGCTTTCGTTTTCACGCACACATCGACACATATACGGACACATATTTACCACAAGTAAATTCTGCTCGACTTCGTGATTTGAAAGAACTATATGACAAATTTTGCATTTTATATCGCTACTGATCAACAATAGGGGAAGATAGAAGATGTGTTTTGGGAATTAAGTTGTTTGTTTATTATAATTAATAATATTTTGACTGCCTCGTTGGTGTTATGGCAAAGTTTCTGCCTTACATCGGTGAAATCCTAGGTTCGAATCCCAATCGAGCCAAAATTGTTTCTGGGATTTTCTGTCATGAATTTCTCAAAAAAACAGCTCGAGTCGGGAAGTTGTCGGTGTTAAGCCGTTGGTCCTGCGCCTGATCTCTCTCCGGTCATGTCGGATTGCCGTCTCACCGAACTTTGAGAGTAATGGAACAGTGAGTGCACCTGTGTATTGTGCTAGCACTTGTGCACTATAATATCCCCTGCGTAGTTGGCTGATCTCTGTTGATATTGGCCGCCGTGGTCGAAATCGGCCAGTAGGACTATTATTATTATTATTATATTTTCACATTTTAAAATAAGTGTGAGTGCTTATTGTTTAGCGTCGTTCGTTATTCCACACCAACTTTTACTTGACTTCTCTTGATCTTGGATACCTAGCCTTCTAACTAGGGTATAGTTGATGGAATCAGGCGTTACTTTACTCACGTGACACAGAAGATGCACCTGGAATCACAACACTGACACTAATAAAACACTCGACGAAATGTAGCGAAAGGCGGCGTGTTTTGTTGGTGTCAGTGTTGTGATTCCAGGTGCATCTTCTGTGTCACGTTGTGAGTTGTAGGTATTGTAAGTCTTGCGACTTCCAGCTCTGGTTTTTTCAGGTGATTACAGTTGGATGTATTTTGGTTCCTGCGCTGGCGTCGTTTAGGGGAAATTTAAAGCAAAATTATCCTCTTTTTCAGCTTCTAACTAGGGGCCTGATTCCGCTCATGCAATCATTAGTATGCGATATGATATGATTTTGTAGATCTAGTGATCTACAAAATAAGGTCACTATTGCGTTTTTTGAGATATACACATTACGATTTTGTAACGATAGCATTAGCAGAACTAGGCTTCAGGCTCAAGAATCTAAGTCTCCATATCTTATACACACACATGTAGAGTATTACGACGACCAATTTGGTGTAATGGTCAAGAAGTTGACTATTAACCAAGAGGTCGCAGGTTCAATCCCCGCACTGTACAAACATTTGTGTGCATGAACATGTCTGTTTGTACTGGTCTGGGTGTTATATGTATTTATTTAAGTTCATTTGTAATACCACTATTGGTTCTGATATCTGTAACACAAGTGCTTAAGCTACTTACCACGGAGTCAGATCACTGTATGTGATGTTGTTGTATATTTATTATTTATTTAATTATCCCCAATACGGGCTATTTTTGTCAGTAGAAATAGTTTGTAGTAGGCACAAGATTTAGCCGGACGACCATTGGAACTAGGACATAATCAGGTAGGTATTTGCTAGTCTCTTATAAGTCCATTAGCTTTTACTCGCGACTTCGTCCGCATTAGGCAGTTTTTGTGGAATGCGTGGTTTTCACGTAATACCAATTTTATCCAAATATAATTAAAACCTTTGGTAATTAAGGTGTGAAAGCGATCAGATTCTCCAAAAAGATATTTTCCCTTGGGAATGAGTTGTTTTCCCACGGTCAAAAGTAACTCAAATCCTTTCTTAAGTCTCAAACTATCTCCTTACCAAATTTTACTTAAATCTGTTCAGTAGTTTAGGCGTGAAAGCGATCGGCCCACTTGAATTTTCCCATGAGAATGCGTCATTTTCCCGCGGTAAAATGTAGGCTATATCCTTTCATGGGTATCAAACTATCACTTTACCAAATTTCATGCAAATTACTACAGTAGTTTAGGCGTGATTGGGTAACAGTCAAACAGACAGAGTTACTTTCGCATGTACAATATTAGTATGGATTTGAACAAAAGTTTATGAAACACCAACTTATCCTATGACGACCGCTTGGTGTAAATGGTTAAGAAGTTGACTATTACACCAAGAGGCCGCGGTTTCGATCCCCGAACTGTACAAACATTTGTGTGCATGAACATGTCTGTTTGGACTGGCCTGGGTATTAAATGTATTTATTTCAGTTTATTTGTAATACCACTGTTGATTCTGATATCTGTAACACAAGTGTTTAAGGTACTTACCACGGAGTCAGATAAATGTATGTTATGTTGTAATATATTATTATTATATCCTTGTACGCGAAATAAGTAATCGCATTATCGAAAACAAAACAAAAAGTCGTCGACCGCAAACCACACATTTAACTCTACACTATGCAAATTCCCTGTCTTTTCCTGTTTTAAAACATCTGAAAGGGTTGAAGGAGTCCCCCCTGTGTTCGCGTAATTATTCTATTGTCATTTTATTTATATTTTGCGAAGTTATCACCAAGATATCTCCTAATAAAGTTCAGAAGGGGTAGACTGGAATTTTAAGTGTTATTTTATGTTAATCAGCCAAGGTAGTTGTAGGGTTGGCTATTTTTGGTATACTACGCAGTAGGATAAGTGTTACACGTAAAATAAAGAAACTAGTCACTATAGTGTAAAATTGTCTATTTTTATTTTATTTTATTTAATATTTACGGTGCTTGTGGCGCAGTGGTTGCAGCGCTTTGGTTGTTATACCAAAAGTTAGGCAACCTACGGCGCGGTCTAGTTTGGAATGGGTGACCATTCTGACCATAGAAGTGTAATCCATTTACAAGCATCTCCGTGCTTCGGAAGGCACGTTAAGCTGTTGGTCCCGGTTAATATCGATGGATATTAGTCGTTAAGCCTGCTCGGAGTTCCTCGGGCGGCTTAATAACATCTGACAGTAAGGTTGGTCACTTACCTTACACACACCCCTCCACCAATCCGCACTGAGCCCGCGTGGTGGAGTATGACTCGCACCAACTCATAGTGGAGGTGAGGCTTGTGCCTAGTAGTGGGACGTATAAAGGCTGATGATGATGATTTATTTAATAAGGTTTAAATAAACTTAAGAATAAACTTAAGGTTTTAAAAAAAATTAAATGGAGTGTGGGATTTCTGAAAACTATAACAATTTAAAAAGAGACTTGCGAAATCTGACCAGCGACATGGAACACAGGTTTACCAATGTCTGTCGATTGGTGCAGCAACCTGTTGTCTACTTACTAAAATTACGGTTGAGTGCGTTGAGGCCTAACAACTTCTTCTTCATGGCCTCATGGGTCCTCAGCCACGGTACCACAACCGTAGTTAGTGTCACGTATAAAGGCTCTCCAGGCATTTCTGCTGCGGGCCAGATTTATCACTCCATAGGTATTGCAGCGCAACGCCTCTAAAATGGTGTCTGTCCATTGAGTAGGTGCTTTGCCTTTACTCCTCCTTCCGTGTATGATTGTGTCCCACTAGTATGAGCTATCCCATTTTTTCTGGCTCCCGTCCTAATAACAACTTAGATTAAATGCCATTTAAATTTTGATTTATTTGTGGTCATTTTTAAAATTTTGCTTTAACTACACCTGCATTTAACATTGAAAATTGTCAACGAATTAGACATAGTTATACTACCCCATGACTAAAAATATGTTTGCTTGTTAACTAGCCCAGTATATAATTATGTAGTTTTGATCTCTCTCTGGTCATGTCGGATTGCCGTCTCACCGTTCTTTGAGAGTGATGGAACAGTGAGTGCACCTGTGTATTGCGCTCACACTTGTGCTCTATAATATCACCTGCGTAGTTGGCTGATCTCTGTTGAGATTGGCCGCCGTGGTCGAAATCGGCCAGGAGGACTATTATTATTATATGCGTTAACTGTAATGTGGAAAAAACTGCACTACCAAAGTACTTACTTAGTAGGTACTAAATGCACATCGAAATGTGACATTATGACGTTGTCGTTAATCTGTAGAAAATGTGACACTTACCTTCTCATATACTGCCAATGCACCATCGTTTACTCTCACTTGAATCTGTTATAAACTTCACACTGCTTGCTAAGTCCTGGGGCGTATCTTACCACAGGGTCGGTCTGAGTTTGATTTTATTTGCATCACTGAAATATGTCAGTTACAAAGTATGGTCACGTCAAAAGGTGTCTGAAAGTCGCCATGTTAAATTTCCGAGTAAGTTTTAATTGGAAAATCTTGTGAATGCTAATTTTGAGAATAAGCAATAGAGTTTAGGTTTTAGCGACTTAAATATTTATACTTAAATTAAAAGTGCGCGCTTTGATGCAATTTTATTAAAAATACGTAGACTAGGACTAGACTACGCAGTACTACTCCTACTATACACTCCTTTTGGCCGACATTTTGACCAAATGAAAGTCCGTTTCACAAGTTCAAAGTTCCGTACGAACTTAAAGTCATAGAAAATGCCAATAAGTTTTGGATCCTTACCTTGAACGTGTTCGTAATTAGATTTTTATTTATTTTTGATTATCTATAGGAATATTATCTTTAAATTATTTGCTATTAAGCTGCTTCCTGTCAATTAAATGTTCCTTTAACCCAAGGTTGTCTGAAATAGATCGCTACAAGCGATAAGACCGCCTAAATTGTACATCTTTCTTTATTTAACTTGTGAGTAATTTTTGTTTTGTGTCGTACAATAAGGTGTTAATCTATCTATGGAGCTAGTCATAAGCAGTTGGTATTCATAGAAACCTGCGGGATTCTAAGTATTCACCTAGGAAACCCTCAAAAATAGTTATTACCAACCACCAACAAAGTATCCAGTCATCAACATTGCATTTGCCAACCAACTGTAAACTGTGAACGAACGTCTCATTTATTTATCAAAGATTTCTTTCTGCATTTGCAATACGATTTGCAATGGAGCGGCTGAAAGCAAGCTTGCTTGTGTACATATTTCACGTCAGGCTACCCAGTTTTGTTGCAAAATAGCCTGTATTACAAGTGCATAAGATAAAGCTATGTTTGGCTTGACGTGCTGTCGTGTGTACATTGACCGCGCGACGTTTCTTTCAATGGTCTGACCGCATTCAATAGGACATCATTACAGCTGGTGCTGCCTTTACATTGGTGCCACTTGCTCCACTTACTTCACTATTATTCACTCAACGAGGATTCGTACTGAATCGGTTTGGTGGATTAAGGTAACTTCCACTTTTAGTTTTATTTTTATTTAATGAAATTATAGAAATTTTAATTTTATCATTCAAATCTTTGTGTGGTAAGTATTATTGTTCCCAGATACTCGATATAATGAATTTTATTTTATTATTATTTAAATAAATAATCGGTTTCAATGCTTTCAACGCCCTTTTTGAATTGCTTGTAAAGCAACGGTTTGATGTGTTTTAATGTCACATTGTTAACAAATTTGCTGTTACGAGTAATGCTAAAAAATAAAGTAATTTAATATATTTTAACTTAATATTTTTTATTTTTTTCTAGAAAGCAACACATAAAAAGCTGTGAATTTTTTGACATTTTTTGTAAATTAGATAAGGTGTTTTCAAAGCTAGAGTGAACAGGCATCTTTTAGGCGAGCTCGCTCTGTCGTAGACCCAGTTGCCTCGTCGGCTTAGTCTTGGGTCAAGAGAAGACTTATCCCAATAAAAGATTAGAATCAAATAAAACAAATAAATATAAATAAAACAAAAGCTTAGCAATATTCCGAAATAAAAAGATGAAAGACGACACGTATCCAATATAATTGACAAATAGCCAAATAGCTGCGCACACACCGTATCAGCCATCTTTAAGCCCCGTTTCCACCAAAGCGAGGAGAGATGAGACAAGATGAGATTTGAATAACCAATCAAATTTCATAATTTCCACATCTCTCCGCTTAGCTTCGGTGGAAATGAATCAAGCGGAGAGGAGATGAATCTTATTTCTTATTCGAAACACATCTCCTCTCGTCTCCTCTCTTCTCCACTTTGGTGGAAACCGGACCTTACTTCATTTAGACTATTTCATCATCATATCAGCCTGTTACTGTCCACTGCTGGACATAAGCCTCCCCCAAAGCGCGCCACAGCGCACGTTATCCCGCCCTTTGCATCCAGTAACTACCAGCTACCTACTTCAGGTCGTCTGTCCATCTAGCCGTGGGGCGTCCCACACTACGTTTACCTAAGCGTAGTCTCCATTCAAGAACCTTCTTGCTCCACCTCTCGTCGGTTCTACGACAAACATTTGACTGTGTGATGGAATGCAAAATAGCTTAGCAAAGCAGACTAGTTTTACCGAACGCAGCTTTAGCCATTCGTATGTTGGTCAACATTTGTGGAGCGGAATAAATAAATAAAATAAATAAATAAATATACAAAAACATCACACACATTGATTACTACATTGATTGATTGATTTACTAACTGTGCTCTTAGCAAATAAACGTTTGAGTTTGAGTTTGAGAATTGATCTGACTCCGTGGTAAGTAGCTTAAGCACTTGTGTTACAGATATCAGAATCAACAATATAACACCCAGACCAGTACAAGCAGACATGTTCATGCACACAATGTTTGTACAGTGCGGGGATCGAACCCGCGACCTCTTGGTTAATAGTCAACTTCTTAACCATTACACCAAAGTGGTCTTTATAAGACTATTTGATGGACTGCAAAATAGCTTAGCAAAGTAGACTAGCTTTACCGAACGCAGCACCAGCCATTCGTATGTTGGTCAACATTTGTGGAGCTGAATACCCCCGGGACTACCGGCCGCTCGCTCGGACATCGATGTGGTCAACACCTCGTCTTATTCAGGGCAAATGAAAGGAAACAACTTCTAAGACACCACGACTTACAGAGAGAAGTGGTATTTCTACTCGTGTCTAAAAATGTATGATTACAGTAACGAATAGAAGAATAAAATAAATAAATAAATATACAACAACATCACATACATTGATATGACTCCGTGGTAAGTAGCTTAAGTACTTGTGTTACAGATATCAGAATCAACTGTGGTAGGTACTACAAATAAACTTAAATAAATACATACATATAACTCTTGGTTAGTAGTCAACTTATTAACCAGTACACCAAAATGGTCGTCATAAAATATAATAAATCTTCTTCATCTGCTGTCTGCTTAACTATGAGGTCTAAGACAGCCACTAGCACTTCAGCCTGGCTGTAACCAGACACGCTAAAAATAATGAAAAGAAACAAAATCTGTCTGTCTGTTACTCAATCACGCCTAAACTACTGATCCAATATGCATAAAATTTAGAATGGAGATATTTTGATACCCGTTTGGCGCAACAGATCCAGAGTTAGAAAGCTAAAGGAAAGCGCTTCCTACCGACCGGGTGTTATGGTCGGGGACCAAGGTCCGATAGACATCATCTTGATTTGTCTATCTATATTATTCTGGATTCGAAATCTTATATACCGCGGTTCATGTGCGGTACTGAGCCGGTATCATTTGGCCGGTATTAGGCTAACAGCGCCATCTAGCCTTATGGAGCCGTATCAGCTCTCGCTGTTGTGCTTGCCGTTAGGCATGCACTTGTGATGACGAATGGTAGAGGTCGCCACACCCGAGACATACAAACACATACATACTACTTTACGGACATAGGCTACTTTTCACTGCTGAAATATGACGCATTCCCGTTGTAAAATTAAGGTGGGCCGATCACTTATTTATGTATAAAAATGAATTGGTGTTCGTTCGACTCACTAAAACTCATGAGCTGCTGAATCAATTTCAATAATTTTAGCCTTGAAATGTTTGTGGAAGTTCTGGGAAGGTGTAAACGATAAAAAAATATTGATAAATTGCGAAAACAGCGGGCTGGACAGCGTCCGCCGGGTCCACTAGTCATCCATAAGAGGCATATCACAAAATTTTGAGCGCTAAGCACTTAGGATTTTTTTTTCCAGAAATCGGAGGCAACTACAAAGTAGCAATTGGCATGATGACAGCTATTTAAATATTTTCAAGACCATGGCG